>CM040119.1:136636430-137849857 GCA_022559845.1 Amorphophallus konjac | reverse complement strand
GTTGGCCTTTGAATGGTACTCAAGCTTGCCAACGGGGTCAGTGGTTGATTGGCCTGATATGCAAAGAAAATTCCGCGACAGATTTCATGTCACGGAAAGAGAAATCACGATAGCAGAGCTGTATGCAACTAGGCAGAAACAAGATGAGACTGCACTGGACTACATCAAAAGATGGAGGAACTTAGCCATGAGATGCCGAAGGCCTCCTCATCAAGAAGATGCGGTGCAGATATGCAAGCAGAGCCTCAGGAGGGAGGTGCTAGAAAAGATGATCGGTGCAGATGTCAGAACTTTTGACCGACTGAATAATATAGTTGCAGAGGTCGAGATGTTCTTGTCCAAGCGTCCGACCGCCAATGTTCCCACCATGCCAAAGGGAAAATCCAATGAGCGACGGCCATCACACTCTGAGGTCAACACCGTCGATTTCTGAACCTTCGAGCAACAGAAGGGGAAGAAAGGGGCAGATGAAGCTCCCCCGCTGGCAGATACAGCAGAAAGAAAGATAAGGTCTCTCTGAGAGACAAGATGAGAAAGCATATTCCTTCCCAAAGGATAAGACGGCCGCACTGTTCAACTGGGCATACAAGTTCAATAAGGTAACATTGCCTGAACCCAAAAGACCAGCAGATGCAGCAAAGAAGGATGATCCGCTGTTCTGTCCATTTCACCGTGCGCTGGGGCACGCAATTGAAGATTGTTATGTCTTCAAAGATATCATGGAAGGAATGGTCAAGAAAGGTGAGCTGCAGCTGGGAGATTACCAGGTAAAGCCGCCCCATCCACATGAGCCTCCACCCTGGAGAGTGGCTGCCAATGTGATCTCACTCTACCAACAGCTGCCCAAGGAGCCGTTGAAGAATGCACCAAGCATACCTATGAAGCTTGCTTCCTCACCCCACAGAAGGATCAGGAAGGATGGCAGATGATACCCATAAAAAGTAGAAAGAAGACTCCTGCAGCCAGTACCAGCGGAGCAGTTGTCCGAGGTGTTACACCAAGGCCTGAGCCGCCTCCGATAAAGTCAATATGGCATACAACTGAGACTGGACCAGTCATCCGGATCCCTATTCACAACCGGAGGAGACAAACTCCCCTCCCTACACATAAAGAAGTAAGCCCTGCAGCCAGGCGTCTGCAGCAATATATTAATGAGCTTGATGAGTATGAGCAGAAGAAGCCCAAGCATCTGCTGATGAAAGACTGTATACTCTGGGAACAGCTCGAAGAATTGAAAATTAAAGAGCAGCCAGAGGCAGAACAAGAAAAAGCTGAAAATGAGCCCTTCTGGGGGCAGGAGCCAGCAAAGTCAAATTCCCAAAAGAAGAAGAAACGGCCCAAATCCAAGAGAGGAAAGAAGGTCACGACAGTACAATGTAACACTCTGTCAGTACTCTTTCCTTGCCCGGGGAGGATGATGAGCCGGAAGCATCCAACGCTCCGCTAGAAGCTAACCATGCCGAAGCCTCTACCTCGGCCCATGCAACACGTTCTGGGAGAAGATGGGGGCGCCCACCACCAGCCAACCATAATATCATGTTCAGAGGGGAGCAACCCTATCAAATCCCGGAACCAGAGATACGAGGTGTCCAGGTTCCTCCCCCTGCCAGTCTGTACCAGGACAAAAAGAAGGCAGATGAAGCCCCTTCGTTCCTGGAGTTCTTGTCCAGCTTAGAAGATGAGCAACCATCTCATACTGCTCCAGATAAGAGCAATAAATGCCAGCAGACAGCGGCTGGAAAGCAGAAACAGCATGAAGAAGATGAAGAAGGTAATCCTCTAGCAAAACCAGGGGCAGTCGCTACAGAAGAGGCCTCCCGGGAGACCGATGAAGAAGATAAAATTGGGACTGGACAGCCAAGGCCACAGGCACCACATGAACCTCCAAGACCCCGATGGGCAGAGGAGATGAGACTGTCTAATGTCCGGGTGGGCAGTCGAGTCATGAAGATGCTGAAGAAGCTCCCTACCAGATTCTCCATCTGGGAAATTCTCTCTCTGAGTGAAGAAGCTCGCCAAGCAATTGTGGATGCCCTGCAGTCCCCGGCACAATGTGAAGCACTCTTGACAGAGGTGAATGCTGGGCCATCAGTAACATTCACAGAGGATGATATGCTAATCCCAAATTCCGGCCATAATAGACCGCTATATATGAGGGGTTCCCTGAACTGTCAGCCGATAAGCAGAATACTAATAGATCCAGGGGCTGCTGTGAATATTCTCCCATACCGCATCTATCAGAAATATTACTTTGATCTGTAGCTCACCAAGGTCAGAGATATGAAATTGCAGGATTCAACCAGAAATGTGAAACACCTCTCGGGGTGGCTGATTTCAATCTCACACTGGGCGACCTCACTACAGTGGTACGATTCTATGTAATCGACTCCAACACCACATATAAGGCCCTGCTGGGAAGACCGTGGCTGCACGAATATCAGATAGTGCCATCCACGCTACACCAATGCATAAAATATTGCCATGAAGGAAAAGAGGAAAGGGTGTTTGCAGACCTACATCCTTCGAAGTGTTCGAATGCCATATGCTCGATGCATCCTACTACACCGAGGTGTCACAAAGGGATAAAGGAAAAGAAACTGTGGTCAGCCAAGAAAAGCCGGCGACGAAAGCAAGAAATTGGTCTCCGCCGCCGCCAAAGGGCTACATTAAAAAGCACGGGGTGTCTCACATCTCTATGCTGGGGATTTTGCTCGGATCACTCCTCCCGGCATACACCCAGATGATACTGAAGAAAAGATGAAAGAAAAATACACACAGGTGGAAGTTCCTCAGGGTCTAGTCAAACCCATAGCCAGCACAGAATACCAGACAGTGCTGCCCCTAAAGACTATGGAAATCCCTCGCTTCGGCGAACCCCCTATCATATTCTACACCGGGGAGGCAGTCGAAGAAGATGATCAAGATTGCATGGCCCCTGAAGAAGCTGCAAACCTGATGGTACCAATTACGGGCCTGGATTATACTACCCAACGGGTTTCACAAATGTTCTCCAAGATGCAAATGCCATCGATACAGCCTGCTGCTCAGAAGAAAGCATTCAAGGAGTTATGGGATCCGCCTCGAGATAGCAAGGAGCTGAGGAAGATCACACAGCACCCGGGACTGGGTTATACCCTGCAAGAATACTATGAAGCCGAGGTGGATGTCATCTCAGCCTTCTACCCGAATGAAGATTCCCCAGAAGTAGGGTATGATCAATACCCCTTTGAAGATGAAGAGATTATGTATCAATCCATAACAGACAATGAAGCCCAAGACAACCAGCCGGAGGCAAGGATGTCTGATGAGACCAAGAAGGGTTGGTGCTGGGAGAATCCACCTTGCAAAGAGGATCTGTTCCAGGCCGAAGCACAATTTGACACGGGAACCCCGGATGAAGACCAAGTAGCCAGAGAGCTGCAAGAGTGCCTGGAGTTTGGGCGCATTCTAGAAGAGTTCCGAGCTCTACATAATGATAACCTCTCAGGGGAGCCCACATCAGAAGAGTCTCTAAGCACGGAAGACTCCACGTCGAAGTTTTCCGCTGAGCCAGTCACGTCCTCGGGGCAGACTGGACAGAATCCGGCCATATTGGCCTTATACGATGCACCAGCATCTGCTGATGATCGGTGTGATGAAACAGAAAGTCATGAGAATGAAGAAGATTATATCCCGGGAGGCTTTATTGATTTGCAAGAAGCCCCACCCGAAGTTGAGGACGGAGGCCAGGCCACCGTCGATGAGCTGATAGAAGTGAATCTGGGGTCAGCAGATGAGCCAAGGCCTACGTTCCTCAGTGCATTGCTGGAGCCAGCTGTCAAAGAACAGTATATTCAGTTTCTGAAAGAATTCCGAGACTGCTTCGCATGGACATATGATGAGATGCCGGGACTGAGTTCTGATGTGGCACAGCACCGATTGGCGATAAACCCAGAGGCAAGCCCTGTGAAGCAGCCTGCCAGGAGAATGCGCCCCGAACTGATAAATCAAATCAACAAAGAGGTCGACAAGCTGATCGATGTGGGCTTTGTTGAAGAGAACCAATATACTACATGGCTGGCCAATATAGTGCCCGTGAAGAAGAAAAATGGGCAGATCAGAATATGTGTAGATTTCAGGGACCTGAATAAGGCCTGCCCGAAAGATGATTTCCCAGTGCCAATCACTGAAGTAATGATCGATGCAACCACTGGCCATGAAGCCCTGTCATTCATGGATGGGTCATCCGGATACAACCAGATCTGGATTGCTGAAGAAGACAGAGTGCATACTGCATTCCGCACCCCGAAGGGGATATTTCACTACAAAAGGATGCCGTTCGGCCTCAAGAATGCCGGCGCTACTTATCAAAGAGCTATGACAAAGATCTTTGATGATTTACTCTTCAAGAAAGTGGAGTGCTACATCGATGACCTGGTGGTGAAAACCAGCAGAAGAGAAGATCATCTGCAAGATCTGAGGATAGTGTTCCAGAGGCTGCGCAGATATGAACTCAAGATGAATCCTATGAAATGTGCCTTCGGCGTGTCCAGTGGAAAATTCCTTGGGTTCGTTGTCCGTCATAGGGGCATTGAGATCGACCCATCCAAGATTAAAGCTATCCAGGAGCTCCCTCCACCAAGGAATCTCCACGAGCTGAGATCTCTACAAGGGCGTTTGGCCTATATCCGACGATTCATATCAAATCTGTCGGGGAGATGCCACCCTTTTCACAAGCTCATGATGAAAGATGTACCGTTCCTCTGGGACGAGGGCTGTCAGGAAGCTTTTGAGAAGCTGAAAGAATATCTTAAGACCCCTCCAGTACTGGGGGCACCTATTAAGGGCAAGCCCCTGATACTATACATTGCAGCCACACACTGTTCCCTGGGGGCAATGCTAGCACAGATAAATGAAGAAGGCAAAGAGCAGGCTCTATACTACCTGAGTCGGAGGCTGATTAGAACTGAAGAAAGCTACACCTATATAGAAAAGACATGCTTGGCACTAGTCTTTGCCGTTAAAAAGCTCCGGCACTATATGCTGTCACATGAAATCAGATTGATATCTGCAGCAGATCCGCTCAAATACATATTGACTCAGCCAGTACTGAAAGGCCGGTTGGGCAAATGGGCAGTAATTCTGATGGAATTCGATATCACATATATACCCCAGAGGGCAATAAAAGGACAGGCCGTGGCCGATTTCTTCGCAGAGCATCCTGTGCCAGAGAATGATATGTTGGGGACTGAGTTACCCGATGATGAAACATTAGAAGCCTGCCAGGCTCAGTCAACTATGTGGCAGCTATTCTTTGATGGAGCATCTAGAACAGAGACGGACTCCGATGGAAAGACCAGAATACGGGCCGGAGCCGGTATTGTGCTAAGATCGCCAGAGGGGGAGGTTGTGCATACTTCCTGTTCTATAAACAAGCCCTGCACTAATAATGAAGCCGAGTATGAAGCTCTGATAATCGGGTTGCACATCAGCCTCAACATGGGCATCCAGATGCTTCAGGTATTCGGGGATTCAATGTTGATAATAAAGCAAATCCAAGGTGAGTTCGAAGTGCGAAAGCCGGAGTTGAACCCCTACCACCAAAAAGCTGTGCGCCTCATGGCGAAATTCTATCATATTGAGCTCAAGCATGTGGGCCGTGCACATAATGCCCAGGCTGATGCATTGGCAAAGCTAGCCAGCTCAATAGCAGTCCCACCGGATGAGACACTGAACATTGTTGTTATAAATCGGCGGCAAGTCCCCAGCATGCTAGAAGGCTGCCCCGAAGAAAATGAAGTCGCCATGATCAGTACAGAACAGGCATCTGATTGGAGACAGCACCTGCTACAATGGTTTTTACACCAACAGTTGCCACAGAAAAGAGAAGAAAAGATGAAACTTCTAAGGATCAAAGATTCTTATGAATTCAGAAATGGAACTCTGTTCCGAATAATGGCAGATGCACGCAAGAAGATTTTGCTCCGCTGCCTGTCCACTGAGGGAGCTTGGCAAGCAATGAAAGAAATACATGCTGGGACGGCGGGTGCTCACCAAGCTGGCCCTAAAATGAAGATAGAAATCAAGAAGCTGGGCTACTATTGGCCCACTATGTTTGAAGATTGCTGCAAGTTTGCGAAGTCATGTCAGAAATGTCAGGAGCATGCTGTTGTGCCTAGAAGGCCACCTGCCGTTCTGCACCCTACAATCCCTAGCTGGCCGTTTGCACAATGGGGAACCGATGTAGTCGGCCCACTACCGACCTCCTCAGCCGGACATAAGTACATACTGGCAATAACAGATTACTTCTCCCGATGGGCGGAAGCTATAGCATTACGAGAAGTGACTGGTGAGCTGGTTGCCAGATTCATCAAACAAAACATTATCTTCCGGTTTGGGATCCCCAGCCGAATAATATCTGATAATGGAAGTCATTTCAGAAATCAAAAGATCTATCGGCTCGCCGAGAAGTATAAGATCGAGTGGAGGACTTCCACTCCTTACAATCCACAGGCAAATGGATTGGCAGAAGCCTTCAACAAAACATTATGCACCTTGTTGGCTAAAGTCGTCAGTTCTAATAAGAAGGACTGGGAAGAAAAGATGTATGAAGCTCTATGGGCATACCGCACTGTCTTCAAGACACCTACAGGGTGCTCGCCATACTCACTGGTATACGCTCAGAGGCAGTAGTTCCACTGGAGCTGGAAGTCCCGTCACTCAGGGTGGCAGTCCAATATGACCTGGCCCGTGGCGAACAAACCAATGCAGAAAGAAGATTACAAGAATTGGCTGAATTGGAAGGGAAGCGCCTCCAAGCTCAGAAGAATATCCAGATGTACCAGGCCCGCATGGCCACTGCATTCAACAAACTCGTAAAAGGACGAGAATTTAAGAAAGGTGACCTTGTCATGGTCAAGAAAAGAGAAGTCATGGCGTCCAACCCAAAAGGAAGCTGAATCCTAATTGGGAAGGTCCTTATGTGATATATAGGGTCTACGAAGGAGGGGCCTACATGGTCGTTAACCATCGAGGGGAGATCCAATTCTCACCACTCAACGGTAGACACCTAAAGCTGTATCATGCTGCCCAACCAATATTCCCCGAGTAATCAGGCTAAAAGTCACCCATTTCCTCGGTATAGCAGCACTCTGCCCTAACCGAGCTACCCTTCTCCTTGGTCCAGCGGCACTCCGCCCTAACCAAGCTACCCATTTCCTTGGTCTAGCGGCACTCCGCCCTAACCAAGCTACCCTTTTCCTTGGTCTAGCGGCACTCCGCCCTAACCAAGCTACCCTTCTCCTTGGTCTAGCGGCACTCCGCCCTAACCGAGCTACCCTTTTTCTTGGTCTAGCGGCACTCCGCCCTAACCAGGCTACCCTGCTTCCTTGGTCTAGCGGCACTCTGCCCTAACCGAGCTACCCTTCTTCCTTGGTATAGCGGCACTCTGCCCTAACCGAGCTACCCTTTTTCTTGGTCTAGCGGCACTCTGCCCCAACCGAGCTACCCTTCCTCCTTGGTCTAGCAGCACTCCGCCCTAACCGAGCTACCCTTTTCCTTGGCCTAGCGGCACTCCGCCCTAACCAAGCTACCCTTCTTCCTTGGTCTAGCGGCACTCCGCCCTAGCCGGGCCATCCCTTATCATGATCTGATGACAGTCCGACTTGTTACCCTCCCAAAAAGAGGGGAAGAGAGAATAAAAGAATGAAAATAAATAAAAAATGGGGTTAAAAATAGAGATACCCTGCCGGTCTTGTTCAGGCTTTCCGAGCAAAGGCAAAAATGGCTAAAACCCAGCTGTGGTGAAAACCCGAAAGGGCACTGCAGGCAAAATCGGGTACCCCGCCACGTGAAAACCCGGAAGGGTGCGTGGGCAAAAGCAAGAGGGGGCTGGCTCCGGTGAAAACCCGAAAGGGCGCTTGGGCCAGTAATATGGTGATCCTAAAGAAACCTCACCTCCCGTCATAAACTTCTCGTCGATCGGCCGGCACCTCGTCCGATCAATGATCAAACCCACCCAGTTCAGACCCTACGTCTATCCTGATAAAACCCTCATACCTTGCCAAAATCCCACCATGGTGAAACCTGCTTTGATCGATTGGCGCACTGCCCGGTCAATGATGAAACCTATCTGGCTTAGACCTTACGTCTATCCCGATGAAACCTATGAAATCCCTGCATTGGTATAAACCCAATACCGACGATGAAACCTGCTGTTGATTGATTGGCACATTGCCCAATCAGCGATAAAACCTATCCAGTTTAGACCCTACGTCTATCCTGATGAAATCCATGATATCCTTGCATTGGTATAAACCCAATACCGATGATGAAACCCATCTTTGGTCGACAGGGCACCCTGCCCGATCGGCGAAGAAGCCTATTCGGTCTAGACCTTACATCTGTTCCGACTAGAGCTGCGTGTCTCGCTATGTCCCACCGTGATGAAATCTGCTGCTGATTAATGGGCACACTCGCCCGAGCAGCAATGAAACCTATCCGGCTTAGACCTTACGTCTATCCCGATGAAACCCATGAAACCTTTGCATTGGTATAAACCCAATACCGATGATGAAACCTGCTGTTGATCGATTGGCACCCTGCCCGATCAGCAACAAAACCAGCCCAGGGTAGACCTTACGTCTATTCTGATGAAGATTCATAAGATCCTTGCATTGGTATAAACTCAATACCAATGATGAAACCCACCTTTGATCAATGGGCACCCTGCCCGATCAACGAAGAAACCCGTCCTATCAAATTTGCATATCCCTTTACGTCCCGCCGTGATGAAACCTACCATTGGTCGATCGGCACCCTGCCCGATCAATGATAAAACCAGCCCAATGCAGACCTTACGTCTACCCTGATGAAACCTATAAAATCCTTGCATCGATATATACCCAATACCGATGATAAGAGCATGCACTAATGAAGCAGCACATCACCCGATCCATGCTGAAGTCCTAATTCAGGAAACATACGTATAAAAAAAAATGGGGTTAAAAATAGAGATACCCCGCCAGACTTGTTCGGACATCCCGGATAAGGGCAAAAATGGCCAAAAAACCCAGCTGTGGTGAAAACCCGAAAGGGCACCGCAGGCAAAATCGGGTACCCCGCCACGTGAAAACCCGAAAGGGCGCGTGGGCAAAAGCAAGAGGGGGCTGGCTCCGGTGAAAACTCGAAAGGGCACTTGGGTCAGTAATGTGGTAATTTAAAAGTTCCATGCCAACCGGCACGCTACCTTTACCTCCCCTTCACTGATGAAGCCTTCCGTCGGTCATCTGGCTCTATGCCCCACCGATGATAAAGCCTTCCCGGGGTGGACCTTACGTCTACCCTGATGAAACCTACATACCCACTTTCAGACGTCCCACCGTCGATCGATGGGCATCCTGCCCGATCAATGATGAAACCTTATCCAGTTTAGACCTTTCGTCTATTCTGATGAAACTTATAAATCCCTTTGCATCGATATAAACCCAATATTGATGATGAAGCCAACTATTGATCGACTGGCATTTTGCCCGATCAATGATGAAACCTTGTCCAGTTTAGACCTTTCGTCTATTCTGATGAAACTTATGAAATCTCCTTGCATCGATATAAACCCAATATCGACGATGAAACCAACTATTGATCGACTGGCATTTCGCCCGATCAATGATGAAACCTTGTCCAGTTTAGACCTTTCGTCTATACTGATGAAACTTATAAAACCCTTTGCATCGATATAAACCCAATATCGACGATGAAACCAACTATTGATCGACTGGCATTTCGCCCGATCAATGATGAAACCCTACCCAGTTTAGACCTTTCGTCTATACTGATGAAACTTATAAAACCCTTTGCTTCGATATAAACCCAATATCGACGATGGAACCAACTATTGATCGACTGGCATTTCGCCCGATCAATGATAAAACCCTGTCCAGTCCAGACCCTACGTCTGTTCTGATGAAAACTATGCCCCCTTCAAATGTCCCACCTGCCATAACCTCTACCCAGTCTAGACTTTCCGTCCATTCTGATGAAACCCCTTCTTTCACATTCCTGCAAATTGTCTCCCTCATAGCACATATTGCCAAGAGGGACGTTTGCTGATACCAGCACAATCCGGTTTAAGCACCTCTTCGGATGCCCGTCACGCGGTGGAGCGAGTTGCCCATCCTTTCTCTGAAGGGGTGGACGCTCTCCTGCTAGGTACGAGCCATTCACATGAGGGGTTGCTAAAACCACTACCCCACTTCCCGAAGTGATGAAACCGCATGGTAGACGAGATGGATACACATGAAGCCAAAAGATCTCTTTTCATTACGAAGTGAGTACATAAGGGGCCTCGAGGGGACGCTGTGTCACAAAAAAAGATGAAAAAAAAAGAAAAGAAAAGAAAGTGAAGATAATTCATGGCCGCCGAAAGATATCTTCAAAGGCCAGAAGACCAACATAGGGGGCGGCTCCTAACTCATGAAGGCGCGCTTCCTCCTCCTGAAGCCTCGTGGACAGGTCCTGGAAAGACATCACCCGACCCTCCAGTAAAGCCACCTCCTCGATGGACTGTGGCCGAATAGAAGATAATTGCTGCAGCTCGGCCCGAAGTTCAGTGAGTTCCGCCTCCAAAACGGCTACCCGCTTCTGGATAGCCTCCTCCCGCTGAATAATGCTCTGTAGCTCGGCCTGGCGTTCATCAAGTGTCAGCGTTAGCTTTTCCACCTCGGATTTGCATTCCGACCTCTGCAACTTCAACGCCGTCAGCCTGTCAACCATGATCCGTGCTAGGAAGTCTCTCCGATGCACGAATTTCAACAAAAGCAAGACCCGCTGAGCCCATATGTCCAAAGGGCAGCCCATGGCTTGCAGGCCAGCGGTGAGGCGATTGGCAATTTCCTTCAGCTGTAGATATGTCAAGCCAGGCTGAGACTCTACTAGCTGGCGTAACATGTCCAGATGCTGCCAGACGAAGCTGTCAGGAGAAGTAAAGCCAAAGGAAGCAGAGGCGACGACTTCAAAAGTCACCTCTCCGTCAATATCTGCCCATAGTCCAATGCCCAGCTTGGGAGGACGAAGAAGGCAAATCTGCCGAAAGAGCTAACCGATATCTCTCTGTACTCCCCTGCTGGGCTGAAGACTCCTCCTCTGCTGCTGCCTCGGGAGCTACACCTTGAACATCCGCGGGAGGAGAATCGATGAATAATGGGGTTATCTCTGCAATGGAGGCTGTACCTTCAGCTGCTCTTTCTGGTGATGGGGACAGAGGTGCCTTAGACTGTGTAGACAGGAATTCGGACTCTGTAGCCACTATGGCAGGAATCGCTAACTCGGGCGCGATTGACATTACTGCGGCCGGTATGAAAGCGGAGCTCCTGGCCGGATCTGTTTCGGCTCTAAGATCTGAAGCCCTGGCAGGGATGACACTTTCTTCTGCAGCCCCCAAGTCTAATGATGCCAAGTCTGTCGAGGACTGTATCCGCACTGGCACAGGGCGAATGATCTCAGGAGCCCCCGTGCAGGTCAAAGGCAGAAAAGGAACAATAGCCAAATCTACAAGGGAAATGTCCATGAAGGATGTGGAGGTGGCCAAGGTAGCAGCAACAATACTCTGAGACCAAAGCAAAGCGACCTTTAGCACTAACTAAAAGAAACAAATGAAGCAGCATACATGAAGAACAACCCACCTTTGAAGCAGGGTCCGCACCCTCAAAATGGGGCGAAAGAGAAGAAAGCTCCGTGGCCGAAACGGCGAGTGGTGGAGTTATGTCAATCTCAGTATCGAGCCCGGCAAACTCCTCCTAAAATTCTTCCTCAGAGGATAACACTGATAGTTCGGCGGGTCGAAGAGACAGAACACCTTTCGCAAGTGCAGGAGGGGCTTCTGACTTGGCAATACCTTCCCCTTCGCTGTCGCTGAAATCTACCTCCTCATGGGAGACGGCCTGGGAGCTGCCCGAAGATATTTCCACACTAGCTATATGCTGGGCCGGTACCTCTAAAGTATGGCGGGATGTAGATTGAGTGATTATGCGTCTGGCCGGAATAGTACTCTGCTTTGGCCGAGTCTTGTGACCCTCCTGTGGTCGAGGCAGCTCTTCCGTCATCATCATGGCCTCGGCTTGCACACCGACTGCCACTGCTACAAGAAAAGAAAACTTCTGAGAAGTATAGCAAAGAAAACAACGGAAGTATGAAACAAATGGAAAAAGCACATTTACCCTCCTCCTCGCCAACCGGGGTGGGAGAAGGCAGTCTTGTGTCCGTCTCCACAGGCGCTTCAGCCTGCTCCTGGGCTGTATCAGATAAAAAGAAGCTCAACCTCAAAGAACTCCCTAGGAGATTGTTCAAGATGACAAAGGAGGTTCCAGCTACAAGATATCACCGTCACCTTCGGCAGATGCCTGTGCGGCCTCCCTCTGAGATGCGAATGCGTCAAATGAAGGGATATCCGGAAGAGGGGTTCCAGTTTCCTTCGCAGTCGAAGCCGACTTCCGGGTCTGAGCGACCTTGGCCTTCTTGGCCTTGGCGACTGCAACCTTCACCACAGAAGGCTTCCTCTTCTTGCCCGGAGGCAGGGGAGTGGTCGTAGGTGCTGCTTCAGGAATTTCAAAGTGGGCAGGTTTCTCAGCTTGAGCAATTATCTTCCTGTAAAGCCCCTGCCGTTTTATGTCTGGTCTATCTGTGCGAGACACAAGAGAGACAGTCATAGTCAACATATGCAAAACATGACAATAAGAAGAAAGAAGCCATGATCAAACAAACAAGGAGCACACCTGCTGGGCCGTCGTAAAAAGTGGAAAGCGGCCAATACATATAAGCTACCTCCTTTGATCGGGAGGCGGCCTCCTTCAGAGCCAGCATACATCGCCAATAGTCTGACACTTCTCGTCAGGGCGGCCAAGTCCTATGGCCATGGAAATCAAGGCAATGAAATAGGCCGAGGTAATCTATGCACCAGGCGTCAACATAATGGAAAGAAACAAAAAGCTGCTTATTTAGAATGACAGCTACCGGGCTCTCCACTGTCAGCCCGTGGACATTTAACAGTACAAAAAGCCAGGAGGTGTGCTGATAATATGACTGGGTGCGGTCCTCCCTCCGCACAAAGGCCCTGTAGGGATGAAATCTGTCTGCCGGACCCCTCCAAGAAGTAGCCTTCGAGAGTGGTTCCTCCGAGGGAAATGGATACTGCACCTCCAAATGAGTGTCCCCTATGTGGCCCAGCTGTCTCAAGTCTCTGGTGAAAGTGTCTACATCAACTTCAGAAAAGACAGGAGTGGGTAGTTCCGCACCCGCCTCCTTCAAAGACCGGCGGGCAGCGATATAAGCCTCTGCCTCCCTCTGGTGCTGGGAATAAAGCCTCCTCAGATGGACCTCGTCAATGTCAAACACAGGCCCTGATTGCCGCTTCAAAAAGGAGCGCTCGGCCACATCCCAGAAAGCGCCTCTGCCATCTTTATAAAAATTGGTGCGTATGTTCCACCACTTGATATAGTCTGATGAGACCCGAGGGAGACGATTGGCGACGGTCGGGACCCTGAAAGTTGTGTCTTCCCGACGGTGAAAGAAATCCCACCATATCCGACCGTCGCCGGTAATACTAGACCCGTGCTTGGCCCGGCTCTCCAGAGGAAACTGAGCAGCCGATGGAGGGATATGCTGGTCGTAACCAAAATTTCTGCCAAAGCGGAAGGGATAATAGGGCTCCAAAATGAGCAGGCCCCCCTTCCTGAAAACTAATACACTGGGCCGTATGGCCATGGCCCACCTCACCAATTCTGGTTCTAAAAGAGGCCGGGTGGCGGCGACCCCCGAAACAGGATGGACATAAACCTCCACCTCCTCCATTTTGCACTCCCTCTGAGGGTCCACCAAGGGAGCTGAACCTGTTGTCAAGCTCCAAAAGTGAATGCTGCCAGGTGCGTCTACAGGCACTCTTATTAGCCTACCCCTCATCTTGAACAGCTGTTCTGAGAAAGGACCAGGTTCAGCTCTAGCGAACTCAATCATACGAGGGAGCAGTGTGTCTGACTGTAAAGTTCTCGGGGCCAGCTCAGGGAAAATGCTGCAAACCCAGGCATTGAAGAAATGAAAGGGACCCACGGTCCTCGAAGAGCGGGGGGTCCGATGTCTATGCAAGTCCCCCAAGGATTTGTAAATTAAACACAGAGCCACTGGGCACAGAGACAATCGCATCCCCCAAGCCATCTGGCAGGCCGGATATATAGCCTCGGGTCTAATAATCGTCTCGTCCCCTTGAGGGAGAGCGAAAGTGCATAGCCAGAAAGTCAAATAGGCTGCACAATGGGTGATGGGATCAACCCCTGCTGGGTTCGGGCCATCCGCGTCTGTCCGGCGCAATGAAGCTGGCAGTGCTGACTTGTAACGGGGGGCCCTGACCTGTTTACCGGAAGTCAGCCCTACGGAAGGAAAGTCTGCGTACCTCAAGGGACCCCCGAAGAAATATTGTATCCACTGCCCCACACGGACTCTCAGTCGGCTGCTCTTTTCCCAGGCTTGATAGCCTTTGGAGGACCCCCTACTGTAGGCCAAACAGATGGACCGGTAAGCTTTCATCAGATACCGGTATGCATAATCGAAAGAATAGCGGCCCTCTCCATTAGAGGCGTCCTTGATGGAATCATCCAGGCAGACCTCCTCATATGGCTCTCCGTCCATGGGTAGGCCAGAAAGCTGCGATAAACTATAGAGGTCGAGGGACGTCTCACCTTCCGCTGTATAGAATGTATTGAACGGCGGGCAGAACACTTCAAGCATACCGCAACACAATCCCCGAGAGACGGGATAGCGGAACCTGGAGGCAAATACACTATGGTATACCCCAGCTCTAACCAATAGAGGGGCATACTCCTTCAAAACATATTCTGTAAACTCCACTGCTCCAACCCTAAAAAGATGGGCGTCTGTCAACTTGGCATCTCCAAACCAGCCGGCAGCCAGCTGATATTTAAACTGAACGGCTAGGCAGTTAAGAACAAATGGCTCGTCTCTATAACCCCACTTCGCAGGCGCCAAAAAGAGTCCGAATGAAGTCTTCTCTCGGTGGACACGGCCGGTGGTATGATCCCACCTTGCAGGGGTGAATTCTGGGGCCCGGGTTAGCATCTTCTTCTCGGGTTCTAAATCGGAGATGCCCAGCACAGCATTTCAGTCCCTCTGTTCACCTGGGAGATATATGGCTCGGGCTCGATAGACAGAACCCTTCATGCTGTCTCTATCGGCAAGTATTGCCGCTTCCACGAAACGGGCAATAATAACATCCCGCATTCCGCGTATGGTGAAAGTCCGAACAAACGGCAGCAAATGATGATCCTTCGGCAAGTCCGGGCGGTAGTCAGCAGCTCTCCTGAATTCAGCACCCTCCAGGGAAGAATAAACTTCAGCAGTCGATACGGTGTCAGTTTCAGAATCGGAAGATTCATCGACACTAGCAATCTGGTCATAGCCAAAGCTCAGGCTGTATACGTTCAACCAGTTGACTTTGGCCCGAGATATGTCCGGCTGAGCCGATGAACTTGTTCCAACGGCTCCGGAAGATGCAACAGCAGAACTGGAAGCCATGTCAGCACCTGCAGTCAGAAAAAGACAAGAAAAGAAGCATCAGAAAGATGAATGGGCATGAAACAATAAGACAAACAAATTCTCAAAAATTTCGGCAGCATCTCCTCTTGTCCGGGGTATGCCCAAAAAGAATAGGGAGTCACCCACCAAGAGGGAGTGATCCCGAGCATAAAATGAGACTCAATCCCATATATATAGCGGACCTACCCCGAAAAATCGGCAAAAAGGGGGGGGGGGGGAAATGACGCTCCCGGGGGGGGGGAAGCCCACAGCCCACCGCCACCGCCGAAGTGAAGAAAGAGAAAGGAGAGGAGAGAATGAGGAAGAAAAGGGCTCTCGGCGCCTTAAGTAGGGCCCGAAGCCGAGGGGCTCTCGGCGCGGCCAAATGCGCGCCGAGAACTCCCCGGCCGAGAGCTCCCGTCGGCCAAAAGGTGCGCCGAGAGCGGCATGCGCCGAGAACCCCCTAAGGAAATGGGCATGCCGAGAAGCAGCCGCCGAAAAGCCCTCACCCCGGGAAGTCCGGCGAGCGTGAGCGCGCCGAGAAGCCCCTGCCGAGACGGCCGCGCCGACAACGGTCGCACCGAGAGCGCCATGCCGAGAAGTCCAAGGCAATGCCTAAAATCTCCAAACGGTGACAATGAAGTCAGAAAATGCAGAGACGAAGACATGAAAGTGAAAGATGGACATGCAGAATGTTACTACAGCAACATGATCAAGCTGAAGGACAATGTCAAGGATAAAACTGAGGAATATACCCTCGAATGATGAAAGACACCTGCAGACCCCGTGTCGCTTATTCTGCGCTTACGCTGCCCGCAGGTGGGGGGCATTTGTTGACACCTTGAAAATGAACAGGGGTGGAAGCCTAACTGAAAGGAAGATCAGACCAACAGTGGAAGACCACTGATGAAGCTCGACAGCCGTTTACCCAGTTGAAGTCTCCGCCAGCCGAGCTGATGTCCGGTGCCATCGTCAGTCAAATGGCAGCACTGATAAAGCAGCAGTCATTCGACTGATAAGACCTCCAAGCACACTCTGATGAGAAGCCGGAGCCGACAAATGAAGATTGCGAAGGCTTTTGCAAAAGTCAGGACAAATAAAGAATCCTCTCCACAGATTACACACCCGGCCGAAGTCTGTCAGATGGAAGCTGATGTCCGGTCTTGTCACCGTTCGGATGACAATGCCGATGAAACATACCCGGTTTTGTCGTCATTCAGACGGCAATACTGATTAAACCCCAGTTCGTTCACTGATGGAACCTCAAGATGATCTCAACAAAGCTGTGTCACTACTAAAGGGGCCTCTTTCGGTTCTGATAAAAGTCAATACAAAATGACTAAGGGAAGCCAAGGCAAGTGTGAGGCCTAAAAGCACCAAATGGGCCGACCGATTGGGCTTCTGAGAATGGCGCCGGGAACCTCAACAAAGGGCCGCTGGACGCGCCGGGAGCTGTGGCAAGCAAGCCGGCCACACCGACTACCCTCCACCGAGAGCACAGAAGGATGAGACCTATATAAACATACCCCCTTTGAAAGAAAAGGGGATCGGAGGATCGGAAGCCAGACCATCGATCAAAAAGAAAGAAAAGAGAAGAAGCCAGAGAGAGAGAGAGGGCCTCCTCCGCCGAAAAAGAAAGAGAGAAGAGACCGATTCCCCAGGGAAGAAGCTCCAGGTGGGCATCCGGGGAGGGAGAGGAGTCAATGCTCCGCCCTCCCCCATGGTTTTATTTTCTTATTCATGTAATCCTGCCGAGTTTATCTCGATTTTATTTTTTGATGTAACCGGGATATCCCGATGTCTACTCATCTCCCTCTCCCTCATTCCCTCCGTGTGATTGATGTGAGTTCTGGGGTGATCTAATGGTATGAAATGCTCCAATGGCCCATCTGGGCGTTGGGTGATTGAAACATCTGCCAGCTATCTCTCCGTATGCTGCCATGTCTTTCCTTTACATGTTTTCATTTTCTTAGCTCGACTTAAGCGCGCCTGATTCTCTGATGGGTCTTCGGACTCAATTGTCTTCAGCAGAATGAGTGTATCTCTAGTTATACCGATGTTCCTGGCCGTTCGGTGTCGCTTGCATAGAATCTCCCAGGCTTGCCCCAGGACCAGAGACAGATTATCTCTTGGCTTCTGGGGCAGTCTGCTATCGATATTGGCAATGCTTTCAATGGCCGCTGCTAGTGAGATTATATAATTCTAGATGCTATGGTTTTGCCTATTGGCACTGTCGAAATCCTCCCTGGGTCCAGAGACAGCCATCTCTTGGCTCTCAGGATGATGAAAGACGACATCAAGCTGTCCCCGGACTCTGCACAGTAATGGTGACACGGGTTCTCTGTATCCTGATTTTCCCCTCCCAGTTTCCTCTCCGATCTTGGACTTTCTTTGAAACCTAAGCCAAATCCAGTTGAAACCCGATGAATTGATTCACTTTGACCTCACAGGACCTATTTACCTTAGCCTGAATCGTCAAGAAACCCCTGAATCCCCAACAGATTCAAGAACAGAGTACCGTAAGCTCTGTTTCTTATCCCGGCGCCCTCATAGCTCTCGGCCTCGCCAATAGTGAAACTGATGAACAGCCCTCGGCGCAAGCCTTCTTGCGCCGAGATCCCATCTCCCGGGCTCGCCGGGAGCCACCCATTCCACTTCTCACCATCGCGCCGGGGCCGATTTGTCCTCACACCGGGAAGACCCCGTGCCGAGAGCCCCTTGGCCACCTTATTAGCGCACCGGGAAGCCCGTGCCGGGAACTCTCTGGCATCCTTGCCATTGGCGCCGAAAAGCCAACCTGTAAACCTCAAGTCGTAAAACCTTTGCTACCACTGAAGAAACCCCATAAATACTCCTGTTATGTCAAGGGACGCCTTGGGCCATCATATGCACCTCAGGGGTGACAATTAATGGGGATAACCCTCCCCTTTTCTACGAGGTTTTCCGGACTCGATCGGCTTTTATAACCTTCCGAGGCAATGGAGCTCCGCCACAGCATAAGCTTCGTTGACCTCTAAAGGGATATCGAAATAGTGCTGCAGGCACGTACATGGTCAGGGGTCTAATACCCCTCTATTTGGCTTTCACCCCGGCATTCCGTGGGTGATCGTCTATCATTCCCTGGCAAATGCTGAGTCCAGGGGAGATGTTGTCAAAATTCTCCCAGGACCACGAAAGCCGACATTAAGCTGTCCCCGGGACTCTGTATGACACCGGTGACAGGGATTCTCTACGCCTTGGCCTTTCCAAATTCCTCCTCGATCCTGATGTTCCTATAAAGCCCAAGTCTAATCTAGTTCAACTTTGATGCCCTGACCTATTTTTGACCCCAAAGAAACCCTTCCCCTTGGTCTGAATCAATCAGAAACCCAAAATAGAGTACCGTAAGCTCTGTTCTGGTCCCGGCGCCCTCGCAGCTCTCGGCTCAGCCTACAGTAAACCGGGTGAATAGCTCCCGGCGCCACTTCTTCAGGCGCCGAGAACCCCCAGGAGCAGCTCCTCTCCCTTTCACCTCAGCGCGCCGGGAAGCCCGGGCCGAGAACCTCCAGAGCCCTCTCTGCGTCCTCCGCGCCGGGAGACCCCCCCCCCCTTGCAGCCTCGTCACGCCGGGAGCCTTGCTCAACCGTCCCACGCCGAGACCCCCCTTCTAGCATTTCTTCCTCGCACCGGGAAGCCTGCGCCGAAGAGCTCCCCTTTGGCTTCTCTTGGTCGCGCCGAGAACCCAAGCCCTCTCATCTTGGCGCTGGGAACCCCCGGCCTTCTTGTTTTTGGCGCCGGAAGCCCTGGCCCTCCCATTTTTGGGGTCGTGCCGAGAGCCCGTGCCCATTCAGAGTGTGCCGAGAGCCCGATCTACCACCCAATGAATTCCAATACCCAAAACGAACCCACAAAGGAATATCTGTGGATCACCCGACACGTCCCGGGGATAAAACTGAAGGGGAGTCATAACCCCTACGTTCCACCTAACTGCAATGGATTTACGAATAACCCTTTTGCTCGGGGGATTCTGCCACTGCATGAATTCCGCTAGCGTTCCAAAGGGAAAATCATACATTGCCCTATAGCCCATATGTATACGGGTTGGGAGGTTCAGCCTCTCTATCTCTCGGCTTTCATCCTGGCATCCCGTGGGTGATAGTCTATTTCCCCCTGGGCGTAACCCAGATTAAGAGGAAAGGCTGTCGAAATACCGATCGAAGCTTTAAACCTATATCATGGTCACGGCTCAATCTGCCTGTGATCGAAATCCTCCTTCTTCTCTTTCACTCGGTTTTCGGACCGCTGACTTAACGATATCATCTGTTTCTACGGTTGGTGTCATTATCTTACCCGCCTCCCTGGCCCTGGTAGGAAGTTTAAAATTAAGCATGTGAATATCTATTTGCCTCTCGAGGCCTCCTACTTTTAGCGTTTAATCAAGGGTTGTCCTTCCTTGGAAGGACGTAATTAACGTCATAACGTTCATGGTATGACGGACTTCAGGTCCCGACACGATCACTCACAATCGACTGACCATGTCAGATCGAGCGCACAATAAAATTGTCACTTTGGTGACTGGCACGCCAAATAATAAATAAAATGAATAAGCCGATAAGTTTAAAAAAAAAAAAGCGCGTCCACAGGTCCATGTCGAGGACATGGAATTCCGTGGGAATTGACATGGGGCCTAGTTCTACCTTCAGAATAATCATCCCCTGCGGTGGCCTTTTGCTATTGTCATAAGCCGTGACCGTGATCGAGGAAGGTCTTATTTGTTCCTCGTTGACCCCACACAACTGAAGAGTGCTCATGGAGATCACATTTATGGATGCACCCGTGTCCACAAGACATGGGTTTATGGATACCCCATTAATTTTTATTGAAATGCATAATGCATATTTCCGAGCTTCCTTGGGAGCGAGCTCGTAGTTGTGAAACATGATGGCTGGTTGTGTGTCTGTTGGGGTCAGGATGGTCGAAATCTTCTCCACGGGGAGGTCTTCATTAACCATGACCTTTTGAAGATATTCCATCAAGGCCGCCTGGTGGGATGTGGATCTTTGAAGTAGCTCTAGGATGGAGATCCGGGCAGGTGTCTTGTCCAAGTGTTTCAATAGATCATACTGTGTTCCAGGGATAGCTCTTTCTGGTTGTTCTGCATCATCCTTCTCTGGCTGAGATTGCTCGGGATTCTGACTGTTATGGGGGAAAATCCTGTGGAAAATCCTTCCACTCCGGAGCACCATTGCCTGCGGCTTTTGTACCTCTGTGGGGGTAGCAGTGGGTTTTAACAGGGGTTTGAGGGGTAGTAGTGGAGGAATGGTTGATGAAGCAGGGGTGATGACGGGAGCAGGGATTCTGATGAGGGGTTTGTTAGGTGGCGGCATGGCGGAGGTAGAGGGGATATCGCGCGGATTATGAAGGATAAGGGGTTTGGAAGGTGGAGGTGGAGGTAAGGTTTGAAACGGGTAAGGGTTTTGAGGTGGATGGTGGGTGATGAGTGGTTTTGAAGGCATTAGTGGTGATATGGTGGAGAAAGACGGGGTTATGTATGGTTGACAGATGATAAGGGATTTAGAAGGCGTAGGGGTAAATGTGGTAGAGGTGGATGGTAAAGTGGGGGAATGAGAGAAGATGAGAGGGTGCGAAGGCGTAGTGGAGAGTGTCGGTTGATAGGAGATCGGGGTACGGATGAGAGGGCGTAATTGTAGTGGAAATGGTGAAGGCGATACTGACGCGGGTTGATGAGAGAGAGGTGCTACCCGGGCAAGGTGAGGGGGTTGCATGACGATAGGGTTGGAGGTAGAAAGAATGGAGGTACTTTCCTGGTGCCACACCTGCTCTCTCCCGACTTCCGGGAAGGAGGAGATGGGGTTAACCTGATGATTGGGCTGTTGGTGCTCTGGTAATGGATTCTGGATTATTCCCATGTCGGGCTGTTGTTGTGGGGCCTGCTGAGGCTGCTGTTGTTGTTGTGGTTGCTGCTGTTGCTGCTGTTGTAACTGCTGCTGTGGCCTCTGAGGAGGTCTCCTAGCCTTGAGAGCGGCGACGTACCGTCTCATCTCATCCCAATCTATTTGATGTTCATCATTCATATCATGGATGTAATCTTTGAAATGGAAGCAGTAATCTACTGTGTGTCCTGGCTGCCTGAGGTAGACGCAGTATTTGGAGGTATCAACATTGGGGGGCCACGCGGGCCTTTCTCTGGATAGGGCGAGTTGGTTTGATGCCATGAGGGCATTAAAAATGTCTGCTAAGGTTTCTGGCAATGGTGGATAGTAGGCTCTCTTGGGACCGAGCGGCCTCCTTTGTTGCTGTTGGGGACCATAGTTCCCCGGGGGTGGAACTTGGTTGTACTGAAGCGGTGGTTGTTGTTGCTGAGGTTGTGGTTGTTGTTGCTGGGGTTGGCGTAATGGAGGCATATTATCCTGGGGTGGATTATTTTGGGGTGGAGGACGAAGAGGGAAAGGACCCGGTTGAAGGGGAAGTCGGGGCATTTGTGGAGGCCTTGGGTTGACTGCATAGTTGGCATTGTTGACCACACTGACTTGTTCATTTGTCACGACCCCTTCTGTGGCTCCGCCAGGGACACCAGCGCCTATCTTTCTGACCACTTTGGGCTTCGGCGACTCAAACATGTTCATGATGGGGGAGTCTTTTAGCTGGGTTTGGATGTATCGGGCCCTTTCATAGAGTTCCTCCATTGTAGTAAGTTTATTCATGGCCAGGACATGTCTGAACTGTGGGGTTGCATTAGACACAATCATCTTCACTTGTTCGGGCTCGAGAGGGTATCCCTTATTCTTTCCGCCAGAGACCTCCATCTATCAGCATATCGGACAAAATCCTCGTCAGGTTTCATCTTTTCGGCCACTAGGTCGGTAATGGAGAGTGAGGGACCGACCCTATCCCTATATTTCTGCAAGAACCTTCTCTGGACTATTTCAAAATTCTCGACCTCGCGGGGCTCCAGAGAATAGAACCACTCAAGCGCGGGACCATCCAATGATCTCCGAAAGAGGTATGCTAGGGACCTCTGATCGTTTTGCTAGTAAGAGGACTCATACATGAAATCCTTGAGATGAATGAAGGGGTTGCCGGTACCATTGTATCTGCGGTACGTGGGCATTTCGGAGGGAGGAAGATGAATGACGGGAAGGATTGACAAAGCAACCTCCGGGGTGGCTTTCACGTCCACCATCCTTCTTAGATTTTGAAACTGCTCGTCCATGCGGTTGAACCTATTGAGGAGCGATTGGGCGAGCTCCTCTGGGGGTGAAGGTGGCACTTGCCACTAGGGGAGAAACTGTCTCCCGGAGACTTGAGGGGGGAACCCAGAATGAGAGGGAGCTGTCGGACCGCCGACAGTTGGCCCCGGCTGAAGCGGTGTCTGGGGAACAACGGGAGTTTGAGATTATGATGGGAACTGGAATGAGGGTGGTTGTTGGCTCGCTTGTCCTTGAAGCGAGGGAGACTGGATGGCTTGCGCCAATGAGGGAGATGGAATGGCCTGCACGGACTCTTGGACAGGTGCGATGGCCGGAGTTGACTCCTAGAGCGTGGGGTAAACAGATTTCCCTTTTAGAATGGCCTGGAAGACCCGGAGCTGTTCAGAGGTAAGCTCCGTGTTGGCGAGGACGCCCAGTAAGGAAGTGATATCCTGTGGCGGGGACGTGTCCCCGGCAATAAACTGCACCTCATGCGAGGGGTCATGAGAAGGACCCGAGTCCATAGCATAGACTCGCGGGTCGGCTGACAAACCACGGCTAGGGTGGTTCTCCTCAAAAGACTCGTGAGACATGCTCACAGTTTTCCCAGAACGCAAAAACATACACTAGCAAGTAGGTAGCAGAGATTATCAAACAAGTGGATGCCTTTACGCCCTTTTTTGTGTTTTGATTTTGATGATTTTTTTTTGTATTTTTAGCGAGATCCGAAGTTCACACAAAATGGGGACCCTAGTTTATTTTTGTTTCACCGCCGTGTCAGCTAGGGTCTCTCGTCTCACCACGAATGAAATGACTAACTCCGGGGAACTTCAATGGTACAACCAGCCCAGTGAACGAAGAGGAGATTCTTCGATGTCGGGGACTTACGGAGGTCCCATTGTAGGAGATTCTAGTCCGTTGAGAGGAATTCCCAAACGGAGAGTCCTTCTTTCACCGGGAAAGGGTGATCCTCAAAAAATGAAAAAAAGGATAGAAAAGAGGAATGGATGTATGCAATGGAATGCTGACAGATATATGGAGTGGGAAAACAACAGAAATAACAGACATATAATAAACAAAGAACCAATCAAAACTGACGGTGCTGCCGTGAGCACAACGGGGGCGCGCGCGGGCGCGAAGGTGGAGATGCACGGATGGTGCCGAACTTGCAAGGGTAGCCGAAAGGAAGCAGTAGAGGTCCCACCGTGATCGCCAATCTGTGAGTGACGTCACGCGGTTCGAGGAAGAGCGGAGAGGACGCGGAGCACGCGCGGGCTCCTCTTTTCTTTCTTTTGGTGTTTGTTTGCTGCAACACAGAAATAAGAGAAGAGAGAGAAGGGGCCACCACGGGAGATTGCTCCGGCGGGGCAAGCGGGACAAGTGTGATATAGCAAAATATGGGGTTTAAACGGCCATAGCGGGAAGTGACTCGCCGCGGCCTCGGGGGGACGGGAATGGTGCAAAAATTAAATAACAAGAATTGAAACGGCCATTGGGGAAGTGACTCGCCGCGGCCTCGAGAATATGAGCAGATAATAAGATGATAGAATATAGAGAGAATACAAAGAGCAGAAATTTAAACGGCCATTGGGGAAGTGACTCGCCGCGGCCTCGAGAACATAAACAGATAGAATATAACGTATAAGAACGTGAATTTAAACGGCCATTGGGGAAGTGACTCGCCGCGGCCTCGAGAACACGAATAGATAAGAATATAACATATAAAAACGGGAATTTAAACGGACATTGGGGAAGTGACTCGCC
The DNA here is from genome assembly GCA_022559845.1 of Amorphophallus konjac. Taxonomy (NCBI): domain Eukaryota; kingdom Viridiplantae; phylum Streptophyta; class Magnoliopsida; order Alismatales; family Araceae; genus Amorphophallus; species Amorphophallus konjac. Next base: position 137,825,345 of record CM040119.1, on the reverse strand, counting down.
GCGGCCTCGAGAATATGAGCAGAATATAACAGAGTATAAAGAGAATATAAGAACGGAAATTTAAACGGCCATTGGGGAAGTGACTCGCCGTGGCCTCGAAAAAAAGATGTGATCGCCAGGGGCCGAAAGACCCCAAAATAAGAAAGTGATCGCGCCTACCTCAAGAGCGGGAGATGGCGGGTTGCTTCTTCCTCTCCCTCCGGCCGGCCGACGGAGAGGGCTTTCCTCGGCTACCCTTGCAAAACAACGACAAACAAATGACAAGTGGATTAGAAAGATGGAGGTGTAGTATTCAAATCCTTGCGATAAAAATAACGAAATGATGGCAAGACACACACCTGGTTGGTGTTATCTTTTAAACCCCTCTCGGACTCGAGTAGGAGGAAAATGAGATGATGGATGCAAGAAGTATAAAAGAAGAGGCACCCTTATGAAGGGGGATAGAGGATGCGAGATGATGAATGCAAAAGAACTACGAAGAAAAAAGGGGAAGAAAAGGCTTATTGGATGAGCCGAGGGTGAAATCCGGCGGAGCTCCGGCAGCGTGGGGACGACGTGGAAGCGCGGTGGATGAAGACGACCTTCTTCTCGCGAGCGTGAGCACCCGAGAAGCCGGCAGAACCTCCACCTACAAAAGAACCCACGGGTTAGAAAATGACTCCGTAGCCTCTGGGCTCCGGCAGCCTATCGGATCACTTCCAAGCTTTTCCAGAACTGAGGGGGTGGGCCTCTATTTATAGGGCTCCGGAGGGTGGAGGCGTCCAGGACCCTGGACACCTCCATCAGGGCCGAAATAATATTTTATTCTATTTTTATTTATTTTTTGGAATATTTTTGTGGAGGCGTCCAGGGTCCGGGACGCCTCAAACAGGTCCACCGAAAACCGACGACGGCCGCACGCGGTTTGGCACAACGCGTGGTTTTGTGAGCGGCGCCCCGTGATTCAGAAATGGGCGCGTCCAGCTGGCTGGACGTCTCCATATTTTGGATTTTTTCACACACGACAAACCGTCGTTCGGTAGCCGGCGCCCGTGAGGGTTTTGATGGAGGCGTCCAGGCAAAATTATATTATTTTTTATTTTTCTTTTATCTTTTATACCAGGGCTGGCATTTTGATTTTTTTATTTATTTTTATGGAGGCGTCCAGGGGTCTGGACGCCTCCATTAATATATATATATTTTTTTATTATTTATTTTTTTATGCCAACTGGCATTTTACAAACATTTTTTTTATTATTATTTTTATGGAGGCGTCTAGGGGCCTGGACGCCTCCATTAATATATATATATATATATATATATATATATATATATATATATATATATATATTAATTAGTTTTGGGCCCTGAGAAAAGAAATAAAATAAATTAGAAATATGGGGGCGTCCAGAGGCCTGAATGCCCCCATTAAGACCCACCCGGGTCCTCAATCGGCGGCCGCCCGGCAGTCAACATCTTGGTTCCGGAACCTCTTGATACGTCTGACTGGTGTTGATGCCGTCCGAATGCCGTGACGAGACGATTCCGGATGCCGAAAAAGGCAGAAGAAGACCCGAGAAAAGGAAGCACTCGAGTGATTCAAAATGCGTAAGCCGTTGCGGGGCGTTGTATAGTAATATGAGACTTTCTCAGGAGACATCAGGAATGGCGTGTCTACACTCCATTAGAGGCGTCCTTGATGGAATCGTCCAGGCAGACCTCCTCATATGGCTCCCCGTCCATGGGCAGGCCAGAAAGCTGCGATAAACTCCAGAGGTCGAGGGATGTCTCGCCTTCCGCTGTATAGAATGTATTGAACTGCGGGCAGAACACTTCAAGCATGCCGCAACACAATCCCCGAGAGACGGGATAGCGGAACCTGGAGGCAAATACACTGTGGTATACCCCAGCTCTAACCAATAGAGGGGAATACTCCTTCAAAACATATTCTGTGAACTCCACTGCTCCAACCCTAAAAAGATGGGCGTCTGTCAACTTGGCATCTCCAAACCAGCCGGCAGCCAGCTGATATTTAAACTGAACGGCTAGGCAGTTAAGAACAAATGGCTCGTCTCTATAACCCCACTTCGCAGGAGCCAAAAAGAGTCCGAATGAGGTCTTCTCTCGGTGGACACGGCCGATGGTATGGTCCCACCTTGCAGGGGTGAATTCTGGGGCTCGGGTCAGCATCTTCTTCTCGGGTTCTAAATCGGAAATGCCCAGCACAGCATTCCAGTCCCTCTGTTCACCTGGGACATATATGGCTCGGGCTCGATAGACAGAGCCCTTCATGCTGTCTCTATCGGCAAGTATTGCCGCTTCCACGGAACGGGCAATAAGAACATCCCGCATTCCGCGTATGGTGAAAGTCCGAACAAACAGCAGCAAATGACGATCCTTCGGCAAGTCCGGGCGGTAGTCAGCAGCTCTCCTGAATTCAGTACCTTCCAGGGAAGAATAAACTCCAGCGGTCGATACGGTGTCAGTTTCAGAATCGGAGGATTCGTCGACACTAGCAATCTGGTCATAGCCAAAGCTCAGGCTGTATACGTTCAACCAGTTGACTTTGGCCCGAGATATGTCCGGCTGAGCCGATGAACTTGTTCCAACAGCTCCGGAAGATGCAACAGCAGAACTGGAAGCCATGTCAGCACCTGCAGTCAGAGAAAGACAAGAAAGGAAACATCAGAAAGATGAATGGGCACGAAACAATAAGATAAACAAATTCTCAACAAATTTCGGCAGCATCTCCTCTTGTCCGAGGTATGCCCAAGAAGAATAGGGAGTCACCCACCAAGAGGGAGTGATCCCGAGCATAAAATGGGACTCAATCCCATATATATAGCGGACCTACCCTGAAAAATCGGCAAAAAAGGGGGGGGGGGGAAATGACGCTCCCGGGGGGGGGGGGGGGAAGCTCACAGCTCACCGCCATCGCCGAAGTGAAGAAAGAGAAAGAAGAGGAGAGAATGAGGAAGAGCAGGGCTTTCGGCGCCCTAAATAGGGCCCGAAGCCGAGGGGCTCTCGGCGCGACCAAATGCGCGCCGAGAACTCCCTGGCCGAGAACCCCTGTCGGCCAAAAGGCGCACCGACAGCTCTCAGGCCGATAGCCCCTGTCGGATGTAAAGCGCGCCGAGAACCCAAGGACGAAGCCCATGCGCCTGTCCGCGCCGAGAAGCCCATGCGCCCACTCGCGCCGATATCCGTCGCGTCGGGAGGTTCATGCCGAGAAGCTCCGAAATGCTGAAAATAAAGAAAATACAAAGATGAAAACATCAAAATGAAAGATGGATATGCAGAAGGTTACTACAGCGACATGATTAAGCTGAAAGACAAATTGAGGAAGATACCCTCGAATGATGAAAGTCACCCGCAGGCCCCGTGCCGCTTATTCTGCGCTTACGCCGCCCGCAGGTGGGGGGCATTTGTTGACACCTAGAAAATGAACAAGGTTGGAAGCAAAATGGAAAAGAGGGTCTGACCAACAGTGAAAGACCAATGATGAAGCTCATCAACCATTCACCCGGCTAAAGCCCTTGTCGGCCAAAGCTGATGCCCGGTGCCGATGTCATTCAGACGCCAGCACCGATAAAGTCGCAGTCACTCGACTGATGAGACCTCCCAGCCCTTTAAGAAGAGCTGTACTACTGCTTCGTCCAAGAATCCACGGATGATATGTCAGGGTAAGCCAGATGTCAGCTTACTGATGGATGTAATATGAGATAAAGATGAAGCCGGCACCGGCAGATAAAGATTGCCAGGGCTCCTACAAAGTCAGAACAGAAGAGCAATCCTCTCCACAGATTACACACCCGGCCGAAGTCTGTCAGACTGAAGCTGATGCCCGGTCTTGTCACCGCTCAGATGACAATGCCGATAAAACATACCCAGTTTTGTCGTCATTCAGACGGCAATACTGATTAAACCTCAGTGAGTTCATTGATCAAGCCTCAAGACGATCTCAACAAAGTCATGGGCCTTATTCGGTTCTGATAAAGATTAATTCAAAAGAAAGCATAAAGAGAAGCCTAAGGCACGTATGAGGCCTGAAGGCACTAGATGGGCCGGCCATTTGGGCTTCTGTTAATGGCGCCGGGAGCCTCAACAGGGGGCGACTTATCGCGCCAGGAGATGTCTCGAATGGAACAAGCCACACCGACTGCCCTCCACCGAGAGAACAGAGGGATGAGAGCTATAAAAGCAAACCCTCTTTGAAATGGGGAGGGGATCGGAAGCCGGGCCATCGATCAAAAAGAAAAAAAAGAGAAGAGACCAGAGAGAGAGAGAGCCTCCTCCGCTGAAAAAGAAAGAGAGAAGAGACCGATCCCCAGGGAAGAAGCTCCAGGTGGGCATCCGGGGGAGGGAGAGGAGTCAATGCTCCGCCCTCCCCCCCCATGTTTTCTTGTCTTCTGCTTTATGTAATCGTTTCAAGCTTTATCTTGATTCATGCGATGTAGCCGAGATATCTCGGCATCTGTTTGTTCCCCTTCCCCTCACTCCTGCCTTGTAATCGGCTTGAGTATTAGAGTGGTGTATGGTCTGGGCTTTCCCACTGTGTGTCTTCCCCGATGGGCATCGCCAAACGAATGGATATATATGTATGGTGGGCTATAGTTTAAGCCTGATTTTTGCTTCATCTGAAACTCTATTGCCCTTCCCCACGTTCTCTTTAAATCAGCTGCATGATAATCCGATTTACCTATTTCTTCTCTCTGCTTCTTAGCACCATCAGTGCTCAGCCCAGAGCCCGGGACAGACTATCCCTTGGCTGTTGGGATGAAGCTGTGTCATACAATGGTCAAGCTTGAGAAACTCCGGGGTTCTAAGCGTGCGTGCTTCATCCGTTGATGTCATCTAAGTCGCCTCTGGGGCCAGAGACAGTCATCTCTTGGCTCCCAGGGCGACGAATGACCAGATCAAGTATGTCCCCAAGCTCTGCGTGACAATGGCGATGGACAGGGGCATTCAGACTCCGGCTTCCCAGATGCCTCTCGAACCCTAATACTCCTTTGAATTCTAGACCTAATCCAACTCAGAGTGGATGCCTTGAGCAGTCTAGAGCCCATAGAATCCGTCAGCTTCTGCCCGAACCACCATTAAAACCAAAAACAGAGCATCGTAAAACCCTGAACCCCTCTCGGTGCCCTCACCATCTCGGCCTCCAGAATAGTAAAACGGATGAACAGCCCTCGGCACGGGTCTTCCCGCGCCGATAACCCTATTCTTCCCTTTGGCATTCGCTTCCCGGCGCACCGAACAGTAACCTAAAAGGTTTCCTCCCGGCGCGAAGCTTCCTGCGCCGAGATCCCTTTGGCATTCGCTTCCCGGCGCACCGAACAGCAACCTAGGAGGTTTCCTCCCGGCGCGAAGCTTCCTGCACCGAGAGTCCCTTGGCATCTGCTTCCCGACGCACCCAATAGTAACCCCTGAAGGACTCTTCCCGGAGCGATGATTTTGGCGCCGGGAACCCCCCCTTTTTTTAAGCCAAAAACCTCTCTCAAATCTTTAAGCCCTGGCTACTATTAAAAAACCCTAAAAATACCCTCGTGAGCTGCTCAACAGAACCCCACTCTCTGTCAAGGGATGCCTTCGGCCGTCATATGCACCTCTGGGACGACAACTAGTGGGAGTAACTCCCCTTTTTCTACGTGGTTTCTCGAACTTGATCGGCTTTTGTAAACCTTAAGACCAAGGAAGCTCTGCCACTGCATAAGCTTCTACGGTCACAAAAGGTATATCAATATATTGCTCCAAGCACACACGGGCGCCAGGGGTTCCATACCCCTCTATTTCTTGGCTTTCACCCCGACATTCAGTGGGTGATCGTCTATCATTCTCTGGCAAATGTTAAGCCCAGGGGAGATGCTGTCAAAATTCTCCCAAGATGCCTGAGATGACATGAAACTCATCCCCGGGACCTTATCTATCAGTGGTGACAGAGGCTCCCTATACCTTATTGTTCCCCGCCCAATCTTTCTATGTTCCCGGCCTTCCTTGGAACCTATACCGAAACAGATTGAAGTCCAGTGAGTTGAGCCATTCTGATGCCCCAGGGCCCACTTGCCTCAACCCTAACCAACATGAAACCCAAAACAGAGCATCGCAAGCTCTGATTCTCGTCCCGGCGCCTTCGTGCCTCTCGGCTTGGCCTACAGTGAACCGGATGAACAGCTCCCGGCGCCACTCCTTCAGGCGCCGAGAACCCCCAGGTACATCTCCTTCCCTGCGTGCCGGGAGCCCCCATACCCTGGCCTTCTTCCCTGCGCGCCGGGAACCCTCTTTGCATCCTCATGCGTCGAGAACTTAACCCCCTTTGCATCCTCATGCGCCGAGAACTTAACCCCCTTTGCATCCTCATGCGCCGAGAACCTAACCCACTGGCATTCTTCTGGCGCCAGGAACCTGTATGCACACCCAATCTGCCCCAGGAGCCTATTCCTACATACAATTGAAACCCCCCCCCCATTACTTCAACTCAGTTCATCCGGGGATGCCCATGAGTCATCATATCTGGTCCGGGGACAAATTTAAAAAGAAACTAGATCCCCTTATCCTCCGCCATCGGATTTATAAATGACCCCTTTTGCTCGTGTGGATTCTGTCACTGCATGAGTCCCGCTAGCTTTCCGAAGGGGAGATCACATATTACCCTATAGTCCGTATATATGGATCGAGAGGCTCGACCTCTTTCTTTCACTCGGCTTTCACCTTGACACTCCGTGGGTGATAGCCTATTTCCCCTTGGGCATAATCCAGATTAAGGGGAAATGCTGTCAAAAGGTTGATCGATGCCGTGAACCTCCATCGCTGTCATGGCTCAGCCTGTCCGTGATTGATATCCTCCTTTCCCTCTTTCCCCCAAGTCTAGTCGTTTCGAACCGCCGGTTCAGCGTTATAGTCTGTTTCCGTGATTGATGTCATTATCTTACCCGCCTCCCTGGCCCTGGTATGAAGTTTAAAATTAAGTATGTGAACATCTGTTCACCTTTCGAGGCCTCCTATTTCGGCGTTTAATCAAGGGTTGTCCTTCCTTGGAAGGGCGTAATTAACGTCATAACCTTTATGGTATGACGGGCTTCTGGTCCCGACTCGGACCTCACAATCGACTGACCACGTCAGATCGAGCGCACAATGAAATCGTCATGCATGTGACTGGCACGCCAATAAATCCACAGATAGAATATAAATAAATAAACAAATAAATAAAAATAAATAAGAAGATAAAAAGAAAAAAAAGAGAAAGGAAAAAGCCGCGTTCCACAGATATACATGTCCTAATGAATTGCAAATGCCCGATCAAACCACGGACCTCTTTGATGTTCTTGGGAGGAGGCATCTCAGCAATGGCCTTAGCTTTGTTAGGGTCGATCTCAATTTCTCTCTTGCTGACAATGAACCCTAGAAGCTTGCCTGAAGAGACCCCGAAGACACATTTCTTGGGGTTCATTTTAAGTTGGTGCTCCCGCGACTGTTGGAGAACTACACGGAGGACTTCTGCATGGCCACTCTTGGTTTTGGATTTAACCATAATGTCATCCACATAAACTTCCATATAAATATGCATCGTGTCATGGAAGATAGACATCATTGCCCTTTGATAGGTTGCTCCTGCGTTCTTAAGATCGAAGGGCATGATGACATAGCAGTAGGTCCCCCACTAAGTGGTGAAAGATGTTTTCTCTAGGTCTTCTTCCACTAAGTGGATTTTGTTATACCCCGAGAAGCCATCCATGAAGGAGATCATCTCATAGCCGACGGTGTTGTCCACCAGGACATCTGTGTGGAAGAGGAAAATCGTCCTTCGGACAAGCACGATTAAGGTCACGAAAATCTATGTAGATGCGGACCCTACCGTCCTTCTTCATAACAGGGACGATGTTAGCTACCCATTGCGGATACAAAACTACCATGATGAACTTAGCCTTATCTTGTCCACTTCTTCTTTAACTTTGAGTGCGAGCTTCGGGTGAAGTCGCCTTAACTTCTGATTGACAGCTCGAGCGTCGGGTTTCAGGACCAGACGGTGTTCAACTAAGGACGGGTCCAGACCCGGCATGTCCTCGTAGGACCAAGTGAAAGCATCGGGAAATTCTTTAAGAACTGTCACAAGAGCAACTTCCTCCTCATCAGTTAAATTGACACTTATCAATATAATCTTTGGATCATCCTTGGTGCCAAGATTGATTTCCTTGGTGGATTCGTCAATGGAAACATTAGGCTCATCAAATCTCTTGGTTCCATTGACGAAGGAAGCTATCGGATCACTACCATCTTCTAATGGCTCTTCTTCTTCTTCTGTGTCATCCTCTTCTTCTAAAACGTACAACCCTAGACCATCATCTATTGAAGATCTGTCTAGTTCGACTGCCCCTAGGGAAATGGGAGTGGAAGTGAATTCATAGACCTGACAAAGCTGCGCACATTTATTGCCCAGCTGGCCGATATAACGCGCGGGAACCTGACAGACACTATACTTTTTGGAAGGGAAAGACGCTATGTACAAACCTGGGCTTAACCTAGGTTCTACCCTATTATGTACAAAAGAAGCTTGCGGAAGGGAGTTCATGGTGGAAAGAGTCAGCCCTTGGCCGAGGGAACCATCTTCCAAGGAGGCCGTTTCCTCAATAGCGAACTCGCAGGCCCACGTTTGAGAATTGGCATTTTTTTTTGGTGGTCATGAGTGAAGGTACACACCCGATGGGTGGGTTGCCCTACAATCGGATAGGTGAGGAGCGGAGGAAATGGTGGATGGAATAGGAAGGGGATAAAGAGAACAGGGGCTGGCATGTTCGAAGCGAGGAAGATACCTGAGGAGGAAACCTTGTCGGGGGGTTTATCTAAATGGAAGAGGGAGAGGAGACCGAAGTCTTCCTCTAGTAATGAACCAGGTAGGATTTCTTTTCTTTGGTCAACTTCAAATTTTTCACTCGGCCCATGCCAAGTTCCTGGCTGAATTGGTCCTATGACAAAGCGACCATACACCAAATCTCTACTCTGAGTGGCCTTAGATGGCTCTTCTGGAGAGTAACCCAAACCTGCACGACCTTTAGCAACCCGAAGTTTTCTTCTATGCGTGGACCCTTGTTCAAGCTGACCTAGACCTTTACCCTTGGTGAAGACCATCCTGGCCATGATCTCCCATCTTTTACCAGGAGGGATGTTGTAATGTGTGATTGGCCGAGGAAGGAAAGGGGAATCGGGTGGACCTAAAGTAGAAGGTCCCACCGCGCCCTCTATGGAGAGGACGGGCTTCTTGCCCTTATCTAGAATAGTCATGAAGGGGATCTGTTCAGAAGTGATGGCATTGAGAGTTTCCACTAGCGGGATACTCTTGATCTTGATTACCCTACCATTGTAAGGAAATTTAAAGCGCTGGTGGGCTGTCGATGGAATCCCAAGGGTTTGCTCAATCTAAGGCCGTCCTAGGATGGCCTTATATGTAGGGTCGACATCCAAGACAAAAAAGTCTGACGTCATAACCATTGGTCCTAAACCAAGTTTTAGGGTCACCTTCCCTTTTGCACACCTTTTTGAATTATCGTAAGCTGAGATGGTGGTGCATACCTCTTCTAGATTTTCTTCCTGGAGGCCAATCTTCTTGATGGTCTTCATGGGACACACATTAATTGAAGATCCCATGTCAATGAGGGCGGAGTCAACCTTGACTCCGTTGAGAGAGACGGTGAGGCATAACGTGAGTGACCTGCTTTCTGGCAAAGCACGGTCTTTATCAGAGAATAAGATGGACGGTCCGCATGTAAGGGCCATGATAGCCTCGGTCACGCCACTTGCTGGGAGGTCTTCATTGACCATGATTTTCTAGAGGAATTGAAGTAATGTGGCTTGGTGTGACGAGGATTTCCTGAGGAGCTCTAGAATAGAAACCTTAGCAGGGGTCCTGTCCAGATGCTGGAGAATGTCATACTCCACGGGAAGGCCTTGAGAATTAACCCCTTCCTCCAGTTGAGACTACCTTTGTGATGGGGGGATGATGCGGTTCCGGAGAGTGACATTGACCGAAGCTTCCTTCGGGTCATCATGTTCCAATGCTTTTGGGCGAATGAGCTGTAAGGGAGCTGCAGATCTAAATATGCATGAGAGAGAGGCTGAATCGTCTCCAGATTCGATAGGAGAAGGAGGAGGGACTGATTTTGGGTGAGGTGGATTTAGGAGGACCAAGGGGCGCTCCTGCACCGGCTGAGCTTTTGGAAAGACATAGGGCTCTTGACGTGGCATTTGAGGGGGGTTGATTAAGGTGAGTGGGTTTTGGGTAACACTCGGAGAATGACTGGGTGGCGAGATCAGAGTTCGGGATTGAGTGAACATGTTAATGTTCGCCCAGGGTTCATGAGCTTCTAATTTTCCCGTACCAACTCGGGAATCCTTCTACGCCCCACATCTGAGTCCTCCTCAGAACTCGTGGTTCCATTCCAATCACAGTGTTCACCTGCTCATGTTGCCTTGAGGTAGATGGATCTTTAGTTGGTTGATGAGTTGGCAATGGGTTATGCACAATGTCGAGGTCCCTGTTAGGCTTCTTAAGGTTGGCAATAGCTAGCTTCACATCTGCCCAATTGACTCTCCCCTCATCATTCATGTCATATACCTAATCTCAGAATTGGAAGCAGTTGAATATATCATGGCCGGGAGTTCGGTGATACAGACAATATCGGGAGGTGTCGGCATTGGGAGGGACCCGATCTCGCTGAGGGGGAAGCTGAATGGAATCTGAGGACATAAGGGCAAAGAAGATGTCACCCAAAGTTTCAGGTAACGGAGGATAAGTACCCCTTTTTAGTCTAGGGGGACTATTGCTTGGAGGTGGAGGGACGTTGGAATAAGGCTTGGAATTACCTTGCCCCTGGCTAGCCGTAGCTTGAGTGGGATGGGAGGCCTGGCGATTGTTGGTCTTGAAGGACTAGCCCACTGCATTGACCTACTCATTTACTGTGACACCCTCGGTGGTAGGGACAACTGGGGCTTTTCTACCCTTGGTGCGAGGCTCGAAGAAAGGAGGCAAGGTAGAGTCCCTTACCTAGGCTTGAACTATTCGATCTCGGTTGTAGAATTGGTGAAAGGTATGGAGTTCACTAAGCATTAGGATGGCCTTAAGCTGTGGAGTGGCATTGTTCACCAGCGTGGTGACAGCCTGGGATTCGGGAATAGGAACCTCCGTCTTAGCGGCCATAATCCTCCATCGGTTTGCAAAGCTAATGAAGTCCTCGTCGGGCTTCATTTTCTCCGTGAATAGGTCAAACAATGTGGGGGAAATGGATGACATGTGACCAAAGTGAGTGAGGAATCACTCGGAGACTATGTCAAAATTAACGAGATCGATAGCTGGCAAGGATGCAAACCAATGTAGGGCCTTGCCCTCAAGGGATTTTTAAAATAGATGGACCAATAAAACCCTATCGTGGACCATTGATGGGAATCCATAAGGAAACCCGAAAGGTGATGGTGAGGGTCAGTGGTGCCATCATACCTTCTGTACTTTGGAGCATTGAATCCAGGTGGGAAATAAGCATTGGGGAGCTTACAATACTGGGCTAGTGAGTTGGGATGTGAGTTTGGCATACTCTCGGCCACCGCCTGCCCAATGTAGCTTTGAATCTCCTGCCGAGTGACGGGTCCATTCCTTTCGAAGGGGCACCCATGGTTGGTGGAGTTGGGGGTGAAGGAACCCTTTGTGGAGGTGCTGGATAGCTGAATTGGATTGGGGTTTTGGGAATGGGTTGGCTCGTGGACTCTTGGAAGGGAATTTGAGCACTAGAAGATGTGACATGTGGAGACGTGTGTGGGACGGCTAGAGCCTTCCCACGGGAAGCCATCATGGCTAAGTCCGTGGGAGAATAGCGGGATAGCATGCTAATCAATTCCTAATCTTCGTGCGGGGAGAATGTTGGAGCCCGCGGGCTACCATGACCATGGTTGCTCAGAGAAGAAGAAGCCGAATCGGCGTGGACAACCTCATTTGGTGTCGCCAAAAACATGCCTTTGAAGGCATCCAAACCATTGTCCTCTATTTGAAATAGAGGATTACCCCTAATTCCAGAGTCAAATTGGGGAGGAAATTCCTCCTCGTAACTCGGATTTGAATAAACTTTCTCCATCCTAAACCAATTACCAATTGGTTTAGAATAAAGAAAATAAAAATGTGTAGGAGAGGGGGGAATGTTTCCAAACACAGCCAAGTGTAAGCACAAGCAACGTCCCAATTCTTTTTCTTTTCTTTTTTCACTTCTTTTTTTTTGCTTTTCTTTATTCACTCGAAGGAGAGAAGGGAACTAAAGGCGTGGGATGAACTCCGGGAGCCTAGCAGAAACCTCACTCAAAAACCCCAGGGTGATCTAATGGGACTTCCGATGGTACAACCTGCCTTGTGACCGTGTGGGAATCCACGGTTCGCGAGGACTCACGGAGGTTCCTGAATGGACTGAACCAATTGCACCCAAGTGGGAATCCTTAGGTGAAGGGTCCAATTCCAATGGGAGGGTTTCCTATAAGGGTGATGCCGGCTCTTCCTAAACCCAACTACGTAGCTTTAACCTATAGAAATTAGCCACACAATACACAAGCACACAAACAAACAAAGGGGAACAATGTTTAACCAAGACAGAACACTGTTACAGGGGAATACAGGAACAAGACAGAGGGCGGCCAAGGTGTTGGTCATCCACAAACCTGGGCGGCCAGGTCGAAAGTCGCCCAGAAGTGAAGGCGGCCAGAGTAGTGGCCTTCTAGCAAGGGGACAAGGTGGCCATGTCGACGGTGTCCTGGGGCCCAGGGCAGCCAGAGTACTGGTCACCTAGGAGATGGCCTAGGCGGCCAAGAGTCTGGCCTCCTTCTGTCCAACTTTCAGATAATGAAAAATAGAGCTACAAAAATTGAATTAGTGTAAAGGCATGGTTTCATTAATCCTTGACTTCAAGCATTAGGGACTTACAGTAGGCAGTAGAGGGTCCCACCATGATCACCACTTTGCTTGTAGGCGCCCGGGAGATGTCGGCGTGTGCTTGTTGTTGTTTGGTGTTTTAAAGTGGGGGATGTTGTTGGTGGAACTTATGGATGGACGTATCCTGAGTGCCTACAGAGGAACAAGAAAAGAATGTTAGAACGTGATCGCCAGAGGTGTTTACCTGAACCTCACAGGGATGATGATTGTGGGGAGATGATCCAGATGGGGAGATGATGGGTTCCCTTCTTCCTCATCCTCGGCCGGCCAAAGGCAAGGAGCCCTGCTTGTCCCCTGTGCTGAAGTCCTGCAATGTAGCTCAAAAGAAAAAAAAATAACAAACCATTAGTAAAGAGGTGAGTGTAGTGTCTACTCTAATGGAATGAATGAAATGGGAATGATGGTGACAATTTTACCTGGGGGTGGTGGGAAGGACGGATGGCCGAGACTTTCGACCACCCACCTCCCCTTTGTTTTTAGGAAGAAACCTCTTAAGTTTAGGAGCTAAGGGACGCTATATGCAATGCTACGTACTTACTTGGAAGCCGTGATGCAAGTAGAGAGTAGGAGCTATGGAGTTCAACCCGAAGCAAAGGAAGTAGGAGGAAGACGACTGGCGTGGTTCTCCTCCGATGTCCAATTCCTCTGAGTTTCCTCCCTGGATTCTACCTCGATCCTCCCTTTGAGAATCGGCCTCCGTCCTCCCCTCTCACACTGAAGAGAGACGGTTTTGTGTATCCAACATCGAGTTTTAAAATCGTGGGGAAGATCGTGCAGAATGAGGGGAAAGAACGTGCCCACGGGCTGGGCCACGTTCTCTAACCCAGTAAACAGAGGAAGGCGGCCAAACTTTTGGCCACCTTGACGAGGAGGGCGGCCATGAGGCTGGCCACCCACATGGGGAGGGCGGCCATCACCCTGGTCGCCCAGGACTGGGGGCGGCCAGGCCTTTGGTCGCCCAAACCATGCTCCTTGGGCCCCTAAGTGGGCGAGGCCCAATAGCTAAAAGGCTAGGGGCTGGGCATAAAAACTCAAACACCTGTAAAATGAGTACAACAATTAAGCGTCATTCACACAAAGGTCCATTGGGGATCCGTGGGATGTCCGAAATTAGGCGTCTACAGACGCCACTCTCCTACTTTTGCTTATCTTGTATATTTTCATATGCTGCTGCTAGATTGTTAGGATATTTGCTCGTTCAAATTCATCGCCGCTGCGGGCGAGTGAGTGGAACCCGTCCCGTGACTCGATCCGAGCACGCGGAAAAGCCGATACCCGTGACTCGTTGCCGGTTCCTCAACTGCGCAGATCCACGCGTTTCCATCGCTTAGGGACGTCTGCAAGCTAGAGTCCCACGTTCACGTCCCATCCCGCATCAAATTGGCATCAGTGCTAAGTCGAGTCTAGGGTAGTCGGTTAGTGGGTCCAAGGTGTCGCATTGCATTCCTATACCCGGTATATCAAAAGGTGTTCCCGGAATGATAGGTTACGCCTATCGGGAAGGTAGCACACTTGCGTGAGTGCGATCTTCGAATCAAACCTCTGCCACGTACCGGATACTGGATGGGTCTAGGTTTGTAGTCGAGTCTGCATTCCAAACTTTGCACTGTTGTTTAGGGTCGTGTCTAGTGTCTTGTCACAAAGTGTCGGCATGGCCATCCTATAGCTCCTCGTGTCCCATGGATCCCCAAAAGCACACATCATATGATTGGTGGCCCGATGTCCCGGACTTCTATGGCTCCAAAGTCCCAAGGATGGGGAACCCAATCCTACCATCTCCGTAGGCCCGATGCCCCTGACTTCTATGGCTCCAAAGTCCCGAGCAACTACCTAAAGTGGGAAGCCACTATGGACATCTACTTTGAGTGTTACATTATGTCCGATGTCATGGAAGTTGATTTTGCCACAAAGCGGCTTTTTCACGAGGCTGCCGAAAAATGGAGAGACATTGAAATCTTGAGAGAAATTAGGAAGCAATGGCCTATAGAGTCATGACGTGAGATGAAGGGTGAGCTTAGAAGGGTCTGCCTACTCGGCCCGGTCACCTCCAACCGACCCCACCCAATCACCTCCAACCAAGTGGGTCATAGTCGGAGGCCAAGAGCCCCGCATATAGATGAGCCTAGACCCAAGACTAGGCCAATTGAATATGAGCAAACCCACCATGATGCCCCTAGTCCAAACCGCACCTTAGACGATCTCGTGCGAATGTTTATGGACTGGATGGATAGGAGGGATAGGATGTTGGCACGACTCCTGCCCGAGCCTAAGGAGGTAGTGGCCGGTACTCTAAACCTAGTGCTGTCTACGGAGTCTCTAAGTCCTCTCCCCATCATGGGGGAAGTCCCTTCCCTAACCGAGGGAGATGTCGCGCTAGAACCTTCACCCTTCAAACTTCAGCCGGAGCCATACCTACTTACTAAGGGTGAGATTGTCATTGTAGAGCCACTTCTTAGCTGGCTCAAGCAAGGCTTAGTCCCTAAAGGCCTTTTCTATCCATCCATGCACCCCACACTAAAAATAGTGCCAGTCAACTCATTCCATAACACATTCCGATCTAGTCACCATGTTGATACACTATATGACCTTCTTAAGGGATTAGACTGGCAATGGAAGTTGACGAACATGTTGGCCCCAGGCTTCGACCAACTCCCTAGTCGTAGCTTCACACATCCCGCTTTGGGGTCCATTACCTCCGTGTGCGCCGTGGGTCATGTCACCACGGAGGTTCTTTTAGTCCTCCCTATGCCGGCCGAGCTGTATTTCACTACACTTATCCGAAGGGAGGAACCATATCTACTATATGAGACCACCGTCCCATCTACCCCAGTGCATGAAGGTCACCACCTACACCTTCAAGAATTCCAAACGTGGGACTGTCACCTATGGGAACCCAGCTCGAGGGGTCACACATTCTTTGATCGCTTCAACCCCTTCCCTAGTGAACTGCTTGACCCACCACATCTACTCCACTTCTTCGGGGAAGTTCACTATCACCCCACTACCCCACCGGCCAGTCCGCCTACACTCTGCAAGGAGCCTGTTCATTGGGTACGGAAGTAGGAGAATTCGGCTCTCCTGGCCCATGTGGGGATTGTTTCTTTTATTTTACCAAGGGGTATTTTTATGATGTTAGGTCATTTTGTTCGGGTCGATTAACCAGCTGATTAATAAATAATCAATTGGTTAATTGACCGCGCAGGCGTGCCAGTCACACGAGTGACAAGTTTATTGTGCGCTCATTCTGACCCTTGTGGGGCGAGAGTGAGATTGGGGTCGGGACCAGTAGTCCGCCATACAATAAAGGCTATGGCATCAATTACATTCCACATAAGGGAGAAAACCTTTGATTAATTGCCGAGATAGCGAGCCGTTCGAGGCCGAAACAAGATGGAAGAGTATGAATGTGACGAGGTCACATGAGATGCTTTTATCTATCATGCAAGGGAGGCATGGTTCATTGCGTTGGAGACCCTTGGTACGTGACGGAGGAGGTAGGTCCGGAGACCACCATCGCGCATAGCAAAGACTTCCAATCGGGCGTAACCAAGACTTCTGTCAGTGCCATTTGATATACCCGAGGGTCTATGCAAGCATGCATGCATGATGCTCATGATTATGCTAGACATGGCAATAGAATTATGAAGATAAAAGATGATCAATCACATTTATTAATCTTCGTCAAAGGAGACAAAAATCATAACATAAGTGTGATAATGGAAGCACGATGCTAACAAATATAACAGTAGAAGCATGGTAATAAGATGGTTCAGACTTGAACAGCCCTTCTCTTATTTAGTTTATTACTGATTAGGGTTCATTAATCTTGACCATGGGAGGCAAAGATCGCTCCGGAGACGAGTGAGTGATTAGAACAGCACAATGATTCAAAATCGGCGCGATGGCGCGTAGGGATAGGTTTCCCTGGCGCGGCCAAGAGTAGGCAAATTAGCTTAATCCGGCGCTGCCATAACAAGCGTTAAAACGGCACGGTGGCCTTGGGGCGCGCCGGTTTAGGGCGCGTCGGGAACGAGCCAATTGAAATCAAAAGGTTATGAGTGTAATGTTATTCCGGCGCGGGGGGGGGGGGGTTACCGCGCCGTATTAGGGCGCGCCGGATTAGGACCCCACCAATTTAGTTGATTTTTAAGAATTTTGAAACTATTTTGGTTTATTAAGATGTTGTTGAGGGTTTTGAAGTTAATTGGGCCGATTGCCTGTTGAATTATAGTCCAGGGCTCTCCACGAGCGAAGTTATAAGCCATTGCAAGGTTCATACTCGAGCACTAGGGTTTATTACTTAATAGCATGTGTTTTATTGAAGTCAATTCACTGGAGGCAATCTTATTAATTAAGAAGCCCTGCCAAAAATTGGGCAGCATCTCCCCCATCCTTGAAGGATTGCAGGGGAGAAACGGGATCATACTCACATATGGAGTAAGCCCCTAACCAGCCGGACAGCATGACGGCGGCCAGCGAATCCCAATCGGACAGGAGACCCTGAGGACTGGCCTACGAGGGGTACCATGGCTCTGTGGGTTGAAACATGCGGATAAGGTAGCTAATGGAGGAAGCATCAACCCCGAGGGCTAGCCTACGAGGGGCGAGCAACCTATAGTCTGCACGCTATTCGAGAGAGGGATGACCATTAGGAAGAGAAGCCCCGAGGACTAGCCTACTAGGGGCACGCATCCCTTAGTCACAACAGGGTCTCGAGGGGCTGTGGATTTGAATTATTGGGTTGAAGCCCTTGTTGATATTCACCCTGTGGCCCGTAGGGAACATCCATCATTCACAGGAGGAGCTCCTTTGGCCAATTGACGGTTCTATGAAACAGTGGGGAATGTCCCCCCTCGTCGGATTACTGGGACAAAGGCAACAGAGCTAGGGTAGTTCAGTGACTGCAAACCACAACGAGAGGAAAGGGGATATTCGTCATTGACATATTACGATTCACAAAGTTAAGGTATTAATGCTCACGAGATTAGATTGGCATTCACGGAGGAAGGGGTGATTAGCAATCACAGAGAAATATCATCAATAAAGACCACAATAAATTTATGTAAATGAGGCCTGAATATACTGTTCATTAACTGCATAAAAGTTGCGGGGGCATTTGTTAGTTCGAAAGGTATAACAGTAAATTCGTAATGTGATGCAAGATGAATGAGGGACCCGAAGCCAAATGATGCTAACCTTGGACTCTAAGTGACGACGCGACTAGCGACACGCGAACAATAGAGCTACCTCGGCTCGACACTAAGAGCTCCTATGGGTTATATGCCTTAAACAGAAATGCGAGCTCACTCGTCTTCCCAAGTGAGGGAAACGCAGATCCGCGCGGTTGAGAAACCGACAGAGTCAAGGGTGGTCAACTCACTTCCGTGCTTGGGTCGAGTCACGGGACGGGTTCACTCTCCTTCTCACAGCGGTGATTAAATTTGATTTAGCAAGCTAGAATTCTAACGCACTCAAGTAGCGGCATATAATCATATACTAAGTAAGCAAATGCCAAGAAGTTGAGACCGTTACCTCCACACTCTGGGCGTGGAAAAGACAACCCCGGCGAAAATCGTACTCCGGGTTAACATTTATCAACAATTACAGAAGTAAACCCACTTCACACAGGGAGGTAATAGGTAACAAGTGGGACCCGAGAGGACTGAAATTGGGTTGACGGGCAGCACTTTGATCCACTCCGTCGGTGCCGACACGCTGTAAATTGGTACTGTCCGGAGGGCGCAGGTTGACGATTGTGGGGTCCACAACCTGCTCGGACGGCCGACTATGGCGGGGTTGGTACCACTACAGAGGGCACAGCTAGACCCCTCTGTAGCGGAGCACGAGCTAGCTATTTCTCCCACAGTCACTCCAGTCAAATAGCCATAGCGATGCATGCGCCATGAGCTGGAACTCCAGGTTTCGACCGAAGTCAATAAGATGGCGGAGGTCGACTTCATCGAGCCGTGTATCTACCCGATATGGCTCGCCAACATAGTCCCAATCAAGAAGAAAAGTGATCAAGTCCACATTTGCGTCAACTTCCAGGACCTCAACAAAGCCTGCCCGAAGGATGACTTTCCAGTTCTGATCATAGAAACAATGGTCGACATGACAACCGAACATGAGGCCATGTCTTTTATGGATGGGTCATGTGGTTATATCTTGGTCCGGATGTCCCTCAAAGATAAGAACCACACAGCCTTTAGATCCCCTAAAGGGATTTTCAACTATAAGCACATGCCCTTTAGTTTGAAGAATGTCGGCGCTACTTACCAAAGGGACATGACCAAAATATTCGATGAGATAATGCATAATATCATTGAATGTTACGTCGATGAGCCCGTCGTCAAGACAAAAAGGCGCGAAGACCACTTGCGCGACCTATGCCAAGTCTTCGATCATCTCTGGCAATACGGGCTCAAGATGAACCCCATGAAATGCACCGTTGGCGTATCCAGTGGCAATTTTCTCGGCTTCATCGTCCAATACTGAGGAATCGAGGTGGATCCCAGCAAGATTAAAGCGATCCGGGAGTTTTCACCACCCAGCAACCTCACCAAACTCAGGTCCTTCCAAGGGAGACTGACCTACATTCGGAGATTCATCTCCAATCTCTCCGGTCGATGCGCACCTTTCAGCAAGCTGATGAAGAAAGACTCCCCATTCACATGGGACTCGGAATGTCACGTTGCTTTCGAGCAAATCAAGGAGTACCACCTCACTCCCCCAGTTCTGGGGGCGCCAGTCACGGGTAAGCCCCTCATACTCTATATTGCCGCCATAGACGCTTAGCTAAGAGCTTTGTTGGCGCAAATCAATGAAGAAGGTAATAAGCAGCCCCTCTACTACCTCAGTCAGAAAATGATCGGTGTTGAGTATCGCTACTCCTCCATGGAGAAAGTTTGCTTGGCATTGGTATTCACCATCAAGAAACTACGGCATTACCTCATGTCCTATCGAGTCGAGCTCATATCCAAGCACGACCCCCTGAAGTATCTCCTCCGACAGCCCGTCCTCTCAGGCCGACTGGGATGGTGGACTCTCTTGCTGATGGAGTCTGACATTACTTACGTCCCCAAAAAAGCAATCAAGGGACAAGACATGGTTGAATTCTTGGTGGCCCATCCAGTACCAGACGACTCACCCTTCAACACGAAGCTCCCCGATGAGGAGTCCCTTGCTGTCCAATCACAATGACCGGTTGAATGGAGCGGAGATGTCTTGCATTATTGGCATCAAAGCGCTCTCACAACCAATGTACCCTATTGGGAGCTCTATTTCGATGGCGCTTCCCGGGGGATTACTCGGAATAACCGAGATCCAACCATCATGGCGGGTGCCGGCATTATTTTCCTAACTCCTCAGGGCGGAGTTTTGTACAACTCATGCACTCTTATGAAGTCCCTGACCAACAACAAGGCCAAGTACGAAGCTCGACTCATTGGGCTTCAGATGGCTCTCGACAAGGGTATTAAATGCCTCAGAGCCTACGGGGACTCTCAGCTAATAGTCCGACAAGTCCTGCACATCTATGACGTGCGGAAGCCGGAGTTGGTCTCGTACCATGCCACCATCACCAGACTAACCCAGAAGTTTTATTTCTTTGAAATAGATCATATTCTTAGAAGCAGCAATGCCCAGGTCGAAGCCTTGGCAAAATTGGCTGCAGCTATCAAGCTCCCGCCCGAGGGCGAGGTCGACATCATCGTCAAGCACGAAAGACTGATGCCGAGCTCACTCGAAGGCAACACCGGTCTCGCCATCTACAAGGTCCATGACCTTGACCAGAACACCCCTCCAGAAGAAGAATATTGTCGTGCACTGATCATCAAACTCAAGAAAGGGTGGCTCCCTTTTGATCGAGCATAAAGAGTGCAGCTACTCCGCTGAGCAACATCCTATGAGTTGATTGGTGACTCCCTGTACCGACTGGTCCACGAGAAGGTCTAGTCGATTCTTATTAGATGCGTCTCCCCAGTCGAGGCTCGAGCCATTATGCAGGAAGTTCACTCCAGATTGTGCGGTGCACACCAGACTGGAGATCGAATGAGGCACAATATCAAGCTCAAATGCTTCTATTGGCCAACCATGTACGCAGATTGCGTCCAGTACGCCCGTACGTGCCATTAATGTCAAGCCTTTCGCCCGGTACCCAGAAAACCTCCTAATCCACTATGTCCTACAACCCCCACTTGGCCATTCGCCGAGTGGGGCATGGACATTGCGGGGCCTTTCCCGCCATCTTCCAATGGCCATAAATACATCTTGGCTGCCACCGACTACTTCTCTCGCTGGGCGGAAGCTCTTCCCTTGTAGGAGGTCACCGGCGAAGTGGTCACCAGATTTCTCTGGCACAACATCATCTACCGATTCGGTACTCCCAGTTGCATAGTGTCCGACAACGGGACACTGATGCGGGACTGATGACCGACTCAGGCTAAGACGTACGACCGAGTCGTTGTGCGGCCAGCACTAGCACACTAAGGCAAGCCGAGCGGCTGACCACCGTGGTATTCTCCGGGTGGAGACATCTCTCAATAGAGACTCTCTTGAGCCCGACGATCGTCCCTTGCGAGGGAAACGTGGGGATCGCGGCGATTAAGAAACCACCGTCACCTAGGGTGCTAATTCTCGCTCGGTGCTCGATTGGAGCCACGGAACGGGCGCTCACAACTCACAATCGCGGTGAATTTGAAACTAGCTATTGGCCCTATTCTCACAAATGCAGCAATATAGAAAGCATACTAAACAGCAATGTAGATGTCGGAACGAGCACGTACCTCCACGACTAGGCGTGGGGAAGAACTCCCGGCCGATTTTTGGACAACCCCAATACACAAATGATTAACTTTACTGTTCTGTAGTGGACAGCGGATCTAGAGGGGAGGGGTGAATAGATCAGCCCCACTTTTCGCAATGCGGCCCTCTAAACAGCTAGTTAAATCGAATTGTAGCGGAATAGAAACTAGCTTCCAAGTACGCTATGATTCACTTAGCAAGATAAGGAAGATATATAATAATTCGATCCTAAGCATGCATCTAGAACAAATCAATCACACAGGCAAACCACACTAGATAGGATTTTTAAGGTGGTTCGGACTGAATCCTCAGTCCTACGTCCACCCCACACCAAAACCCGGTGAGGCTTCACTTGTGTAGTGCACAGAACCGTAAATCGCAAACCACCGATTGCCTTCCTACTCACCACCTGGTAGGGATGTCAACCGCAAATTGGAACACCCTCCAATTGCCTTCCTACTAACCACCGGTAGGGATGAATCACACTTTCAATGTTTAAATAATAATGAAAATGAAACAAATGTGAATGAACTAAGACAAGAGATTGAGTTATGAGTTAAAATGAATTGGCCCTTGTATGAAATATTGATCAGCAGCAAGGCCCCTCTTGGCTTCAACTCAATCTTCTTGATTCACCCTTGATTGGATGAATGTTCTTCACGGAGTACTGTTCACGTGAACTGTACCTCTTCCTTCAATTCTTCTCTCTTGATCTTCTCTTTGAATTTCTTTGAATGAATGAAGGAGATGATGAAGCTACCTTGAACCTTGATTGCTTCTTTAGCTTCTAGGAGTTTGAATGCTTGAAATATCACCTTGAATGAGGTGGAAAGAACTTGAATGGATGAAGATGATTTCCTTCGAAGAACTTGAATCAAACCAGCTTCCTTGGATCACTTTGATAGCCTTGCTTTGATGTAATCTTCCTTGAGATTTACTGGCTTTGATTTGAGCTTGATTCCCCTTTGATTGGATGAAGAACACCTTCACGAACTACTGTTCACATGAACAGTAGCTCGTCTCCAAGCTCTCTTGCAACCTCCCTTGCAGCCACCCTAGATCTCACAAGAAGCCCCTTGAAGCATTAGGGTTTCTAACCCTCTTACAAGAGTTTTATAGATCTTGAATGGTCTATGGACACCCCCTAGACCAGATCCACAATTTGTGGGGGATTAGGTGTCTTTAGGATTAAACAAATCAATGTTGAATGGCCCTTTTTGAAGTTGGAAACAAAGTCAACAATTGATGGCTCGGGGCTGGCGGTCGACCGCCACTGAAACACCTGCAAACGGGCGATCCCTGGGAAATTCGGTCGACCGCCACTGAAAGACGTGCAGACTTGGGAGTCCCTGGCTGGGGCGGTCGATCGCCCCTGTGCTGGCTGTCGACCACCAGCTGGGCAGGGCCCGGGTCAGCCCGGTTCGGTCTGTTGGCCGCACCAACTCCACCGCTTGAGTCCGTTAGCCGCCCGTTCATGTCTGTGGCATCAACCTTGATTGTCTTGAAGTTTTATTACTGAGTCTTCAATCCAAATTTTGTTCCGGGGGCTTTGTCCCCGGAAACCCCCGCAAGGGGCGCTGCCCCCTTGACCCCCGCGACCTGACCGGGCAGGTCGATCCGCGTGCGAGGGTGCAACATTCAGCGTTCACGTTCACCATTTCCACTTGATTCCTTGTCCATTCATTGGCGCACCTGTCATGAACAAAAATATCACGTATGTCAATCACATGAAGGTGAAAAACATCAATGACTAATAGTGTTTAGCCATTATCAAAACCAAGAACACATTAGAACTCATATGACCATAGAATGATGTCGAATGACCCAAGTGACCATATGAACTCAAGTGACCATAGGGGCACAACATTTACAATTTCAGAACTGAACACCCACTCCACACAGGGAGGTATCGGGCAACAATTGATAATTTTGGGGTTGCTGGAACCTGGGTTGACGGGCCACACTCGCAGGAGGCGGGGGACGTGTGCCGGAGCCGCTCGGGTACGCCGACGGAAAGCCGACCCGGTGTTGTCCACGCTGGTCACCCTGCACAGTGAACTTCCGGAGGCCGGTACGGCCAGATCCGATACCTGATCAGTGTGCCGTTTACTGGAGAATGTCCGTGACAGGATATAGTTTCTTCACTCCGAAGGGCGTGATCAGATCTTTTCAGATCTGGGCACAGTAACATTTCTTCTCAGCTTCTGGTTTTGAGCTCCCAGAACGACGCAACGACACGGTAAAATGATGGAAAAATAGCTACCGATGTCGGATTGAGACGTTCTTTGTGGGAGATTGTTGGTGACGTCAAGAGGAAGATGTACTTTTAAGATCCCTCACAGATCTCGAACGGATGAGTCGAGGTGGACTCTGGAAGTTGGCTCTAGTTTGGGGCCGGATCTACTCAGATCTCTTGCGCGATATCACGAGATTCGCCGCCACAAACAGCACGGTGATCAGATCGATGCGAGATAAGCGGCGACGTGAAGACGACTTGAAATCCTACGATCTTTCTTCAGGAACCAGCTTCATATGGAGTCGGGGTTGGGCTGGAGAATTTAAAACACAGTCACCTCCAAATCTGGGCAGCAATCTGGAACCGATCTGCGCGCCTCCACGAAACGAACCGTTGCCGTTGCTCACGAACTCCGATTGACGTGAAACCAGCGCTAAAATTTTCCTAACTTTCAGAGGTATCATTGGAATATTTTGTGGAGGAAGAAGATAAGAGGAAGAGGGGGATACGAGGTCAAGTCACACGACCCAAATCTGTCCCGTCACAGGACTGCAACCAGGGAATTACTCTCAAGAGAATCACTCTCTAATGCACTTTTCTCTTAACAAAACTTCATTCACTTTTACATAAACACTATACATGCCCTTATATAGGGAAATGCAAGGGGTAGGGGGGGAGGGGACTTGCGCAAGATGCAAGAAGGGGGAGGGGGAAAACGCATGGAATATGACATGGGTGAAAGGGAAATGGAGAAGGTGACAAGGGGACATGGTGGCTCACCTACCCTTTGAAATTCAAAGGTAAGAAGGTAGGTGGCAGCCATTGAAACTTGACCAGCAGCCATCTAATACTCCATGTGGTAAATGGAGGTGGAAGAAATAAAAATAAACACAATTCCTAGCCTAATAAGCCAAAAGAGGGGGCACCCCCCTTCTTGGGCCTTGAATGGGCCAAATTTGGCCATGGCTTAACCAAGCCCACCCAACCAATATAGCTTAAGGCCATTCCACCCTTGAAAGCCCATGAATGAAGAGAGCCCACTCTAGATAACCCAATCTAGATAGCCCATGTAGGAAGGAAGCCCATATGGCTTATGGATTCATTACAAATGGACCAAGGCCATTCCTTCTTAAGGAATTCTTAAGGGGCTTTAACCATTTGGCCCTTTAGGAGCCTTACAACCAGCCCATTAGCAAATTACAAATACAATAACCATTACAAGCCCAATTTCAATGCAAAAAAGGTCCAAATTCAAGCCAAATTGTCCCCATTTTGAAGAGAAGCCGATGTAGTCCACTTGGTGCTCCGCGTATGGCACCGTCGGTTCGCCGACGTCTCACTTGATCGCCCTGGTGTCCTCACCAATTCTCCCCGGGTGGGAGGAACTCGACCCCGTCGAGTATGGGTCTCGAAGCTTGCGCTCTCCGCATGTGATCAAGGTGTTGGTCATCCTGGGACATCCTCGCCAACACACTAGGACGTGTGGGTATGCGCCGTTCCTTGTGGTGATCACCTGCTCATTCAGTATACAATCTATATGCATGCATTGAGGCTGGAAGAGGTGGACTCTCGGGTGAGGGTCACTCCGAATAGAAAGATAAAGCTTGAAACTCACTAGGGATCACCGCAGGCTCCAATATGCTACCAGAGGAAACATGGAATGTCGAATTGACACCATCGTCGTTCGGTAGTTCAATATCGTACGCTTTCAGACCCACTTGTTTCTTAACCCGGAAAGGGTGGGTATCGTGGACTTAGAGTTGCTTTACGGCCCCAAGAGGAACCGTTCAGGTATGACCCTGATCATGACGTACTCTCCCTTTTGAACTCACTGACATGTAGCATGCATCAGCTAATTCCTTATGCGCGCATGGCTGGCCTTTTATTGAGACACGACTTATGCAAACCATATGTATGAAAGAGAACAACTAGAGAGACAAACAACCACACACACACATGACTGTAGACAAACCTATGGTTATTCCGACCTACGCATGGACGATGGCGGACCAGGACACCCAAATGTGTGCCATGCATACACTAGATGCAACCAAAGGTAGGTAGGATTATGTACTCCTAGACACCCAAAAATACACCATGCATGCAAGGACTTCCCATCAGATGTGGGTGTGGGTGGGCTAAGAGGTTCATCACCACTACATGTAGGTAAGGCATGCCATGCTTCCCAATAATCGGACCTATTGCTATGTGGAGTTTGATTGGCCCGAGTGGGAAGAGAGTGGTAGGGGACTTCCTTGACAAAGTAGAGGGGAAGTGGTGGGTCACGAGGCCCACTAGAGAAGGGGTCGAATGGGTCAAAGAATGTGTGACCCCCCGGTTCCTCCATTACATAGTCCCATGTTTGAAATTCATGAATGTGATGGTCACCTCCTTCCATCGTGGTAAATGGGATAGTGTATAGAAGATATGGCTCCTCCCTCAGGATAAAAGGAGTGAAGTCGGGCTCGACTGGTAGCGGGAGGAATAGAAGAACCTCTGTGGTAACATGACCCACGGTGTACACGGATGTAATGGACCCTAAGGTGGGATGTGTGAAGCTACGACCGGTGGGTTGGTCGAAGCCTGGGGCCAGCAAGTGCGTAAATGCCAACTGCCAGTCTAACCCTTTAAGAAGGTCGTCTAATGTATCCACATAGTGACTAGACCGGAAGGTGGTGTGAAACGAGTTGCTTGGCACTAGAGGTAGTGTGGGGTCCATGGATGGGAAGGGAGGTGGGACTAAGCCATCTTTGAGCCAGCTAAGGAGTGGCGCGGCGATGAAAAGTATTCCCGTAAGAAACACGGGTGGCTCGGGTGGAGGTGGTTCCAAACAAGACGGCTCCGGATGAAGTTCGGACGGAGAGGATGGCAACGGAGCACTCACGGGTGATGAAGGAGGGATCTCCATAATGGGGAGAGGGCTTGGGGACCTGTGGACGCCAAAAAAATGACGATGATGATCATGGCGACATTCGCGTCTACACATTAGAGCGCGAGTCGAAGATAGAAATGCCGAATAAACCTCATGCCTCGCCCGATCAGGACGAGAAGTCACTTGGTGGTCCGCTACCCGCTAAGAAAGCCCCCTAAGCAGAAGATACAACGACAACGCTCCGACCAGCCGTGCCGAGGGCTGAATCAGAGAAAAGTCAGGAACTCCGGCACAGTCTCGGCATGCACCGAAAGTCACGCAAAGTCTGGGACCGAGTCCCGGAGGCTGCGAACAGAATATTATGGAGGCCATGCATTGCAACCAGAATGTTATGGGAACGCCGACATTCATATAAACGGCCGCGACTTCGAAAAGAATCAATTTGAGGCTTAAAACGGCACGGAAGGGACTTAAACCGGCGCGCTCTAAACCGGCACCCCCCCCCTTCAACATCTTAAGCCGGCGCGCCCCATTTTCTTTCACGTGCCCTTGCTTTGGCCTTAAACCGGCGCACCCTTCTTCTTGGGTTAAACCGGCGCGCCCCTTTTCCCCTTCATCTTGGGCTAAACCGGCGCGCACCCTTTCCCTTGCATCTCACGTTAATCCGGCGCGCAAACAAGCTATCCCATCTACATTCCGATGCTCTGTTTTGCATCATTATGGCGTGAAGAGAACATTCAATGCTAAGGGCTCTGCTTCTACCTTCGTTCGACAGCACACAAGCAGCAGCAGCAAGGCAAGCTCCGGCAGATCTCTGAGCATCCCATCCTCGGACGAGCAACAGTGTACGGGACAAATGAACAGCGTCCAGCACAGCCGGTCAACTCCCGACTTCGTTGCGGACGAGGTGGAAATGGCAGGAAGGCTCCCAGGCTGGCTGATGTATATAAGGGGCAGCATTGTGAAGCGGAAGGGGAGAGAGACAAAAAGAGAGACAACAGGGAAGAAGAGGAAGGGAGACAATAGGAAGAGGTTGAAGAAGGAGATGAGAGAGGTCCTCTCGAGAGCTCTCCAGCCTCCGAAGAGAAGAAGAAGCTACAGCCATCCGTTCACGCCTGCAAGGTGAAGAAAGAGAGGGAGAGGGTGAGAGCAAGAGAGGGGAGAGAGGGGGGAAGAGCTTGTGCTCTGTTCCTTCTTCTCCCCCCGCCGATGTATCTTCTTCCCCCACCTCAACATTTAGCTTTTCTTTTATCTTCTCCGTTGTATTCTTCCTTCCTTTTCCCTTGAGGATGAATAAAAGAATGACTTGTGAGCATGCGCAGTATTATATGGCTTTGATCCTTTCCCCCTTTTTTCTTCCGTTTTATTTCTCTGGCTCTCTGAATCACCTGGGGTCCTCGGGAGCTTGCTCTTCTGTGGCATGAACTCTGAGGGAACCCATTCGAAGGGTGAATAGTCATGGCCAGCCACGGCCTACATCCGTCCCGTTCCACGAATTCATCACCCGTGAGTTGTGAGAGCTCTTGAAGGCTAGTCCTCGAGCTCTCCAACACTCACATTTGGGTTTTTGGACCGCCATGAGGTCTAGATTTGAGGTGCGCCCCGGAGTTAACCGTTTGGTGTTCCTTATTGCTCTCTGGCAACTCCCAGTCCAGGGGAGGTGCTGCCCAAATTTCGCCAGGATGAGAACACTCAAGAACAGACGAGCAAGCTAAGTCCTCGGAAGATAAGAACAATTCATGCCTGAAGCCGCCCCTGAATCAAGCTAAACATCTAAGTTCTTGCATAATAAACCCCTCAAGTAAACATCCAAATACAAGTACTCATTCACCTGAACAAATGTTAAGTAGCATCATAATGATTTAAAATGTCAATTGAACAAACAATCTGCTCATTTGATTAATCTGCAAGTTGAAGAAATAAGAACAGAGGCAATAAGAATCAAACAGATTGAGATAAAACCTCGCAGAAGCTTAACCCGGCGTGCTCCTAATCCGGCGCGGGCTAAGCCGGCGCGGTACCCCCCCGCACCGGTTCAGCCTTACACTCAAAACCACTTTTATTTTCTTTGCCACAAATCGGCGCGCCTCCCCTTTTTTAGCCTATTCCGGCGCGCCCCTGGCCCCTCTTCCTTCTTGCCATATACTGGCGCGCCCCCCCTTTTCTTGGCCATTAGCCGGCGCGCTCCCCCTTGGCATCCATAACCGGCGCGCCCCACTCTTCTGAGGCTATTCCGGCGCGGCCCCTCTCCCTCCTTGGCATTAACTTAACCCGGCGCGCCCCCTTTTACACCTCTATAGCCGGCGCGCCTCTTTTATATAAAGAGGGGGGAGGTAAATAATGATAATAAAAGGGAGAAGGGTTCAAACAAAAAATGCAAAGATCAATGCCAAATATAAAAAAATGAAAGGAGCTCCAGTACCCGCGCTTCAATTAAAAATTTTGTTCCCGGGGCGCTGCCCCCTTGACCCCCGCGACCTGACCGGGCAGGTCGAACCCCGCGACCTGATCGCGCAGGTCGATCCGCGTGTGAGGGCGCACGTTATTGAGCTCGGGCTACGCATTTAACAATTCACTCCCTCGGACTGGGTGCAAAGAGAAAATCAACGACGCCTTATGGTATCGGACGTGGTTTACGGAACTTCCGACATGACCATAATCTGAAATCATCTCCGACCAACAGTCTATCAACTTGACCCATCCCTACCGGGATCCAATCCCGCATTCTCATTAAACTTGCCTTGTTCATGGCAGACATTCGCGCGGTTCTGCTACCGTCTTTTATACTACAAACACGGACCTTCGTCCGAACATGAAGTGGCCCATGAGTGGCCGACATAGTCTTAGCATTCACGTCCCGATACGGGTTTCTAGCATAGTTCATCTTTCACTATCCTCCTGCATTATTAGTATTCTCTTTAGGCCGTAGGGCCCTTATTCCCGGCATTCAATCAAGGGTGTTCCCCCGTATGGGGGATGTAAATAACGTCGTTGA
The DNA here is from genome assembly GCA_022559845.1 of Amorphophallus konjac. Lineage (NCBI taxonomy): Eukaryota > Viridiplantae > Streptophyta > Magnoliopsida > Alismatales > Araceae > Amorphophallus > Amorphophallus konjac. Next base: position 137,795,506 of record CM040119.1, on the reverse strand, counting down.
TGAGGGCATCTCCCGACACCCCTCTAGCTTTGATCGCCTGCACACTCTTGATATGGATTGATCATGATCTACACTTGTTATCTTCATTTCCCAAGTTTCATTTTATGTATTTTCTTTTTATTGAGTCCTATCTTATGTATTTTCCTTTATTGAGTCATATGGTTTTAGTCCATTTCCCTTGTTATGTTTAATTGGGCCTTATTACTTTAGTTATGGGCCCATAGGATTGAGTCTAGGATATGCTCGGTCTTTTATCTTATTGTCAAGGGTATTTTGGTCATGTAAAGAATGGTTGCCTATATATAGGCCCCATCTCTCCTCTTGTATTGAAATTTTGATGAATATTGAAGAAAACCCTTTCAAACTCTCTCAATATCTCTCTCTCTCTCATTATCTCTCCATTCTCTCTCCTCCTCTCTCTAAATTTCGAAATTCACTCTCTCTCCTCCCCCTCTCAACCACTTCCAACCCCCACCTACCTCCATTAACTCCCCACAACTTCCCACAACCCCTCTTTAATCCTCACCTAGTCCCAAGGAAGTTCCACCACTCAAAACCCCACCCTCCAACCACCACCTACCCCTTTCACTTCCCTAAGCATATCTCCACCTTCCCAAGGCTGAATTAACTCATTCCAAAGCCCAAATTCGAATCTCCCCTTCCCTCCTTGCTCCCTAGGTCGCACCCCTCCTCTCCCCTCAAGCCAAGTTCACCCCCTCCTCTCTTCTCCACTCCAGCTTTGTGTGCAGGCCGACCTGCAGTTTAGCACTCTGTTGCAGCGACGTCCACGACTGCATCCTGGTTCTGCTGGTGGCGTGGCCTAACTTTCTGGAAAGGCCTCCCTGTGCTCTTCGCAGGCGAGGTGGAATCACTCCATTCCGAGTTCGTGGCGGTCCGTGAAGGCTGTTCTTCCCCGACTGCGCAGAACCTCTCAGACCAGGAGCCAGAGCGGCAGAGAAGACTCTCCCACGACAAACCTTGAAGGAACCAGTCTTCGAGGTCTTCTACAAAGTTCTTCCTCCCCCTGTCAGCGTCCAGGAACAGAAGGCGGAACCCCTGTTCGGCATCCGACAACCAGAGATACCAATTTTCTACCACACCCACGCCGGTCTGCCTCCTCACAGTCTGCACCGACCACCGTCCACTTCTCTGGACACCCAGCTCATCTCCAACATCAGAAGACTTTTCTGTTTGTTTTGCTGCAAAGTAGACTCGTCCACGATTCCAACGAGTCTAGCGGTGCCAAATTTGGAGCTCAGGAGCGATCGTGGCAGCTTCTGCAACCTGCTGTTTCAGACTGAGCTCGGCCAGAGACCAGAGCTGCATCCATCTTCCAGTCGCTGGAGCAGTCAGCCCCCAGATCAGAACGTCGTCCAAAAAATTCAAGCCACACCCCTCTCCGGTTAGCAAGCTTTTGGCGCAAGTTTCATGAGATTCCAAGTTCGGTGGAATTATTGGCAGCATCGACATCGGCCCTCTGTCCAGAATTACAGAAGCTAGGCAGAATCGGCAAAGCTCGGAAAGTCGACTCTATCTCGCTCGTTCCCCTCCCCGCTTGGCCGGCTGAAGGCCCCTCCCTGCGTGGAGGTAATTTTTGGTTGTAATACATTAACCCCCACCCCAAGATCCCCCCCTTGCAAGGGGCGTAGTGCTGTACCTCTTCACATTTTCAGGTCAAGCTCCATCGCCGCGGCGATCGGGTGTATACCCTCGCCTCCCGGCGCGCCCTCGTCTCCGAACGGGATCGGTGTCTTCACACCGATCAGGTGAGCTTCTGATCACACCCTTGTAGCTTCATTTCTGCAAATGTAGTATTGCCTTGAATGCCCGTCGGACGGTAAGAGAGTGCTCGGAATTCATTTTAAGCAATATCGTGCCCACCACGGCCCGTGAGTGAGTGCCACCCCACACCCCGCCTTGCGGGCCAGCCACCCACAAAGTTGGGACTCCCTGGCCCATTGGAGGTCAGCCTTAGCATTGTAAGTCCATTAGGACAATTGGGTCCCGCCTCGGACCCTCACCATCATCTCCCGGACCCACCGGGTGAACGTGTGAACCGAGTGAGCAGAAATCGTCGTTGTGAGAATCATTGAACGCTTGTATGCTTGCGGGTCTAAGTCCTAGGGTCACCTTATCATATTTAGTGGTCTTTGGGCTGTGCCACATCAAGTGGTATCAGAGCGGTCATAGGCTTGTCCTTACAAGTCTAGTCTTGGGTCACACTAAGTCTTTCATAGGTGCATCCGCACACCCTTGCATAGCCCACCCAACCTTGCATGACCACTTGTAGTGGTACTCGCTTTCAACCCAATACTACATCTTCCAATCCCACAATGAATCCAAAACCCCAAGGGATGCCTACCACTAACACTCATGACTTCAACTACTTCATGAAAGCCTTGACCTATGCCAATGAGCGACTTGATAACATATCGGGCCGACTCAACCAACTTGGAAAAAATAGGCCCGCCCTAAGGACGGACGATAGGATGGCCCCTTTCCCACTTCCCACCTTTGATGGGACCTCTCCTAGCAAATATTTAGATTGGGAAGCTACAATGGACCAATACTTCAATTGGTATCATATTTCCGAGGATGAAAAGGCATGGGTTGCCAAAATACAACTAACCAAAAGGGCTCAAACTCATTGGTGTAAAATTGAGGGCTTAAGGATAATTAGACGGGAAGCTCCCCTCACCACATGGGAGGACATGAAGGATCAACTAAGGGCTAGGTATGTGTCCCCATCCCACTCGGATCACCAAAACCCAAGGAGCACTCCCACTCCTCCCACCCCACCCGTCCAAACCCTTATCACTAAAACCCAAGTACCTAAGACCTCCACCTCCCCACCTAACCCCATGAGGTCCCCCACATCCCAACCAAAACCCCCTTCCCTAACCTACACTAGTCAAGCCCCTTTAGCCCCCACTTCCACCCCAAGTGATCCCAAGGGCAAGAGACCCCTAACCAACCCAATTCCCTCCATGGTGACCACCACTCATCCAACCCTCACCATTAAAAACCATGTGGACACCATGTCCACCCCTCCACCAAGGCCCATAATGGCCACCACCCCAAAACCCAAAACCCCTCACCCAATCCACCTCCCGCTTCCTACACCAATCTTACCCCAAATTAGGCCTCCACTACTTCCACTCCCAAGTCCAACCCATGTCCGACCTTGCTCACCTCCTCGAGTGCGCCATGCCTCGACTAACACCAACCCACCCACCATAGACCTTCCTACCCCATTGTCCTTAGGAGTTGCAACCCACACACCTACCCAAGTGGAGAGGGATACCAATTCGGATCCACCTCCCAAAATCAAGGAAATCCAAGGGCCATACAACTCACCCACCCCTCCTAACCTAGTTCATCAAGAGCTATACACCCTTCCCCATGACACCATCACCATAGATAAGTCCATATTCCTATGGCTCAAGCGAGGCCTCACCATTCCTAGTTTACAACCAAGCCACCTACTCATGGGACATCAATCCCAACTCATTCCCACTCAGCCTCATGTCACTTATCAAACCTCCTATTGTGTAGAAGATTTGGGAGACTTAGTGGCCTACCTACATTGGCAAGTCCTCTTGACCGATATGCTAGCCATGAGGCCATCAGAGTCTAGCACCATTAGCTTAGCTTACCCCACCATTGGCTCCATCACTTCCATCTACACCAATGGCCAATTTACAAGTGAGATCATACTCCTTCTTCCCATGGAGGAGGAACCCATCCTAGTCTACTCCCCAACCATTGAGATCCCAAGTACTTTGATTAGCCAACCCATTAGCAACCTTGGCCCAATTATCTTAGAGAGAGATGATTCGCCATTTGAGGACCTTGAGAACATGGAGTACCCCTACCTAGGTGACCCTTACCATAATCCCTTTGACCCTTTTCTATGGGAGCCTAAATCTCCATGTGACCCACTTTCCCTACTCACCACCCACCTCACCTTACCCACATCGCCCATGTCGACCCAAACTCCTCCCTTCCTAGAATCGGGTTACAACATGAGAGCCTTGACCTTAGGCAACAAACACCTTGGGATTGATGAAGTGCCCCACCCCATAACCACGTTCGTAGATCCCTTCGACCCATTCACGTGGACGTTCAAAAGTCATCCCACATCTATGCACATGGAAGTCACCTTTGGGATAAACATGCATGTGTCCAGGCCTACCACACCATTTGACATGATTCATAAGTCGGATACATTCATCCACATCACCCACATGTCAAGTAGGCAGCATAAGTGGACCATATTCGGATGTATTGGCCCACCTTCATTCATCATGAGTCTTAAGCATGATAGGAGCATACATGGATGTCCGGGTCCCCCGACATTTATCACACCCATGCATAAAAGGTTCATCTATGGATGTCCCGGCCCTCCTAAGACTACCATAGTCTTCATAGCATCAAAGTGTGATCGGTCTACATTTGGCTGCCCAGGTCCACCTTGGCATACGCATTCTCGCAAGCATATAGGAAGGATCAATGAGACTTACAAAAGGCGGGCAGATGCTCATCGGCGCCACTACGAGTTCCAAGTGGGAGACTCGGTGATGGTGAGGACGGAGCAGCTCCTTCCGGGACCTGCCTCCAAGTTGAGGGCACGGGGTTCGGGACCCTTTCGAGTTCTACGACGACTTGGCAGCAATGCTTATGAGCTTGACCTACCAGAAAGCTATGGGGTGCACCCTACCTTCAGTGTGGTGGACCTGGTACCCCACAAAGGCCCCGCGGTGGAACCCAGTGAGGAGCTTGAGCCTTTACCCCCCCTTATGAGAGACACTCCCAGAGGGACTCCACTTTCTAGCTTGAGAGACCGACGAGAGCAGGTAGAGGCAATACTGGATGAGCAGAGTATCATTACGAGGCACAGGGTGTATCAGCGCTATCTGGTTAGGTGGAAGAGCCGTCCCCCGATCGAGGATACATGGGTGAGTCAGGGAGGATTTGATATGCTTGGATCCCGACATGATGGAGCAGTACGACAGCCAGGCAGACCCATACTCGACAGGGTCGAGCTCTCCCCACCCCGGGGGATTTGATGAGGGCATCTCCCGACACCCCTCTAGCTTTGATCGCCTGCACACTCTTGATATGGATTGATCATGATCTACACTTGTTATCTTCATTTCCCAAGTTTCATTTTATGTATTTTCTTTTTATTGAGTCCTATCTTATGTATTTTCCTTTATTGAGTCATATGGTTTTAGTCCATTTCCCTTGTTATGTTTAATTGGGCCTTATTACTTTAGTTATGGGCCCATAGGATTGAGTCTAGGATATGCTCGGTCTTTTATCTTATTGTCAAGGGTATTTTGGTCATGTAAAGAATGGTTGCCTATATATAGGCCCCATCTCTCCTCTTGTATTGAACTTTTGATGAATATTGAAGAAAACCCTTTCAAACTCTCTCAATATCTCTCTCTCTCTCATTATCTCTCCATTCTCTCTCCTCCTCTCTCTAAATTTCGAAATTCACTCTCTCTCCTCCCCCTCTCAACCACTTCCAACCCCCACCTACCTCCATTAACTCCCCACAACTTCCCACAACCCCTCTTTAATCCTCACCTAGTCCCAAGGAAGTTCCACCACTCAAAACCCCACCCTCCAACCACCACCTACCCCTTTCACTTCCCTAAGCATATCTCCACCTTCCCAAGGCTGAATTAACTCATTCCAAAGCCCAAATTCGAATCTCCCCTTCCCTCCTTGCTCCCTAGGTCGCACCCCTCCTCTCCCCTCAAGCCAAGTTCACCCCCTCCTCTCTTCTCCACTCCAGCTTTGTGTGCAGGCCGACCTGCAGTTTAGCACTCTGTTGCAGCGACGTCCACGACTGCATCCTGGTTCTGCTGGTGGTGTGGCCTAACTTTCTGGAAAGGCCTCCCTGTTCTCTTCGCAAGCGAGGTGGAATCACTCCATTCCGAGTTCGTGGCCGTCCGTGAAGGCTGTTCTTCCCCGACTGCGCAGAACCTCTCAGACCAGGAGCCAGAGCGGCAGAGAAGACTCTCCCACGACAAACCTTGAAGGAACCAGTCTTCGAGGTCTTCTACAAAGTTCTTCCTCCCCCTGTCAGCGTCCAGGAACAGAAGGCAGAACCCCGTTCGGCATCCGACAACCAGAGATACCAATTTTCTACCACACCCACGCCGGTCTGCCTCCTCACAGTCTGCACCGACCACCGTCCACTTCTCTGGACACCCAGCTCATCTCCAACATCAGAAGACTTTTCCGTTTGTTTTTCTGCAAAGTAGACTCGTCCACGATTCCAACGAGTCTAGCGGTGCCAAATTTGGAGCTCAGGAGCGATCGTGGCAGCTTCTGCAACCTGCTGTTTCAGACTGAGCTCGGCCAGAGACCAGAGCTGCATCCATCTTCCAGTCGCTGGAGCAGTCAGCCCCCAGATCAGAACGTCGTCCAAAAAATTCAAGCCACACCCCTCTCCGGTTAGCAAGCTTTTGGCGCAAGTTTCATGAGATTCCAAGTTCGGTGGAATTATTGGCAGCATCGACATCGGCCCTCTGTCCAGAATTACAGAAGCTAGGCAGAATCGGCAAAGCTCGGAAAGTCGACTCTATCTCGCTCGTTCCCCTCCCCGCTTGGCCGGCTGAAGGCCCCTCCCTGCGTGGAGGTAATTTTTGGTTGTAATACATTAACCCCCACCCCAAGATCCCCCCCTTGCAAGGGGCGTAGTGCTGTACCTCTTCACATTTTCAGGTCAAGCTCCATCGCCGCGGCGATCGGGTGTATACCCTCGCCTCCCGGCGCGCCCTCGTCTCCGAACGGGATCGGTGTCTTCACACCGATCAGGTGAGCTTCTGATCACACCCTTGTAGCTTCATTTCTGCAAATGTAGTATTGCCTTGAATGCCCGTCGGACGGTAAGAGAGTGCTCGGAATTCATTTTAAGCAATATCGTGCCCACCGCGGCCCGTGAGTGAGTGCCACCCCACACCCCGCCTTGCGGGCCAGCCACCCACAAAGTTGGGACTCCCTGGCCCATTGGAGGTCAGCCTTAGCATTGTAAGTCCATTAGGACAATTGGGTCCCGCCTCGGACCCTCACCATCATCTCCCGGACCCACCGGGTGAACGTGTGAACCGAGTGAGCAGAAATCGTCGTTGTGAGAATCATTGAGCGCTTGTATGCTTGCGGGTCTAAGTCCTAGGGTCACCTTATCATATTTAGTGGTCTTTGGGCTGTGCCACATCAGTCGTGGCCTTTACGGCACGGCGGGTTTCGGTCCCGACACGAACTACATAATCGTCTGATTAGTCAGATCGAGCGCACCATGGGTTTCCATGAAGCCCGAATAAATCATCACTTTGTGACTGGCACGCCCTCGCACAAAATAGAAGAATTAACCCTGATCAACAAACGAACGGATCCCCCCTCCGAATTTTAGTGCGTCCACAAGTCTGGCACGCCCGGTGGGACCTAAATTACCCTTCATCTCTTTGCCGGGACTAAGGGCCCTATGGCCCCTTTCATGTAATACTAATTGTTTGATTGGCAAATGCAGGTCGCATTCCGAACACCATGATGGCCACCACGTTCGGCCAACAGGCCGTCGAGAGCCATGTTCGAAACGGCTACTTGGCCGTCCCCCTCAGCTTCGGGAGCTTCCCTCCCGCGGTAGGCTTCCCCAACTTCCTTGGGGTAGCCTTCACGAACCTGCTGGACGTGGAAGCGTCTGACAGGACTGAAAGCAACGCTCCCATCCAGGGGGCCGCCAAAGATGCTGCCGGCCGATCAATGGCCGAGACTTCCAAGACCGTCCCGACTGGGACGCTGAGCTGCAACGTGCACCACGTGCACCAAACTGTCGGCCATTCTCACCCAGGGTCGGCCTCTCACCAAAGGAGGCTCCGAAGGAGCCATGCCACAACATCATACCGAGGCCGGTTCTCCAGCACCGGCAAGTCGGCTGTCATCGGGACTCTCCGGGTGCATCTTAACGGACATCGTTCCGAGGTGATCCCGGATCGCATTGTACCTGCCGTACCAGTGCGCAACTCTTTTCAGGCACTGGAGAAGATGAAGGGCAGGATGACGCCCGCCATTCAGGCCCCAGCGCCGCAACATCAGTCAGCCTCCAGGCCCACCAAAGCTAAGCAAGTTTGGGTTCCCAAAGGGGCCCGGTTCACCTCACCAGCCCAGGCGAGGCCCAGCACCTTCCGCCCGACAAGGGCACAACAAGGAGATCGGGTCAAGACATCGGCCCCCATCTACCAGACGACATTAACAACACCGACCCCACCGGACAACATCCACCGTCGACACTACCGACGCCACTATCAGGCTGCCCGTGTGGAGCCTGCAACCCACATGCCCGTTGCTGCCAACAGGGCGACATCATCAGCTTCTCCTCCTGACCAGGACTGGGAAGGAGTGGAGCAAGCCATGAAGAACTACTTGCGGGGCCCGAGGAGCACTCCCCTGGGTCGCCAGAGATTACTGGAGGCAGTAGCCTCTGCCTTTGAAGAAGAAGAGACCCGGCCAGTGCCCACTGCCGAGTCAAGAAACTACTCTGAGGAGCATTCTCAGTCCCCGGCAAGGGAAGAAGTGAAGCCGCGGAGAGCGGTCTTTGACAGATTGGTCTTTCCAGGTAGGCCATCGAGAAGAACAACAAGAAGAGGCAGAGACCTAAGAGTTTATACCTGCAATATGGCAGGGGTATCTGGCCGGTACGGGGCTCTACCAACCGAGCCCGAAGAAGTAGCCAGGCTTGCCACAAGGCCAGGACCTCTTACCAGAAGAGGGAAAGCGGCAGCTGAAAAGACACAAGTCCACACTGGAGGAGCTAACTATGAGGAACCTTCAACATCCTTGGCTGCCAATGTTATTACAGAAGGCACGGCGGGAGGACCATCCACTTCATCCGAAGAGGTGCCGATCGAAGAAAGGGGGGGCACCCCTAGCCTTCCCATAAACGACCCCGCGGTATTGCACATGATGCAACAATATCAACGGGAGATCGAATTGCTGAAGAAACAACTGACTGAAAGAGCCGCTCAGCCCTCAACATCCGGGCAGACTGAAGCATTACCAGAGACCCCTGGGGGCAACGGGCAGGCCTCGGAAGCTTCTCCACAGGCGACGGTGTCTCCCCCAATACCTACCTACACTGGAGGCGTACCCCTGCATCAGCCACAACATGTCACACCGGCCCCGCCACCGAACCTGCCATTCCAGGGGTCCACTATTGCACCTCAGGCGACAGTGTTAACAACACCGCTGATGCAACCGGCCCATTTCTATCCAAACCCAGTTGACCCGGCAACAGTAAGCAGACTAATGCTTGAACAAATGATAGATATGAAGCTGGCGGAGAGGAGCGATGGTGATCACACGCCATTCGACGTATACCGGGTACCTTACCCGGCACACTATGCTGCCAAAAGGCTACCGGTCGGCATTACCAAGCCGCCGAAGTTTGAGAAATTTAATGGGCAAGGGTCTCCCAGGGAGCACATTGCCTATTATGTGAATGTTATGGGGGATCTAGCTGCGGATGAAGCCTATCTTCTCAAGTTCTTTGGCTCGACACTTACCGGGCTCGCTTTCGAGTGGTATTCGAGCTTGCTCGCCGGGTCCATTGCAGACTGGCCTGATATGCAGAAGAAATTCAAGGAAAGATTCTACATAGCTGAGCGGGAGGTGACCGTGGCAGAGCTTTACGCCACGAGACAGAGAAACGAGGAGTCGGCACTCGACTACACAAAGAGATGGAGGAACCTAAGCATGAGGTGCAAACGTCCCCCGCATCAGGAGGACGCAGTGCAGATCTGTAAACAGAATCTGAAGAAGGAGATCCTTGAGAGGATGATCGGTGCTGAGGTGAGGTCGTTCGACCGTCTGAACAACATAGTGGCGGAGATCGAAGCATTCCTTGCTCGATACTCTTCCGCTCCGGCTGCATCAAGTCAGAGGGTCAGGCAGGCCGAGAGGAGGCCAACACCGCCAAAAGTTCATACACTGGACTTCGAAGCTTTCGAGAAACAGAAAGAGAAAGCCAAAGAGATGGCCAACACCTCCACTGAACGGTGGGAAGGTCCCTCCCTGCGGGAGAAGATGAGGAACAAATTGTATTCCTTTCCTCGAGACAAAGCCCGAGTCCTATTTGAATGGGCCACCAGGTACAACAAGATCACATTACCAGATCCAAAGAGGCCTGGTGACTTGAAGAAGAAGGATGATCCTCATTTCTGCCCATACCATCAGATGCTTGGGCATACCATTGAGGATTGCTACATCTTCAAGGATGTCATTGAGTCCTTGATCAAGAAGGGAGAGCTAGACATGGGGGAGCTCAGAGTGGATCCTCCGCAACCGCACGAGATGCCGAGCCTTGGCACCACTGTCAACATGGTATCTTTATACCAACAGCTGCCTGAAGAATGGGCAGAGTCCAGTACGCAGGCCACTTATCAAGCCTTCGTCATGGCGCCAGCTCATGATCAAGGAGGTTGGCAAGCCGCGCCAACGAAGAACAGAAGAAGAAGACAAGCTCCTCGGCCCACTCCAGAGGTTCGCATAATGGGTGTTACACCCCAACCAGCACTGCCACCGGTGACACCTGTTTTGCATGACACAGCCCCCCGGCTCGTTATGAGACGGCCCACTCACAACAAGAAGAAACACATCCCGATGCGGGTGCACAAGGAAACCAGCCCTGCGGTAGAAAGGCTCCAGGCCATCATTGATGGGCTTGAAGACTATGAACAGCCCGATATCCAGCCTATGGAGTTGAAGGAGTATGTCCCCTGGGAGGAGTTCGAGTCACTCGAACTCGCTCCAGAAGCGAAGCCGAGATGAAAGAAGAGCCTCTCTTGTGGGGTGAGCTTCCCCAAGAGCAGTTGCCAGCCACTGAAGAGAAGAAGAAAAAGAAGAAGAGAAGACCTATAAATAAGAAGAAGGGTGGGGTTGTCCTTTCTTGCAACACTCTCTCAACATTGTTTGACACAGCCCTCTCCTTGAGAGAGGAAGAGCAAGAAGTACCCGTCAAGCCGTCAGAGGTGAATCAAGCTGAAGCATCCACCTCCCAACATGCCACCAGGTCGGGAAGGAAGTGGGGACGTCCTCCTCAGGCCGACCACAACATCCTGCTTAGGGGAGAACAACCATATCACACCCCCGAGCCTAGGGTCCAAGGCATGGAGATCCCCCCTCCATCGGGCCTCTACCCCGGAGAACCAAGTGGCCAGAGTGCCCCATCATTCATTGAATTTCTTACAACTCAGAGGGGAGGACAGTCATGCCCCCGCGAGTCCCGGCAGACCCAAGGGGCAGGCAGCCCCTCGGCTCCGTCTGTAGCAATCCCTCCTCGGCCGAGGGAAGAGCCCGACAACATCCCAAATCTTGTCGAGTTCTTGCAAGAAAAGGAAGTGACCCAGCAGGCCCCACAAGCTCAAGCGGCATCTGACCCAGTGGAGGAGGCACCCGTTGAGCCAGCTCCCCAGGCCCAGACTGGGGGCAGGCACAGTAGAGCCGAAGAAATGAAGTTGCTCGAAGTCCGAGCTAGCAACAGAATAGTCAAACACCTGAAGAAGATCCCAGCCAGGTTTACCGTCTGGGAAATCCTATCCTTAGATGAAGAAACACGGCAAGCTGTCATCGCCGCACTCCAGACACCAGCATATGTTGAAGCCTGCCTTGCAGAAATGTCACCTGAGGTACCTGTGGCCTTCACTGAAGAGGACATGCTTTTACCAACCTGCAGTCACAACAGGCCACTCTACATGAAGGGGCAGCTGAATGGGCATCCCATCAACAGAGTCTTGATCGACCCTAGGGTAGCAGTGAACATACTCCCCTATCGGTTGTATCAGAAGCATTACTTTGACGTACACCTGGTCGAGGTCAGGAACATCAAGATTGCCGGCTTCAACCAGAAGTGCGAAGTCCCTATGGGGGTCGCAGAGTTCAACCTCTCTCTCGGTGACTTCACCACCAAGGTCCAATTCCATGTGATCAACTCCAACACCTCTTACAAGGCGTTGCTCGGCCGACCTTGGCTACATCAAAATAGGGTGGTACCATCCACTCTGCACCAATGCATCAAGTACCCCGGCAACGGGAAAGAGGAGAGAATCTTTGCCGACCTCCATCCTTTCGAAGTGTTCGAATGTCACTTGTCGGATGCTAATCTTTATTTGGAAAAATCGAAGCAAGCCTCCCAAGCTACTCAAGACAAAGGAAAGAAAAAGGCAGAGCTTGACAGCTGGTTCCCCCCACCACCGCCTGGCTATGTGGTTCCCCCTCAGGTGTCATTTGTTTCTGAAGCAGAAGGGGTATTCCGGGCCACCTACCTTCCCATCTACCCTACACCGGGAACACCATACCTTGAAGACTTGCTGGAAGACATCAGGGTCCCTCCCGGGATCATCAAGCCTCTTGCAGAAGCCGACTGCCAGGTGGCTGAACCGTTAAGGACCTTCGAGGTGCCCAACCCTGAGGGTCTGCCTACCATCTTTTATGTGGCCAAGGAGCACCCGGTCAAGGGGGATGATGATTGTAGACTCCCCGATGAGCTGCACGACCCACTCGTCCCAATAATGGGACTTCCTGACACAGCCGGTCCTGTGGTCAAGATGGCCAGAAAGCAAGGGATCCCCTTCTGCTAGCTCTCCAGTCGGAACGAAATGTTCAAGAAAATGTGGAACCCGCCAAACCTGGACCGGCGGTTGTTGCAAATCACCCGACATCCAGGATTGGGCTTTTCACTAGAAGATTCCTATGAAGCTGATGTGATATCAGTCTCGGCTCTAGGCGGCAATAGCCACGCAGGCACTGCAGGCCCATGGCAGGTTGAAGGCCGTCAGCATCTTATGCCTTTGGGCAACGAAGAACAAGATGAAGAAATATTCCTATGGAATCCACCTCCCTGCAGGAATAAGGGGAAGACCCCGTCCTCCTCCGGGGGACCAATCCCGAATGACCACAGCAGCGGGGTGCCATCACCCTCGTCTGACACTGACCCAAAGGATGGGGAAGCGGGCCGAGCCCCGAACCTCACTCGGTGCGACTCTACCCTACTCGCCCTATACTGCAGGCAACAGCAAGAGATCGAAATGCTGAAGGTTCGCTTGGCCGAAATGGCTGTACTCATTAGAGGCATCCTCTGTCGACAAAGCATCGGCGCGCACCGGTCCCCGAACACCATCCCAAACGCCCCCGGGCACCTGAAAGGGGAGGCTAGGGATGTAGCTGCTTCCCTGGTCAGGCGATCAGTCGAGCGAAGCCCCACGCTGCGGGAGAAGATGCAAAGACCCTACTCTTTCCCAAGGAATAAAACCCGAGGAATTTTTGAATGGGCCTGCTACTATGGCAAGGTCTCCCTCCCAAGGTCAAAGAGGCCGCAAGATGCTCGTAAAAGCGGTGACCCCTCGTTCTGCCCCTATCACCAAATACTGGGCCACTCCATCGAAGACTGCTACGTCTTCAAGGACATTGCTCAAGACCTGATTGAGAGAGATGAGCTCAGAATGGGAGATTATGTGGTCGCTCCGCCACGCCCCCATGTGGCAGGTGGCCATGAAAGAAGTGTTTACATGGTGTCAGTTCAGCACCAGATTTTTGAAGATGCAGCTGAGAATGGGCGGCCCCAGCCACCAGCAGAGAAACAGCCCCCAGTATGGCAATCAATCACCTTGGCCCCTGCGAGAGCCATCTATGACAATTACAAAGAAGATCCCGAAGAAGTCCTTTACTTCTCCACACAAGAGAGCCCCCCAGAGTCACACACAGCAAGCCTAATAGAGGGGGAAATAAGCAAAGCCTCGTTACCTAATGAGGCAGAGCAAGAAAACACCTATGGTGTCCTTGAAGCAGAAGATGGTGAAGACAAGGATTTCATTGACATGCTACCAGCGCCTCCAGAATTTGAAGATGGCGGCCAGGCCACAGTGGATGAGCTCATTGAAATTAATCTAGGCACAGAAAGCGACCCCAGGCCGACCTTTCTGAGTGCCGTTCTTCCTCCACAGGAGAGGGGACAGTATGTCAAGTTGCTGCAAGAATTCCGGGACTGTTTCGCCTGGAACTACAAAGAGATGCCGGGTCTGAGTCCCGACGTGACTCAACATATTCTGGCTATTGATCCCAAGGTGGAACCGGTGAAGCAGCCCCCCAGGCGTATGAAGTCGGAGCTGCTAAAACTGATTTGTAAAGAAGTCGACAAGCTCATTGATGTCGATTTTGTAGCTGAAAACCAATACACTACTTGGTTGGCCAACATTGTGCCGGTGAAGAAGAAGAATGGACAGATCAGGATCTGCGTGGACTTCCGCGACCTGAATAAAGCTTGCCCAAAAGATGACTTTCCGGTGCCCGTCACTGAAGTGATGATTGATGCAACTACTGGCCATGAGGCCTTGTCTTTCATGGACGGATCGTCCGGCTATAATCAAATATGGATAGCTGAACATGACCGAATTCATACGGCCTTCCGGTCACCTAAAGGGATATTCCACTACAAAAGGATGCCCTTCGGCCTCAAGAACGCTGGCGCCACTTACCAGCGGGCGATGACCAAGATATTCGATGAATTGCTATATAGCAAAGTCGAATGCTACATCGATGATCTGGTCGTCAAGACAAAGAAAAGGGGGGATCACCTGAATAACCTTAGAGTCATCTTTGAGAGACTCCGGCAGTACGAGCTGAAAATGAACCCAATGAAGTGTGCCTTCGGCGTCTCTAGTGGAAAGTTTCTCGGCTTCATTGTCCGATATAGGGGGATCGAGATCGACCCCTTTAAAATAAAAGCCATTCAGGAGCTACCTCCTCCGGAGAATTTGGGAGAGTTAAGGTCCCTGCAAGGTCTGCTAGCCTACATCCGAAGATTTATCTCCAATTTATCGGGACGCTGTCAACCATTCCACAAATTAATGATGAAGAATGCACATTTCAACTGGAACCATGAATGTCAGAAGGCCTTTGATCGGCTGAAGGATTACATAAAGACCCCGCCTGTGTTGGGGGCACCTGTCAAGGGGAGGCCGCTTATTCTATATATAGCTGCCACTGAATGTTCACTGGGGGTAATGCTCGCCCAGAACAATGATGAGGGGAAGGAGCAAGCTCTTTATTACCTTAGCCGAAGACTAATGGGGGCAGAAGCAAAATACACCCCGATTGAGAAGGTTTGTCTCGCCTTGGTCTTCGCAGTCAAGAAGTTGAGGCATTACATGCTCTCGCATGAAGTGAGCTTAATCTCTAAGGCTGACCCAGTCAAGCACATTCTCTCCCAGCCAGTACTGAAGGGACGTCTCGGCAAGTGGGCCGTACTATTAATGGAATTTGACATCATCTACGTGCCTCAGAAGGCCGTTAAGGGTCAAGCCATGGCCGATTTCTTTGCAGCACACCCTGTGCCTGAAAATTCCCCACTGGCCACAGAGTTGCCTGAAGATGAAACACTGGAAGTGGACCAAGCCCAACTGATCGCCTGGCAGCTGCACTTTGATGGAGCTTCGAGAACAGAAACAACCCCGTCTGGGCACACAAAAGAACGGGCCGGGGCCGGCATCGTCCTTAAATCCCCTGAGGGAGAAGTATTGCACACATCCTGCTCCATTAGCAAGCCCTGCACAAATAATGAGGCAGAATATGAAGCTCTGATCATTGGTCTCCAAGTCGCTTTACAGATGGAGATTAAAATATTACATGTGTTTGGCGATTCATTGCTGGTCGTCAAGCAGGTCCAGGGACAGTTTGACGTCCGAAAACCCGAGTTACTCCCTTACTACACTAAGGCGAAACAGCTCATGCAGCAGTTCTACCTCATTGAGATAGGCCACGTTGCCAGAGGAGAGAATGCACAAGCTGATGCACTGGCAAAATTGGCGAGTTCATTAGCAGTCCCGCCAGATGGATCCCTCAGCATCCGGGTGGTGAATCAACGCTAAGTGCCTAGCATGATAGAAGGGCCAGAAGAAGAAGAGCTCGAGGTCGCCACAGCGGAAGCCATCAGCCTACCCGACTGGAGGGACCCCCTTTTGCAGTGGTTTAAATATCAGCAGCTGCCCAGGAAAAGGGAAGAGAAGATCAAGTTAATCAGAATAAAGGACTCTTACGAGGTCCGGAACGGGATCCTATTCTGAATTATGGCAGACGCCAAAAGGAAGGTGCTCCTCCGATGTTTATCCACTGAAGAAGCTTGGAAAGTCATGAAAGAGGTTCACGCTGGAATAGCTGGTGCACATCAGGCAGGACCAAAAATGAAAATTAAAATAAAGAAGCTCGGCTACTATTGGCCGACAATGTTCGACGACTGCTGCAAGTATGCCAAATCTTGTCAAAAATGCCAGGAGCACGCGACGGTACCCAGGAGACCGCCCGTGCCCTTGCATCCAACACTGCCCAGCTGGCCCTTTGCCCAATGGGGAACAGACGTTGTGGGTCCACTACCCGCATCATCAGCTGGGTGCAAGTACATCTTGGCCGCAACTGATTACTTCTCCCGCTGGGCGGAGGCTATTGCTTTGAAAGAAGTGACCGAGGAGATCGTTACCAGATTTGTCCGTCGCAACATCATATTCCGATTTGGCACTCCGAACCGAATTATCTCAGATAATGGAAGTCACTTTCGCAACCAGAAGGTCTACCGGCTGGCAGAAAAGTACAAGATCGACTGGAGGATGTCGACCCCCTACAACCCACAGGCCAATGGCTTGGCTGAAGCTTTCAATAAGACTCTTTGCACTCTCCTGTCCAAAATTGTTAGTTCTAACAAGAGGGACTGGGAAGAGAAAATGTACGAGGCCCTGTGGGCGTATCGAACTGTGTACAAAACTCCGACGGGTTGTTCACCCTTTTCCCTAGTATATGGCTCAGAGGCAATTGTCCCTATCGAGCTGGAAATACCCTCCCTTCGGGTCGCAGTCCAACACGGGTTGGTCCGGGAAGAGCAGACAAATGTCGAGCGAAGGCTCGAAGAGCTCTCCAACTTGGAGGGAAAAAGGCTCCAAGCCCAGCAGAACATCCAGGTCTATCAGGCCCGGATAGCTCGCGCCTTTGACAAGCTCGTCAAGGAACGCGAATTTAAGAAGGGTGACCTCGTTATGGTGAAGAGAAGAGAAGTCATGGCTTCCAACCCCAAGGGCAAGCTGAATGAGAATTGGCTTGGACCCTATGTGATCCAGAAAGTCTACGAGGGCGGAGCATATGTAATCGTCGACCATCGGGGGGAGGTTCAATTTCCGCCCCTCAATGGTAGGCATCTGAGGTTGTACCATGCTCCGATTCCCCCATTCGAAGAATAATGCTTTTCTCTGCCCTGCCCCGGGCGAATTTGCATTACTATTGTCCAGATGGATTGGGCACTATTCATCGTGCATGTCAAAAAAAAAAGAGAAAAAAAAGAAGAAGAAATAAGAAAAAAAAGAAAAAAGAAAAAAAAAGAAAAGAAAAAAAAGGAAAGAAGAGGAAAAAAAAGGAAAAAAAAGGAAAGAGGAAAAGGGGAGGAGGAATCGGTCTCCCTTTATTAACACTCACTCTTATCTCCAAGAATATTTCAATAGACGAATCGACCATGTCAGCCTCTGACTTCCTGTCGGCACTGACAAAGAACACCCCACCCGAACCTTTCGTTCGAGATCGGGGAATCAACATTTTCTCCTTGCGTTGGCACCAGCCCGTACCAACGAATGTTTCAATAGACGAATCAGCCATGTCAGCTCTTGACATCCTGTCGGCACTGACGAAGAACACCCCACCTGAACCTTCCGTCCAGGGTTGGGGAATAAACCTTTGCTCCTTGTGTTGGCACCAACCCCGTGTCAATGAATGAATCATGTCGGTCCCCGACTCCTTGTCGGCGTCGATGAATAAACCAGTGGCCCAGACCTTTCGTCTGGTTCCATGAACAAAAAGACCTTTGCTTCGGCACTAACCCCGTGCCGATGAATAAACCACGTCGGTCTCCGACACCCTGTCGACATCAACGAATAAACCAGTGGCCCAGACCTTTCGTCTGGTTCCATGAATGAAAAGACCCTTGCTTTGGCACCAATCCCGTGTCAATGAATGAATCACGTCGGTCTCCGACACCCTGTCGGCATCGATGAATAAACCAGTGGCCCAGACCTTTCGTCTGGTTCCATGAACAAAAAGACCTTTGCTTCGGCACTAACCCCGTGCCGATGAATAAACCACGTCGGTCTCCGACTCCCTGTCGGCATCGATGAACGAACCAGTGGCCTGGACCTTCTGTCTGGTGCCATGAATAAAAATACCCTTGCTTTGGCACTAACCCCGTGTCAATGAATAAACCACCTCAATATTACAACTCCAGTCCCACAGACGAATAAACCCTTGGCTTGGACCTTCCGCCTAAGTCGATGAACAAAAAAGAAAACGCCTTTGCTTGGCTCGGATCTTTCATCCGAGTCGATGAACAAAAAGAACCTTCTTGCTTGGCTCGGATCTTTCATCCGTGTCGATGAACAAAAAGAACCTCCTTGCTTGGCTCGGACCTTTCGTCCAAGTCGATGAACAAAAAGAACCTCCTTGCTTGGCTCGGACCTTTCGTCCAAGTCGATGAACAAAAAAAGAACCTTCTTGCTTGGCTCGAACCTTCCGTCCAAGTCGATGAACAAAAAGAACCTCCTTGCTTGGCTCGGACCTTCCGTCCCAGTCAATGAACAAAAAAAAAGAGAAAAAAAAAGAAGAATCTTCTTGCTTGGCTCGGACCTTCCGTCCAAGTTGATGAATAAAAAAAAAGGGGGACCGCCTTTGCTTGACTCGGACCTTCCGTCCAAGTCCATGAACATAAAGAAACCCCTCCTTGCCTGGCTCGGACCATCCATCCCAGTCCATAAACAAAAGTGCATCCCACTACTCGGCTCGGACCCTCCGTCCGAGTCGGTGAATGAACAACTTTCCTAAGCCCAGCACGAGTCAACAACTCCCTCTTTGGGGTTGTCCTCGTCTAAGCTGTTTTGGGCCTTTTGCCTGAGACGACACATAGACCCTTCATTCTCGCTTCGATATTCACCCTATGCCGATGACTAAACCCTCACTCTGACATCTCAGTCCGCGTGCATATGCGGTGAAGCAATCCCCTCATCCCTTCGTTGAAGGAGTGAGCGCTTTCCCGTGAATTTGCACCGGACCAGCATCCCAGTGGCTCAGAAGAATAGACGTCATGTTGAAGAACTCTACACTCGCGGGCCCCACGCACTCATCCCTCGCTTGCGCCGCCCGTGAGTGGGGGGCATTTGTGGACGCCAAAAAAATGACGATGATGATCATGGCGACATTCGCGTCTACACATTAGAGCGCGAGTCGAAGATAGAAATGCCGAATAAACCTCATGCCTCGCCCGATCAGGACGAGAACTCACTTGGTGGTCCGCTACCCGTTAAGAAAGCCCCCTAAGCAGAAGATACAACTACAACGCTCCGACCAGCCGTGCCGAGGGCTGAATCAGAGAAAAGTCAGGAACTTCGGCACAGTCTCGTCATGCACCGAAAGTCACGCAAAGTCTGGGACCGAGTCCCGGAGGCTGCGAACAGAATATTACGGAGGCCATGCATTGCAACCAGAATGTTATGGGAATGCCGACATTCATATAAACGGCCGCGACTTCGAAAAGAATCAATTTGAGGCTTAAAACGGCACGGAAGGGACTTAAACCGGCGCGCTCTAAAACGGCGCGCCCCCCCCTTCAACATCTTAAGCCGGCGCGCCCCATTTTCTTTCACGTGCCCTTGCTTTGGCCTTAAACCGGTGCGCCCTTCTTCTTGGGTTAAACCGGCGCGCCCCTTTTCCCCTTCATCTTGGGCTAAACCGGCGCGCACCCTTTCCCTTGCATCTCACGTTAATCCGACGCGCAAACAAGCTGTCCCATCTACATTCCGATGCTCTGTTTTGCATCATTATGGCGTGCAGAGAACATTCAATGCCAAGGGCTCTGCTTCTACCTTCGTTCGACAGCACACAAGCAGCAGCAGCAGCAAGGCAAGCTCCGGCAGATCTCTGAGCATCCCATCCTCAGACGAGCAACAGTGTACGGGACAAATGAACAGCGTCCAGCACAGCCGGTCAACTCCCGACTTCGTTGCGGACGAGGTGGAAATGACAGGAAGGCTCCCAGGCTGGCTGATGTATATAAGGGGCAGCATTGTGAAGCGGAAGGGGAGAGAGACAAAAAGAGAGACAACAGGGAAGAAGAGGAAGGGAGACAATAGGAAGAGGTTGAAGAAGGAGAGGAGAGAGGTCCTCTCGAGAGCTCTCCAGCCTCCGAAGAGAAGAAGAAGCTACAGCCATCCGTTCACGCCTCCAAGGTGAAGAAAGAGAGGGAGAGGGTGAGAGCAAGAGAGGGGAGAGAGGGGGGAAGAGCTTGTGCTCTATTCCATCTTCTCCCCCCGCCGATGTATCTTCTTCCCCCACCTCAACATTTAGCTTTTCTTTTATCTTCTCCGTTGTATTCTTCCTTCCTTTTCCCTTGAGGATGAATAAAAGAATGACTTGTGAGCATGCGCAGTATTATATGGCTTTGATCATTTCCCCCTTTTTTGTTCCGTTTTATTTCTCTGGTTCTCTGAATCACCTGGGGTCCTCGGGAGCTTGCCCTTCTGTGGCATGAACTATGAGGGAACCCGTTCGAAGGCTGAATAGTCATGGCCACCCACGGCCTACATCCGTCCCGTTCCACGAATTCATCACCCGTGAGTTGTGAGAGCTCTTGAAGGCTAGTCCTCGAGCTCTCCAACACTCACATTTGGGTTTTTGGACCGCCATGAGGTCTAGATTTGAGGTGCACCCCGGAGTTAACCGTTTGGTGTTCCTTATTGCTCTCTGGCAACTCCCAGTCCAGGGGAGGTGCTGCCCAAATTTCGCCAGGATGAGAACACTCAAGAACAGACGAGCAAGCTAAGTCCTCGGATAAGAACAGTTCATGCCTGAAGCCGCCCCTGAATCAAGCTAAACATCTAAGTTCTTGCATAATAAACCCCTCAAGTAAACATCCAAATACAAGTACTCATTCACCTGAACAAATGTTAAGAAGCATCATAATGATTTAAAATGTCAATTGAACAAACAATCTGCTCATTTGATCAATCTGCAAGTTGAAGAAATAAGAACAGAGGCAATAAGAATCAAACAGATTGAGATAAAACCTCGCAGAAGCTTAACCCGGCGTGCTCCTAATCCGGCACGGGCTAACCCGGCGCGGTACCCCCCCGCTCCGGTTCAGCCTTACACTCAAAACCACTTTTATTTTCTTTGCCACAAATCGGCGCGCCTCCCCTTTTTTAGCCTATTCCGGCGCGCCCCTGGCCCCTCTTCCTTCTTGCCATATACCGGCGCACCCCCCCCTTTTCTTGGCCATTAGCCGGCGCGCTCCCCCTTGGCATCCATAACCGACGCGCCCCACTCTTCTGAGGCTATTCCGGCGCGGCCCCTCTCCCTCCTTGGCATTAACTTAACCCGGCGCGCCCCCCTTTTACACCTCTATAGCCGGCGCGCCTCTTTTATATAAAGAGGGGGAGGTAAATAATGATAATAAAAGGGAGAAGGGTTCAAACAAAAAATGCAAAGATCAATGCCAAATAAAAAAAAATGAAAGGAGCTCCAGTACCCGCGCTTCAATTAAAAATTTTGTTCCGGGGGCGCTGCCCCCTTGACCCCCGCGACCTGACCGGGCAGGTCGAACCCCGCGACCTGACCGCGCAGGTCGATCCGCGTGTGAGGGCGCACATTATTGAGCTCGGGCTACGCATTTAACAATTCACTCCCTCGGACTGGGTGCAAAGAGAAAATCAACGACGCCTTATGGTATCGGACGTGGTTTACGGAACTTCCGACATGACCATAATCCGAAATCATCTCCGGCCAACAGTCTATCAACTTGACCCATCCCTACCGGGATCCAATCCCGCATTCTCATTAAACTTGCCTTGTTCATGGCAGACATTCGCGCGGTTCTGCTACCGTCTTTTATACTACAAACACGGACCTTCGTCCGAACATGAAGTGGCCCATGAGTGGCCGACATAGTCTTAGCATTCACGTCCCGATACGAGTTTCTAGCATAGTTCATCTTTCACTATCCTCCTGCATTATTAGTATTCTCTTTAGGCCGTAGGGCCCTTATTCCCGGCAATCAATCAAGGGTGTTCCCCCGTATGGGGGATGTAAATAACGTCGTGGCCTTTACGGCACGGCGGGTTTCGGTCCCGACACGAACTACACAATCGTCTGATTAGTCAGATCGAGCGCACCATGGGCTTCCATGAAGCCCGAATAAATCGTCACTTTGTGACTGGCACGCCCTCGTAATAAATAGAAGAATTAACCCCGATCAACAAACGAACGGATCCCCCCTCCGAATTTTAGTGCGTCCACAGGACCCCTTAGATGGGGCCGGGTTGGGGCTACGGGCTATGGCCTCCCTAGGTGTGGGTATGGCTACCTCCTGCCTCGAAGGTGGGCAAGGGGAGACTAATGACTCAAAATAAGCACACCTCCTATCCACCCGATCCGAAATCAATTGCACAAGTTCGGCAACGGTCCGGGTTGGAGTAGGGGTATCGGTGTGGACTTGCCCGTAATCATCCGGCCTAGGCTTGGGTCTAGGCTCATCTACGTGTAGGGCTCTTTGCCTCCGACTAGGACCCACTTGGTTGCAGGTGATTGGGTGGGGTCGGTTGGAGGTGATCGGTTGGGGAACGTAGACCTTCCTAAGCTCTCTCTTCATGTCCCACCATGACTCGATGGGCCATTGCCTCCTAACCTCTCTCAAACGTTCAATGTAGTCCCACTTTTCGGCGGCCTCATGAAGAAGCCACTCTTTGGCGAAAGAGAATTGCATCGCCTCGGACATAGTATAACACTCAAAATATGCGTCCATGGCGGCTTCCCACTTGAGGTAGTCGCTCGGGACCTTGGTTCCATAGAAGTCTGAGGCTTCGGGCCTACGGATGTGGTGGGGTTGGATTCCCCAACCTTGGTGGTGTCGCCACCATTCATATGAACTAGTCGTTTGGGAACCCATGGGACTCGGGGAGCTAATGGATGACCATGCCGACACTTGGACACGACAAGACACTAGACGTGACCCAAAATACTAATGCAAAGTTGGCATGAGACTCGACTACACACTTAGACATGACTATGTTGGAATGCACTAACTAGGAACCTAGACTTAACCCACTATTCGGTACGTGGCGGAGCTAAGCGATCCGAAGACCACTCGCGCAAGTGTGGGGCCTTCCCTATAGGCGTAGCCTAACGTTCGTGTCGCACCTTTTGATATACCGAGTAGAGGAATGCAAATGCAACCTTGGACTTAAATGACCCTAGACTTGAACGACACTCTGATACCAATTTGATGCGGGACGGATGACCGACTCGGGCTAAGACGTACGACTGACTCATTGTGCGGCCAGCACTAGCACACTAAGGCAAGCCGAGCGGCTGACCACCGTGGTATTCTCCGGGTGGAGACGTCTCTCAACAGCGACTCTCTTGAGCCCAACGACCGTCCCTTGCGAGGGAAACGTAGGGATCGCAGCGATTAAGAAACCATCGTCGCCTAGGGTGCTAATTCTCGCTCGGTGCTCGTTTGGAGCCACAGAACGGGCGCTCACAACTCACAATCGCTGTGAATTTGAAACTAGCTATCGGCCCTATTCTCACAAACGCAGCAATATAGAAAACATACTAAACAGCAATGTAGATGTCAGAATGAGCACGTACCTCCACGACTAGGCGTGGGGAAGAACTCCCGGCCGATTGCTGAACAACCCCAATACACAAATGATTAACTTTACAATTTCAGAACTGAACACCCACTCCACATAGGGAGATATCGGGCTACAATTGATAATTTTGGGGTTGCTGGAACCCGAGTTGACGGGCCACACTCGCAGGAGGCGAGGGGCACGTGTCGGAGCCGCTCGGGTACGCCGACGGAAAGCCGACCCAGTGCTGTCCACGCTGGTCACCCTGCGCAGCGAACTTGCGGAGGCCGGTACGGCCAGATCCGATACCCGATCGATGCGCCGTTTGTTGGAGAATGTCTGCGACAGGATGTAGTTTGTTCACTCCAAAGGGTGCGATAAGATCATTTCAGATCTGGGAGCAGTAATGTTTCTTCTCAGCTTCTGGTTTTGAGCTCCCAGAACAATGCAGCGACACGGTAAAATGATGCAAAAATAGCTGCCGATGTCGGATTGAGATGTTCTTTCTGGGAGATTGTTGGCGACGTCAAGAGGAAGACGTACTCTGAAGATCCCTCACATATCTCTACCGGATGAGTCGGGGTGGACTCTGGAAATCGGCTCTAGTTTGGGGCCAGATCTGCTCAGATCTCTTTCGCGATCTCACGAGATTCTCCACCACGAACGGCACGTTGATTAGATCGAGGAGAGAATAGCGGAGACGCGAAGACGACTTGAAATCCTACGATCTCTCTTCAGGAACCAGCTTCAGATGACGTCGGGGTTGGGCTGGAGAATTTAAAACACAGTCACCTCCAGATCTGGGCAGCAATCTGGAACCGATCTGCGCGCCTCCACGAAACGAACCGCTGCCATTGCTCACGAACTCCGATTGACGCAAAACCAGCGCTAAAATTTTCCTAACTTGCAGAGGTATAATTGGGAGTTTTTGTGGAAGAAGAAGATAAGAGGAAGAGGGGGATACGAAGTCGAGTCACATGACCCAAATCTGTCCCGTCACAGGACTGCAACCAGGGAATCACTCCCAAGAGAATCACTCTCTAATGCACTTTTCTCCTAACAAAACTTCATTCACTTTTACATAAACACTATACATGCCCTTATATAGGGAAATGCAAGGGGTAGGGGGGAGGGGACTTGTGCAAGATGCAAGAAGGGGGAGGGGGAATGCGCATGGAATATGACATGGGTGAAAGGGAAATGGAGAAGGTGACAAGGGGACATGGTGGCTCACCTACCCTTTGAAATTCAAAGGTAAGAAGGTAGGTGGCAGCCATTGGAACAAGACCAGCAGCCATCTAATACTCCATGTGGTAAATGGAGGTGGAAGAAACATAAATAAACACCATTCCTAGCCTAATAAGCCAAAAGAGGGGGCGCCCCCCTTCTTGGGCCTTGAATGGGCCAAATTTGGCCATGGCTTAGCCAAGCCCACCCAACCAATATGGCTTAAGGCCATTCCACCCTTGAAAGCCCATGAATGAAGAGAGCCCACTCTAGATAACCCAATCTAGATAGCCCATGTAGGAAGGAAGCCCATATGGCTTATGGATCCATTACAAATGGACCAAGGCCATTCGTTCTTAAGGAATGCTTAAGGGGCTTTAACAATTTGGCCCTTTAGGAGCCTTACAACCAGCCCATTAGCAAATTACAAATACAATAACCATTACAAGCCCAATTTCAATGAAAAAAGGTCCAAATTCAAGCCAAATTATCCCCATTTTGAAGAGAAGCCGATGTAGTCCACTTGGTGCTCCGCGTATGACACCGTCGGTTCGCCGACGTGTCACTTGATCGCCATGGTATCCGCACCAGACACCATTCAAGAATAGGGTCGTGTACCAACTAGCGGCCAAATTTCACATCGACTAGAGAACCTATTCCGTCTACAACCCCCAGGCTAACGGCTTGGTCGAAACCTTCAACAGGACCCTCTGCAAGCTCCTGGCTAAAATGGTTAGCCATCGAAAATGTGATTGCGGTGAGAAGGTCTTCGAGGCACTATGGGCCTACCAGACGATCTACAAAACGTGATCGTCGTTCTTCCTTGCTTACGGGGCAGAAGCTGTTATCCCCATCGAAGTCTAGTTAGCCTCTTATCGCGTGCCGATCCATACCGGCCTTGTCGGCCCTGATGAAAATAAATACCAGAGAAGGATAGAAGAGCTCGCCGATCTAGAAGGCAAACGGCTCGAAGCCTACAAACACCTACAAGTATACCAGGCCCGTATGGCGCGAGCCTACGATAAGCTCGTCAGGCAGCGAGCCTTCAAACAAGGCGACCTCGTCATGATCAAGGAAAAAGAAGTCATGGCGAGGCGCTCTAGTGGAAAACTACAGCTGAATTGGCGAGGTCCATACATCGTCCACAACGTCTACGAGGGTGGGACTTACACGGTCATCGACCACAAGGGCCACAAACCCTTCCCACCTCTCAATGGTAAACATATGAAGCTATACCATGCACCTGAACATCAGTTCGTGCACCAGTCAGACTAAGGCGCACGTCCCAGCCACTACCAGTAAAGCCGGCCTTCCCCTGCGAAGGGTTTAATCGGTCATTCCTTCCAGTCTCCGATCCCCAGCCAAGCAATAGAGCCAGCTGAGCCCTCCCAGAACCACCACCAGGCATTCTCAGGGGTCAACCCCACCCGCCTTCGTCCTTACCACGACGAGAGCAAGGACACCTCTGCACCAGCCACAATATAGTCATCAGGCTCCCAGGTAAGCAAACAAAAAAACCATAAAAAATGGGGTTAAAAATGGAGATACCTCGACAGACTCAGTCGTTCTCTTTCTCGAGGAGGCGGCTCGGGACAAGAAGGCCAATAACCCGGCTGGGGAAGAAACCCGAAAGGGCACCTGAGGAGAAATTGGGAAACCCCTCGATGTGAAAACCTGTAAGGGCACGTCAAAAAAAGCTAAAGGGGTTCGGCTCTGGCGAAAACTCGAAAGGGCGGTAAAACCGATAATGAGAAAATCTCCCTCTCCCCACCGGCCAGGGTGGTCTTCCACCCATTCCTCAATAGGTCGTAGGCCTCCCCAGATATCGGCCTTCGGTTAACCCACATTGCCAGACCATTAACCCTACAATCTCTAGTCAGCCTTATATCACCGTAATTAGCCCATTCTATTTTCGACCATCGCTCCGTCGCAGCAGGCCGATAAGTTCCAGTGTCTACGCGACATCCTAGTCACCATTCTGGTCAACTCCAGTCTCAACCTATTCCTCGACTCTCATCATTCTTGATGCGGGATGAGACGTGAACCTGGAACAACAAGGGACTCTACCTCGCGGACGTCCCTAAGCGAGGGAAACGTGCGGATATGCACGGTTGAGAAACCGGTAATGAGTCTCAGGTATCGGCTTTCCCGCGTGCTCGGATTGAGTCATAGGACGAGTCACACTCACTCTCTCGTAGCGGTGATTGAAATAATATAACGAGCTAGTTATCCTATCACTCTAGCAGCAGCATTCAAAAATATACGAGTAAAGCAAATGCCAAGTGGGGAGCGGACACGATACCTCCATGCTCCGGGCGTGGGGAAGACGACCCCGACCAAGACCCGTACTCCTGGTACATAGTAATTAAATAATTACAACGGTAATTTTATGGCCCACTCCATGCAGGGAGGTAAATGGCGAAAACAATAACCCGGGAATACCATGCTTGGGTTGACGGGTAGCAATTTGGAACGCTCCCGGGCCGGAGATGGGCTACTGGCCCGGCTCGGTTCTGCCGGGCCCGAGGGACAGCAGGTGGGTCCGACTGCTGGGACGACGGTACCCGGGCGTCTCCTTGCTGCGGCGGCTAGTTGGGACGCTGCTGATGGGTTGCCGATAGATGTCCCGGAGCGGCAGTCGCCGAAGCTATCCCAACATATTTTACTGGGATTAACTAGTGGACTAATCTGCTGGCCTGTTCTCGGATCAGAAATGCGCGCCTCCACGAAAATAATTTCTGCGCCCAGATCCGGTGTCTGATCGAGACAAAATTGGTACCGATGGATAGAGGACTCAAAGGGCTACAACATATAATTATTTCAGAAACATCCACTAGACGATTAGAAATGAAAACGACTGTTCCCAAGATTTTTTTTACTAACTCGGATTATAGACAATCAAGACAAAGCAGGTTCTGCCTGAAAATGAATTTTGACCGACACAAAAATGATGGATCTAGACTCTGAGAAAATTATGGGAGGAAGAGGGGGGTGTGAGGAACACGTATGATTTTTTTGAGAATTTTTGGAGGTGGATAATGGGGCGGGAAAAAGATCGAAACAAGACACTATCCCGCAGATCTGCAAAATGGCAGATTGCTGGGGGGGAAACTTAATTACGGGAAAAATAGCAAATGAAGGCGGAATGACATGAAATTCGAACTGGGGATGGGGGATGATAAGAGGAACAAACTCCAAAAATTGGAGCTCGAACATATCTCCTTACTGGGAGATAAATTTTTGACTTCAAGCTTTTGTTTAGGCGTGGACAGAACTTCGACGAGGCGGCGGTGGTGGTGCGATGGCGACTCGATGGCGGCGGCGGCGGCAGTGCTAAGCTTCTCACTCAGAGAGGGGAGAATTGAGAGGCTTCACACCTCTAAAATTCGGAGCTATCACAGCTCCAAGGGGGAGAGAGGAGAGAGGGGGCTGCACCCTTGGCTCATGAGCAAACAAATGGGATTTTCTTCGTTAATTTGCTAAGGAATTCACAAAATACATGGGTTGTATAGAAATGGAAAAAGGACATAAACTACCCCTAGATCTAGTGTTAGGGAGGGGTAAACTAGGGATAGGATAATTAATCTCCCATGTTGTCAAATGACCAAATTAAATAAAATACAACAAGGAATAACTAATAGTAAAGGGGGGAGCATCTTGGACTTTGCTTGGTCCAAGTTTGAATTTTCTTCCACCTTGTCCCCCCCTTGGTCCAAGTCCAATCTTGGACTTTGAACTAGCCCCACATGGGCCCTAGATCCTAGGTGGACCAATGGAAAATAAGGTAGGGGCCCTACTGGACCTACTAGCAAATTACATAGAAACCCAAAGGCCTTTTTGTAAAGAAACCCAAAGATTCCTAATGGCTAACCCTTTGGCTTATAATGCCTTATAATTGCAAACCCCATTAGCCAAGGATATAAATGCAAACAAAAAGGACATAAATGTAAAAATAAAAGGTTAGTGCTCGATGTTGATTCCCATCAATTCTCCCCGGGTGGGAAGAACTCGACCGCGTCGAGTAAGGGGTACAGCTGCTCGTGTGGCTCCTGTGGATCGGACACCATACTAGGTAGCGGGGTGTACGCTCCACTCCAAGTAATCGTCACCTGCTCATCCCGTATATATTTGATATGCTCACGCTGCTGTGGGAAGGATGCTAGTGGTGGACACTCCGAAGTGGGGTCACTCTCAAAGGAGGGAGATGGCTCAATGACTCACTAGGAATCACTGCCAGGTCCCTATATGTGACTAGATCTGAGATATTGAGGTAGAGCCGATCTCAAATTCTGGCAAGTCTACAACGTACGCATTAGATCTGACTTGCCTCACGCTCGAAAGGGACTGACATCGCGAGCTGACATTAGATCGACTCGTATGCAGTCACTCACAGACTGTATGAAACAAACACTCACACATGACTCTAGGCCATAAATGACCCTAGACAAACCTAGACACTCATAGTAATACTATGATTGATGACGAAAAGACATAAACACAAGGGAAACATGACTCGGTAAGGATGACAGACACTGTCTACATACACTAGGTGTAAAGAAAGACTAACCCACAACTTCATGTCGTGAGTCTCAACCCTCGTCAACCATCTCCGATTCGAGAAGACTCGCTCGCGGGTATGGAAGTGCGGGAGGATGAGGAGGCGGGTGACGGGGAGGAAATACGGACGCCTGGTGTGGAGCATGAAAAAGGGGATGTCCGGATACTTTCTCTCGTATGCATGGCAGAAATCAAACCATACTGTGTCAACAAAAGGTGTCGACAATGGTACGGTAGTCACTAGTGGCTGCGCTACCGTAGGAGAGACAGGTAAGTGTGGGATGGCTGACTGTATAGGGTCGGCGGATGGCATATCCACCGAGGGCAAAGTGGGCGGGACAGACAGCTCCGGGATGACTAGTGGGGTTGGGGTGGCTCACAGACCTTGGCCCTCTCTTGGATCACTCTCTATCCCCAAAACATCAGCGTGGTACTCCTCGGCCAACTCTTGGTCAGTCTCATAACTCACTAGAATAAGCTCGGGAGAGGCATCCTCTGATTGGTTGTCCTCTAAGGTAGAGGAATGTGAAGGACACGGGTCAGAGAAATGGCTAATCCCTCTACAGGGGGACACATGGGTGGGTTCCGGGAGAGGTGGTGGGCGTGAGTCTGGAGGTGGAACAGGCCGCTGGGGCGGGTTGGTTGGTGACACAGAGGTGGTCGACTGAATGCCATGGTGGAAGATGAACTCGTCGGGTAGGTGAGGTGGGTATAAGGTGCAGGTCCTCCTATCCCGGTCAAAGGTCGCTCGCCTCTCTTCCAACCAATTTTGGCCTAAAATGATGCATGGACCAGCAAGTGTGTCGACCTTGCACCATGCTCCATCGTCATAAAGAATGGGGCCGAACCACCATTGGAACTCTACGAATGCTAAGTGATGGGGACATCACCTCCCATGCCCACGTTCACAGCTCGTCTCCTCGCCCAGGTTGCATCCGGCATGGTCTAGTCATTTAATTTTGAGTCCTATGTAATTTTTATTTGAGTCATTTGATGTATTTTCCCTTTTATTTGAGTCATGTTCCTAGGTCTTGTGTTCATTTCCCTAAGTTTGAGTGTCATTAGGTTGTCTAGTTAGCTATTGGGCCCAATTCATTGGACTCGGCCCAAGGGCTCTCCCCTACCCCCTCGGTTATTTGTCATTGAGTCAATTGTCAGGGACTTTTGTAGAAATGTGGGTTTCCTATATATAGGACCCCATTCCCCCCCATTTCAACTTAATGAATCAATGAATGAAAAACTTGCCATTTTGAGAGTTTACACTTCTTATCTAGTGGAGAGATTCCATTTTTTAGGTGAGAAACCCTAGGGGAGAGATTCCCCACCCTTCCCTCTCTTAATCTCTCTTTTTCACTCCACTTTCTCTCTCCTCAACACCCAAATTCGAATTTTCTTCTCTCTCCTCCCTTCCCAACCACCTCCACTCCCCACCTACCCCATTTAAGCCTCTTCCCATTCCCCACAACCCTCATCAATACACCATCCCTTCCCAAGACCCCCTCCACCAATCCTCTCCTCACCATCCAACCCCCAACTACCCCTCCCACTTTCCCAAGCACCCTTCCCACTACCCCAAGCACCCATTCCCTTCCCCAACACAACCCCCCCCATTCCCAAGACAAACAAACTAACCCCACCCTTAAACCCATTTTCAAATACCCTTTCCCTCTCACCCACCTTCCCAAATTCGCAGCCCCCACTACCACCATCTGTTGGACCCTCTTCCAGACCTTATTCTCCACCTCCCACACCTTAGAACACCCCCTCCAAGACCCCCTTACAACCAGGGGTCACTCCCACACTCATCTACCCCCTTCCCCTTCTTCTTTCTTGGTCATTGGAAGCTACTTCGAAGTTGCAATTTGCTGTCCAGAGGTTACAGATGAACCAGCAACTTGCAGCGGCCACCACAACTTCCTCCGAATGAGTTTGAAGACCCAAGAGCCATCGTCGGAAGCGTCTACCAGTCTACTTCGTAACAGAAGTAGTTTCATCTTCTTTCGATTTCCGAGCCGTCTAGGAGGTCTATTCTCCAACAACTGCGCAGTTCTGCCTCGGCTGAGAACCTGAGCCAGATGAGAAGCTCTGCCACGACGAACCCCGCAAAAATCCGCCCACAAGTTCTTCTTCAAAATTCTTCATCACCCAGTCTACTTCCATAATCAAGAAATATAACTTCATTCGGCATTCGTGATCCAGAGTTCTCATTTTTCTCCCTCAGCTACGCAGATCTGCTACCCACAGTCTGCACCGATTAGTCACCATTGTTCTGCATCCCCTAGTCTTCTCCGACATCGGTTGGCTTCCCCGTCAGTTTTGCTGCGAAGAGGACTCGTCCACCATTCTAACGACTCTGACGGCGCTTGATTCCGAGGTCGGGAGCTGCCGGGGCATTCTCTGCAATCTGCTGTTAGAAGTCTGCAGCTGCCGGTCTGAGAATCTGAGGCTCTATTCAAACCTCCATCCCGGGCAGCAGCGACTCCAGAAGAAGTTAAATAAATTCTGAGGCATTCCCTTCTCAGCTACGAAGATTTTCCCACCAGTCTCGCCACCAGCAAAATTCCTGAGCGGGTTCTACTGCAGCAACACCGACTATCTGTCCCTGTTCGCAGACAGTAAGCAGATTCGGTGCCGTTACTTAGTCATCCCTCTTTAGTCTAATTTCCCCGCCTCGCTTGGCCGACTGAAGGCCCCTCCCTGCGTGGAGGTAGTATTGTTTGTAATCTCATTAACCCCCACCCCAAGATCCCCCTCCTACGAGAGGTGTAGTGGTGTAACTTGTTTGGGCAGGTCAAGCTACCCCGACGCGGCGTGTGGGAACCCACGCTTCCCCGCTCGCCCTCGTCTCCGAGCGGGACCAGTTTCTTCAAACCGGTCGAGTGAGTGCTCCAAAACTTTGCTCTAATTCATGCTTGTTCTTTCAATATTAGTTCATAAACTCCGTTGGCCGTGACGAGAGCCCGATCCTTAAGCTCATTTGCTATAAGTGATCATCATGGGAAGAGAGTGGAACCCGTGCCCTTTGGCACTTCGTCGGACCCTTGATTTGGGCAGCCGTACCCTTGGGGAATCAAACCTTGGCCTTGCTGGCCCTCTACCAGCAAGGGCCTAGCCCACACAACCTCCCCTTGGCATTGCCAAGTTACCCTGGGTCTTAGTGAGCATCGGGTGAGCAGTTGCTATTATCGGTCCGTTTTTGAATGCTTAATTGTGCTTGCTTGTTGAGTCCTAGGTTGTGTCACATCACTAAGCCACCATTGAGAACAATTTCCCCGATCTTAGAGAGAGAGTCAACTTGGTCTTGTGAGACATAGTTAGATGACACCCTACTGATGAAGTCGATTTCCATGTGCAACCCATTAGGTAGAATGGCAGTGGACACTATAGGGCGCTGGATCAACTCGATTGTGGGCTTAGGGGTCGGGTGTCGGGCCATGAAAGCATTGAATTGGGCCACCAGGGATGACCAATCGGATGCATGGTCTCGGGGAACGGCCATGGGCTGGTGGGTAGTTGGACATGCAGACAACTAAGTGACACTCTATTGGACTAGACACGACCCAAAACAACAATGCAAAGTTGGAATGCAGACTCGACTACAGACCTAGACTCAACCAATATCTGGTACGTGGCGGAGGTATGATCCGAAGACCGAACTCACGCAAGTGTGCAACCTTCCCAATTGGCGTAACCTATCATTCCGGGAACACCTTTTGATATACCGGGTAAAGGAATGCAAATGCGACACCTTGGACCGACTAACTGATGACCCTAAACTCGACTTCACTCTGATACCAATTTGATGCGGGACGGGACGCGAACCTGGGACAATAAGGGACTTTAGCTCGCGGACGTCCCTAAAAGAGGGAAACGTGTGGATGTGAGCGGTTGAGAAATCGGTAATGAGTCTTTTGTATCGGCTTTTCCGCGTGCTCGGATTGAGTCACGGGACGGGTCACACTCACTCTCTCGCAGCGGTGATTGAAATAATATAGCAAGCTAGTTACCCTATCACTCTAGTAGCGGCATTCAAAAATATATGAGTAAAGTGAATGCCAAGTGGGGAGCGGATACGATACCTCCACGCTCCGGGCGTGGGAAAGACGACCCCGGCCAAGACTCGTACTCCCGGTACACATTAATTAAATAATTACAGTGATAATTTTATGGCCCACTCCACGCAGGGAGGTAAAGGGCGACAACAATAACCCGGGAATACCATGCTTGGGTTGACGGGTAATAATTTGGAATGCTCCCGGGCTGGAGACGGGCTGCTGGTCGGGCTCGGTTCTGCGGTGCCCGCGGGATAGCAGGTGGGTCCGACTGCTGGGACGGCGGTACCCGGGCATCTCCTTGCTGCGATGGCTGGCTGGGACGCTGTTGATGGGTTACCGATCGATGTCCGGGAGCGGCGGTCGCCGAAGCTATCCCGACGTATTTTATCGGGATTAACCGGTGGACTGATCTGCTGCCCTGTTCTCGAATCAGAAATGCGCGCCTCCACAAAAATAATTTCTGCGCCCAGATACGGTGTCGGATAGAGGCAAAATTGGTACCGATGGATAGAGGACTCAAAGAGCTACAACATATAATTATTTCAGATCCATCCAGTAGATGGATTAGAAATGAAAATGACTGTTCCCAAGGTTTTTTTTACTGACTCAGATTACAGATAGTTAGGACAGAGCAAGTTCTGCCTGAAAATGAATTTTGACCGACACAAAAACGATGCATCTAGACTCTGAGAAAATTATGGGCGGAACAGAGGGATGTGAGGAACATATATGATTTTTTTTGAGAATTTTTTAAGGTGGATAAGGGGGCGGGAAAAATACCGAAACAAGACACTGTCCCGTAGATCTACAAACTGGTAGATTGCTGGGGGAAAAACTTAATTACGGGAAAAATAGCAAATAAAGGCGGAATGACACGAAATTTGAACTGGGGATGGGGGATGATAAGAGGAACAAACCCTCAAAATTGGAATCGAACAGATCTCCTGATTGGGAGATAAAATTTTGGCTTCAAGCTTCTATCTAGGGGTGGACAGAACTCCGACGAGGTGGCGGTGGTGGTGCGATGGCGGCTCGATGGCGGCGGCAGCAGTGCTGAGCTTCTCACTCAGAGAGGTGGGAATTGAGAGGCTTCACACCTCTAAAATTCAGAGCTATCACAGCTCCAAGGGGGAGAGAGGAGAGAGGGTGCTGCGCCCTTGGCTCATGAGCAAAAAAATGGGATTTTCTTCATTAATTTGCTAAGGAATTCACAAAATACATGGGTTGTATAGAAATGGAAAAAAGACATAAACTACCCCTACATCTAGTGTTAGGGAGGGGTAAACTAGGGATAGGATAATTAATCCCCCATGTGGTCAAATGACCAAATTAAATAAAATACAACAAGGAATAAACAATAGTAAAGGGGGGAGCATCTTGGACTTTGCTTGGTCCAAGTTTGAATTTTCTTCCACCTTGTCCCCCCGTTGGTCCAAGTCCAATCTTGGACTTTGAACTAGTCCCACATGGGCCCTAGATCCTAGGTGGACCAATGGAAAATAAGGTGGGGGCCCTGTTGGACGTACTGGCAAATTACATAGAAACCCAAAGGCCTTTTTGCAAAGAAACCCAAAAATTCCTAATGGCTAACCCTTTGGCTTATAATGCCTTATAATTACAAACCCAATTAGGTAAGGATATAAATGCAAACAAAAGGACACAAATTTAAAAACAAAAGGTTAGTGCTCGGTGTTGATTCCCATCAATTTCACACTACTGCATCCTACATCTCCTACAAATCTAGAACTCCTGAGCCTCTGTATGAGCCCAGTTCCCCCTGTAATCCCTGACCCACCAAGTAGAATCCCAGTCACAATCCGGCCACGACGGAGCGGCTCTTAGCACCGTAATTTGATAATTTGTAAGAACCCTTGTCGAGGGCGAAACAATACCCAGTTACCCACATCCTCCAGCCTCAGGTTACATCCCCTGATAGCGGTATGCTATGGACAGAAATTTCTAAAAAAAAAATGTAACAAAAAATGGGGTTAAAAAATAGAGATACCCCGATGGACTAGGCCATCCTCATTACACAGATGTGACTAGGGGTAAAAATTGCCACCAACCCAGCTGATGTGAAAACCCAAAAGGGCACCTTAAGTAAAATCCGGTAACCCCTTGATGTGAAAACCAGCAAGTGCGCACCGAAAAAAGTAAAAAGGGGCCAACTCTGGTGAAAACCCACAAGGGCGGTAGAGCTAGTAAAGAGAAAAAAAACTCTCCCACTCCATTCCTCACTAATGGAAGTCATCGACCGCAACACCGTGCCAACGACTACCTCAATATTACCTTGCAATGATGGTGGCCAACACACCCCCGAAGGTCGGCCACCGCCCAATCTCTAGTCCCAATTTTTGGCTACAACGCCTGCACAAGCCTATCGGCCAGTCTCTTGCCCCAGTTTTCGGCTACAATGCCTTCACTGGCTAGCCGCCCATTCTCCAGCCCCAATTTTCGGCTACAACGCCTTCACAGGCCAACCGGCAAGTCTCCAGTCCCAGTTTCTGGCTATAACGTCTTCACAGGCCAGCCGCCCAGTCTCCAGCACTAGTTTCCGGCTACAACGCCTTCACAGGTCAGTCGGTTAGTCTCCAGTCCCAATTTCCAGCTACAACACCTGCACAGGCCAGCCGCCTAGTCTTCAGTCCCAATTTCTGGCTACAATGACTTCACAGGCTAGCCGCCTAGTCCCCAGTCCCAGTTTTCAGCTACAATGCCTTCACAGGCCAACTGCCCAGTCTCCAGCCCCAATTTTCGGCTACATCACATTCATAGGCCAGTGGCCCAACCACCAGTCCCAGTTGTCAGCTACAACGCCTCTACAGGCCAGCCGGCTGGCTCCAGCTCCAGTCTCCATCTCCAGTCACAATCCCAGTTCCAAAGCCATTTCCAGTCCCAGACCCAGCTTCAACCTACAGTCCCTATCCCAGTCCCAATCTAGGACGTGATGCCATCCCGAGCCACCCGGCCAGCTCAGCTCCGATCTCCCAGGCTAATGTGAATTACATTTTCGGCTAACAACATGATGCTAGCCGATACTCTATCACTCGGTGTGTGACCAATACACCCCATGATCACCCCAGTATCCCTAGACTGCATATACCGTCACACCCCATAGGTCCATACCGGCTTCATGTCACACAATATTTTATCCTTCAAGAGGATTAGCCCCAACACCCAGTCATTTTCCCCTACTTCCCAATACTCAGCCTCCAGTTTCCAGTACTCTATCCCAGTACCCAGTACCCGACTCCCAGTGCCCGGCATCCAGTTACACTATTCTCCATACTCAACCCCTTTACTCCTGCGATCGAAAGCTGGTACATTCAGTCCCCTATCACCCATACCAGCACATAGTGGGAGAAACAAGCACAACTAACAATATGTGGTCGACAGTCCATACACACAACACTCTCCCACCAAAGAAGAGGGGGAACAACCCAGTAAACAACCAAAAATCCGGCAAGTTGTCATTAACACTCCGTACAAAGGGCCCAAGACATGCCCTTCGGGTGACAAGATCCATACAGTCCAGATGACACAAACAGAAAGGGGAAAAGAGATACAATCAGACCCTAGGCTCACTCCCCTCCGGTGCCACAATGTGAGAGTCAGCGACCGCAAGCTCCGCCTCCATGGTCGACAAAAGCTGAGTGCTAGCCTCGGCTATCGTCTCGACCGTCTGCCATTAGGCTCGGGCACGCTCGGTGACCGACCACTGCTCCTCCAAGGCCTTCCTCAAGGCCTCAACCCGGCTCTCAACCTCTCCCAACAGCGTGGCGCGATCCTGAGACACTAACGCAGTTGCCTCGGCATGGCCCCTCTACTCCACTACGGCCAACACAAGCCGAGTCCTCTGCTCCCGCACCTCTCGGATGGCAGCTAGCTTCCGAGTCCTCTGCTCCTGAGCCTCGCAGAGTCACAAGTACTCAGCCCAGATCCCAGCTAACCCGAACATCCAGAGCTCGCGTGGGAAGCCGAGCGTGTGGTAGCCCGGGGTGCACTCTCTCAGCCGCTATCTCAGACCCTCTAGAGAAGGAAGAGTATCACCTTACAGGTAGCCATAGGCTCGTTGGAGCAAGGCGGCACCCGCGCTCACGTCCAACAACGGCTCTGGCAGAGAGGAAGATGTGGGACACTCGATCCCCAAGCTCAAGGAAGAGTCGTCTGTTGGGTTAGATGGACGCAGTCTATCTCCACTAAGTGTGGATCTAGAGGGGGGTGAATAGATCAACTTGCCTAATTTAAAACTACTGTATGTTCTAAAGCGGAATTTAGGCAAACATCAGTTAAGCTAAATGAAGAGTGCTAAGCAAAGGATACCAGCACACACAGTTCACAAGCAATCACACAAACACAATGCACACACGATTTTTAGGTGGTTCGGTCAACGACCTACGTCCACCCCACACTCAACCAAGTATGGCTTCCTGCTTCGCAGCACAGCTTGCGTCCACTGGGCTTTACAGCTTGGCCAAACAATCCGCTGATACACAGCTTCGCTGGGCACTACAGCTTGCCGACCAGAGGATCTGATCCTCTGCAACCGTTGGGGAAATACAGCTTAACCCGTCCAGTGGAGACTACCACTGCAAGACCGCTGACACACAGCTTGAAGAAACAGTATTCGGAAATGAAAGACAGAATCAAAACGAAAATAGAAAAACTCAAAAGTAATATAGCTCTAAGAGCAAAGCTCAGCTCTGGTTTTGAACCACGAGACTGAGATACAAGCTCACTCTCAATCTCACTCTCAATCAACTCTCTCTCAGCTCATCTCTCTCGATCTCTTCTTCTCTCGTTTTCTTCTTCTCTATTTCTTTTCTTCTTCTTCTCTGTATCTTCTTCTTCTCTCTTTTCTCTCTGTGGATCGAAGGCTGCTGAGTGTATAGACTTTCTCTTCTTCTCCTTCGATCAGTCTTCTTCTGTGGAAGAAGGCTTGTTTATATCGCAGCAACAGCAGCAGGCGTGTGCTCTCCACGTTTCCCGCCCAGCAATTTGGACCACGTGGCAGCATCCAATGGAGTGTCAGTACACGTGTCCTCATCTAGATACCTTGTCCTTCTCAGATCACGAGCCAGGTACCTCAGATCACGTGCCCTTCATTAGCCTCTTCAGTCTGATGTATAGAGTTCTCAGTTCACGTGCTCAATGACAGCAATCTGACTTGCTGTGTCGACGCTGTCAATCAATGGCGTTAACGCAGCGAGGCATTCCAGTAAGCCATTAGCTTCGTGTCTTTAGCTACTGCGTCGACGCTGCTCAGTTGTGGCGTTGACGCAGTGGAATAGCCTGTGAAGGTCTCTGCTTCTTTAACTGCTGCGTCGACGCTGCTTGCTTATGGTGTTGACGCAGTGGAAGATATCGTGAAGGCTTCATCAACTGATGCGTGGACGCTTTAAGCTCCCAGCGTCGACCCTGTTCCCTTCAGCAACAAGAATGAAGTCATAAGATTTAAGTATGT
Organism: Amorphophallus konjac; assembly: GCA_022559845.1. Taxonomy (NCBI): domain Eukaryota; kingdom Viridiplantae; phylum Streptophyta; class Magnoliopsida; order Alismatales; family Araceae; genus Amorphophallus; species Amorphophallus konjac. Next base: position 137,756,486 of record CM040119.1, on the reverse strand, counting down.
ACACTGCAGTGTATATACTTCGTTGTATAGACTTGTGAAGGCGAATGCAACATACAGGCTTGCCCAATGTGTTGACTTCAACAAAGGAGGCAACGGCTGTATAGACTTTAAATCTTAAAGGCAGTGTATAGACATTGAAGAACAACAACCAATGTATGGACTTTACAATGCAAACAACAATGTATAGACTTCATGTAAAAGCCCAATGTATAGATATTGAATTCGAAGACCAATGTGCAGACTTTGGATTTGAAGACCAGTGTGCAGACTTTGAGCTTGAAGACCAATGTCTAGACTTCAAGTAACACTGTGGATGTACAGACTTGATGGAGCGAAGCGATGTGTAGACTTGAAGCTCCTGAAGCAATGTACAGACTTAATGTGTAGCTGAAGCCTTGAACGTAGGAATAGGCTGGAGTGTATAGACTTCAGGCTTCAGAACCGAATGTTTAGACTTCACCTAAGAAACGTAGGGAAAGTCCCCAGTGTATAGACTTTGCCTTGAGCGAAAGATAAGTGATGAATGTATAGACTTTCACGATGTGTAGACTTGAATATGTGAAAGCTACAGTGAAAGAGTGTATACACTTGACCAGATCAAGGGCAATTCGGATGTACAGACTCTGAGGTTCAAAGCCAATGGCTGTACAGACTTAGAATATTAAGACTGATGTACAGACTTCATGCGTTGATGATGTACACACTTAGCGAGTTGACGTTGTACACACATCCAATGAAGTGCGTTGACGCTGTAACATGAGCCAGTGAGATGCGTTGACGCTGTACACACTTAACCAATTCAAATGAAATGCAGTGTGTGGACTTTATCTGAAATGGACGATGTATAGACTCAATCGATATGAGAGTTTCCAGTGTATAGACTCAGTCTAAGCAAGTCTGCTGGAGGAGTCGACCCATCCTCTGATGTGTAGACCCATGACAGTGAGACATGCAGATAGCAGTGTATTAAATGCAAAGAACACATAGTCAATCTGATAGAGCAATTTCATCAAATCAAAAGTAGTTGCCAATCAATCAAAACAATGGTGTTACCAATGAAATAAAGCAAGTGTCAACATCATCAACATAGAGGGGTCACAATAATCTCCCCCTTTTTGATGATGGCAACCCCATATAAAGTAGAATAGCAACATCCTGTCATATAGATATATGTTTGATGAAACACATGATGTGTTATGCAGATTGACATGCAGATGCTATGAATGCATGCAACTCACTGCCTCAAACTCTCCCTTGGAATGAATTCAGAATTCAGACAGATATGTATTCTCCCCCTAGACATCCCCTAGACAATATTCTCCCCCTTTGCCATCAACAAAGAGGAGGGAAAAATTAAATACAATGGAGGAACCAAGAGAAGAACTGACTGGCATTCTGAACAGGTAGTTCATGAATAAGCAGTCTAAAGCATAGAGTCTTCAGTCATATGAATTTATAAACTGCTATCAGAAAGATTTCTGGTTTAATAATGATAAAGTTTGGAGTTCATGCACTACAAGCAATAGATAAGTTCACTGTGCATGATAAAACAATAAACCAGAATCACATTTGCATGAAAGATTCAGTTTCATAATATCTTACTTTAATAGTCTCATAAAAATATTGAGAGAACCCAAGTCATGTATTGAAACTAAACAAATTGACACTCATGAACTTTTCTTTTGAAGGAGCGGCATTATCAGTATTAGATCATTTTGAGCATTCAAGTACCATAAGTCTTTCTGCGTAAGGGTATACGTTTATATGACGCCAATACCCCTAGATACTCAGTAAGATGGACCATTCTGCCTATGATCAAATTCAACAGAACTGAGTTACACCTTTTTGTGTGAGGGTACACGTTTATCAGACGCCAGTTACCCCCAGGTACTCAGTGAAACCAGCCTGCTGTTTTGAACATTTTAAATAGAGATAGCTGATACACTTCATGACATGAGTGTTGTCCACTTCTTTGATGGATCACTCAGTTTCTCAGTGATTTACCAGTCATTGCTCTGCCAATATATATATTTTCAATGATTTTCAATATTTTTCAATATCTTTCTTAGCTGTCCTTTTTTTTATGTTTCAGAATGACTTGTTTAAGAACAATACACATACTTAACTTCTCTAACAGGATTTCCGATGAGTTCTCAGATTCCAGATATGATTAGCTTTGTCTGACATGTAATAAGAAAGAGGTTGAGAGTTTTATCAATTTTCAACTTACTTATATACTGATTGCAATCTTTAAACTCCAACCATTATAAGATTTAAACCATTTACATCAGTCTTTGAACAATTCAAATTCTTATAAATGAAGAAGTCCATTTTCTACTACTTAGAAATCAGAACTGACCAACAGATTGCCATAATGTCAGAGACAAGTATTCAGAGTTAAAGGTTGAATGACTTCAAGAAAGTTGAAATCACTCTGAATTTCTAGCAATACTCCCCCTGTCTATATGCATGCAACATGGCAAGAATTAATTGAGAGAGAGCTTATGAATAGGTCATGAATGAATGATATGCAAAGACTCGACAAGCTCCCCCTGAATATATGCAATGCAGGACAGTTCTACATCCACATGATTTATCCAAGCAATCAAAAACAAGTCCACATCAAAGATTTTATTCACAGCAATTAAACAATCATTCATCATGCTGAAATTTACATAAGCCAAGTTCTCTTCTAAGAAACTTAAAATTTTCATTCCCAAGAGGCTTAGTAAAAATATCAACAATTTGTTTTTCAGTTTCTATGAAATTCATTTCAATCTCCTTTTTATTTACAACATCTCTAAGAAAATGATGTTTTATCTCTATATGCTTAGTCCTAGAATGGTGAACATGATTTTTAGCAAGGCATATAGCACTAGTATTATCACATAAAAGTGAAATGCATCCCAGATTTATCTGATAATCAGCCAATTGGTGCTTAATCCAAAGTACTTGGGCTGCACAATTACATGCTGCAACATACTCAGCTTCAGCTGTGGATAATGCTACAGTGTGTTGCTTCTTAGATGCCCAAGACACCAGACAGCCACCAAGGAATTGACAGTAGCCACTGGTGCTTTTTCTATCTACTCGACACCCAGCATAGTCTGCATCAGTGTAGGCTAGAAGCTCTAACTCACACTTAGCAGGATACCAGAGACCCAGTTCTTGGGTGCCTAGTAAATACCTAAAAATTCTTTTCACAGCTTTAACGTGATTTTCTTTAGGACTAGCCTGAAATCTAGAGCATAAACACACAGCAAATTGTATGTCAGGCCTAGATGCTGTAAGGTAGAGAAGAGATCCGATCATACCTCTGTATAGTCTTTGGTCCACAGGTTTACCTTTAGAATCTTCATCCAAACTGGTTGATGTACCCATTGGAGTAGTTATTTCCTTGAGGTTGTCCATTTTGTACTTCTTCAATAAGTTCTTTACATACTTGGACTGAGAGATGAAGGTGCCATCTTCTGTTTGTGTAACCTGCAGTCTAAGAAATAGTTTGAGCTCACCCATTGAGCTCATTTCAAATTCATCAGTCATTATTTGAGAGAATTCCTCACACAATTTGGGATTAGTTGACCCAAACACAATGTCATCCACATAAATCCGAATGATAAGAATATCTGGATGGCTTACCTTGGTAAACAATGTTTGATCAACTATACCTCTTGTGAAGTTCTTGTCGGTGAGGAATTTGCTCAACCTGTCATACCAAGCTCTAGGAGCTTGCTTTAAACCATAGAGAGCTTTATTGAGCTTGTAAACATGATTAGGGAAATCTAAACATTCAAACCCAGGAGGCTGTCTCACATAGACATCCTCATTAATTTTCCCATTTAGAAAAGTAGATTTCACATCCATCTGCTGAAGATTTATTTCTAGGGAACATGCATAAGCCAATAAAATTCTTATTGCTTCTAACCTAGCTACAGGGGCAAAAGACTCTTCAAAGTCTATTCCAAATTCCTGATTGTACCCCTGAGCTACAAGTCTGGCTTTATTTTTAATAACATTCCCCGCTTCATCAGTTTTGTTTCTAAATACCCATTTAGTCCCTATGACTGTTTCATGATCAGGAGGTGGAACCAAATGCCACACCTTATTCCTGTCAAACTTATTGAGCTCCTCATGCATGGCATTAATCCAATGCACATCTTGGAGAGCACAGTCAATGGACTTGGGTTCTATGTTTGATACAAAAGCATAAGCATTCAGTTCATGTTGAATTCTTAAGTGGCCTCTAGTCCTAGGAGGGTCATGCAGATTTCCAATAACATTATCTACAGGATGATCCTTGAGATATATAATATTTTCAATTGGACTATCATGAACTTGATTTACCTCCCCCTGAACTGTAGGCTCCTCTTCATTAATCTCTTTATGTTCTTCTTCATCCTCGGATTTGTCTGCAGGATCTCTTTCCTTCAGAATTTCACCATTATTTTCATTCCTGCATTGACCAACATTAGAATTTGCCAAGGATTCATCAAAAACTATGTGTGGAGATTCTTCAACAGTTTTAGAGTTCAGATTGTACACTCTATATGCTCGGGTGTTTTCAGAATAGCCAACAAAAATTCCTGGTTCTCCTTTAGGTTCAAATTTATCAAGGTCCTTTTTATCATTTATGTGAATGAAACATTTACAACCAAAAACCTTGAAGTGAGCAATAGAAGGTTTCTTACCTTTTAATATCTCATATGGTGTTTGCTGGGTAGAAGGTCTTACCATGGCTCTGTTAATTACATAACAGGCAGTGTTCACTGTTTCAGCCCAAAATTTCCTTGGTAGACCACCTTCGACAAGGAGTGTACGACCCATTTCCACTAGGGTTCTGTTCCTTCTCTCCACAACTCCATTCTGCTCAGGTGTCCTTGGTAAGGAATACCTTTGGTTGATTCCATTTGACCTGCAGAATTCATCAAATTGTGAGTTTTCAAACTCACCTCCATAATCAGACAAAATGTTTTCAATTTTCTGATTTGTTTTAACATAAAATTCTGAGAAAGCATCACTCTTATTAGATAAGAAATAAACCCAAGTATACCTAGAAAAGTCATCTACCATGACAAACCCATACCTCCTCCCTGATAGGCTGACAGATCTAGTTGGCCCAAAAAGGTCCATATGTATCAGCTCATAGGGTTTGGAAGACAGATTTTCAGTTCTAGACTTAAATGACTTTCTAGTTATCTTTGATTGAGTGCATGCATCACAAATTTTGTTTTCTTTCTTGAATGAGACTTCAGGAAGTCCTCTAACCATGCCATGCTTATTTAATTTGTGCAAAATAGTGTAGCTAGCATGACCTAACCTACGATGCCATAAAAATGCTATGTCTTCTCTACTGGCAGTAAGGCAAAGGTTAGTGTGTTGAATTTCATCAAAATTTATCATGTAAGTATTATTTATTCTTTTTCCAGAAAATTTGACAATATCAGAATCAGGTTCAAAAACCTTACAGCATTGAGAATTAAATAAAACATTGTAACCTTTATCACATAACTGGCTGATGCTAAGTAGATTATAGGCCAACCCTTCAACCAGCATAACATCATCAATGCAGCAGGTAGAACACTTACCTACCTTACCTGATCCGATAATCCTACCCTTTGTGTTGCTTCCAAAGGTGACAAGGCCTTCTACTTTCTCAGTCAGTATGCAAAATTTGGCCTTATCTCCTGTCATATGCCTGGAGCAGCCGCTATCCATGTACCACAAGTTGTTCATGGCTGCCAGGCATACCTGCATACACAATTAGGTAGAGAAGTTTAGAACCCAAGACTGATTGGGCTCCAATGTAAATGAACTAGAAGCAAAACAGGAAAGCAAATGTTTCGGAATCCACATTTGTTTAAATGAATTTCGTTCAGTGGATCCTACATATTTTCTTCTGTTGTTGTTCCTTTTCTTTTTATTGTTCTTTTTCTCATTGGCAGCATCATGATTATTGATAGTATTGTTATTTCTGTGCCAGTGCCTTGGCCAGGGTATGTCCACAAAATTTTGGCCATAGTAGTTCCTGGGCTGGCTATGAAAATATTGATTTCTAGATGTCCAGTAACCATACCCATTGACCCAATTTCCACTGTAAGGTCTTTGGTTTTGAGCACCCTGGAATGCAAGACCTGTAAACCTACCCTGAGTTCTAGACCAATTTGACCTATTGAAGTAGGTAGGCTGTGCATTGTAGTGGGTCTGAGCTCTGGGTTGATAAAAATAATTGGGTTGACTCCTAGCAACACTCTGTCTCCCCTATACTTTGGACCCTACTGACCTATACACAGGTTTGTATTGGGTCTTCTTAAGAGGTGGAGGTGTTGGTGGAGACTGGGTTACCTTGACCTGGGGTTTACTGGACTGTGTAGGTTGACCCCTAACCTGAGTCTGAGCCCTAGGATTCTGGTTGGATGTGTTGGCTCTACTAGGCTCATTAACCTTTTGTTTGCCCTTCTCCTCAGCACTGGGCTTTTTCAGATTAGCAGTTTTGTTCATTAAATTTGTTGAGTTCATGCTAATCAGAGGTCCCTTTTCCTTTTGAGCAACAAATGAAATTGTTTTCATCCCGAATGTTTTTGTTGCACTAAAATTAAATCCTAGGCCCTCTTTTCTGATATTAACCTTTGACCCTAACAAAGCATTTAAGTTATCTGTTCCTTGGGTCATTTTCTCAATGGTTTTCATTTTATCCTCATTGTCTTTCTGAAGTTCATCAATAGATTTTTTCAGTTCATTGTTGACATTAAGGACATCTTCATATTTTTCAGAAATAATTTTGACTTCACTTTCACATTTCTGAATCTTCAGCTTCCATTCATCAATTTCATTTTCAAGCCTTAGATTCTCTTCCTTAGAAGCTTTTAAATCATTTTTCATTTCATCTTCTTCAGAGCATGTGAGTTTCAATTCATCAATCTCAGATTCCAAACATGCAATTTTATCAGTTAGTGTTTTATCATTTTGCATGGAATTGATTTTTCTTCTAAGATGCCTATTCTCTTTTCTAATATCATCAGCTCTATCAGCTATGTCATGATAAGCATCTACCCAATCAGCAATTGTGAAGTTTTCAAATCTAGTGATTACCTCATCTGTGTCCTCCTCTCTGTCTTCGGAGCTTGTTGCCATAAGGCAAATGGGCTGTTCAGATTCGGCTTCACTATCTGAGCTGCTGCTGAAAGAGCCTTCATCTTCATCACTCCATGTGCTGATCATAGCTCTTCCCTTCTTGGTTTTCTTCTTTGACCTGTCCTTATGTTTCTGATTGTCTGGACAGTCAATTTTCAGATGCCCTGGTTTCCTGCATTGATAACAGACATTAGCTTCATTTTTCTTTGCAGGTTTAGATTTATACCTTTTATCCTTTCGGCCACCACTGTATTTCTTCTGGCTGAACCGTCCTGCTCCCTTTCTGAGAAATCGTCTGAACTCTCTAGTCATCATGGCTATCTTAGACCGAGTCACATCTTCTTCTTCATTTAGGCTCTCCTCTGATGATGAAGAGCTGCTGGAGCTGGATTTTATTGATTTACTGGAACTAGCCTTCAGCGCTATCGGCTTCTTCTTCCTCTCGGCTTCATCTGTCCTTGGCATGTTTATCTCATATGCCATTAGTGAGCCAATCAGCTCATCAGCTTTTGTATTACGCAAGTCCCTTGACTCCTCCATTACTGTTGCTTTGGTGTGCCAAATGGGAGTCAGGGAGCGCATAATTTTCCTCACTACATCATACTCTGTCTGAGGTTTCCCAAAACCTCTGAGGCCATTGGTTATGACAGTCAGCCGAGCGTACATTTCGCTGATGGACTCGTTCTGCTTCATCTTGAAGGCTTCATACTCAGAAACAAGAAGATTAGCCTTCTGCTCTCTTACTTGAGATGTACCTTCATGAATTACTTCCAGCGCATCCCACATCTCCTTAGCTGATTTGCAAGCAGACACACGGGAGAATTCTGTAGGATGCAGAGCGCACTGGATAGCATTAATAGCACTCCAATTCAGCATGGACCTTCTGATCTCCTCCTTGGTCCATACATCTTCATTCGGGGACAGCTCATAAGGTCCCTTGTTGACAATCTTCCAAATCTCATAATCCTTAGCCCTGAGGAACACTTGCATACGGTTCTTCCAGTATGCGTAGTTTGATCCATCAAAGAATGGGGGCTTCGTTGTTGAGTGACCTTCGGCAATCATCCCTCGAGCATCCATCTCTACCTATTCTCTTCGGGCGATGAGTCCCTACAGAAGAGTTAGGCTCTGATACCAAGTGTTGGGTTAGATGGACGCAGTCTATCCCCACTAAGTGTGGATCTAGAGGGGGGTGAATAGATCAACTTGCCTAATTTAAAACTACTGTATGTTCTAAAGCGGAATTTAGGCAAACATCAGTTAAGCTAAATGAAGAGTGCTAAGCAAAGGATACCAGCACACACAGTTCACAAGCAATCACACAAACACAATGCACACACGATTTTTAGGTGGTTCGGTCAACGACCTACGTCCACCCCACACTCAACCAAGCATGGCTTCCTGCTGCGCAGCACAGCTTGCGTCCGCTGGGCTTTACAGCTTGGCCAAACAATCTGCTGATACACAGCTTCGCTGGGCACTACAGCTTGCCGACCAGAGGATCTAATCCTCTGCAACCGTTGGGGAAATACAGCTTAACCCGTCCAGTGGAGACTACCACTGCAAGACCGCTGACACACAGCTTGAAGAAACAGTATTCAGAAATGAAAGACAGAATCAAAACAAAAACAGAAAAACTCAAAAGCAATATAGCTCTAAGAGCAAAGCTCAGCTCTGGTTTTGAACCACGAGACTGAGATACAAGCTCACTCTCAATCTCACTCTCAATCAGCTCTCTCTCAGCTCATCTCTCTCGATCTCTTCTTCTCTCGTTTTCTTCTTCTCTATTTCTTTTCTTCTTCTTCTCTGTATCTTCTTCTTCTCTCTTTTCTCTCTGTGGATCGAAGGCTCACTACTGTTGAGTGTATAGACTTTCTCTTCTTCTCCTTTGATCAATCTTCTTCTGTGGAAGAAGGCTTGTTTATATAGCAGCAACAGCAGTAGGCGTGTGCTCTCCACGTTTCCCGCCCAGCAATTTGGACCACGTGGCAACATCCAATGGAGTGTCAGTACACGTGTCCTCATCTGGATACCTTGTCCTTCTCGGATCACGAGCCAGGTACCTCGGATCACGTGCCCTTCATTAGCCTCTTCAGTCCGATGTATAGAGTTCTCAGTTCACATGCTCAATGATAGCAATCTGACTTGCTGCGTCGACGCTGTCAATCAATGGCGTTAACGCAGTGAGGCATTCCAGTAAGCCAATAGCTTCGTCTCTTTAGCTGCTGCGTCGACGCTGCTCAATTGTGGCGTTGACGCAGTGGAATAGCCTGTGAAGGTCTCTGCTTCTTTAACTGCTGCGTCGACGCTGCTTGCTTGTGGCGTTGACGCAGTGGAAGATATCGTGAACGCTTCGTCAACTGATGCGTGGACGCTTTAAGCTCCCAGCGTTGACCCTGTTCCCTTCAGCAACAAGAATGAAGTCATAAGATTTAAGTATGTACATTGCAGTGTATATACTTCGTTGTATAGACTTGTGAAGGTGAATGCAACATACAGACTTGCCCAATGTGTTGACTTCAACAAAGGAGGCAATCGCTGTATAGACTTTAAATCCTAAAGGCAGTGTATAGACATTGAAGAACAACAACCGATGTATGGACTTTACAATGCAAACAACAATGTATAGACTTCATGTAAAAGCCCAATGTATAGACATTGAATTCGAAGACCAATGTGCAGACTTTGGATTTGAAGACCAGTGTGCAGACTTTGAGTTTGAAGACCAATGTCCAGACTTCAAGTAACACTATGGATGTACAGACTTGATGGAGCGAAGCGATGTGTAGACTTGAAGCTCCTGAAGCAATGTACAGACTTAATGTGTAGCTGAAGCCTTGAACGTAGGAATAGGCTAGAGTGTATAGACTTCAGGCTTCAGAACCGAATGTTCAGACTTCGCCTAAGAAACGTAGGGAAAGTCCCCAGTGTATAGACTTTGCCTTGAGCGAAAGGTAAGTGATGAATGTATAGACTTTCACGATGTGTAGACTTGAATATGTGAAAGCTACAATGAAAGAGTGTATACACTTGACCAGATCAAGGGCAATTCGGATGTACAGACTCTGAGGTTCAAAGCCAACGGCTGTACAGACTTAGAATATTAAGACTGATGTACAGACTTCATGCGTTGACGCTGTACACACTTAGCGAGTTGACGTTGTACACACATCCAATGAAGTGCGTTGACGCTGTAACATGAGCCAGTGAGATGCATTGACGTTGTACACACTTAACCAATTCAAATGAAATGCAGTGTGTGGACTTTATCTGAAATGGACGATGTATAGACTCAATCGATATGAGAGTTTCCAGTGTATAGACTCAGTCTAAGCAAGTCTGCTGGAGGAGTCGACCCATCCTCTGATGTGTCAACCCATGACAGTGAGACATGCAGACAACAGTGTATTAAATGCAAAGAACACATAGTCAATCTGATAGAGCAATTCCATCAAATCAAAAGCAGTTGCCAATCAATCAAAACAATGGTGTTACCAATGAAATAAAGCAAGTGTCAACATCATCAACATAGAGGGGTCACAACATCGTCCCTCTCGGCCAGCACGTCACCAGAGCCTACACAATCCCAGCAAAAAAACAATGGGAAATGAGCAATACGTTCAAAATTTCCCATAATAAATAAGGTGGAAAACCTGAGAAAAGACAAGTTTTCATTCCTTACCCAGTCTGATGCCAGATGTGTCAGTGGCGTCTTCCGCCGGGGTCGAGGAAGGCAACATCTCCTCCATCTCGACGGCATCACCCGCCGGGGTCAGAGAGGGCAATGACTCCTCCATGACCCGGTCATCTCTGGCAACCACCGGTGAGACAGGAGGTTCCTCCTGGTAGCTCTCATTAGGAGCTGACGCGTGCTCCTGTCCTGACTCCGACGCTGCGCACAACCCAAAAGCGTCAGCACCCCGCCATAAAGCATAAACAAATGCCAAATGGAAAGGGGGAGAGCCCCCACATACCTCTGGAAGTAGTCCCCATCTCAGCCTCCTCGTCAGAAGGGGCCCCAGAAGAGGAAGAGCTTGAGCTTGAACTCTCCTCCGTCTCCATGGCCAACCTGCCGTTTCCTGGAAGCCTGACAAAGACTCCGACGAACTCCCGGTGGTGGCCGAACTAGAGGCCCCTGCAAGTCAACAAAGCAAACGAGGTCACTACATAACCCAACCTCATACAAAGATAACTCTCCAGTTATGGGTTTCAAACAAGAAACTCACCAGCCGGGGCACTCCCCTCCGAGACCCTCTCAATGTCGACGATCTCGTCGTCGCCCCCAGTCAAAGCCGTCGCAGCAGGCCCCTCTTCCGCTGCCTCAGTCATGTCATGGGGAAGGTCACCCTCCTCAAAAGTTGAAGAAGTACCTGCTGTTGGACAAGTGTATAACATGTGCAACTCCATTGTTTTGATAATGACTGACTATGTATGTTGGGCTTATGTATAATATTCTTTTGTCTCAATGATGTCTGACTATGATTCATTAATATAGTCTGACCTGCATTTGATAGAGACAAACACTCATGCATTTCAGGTCAAGCCCACACCGACAATAAAGTGTTGCTGCAAAGATTGAAAGAAATCAAGTAAGTCACACAGATGAGGCATTAGGCTGCACAAGAAAGAAGGACCAAGGTCGATGTAAGAAGGTCAAGGAAAATGACTAAGGTCCGTGCATGTCTTTATTGCGATACAGCAAAGGAAAATCAGTGCACATCCAAGGCTAGTCAGTATCAGGTCGGTGCAAGTTTCTGTTACAATGAGCTAAGGTCTGAGCACATAAGAAAATCAAGGTCCGTACAACACCTGGTCAACACATATCAGGTTTACCTTATGGCAAGACAAAGTCTGTGCATGTTGCTCAAGGTCCAAACATCAAGGTCTGAGCATACTCCAATCAAGGGCAGAATTAGAAAGAAAATATCTCGACACCTTCGGATGACAACTCGGCACTTAAAGCATGTGTCGACATATCTGACAAATGTCTCAACACCTCAAGAAGAAATTAGCTGAAGCAGAAGCAGTCCTCAAGACCGTTCAAAGGAATGTCTCGACACATTGATAGGAATGTGTCGACACATCTAGGTTCAACCAGAACGTATATGAAATCAAGCCGAAGTTATTCTGTCTAAGACTCTGGACTCACTAATGTCTCGACACACTGAGTGAAAAGTGTCAACACACTCGTGTGAAAATCTCTGCACATTGGCACTTCTGTCTCGACATCCTCATGCGAGAACTCCGCTCATGGCGCACATGTTTCGACACCATTTGGTGTTGTCTCGACACATCAGCCATGGATCTTCAAGACACTCACTAAATGTCCCGACACACTGAGTGTAAAATGTCGACACATCAACGTTCAACCAGAACATGTTTTGAAATCGGCAGAAGCTATCTTCAAGGCTTTCAAAGGGATGTCTCGACACACTAACAAGGAAGTGTCGACACATCCACGATCAACCAGAATGATTCCTCAAGGCCTTCAATGGGATGTCTCGACACACTGCTAGGAAAGTGTCGACACACCCTTGTTCTTTCAGAAATTCTCAAGCCAATAAACTGTCAGATCAGTGTGATGGGGTGCGTGAGCTGATAGAAATAGATCCTGAGGGGGGTGAATGGATCTTTTAGAAATTTTGATCAATTTAAGATTTGAATGAAGTGAGAAATACAAATTCAATGGACAAACTGTCAAGCATCAGAGATGCGTACTCAATCAATCACCACAGTTGGATTACGGTCCTAGTATGCATCTGGCGGAAAGCAATCAACGAATCAAACCATAAAGGACAAAAGTATTTTTTAGGTGGTTCGGTCCTCCAGACCTACATCCACCCCACACTCAAACCTGAGTGTGGATTCTGCTGCCAAACAGCTTGAAGAACGCTGGGCTTCACAGCTTGCCTACATCGGCTGGGCAACACAGCTTGCCATCCACTGATACACAGCTTCGCTGGGCCTTACAGCTTGCCGACCAGAGGAACAAATTCTCTGCAACCGTTGACCAACAGCTTGAGTAAATGACAAATGAGAAAAGAGAAACAAAAGACGGGGACACACAGCAACTGAAAGCTACAAGCTATAAGAACATGATGTGGCTCGCACGGAGCTGACTGGATTGGATTTGATCCAGATTCCATTGAAGACAGATCTTCTAATGAAGTCTCTCTTCTTCTTCTTCACGAACTCTCTCTCTCTCTCCTTTTCTTCTGCAACTTCTCTTTTCTTCTCTGCTGCTCTCTTTTCTTCTTCTTCTCACTAGATTGTGCAGGCTCTCCTTTTTAATTAGGCTCACTCCTCATTCTTCTTCTCTCTTCACGAACTCTCTCTCTCTCTCTCTCTCCTTTTCTTCTGCAACTTCTCTTTTCTTCTTCTTCTCACTGGATCGTGCAGGCTCTCCTTTTTAATTAGGCACACTCCTCATTCTTCTTCTCTCTGTATATTCTGCATAGATCACTGCCTTCTTGTATACTCTCACTGGGCGTGTGGATGAAGAACTCCCGCCCATTAGCTTCCAGAAGACTCTCAGCCACGTGTCGCGATCTAAGTGTTGTAGCCTTCCATGTGGCACTCATTAGGAGGTCGATCTGCCTTGGATCATGTGCCCCTCCTCGGAGAGAAGCTATGTCAAAAAAACACAAGGCCTTTAATCAAACGCTTAGCATAGTTTGCACCGTTATGTTCAAACATAGAATGCACTGAGTAGAGATATTCAAGTCAACCATTGTATTGACTTACACAACAGCTTGACACCATATGCACTGACATGGGTCCAAGAGGCACAAGATGAAGACTTTGTACCGAGTTAAAAGAGAGGATCAAAGATATGCACGGACTCTTAAAACAACTGTGTAACACAGTTGATGCACCGAGTTGGATTTGCGAGAATTGCACCGAGATGAAAGAGAAGAATCATACGAACGAAAAACGGATGAAAGACAGACCTTGCACCGAGTCTGAAAGGCGAGACGCACAAATATGCACAAACAAGATACGCACGAACCTAAAAGTGTATGCTGCAATGAAATACAATGAAATGCACTAAGCCAATTTATGTCTAGACATGTAATGCACCGAGATGGAAACGGGGCTACAGTGTTTGTGAGTGAGACAGAGACTTGCACCGAATTGATAAAGAGAAATACAAGACACCGCTTGTACCAAGACGTATTTGCACTGAGATGAAGAGACAAGATCTAACGGTGCATACCAGACGACGATTGCACCGACTAGAGCTAGCACCGACCTCGAGAGGTGAGATGCAAGGACATGTTATGCACGGAGACAAGTGCTTAAGCGTGAAATGACTTCCAGCAAGTGAGCAAGACATGAAGACAAAATAAAAGGATTTAACCATTTTAATCTAAACATGATTCATAGTTGTCATTATCAAAACTAGGGTTCCAACAATCTCCCCCTTTTTGACTATGACAACTATGAGTCATGTATGATTAAGCCAATACCAACAAAAAGGATTTATTCAAAACTCGCCTTTCAAACAACTGTATAAGCAAACAAAATGCAAGTGTAATATGTAAGAGTAATGCTTCTGTCAGTATTACGAGAACAAACATTAGTGTTTGAATGTACATCTCTTTTCACAAAGATTCGAATCCCTCGCTTTGCGATTTCACTCAACAGTAAAAGAAATGTGGTCTTGCTCTTGTACTCAGCAAAAATCTCTCTTGTACTCAGCAAAAATCTCTCTTGTACTCAGCAAAAATCCATGAGGTCTTCTTCATACATGATGATGGCTTCTTCTCCCCATTTGTCATTATCAAAAATGGGGAATTTGGATATACTAGTGACCTCGGTAGCTCCCCCTGTCTCTTGCAGAATATGCTGAACTGGAGGCAGAGGTAGGAAATCTGTTCATTAAGGAGGTATGAAAATCTTTAATGGAATCAGCAAGTCTATCAAGTTTGCGATGCAAGGTGTCCCCCAGCTGTTCCACTAGAGAGGTAACTGACTCTCGATTATTGAGCACTTGTGAAACTGTCTCTGACAAAGTTTGCAACTCAGACTTGACAACTTCAAACTTTCTAAGGATTTCTGGCTGACTGGGTGCTATCTTGCTTACTGTCCCCTTCATCAGTTCAAACTCAATTTTTAGATCAAATGTATGGTTGAGAATTAGACCCATATTGGTGAGCATGGAGATTTGGGTATCTTGAATTTTACTAACCATGTCACCTATTCGAGTGCTGATACGCATAAGAGATTCTAGAATTTCTCTTACAGTCTCATCTATCCTTCGCTTAGCAGTCAAAAATTCTATCCCTTGACGTTCCACTACTTTTTCCAAATGCTTCATTCGTCTCTCTAGTCTATCTATTTGAACAGTCCTGAATAGGAACTGTTTGTTCATCAAGTCATTCTGATTTAGAACAATCTCTGTCAGCTTAGAAAACATCTGAGCTAGATTTGATTCAGCATTTGTTCCACGTGTACTAGAAGTAGAAGCACTTGAATCTGGCAGCTCAGTGAAGTATTCATAATGCTGTTCAGATGGTGGAGGAGGTGGAATACCAAGACTGATTAGCTCCCCAAGGTGTGGACCATACTCAGGAGCCCGAGTGAAAGACATCCTATGGTGAGGGGCAGGTCCCATGCCATAGTCTTGTGATACTTCTTGAGGTGCCCCTGGAGCTAAACCGGTTGGTTGCTCATGTTGAGCTTCTTCAGCAGGTGGTTGAGCTCCCTCTTGATCATTTTCTTGTTCATTGACCAAAGATTCAGCTGTTTCTTCATAAATCATTTCAGCAGCTTCCCTCATAACTTCGTCGACTAATTTACTCATTTCCTCTTCTTCTATAATGACTTCCTTTTCTCTATCACTAGTTAGTTCTTCTATTGGAGCCTCTTCCCGAGCCAGCTCTGCTTGGTCAGTGATTGGTCTTTTCTGTGACTGTTGACCAAAATCATCAAATATCTCATGGATATTGTGGCCTAATTCCTGAATGATATCCTTATTTTGGACATTCTGTACGACTGTTTCATGAATCTGAGATGCCTCAGGTTCAGTAGCTGCAGTTTGGTTCTGTTGTAGTTCTTGCTCATCTAAACTTCCACTAGCTTGTACTTGAGCAGATTTCCAAGGAGAAGGAACTGTCTGACTTTCACTTTGAATCAACTCAAGGATGTGAGTCTCTTCTGATGAGGCTTGTGTAGGTTGTTCAGGTACTGACATAGCCTGGGTTTCTGTATCCATTTTCAGAAGAGTATCCTTTGTGACAGGAGTACTCTTTCATTTGGCTCCTTTCCTCCTCATGAATGTATTAATGAAACTTATGTTATCAATGTTTATCTTGGGGATTGCGGACACAACATTACCATCCAGGGAAATGTTTTCCTCTTTGAAGATTGTAGTCAACTGAGCAGCAAAAGGAGAATGTCTTCTTGATTCCTTACACGTTCCCATTAACTGAATCATCACCTGCGGTAGACAGATTCTGATTTTCTTCAACAAGCAGTGGAGAACAAACCATTTGGAATCTGTCAATCTACCCCTTCCTCCTACTTGTGGAGTAATCATGGAGGTGAGAATGTGATGGAGTAGTCTCTTTGGTTCAGACAATTTGTTGGTGTTATAATGACCGAGCTTGGTCTGCTGTTTATCATGAAAGTTTCTGGATAAGTCAGTGATGAGCGCAAAAGCATCATGTAGATTAAACGTGAATTCTCCTTCAATCTCCCCGTCTAAGGGAATTCTTAGAGCCCAATGAAGGGACTGCCTAGAGAGCTCTATGACTTTTCCTTTGACCAGAGAGGAGATTGTGAAATTAACAGCATCAAACCTCAGGTTGCTGTAGAATTCTGCTACCAGACTAGGGCAATACACCCTATGAATGCTTAGGAACTCTATCCATTGCTGGAATTCAAATAGCTCAAATACCTCAGGGAACTCGGAGGCCATCTCTAGATCAGCAAAATCAATATACCGTGGGGGTATAATCTTTCCGGCTTCCAACAATAGCACAGGTTTTTCTGTGGACTTTGTAGACGAATCTCCCTTCCTCGCGGTAGAAGCTGCTTTCTTCTGTCTTTTTGAACCTTGAGGTTGTGCAGCGGCCACCGTAGACATAGCATCTTCCGGCTGCGGCTGCTTCACTGCCTTCCTCTTCCCTTTGCTCACAGCTGACGAAGTAGACATAGCGGCAAGGATGGAGGTAAGATGAAATGTGAAAGCCGAGAGGGTGGTAGAGAAAGATTGGAGACGTGGAAGGTTGCAGGTTGTGCATGCGGGAAGAAGCCACGGAGCGGGAGGACGCTTCGTCTTCGAAAGAAAGGGTAAGAAGGTAAAGAGTAAGATAGGGTTTCGTATATAAGGGAATACTACCAACTTTACCAACTTATACTGGAATACCCAAAATACCCTTTTCTTAAAATAAAATGCCTTTCTTCGTAGAGGAGCTATTTACAGAATATGAGATTATATCTCACATAATAGTTCTTTACAAAATATTTTATGAATTGAAATCAATGAAGGTCAAACAGCTTATTCAGGGAAACAACTCAGTCATTAGGGTCATTAATCTTACGATCCTTTTCATTAGCCAAAAGCTGATTGAAGAACCCAATTTTATATTTTTCTTAAGTCTGTAGAGATTAACTGAAGAAAACCATGGGTCAACCATGAATATAATCCATTACTCCTTTCTCTCCCCATTTTCTTTGTTAGAAATTTTTTTTTTAAAGAAACTTCTGATGAGTATTCCAGTATAATTGCACCTTTTTACACAAGGAGACATGTCTATCAAACACCAGAGACCCTGGTTACTCAGTGCAAATAACTTTTGTACTTCATATGATGAACAGAGTTAGCATTAGTTATCATGACATAACCACTGAATTTCTTTGAAACAGATGGTCAGTTTCTCAAATGTCATGCCATTGCTCTGCCAAATATTTCTTTCATTATTTTATATTATGGTGTATTCCCAATTTTATCAGAGGAATCTCTTTAACAAGACATAAAAGAAGGAATATAAGCCTTGGGTTTCCAACAGATTGGCTTATTACTAAAGATTTTCAGATAGCAGACCATTTACTGAGATGTTTCCAATTTGGACTGTTTCAAAAACATTGAGAAATCATTCATAGTTATTTGTGAGAACTATTCGGATAGGATTTGATGTTCATACACGATAAATTACATCTTAATTTAGATCAGCAAGATATTTTTAGTTCAGAGTGATGTGGGCATTTACTTATTGAAGAGGGTAAGGGTGACAGTATTTATATATATATATACTACTTCCCCTGACTTAAGCAATTAGAAACATTTAGAAGGTGGAGAGTGATGGGAGATATAGACCAATGACAGGTGGTGAAGATGAATGCCATATGTGAGCAGGGTGAGAGCATTTCCAAAGAGCACAGCTTGGACGGCCATCAACCCACCAGCACTACTCTCATAAAATAAATCTTCATCCAGCCTTTAGACAATCTCCTCAACCAGACTTCAGCTTACTCCAGTGACAGACCCGGCACCAATATTTTCAGAATCATCTGACACTACAAAAAGACCCTCACTAGAGCAATGTATAGCCTCTCAAGATTTTAAACAACCACCAGGTAACATCTAGCTTACTGAACCAATACCAGTGACACTCCACTAGAAGAGACAGCAGCTCATAGCAATTCAAACATTTTAGCTCAATTAGTAGAAGAGATACCCAATCTCACGTTCTCTTTTTCAAACGGATATATCCCTAATGACCAGCTGCCTTAGAAAGACTCAGCACCCCCTCTGGGTGAGCAGAGATTTCCATCAAACATTATTGTTTTTGTTCTTCTTAAAGCTCACAGAAGTGCTACTCTAAATGATGATGTTATGCTAAACTTCATGCAAAAATCCTAATCATTCAGCATGATTAATTTCAGCATGAGAATCACCATCTAGTACTCATTATAAGATTGCACCCTCCTAATAACAAGAATTAATGACATGGCATGGATTATAAAAGAGGGATAGAAATCATGCAGGGAGTTGTAACTGAAAATATACAGATGTAAACTAGAGAAGAAATTAAATTCAACTAACCTTTGTGTGCCTTGGTTTCATTTTCCCTTTATTTCCTTCTTCAAGGCACGCCTGCAAAGATAGATTAATTTGCAAATTTGGGGACCCAAAAATTCTTGGGCCTTCTTAGTTGAGTGACACCTCTCTCTGATGAACTCCAAGGTTTCCATGTTTTTCTGTTATCAAGTTCCAAATCATGGCATTTATTCATGATATGACCTATTCTCCCACAATAATAGCAGTGAGTAGTAGTGTTCAAATTTTTCTTGACAGGGTATTCATTGAATCTTTGTGGGTGAACTTTCGTTGAGACAGTTCTGCCATGAGAATTGTTACCTCTTTTTGCATGCCAGCATTCAGAGGCTCGATGGCCAATTTTACCACATTCAAAACATGCGGGTATTTTTCTATTAAGAGCAGTTTTGTTCATAAGAACATTCTCAGGTTTTGACCTTCTTTTTCCTCCCCGGGCATGCCAGCAGTGAGCTGCAACATGACCGAGCTTCCTACATTGGAAGCACTGGATTTTCTTCTTCCTCCTGAATGCATGGGGTTTTTCATGAACCATCTTAGTATTCAATTCATCTTGAACCATTATTCTACACTCATGCATATGATGACCTGTTATGCCACAGTAATGGCATGAAGTATTCTTGATGTATGCATGTGACTGGATTGAGAATTGCTTTGTATCATGCACAATATCATAAGGTGTACCACATTCAGAAGAAGCTTTAACAACAATGGGTGAGGATTTGGTTTTCATTTTACTTCCAGCCTTTTTCTGATTTCTTTCATTTTTAAGTTTTTTGCCTGTTCTTCACCTCTTTTGGCCGTGAACTGAAATACAGATGAAGTGGAAGGTTTTCTTGTTCTGAACTTCTAGTTTTCAATTTGTTTCCATCAACCTTCTTCATTACAGGATTGTAGCCGAGTCCCTCCTTCTGAAAATTCACATTAGCTCCAAGCAGCTTGTTCAAATTATCTTTTCCCTTAACAAACTTTGACAATGAATTCTTTAGATCTTCAATTTCAGTTTGCAAGGAAACAATGTGGCCTTCACAGGAAATAACTTGATTTTGCAAATTATCATTTAGACTTTTCAGAGTCTCATTTTCCTGTGTTAACTTCATTTCTATGTTCACTTCTTTTTCCTCCAAGATTGATTTTCCTCTTTCAAAAGCTAGCCATTTGTCAGAAAGGACCGTATTCAGAACCATCAACTTTTTATTCTGTTCCTTCAAGTGGCTGTTTTCTTTAATCAATTTATCATGAAATTTATCATTTTCTTTCTTCTGAGCCAGCAAGGAGTCGTTTTCTTCTTTCAATGAAGTGATTAATTTTTTCTGCATATTGTCATCAGAATCTAAATCTTCAATTAATTCCTTCAAGAATGCACATTCATTACACGAACCTACATTTTCATCCGAATTGTTTTTCAGATTCTTATTCTTAGATTTTAGTGTGTCCAGCTCTCTCTTCAATTTCCTTTTCTCAGATTTTACTCTATCATACTAGATCAACAGGTGTTCATTCAAGTCTACCAGATCTTCAAAAGAGAGATTGACAATGTCAGAGTCTACCTGTGATGACGTTTCTTCAACTTGAACCAGATCTTCATCTGAAGCCATGAGGCATTTCACTTCGTCCCTGCTCCTGTTGGATGCTATCATGTCGAGCACTTCAAAGGCACTGCAACAATTGACAATGCAAGAGAATTTATCAATATTTATCGCCCCTTTTACTAGGTTTAGGGCTCTCTGATTCTCGGAGAATTTCAGTCGGTCGGAAGCTTTCCATAAGGATCTATCCTTTGGAACTTCATAAGGGCTGTGTGCAATAATTATC
This sequence comes from Amorphophallus konjac, assembly GCA_022559845.1. Taxonomy (NCBI): domain Eukaryota; kingdom Viridiplantae; phylum Streptophyta; class Magnoliopsida; order Alismatales; family Araceae; genus Amorphophallus; species Amorphophallus konjac. Next base: position 137,735,476 of record CM040119.1, on the reverse strand, counting down.
CACAGATCAGGATTAATCTGCATCACATGTTCCCTGAACTGATTGAGCCAGTTATATAAATCTAAACCTTCATACTTCAGAAAATCAACAATCGAAGACATCCTCAGATCAAATCACAGAATCAAATGCAGGACAATTCAAAAGCAAAGGGAGAGACATTGATCAACCCAACAACGCACCGAACCCGAATCCAGGAACGAATCTGCAGGTTGTTAGGCCTTTTGTGTAGAAACCGCTCTGATACCAATTGATGGGGTGCGTGAGCTGATAGAAATAGATCCGGAGGGGGGTGAATGGATCTTTTAGAAATTTTGATCAATTTAAGATTTGAACGAAGTGAGAAATACAAATTCAATGGACAAACTGTCAAGCATCAGAGATGCATACTCAATAAATCACCACAGTTGGATTATGGTCCTAGTATGTATCTGGTGGAAACAAATCAACGAATCAAACCATAAAGGACAAAATGATTTTTTAGGTGGTTCGGTCCTCGAGACCTACATCCACCCCACACTCAAACCTGAGTGTGGATTTTGCTGCCAAACAGCTTGAAAACGCTGGGCTTCACTGCTTGCCTACATCGGCTGGGCAACACAGCTTGCCAACCGCTGATACACAGCTTCGCTGGGCCTTACAGCTTGCCGACCAGAGGAACAAATCCTCTGCAACCGCTGACCAACAGCTTGAGTAAATGACAAATGAGAAAAGAGAAACAAAAGATGAGGACACACAGCAATTGAAAGCTGCAAGCTATAAGAACATGATGTGGCTCGCACGGAGCTGACTGGATTGGATTTGATCCAGATTCCAGTGAAGACAGATCTTCTGATGAAGCTTCTCTTCTTCTTCTTCACGAACTCTCCCTCTCTCTCTCCTTTTCTTCTGCAACTTCTCTTTTCTTCTCTGCTGCTCTCTTTTCTTCTTCTTCTCACTGGATCGTGCAGGCTCTCCTTTTTAATTAGGCTCACTCCTCATTCTTCTTCTCTCTGTATATTCTGCATCGATCACTGTCTTCTTATATACTCTCGCTGGGCGTGTGGATGAAGAACTCCCGCCCATTAGCTTCCAGAAGGCTCTCATCCACGTGTCGCGATCTAAGCGTTGTAGCCTTCCACGTGGCACTCATTAGGAGGTTGATCTGCCTTGGATCACGTGCCCCTCCTCAGAGAGAAGCTATGTCAGAAAAACACAAGGCCTTTAATCAAACGCTTAGCATAGTTTGCACCGTTATGTTCAAACATAGAATGCACTGAGTAGAAATATGCAAGTCAACCATTGTATTGACTTACACAACAGCTTGACACCATATGCACAGACATGGGTCCAAGAGGCACAAGAAGAAGACTTTGTACCGAGTTAAAAGAGAGGATCAAAGATATGCACGGACTCTTAAAACAACTGTGTAACACAATTATGCACCGTGTTGGATTTGCGAGAATTGCACCGAGATGAAAGAGAAGAATCATACGAACAAAAAATGGATGAAAGACAGACCTTGCACCGAGTCTGAAAGGCGAGACGCACAAAGATGCACAAACGAGATATGCACAAACCTAAAAGTGTATGTTGCAATGAAATACAATGAAATGCACTGAGCCAATTTATGTCTAGACACGTAATGCACCGAGATGGAAATGGGGCTACAGTGTTTATGAGTGAGACAGAGACTTGCACCGAATTGATAAAGAGAAATACAAGACACCGCTTGCACCAAGACGTATTTGCACTGAGATGAAGAGACAAGATCTAACGGTCCATACCAGACGACGATTGCACCGACTAGAGCTAGCACCGACCTCGAGAGGTGAGATGCAAGGACATGTTATGCACGGAGACAAGTGCTTAAGCGTGAAATGACTTCCAGCAAGTGAGCAAGACATGAAGATAAAATAAAAGGATTTAACCATTTTAATCTAAACATGATTCATAGTTGTCATTATCAAAACTAGGGTTCCAACACAGTGGACCATCCAGAGAGAGAAAAAGGAATCGCAAATCATCAAAATCAAGGATTTTGGGGTTTGGACCATGTCCCAAGGCTTGACTTTTGCTCAACCATCTTATCTTTCATTTATCTACCTTTTGGAGATGGTTAAGTCAGAAATCCAGCTGGAAGAGCCACTTCAACCTGTCACGATGTCAGTCTTATTTGTCTGCCTATCCAGACTGTCTGCTGCTGGGAATAGGACACTCTGCAGTCTGCCTCTATCTCACTGTCGATCAATGGGCTATCCGACCAGCCAAGTTCGCAGAAGAGTACACTTGAGCAAAATAATAAGACTGTATTTCTATGGGAGAGTCATTGTAAGTATCTGATGCTGTCTAAAGGGAGATCTGGTTTAATTCTTCCCACTATCTGCCAACGTACCTTCCTTGTACTAAAAGCTGGGCTCAGCCAATGGAAGACAGTAGGCCTGTTGGAGAATTTAATGAAAAGATCTCCAAGCATCTGAATGAGAAGACTCAGTCACTTCTTCCAGGTGCTGCCGCCGTCGAACATGGACTTGCCTGGAAGACTCCAAGCTCTCACTTCACCCAGGCGCATGCCTCAAGGGAAATTATGGAGGGAAAAATACAGCCGGTACAATGGTCCATCTGTGACTTCTGGGCACCATTTTTTCCCTGACTTTACAACTAGTTTTTACCTATTTATATTAAGCTTCCTTAACTGAAGAAGCTGCTACTACTACCGTCCACATAGTGCCACGCTCTAGACCAACCTCTAAAAACATTCCTAAGAAAGTGTGAGAGCAGCCCTAGCACTTGGTTGACATAGTCCAGTGTTGTGAGTAGTAGAAGAAGAAGAAGAGAGCAGCATTGAGAGAGAAGACAAACCCTGCAGTCTACCGGTATTTGAAGAAAAGGATCCTTGGATCCAATCTTGTAGCTGCAGCCACCAACTCTGTTGTCTTGATCCATTCTCGTAGCTGGTGTCTACAAAATCTCTATTCCTTCTCCACTGCACTTGCAATATTCAATTTCTATTTGTTACGGTTCGTCTATCACCAATACATCTAGCTTTTCTGATCCCCTATTTTAGGGACCGGGTTCCCTCTGTGGTTTCAGAGGAAGAGAGGATCAGATCCTCTTGGTGACTCAAGCTGTTAGTCAGCAGTAAGCAAGTTGTGTTGCTCAGCTGTGTAAGCAAGCTGTGTTGCTCAGCTGTGTAAGCAAGCTGTGCTGCTCAGCAGATCAAGCTGTGTGTCAGCCAGAAAGCCACACCAAGGTTGGTGTGGGGTGGACATAGGTTGTGGGCTAACAACCGAACCACCTTAAAATCTTTATGTTGTGGGTTGTATACATTGTGAGCTTGTTCTATAACTTCTATCCCCATTTCACAGGTTCGTGTGCTACTTACGCTATTTATTTTCTCTACACACTCAAGCGTTCTACTTGCACAACAGTCTCATCTTGATCCTCCTGCTAGCGTTGCTAACGTGCATCTTCTTAGGTGTCTGCAGCACTCTTGCTTACAGACACTTGAAGCATCTCCCTAGTAGAGGAAGGTATCATGATGAGTGAGCAGCCTGCTGTCCCCTATGTCTTTAAACGCATTAGCTTCTTGGTTTGCCTGCTGCACCATTTCACATAGGTATCAAGGTGAAAGCTTTCCCAAGGGAATTCACCTCGTTTAACACTCATGCACCTTAGTGATCACCTCAGTTCTCACACACTAAGCAAGTCATTTCACACTCAGCTACTCTGATCTAAGATCTCTATGGTTCGGATCCGTAGAAGGTGTGTCGACTTGCCCACTGGGAGTGTCAACCTGTGGTGTTCACATACCCAGGATCTGTAGAAGGTGTGTCGACCTACCCGCTGGGGGTGTCGACCTGTTTGAATTGAGCATCGTGCTTTAACATTATTACTTGCTCCATTCCTATCTATTCTGCTGCGCTATGTGTCTAAGTGTTTTATTGGTTTATAGGAGTGATTTATGTGTTTAGGGTTCAAGTTTTAAATAGGTCATAGCTATCAATAGGATCTATTCAACCCCCCCTTCTAGATCCGATTGCACTCCGTAGGACCCAACAATTGGTATCAGAGCCCAGATCTGCTATTCCTAGATCCTACGATCTGTAGGGAAAGATCCCAGTGCATTTTGAGAAAATGGCTTCATCTGCTAAAGATGCTTCGAAGGTTTCTTCGCCTATGTTTGATGGTTTAGATTTTTCGATATGGCTGAGAGAAATGTACGTCTATGTCAAATTCACAGATCCACAATTGTGGAACCTTATATACATTCGTCCAAATGAGTTGCCATCAGATTCAAATGTATGGCCAGTTGAACATAAGACCAAACATGACAATAACCTTGTTGCACTCAACTTAATCAAAGCTGCGGTTGATGAATGATTACTTGATCTTGTGTCTACCTGCAGCACGGCTAAGCAAGTTCTAGAAGTGTTGATGAACATCCATGAGAAAGAAGATCAAGAGCATCAATGCCTTATGGCTGACCGATAAGTGCAGTCAAGCAATCCATCCTCATCTCAGGTAAGCTCTAATTCTGAAGACTTTACATTTGAAGAGCTTATGGGTGCATACGATCAGTTGATCGAACAGTACAAAAAGATGAAATCTGAAAATAAAAGATTGAAAAAGGATATGAAGAAAAGTGGTCAAGGTAAGAGTCATGCTTGCGAAAACTATTCAAACCTTGGAGAGCTCAACAATACTCTTGCTTTTGATTTGGATCTAAACAAACAAACCATTGTATGTCTAAGCGATGAAATCAAAATCCTTCAAGAAGAAATCATAAGGTTGGAATAGACTATTCGAAAACATAAAATCCAACCAATCTGTCAGAATGAAAGTCCATTCTATAACAACTGTTCAGCTTTTGAAGAGCTAAATGACACTCTTGCCTCTGACTTAGATGTGAGTAAGCAAACCATTACATGCCTAACAGATGAAAATGGAATCCTTCAAGCTGAAATCACTAGGTTGGAAGAAATCATAAGATAACTTCAAAACCAACCTAAATCAATCTCTAATGAACAAACCATGACGGACAAGCAAATCCCTAATACAAGGCTGATGGAAGAAATAAACATGGTAAAAGAACAAAATGACATGTTGCTTGAAAAATTGTCCATTTATGAGAAGGGCAAGGGTATTGCCCATGACAGTTCTGAAAAACTGAATGAACTTCAAATGGAGATTGAATATTACAAGGGGGTTAATGCTATGCTCAATGAGCAATTGGCTGTATGTGAGGAGGACCTCGCTGAAACCGAGCTGCACGTCTCTCATTGGAGAATGAAATCAAAGATATAAATGACTCTCTGTCTAAGTGTATGCAGGATAAGGAAAGCATGAACAGACTCTTAGAAACAAGAGTAAGTCATCATGAAGGAGATTTGGGTAAGAATGAAGCCAGCACTTCTTACCGCCTCCCAATACCTCATGCTGATCAAAAAAACCAAAAACGCATTGGTAAGCAGAAAGGGAAGGCTCTCATGCATCAACAAATCCCTAAGTCTGCTAGTCTTGACATGCACAATAGGAAAAGCCATGATGACTACCATGCCTCTCATAAAATGAATGTTTATTGCTTTCATTGTGGCATGCTTGGTCACACTGTACAAGACTGTCTCACCTTGAATAATGATGAACTAAGAGTAGGAAAGAATTCAAGAATTGCTGCTGAAATCAAGGGCAAAAGATAGGTCAACCCTGACAGTGGTTGTATGTAGCAGAACTCTGCACAGAACCGCATGGGGAATCAGAAGAGTTGACACTTCCATTCGGACAGGTCGACACTCCCCGTGGCATTCAACAGAAATCACCCTCCTTGCTACTACCACTGTTGAAAGATTGGCCACACAGTCCATGACTGCTGGCGACTGAGAGGTAGGAGCTACTCTCATAATCAACATGATAGTACCTATGCTCACTCGCAATGGAACAATGCACATGTGCACACAAAAAATGATAAATACCCTGTGCGTTGCTTATATTGTGATGATCCCCGGGTTGTACCGAAAGTTTCGGGGGAACCTGTGTGGGTAATACGGCTCCAAGCAGCTCGTCACAGACTGGTGCAGCCTCAGTACCGTCGGTCGAGTGCTCATCACCCACTCTGTATATGACGTCGCATCTGGCTCCCGCTGATAAGGGAGGGCGCAGGCCGCCTCGCCGTTCGAAGGTACCAAGATCAGATGGGAGTCCCTCATGGCGCTATCAAAAGGAAGCCCCTCGTTACCCCTGTTGGGCAGGTAAGATAGGGCTCTCCTTGCCCCCTCTAGCTGTGCAACTGTGTCTCCGTCCAGCTGGCCGATAAAGCTAAACAGTAGGGGCGCCGCCTGGTTCGCCACGGCCCCTCGACTCAGCAACCGAGGAAAGAGCAGACCGGCCCACACACTGAGGTAGTGGGTTAGCAAAAGCAGACTCCTCTCACATGGTGCCAGATGCGCCGTCAGCACTCCCAGCCCCTGATATATATTGGCCACTGGCTAGCGTCGTGGGAGCTAAAGCCAGCCTCCGTCCCTCTACCAGTAGGCACGTAGGCCACAGCAACTCGACCCTCAGCAGACCATCCTCTCCGTGCGGAACTACGAAGGTCACCAGCCAGTACGCCAAGTAGGCTGCTATGTGCATCACGTTCGGCAGCCCATGGGCGTTCCACCCCTCTCGCGGTGCGTAGATATACCTCGTGTACGTCCAGAACCACAACTCCACCTCTGTATACTCCTCGCATGGAGTTTGGTCTCTCGCAAACTCCTGATACAAGAAAAAGGGCCCGTTGTAGAAGTGGCGAACCCACACATTCAGCGGCACCCTAGAAGTCTATGCAGCTCTTTCTCTCCTAGCCTGGGCTAAGTCCCTCCATGTCTTCAACAAATACTGGTAGCTGTAAGGAACTCGGTAGAGGCCCAGCCTATCAGTATGGCTGCGGTGGAGGTCATCCAGTACAACCTCCTCGTATCCCTCACCGCTGATCAGCAGCCCAGAGATCCTGAACAAGGACCACAAGTCGAATGACGTCTCCCCCTCTGTCGTCGCCACTGTGTTCCACCGACGGTTGAAGCTCTTTACCAACGCCTGTAGCAACCCGGTGTAGCAGGGGTACCCATACAACACTGTAGTCACGGCATATTTGATGTCTACCCGGTCCAACAGCGCCAGGTAGTGATGAACGATCCCCATCAGCCACTCAGTAGCTCCCTGGCGGTACCTGTGCGAAGGGATCACTGCCCAACGGCCATACCAGGTGACAACAGTCTATCACAGAATCCCGACCAGAAGGCTGTGGTCTTCGTAGCCTTCCCCAGCATACTGTAGCCCTGATGGCTCCAACACCAACCCTGTGGTATCCTCTGTCTCTTCCCAGTGGTGGCCTTGCAAGTCCCAAGAGGCGGGACCTATCGCTCCGATGCAGACCCCTAACTGGTCCGCCCTGCTAAAGAAGCCTAGACACTCAACACTGGGAAACTGACACTACCTCCAGTAGTCTCCAAAAAAACTTGAGAAGCCACAAAGAATGATCCCGTGCAGACTGTCTCTGCCCACTAAAATCACCCGCTCTAGTCGACGGCGTGCTCCAGCAACGCGAGAGTCCCCCTCCTCCATGCCGAATGGGAAGTAACTCCTAATGAACTCAAACAGGTGGCGGTCCAGTGGGAACCCCTCCGAATAGCCTCCGCTGCGATCATAGGTGTACAATCCACCTGCCTCTGAGATCCAGGCCAACTCCACGACCCCAACTCCACTCGCTTGCTCGCCAACAGGGCTCTCGGCTATTGTCGTGTGCCCCGAGTCAAGCTGATCCACGCCAACTATAGTGATGGCTGGCGGGCCCAAGGGAGGCATGGGCCGCTCAGTCCTCCTCACCCAGTGATCCTCCTCACGGGCCACATGCCTAAGGACCCACTCATCACTGCCAAATCATGCCATAGCTGCAAGACAAAGCACACAGAAATGGTCAGCACACCAAAAAGTCAATATACATAATGCAACAAAACAAAGGAATATGAAGTGTCAAAATACAACTACAACAATCGAGAATGAGGGGCTCACGGGTCGTACGCCCTCGTCTCCTCCTCCGACGCACACCCCGTGGGGGGCATTTATGGTACCCAGATAGTTTCCCAGAAAATATTAAAGGATAAGGGTTCGGGAATTTCCCCGAACACCTTTAATGCATGGACTACCCTACCTCTCCTACGACTTGCTAGGCCCAACCAAGTGTCCCAACCAGTTAGCTGTGACATACGGCGACATTAACAATTTATTGGGATTACTCCCGATCACCCGGCGGCGGGTTTTTCCAGCATTCTACATGGCCACCCGGGCCAACCCGGGGGCGCCCTAACCACAAGTTGTGCCACGTGGCACCCAGCAACAAGGCCGGGGTCTACCCCCCAAGACACCTTCTTCCAACCCTATAAAGTCAAAGGGAGACCCAACTAAGTCAACCACATGCTTTGGAGGCCCGCAGCGCTTATATACGACCCACACGCATGTGTCGGGCATATCCCCGAACACCTTGTGGGCGCGTATGTCCCAGTCCTTCTACAATAAACCGTGGGTCAACCCACGGCTCCAACACACCAGTTGGGTTCACCTATGATCCTCCAGCAAGTCGGGACCGCTCCCGACTCTCAGACACGTGGTGACGAGCCATTTACCTTTAGCTCCCGGGTTAACCCAGGGCTACCTTGCCAACCTGCCGTATCAGGAGGCACGCACCAAGGAAGCTAGGCCCGTGCGCTCAGGAAACACCCTCTCAGATCTTATGATCCCCTGCCCTCAGTCCAAGGCCAAATCTAAGGCCTACCAGTCATTCACCTAAGCCGAACGACAACCCGAGGTATTTCAGGCATTTACCTGAACACCTTGCGAGCGGCAGTTACGACTCCACAACAACAGCCCCCATCGGCTAATCCCAGCGTCTCAGAGCCCTCTGTCCTTTAGAGGACACCCCCAGACAACAAATGAAGACCCCCGAGGGTCACCCCTCAGGACCACGGCTCACCCAGGGAGAGTTCACCTCGGGCGCTGCCGTGCCCCGGGAAGGGTGAACTCCCTTGGGCAGTGCACTTTCCTCCCAGCCCAGTGGCCTCACAGCCATCTCCCAGTCCCAGAAGCTCCCAGTTCGTGCAAAAGATCGTGCAAGGTTGACTGACGTACCGTGCGCAGGGGGATTCAGCAACAATGTCACACGACGGATCTACAAGCGCGGGCAGTATCCTCCAGCAGCCAGTATCCTTTTGTCCTCTTGCTCTTGGTCAATTTAGGACAAAAATAGGAAAAAAAACCCAGATTTTTATAGAGGTGGGACCGCTGTGGACGCGGGATTTTTTCTTCCGTTATCTTATTTAATTTTATTTCTTTATTTATTGATTTATTGGCATGCCAGTCACCATGGTGACAATTTTTATTATGCACTCGATCTGACTTGGTCAGTCGATTGTGAAGTCCGAGTCGGGACCGGAAGTCCGTCATACCATAAAGGCTATGACGTTAATTACGCCCTTCCTAAGAAGGATAACCCTTGATTAAACGCCGAAATAGGAGGCCTCATAAGGCAAACAGATATTCATGTGCACAATTTTAAACTTCATACCAGGGCCAGGAAGGCGGGTAAGATAATAACATCAACCACAGAAACAGACGATATCGTTGAATCAGCGGTTCAAAAATTGGGTGAAGGGGAAAGGGGAGAAGGCGGATTTCAATCACAGGCAGACTGAGCTGTAACCATGATGGGGTTTTGAAGCATCGATCAACATTTCGACATTATTTCCCCTTGATCCGGATCATGCCCAGGGGAGAATAGGCTATCACCCACGGAGTGCCGGGATGAAAACAGAGATATAGAGAGGCTGAACCTCCCACATTACACATGTATGCCCCAGGGCGATGTTTGACTCTTCCCTTATAAGAGCTGGTGGCACTCATGCATTGGCAGAGCTCACCGGAGCTAAAAGGGGGGTGGGTTGTCGTAATCCCAACACGAACTGATGGAACATAAGGGAGTCTGACTCCCTTTAATTTTATCCCCGGGACATATCTGGTGATCCACGGATATCCCTGTGTGGGTTTGCTCTGGGTGTTAGGGTTCATTGGTGATGTGACACCACTACGGGGTATGCAGCAAGCAAAAGTAATCTTAGGACCTACTCCGCATTCACAATCACATAACAATTAAGTTGATAAATCGGGGCCAAAAAGCCGTCGCACACACGTGAGCCCGGGGTGACTAAGGATGCTAGGGGGAGGTGATGGATCAAGACCCTTGCTGGTAGAGTGCCAGCAGGGCTAGGGTTGCCCTCCCGAGGGTATGTATCCCACGCTTATGGGGCTGGCCAGTGCCAATTGGGGCACTAGGTCCCACTCACTCACGTTAATCACGGTGACCACACTATGATGGTGGCTCCGGGATCGAACACTCGCTCGCATGCACAACGGAGCTATGTCTACGGATATTAAATAAACAGACACTAAGATTAATGGAGCAAAGTTTAGAGTTCACCTGGTTGGTTTGAAGAAACCAACCCCGTTCGGAGACGTGGGCGAGCGGGGAAGTGTGGATCCCGCACACTGCGTCGATGTAGCTTGAGCTGTTTAGTACATGAACTACTCCTCACGTAGGAGGGTTGGATGGAGGGTGGGGAAATTAAACTTACATCAAACACTACCTCCACGCAGGGAGGGGCGCTACGCCGGCCAGGCGGGAGGGGGAAACTCGCCAAGGATGACGGAACGGAAGTCGACGTGGATCTGCCCACTTGCTGTGCGAAGGGAGAGGATGCCGCTGTTGCAGTCGTAGTTCATCCTCAGGAATTTTTCCGGCGACGAAACCAGAGGGGATTTCTTCGTAACAGGGGCTGGGACACCTCTGAATTTTATCGAAGTCTTCTGACGTCGTCGCTGGTCGTGGTGGAGGCTCGAACAGGATGAAGGAATCTGGGGCTGGCGGCTTCAGATCGGAGGCAGTAGGATGCAGAGGTTGTACCTTGGGCTCCCGAGCTCCGAATCTCAAGCCATCAGAAGTTATGGAACCGTGGTCGAGCCCTCGTTGCAGAAAAACTGGCGGGGAGGCTGCCGGAGGTCGGGGTGTCCTGGGGGACGCCGATGAGTGACTGTTGGTCGCAGAAGACTGGTGAGGGCAGTCCTGCGTGATTGAAGGAGAAAAATCAGAACTGGGGCTCCCCGACGCCGAATGTACTTCTGCTTCTTGCTCCTGGTCGGGAACAGGGGGAGGACGATCTTTGAGGAAAGAACTTCAGTCTAAATCCTTCGCTGTAGATCGTGGTTCGGCTTCTGGTCGGACTCAGGTGCTCTGCAGATGGGTCTTGGAGTAGTCGGAGGAGAATGGCTCTCCTGGGCAGTCCCGAACTCGGATTGGGACGATTCTTTCTCGCCTGCGTAGTGGGCTAGACGACCTTTCCAGAATGGTAAGATATACTCTCAGATGTTGCCGTATGAACGCGGGGGAGCTTCTGCAAGACGGACCTTCTTCTGTCACCTGCAGATGTGACCTACGGAATGGGATGGAGGTGGGGTTAGGTTAAGGGGGATGGAAGTTTTGGTAATGGAGGGAAGTGGGAGGTGTTTGCAGATGGGGGGAGGAATGTGTGGGGGTGAGGAGAGGGGCGGAGAAGGTGGAATGGGGTGTTGGAGGGTGGAGGGGAGTGGGGGCCGAAGCTACAAGGTGGGGGTGTTGGGTTCGGCCAAGGCAAGGGAGAAGTGTAGGGAGAGAGGGCTGGTGCGCAACTAGTGGTGGGGGGGGGGTTGTGGATGGTCAAGGGATATGAATGAGGGTGTGGGGGAGTGGGAAGGTTGCTTGGGGAAGAGGGAGGGGTGTATTGGAGGTGGGGAAGGTGTATGGGGAATAGGAAGGGTTGCTTGGCAAGTGGAGGGAATTGATGAGAGTTAAGTGGCTTAGGGGAAGTGAAGGGTTGGAGGGTGAGGTGGCAGCTGAGGTGGTAGGGGGAGGGGGAGGTGAAAGGGCTGGTTCGCCCAAGGGATAGAGAGAGAAGGGAGAGGAGAGAGAGGGGGCTCGCCCCTTGGAGGAAGAGAGAGAGAATGAGAGAGCTAGAAAGAGGAGGAGGGTGCAATTATGCTTAATTTCTCAAATATTCATTAGCTATCACAAGTGGAGTTGGGGTCCTATATATAGGGATCCCAACATTTACAAAAAGTCCTTGGATAAACTGTTAAAAGCAAATAAGCAAGGGGTTTGGGGGAGGAAGAGGTCGCCCATGGGCCAGGCCCATCTAATTGGGCCCAAATGACCCCCAGCCTAGCAGACTTAGATAAATAACGTGACGACCTAGGACCATGACTCAAAATAAAGATAAGTATATCAAAATGACTCAAGAAAAGGAGAAAATACATCAAGATGTCCATAGTAACAAACTCCAGTGTCGCCGAGGACCCATCAAGTCATGCAGTCGTAGCCTATCTGTCTCCAGAAGGGAGAGAGGTGTCGAGCCAGAGGGAACTCTGGGTGATGTCCCCATCAACTCCCCCGGGCTGTGGAGAGCTCGACTCTGTCGAGAAAGGGTCCTCTCGGCTGCGGTAATGCTCCAGGAGGTCGGGGTCCAGCTGCTGAAGATCCTCCCTGCTCACCCAGGAATCATCTGAAGGGGGCTGGCCCTTCCACCTGACCAAGTATCGCTCGTATGCTTTGCTCCGGGTGATAATGACCTGTTCATCCAATATCCGCTCTATTTGCTCCCGTTGGCCCCTCTTGACTGGTGGAACTCTCTCATGGGTGGTGGCTCCCTCAGAAGGTGGAACAGGCTCAATTTCCTTACTAGGTGTCACCGTGGGTCCCCTATATGGCACCAAGTCAGCCACATTGAATGTGGGACTTACTGCGTACTCCTCGGGGAGGTCCAACACGTAAGCATTTGTGCCAATCCTCTTTAGAACCTGGAAGGGGCCTGATCCACGGGACCTCAGTTTGGAGACATTCCCAGGGGAAAGCCTCTCAGTTCTTACCATCACATAATCACCTACGTGAAACTCCTAGTGGCGACGGTGGGAATCGGCCGACTTTTTATATACCTCATTGCTTTTGTTAATGTGTTTGCGGATTTCTTCATGCAATTCCTTCATGTGTTGGGCAAACGACTCAGCACTAATAGACACTCTAGCATGTGGTGGCTAAGGAATGAGATCTGTAGGCTTTCAAGGTTTGTACCCATGCACAGCTTCGAATGGGCTCATCCCTATCGACCTATTCACTGAATTGTTGTATGCAAACTCTGCCTGGGGTAATATGATATCCCAATTCCCAGGGTGATCCTCAACAAGACACCGGAGTAGATTCCCAAGGCTCCTATTAATGACTTCGGTCTGTCCGTCAGTTTGGGGGTGATAGGCCGTGGAAAATTTGAGAAGGGTCCCCATTAGGTGCCAGAGAGTCTTCCAGAAGTAGCTGGTGAATTTGGCATCCCTATCAGAAATGATGGTCTTGGGTAGTCTATGGAGGCGAACTACCTCATCGAAGAATAGGCGGGCCACATGAGAGGCGTCTGAGGTTTTAGAGCAGGGGATGAAATGGGCCATCTTAGAAAACCTATCCACTACTACAAAGATTGAATCATGCCTTTTTTGAGTTTTAGGTAGGCCTAAGATGAAGTCCATGCTTAAGTCCTGCCAAGGACGGTCAGCGAAAGGGAGTGGTGTGTAGAGGCCAGTGTTCTGCCTTGTTTGTTTGGCTGAGGCACATATCCGGCACTGGCCTATAATTTTGGCTACATCCCTTTTGAGACTTGGCCAGTAGAACTGACCCTCAACCAAAGCAATGGTCTTATGCACCCCAAAATGCCCAGCAAGGCCTCCTGCATGTAACTCCCAGATCAGGAAATCCCGTAGAGAGGTTCTAGGTATGCAAAGTCTATGGCCTTTGAAGATGAACCCGTCCTCTAAGATGAATCCTTGATGTTCCCTAGGTGAGAGGGTGGACAGAGTGGTACGGATTGGACCAAAGTCCGGGCAATCAGAATACTCTTCCTTGAGTCTTTCAAATCCTATGACTTCCACCCTAATGGTAGCTAGCAAGGAAATTCTCCTACTGAGGGCATCGGCAGCACGGTTTTCACTTCCGGCCTTATGTTTGATTACAAATGTGTAGGCCTGGATGTATTCGACCCATCGGGCATGCCGAGCATTCAGTTTCTGCTGGGAATTGAGGTATTTCAGGGCCTCATGGTCAGAGAATATGACAAATTCTTTAGGCAAGAGATAGTGTCTCCAATGCCAGAGGGATTGTACCACGGCATAAAATTCCTTGTCGTAGGTGGAGTATCTCATTCTGGCATCACACAACTTCTCACTAAAATAGGCCACTGGGTGTCCTTCCTGGCTAAGGATCCCGCCAATTCCTACCCCGGAGGCATCACAAGTCACCTCAAAGACTTTGGAGAAGTCAGGGAGGCATAATAGAGGGGCTTGGGTCATCCTCTCCTTGAGCTCTTGGAAGGCTCTCGTTGCGGACTTGGTCCACACAAAGGTCCCCTTTTTGAGGCAGTCGGTGATAGGGGCTGTGACTGTGCTAAACCCACGGATGAACCTTCGGTAAAAGGTGGCTAGCCCATGAAAGCTCCGGACTTCATGGAGAGTGCGGGGTTCCGGCCAATCGAGGATGGCTTGGACCTTTTCAGGGTCCATGGATACTCCTTCGATGGAGACAACATACCCAAGGAAGGTAATGGACTTTGTCATGAATTGACATTTTCCAAAATTGGCAAAGAGGCTCTCCTTCCTAAGAGTGGTGCAGACTTGCCTAAGGTGACTGAGATGGGCTTCTTTGGACTGGCTGTAGATGAGGATGTCATCAAAGTAGACTACCAGGAAGACTCCAATGTAGGGCCTAAGGACCTCGGTCATAAGGCGCATAAAGGTGCTTGGGGCATTAGAGAGCCCAAAAGGCATCACCAGCCATTCATAGAGCCCATCCTTGGTTTTAAAGGTTGTTTTCCATTCATCTCCTAGCCTTATCCTAACCTGATGGTAGCCACTTTTGAGGTCTATTTTGGAGAAAATGGTGGCCCCGGCTAGCATGTCAAGCATGTCATCAAGCCTAGGTATGGGAAACCTGTACTTGACCGTGATCTTGTTGATGGCCCTACTGTCGACACACATCCGCCATGTCCCATCTTTCTTAGGTGTGAGGAGGGCTGGGACAGCACAAGGACTCTTGCTAAGACGGAGGAAGCCTTTTCTTATGAGTTCCTCCACTTGCCTCCTTAGTTCAGCATGCTCAGTGGGGTTGAGGCGGTAGTGGGGAAGGTTTGGGAGGGTGGCCCCGGGGACAAGATCAATGGCATGTTGGACATCCCTCATGGGTGGCAGTTGGTCGGGGAGCTCCTCGGGGAATACGTCCTTAAATTCTTCCAGGAGAGGGTGGATTTCCACGGGGTGAGGATTGGAGGGGGTTGCCTCTCCAAGACATATGACAATAGCACAAAGGGGTGTCCCTCGGGTTAATTCTTCCTCGAGCTCTTTCCTAGTGATGAGGTGGAGGCCTTTGACTGGCCCGGTGGGATTTTCAGGGGTGGGGTTTTGGGTTTTTGGTTGGGTTGGTGCAGACGAGGCCCTGGGTTTTGGTGGTGTAGGAAGGATTCCCTTGGTGGGTGGTTCTTTTTGGGGAGGGGAGGGGTTGAGGCGGATACTCTTCCCCTCGTGGTCAAAGGTGCATGTGTTTGTTTTCCCATGGATGGTAGCATTGACATCATATATCCAAGGTCTACCCAATAGGATGCTTCCTACAGCCATCGGTATGATATCACACCATATTTGCCCTTGGTAGGATGAGAAGGTGATGGGGATAAGACAACATGTGTCGACGGGTAGGGAGTGGTTGTTTATCCAGGACACAAGATAGGGTTTGGGGTGGGGTGTAGGGGTAAGCCCTAGGAGTTTGACGGTGTCCGGAGACACGGCGTTGATACAACTCCCGTTGTCTAGGATGACCTTCCTAACATGATCCCCGATCTTGACAAATGTGTGAAAAATGGAAGTCCTCCGCCAGTCATCCTCTTGTGGTTGGGTGAGGGTGCATCTTATCACCCCTAGGTGGCTGGAGTGGGGGTCCTCTTCTATCCCTTCCTCAAAGAATTGCTCATTGTATTCCTCTTCCCATCCTAAAGCAGCCTCGTATTCCTCAATAGTACTCTCATGTGTTTCCTGGGAAATAGAAGGTTCACTCTCAATAACTAGGCTTGACATCCCCTTGGAGGGACATTGGGTGGCTATGTGGCCATAGCCATGGCATCGAAAACACTTGACCGTATTGCTCATTGGGGTCTTCCCTTTGGAGTTGTCTTCCCTTTGAGAAGGAGGGTTGAGTGGAGTGGTCTTTGTGGGGGTGGGAGTGGTTGGTTGGTGGTAGGGCCGAGTGGGGGTTCCCCCATTGGGAGGAGGAGGTGTTCTTAGCAGAGGAGGTAGGTTGGGACGGGGTCCCGGGCCCTTGGGGGGGGCAAACCTAAGATTCCTAGAAAATCTCTCTACATCCCGGGCTATTTGATAGGCAATCTCCAAGCTATGCACTTCCCTCATAAAAAGCTCCTGTTTGATGTGGGGAAGGAGACCATTCCTAAACCGGGATAAAGTAACGGCTGGATCTTCAACCACACCACACCTTAGGAGATATGAATCAAACTTTTCAATATACTCTTCTACGGTCTTTCCCTCTTGGGTAAGGCTTTGCCATTCATCAAGAAGAAGTTGACTATAGGAGATGGGGAGATATTTGTTCCTAAGTTGATCCTTCATGTCTATCCAAGTGTCAATGGGTTCCTCACGCCGGATCCTCCTTTAGTTTTCTACCTTAAGCCAATAGGTCTTGGCTAGTTTAAGAAGGTGCATCTTAGCCAACCTAACCTTTCTCTCTTCGGACATGGGGTACCATTCGAAGTATTGGTCCATGCCATGCTCCCATTCTTTATAGACACTAGGGTTATGAGACCCATCAAAATTAGGAGCTTCCACTTTGATCATTCTTAGTAGGAATTCATCATGATCCTCACGTGGTCGCCTCTCATGGTATCGAGGTTGTGGGGCTCTCTCTTGCTCACGATTCCACTCATCATCTAGGTCTTCCCTCTCATGTTCAACCCCCGGAGGAGGAACTCTTTGGGCATGGTTCCTAGGTGGGGCCCTCACTTCCTCAAGTCTATCCATTCGGGTGGTAAGTCCATCAAGCCTATCCATAATAGTTCTAAGGGTAGTCTCAAATTGCTCCATTGGGGCTTGTGGGACTTCACTAGGGATGCCTTGGTTGCCCTGAGAATGGGAACTCATGGGGGGATCTGAAGTAGAGTGGTGGGCTTGGTAAGTAGCGCCTCTACGGGTGGACATGCACGAAGATGAAGAGACCGAAACACGGAGGGGTGGTAAAGCAATAGCCCTTGGACCTAGGCTTGTAGAGACAAGTCTAAAACTTGCTCTGATACCAACTGATGTGACACCACTACGGGGTATGCAGCAAGCAAAAGTAATCTTAGGACCTACTCCGCATTCACAATCACATAACAGTTAAGTTGATAAATCGGGGCCAAAAAACCGTCGCATACACGTGAGCCCGGGGTGACTAAGGATGCTAGGGGGAGGTGATGGATCAAGACCCTTGCTGGTAGAGTGCCAGCAAGGCTAGGGTTGCCCTCCCGAGGGTACGTAGCCCACGCTTATGGGGCTGGCCGGTGCCAATTGGGGCACTAGGTCCCACTCACTCACGTTAACCACGGTGACCACACTATGATGGTGGCTCCGGGATCGAACACTCGCTCGCATGCACAACGGAGCTATGTCTACGGATATTAAATAAACAGACACTAAGATTAATGGAGCAAAGTTTAGAGTTCACCTGGTTGGTTTGAAGAAACCAACCCCGTTCGGAGACGTGGGCGAGCGGGGAAGTGTGGATCCCGCACACTACGCCGATGTAGCTTGAGCTGTTTAGTACATGAACTACTCCTCACGCAGGAGGGTTGGATGGAGGGTGGGGAAATTAAACTTACATCAAACACTACCTCCACGCAGGGAGGGGCGCTAAGCCGGCCAGGCGGGAGGGGGAAACTCGCCAAGGATGACGGAACGGAAGCCGACGTGGATCTGCCCACTTGCTGTGCGAAGGGACAGGATGCCGCTGTTGCAGTCGTAGTTCATCCTCAGGAATTTTTCCGGCAACGAAACCAGAGGGAATTTCTTCGTAACAGGGGCTGGGACACCTCTGAATTTTATCGAATTCTTCTGACGTCATCGTTGGTCGTGGTGGAGGCTCGAACGGGATGAAGGAATCTAGGGCTGGCGGCTTCAGATCGGAGGCAGTAGGATGCAGAGGTTGTACCTTGGGCTCCCGAGCTCCAAATCTCAAGCCGTCAGAAGTTATGGAACTGTGGTCGAGCCCTCGTTGCAGCAAAACTGGCGGGGAGGATGCCGGAGGTCGGGGTGTCCTGGGGGACGCCGATGAGTGACTGTTGGTCGCAGAAGACTGGTGAGGGCAGTCCTGCGTGACTGAAGGAGAAAAATCAGAACTGGGGCTCCCGGATGCTGAATGTACTTCTGCTTCTTGATCCTGGTCGGGAACAGGGGGAGGAAGATCTTTGAGGAAGGAACTTCAGTCTAAATCTTTTGCTGTAGATCGTGGTTCTTCTTCTGGTCGGACTCAGGTGCTCTGCAGATGGGTCTTGGAGCAGTCGGAGGAGAATGGCTCTCCTGGGCAGTCCCGAACTCGGATTGGGACGATTCTTTCTCGCCTGCGTAGTGGGATGGACCACCTTTCCAGAATGGTAAGATACACCCTCAGATGTTGCCGTATGAACGCGGGGGAGCTTCTGCAAGACGGACCTTCTTCTGTCACCTGCAGATGTGACCTAAGGAATGGGATGGAGGTGGGGTTAGGTTAAGGGGGATGGAAGTTTTGGTAATGGAGGGAAGTGGGAGGTGTTTGCAGATGGGGGGAGAAATGTGTGGGGGTGAGGAGAGGGGCGGAGCAGGTGGAATGGGGTGTTGGAGGGTGGAGGGGAGTGGGGGCCGAAGCTACAAGGTGGGGGTGGTGGGTTCGGCCAAGGCAAGGGAGAAGTGTAGGGAGAGAGGGCTGGTGCGCAACTAGTGGTGGGGGGGGGGTTGTGGATGGTCAAGGGATATGAATGAGGGTGTGGGGGAGTGGGAAGGTTGCTTGGGGAAGAGGGAGGGGTGTATTGGAGGTGGGGAAGGTGTATGGGGAATAGGAAGGGTTGCTTGGGAAGTGGAGGGAATTGATGAGAGTTAAGTGGCTTAGGGGAAGTGAAGGGTTGGAGGGTGAGGTGGCAGCTGAGGTGGCAGGGGGAGGGGGAGGTGAAAGGGCTGGTTCACCCAAGGGATAGAGAGAGAAGGGAGAGGAGAGAGAGGGGGCTCGCCCCTTGGAGGAAGAGAGAGAGAATGAGAGAGCTAGAAAGAGGAGGAGGGTGCAATTATGCTTAATTTCTCAAATATTCATTAGCTATCACAAGTGGAGTTGGGGTCCTATATATAGGGATCCCAACATTTACAAAAAGTCCTTGGATAAACTGTTAAAAGCAAATAAGCAAGGGGTTTGGGGGAGGAAGAGGTCGCCCATGGGCCAGGCCCATCTAATTGGGCCCAAATGACCCCCAGCCTAGCAGACTTAGATAAATAACGTGACGACCTAGGACCATGACTCAAAATAAAGATAAGTACATCAAAATGACTCAAGAAAAGGAGAAAATACATCAAGAGGTCCATAGTAACAAACTCCAGTGTCGCCGAGGACCCGTCAAGTCATGCAGTCGCAGCCTATCTGTCTCCAGAAGGGAGAGAGGTGTCGAGCCAGAGGGAACTCTGGGTGATGTCCCCATCAATTGGGTGGCAGATTAGGCTCTCGGCGCACTCTGAATGGGCACGGGCTCTCGGCATGACCCAAAATGGGAAGGTCAGGGCTCCCGGCGCCAATGGCAAGAAGGTCGGGGGTTCCCGGCGCCAAGGTGAGAGGGCCGGGGTTCCCGGCGCGATGAAGAGGAGGCCAGGGGGTTCTCGGCGCCAATGGCAAGAAGGTCGGGGGTTCCTGGCGCCAAGGTGATAGGGCCGGGGTTCCCGGCGCGATGAAGAGGAGGCCAGGGGGTTTCGGCGCAGGCTTCCCGGCGCGAGGAGGAAGTGTTAAAGGGGGGTTTCGACGCGACCAATCATGAGAAAAGGAGGCTCCCGGCATAGGTTTCTCGGTACGGAGAAGAAATGGTGGAGGACCTTTTCGGCTTGGGCATAGTGGGGGTTCTCGGCGCAAGAAGGCTCACGCCGAGGGCTATTCACCTGTTCTACTGTTCTTGGAGCCGAGATAGATGAGGGCGCCGAGATGTGTTTCAGGGTTCTACGGCACTCTGCTTTTGGGGTTTCTTTCTGGGATTCAGGCAACGGCTGGGAATTTAGGATGCAAATGAGGGGGGAAGCCAAGGGCTTTGCTGGGGCAGTGCCAGGGGATCACTGGAAGGCGAAGTTTATGGAGGGCTCGAGATCATCACCCATTTAAAACCCTCTGGAGATATGTTTTTCTGTCGCCGGCCGTCCAGGGAAACCAAGGGATAACTGTCCCTGGTTCCTGGGGCGACCTTGATGGCTTAAGAAAAGGAAAAAAATGAAATGAAAGATGGGGAGACTACCCAGCGTAGGCATCACTGAAGGGATGAGAGGATAGAGTCCAATAACCCATGGGTGTGAAGATTGGGACTCTTCCTTCGACATTCCTCCAGGAAGAACAATCGGAGCATAGAAACCTGAAGCATCAGAACGATCATTCAAGACATTGAGCAGCACTCATTCGAGAGAAACCAGAGAAGGGAAGGCTTCATCAGTTCACGTTCAGTCGAACCAGAAACATGGATACATATAAGGAAGAAGAAAGAAAACGGGGAAATGCCCAAACAGGCCATCAAAGCATTTCGTTCCATTGCATCATCCCAAACTTACACTAATCACAAGGGGGAAATGAGGGAAAGGGAAATAGAACGAAGGCCGGGATATCCCGGTTACATTCGATAAATCGAGGTAAGACTCGTAAGATTACATGGAGAAGAAAAGAAAACATGGGGGGAGGGCGGAGCATTGACTCCTCTCCCTCCCCAGCTGCCCACCTGGAGCTTCTTCTCCTTCTTCCTCTTCTTCTTTTTTTTCTCTCTTGCTCTGTTGGTCTCTTCTCTCTTTTCTCTATCGTTCCCTCTTTTTTCTATCGTCCGCCCCCTTTCTTCCTCGAGGGGAAGGGGGTTTTATAACTGTATTTTGTATCTTCTCGGCAGGCCTGTCACGGCGCGCCTCAACTGAGGGGCTTCCCGGCGCGCAGGACTTCAGCTTCTCGGCGCAGCTCTTGGGCTTTACAAGAGGATCCCGGCGCCACTTTATAGGCCCACTTAGGTCTTTTAGACTAGGCCTCTTATTGGTCCTTCAAGTACATCAGCACCCAAAAGGGCACTCCATTGGTGACATAGTTTCTATTGAGATCATTCATGGGTTTTTCATCAGTCGGTAGACCGGGATTTCATCGGCGTTGCCATCTGAATGATGACAAAACCGGACATCATTTCATTGGTATCGTCACCGGAACGGTGACAAGACCGGACATCAACTTTAGCCTGGAAAGACTTCAGCCAGGTGACTGCTATTTCATCAGTGCCGTCGTCTGACTGACAATGGCATCGGACATCAGCTTGGCCGGGAAAAGGCTTCAGCCGGGTAGATGGTTGACGAACTTCGTCATTGATCTTTCACTATTGGTCTGATCTTCCTTTCAATTCTGTCTCTGCCCTTGCTCATTTTCAAGGTGTCAACAAATGCCCCCCACCTGCGGGCGGCGTAAGCGCAGAATAAGCGGCACGGGGTCTGCAGGTGCCTTTCATCATTCGAGGGTATCTTCCTCCATTTCTCTTTGACATTGTTCTTCGGCTTAATCATGTTGCTGCAGCAATATTATGCACATGTATCTTTCATTTTCATATTTTTCATTTCCATATCTTCTCAGCACTTTGGAGCCTTCTTGGCCTTGCCTTGGGCTTCTCGGTGCGAGGTAGGACCCTTCTCGGCGCGGGTGCCTCTCGGCGCGGCCTGTCGTTGGCGCTGGCATCTCGGCGCGGCCTTCTCGGCGCGGGCCATCTCGGCGGGGTTCTCGGCGCGGGTCGTCTCGGCGCGCTCCTTTTTTTCGGTCGACAGGGGGGGTTCTTTAAACCGAATTCTGTTGTTGGTAGCAAACATCCTTCTTTGGCCATATGTGCCGCAAGGGAGACGGTTTGCAGGAATGTGAACGAAGAGGCTCAGAGCATTATCCGGAACGGGTGAATGGTCCATCCCGGACAGGTTCAAAGCTAGTCGGGGCAATGTGCCAATCGACCAGTATATGATTTCATCATCGATATTGGGTTTATATCGATGCAAAGGGGTTTTATAGGTTTCATCAGAGTAGACGTAAGGTCTAGACTGGGTAGAGGTTATCGCAGGTGGGATATTGAAGGGTGCGCGGTTTTCATCAGGGCAGACGTAGGGTCTGAACTGGATAGGATTTCATCATTGATCGGGCGAGGTGCCGGTCGATCAATAGCTAGTTTCATCATCGATATTGGGTTCATATCGATGCAAAGAAAGTGTTATAAGTTTCATCAGAATAGACAAAAGGCCTAAACTGGCAGGGTTTTAATCGGACATGGTTTCATCACCGGTCAGGCGAGGTGCCAGTCGATCAGTGGTTGGTTTCATCGTCGATATGGGGCTTATATCTACGCAAAGAGTTTCATAGGTTTCATCAGTATAGACGTAAGGTCTAAACCGGACAGAGGATTTCATCATTGATCGGGCGAGGTGCCGGTTGATCAACGGTGGGACGTATATAGCGGTGTAGGTCTCTTCAGGACAGACGTAAGGTCTATTCCAACATGTTTTATGGCGGGTGGCACTTTGCCAAGAAATACGTAGGTTTCATCAGGATAGGCGTAGGGTCTATCCTGGTAGGGTTTTATCGTTGACCGGGCAAGGAGCCGATCGGTCAAGGGAAGGTTTAGGAGTTTGATCAGGACAGACGCAAGGTCTGAACTGGCCAGGCTTTATTAGAATGGTGACGGGTTTTATAGTCGGTGGGACACGTGAAAGAGGGTATGTAGATTTCATCAGGGTAGACATAAGATCTACCTCAGAAAGGCTTTATCATCGGCGGGGCATAGAGCCAGATGACCGACGGAAGGCCTCATCAGTGAAGGGGAGGTGAAGGCAACGTGCCGGTTGGCATGGAACTTCTAAATTACCACATTACCGACCCAAGCGCCCTTTCGGGTTTTCGCCGGAGCCAGCCCCCTCTTGCTTTTGCCCACGCGTCCTTTCAGATTTTCACGTGGCGGGGTACCCGATTTTACCTGCAGTGCCCTTTCGGGTTTTCACCACAGCTGGGTTTTAGCCATTTTTGCCCTTGTCCAGAATGCCTGAACAAGTCTGGCGGGGTATCTCTATTTTCAACCCCATTTCTATATATGTATTTTTTTGTCGTTTTCTTTCTCTTTTCTTTTTCATTGTCTTTTCTGGGACCAGAACTTTCATCCTATGGATCATGGCGCCATATGTTTATTGTGGACACACGATCATTGATGTGGATGTCAACATCAATGCAAAGGGAAGTAGGGTTTCATGATCTATCCAGACGAAAGGTCCGAATTGATTTAGAGGATATAGATAGCAGCTCGGGCACGAGGCCGTTTGCTGAAAATATGAGTTTCATCGTTAATGTGGGGTTTAACATTAACACAAAGGAATGAAGTTTCATGATCTATCAAGACGGAGGGTCTGAATCGATTCAAAGAGCAGTGTTGTGCTATGTCAGAGCGGACGGAAGGCCCACCCTAGATGGATTTTAGCGTCGATCAGGCAGTGTGCCAATCGATCGATAGCAGGTTTCATCATTGGTATTGGCTTATCCATATGCAAGGATTTCGTATGCTTCATCAGGATAGACGTAGGGTCTAAACTGGGTAGGGTTTTATCATTGATATTAGGCGAGGTGCCAATCGATCAATAGTGGGTTTCATCATCGGTATTGGATTTATACCAATGCAAGGAGTTCATGGATTTCATCAGGATAGACAGAAGGTCTAAGCTGGATAAGGTTTTATCATAGATCGGGCAGTGTGCCAATCGACCAATAGCGGGTTTCATCATCGGTATTGGGTTCATACCAATGCAAGAATTTCATAGGTTTCATCGGGAGAGACGTAAGATAGGTTTCATCGAGATAGACGTAAGGTCTAAACTGGACAGGTTTCATCGTGGTGGGTCTTAGACAGAAACAAGTGGAAGTGTTTTATTAGAACAGACGGAAGGTATATCCCGAGGTGGGCTTATTATTGAGGGAGATTTTTCTTGAGCAATACATGAAGGCTTCAACAGAATAGACGTAAGGTCCATTCCGGATGGGTTTAATCGTTGATCGGGCAAGGCGCCGGTCGATCGACGAGGAGTTTTATGGTGGGAGGTGAGGCTTTCTTTGGAATCACCACATTACCGACCCAAGCGCCCTTTCGGGTTTTCACCGGAGCCAGCCCCCTCTTGCTTTTGCCCACGTGCCCTTTCGGGTTTTCACGTGGCGGGGTACCCGATTTTGCCTGCAGTGCCCTTTCGGGTTTTCACCACAGCTGGGTTTTAGGCCATTTTTGCACTTGTCCCTAATATAGGAGCAAGTCTGGTGGGGTATCTCTATTTTTAACCCCATTTTTTTTTACTTTTTTTTTTGTTCTTTCTCTCTCTCTTTTTTTTTTTAGAGGGTGACAGGTCGGAATGCCACCAGCTCAAGATGAGGGTAGCTTGGTTAGGGCGGAGCGCCGCTAGACCAGGAAATGGGTGCAGCTTGGCTAGGGCGGAGTACCGCTATACCAAGAAAAGGGTGTAGCTTGGCTAGGGCGGAGTGCCGCTAGACCAAGGACAGGGGTAGCTTGGTTAGGGCGGAGTGCCACTATACCAAGAAAAGGGTAGCTTGACTAGGGCGGAGTGCCGCTAGACCAAGGAAAGGGTAGCTCGGATAGGGCGGGGTGCCGCTAGACCGGGAAAAGGGTGTAGCTTGGCTAGGGCGGAGTGCCACTAGACAAAGAAATGGGTATAGCTTGGCTAGGGCGGAGTGATGCTAGACCAAGGAAGGGTGTAGCTTGGCTAGGGCGGAGTGCCGCTAGACCAAGAAAGGGTGTAGCTTGGCTAGGGCGGAGTGCCGCTAGACCGGGAAAAGGGTAGTTCTGTTAGGGCGGAGTGCCGCTAGACCAAGAAATGGGTGTAGCTTGGCTAGGGCGGAGTACCGCTAGACCGTGTAGCTTGGCTAGGGTGGAGTGCCGCTAGACCGGGAAAAGGGTAGTTCGGTTAGGGCGGAGTGCCGCTAGCCCAAGGACAGGGGTAGCTTGGCTAGGGCGGAGTACCACTAGACCAAGGAAGGGTAGATTTTGCCCGATTACTCGGGGAATATTGGTTGTGCTGTATGATACAGTCTCAGATATCTTCCGTTGAGTGGCGAGAATTGGATTTC
This sequence comes from Amorphophallus konjac, assembly GCA_022559845.1. Lineage (NCBI taxonomy): Eukaryota > Viridiplantae > Streptophyta > Magnoliopsida > Alismatales > Araceae > Amorphophallus > Amorphophallus konjac. The sequence continues at coordinate 137,709,984 of CM040119.1, read as the reverse complement.
CCCTCGATGGTTAACAACCACGTAGGCCCCTCCTTCGTAGACCCTCTGTATCACATAAGGACCTTCCCAATTAGCATTCAGCTTTCCTTTTGGGTTGGACGCCATGACTTCTTTTTTCTTGACCATGACGAGGTCGCCATTCTTGAATTCTTGTCCTTTTACGAGTTTGTTGAATGCAGTGGCCATGCGGGCCTGATACATTTGGATACTCTTCTGAGCTCGGAGGCGCTTCCCTTCCAATTAATCCAGCTCTTCTAGTCTTCTTTCTGCATTGGTCTGTTCGCCACGGGCCAGGCCATATTGGACTGCCACTCTGAGTGACGGGACTTCCAGCTCTAGCGGAACCACTGCCTCTGAACCGTATACCAGCGAGTATGGTGAGCACCCTGTAGGTGTCTTGAAGACAGTGTGGTATGCCCACAGAGCTTCATACATTTTCTCTTCCCAGTCCTTCTTATTAGAACTGACGACCTTGGCCAGCAAGGCGCAGAGAGTCTTGTTAAAAGCTTCTGCCAATCCGTTTGCCTGTGGATTGTAAAGAGTGGAGGTCCTCCATTCGATCTTATATTTCTCAGCAAGCCGATAGACCTTCTGATTTCTGAAATGACTTCCATTGTAGGATATTATTCGGCTGGGGATCCCGAACCGGAAGATAATGTTCTGTTTGATGAATCTGGCGACCAATTCACCAGTCACTTCTCTTAATGCTATAGCCTCCGCCCATCGGGAGAAGTAATCTGTTATGGCCAGTATGTACTTATGTCCGGCCGAGGAAGTCGGTAGTGGCCCGACTACATCAGTTCCCCATTGTGCAAACGGCCAACTGGGAATTGTGGGGTGCAAAGTCGTAGGAGGCCTGCTAGGCACAGTAGCATGCTCCTGGCATTTCTGGCATGATTTTGCAAATTTACAGCAGTCTTCAAACATGGTGGGCCAATAGTAGCCCAGCTTCTTGATTTCTATCTTCATCTTGGGACCAGCCTGGTGGGCACCTGCTGTCCCAGCATGTGTTTCTTTCATCGCTTGCCAGGCTTCCTCAGTGGACAGACAGCGGAGTAGAATCTTCTTGCGTGCATCTGCCATTATTCGGAACAAAATTCCATTCCTGAGTTCATAAGAATATTTGATTCTTAGGAGTTTCATCTTTTCTTCTCTTATCTGCAGCAGTTGTTGGTGTAGAAACCACTGCAGCAAGTGTTGTCTCCAATCAGACGCTTGTTCTGTGCTGATGGTGGCAACCTCGTCTTCTTCGGGGCACCCCTCTAGCATACTAGGGACTTGCCGCCGGTTCATAACGACAATGTTCAGTGTCTTATTTGGCGGGACTGCTAGTGAGCTGGCCAGCTTTGCCAGTGCATCAGCCTGGGCATTGTGTCCACGGCCCACATGCTTGAGCTCAATATGGTAGAATTTCACCATGAGGCGCACAGCTTTTTGGTGGTAGCGATTCAGTTCTGGCTTCCGCACTTCGAACTCCCCTTGGATCTGTTTTATTATCAACATCGAATCCCCGAATACTTGAAGCATTTGGATACCCATGTTGAGGCTGACATATAGCCCGATTATCAGAGCTTCATACTCGGCCTCATTATTGGTGCAGGGCTTGTTTATAGAATAGGAAGTATGCACGACCTCCCCCTCTGGTGATTTCAGCACAATACCGGCTCCAGCCCGTATTCTGGTCATTCCATCGGAGTCTGTCTCTGTTCTAGATGCTCCATCAAAGAATAGTTGCCACATAACTGACTGAGCCTGGCAGGCCTCGAGTGTTTCATCATCGGGTAACTCAGTCCCTAGCATATCATTTTCCGGCACAGGATGCTCTGCGAAGAAATCAGCCACGGCCTGTCCTTTTATCGCCCTCTGGGGTGTATAGGTGATATCAAACTCCATCAGGATCACTGCCCATTTGCCCAACCGGCCCTTCAGTACTGGCTGAGTCAATATATATTTGAGCGGATCTGCTGCAGATATCAATCTGACTTCATGTGACAACATATAGTGTCGGAGCTTTTTGACAGCAAAGACTAGTGCCAAGCAGGTCTTTTCTATGTAGCTGTAGCTTTCTTCAGTTCTAATCAGCCTTCTACTTAGGTAGTACAAGGCTTGTTCTTTACCTTCTTCATTTATCTGTGCCAGCATTGCCCCCAGGGAACAGTATGTGGCCGCGATATACAATATCAAGGGCCTGCCCTTAATTGGTGCCCCCAGCACCGGAGGGGTCTTAAGATATTCTTTCAGTTTATCAAAGGCTTCCTGACAACCATCGTCCCAGAGGAACGGCACATCTTTCATCATGAGTTTATGAAAGGGGTGGCATCTTCCCGACAGATTTGATATAAATCGTCAGATATAGGCCAAACGCCCTTGCAGAGATCTCAGCTCGGACAGATTCCTTGGTGGAGGGAGCTCCTGGATAGCCTTAATCTTGGATGGGTCAATTTCAATGCCCCTATGACGGAAAACAATAAACCCGAGGAATTTTCCACTGGACACGCCGAAGGCGCATTTCATGGGATTCATCTTGAGTTCATATTTGCGCAGCCTCTGGAATACTACCCTTAGGTCTTGCAGATGGTCTTCTCTTCTGCTGGTTTTTACTACCAGGTCATCAATGTAGCACTCTACTTTCTTGAAGAGCAAATCATCAAAGATCTTGGTCATAGCTCTTTGGTAGGTAGCGCCGGCATTCTTGAGGCCAAACGGCATCCTTTTGTAGTGGAATATCCCCCTCGGGGTACGGAATGCAGTGTGCACTCTGTCCTCCTCAGCAATCCAGATTTGGTTGTATCCGGATGACCCATCCATAAATGATAGAGCCTCATGACCAGTAGTCACATCGATCATCACTTCAGTGATTGGCACTGGAAAGTCATCTTTCGGGCAAGCCTTATTAAGGTCCCGGAAATCATCACATATTTTAATCTGCCCATTCTTCTTCTTTACGGGCACTATGTTGGCTAACCATGTAGTATACTGATTTTCTTCAACAAAGCCTACATCAATCAGCTTGTCAACCTCTTTGTTAATCTGATTTATTAATTCAGGGCGCATTCTCCTGGAAGGCTGCTTTACAGGGCTAGCCTCTGGGTTTATTGCCAATCGGTGCTGCGCCACCACAGAACTCAGTCCCGGCATTTCATCATATGTCCATGCAAAGCAGTCTCGGAATTCTTTCAAGAACTATACATACTGTTCCCTGGTAGCCGGCTCCAGCAGTGCACTGAGGAATGTCGGCCTTGGCTCACTTGCGGTCCCCAGGTTTATTTCCACAAGCTCATCGACGGTGGCCTGACCTCCATCTTCGACCTCGGGCGGGGCTTCTTGCAAGTCAATGAAGCCTCCCGGGATATAATCTTCGTCAGTTTCATGATTTTCTGTTTCATCATACTGGTTATCAGCGGGTGCTGGCTCATCATATACGGCCAATATTGTTGTATTCTGTTCAGTCTGCCCCGAGGACGTAGCTAGATCAGCAGGAAACTCAAAGATGGAGTCTTCCGCCCTTAGAGGCTCTTCTGATGTAGACTCCCTTGAGAGATCATCATTCTGTAGAGCCCGGACTTCTTCCAGGATGCGCTCAAACTCCAGGCATTCCCTCAGCTCTTTGGCCACTTGGTCTTCATCCGGGGTTCCCGTGTCAAACTTTGCTTCAGCATGGAACAGATTCTCTTTTCAAGATAGATCTTCCCAGCACCAATCTTTCTTTGTTTCATCAGATGTCCCCGTCTCCGGCTGACTGTCTGGGGCTTCATTGTTCATTATGGATTGATAAATGATTTCTTCATCTTCCGAGGGGTACTTGTCATATCCCACCTCGGAAGGGTCTTCATGCTAGTAGGAGACAGAGATGACGTCCACCTCAGCTTCATAGTATTCTTGAAGGGTATAACCCAATCCCGGGTGCTGAGTGATCTTCCTCAGTTCTTTATTATCCCGAGGCGGATCCCATAGCTCCTTGAACGCCCTTTTCTGGGCAGCAGGCTACAATGACGGCAGTTGCATCTTAGAGAACATCTGCGAAACTCGTTGGGTAGTATAATCCAAGCCTGTAATCGGCACCATCCAGTTTGCAGCCTCTTCAGGGACCATACAGTCTTGATCATCTTCCTCGACTGACTCCCCGGTGTATAATATGGTAGGATGCTCGCAGAAGCGAGGGATTTCCATAGTCTTCAGTGGTAGCACCGTCTGGTAAACCCTGTGGAACCTCCACTTGTGTGTACTTTTCTTTCATTTCTTCATCGATATCATCCGGGTGAATGCTAGGAGGGGTGATCCGAGCAAAGTCACCAGCGTAAGAGATGTGAGATACCTCATGCTTTTTAATATAGCCCTTTGGTGGTGGGGGAGACCAGTTTCTTGCCTTCGTCGCTGGCTTTTTCTGGCTGACCACAGCCTCTTTCTCTTCACCCTTTTGCGACACCTCCGTGTAGTAGGATGCATCGAGCATATGGCACTCGAATACTTCGAAGGGATGCAGATCCGCAAACACCCTCTCTTCTTTTCCTTCATGGCAGTATTTAATGCACTGATGCAGTGTGGACGGCACTATCTGATATTCATGCAGCCACGGTCTCCCCAGCAGGGCCTTATATGTGGTGTTGGAGTCGATTACATAGAATCGTACTACGGTAGTGAGGTCCCCCAATGTGAGGTTAAAATCAGCCACCCCAAGGGGCGTCTCACATTTCTGGTTGAATCCCACAATTTTCATGTCTCTGACCTTGGCAAGCTGAAGATCAAAGTAATATTTTTGGTAGATGCGGTATGGGAGAATGTTCACGGCAGCCCCGGGATCTACCAATATCCTGTTCAGCGGCTGACAATTCAGGGAGCCCCTCATATATAGCGGTCTGTTATGGCAGGAATTCGGAATCAGCATGTCATCCTCTGTGAATGTAACTGACGGCCCAGAATTCACTTCTGTCAAGAGTGCTTCATATTGTGCCGGCGACTGCAAGGCATTAATAATTTCTTGGCGAGCCTCTTCACTCAGAGAGAGAATCTCCCAGATGGAGAATCTGGTAGGGAGCTTCTTTAGCATTTTCATGATTCGGCTGCCCACCCTGACATTAGACAGTCTCATTTCTTCCGCCCATCGGGGTTTTGGAGGTTCATGTGGTGCCCGTGGCCTCTGCTGCCCAGTGCTGGTTTCAACCTCTGGATTGATTTCTTGGGGGGCTTCTTCTATAGCAACGGCCCCTGGTGCTGTCGGAGAGTTATCCTCCTCTTTCTCATTCTGCTTGTGGGCTACAGATGCCGACTGCTAAGGTCTCTTGCCTTTATCTAGCCCAACCTGTTTCGACTGCCCATTTTCTAGACTAGACAGAAATTCCATAAATGTTGGAGTTTGACCTCCTTTCTTCTTTTCTTGGTACAAGCTGGCCGGGGGAGGAACCTGGACACCTCGTACCTCTGGTTCGGGAATCTGGTAGGGCTGTTCTCCTCTGAACATAATGTTATGATTAGCTGGTGGTGGGCGCCCCAACCTTCTTCCGGAGCGTGTTGCATGTGCTGAGGTTGAGGCCTTTGCATGGTTGGCTTCTAGCGGGGCATTTGATGTTTCATCCTCATCATTCTCCCCGGGCGAGGTAAAGAGTGCCGACAGGGTGTTACATTGTACCGTCACGACCCTCTTTCCCTTCTTGGACTTGGGCCGTCTCTTCTTTTTCTGGGAATTTGGCTTTATTGGCCCCTGCCCCCAGAAGGGTTCAGTCTCAGCTTTTCTTGTTCTGCCTCTGACTGCTCTTTAATTTTCAATTCTTCGAGCTGTTCCCAGAGTATACAGTCTTTCACTAGCAGGTGTCCGGGCTTCTTCTGTTCATATTCATCGAGCCCATTAATATACTGCTGTAAACGCCTGGCTGCAGGACTTACTTCCTTATGTGCAGGTAGGGGGACTTGTCTTCTCCGGTTATGAGTGGGGATCCGGATGACTGGCTCTGTCTCAGCTGTGCGCCATACTGGCTTTACTAGAGGTGGTTCGGGCCTTGGTGTGACACCGCGGATAACTGCTCCATTGGTATTGGCTGTGGGAGTCTTCTTTCTGTTCTTTATGGGTTTCATTTGCCATCCTTCCTGATCCTTCAGTGGGGTGAGGAAGCAAGCTTCATAAGTATGCCTGGTACATTCTTCAACGGCCTCCTTAGGCAGCTGCTGGTAGATTGAAATCATATTGGCGGCCATTTTTAATGCCGGAGGCTCATGTGGACGAGGTGGCTCTACCTGGTAATCTCCCAGCTGTAGCTCGCCCTTTTTGACCATGCCTTCCATAATATCTTTGAAGACGTAGCAATCTTCAATTGCGTGCCCCAGCGCACGGTGATATGGACAGAACAGTGGATCACCTTTCTTTGCCGCGTCCTCGGGTCTCTTTGGCTCAGGCAATGTTACCTTGTTGAACTTGTATGCCCAGTTGAATAGTGCGGCTGTCTTATCTTTCGGGAAAGAGTACGGCTTTCTCATTTTGTTTCTCAGAGAGACCTTATCTTTTCTTTCTGCTGTGTCTGCTGGCGAGGGAGCTTCATCTGCCCCCTTCTTCCCTTTTTGTTGCTTGAAGGTTCTGAAATCGACGGTGTTAGCCTCAGAGTGCGATGGTCGTCGATCATTAGATTTCCCTTTCGGCACAGCTGGAGCATTGGCCGTCGGACGCTTAGACAGGAACATCTTGACCTCCGCCACTATATTGTTCAGCCGGTCAAATGTTCTGACATCTGCACCAATCATCTTTTCCAGTACCTCTCTCCTGAGGCTCTACTTACATATTTGCACTGCATCTTCTTGATGAGGAGGTCTTCTGCATCTCATAGCTAAGTTCCTCCACCTTTTGATGTAGTCCAGTGCTGTTTCATCTTGCTTTTGCCTGGTTGCATATAGTTATGCTATTGTAATTTCTCTTTCCGTGACGTGAAATCTGTCGCGGAACTTTCTTTGCATATCAAGCCAATCGGCCACTGACCCAGCCGGCAGGCTTGAATACCATTCAAAGGCTATCCCGGTGAGGGATGAGCCGAAGAACTTAAGCAGATAAGCTTCATCAGCTGCCAAGTCACCCATGATTGTGGTGTAGTAAGCTATGTGCTCCCTGGGAGAGCCCTGGCCATTAAAATTTTCAAACTTCGGCGGCTTACTGACGCCTGGAGGTAGTCTCTTGGCAGCATACTGGGGAGGATATGGTACCTTGTACACATCGTAGGTACTAGCATCATCACCAGTCTTTTCAGACAGCTTCATCTCCACAATCTTTTCAATCATCAACTTCTGGGCTATGGCTGGATCTATGCTTTCCGGGAAGAAGTGAGCTTGTTGCTGACCATAAGGAGTTGTCATCACAGTTGCGCGCAAGGCTAGCGCGGCAGGCTGCGTCTGAGATGCAGAGGGCTGAGCTACCGTCTGCTGCAGAACGGGTTTGCTCGGTGCTTTGCCCTTATCAGCCGGAGGAGGATTAGCTGGGATAGCCATTTCTGTTGAGCTGGCAGTCTGCCCCACAGGCTCGACTTGCTTGGAGACCGGTGTAGCTTCATGCCTCTCATTTAGCTGTCTTCTGAGAGCATTGATCTCTTGTTGATATCTTCTAAACATCAGCTGGATCATGGGATCCAGGGTTGACGGGATCTGTAGATTTTCTGAAGTCCCTTCAGCATCATCAATGAAGGGATTGTCTTCCTCTTCCGCTGTCACCACATTAACTGTCATAGTGGTGATCTTGCAGGCTTCATCATTAGTCTTCATCTTATCTTTGGCCGCCTGACTTCTCCTTGTGACGGGACCTGGTCTGGTTGCCAGTCTGAGCAGTTCATCTGGCTGTGTCGGTAACATATCCTGCCCTTTGACAAGCCCGGCCATATTGCAGGCAAAGATCTGCATCTTTTCCTTCTGCCTGTAGACTTTCCTTCTCATCTGATCGGGGTATTTGAGCCGGTCAAAGACCGATATTCTTTCTCTAGCTTCTTCCATGCGCAGGTCTTCTTTCCCATACCCGGCTCTGTGGCCTTCTTCATAATCATTGGAATCGGAGGAAGAAACTCCGAGCATCACTTCTTGAAGGGTTTCTTCTTCTTCCTCATCCATGGTGCCCAAGGCACGGGATAATCTTTGCTGCCCGAGGGCGGAGTTCCCCAGGTAGTGAAAGTAGTCTTGAGCCACTTGTTTCATCTCCTCTTGATTGTGCCTTCGGGGCTCTGGTTGGAGCATCAATCTTTCCCGACTCTTCTGCTGATAAGCCAGTCTCTCCACCTGAGCAGTCAAGTGCTCGGCTCTGCAGTATTTGAATATATCGGCCTGTCTGGCACATGCTCTTGGTCTTCTTAGAGTGGCAGCAGCGACTGGTTCGCTTATTCTCATTTCCTCTTCCTCCCTGAACCTTCTACTCCCATCTTGGCAGCAGTTGGCAGCATAATTCCTTCTTTCCCATCTTTTGCCCCCAGCCATGGGGTGGGTGACCGTGAGGTCTTCCTTCTGCTGATATCTTCTACCCCTCAACCTAGGGCGAATAGTAGTCAGATTTCTTCCTTCGTTCTCTTCCTCATCTCTCTTACCCCGAGCCCTGGGGTGAACAGCAACAACATTTCTTATGTCTTTTCCTTCTTCTCTTCTGCTTCCTGCCCTGAAGCGGGCAACAGTGGTATCAACAATGTTTTCTTCCTCTCGAGCTGGGACCCAGCTCTGGATTCTCTTCGGCCGCCAGATCTGCCTGAACTTGGGCGGCTTCGGTGCCAGTGGCTTTCTATCCTCCTCTTTCATGTCGACCCTCCTGGCAGCTAGTACCCGGAACCTGTTGGTAGTAGGCACCATCGGGACGATCGTGTCTGGCTTGACTGCCCTTGGGCGGCCACTAAGGTTTACCCGGACATCTCCAATCAGCATTGTCTTTCCTGAGTTGGATATCCGACGACCCGCAGCAGTGGGTCGGGCTCTCCTGTCAGATCTCCTCCTTCTTCCAACAGCAGAGGGTGCGCCCCTTTTCGCCTCGTGATGGACGAAGCAGGCCACGACCTCAAGAATATCTTGCATCGCCCGGCTCATTTTTGGGCTGGTAGCTTGCGTCAATGTCTCGACAACAGTCCTTTGCTCCTGGTTGTCAATCTCGAGCAAGTCAGTGAAGATGAGGCCCAGGCAGTTGGGCATCCCGACAGCAGGCGGAATCGATCCGAACGAAAGAGGTACCGCCAGGTATCCTTCTCGAACATGCACATCGACCGCTTGTTGATCAAAGCATACAGACATGATTCCAGCCGTCATCGTAGCTTCCAGGAAATAGAGAAAGCACAGAATCAGAAATTTGAGGGGGGGCCCGCTGGGCCTCCTATTTTGGCGTAGAGATGAAGGGAGACTAGGTCCCACCGGGCGTGCCAGACTTGTGGACGTGGGATTTTTCTTCCGTTATCTTATTTAATTTTATTTGTTTATTTATTGATTTATTGGCGTGCCAGTCACCATGGTGACAATTTTTATTATGCGCTCGATCTGACTTGGTCAGTCGATTGTGAAGTCCGAGTCGGGACCGAAAGTCCGTCATACCATAAAGGCTATGACGTTAATTACGCCCTTCCTAAGAAGGACAACCCTTGATTAAACGCCGAAATAGGAGGCCTCATAAGGCAAACAGATATTCATGTGCACAATTTTAAACTTCATACCAGGGCCAGGAAGGCGGGTAAGATAATAACATCAACCACAGAAACAGACGATATCGTTGAATCAGCGGTTCAAAAACTGGGTGAAGGGGAAAGGGGAGAAGGAGGATTTCAATCACAGGCAGACTGAGCTGTAACCATGATGGGGTTTTGAAGCATCGATCAAAATTTTGACATCATTTCCCCTTGATCCGGATCATGCCCAGGGGAGAATAGGCTATCACCCATGGAGTGCCGGGATGAAAACTGAGATATAGAGAGGCCGAACCTCCCACATTACACATGTATGCCCCGGGGCGATGTTTGACTCTTCCTTTATAAGAGCTGGTGGCACTCATGCATTGGCAGAGCTCACCGGAGCTAAAAGGGGGGTGGGTTGTCGTAATCTCGACACGAACTGATGGAACATAAGGGAGTCTGACTCCCTTTAATTTTATCCTCGGGACATATCTGGTGATCCACGGATATCCCTGTGTGGGTTTGCTCTGGGTGTTGGGGTTCATTGGGTGGCAGATTAGGCTCTCGGCGCACTCTGAATGCGCACGGGCTCTCGGCATGACCCAAAATGGGAAGGTCAGGGCTCCCGGCGCCAATGGCAAGAAGGCCGGGGGTTCCCGGCGCCAAGGTGAGAGGGCCGGGGTTCCCGGCGCGATGAAGAGGAGGCCAGGGGGTTTCGGCGCAGGCTTCCCGGCGCAAGGAGGAAGTGTTAAAGGGGGGTTTCGACGCGACCAATCATGAGAAAAGGAGGCTCCCGGCATAGGTTTCTCGGCACGGAGAAGAAATGGTGGAGGACCTTTTCGACTTGGGCATAGTGGGGGTTCTCGGCGCAAGAAGGCTCACGCCGAGGGCTATTCACCTGTTCTACTATTCTTGGAGCCGAGATAGATGAGGGCACCGAGATGTGTTTCAGGGTTCTACGGCACTCTGCTTTTGGGGTTTCTTTCTGGGATTCAGGCAACGGCTGGGAATTTAGGATGCAAATGAGGGGGGAAGCCAAGGGCTTTGCTGGGGCAGTGCCAGGGGATCACTAGAAGGCGAAGTTTATGGAGGGCTCGAGATCATCACCCATTTAAAACCCTCTGGAGATATGTTTTTCTGCAGCCGGCCGTCCAGGAAAACCAAGGGATAACTGTCCCTGATTCCTGGGGCGACCTTGATGGCTTAAGAAAAGGAAAAAAACAAAATGAAAGATGGGGAGACTACCCAGCGTAGGCATCACTGAAGGGATGAGAGGATAGAGTCCAATAACCCATGGGTGTGAAGATTGGGACTCTTCCTTCGACATTCCCCCAGGAAGAACAATCGGAGCATAGAAACCTGAAGCATCAGAACGATCATTCAAGACATTGAGCAGCACTCATTCGAGAGAAACCAGAGAAGGGAAGGCTTCATCAGTTCACGTTCAGTCGAACCAGAAACATGGATACATATAAGGAAGAAGAAAGAAAACGGGGAAATGCCCAAACAGGCCATCAAAGCATTTCGTTCCATTGCATCATCCCAAACTTACACCAATCACAAGGGGGAAATGAGGGAAAGGGAAATAGAACGAAGGCCGTGATATCCTGGTTACATTCGATAAATCGAGGTAAGACTCGTAAGATTACATGGAGAAGAAAAGAAAACATGGGGGGAGGGAGGAGCATTGACTCCTCTCCCTCCCCAGCTGCCCACCTGGAGCTTCTTCTCCTTCTTCCTCTTCTTCTTTTTTTTTCTCTTGCTCTGTTGGTCTCTTCTCTCTTTTCTCTATCGTTCCCCCTTTTTTCTATCGTCCGCCCCCTTTCTTCCTCGAGGGGAAGGGGGTTTTATAACTGTATTTTGTATCTTCTCGGCAGGCCTGTCACGGCGCGCCTCAACTGAGGGGCTTCCCGGCGCGTTGGACTTTAGCTTCTCGGCGCAGCTCTTGGGCTTCGACAAGAGGATCCCGGCGCCACTTTATAGGCCCACTTAGGTATTTTAGACTAGGCCTCTTATTGGTCCTTCAAGTACATCAGCACCCAAAAGGGCCCTCCATTGGTGACATAGTTTCTATTGAGATCATTCATGGGTTTTTCATCAGTCGGTAGACCGGGGTTTCATCGGTGTTGCCATCTGAATGATGACAAAACCGGACATCATTTCATTGGTATCGTCACCAGAACGGTGACAAGACCGGACATCAGCTTCAGCTTGGAAAGACTTCAGCCAGGTGACTGCTATTTCATCAGTGCCGTCGTCTGACTGATAATGGCATCGGACATCAGCTTGGCCGGGAAAAGGCTTCAGCCGGGTAGATGGTTGATGAACTTCCTCATTGATCTTTCACTATTGGTCTGATCTTCCTTTCAATTCTGTCTCTGCCCTTGCTCATTTTCAAGGTGTCAACAACCGCCCCTCTCCCCTTCTCACTCTACCCCGCCTAAACCCCTGGCAAAAAAAAAACTTTTTTTTACAAAAAAAACCAGCCCCAACTGCCAAACCCCAAGGGTTTAGGCGGACCAACCTTGCCCCCAGGACTGGTCCGCCTCAACCCATCACTGAACCAAAAAAAAGTTTTTTTTAATAAAAAAGCCCCTATGTGAAGGGTTTACGCGGACCAGGCCAGCCCTTTGGGCTGGTCTGCTTAAACCCCCCTAGGGGAGGGGTTTAGGCAGACTGGACCAGCCCTGGGGCTGGTCCGCCTAAACCCTCCCTCCCCCACTCCGTAAATAAAAAAAATGTTTTTTAATGGTTTATTGGGACCAAGTTTGGCCCTCAACTTGGTCCGCCAAAACCCTTCTTTACCCCTTCAACTTCCCTATAAATTCCACCCCTTGGAAGCTCAAGAAGAAAGATATGCATGCGTGCAATAACCTATGACCTAACTGCTGCACCCTCGAACATTCGCATGCATCCAGCAAGGGTCAAGGACGTCAGGAGCTAAGTGCGCGCTTGGTTGGCTTGTCGATCAGCTTGTACACGCCGAGGGTATGTCACACGTACTCCCCTCACGTGGCGTCCAACCATCGCACATAGGTCCACTCCCGTCGCAAGTAAGGTGTTATGACAACGGCAAACACACCTGTATTCCAGGTCCGCCCGCGTATCACAACCCACGGTAGCTACGCATACGCCATGATGCCGCACCTACTTCCGTCACGGTACCCTGAGCCTACCGCTCGCCCTGAGCTGGCCACCAACCGCTAGGACTAATGACTCGAGTTAGTCGGACCACTGGCCTGGGAGTGATATTCCCGAGGCCGGTCTCGACTCCTCAGCATGATGACACTCGTCCTCCGGGACCCGTACCCGACCGCTCATTTTTGAGCATCGTCCGGCCTCCCTCAGGCGCCTATTATAGTCTGTCCCTGCCATCTAGTCTAGCCCTTCCTCGGCGACCCGAGCATACCCCTCGCTCCCCGAGGAGAGCCTCTATAAAACACGCAGATATCCACCTTATTACGCATTGACCCGGGGACCGACCCATGTGTTGGAATTGTCCCGTGGCTTGCGCCCATTGCACTTCGGCCCCCTCGGCCCATTTGTAAAGCCCGTGTGGCTCTCATACAACATTAAACCAGTTGAATACAAGTGCCCGTACGCAGGCCCCAGCTTTCTGCCTACACCACTTAACACATGTGTCAAATATCCCTGATCCCAGCAGACACCTCCCAGTCGAAAGCGCACCCATAGCTGCGGAATGCTCCTGGCCCTCTACCCATGGCTTCAGACCCATACAGACTTCTCTTCAGCATAGAATGAAAGTGTTCAGATTCAATCCGATGTAAATAAACACTAATTACTTGACGTTAGTGGAGAAAGACGTCCAGTACACGATTCCCACAATCACCTGCACACTCGCACCCGTGGAACCCCTTCTATCCATGTGTCACCCGATCTCTCGAGCCCACGTGCCGCATCCTGGCGACACTTCCCCGGTCAACCCTTGGTTCCATAGGTGATTGTCGAGAAATCGACTGGCACGCCCGCACCCTGTCCAGCTAACCTACACCGTGATATTTCCGTGCCATTCGATCCTTTTCGACTTTCTGTAAAAGGAGAGTGCCCGGTACCGCTGTGAGGGTTATACAACTGTAAGGGAGAATACCCGAGATACATTAAACTCCCGTGTTTTTCTTTCCCGCTATATTTCTACCTTCATCTCGGTATTCGACATAAAAACCCCCACAACAACTGCATACATTGAGTTTGCATATGTTCTCATATATTATCCGGCATAAAGTTGAAAAATCTATTTTCAAATTAGAATGAATTGCATTTCTGATGCATCATCATGCCATGACTACATGGTATATCAAATGGCAGGTTAAGCCTATCTGGAAACTATCACTACGCATGAGGTGTTCTTCAGATCTAAGTTCTCCGCCTGGTACCATAAGTCAAGTATTCATAGGCTGCATATGGCACCAAAATTTCACTGGGAGAAGCCCTTGCACATGTTAAGGAGAAATTGCTAGCTTAATCATATGAACTTAAGGCCTAAGCTCATTCTTAGAGAAGTACCATGTGTGTGGAATGTTTTGGTTGTAGATTGCTTAAAATGTCTGCAATTGATTCTTGAAAATGTCAATGTCTGCATTGAAGGTGTCGACTGCAAGGGTCGACTCTCACATGTGTTGTCACTGCTTTGTAGGTTTTTAGAATGATACTATGAGAGAGAGTCGACTCCCATAGTCAACCCATTAGTGTCATGGTTCCATTTTGAGATTGTTTGTCGAACCTTTGTGATCTCAATCATGCATTTAGGACAGCATTAGAGATCGAGCATTAGGTGCATCCAGGACACTCAAGCACATTGTGTTTCAAGTAAAAGTAAACTCTTGCATCTTGCACTCATATTGCATGAGATACACATGTTGCATTTTGCACTGCATGTTTCATGTTTTCATCATATGCTTGCATGATATATATGCTATTCAACCCCCATCCTTTGGACTTTTCTATGACCATATACTCTCTTGATAAATAATCCTGCATTAGAGTCATAATTGTGTCTCATGTCACACACTCAGGGGGAGGAATCTTTTAATAAAGCGCGTTTACTTAGGTGGAGCTACACAGTCATGGTTTCAATTAAATTTCTGGCATACATGTTAAATCAAATCCGGACACTATCATGCACTTAAATGTGAAAATGGTTGTTAAACATAAGGATATGAGATTTTCTTTTTAACACTCTAGAGAAACTAAGCTTACTACATGGATTTTGTAGAGGCAGTTGAGGAAAAAGCTGCAAACCTCATTTTGAAGAAAAGTTCAGAAATGAGAAATAAAATGAAAGAAAAATTAAAGGCAGAGCAATGCTCAATCTCGCTAAGTAAATTGGCTATATGTCACCTAAGACGTGATATGATTCATTTTGAAAAGTGTTGTACTAAAGTATCTCTGTTTAAAATGAAGTGAAATGATTAATGTTCGGAGTAACCGGACAGTCTAGCATGTGATTTATGTGTCTCCTCGCGTAAAAAGGAATAGATTGAACCTGCTCACTCATAGAAAAAATTAGATTATCATTGAGAATAATTCAGAAGATCAGAAACTATGGTAAAAAATTAATGGGGTAGAGCGTAGCCTCCAATACGCTGTATTCCAAATATTGCATCTCCTAGTTCGTGTTTGGTTTCAATGATATCAAAACGATTGTGTTTGTGTGTGTATGTGTTTCATTGAGCAACATATTTTATATCTTGATTTGATGAGTTGAAAGATGGAGTCAATGCTCACTCTTGAAAGTCATGTGAACCCTTGGTGTTTAAGGAACTAATGTTATATTTATGTTGGTTTGTAGGAACACAAATTCATGGCTCATACTTGGAATGTAAAGGAGTCCATCAATGAAGCTCTTCTTCTAAAAGGGAGTTAACTCTATTCACATTTGAAAGTCATATGAATGATTTTTATTTAAGGATCTCATTCCTTGAATATTTTGGTTTGCAGGATAAAAATTCATGATTCATGTTTGGAACTCAAAGGAGTGCATCAATGAAGATCTTATTAAAAAAGGGAGTTGACTCGCTCATTGCATTACGTTGATTCTTCTATATTTCATGCATTTCATCAAATAGTTTTTCAAAGTCTTGGTTGGGTATTTTCATGCGTTTTCCTCATAAGATTTTTGGGCTTGAAATATCCACAACCTTGTAACTTAAAATTTGATGGATGTGATTTTAATGATGCTTACTCGTTTCTTGGACTCATGGTAATCTAAATTTGGGAAGTTTATATCAATGCTCCTTGTGAAACAATGCTTCATGAATGTTAGTTTTTGTCAATAAGAATGTCATTTGAATGAATGTGTTCCCATGCTTTTCTACATGCTTTACATTTGGCGTGATTGTTAACATTTGGGTATTGAAGTATTTTGGTGTTAAAATTATGAAAGATACAAGAAAGTGATTGAACGGTTGAGCTCCCATGTTTTTATATTTGGTTGATTGATAGATTCATGTTCATCATATCAAAACCTTGTCATTTGGTGGAAGTGTTTTTGTTGGTTGTGAATGGAAAGCCAATTACATGCTTGAATGAGTTCAATGATGTATTTTGATGAGAACAAGTTCTAAGTGTTAATACTTGATTGCATGGTTGTGGAGAGTTGAATATGAGCCTCATCATGTTGCTAGTATATTTCATTGAGCTTCATTTGATATGAGTGAAAGAATTTCAAGAAGATGGATTGTGTGAAAATTGCATTTATGGGTTCCTCATGGAAGCATGATAATTTCAAATCCTTGTTTTAGACAACACAAGATGGTGTGCATGGTTTGGTTGAAATGCTAACTTGATACATTCTTGTTTTGAACTCACCTTTTCACTATTGAGATCATAGCATTTGAGATGATGGTGTTCTGGGTTGATTTACATTCCATATTGTGCTTATTCATTCTAGAAATGCTAGTTTCAAGAGAGAAGTTCATTTGATTTTCAAATCCATACTAATTTAGTTTTTATATGGTTTTGTAGGTTCAAACCATCCAAATCAATCATCCGAAATCAAGGGACACATTTATTCCATTGGTTTTGCATAGCTTTAAGGGGCTACAAATGGGTTTTTCTATCATTTACCTGCATGGGTCGACCCCATGGGTCGACCCTCAGTGTTTCTGGGCTGAACAGAAAGCTTTTTTTGAACCCTGCCTGTAGGGGTCGACCCCTGTATTCTGGGTTGTTTTTTTATTATCTGTCCACCTCTATGGGTCGACCCTTCCGGAACGTGATTTCCGGGAGAGTTTAAAACCTTATGAAAACCTCTCTAAACATTACCATACTACCCCCCATTAGTTCCCATTGTTATTAAGGTGTTTCTAACATGTATTGGGAAGGTTTTATGAGTCTTTTCCCCACCCCTTGAGTTGCATTTATAAGAGTTACGATTTTGTGAGAGGACTAACCCTAATGCTCATTCGTTCATTCTTGTAGGTGAAGAAAAGAGGAAAAACGTGGTGGTGCTCTTGCAAGGTGGTTTTCATCTACTTCCATGGAGATTTGGAGCTTGTGGTAGAAGAAGAAAAGAAGCATCTCAAAGAGAGGAACGTGAGGACGCCAAAATCGCTATCATCCGACATCAAACCAAGAAGAGCCGGAGATTCAATTGAAGGGGGAGCCTTGTGCTTGTTGAATCTTTCTTATTTTAGTCTTTAGCACATTTTTTGGGCTTAGAGCATTCATTTGTTAGCTTGTTACAAACCTATAAACGATTTTCTGTGTGTGGGTTCGGAGAACGGTTTCTCCGAGTAGTTTGAGTTGACGCTTGTGCGTCGTTTGGTGCGGAGCATATCCGCGAGTGTGTTGGGGTTTTTACCTCGTATGTGTGGGGAGAAATCTCCGTGTGTGTGTGCTACTTTTGTAGCGTGTTTGTGTTGGGGTTTGTATCCCGTGTGTGTGGGGAGAAATCCCCGTGTTTACTGCATTTGCAGCGTGTGGAGAAAGCCTTACCGGTTTAGTAAGGGGTGGACGTAGGGAGCCCGTCGTGGTCCCGAACCACCTTAAAAATCCTCGTCTCCTATGGTTTGAATTATGTGATTGTATGGTTAGCTTGTTATACTTATTTGTGTGATCATGTGTGAACGGAGAGAGTGAGATAATCTAGTTAACTTGTGTAGCATTAAATTCCTTTATCTTATCAATCTTGTTAATTCCGATGTGCGCTAGTTTGTGTTTTTAATTGGACATAGTTTTTAGTAGAACGATCTATTAACCCCCCCCTCTAGATCCGTGTTCCTACACTACGCGACCCAACAATTGGTATCAGAGCGAGGCTCTGCTGACCCTAGATCTCACGATCTACATAGTGATCCTACTGGATTCTACAATCATGAATTTTTCTGTTGAGCACATGTCGATGAATTACCTTCCTATTCTTAATGGTTCTGATTTTACTTCATGGATAGGTAAAATGTGTGGACTGATCAATTCAGTTAATCCTAATCTTTGGAAGTTGATTTATGATGGTCCTCACATATTGCCTCTAGATGAGATCAAGTGGTCTAGTCAAGATAAATTGAAGAACCATGAAAATGTCATTGTCTTAAGTTTATTGAAAAGTGCCATTGATACTCATATGTTTCCATTTGTTTCTTCTTGTAGAACGGCAAAGGAGATTATGGATCAGTTGATCAAAGTTCAAGAGATGGAAGAACAAAATTGTCTCATGGCCGACAATGATGATCAACTCAATGAAGAAAATTATGATGAGGTAAATTTTGAATCTGAAGAACTCTCTATTGAGGAATGGAAAATGGCATATGCTGAACTGTATGATAAATGCAAGAAACTCAAATCTGAAAATAAAACCTTGAAAAGGAATATTAATGAGAATGTGCATGATAATCCTTCCTGTGAAAATTGCAAAACTTTGAAGTCAAAGATTGAGAACCTACAATATGAAAAACAACTTCTAGAATCCAAAGTTGAATTGTTTTCAGATGAGATGTCATGTATGAATGAGGAGCTTGAGATGTTTAGAAAATATAATACTGCTCTTGAAATTGATACTGATTCCCATGATTTGCTTGATCAAAACAAACACTTGTTGTCTAAGATTTCATTGCTTGAAGAAACAGAAAAATATCTTAGAAACAAGTTAGCTTCTTTGTCTGATGATGGTAAGTTGTTTGAGAAATTACTTGATTCTGAAATTGATAACAAGAGCATCATGGATGAAAATGAAAATCTTAAAAAGAAAAATAGTGTTATGTTAATTCAGAATTCCTTTTTAGAGGGAAGATTTAGATGCTTTGATAAGTTTGAAAAAGAAATCTTATTGTTGAAACATGACAATGAACAGTTGCTTACTAAGATCTCAAAGCATGTTGAAGCTGAAAAGGTTCTTGAAAAGCTTGCTGAAAAACTCCACTGCACAAATCTGGAAAATAAAAACCTCATGCAAGAAAATGAAAAACTCACTTCAAAGAATTGTTTGCTTGACGATAAAATCCTTACATGTGAAAAAGAGATCAACAACTTGAAGCTTGATTTGTCTAGATTTGTCAAAGGGAAGGAGAACTTAGACACATTACTAGGTGTTAAAGTGAACTTTCAGAAAGAGGGTCTTGGTTACATCCCGGTCAACAAAAATTCTTTTGAATCAAAAATAAAAACCTCTTTTGTTCATGCCTCCGACATTCCTAGCACCTCCAAAACACCTCCTCCCGTTCCTCAAGTGAAAATCTCTAAAAATAGTTTTGATAAAAAGAAAAATCTCAACAAAAAGCCTTCCATGTCAAATAGATCTCAAAAATTAAAGTTGAATGTTGAATGCTTCTATTGTGGCATGTTTGGTCATCAAATGAATGATTGTGATGTCTTGAAAATGGATGATCAAAATGCATGCAAAGATAAATCTTTCTTTAAAAGAAAGAAAAATGTCTCATACTTTTATTGTCACAAACTTGGCCATGTCATTGATGATTGCTTTGTGAAACAAAATGATGATTATCGTGCCATAAATGTTAAGTTTAACTTTCAAAGAAAATTTAGAAATGAACATGCTTCCCATGCTAAAAGGTTTGCATCCCATAAGAAAAATTCATTCACGAACACTCATGCAAACAATGGAAGGTCATTCCATAGAACCGAATCTCCATGTTGTTTTCATTGTGGCAAG
Organism: Amorphophallus konjac; assembly: GCA_022559845.1. Taxonomy (NCBI): domain Eukaryota; kingdom Viridiplantae; phylum Streptophyta; class Magnoliopsida; order Alismatales; family Araceae; genus Amorphophallus; species Amorphophallus konjac. The sequence goes on along the minus strand of CM040119.1, from coordinate 137,690,262 downwards.
TACGGGCATGTTATGAAAGAGTGTTGATTTTTGAAAACAGAAAATTTTCATGCTTCTAGAATGCATGCTAGGTCTAATTTTGTTAAATCTAGACCTTTTGAAAATAGAAGATGGAATGGATTTGAAAATTCCTTTACTCCTAAAAGAAAGTATTTTGGTAAAACTGATTCTCCTCAATGCCTTTATTGTGGAAACCATGGACATGTTATTGAGGATTACAGGATCATGGAAAGTGATGACAAGGTGGCAATGAAAATGTCAAAGAAAACTTTTGGAAGAAATGTTTCTAATATCCAAGCACCCAAGAAGGCTTGGGTGCCAAAATTCGACAAATGAGTCGTTTGGTATGAAGGTGTGCCTTGAGGTAAATAAAGAATAAAAGGGGTTCCAGTAAAATGGAACAAGGCACATTCATATGGTAAAATCCCAACTTTGCTCCTTCACTGTCAAACTTGATGATTTTGATGTTTTGGAATGAAATCTTGGTGTGTTCTCATGTTATGTTCTAAATTCTTCACAAGCCTTACATGTCTTTATTGAATGAATATTTGGTATATCAAATGGTGATGTGTGAAATGATCGGTTAAGCTTGTTAGGAAGCCATCACTATGCGTGAGGTGATCTAAGGATCAATGCTCTCCGCCTTGTAGCAAAATTCTAAAATTGAATAGTTTGGCTCATGAGGAATCATGTCCTTTAAATGAATTGAACTTGCCTTTGAACTGTAATATCTTTTAAACTAAATCTGAAAAATTCTCTTGTTTCAAAAAGAAAAAAATTTTGAACTGTGAAATTCTTCGATCATATGCAACAATTGGTATTGAAATGTGGAAACATGTCTTTTGAAGGAAATCAATTTACCTTGAAATTCTGAAATACCACGTGCATTCAAATTGATTCTGAAATTCATTCTTACTTCTAGAAGGTAAAATTTCTGAAATGCAGAATTATTCCTTTGACAGATATTGTTTCTGAACTTGATCTATTGTTCTTGTATTCTGCTATGATGAACATGTCTCATTGGTTTAATGAATCTGAAAATTTTGAGGAACAAGCATGATGTCTTTGCCTATTGAATACTTTTCAATATGAAATGCATGAGCATCTGAGTGTAATTGAGTATCTGGTATATCAAATGGTGTGTAGTGGAAGGGTGGATTATGTCCACCTAGAAGCTCTCACTATGTGTGAGTTGGGTTTTCGAACCTTCACCTCCACCTCGTATCGGAACCTGTAAAATCTGTTTGGTTTGTGGATGATACTCTAAACTTTTGAAATGTTATTGAAAATCTATTTTTGAACATTTCTGAAAATAATTTAGGTGCACTGTTTGATTTTGATCATTTGTGTACCTTTGTTCAAAAAGGGTAAGTCTTGAAAAATGGTTGTTGCTCATCATTTGAATATATATGTCTCCTTGTGCAATCTGTCATGATGTTCTAAAAATTAAAAAAACAATTGCATTCTGCATTGCATTCTCATGCTTTTATAAGTTACATGCATTAGAAACTTCATAAGGTGCATTTAGATCATTCATATGAAAAATTGAAAACTTGCATCTTGCACCCACGTTAAATTTTACAATGTATTTAGAACTTTTAAATAAAAATCTGACATTCTACATCGCATTGGCATCTTTACATATCATTCACATACTATGCATATAAAATGACAAAAAGATGCATATTGCATATTCATGCATATAGAGCATATGCATATATTTCATGATAATCGCATATCTTAACTCATGAATGCTTGCATGAATGGTTCATGAATCCTTGCATGCTTGTAAATATTTACACTATGAAACCATTTCTTGACCTTTCTAAGGTCTTACCTCCTTGCTAAATATCAATTCAATGACTTTATTCACATGTGATACATGTCATATATTAAGGGGAAGGATTTGACTCCGACCGTGCATACATTTAGGGGGAGTCATAGCTGTGTCTTGTCGAATTCATCTTATTCATGTAAAACAAAAATTTACCCCCACACTCTTACACACAATGAATTTAATGACTTTACTTGATAATGATTTAAGAAATTCCTTCCAACACTTTAAAGGGAACTTGAATCTCTACATGGACATTAAAGAGTAATCGTGAGAAAAAAGCTGCCTACCCCACAAAAATTCAATAAGTGGTATGTGGATCCGAGTAATCGGGTCCCCCCTGAAATAAAGGAGGAAATTCGTGTCGAAAGGAGAAACAAAAATCCATATGTGTGACGAATCTAAGTAACCGGGAATCCCCATTGAGACATATGAGGAAACTCGCGTCGAAACGTGAAGTCTATTAAAAGAAACAAAATAGGGGTTGTGCGAAGCTACCGATAATCAAGAATCTAAAGTGAAAGTGTAGAGAGGATATTACCTTCTAGTGTTCTTTAGAAAATCTAAAAATCCATATGTTTTGAAGCTCATTAGTCATTGCCTCACATTTCACATGGGCATTTTTGTGATGTATGTATTTTATGAATTTGCCTACATTCATGGTTTATGTAGTACTCCCAGTTGTGTATGCACAAATCTCTTAGTTATGCTTCATGCATTACATTCTTGAATTTGAATCTCATGCTCTTTTGTTAACCCGTGCCTCATATAGGGGGAGTTATTATATGTACTATATGTGTGCATGACGATTGTGCTTGTGTGCTTGCATGTTCATGCATTCCCCTTGAGTCTAATTCTGAGCATAAACCTTACTTTTGAATGATAGAAGTCATCATGTGCATAGCTTCATATCAGGCATGATTAGCATTCATATAGTGCATATTCATTGCATTTGAAAGATGACGCTCATCATGTGCATATTTGCATACTTGACATTTTCAGCATGCATATAGTTCATTCATGATATCATCTTGAACAAATCCATACTTTCTAACAATTGGCATAGTTCATTTTGAAATACATATTCTGAACACTTCATGTTGCATAAATACCAAAATGAGTTCAACCAACAAATGGTATCCTATCTTCGAGGCTCTCTCTTCGAGAATTGACATTTCCTATATTTGTGCCTCTATCTTGATCAACATTTGGTATCATATCTTTGAGCCCCTACTTAGCATCCATTGGTATTTAAATTAGAGTCATATCCTTTGGCCTAACATGTTCATTTCATATCACATAACCCCCTGTCTTTTTGTAGATGACAAAAATGGGGAGAATGTTTGGTGTGTGCTCAATGCTTTATGAATGATGTTATCTTGGGGAGAATGGGAGAATTGGTGTATGCTCAATGTTTGTAAAATCTATATTATCACACACATCGTTTTGTCATCATCAAAAAGGGGGATATTATTGCATCCCCTAGTTCATGTTTGGTTTCAATGATATCAAAACGATTGTGTTTGTGTGTGTATGTGTTTAATTGAGCAACATGTTTTATATCTTGATTTGATGAGTTGAAAGATGGAGTCAATGCTCACTCTTGAAAGTCATGTGAACCCTTGGTGTTTAAGAAACTAATGTTATATTTATGTTAGTTTGTAGGAACACAAATTCATGGCTCATACTTGGAATCTAAAGGAGTCCATCAATGAAGCTCTTCTTCTAAAAGGGAGTTAACTATGTTCACATTTGAAAGTCATATGAATGATTTATATTTAAGGATCTCATTCCTTGAATATTTTGATTTACAGGATAAAAATTCATGATTCATATTTGAAACTCAAAGGAGTGCATCAATGAAGATCTTATTGAAAAAGGGAGTTGATTCTTCTATATTTCATGCATTTCATCAAATAGTGTAGACACGCCAAAATCGATGCTACGTTGAGTAAATCTCATGTCACCATGTGACGCCCCAAAGTGGACTTCAATATTGGCTAAAATATGAAGTTTTTTCTAATTTCTCCATATTTAATTGTGATTTCTTGGCCTTTTGCTTTAATAATTAAAATTAACACCTGTGGGGAGGGCGTCATTTAATTGACGACCTAATTAGGGGCGTTTTTCTTTAATAAACGACTGTCCAAATGGTTGTCGATTCCTGGATTTTATAAATTCTAACGAAAATAAAACTCAAGGTAATTGACGTCCTATTGAGGGACGTTGATTATTTAACGCCCGTTCAAACAGGCGTCATTTGACAATTTTAAATAAGGAAAGCCCTTTATTTCTATTATTAAATTCAGGAATTGACGACTGTATGAATGTCGTCATTTCAATTGACGCCCCTAGATAGGTCATCATTTTCACTTCCGTCTCCCTTTCGCCTGCTTCTTTCCAGTAGTAACCCTTTCCCCATTTTGCACCTTGTGTTCGATTGGGAAGAGGGTTCCTTATTGAGGATTCATTACCTTATTTTAATCCCATTAAGGCAAGGATTTTTGGCCCTATAAATATCCCCTTGAATCCCTCACGCGCGAGAGAGAACGCAGAAGAAGAGAAGAGAGAAGAGGAGAAGAACCAAAAAAGAAAAGTTAACCAGAGCAAACAACTGAGAGAGTTTTTTTACAGATGGAGAGAGTTTCTTCATTTCGTTTGTAGGAACTCCTTCCGAGGGCATTCCTCCATGGGTGATTCTTCTCCAGGCGGTGTTCTCCCTCAAGCAGTAGCAGTTCTTCATCCTACTATAGTCGCTGAAGCTCTTCCTCTCCCTTTACTGCTGCACACATAGCAGAGAGGGCATTTTCTCTTTGTTATTTAGTTGTCATCATATCATCATCACATGCACTCTTTCTTTCTAGCTCTCTGCTTGAAACGTTCTCAGTACATCGAGTATCTTGCTTTGCATACCATTGCATTTATTATACCCAACCTTGTTACTCCTCTTAGGGGTTTTAAAACCAAAACACACAAGGTGTGTGTCCATGCTTAATTTGATTGATTTCTATACTTCTAGAGCATTGATACTACACATCTTTGGCTAATCCATATCTTTAGTTTGTGTGTTTATGCAAGGGTAATCAAGCTATAAACCCCCTTCATCGGCCGGCCGATAGAAGGAGGAAGGAAGAACCCCCAATCTCACCCGCTCAATACAAGGTACATGCGATCACTCCTTTAATATTTTGAGGTAACCCCTCTCGTGATCACCCTCCTTAGAGCATCCCATGCTCAACCCCTTTCTTTTTCATATCCACATGTTTTAGCATAGTTTCTTTTTATCCCTAATAATAATTAATCATCTTTTTTATCATTCAATTCTCTCTCTTTTAAAAATGTGTGTGTGACACGTTCACAAATTGGTGATCACAGTGGGACTCTTTTTGTTTTAGTTTGATTACCCCTCCCTTTGGCGCCCTCGCGTGCCCCTCCCTTTGGCGCCCTCGCGTGCCCCTCCTTTGGCGCCCTCGTGTGCTCCTCCCTTTGGCGCTCTCGCGTGCCCCTCCTTCGTGCTCTACGTAGCACACTCCCATTGTGTACCACGTGCACACCTCCCACTGGATTAGCCAATTTGTGTAGTATCCATATCATCTTTATCAGAGGAGAAATTGATTTCTGTCTGTCATCATGGTTAACGGTTCTCTGGAACTGAATAATGCCCTTCATACTGCCGTCATTTTCACATACAGCGACCGTTCAAACAGGCGCTATTTTCATTTTTTTACGAGCATTATCATCATTTTATAATTAACGCCCCTCACAGAGGCGTCATTTCCCAATATAACGCCTCACACCAAGGCGTCATTTTCTGATCACTGCAGTTTGATGCCCCTTTCAGAGGCGTCTTTCACCGGTACAGCGCCTTACTAAATAGCATTTTTTTGGATTGTCATTGCTTTTACTCATCATGTTAAGTTTGATTACTGCTATCTGACGCCCCTATGCACAGGCGTCATTTCTATAGACAGCGCCTCACTTTAAGGCGCTATTTTATTTTGGTTGCTCTCTGTTTGCATTGTTCACAGTGATTAGCGACTGACACTCAGTCGCTTCTTGTCGATATAGCGACCTTATCCAGGTCGTCATTTTTTTGTTCTGTGCCTACAGAACCCCCGTTTACTGCTGTTCATTCGTTTGATTGATTTTGATATCATCTACTTGATATTGCCTGCATTAGGCTGCATTTAGGGCATTCGGTTTGGGAGACCTCCTCTCCCCACACTTTTAGGAGTCACACCCCCCTCTTGGCGAAGGAAGGACCCTCTTTGAGCATTCCGTCTCATTGGACCGGAAATTCCTAAACAAAGCCTTCGTAAGTCCCCGCACCCGTGGATTCCCTCACGGACGCTGGGCAGGTTGTACCATTGAAGCACCCGGAGTATAGTTGACCCATACGTTGGTGAGGAGAGAGGAAGAACCTAGATACTCGGAGATTATACCCAAATTTTCAACCAGGACCCACATTCAAAGGAGAGAGCTTATTATAAAATTCACCTTAATCTTTAAAAAAAACTTTAAAACTTTGGTCTCATTACAACTTGAGTGTTTATTTTGTTTGATAAGGTGATATCTCTTGGGTATACTTGTTTGTTGGAAACATATTTCTTCTTCCTTAAGCATGAAACTCCGTTCAGGTAAAATCATCAAAATGGCCAACTACGAATATACTTATGATGGTTATGAGGAGGGTCACTCTGACCCGTTTTATGAGGTTCCCTCTCAGGATCCTGTCTACTACGAGGGAAACTACATTCCTTCTCCCACTCAGGTCCACATGATGGACACCACTTCTCTGGAGGTTGAGCCTTCTTCCCAAGCTCAACCTACCATTCAAAATACCTCAGGGGACGCTTCCCCTTCTTTCAACTTCAACGATGTTCTCAAAGTTCTTGCTCAGTTGGATGACTCCCAGCGCCAGGTGGCCCAAGCCGCTTTAAAATGAAAGTCTGTCCCGTCATCTTCTAATCCTCCCCAGGCCATGGGTGGCCAACCTGCTAGTTCTCCCAACGACCAGGCGGTCACATCTAGGGTGCCCTCGCGCCCACCAACTCCTGTTATGACTACGCCGGCCGAACCGGCAAGTCACTCCATTGCTTGGCCTCAACAACCTCCTATTCCTCAAATTTTGAGAAGGCCTATGACGAACCAATACTCTTTTCGTCCGGCCCCAGCCGAGTCCGATAACCACACTATACTCTTCCAAAGGATGGCAAGTATGGAGGAGCAGCTCAAGAAGGTCACTGCATCCAAGGTCGCTCCCGAAATTATGCTTCCCACTCTGCCAATTTTTCACCTACCCCCGTCTGAAATGCCGAATTTCCGACGGTACAATGGAACGGGTAATCCGCACATCCACATGAAAGACTTCTTATATGAGGCATAATTCTGGCAAGATAACAAGACTTCTCTGGCTTATCTCTTTAGGCGGTTTTTATGTGGCCCGGCACTAGAATGGTTTTACTCCTTGGAGCCGACCGATGCCGGTGACTTTGATGCTATTCAACGGAAGTTTCTGCAGAAGTACAAGGACCGTGTGGGTCCCTCTTTGTCTGTTACTGATCTGGTTGCCGAAAAGATGAAGCCCGAGGAGGACTTCGTTTTGTTTGCTGATAGGTGGAGAGCTATGGCCGAGAAGTTAAAGGACACACTGTCAAAAACGGAGCAAGTGAAGATGATTATATCAAACTCCACTCCGCAGTTCCGTCATATTTTAGCCATGAACAAGTTCAGCACTATGGAAGAGCTCTACGAAAGAGCTAGATACATACAAACACAGATGAAAGATTCGCCTATTATGGGCATGTTTGAGCCAAGACCAAAGGTTATGAAGAAGAACGTTAATGTCGGTAATACTGGTGCGACCACTGAAGGCACTGTAATTAATGAGCAGGTGAGCGGGTTCGATAATTCCACACCCTTCCGTCACCCTCCAAACCAAGGGCCACCACCACAACAGCCCTCCTTCCAAAACCAAGTCCACCAGCCAAATAATAACCTTCCTCAGACCCTACGGCCTCTTCCACCGCCTCAACCGCATCAACCTGCATAGTACCACCAAATGCCCCCGCCAGCCAATTATGCACAGCAACAACTGCAACAACCAAGAAGACCATTGGGTCACCGAAGAGCACAATACCCCCCCTTACCGGAAAGTCTATTAGATATTTTCAATGCCCTCATGGCCGCCAACCTACTCACCTTGCCTAAAGAAAGAACGATATGGCTGCAACATGTAGACACCTCCCGGTATTGCGTCTTCCATCGACAGCAAGGGCACAACATCGATCATTATTTTCACTTCAAGGATTACATACATGATATGAATGATCAAGGTGATATTGATTGGGATGAGATGAGGGGGGTTATTGCTACTCTAAAGGCTCGAAGGCCTCCTCGGCAACCATCGGCTCAGCAGCACCCGCAACAAGGTCAGCAACAACAAGTTCCCCAGCAACAGTAGGCTCCTGCACCCCAACCAAATATGGAGATTGTCAATAATCCGCTACCGGAGCACCCGGTTCAAAATCAACAAGTAAACCTTGTCACCTCAATCCATGAAGTGGAGAAAGGGCAGGTTTGGCATAAGGAAAACGCCTCTGTTGGGGCCATTAATCAAAACTCCAGTCAATCGCAACCACCACAATTGCTAAGGAGGCTTCAGCCTGTACCCCCTTCCCAAATGCCACGCCCCCTTATACGTTCCAGCACTCCAGGGTCATTCAACCCTAACCCTACTCCTTCACGGCCTCTTCTTTTACGCCAACCCATGAATTCTCCTTCACCCCAAAATCCTCCACCAAATAGACATCCCCTTATCCACCCCTCGCCGGCAACCGTCACCCCTCCTGTTTCGCCACAATCTACCCCAACCACCACCATCATGCTTCCAAGGCCCCTCCTTGTCACTCGACCCCCGTCGCCGTGTTTCGATAACCCTCAGCCAACGAGGCCTCTTATAAAAACCCCTTCTCCAGCTAATCCAGCACCAGCACCCAACACGCCCTACACCATTCCCTCTGCCTCCTATACCCCTTCATCCACTCTAAGCCTGACAGAGGCTCCGAAAACAATGGTGCTCCATAGTGGACGGATGTTCCATCGAGTGTTTCCCCAGCGGGAGCAGGAGCCGATATAAGAACAAGGAGAACAGGAACAAGAGTCTGCACTAGGCACGAAGTATGACTTAATGAAGCATTTGGACAGAACGCCAGCCCGAATTTCTATTCTAGAATTAATCAAAAGATCTACTACACACCAACTGGCTTTGAGGCAATATCTGCGGAAAGTAATGGTAAACGAAGATATCCCAGTTGAACAGGTCACTACAGTCTTAAGTCCAGCCAGCAATCAACCAGCCATCACTTTTTATGAACATGAATTGGCTCCGCAGCCAGCCAGAAAATATGCATTGTGCATTACTATTGACATTAACAAGGTGGCAGTAAAACAATGTTTGGTAGATACTGGGGCATCCATTAATGTTTTGCCACCAAGTACCTTGAAAATGTGTGGCATTCTGGAGAGTCAAATCTGGCCATCTACAATCACTGTCACAGCCTATGATAACACCAAGAAGCCGCCTTTAGGTATGATCACTTTAAAAGTTGGTTTGGATCCAGTCTCAGTCACAGTGGATTTCCATATTCTAGACATGGACCAGACATTCAATGGCATTTTGGGTCGCCCTTACATTCAAGAGCTTGATGATGTGCCTTCCACGAATCATCAATGCATAAAATTTTCGCACAAAGGGCGCATTATTAAAGTCACTAGTATGCCCATTTTGCCGACAGAAGATATACATTCCGCAACATCAGTGCCTTCTATGTGGCCTTCCAATAGGCCATTGCTCTCAGTTTTGGATGTTGCCGATCTGCGGCAAGACTTGGTAAGGCCGTCTCCCTCAACCCCTCCTACCACCCAAATGTCACCACAACCATCCAAAGGCAAGAAGAAAAAGGGTTTGATGAACACACCAGGATGGAACATTCTGATGAAAATGGGGTATAGAACTGGTAAAGGCCTAGGTGTTAATCTTCAAGGGAGAGTCAAGCCCGCAAGGCATCAAAAGATGATTCCCCGAGGTGGCCTAGGGTACAAAGGGCCAAGCAAAGACAAAAACGAGCCATGGGCCATTATGACTTTCACTCTCAAGACAGATCGGCAGCCCGTTACATGGACCCTACAAACACACTTCATGAAAGGAGGCACTCATAATGATGAGCAAACCACACTAGTCACTTCCATGATGGATTGTCAAGATGTACATGCACGGCAGTTTGCCCGCCACCTAGCCCCGTTGGTTACATACAAAGCTCTGGAGTCTTTACGGCCAGATAAAAGAAGAAATATGGATGACCCCGAATGTGACTGGTATAGATGGTTCGACATGAACGATATCACTATTGCTCTAAGCCGATTGTTTATGCCAACTGATCCGGAATGGCCGCCACTAATTCATGAATTAATCAAAAATCCAGCAGTGATCACGGACAAGAGGCAGCTTCTATGCAATTACACAGATACCGGGGAGCCTGATGTGCCATTCGAGGAAGGCTACAACGTGGATAGGCTATGGGCTGGCATTTTCTCTATTAAATCTATTCATCCAACGATTGCTGTCCGTTTGTTTAATCAAATATTTTGCTCATATGTCCCTAGACCACCCCCGATCTTGATAACCTTTTCTCCAAATTCACTTCATGTTTCTCCTCCGATTCCTCCCTCGCTCCTCGAGCAATTCTCTAAACTCTCCATCACACCCCTGCGTGGGTCATCTTTCGTCAATTTGTCACTCTCAACACCACCCCCTATTCCTCCCTCTCATTGCCTTCTTCTTGTAAATGAAAATAATAAAAAAATGCCAAAATTCAAACTTTCCAATCTTTCATCTCCATTAAAAAGACCTCCTATCTTCTTCCTGAGTGTGTCCCGACCCAGGGGCCGCTCTTCTAGGATTCATTAGGGAACCTTCTCTACCCCTCCGATGAGGGGTTTTCAACTGTATCTCCTTCTGTACCCGTCTTTTCCTCACCTCCTTCATCATTGTCGAATTCTAGTGATCAGGCTAGTTGCTCTTACTCCTCTAGTTTTAAGACTCATGGGGTAGCTTCGCATAAAAGATCCAAGGGTAAACAGATTCCCCGTAGATTCTTGTTAGAGTTAGCCATCAGATGCCAAGCTTGTCTAGCCATTCCCGAGTTTGTGGAGAATCCAATTATCCTGCCAGAAGCTGAATAGGAAGATACTTGTGTTTTTAATGAGGGTTTTGGTGTTTATGAGATAATGAATGATGAAGACCCTATTGAAGAGGGGGATGAAGGTTACGAAGAATATGAGGACGAGGCTGATACTTTTTCCAGTGGCATGAGAAGATTCGATGAGCCATCAGCCTCAGTAGAAGAGCATATCAAAGAAATAAATCTGGGTACTGAAGAAGACCTTAGGATTGTCCTCATCAGTAAGAACTTGCCGCCCTCCGAAGAGGAGGCGCTTATTTTGATTCTTCAAGAATATAAGGACACGTTCGCATGGAGTTATGAAGATATGTCGGGACTAGACCCTGCGCTTGTTGAACATCGACTTACGCTTAAGCCAGGGTCCATTCCGGTTAAATAGCGGTTGAGACGTTTCCACCCTAATATGGCATTAAAAATTAAAGAAGAGGTCGATAAGCTTCATAAGGCTAGATTCGTTAGAGTTGTCTTCTATCCCAATTGGGTGGCTAACATCATCCCAGTCATGAAGAAAGATGGAAAGTTACGGATTTGTATAGACTTTCGGGACCTCAACCGCGCGTGTCCTAGAGATGACTTCCCCCTCCCTCATATTGATGTCTTGATTGACAATACAGCAGTATATGAGACTCTCTCTTTTATGGATGACTTTTCAGGTTACAATCAGATTTGCCTGGCTGAGGAGGATCAAGAGAAAACATCGTTCACTACACCATGGGGAACTTATTGCTATGTAGTCATGCCCTTTGGACTTAAGAATGCTGGAGCCACCTATCAAAGGGCTATGATGGTAATTTTTCATGATATGATCCACATTTATATAAAGGTGTACGTTGACGACTTGGTAGTACAATCAAAAACAAGGATTGAGCATCCTAGGGTTCTAACTAAAGTCTTGCAAAGAGCACGGGAGTATCAGCTAAAAATGAATCCCAAGAAGTGTGTGTTTGGTGTTTCATCAGGGAAGTTGCTTGGGTTCATCGTAAGTAAGAGGGGTATTGAGATTGATCCCAACAAGATGAAGGCCATAAGGGAAATGTCTCCTCCCAGGAATTTGAAAGGAGTTCGAGGATTGATCGGTTACAATTTATTCGCCGATTTGTTTCCCAGCATTCACAAAGATGTAGGCCGTTCTACGAGCTTACTAAGTCGGGAGTCGAGTTTATTTGGGATGACAAATGTCAGGCAGCTTTTGACGCATTGAAGGATTATCTCTCAAATCCTCCTATCCTGAGGCCGCCAGTTCCAGGCAAACCACTTGTTCTCTACATTTCCATCCTGGATGACTCTGTAGGCGCTGTCCTAGCCCAAGTTGACGAAGAAGGAAAGGAAAGGGCAGCCTATTACTTGTCAAAGCTTCTCAACCCCTGTGAGCAGAGGTACTCAGCTATAGAAAAGACTTGTGCTGCTTTAGTCTGGGTAGTTCAGAAACTCAAGCATTATTTCTTAGCTCACGAAATTCACCTCATTGCCCGTATGAATCCAATCAAGTTTCTTCTTGAAAAATCCGTTCTCACCGATCGATTAGCACGATGGCAAAGCTTCCTTTCTCAATTCGATATTATCTACATTCAGCAAAAAGCGATTAAAGGCTATGCCATAGCAGAACATCTTACTCATCACCCTCTCCCTAGATTTGACCCTATTCGCTCAGAGTTTCCAGATGAGGAACTAATGTTCGTTAATCAATCCGATTCGATGTGGACGTTACATTTTGATGGAGCTTTGAATTCAAAAGGAAAAGGGATTGGCATTGTTCTTCTATCACAAGAGGGTATCACTATTCCGCTCGCCTCTCAGCTTGTATTTCCAGTTACAAATAATATAGCTGAGTATGAGGATCTTCTGGCCGGACTGGTGGCCGCTCATCAATTCGGTGTTACCCAATTGCGAATTGTAGGTGATAGTCAGCTTATTCTTTGCCATGTGCTCACCAAGTGCCGTACGCTCAATCCTAAACTCAAACCCTATCAGGAATTGACTTCTGCTTATACCAAGCTTTTCAGCAAATTAATCTTCGTTCACGTTCCTCGTGATCATAACATTTTAGTTGATGCTCTCGCTTCTCTTGCATCTTCCCTGGTTTTCCTTCCCGAAAGGGATTCCCATTCTATCATTGTTCACAAACGGCTCACCCCAGCTATTAAGGATCCAGCTTTCCTTAGTGTTAAGAGGAGGTGCTTAGGAAGGTTAAGCAAGGTGGAATCATTGAGAATAAGGAGGTCATGCTATTGGATTTAGAAGAAGAATTGAATGATGAAGAAAAGCCGTGGTATTACGAGATTGCTAAGTATTGCCATGATCAATCCTATCCCGAGGAGGCCACGGCTGAAGAAAAGAAAGCCATTAGAAGAGTTGCTCAACGATACACCCTGATTAGAGGTATACTCTACAAAAGAGGTCTCACCGGAGTTTTATTAAGGTGCCTGGATGATGATGAATCTTAGAAGGTCGTGGAAGAGACGCATTAAGGAGTGTGTGGTGGTCATGTCAATAGCCAGATGCTTGCTAAGAAGATCCTTAGGCTAGGTTTCTATTGGCCCGCTCTAGAAGAGGATTGTTCCATCTATGTTCGAAGGTGTGTTAAGTGCCAACTACACGTCGAAAAAATTCACTCTCCTGCTTCTTCACTCCATCCTATTTCCTCCCCATGGCCTTTCTCCATGTGGGTTTTCGACATTATTGGACCCCTTGGTGATCCGAACCTCCTCACAAAACCAAAGTCATTTATACTCACGGCCACGGAGTACTTCACCAAGTGGGTGGAAGCGGAAGCTTATGTGGAGATAAAAGCGTCAACCGTCTGCAAATTTATAATGAAGAAAATCATCGCAAGGTTCGACATCCCGAGTACCATCGTCACCGACAATGGGCCACAATTCATCTCTTAGGAGCTTCAAGACCTCTGCAACAGGTATAACATTGCATTACATCATTCATCTCCTTACTATCTGCAGGGCAATGGCCAAGCAGAGGCAACTAACAAAACCTTGATCAAGATTATTAACAAAACATGTGAGGTTACTAAATTTGTGGATTGGCCAGAAAAATTGGTTGAAGCTCTTTGGGCCTATCGCACTTCTATTCGTACCCCTACTGGGCAGACCCCTTTTGCCCTTACTTATGGAATGGAGGCGGTAGTCCCTTACGAGATTCTTATCCCTTACCTTAGAGTACAATTGGACAAGGAGCTCCCCATTGATGAGCGTCGCGAATCTCTCCTTGCTCAGTTGGAACTCCTAGACGAGAAGCGTCTGGCCGCCGCCGAGCATGCACGTATTTATCAAAACAGGCTTTCACGTTTTTACCAAAAGAAAGTAATTGAGAGAAAATTTAAAATCGGTGAAATGGTAATTAAAAGAATCTTCGTAAAACCCGAAGGGCCTCGTTCAAAGCTTCAACCTAACTGGGAAGGGCCCTTCGTCATAAAAGATGTTTATCCTAGCAACGCTTACAAATTAATTAATGCTAAAGGTGAAGAGCTGGCTCACCCCTAGAATGGTCTTTACTTGAAGAAATACTACCCATAAAAAAATAAGAAAAAAATTCGGAAAGAGAAGATTAAAAACAACAAAACAACAAAACAAAAATCAAAAATTTTGCAGACTAGCACGGTACATAGGCCGCGAGCCCGAAAAATCAAAATCCTTAATTCATTCTTTAGTCTTGAGGGTTTAACTTTGGGGTCAACTCCCACACACACTATACGCTTTGCTTTTAAACTCGAGGGGCCCGAAATTCGAGGAAAGTCAGACCCAAACTAAGAGTATACGAACCTTACCTATTCTCTCCTCTTCGGCTCACGAGAGGAAGTACGAGTCAGGGAATACTAACCAAACCTGTGTGCGGCCCTAGTAGGTGGAAGTCAGGGCCCAAAAGGGAACAAAATACTTAAAGCCCAAGTATAATTAGGTTTCTATCTGTTAAAAGGAAAAAAAGGAAAGGAAAAAGAAAGTTACAAAAAAGCATGTCAAGAGGGAAAAGTCCCCGCAAGGAAAACCCTGGTCATAAGCATGTATGAATAAGGGCAAAAAGAGCAACAAAATTTTCCTAAGCCAAAGGCCGAATCCCAACGGGCATTAGGGCAGGGGAGGAAAGTTTCCCCGATCTCGGAAACCTCCTGTGAGCTTCCTCAACTTATTCTTCCCTTCCCCCTCCATGGTAGGTTACAAGCTCAGAGCATGGCGAAGACCGACTAAGAAGGATGGGTTGCGAGAGAACATGAGTAAAAGCACAAGTATTTAGGCACGTTGACCCTTTGTTAAATCTTTTAAGAAAGATTAATGAATTCAAGACGATGATTGTGTAAGGTTTAAGGCCCTTATATTGTGCCCAGTCCCATCAAAAAAAAGCAAAAAAAAAAATTGTTTTCCTTAAAAATAACGCCCTCTGGGCAGGCATCATTTTCATGAGCCGCGACTCCTCTAGGGTCGTCATTTCCAAAATAACCAAAAAAATAATAAAAAATAAATAAAAATATAATTGATCTTTTAATTCACGCCCTTTATAGGGGCGTCATTTAATAAATTCACGGCTTTGTCGATGTCGTCATTTTTCATGATAAAAAATAAAAAATAGAAAAAAATGTTTTTCTAAATAAACGCCTCTCGCTTCGGTGTCAATTCCACAATCAGCGCCCGTTTACGGGGGCGTCATTTTTAAACTACAAATAAAAAAAAGAGAGAATAACAGAAAATCAAGCATGCTGCTGCTCATCTCATATACTTGATTGCATCTTTGTGTGGACATCTTTTTATTTTAAGTTGACATCTGTTTGCTTGCATGCTGTATTTCCTTATATATTTTTATTATCCACCTTTATTAATTAGAGGCTTGGCCCCTTGACCAGTCAACAAGGTTAAAGAAGAGACAACCCCTTGCTTGTTGAGCAAGGGGCCAAGCCGGACAGATGGATTAATCTGTTTGTTTAAGTATGAACTACAGACACAGGGCAAGAAGGAAGACAAAGAAAGGAAGAGACAAGGCAAGTACACAAGTCCACAAGTGCTCAAAGTAACTCAGGTAACAAAAATTTTAATTTCATATATATATCAAGTCTCTCTCAACTCTCGCCTCCACCCTCCTCTCTCCAACTCTCTACCTCACCATCGTCGTCCCGACGAGGCGCTCGTGGAGGGGGTATGGACCCCCGGGAAGTAGCTGGAGCTCGAACCTGCTCCTCTGCCTCGCTCCTCTGCCGAAGAGAGGAACCCGCTACGAAGGTAGAACTGGTAAACGCGTACCCTGTGGCCCGCGCTCTGTCCCGGCCGCGCTGGAGCCGCTTCTCAGTCGACCGTAGCCGCTCCTGAGTGACGGCTAGCTGGATCCTCAAGTCTGTGAGCTCCCGCTCGCGTGCTGCCCGCTCCTCTCACTCCCGGGCACGCTCCATGCGCTCTATCTTGAGGGCGACTCTCAGTCTGCCACGTCCTGAGGTAGCTCCTCTCGCCGCCTCAAGGCCCTCTCCAGCTCCGTGACTCGCTGCTCACGGATGGTCAGCTCCATCCCAGCTAGTGCAGCATGGGTAAGTGCCGCCTGCAACTTGGAGGTCTGTAACCAATTAAACGAATCATTAGTTACACATTTAATTCAATAATTCATGAAATAAGCAACTGAAATAAGATCTTTGTTAACTTATCCGGGAAGTCATCGCTTGCTGTCCTGCCTCGATACAGGTAAGCGAGGCTTGGAGCTCCTCCGTCTGTAAAAACACAAATTTTCATCAACACATAATAAACATGTAACCAAATGCAAATATGAGTTTTAGTTTAAGTTTACCCATGTGGCGAGGTCGCGCTCTGTCGCCTCGGCTCGTGCCACCGCTCCAGCCAGCTACTCTGCTAGTGAAGTCGTCTCTGCACTAGGCCCCCTCGAGCTGGAGGCTCCTCTCGTTTCTCTCATCGCCGCTCCCTACTGGGCACGCTGCATTCATTGAGATTATCAGTGGCTAATCATCAATAATTTAGGAAATCATTTGCATATAGGTAATTTAAACACTCACCAGGGTCTGTAGGTCTGCCCGTGTGGTAGCCAGCTGGGCCTCTAAGTCGTGGAGATGGGCTTGCATGTCCATCGCCACTATGTCCCGTGCATCCTACATTCATCATGCACATCTGTCACACAATAGATATATAACATTTGTAATTAATTAAAAAGAAAATGAATTCATACATACCCCTAAGACCCTCATCTGGGGTCAGCTGGCGTAAACCTCCCAGTAGTGTCGGAGGTACTCAGAGCTGTCTGTCGCCTGTGAGGTAACTCGGGTCCCGCCACGCTACCAGTCGGCATACTGGTCAGGATACCGGGCTCTCCAATCGATCGCCTTCGTGCGACAGCGTGTCATCTTGCCTATCCCCCGGGGCTCTCCCACCTCGACCCACTCCTAGTGTAGGTCGAGGGTCCTCATCATCAGCCTAAGCCATAACGGCTCAATCTCGTTCAGGCAATCAACCCAAAGCTCATGCCCAAAGCGGGGTCGGCCCGCTACGACCCAGGGCTGGCCTTCATCGGTCATCCCCTCATAGGGTCTCCACACCACCTGCATTCACAAACATGCATCATCATATCCCATCATCATCATTTCATACATATTTCATAAAACAAAAAAAAATTGCATCGTGTTCAGCATGCATACCAGTGAGGTAGGGTAGTCATGAAACTCCCTCCGTAGAACTCGCAACTCGTAGGCGAGTGGCGCTCCTGTCACGACGATCATCCAACGCCGTGCTAGAGGGAAGGATCCCTCATCTCTGGGTCGAGGGTCGACACGCCCCATCGGCATGTATAGGTGGCTCCATATCTGCATCCATGCATTGCATTAGTAAAGCATTCACATACATTTAAGAAAAAGAAAAAAAGATAAAGATAAAAATGCATACCTGAAGAAAAGGTGAAAAGCCGCTAACAGTCGTCTCTCGACCTGTCCCTGTGGACAAGTCGACTATCAGGTGTGCCAGCAATGCTACTCCTCAAGCGTATCTGCCGACGCCCTCTAAGTCCTCAAGAATCCCTAGGAATCGGCAGTTGATGATGTCGCCCTTCGTGCCGAGTAATAACCTCCCAAGCATCAAGAATAGAAACCTCCTCAAATCTCGATCTGCTCTCTCTCTCTCTGTTGGGTCCTGGCAATAGGCAGCCCTAGCCCCATCAATCAACCTCTGTGAGAACTGCTCTAGAGACTCCCTTGACCTCTGCCTAGAGTCACCCAACCCCATAGCAATGGTAAGATCGGTGCGGTAGATGGTCCTACACTCACTCGATGTCTCGTAGACTATCTCTAACCCTAGCAGCCTCTGAGTCAGCTCACTATAGTCAGGTAGGGTGATCACGCTCACAGCCTCTCCATCCACCCTCAGCCCGGTGATCCTAGCAACATCCTCTAGGCTAGGAACCATGTGACCCCATGGCATCAGAAATCCCCGGCTAGTCCTATCCCATCTCTCCCTAAGCACCTAGATCAGGGGTAGGTCAGGTCTCATGGGCTCTATGCGAAGGAAGGGTCCGAACCCCATGGCATCTACCCTATCCCGCTGAAAGTCTGGAAGCCCGTAGTAAGCTACTCGAACTTGGACCCAGGATATCCGAGTCCTCATCAACCCCTGCAAACAACAAAAGAACATTTTCACTTAAGTTTTATATAGTTTCTCATGTGAATTTTCATCAGCTGTTTCAATTTACCTTCTGTTTGACTTATTCAATTGACGCCTCTGAGCGGGGCGCTGTTTCAGAATGTGTTTTGGCGATTTTATGCGTAATTTGAATTGACGACCACCCCTGGGTCGCTATTTGTTTAAGTGACGCCCCTATGGGGGGCGCTATTTTGAAGGTAATTTTCTGCACTAAAAAAAATAATTCTGATTTTCTTAATTGACGACCACCCCTTGGTCGTTGTTTTTCGGGGTGTTTAAAAAATATAACAGTGCACGAAATAGAAATAAAATAGTGATATATGTCAAAAATAAAAGAAATGGCATGAAAATTACCAGCATGGTGATTAAGCATGATAATTTTGAAATGACGACATGTTGCAGGGCGCGGTTTCAGGAATTAATCATTTTCAGAAAATGAAAACAATTTTAATTAACGACCCAGGGAGGGTCATTGTTTTAATTAACGGCACACACTGGAGCATCATTTGACTGTGTGTCACTGGTTTTCCCTTCACCGAGGGCTATGAAAACTGATGGAAAATGAAAAAAAAATCAAAATTTAATTGAAATAAAGGCTTTGGGTAGGGCACCTACCTTGCTTCGTTCGGGCGTTAGAAGACCTCCGCGGAGTGGCTGCCGGGGTTGCCGTGGTCGCTGTGGTTGGCCGGGTCGAGGGACCGCCGCCGCCGCCGGTGGCTCACCTTCTTCATCTCTTCCTTCTCCTTCTTCTTCTCCTTCTTCACCATCGTCATCTTCCTCATCGTCTTCTTCATCCTCGCCATCATCTTCATCTTCTTCTTCTCCATCATCTCCTCTTTCTTCCTCGTTGGCCGCTTCTTCTTCTTCGCCATGCTCCGCCGCCGGAGCACCCTCGGCCACCGCGAGAGGAGCTTCCTCCACGTTGATTATTTAACGCCCGTTCAAACAGGCATCATTTGATAATTTTAAATAAGGAAAGTCCTTTATTTCTATAATTAAATTCAGGAATTGACGACTGTGTGAATGTCGTCATTTCATTTGACGCCCCTAGATAGGTCGTCATTTTCACTTCCGTCTCCCTTTCGCCTGCTTCTTTCCAGTAGTAACCCTTTCCCCATTTTGCACCTTGTGTTCGATTGGGAAGAGGGTTCCTTATTGAGGATTCATTACCTTGTTTTAATCCCATTAAGGCAAGGATTTTTGGCCCTATAAATACCCCCTTGAATCCCTCACGCGCGAGAGAGAACGCAGAAGAAGAGAAGAGAGAAGAGGAGAAGAACCAAAAAAGAAAAGTTAACAAGAGCTAACAACTGAGAGAGTTTTTTTACAGATGGAGAGAGTTTCTTCCTTTCGTTTGCAGGAACTCCTTCCAAGGGCATTCCTCCACGGGTGATTCTTCTCCAGGCGGTGTTCTCCCTCCACTAGTAGCAGTTCTTCATCCTGCTATAGTCGCTGAAGCTCTTCCTCTCCCTTTACTGCTGCACACACAGCAGAGAGGGCATTTTCTCTTTGTTATTTAGTTGTCATCATATCATCATCACATGCACTCTTTCTTTCTAGCTCTCTGCTAGAAACGTTCTCAGTACATCGAGTATCTTGCTTTGCATACCATTGCATTTATTATACCCAACCTTGTTACTCCTCTTAGGGGTTTTAAAACCAAAACACATAAGGTGTGTGTCCATGCTTAATTTGATTGATTTCTATACTTCTAGAGCATTGATTTTGTGTGTTTATGCAAGGGTAATCAAGCTATAAATCCCCTTCATCGCCCGACCGATAAAAGGAGGAAGGAAGAACCCCCAATCTCACCGGCACAATACAATGTACATGCGATCACTCCTTTGATATTTTGAGGTAACCTCTCTGGCGATCACCCTCCTTAGAGCATCCCATGCTCAACCCCTTTCTTTTTCATATCCACATGTTTTAGCATAGTTTCTTTTTATCCCTAATAATAATTAATCATCTTTTTTATCATTCAATTCTCTCTCTTTTAAAAATGTGTGTGTGACACGTTCACAAATAGCTTTTCAAAGTCTTGGTTGGGTATTTTCATGTATTTTCCTCATAAGATTTTTGGACTTGAAATATCCTCAACCTTGTAACTTGAAATTTGATGGATGTGATTTTAATGATGCTTACTCGTTTCTTGGACTCATGGTAATCTAAATTTGGGAAGTTTATATCAATGCTCCTTGTGAAACAATGCTTCATGAATGTTAGTTTTTGTCAATAAGAATGCCATTTGAATGAATGTGTTCCCATGCTTTTCTACATGCTTTGCATTTGACATGATTGTTAACATTTGGGTACTGAAGCATTTTGGTGTTAAAATTATGAAAGATACAAGAAAGTGATTGAATGGTTGAGCTCCCATATTTTTTTATTTGGTCGATTGATAGATTCATGTTCATCATATCAAAACCTTGTCATTTGGTGGAAGTGTTTTTGTTGGTTGTGAATGGAAAATCAATTACATGCTTGAATGGGTTCAATGATGTATTTTGATGAGAATAAGTTCTAAGTGTTAATGCTTGATTGCATGGCTGTGGAGAGTTGAATATGAGCCTCATCATGTTGCTAGTATATTTCATTGAGCTTCATTTGATATGAGTGAAAGAATTTCAAGACGATGGATTGTGTGAAAATAGCATGTTTGGGTTCCTCGTCGAAGCATGATAATTTCATATCCTTGTTTTAGACAACACAAGATGGTGTGCATGTTTTGGTTGAAATGCTAACTCGATATATTCTTGTTTTGAACTCACCTTTTCACTATTGAGATCATAGCATTTGAGATCATGGTGTTCCGGGTTGATTTGCATTCTATATTGTGCTTATTCATTCTAGAAATGCTAGTTTCAAGAGAGAAGTTCATTTGATTTTCAAATCCATACTAATTTGATTTTTATATGATTTTGTAGGTTCAAACCATCCAAATCAATCATCCGGAATCAAGGGACATTGGTCACATTTATTCCATTGGTTTTGCATAGCTTAAAGGGGCTAAAAATGGGTTTTTCTATCATTTACCTGCATGGGTGGACCCCATGGGTCGACCCTCAGTGTTTTTGGGCTGAACAGAAAGCTTTTTTTGAACCCTGTCTACAGGGGTCGACCCCCCTGCAGGGGTCGACTTACCTGCAAGGGGTCGACCCCCCTGTATTTTGGGTTGTTTTTTTTTGTAGGTCCGCCTCTGTAAGCCCGAGGGTCGACCCCAAGGGTCGACCCTTCCGGAACGCGATTTTTGGGAGAGTTTAAAACCTTATAAAAATCTCTCTAAATATTACCATACTACCCCCCATTAGTTCCCATTGTTATTAAGGTGTTTCTAACATGTATTGGGAAGGTTTTATGAGTCTTTTCCCCACCCCTTGAGTTACATTTATAAGAGTTACGATTTTGTGAGAGGATTAACCCTAATGCTCATTCGTTCATTCTTGTAGGTGAAGAAAAGAGGAAAAACGTGGTGGTGCTCTTGCAAGGTGGTTTTCATCTACTTCTATGGAGATTTGGACCTCGTGATAGAAGAAGAAAAGAAGCATCTCGAAGAGAGGAACGCGAGGACGCCGAAATCGCTATCATCCGACATCAAACCAAGAAGAGCCGGAGGTTCAATTGAAGGGGGAGCCTTGTGCTTGTTGAATCTTTCTTGTTTTAGTCTTTAGCACATGTTTTGGGCTTAGGGAATTCATTTGTTAGCTTGTTACAAACTTATAAATGATTTTCTGTGTGTGGGTTCAGAGAACGGTTTCTCCGAGTGGTTTGAGTTGACGCTTGTGCGTCATTTGGTGCGGAGCATATCCGCGTGTGTGTTGGGGTTTTTACCTCGTGTGTGTGGGGAGAAATCCCCGTGTGTGTGTGCTACTTTTGTAGCGTGTTTATGTTGGGGTTTTTATTCCGTGTGTGTAGGGAGAAATCTCCGTGTTTGTTGCATTTGCAGCGTGTGGAGAAAGCCTTACTGGTTTGATAAGGGGTGGACGTAGGGAGCCCATCGTGGTCCCGAATCACCTTAAAAATCCTCGTCTCCTGTGGTTTGAATTGTATGATTGTATGGTTAGCTTGTTATACTTATTTGTGTGATCATGTGTAAACGGAGAGAGTGAGAGAATCTAGTTAACTTGTGTAGTATTAAATTCCTCTATCTTATCAATCTTGTAAATGCCGCTGTGCGCTAGTTTATGTTTTTAATTGGACATAGTTTTTAGTAGAAGGATCTATTCACCCCCCCTCTAGATCCGTGTTCCTGCACTACGGGACCCAACACCGAAAATGATGTGCAGACTGATTGGTCTCCCTATGTGTTAAACATAAAATCAAAATATCTATATGACGTGGCGGCGGCGTGGAAGAGATCGTCGGCACTCCGAAGACACAAACGGGATGGTGGGTAGCACGGGAAGGGACGGGTGACTACTGTCTCGCGTGGCTCGGCCTCTCGCCGGACGGTCTCTCACCGGGCAATCACTCAAATCTCACAAGGAGCTTGGAGGGAAGGGAAGTAGCAAGGGGGAGAAAGCTACGTTGGCTTTCTTCTTTCATTCATTCAATCAAAGAGAAAAGCAATACACTAGCCTCC
Source organism: Amorphophallus konjac (assembly GCA_022559845.1). NCBI lineage: Eukaryota > Viridiplantae > Streptophyta > Magnoliopsida > Alismatales > Araceae > Amorphophallus > Amorphophallus konjac. The sequence continues at coordinate 137,666,979 of CM040119.1, read as the reverse complement.
TTTATATAAGGATGGCCAAATTACACGAGGACAAAAATACCCCTAGACATTTCAACTAAGGACCTTCATATCCTTTGACTATTGGCCTAATAAAACAAAAGACTATTGGCCTAATAAAACAAAAGCAAAACATACATGTAGCCCATACACACAATACAATCTTAAAATACATAGAAAATGGAAATGGGCTTCAGGATGTCGAATCTCCTAGCGACAGGCTCAGTGGTGTCGGAGCGGTGCCGTGTCGGCTCCGTGTAACTGGTCCGGTGTCCCCACCAATCCTCCCGGGGCGGCTAAAACATGACTCCGTCATGTAAGGTGGGACACCGCTCTGGTAGTGCTCCAGCAAGTCTGGATCGAGATGCTAAAGATCTTTCTCGGGTGAGCTAGGAATCATCAAAAGGTGGGCAGTCCCGCCAGTGGACAAGGTAGCGCTTGATAAACCTGACTCCGTGTAGCTGTCACCTGCTCATCCAGTATCCTCTTAATTTGCCCGCGCGGTGCTCTCGAGGCTGGTGGACGCACAAGGGTGCGCTCACTCTCAATGGGAGGAGAATGCTCGAAAGGGTCATGTTGGCACTCAAAATATAATCCTTCGGCGACCAAGCCGCAAAGATGAATGATACGGCCCACTGAAGCACAGAAGCCGATGAAGGCTAGCTTACTGAAGGCTCTTCAAGCTCCTAGAGCCCCGAGCCACCTTGAAGCGAACACCGGGGACTTCACCTTAGGAGAGTCGGAATGAACCCACAACCAACCGGCAGCGCGACCAAGCCTTCCCAATGATCCGGCATCGACCTCGTCATGTCGCTACCACACATCCGTCGCCCGACCAAGGACGACGGTCTACCAAATGGCTCTCCTAAGGGGGGAAAATGTCCTCGGCCGTCCATAACAAGGGGCCGAAGGTTCTGTCAACAGAGGGCCCCGATCATCCTACATGGGTTCGGCTCCTCGTCATAATGGGCCCATTAGTGGCCAACTGATCGCCATTCAAGGCAGAATCATCCGGGATGCAACACCGTCCCGCAAAGAAGCCTCGAGCATGAGTCCATCTCGACCAGAAGCACAAATCACAGTGTCGGAGGCCGTGCCAACAGGTTACCCGTATGCTCGGGCCAGACACACGCGGAGGTCTGATCAAGGCCGTTCGTCATATCGAGAGCTTCCGCGACACCACGTCAAGGTTTTTGAAAGGCCAGGGTGAAAGGAACAGTCAACTGGAGTCTACGGAATCATCCCCGGACCCACCGGCCTGCCCGCGCCGAGCAAACGAGTCAAAACGGCGCGTGAAGGGTCACCGGCGCCGCTTAAAACGGCGCCATTAGAAAACGGCGCGCCCATTGTCATCGGGGGACTACTTCCCGGCGCCATCAAAAATGGCGCGCCCTCTTCCCAGGGCGCCGGATCAACAAGGCTATATATATAGCCTGCCTTCGAAACAAAAAAAAAAGAGGGAGAAAAAAGGAAGGCAGGAGAATCAAAGAAAAAAGGGGAATCAGAGGGTTTTCTTCGTGGCGAGTGGAGAGCCCTTTCTCTGAGAGTTCGTTGGCCGCCGCCGCCATCCCCTATACTGCTCTGCTCAAGCCTCCCGGTGTCGGAGAGGAAGATCAACTACTTCTTTGTCTTGTAGGTGGGTCACCGTCGTGTTCCCCGTCGATTTCCCCCTTCTGATTTTCTTTTTTCGTTTCCCCTGCTGCAATGTAAGTGAGGAAGAGGGGAAGGGGCGATGATACGAGCCTTTCCTCCCCCCTTCTCTCACCATTACTTCTTCCCCGTCTGCTTCATCTGTGATGAGCCTCTGTTAATGTAAACGGTGGTCGAGCGACAACGTCGGCGCCGAATATATACGCTGTGTACATACCCGTGCTGTTCACGGGATGAATGAAATGCTATTGTGGTTGATGCCCTATCCTTTCTCCATGCCTTCTCTAATCTCTTCTCGAATGTGCATTCGATGATTTTCCGGCATATGTACTCCCATGTAATCGTTTTCCCCAACGATGGATGCCTCCTGGGCTATATGAATCATTCTCCCCCTCCCGGGGGTTTTCTTTCTTGATTTTTTAGTATAATGGCCGGGCTCTGCACCGTATACGCCATGGATCCTGTGATCAGAGACGCACCTCTGTGCGCATCTCTGTCTATCTCTATCTGGGGAGCACGTCCTCACCGCCGATGTGCCTCTTCTCATAGGCCAAACCGGGGGGGATTCCCTCTGTCTTTCTTTCCTCTTCTGCGGCGAGCCCTCGCTGGTTTGTTTCCGAACATGATATGTGTATATCTCCTCCCCGGACCCTCATGCTAATCTCATAGCATGCCGGCATCAACTCACTTAGCCCGCGGGTTTCACCGTCTTGCGCTACTCTTTCCGCCCCGCTCGGATCTTCACAGTAGTATGCTCTGTAGCATCACTCCAGTGCCCGAGGAGGGGGACATTCCCCCAATCTTCTACATCAGTCATTCGACCGGCAGAGGGTTCGTCCATTGATGACAAATATCCCCACGGGCTATTGAATGCACAGCAATGGGCCCATACCCTACAGTTCAAATCCATGGTCCTTAATGGATTTCGTGGTGGCCGTGGGTTATGTCTCCCTTGTAGGCTAGCCCTCGGGAGTTCCTTCCTCTATTGGTCATCCCGATTCGAGTGTTGTGGTGACTCAGGTCGCGTGCCCCTCGTAGGCTAGCCCTCGGGGTTTTCGCTCCCATATTGAGTCGCCTCATTCACTCACTGTCGCCCACGGACTCGGTGCCCCTAGCAGGCTTGCCCTCGGGGTCTTCCTTTCCGTTCGGGTTTGCCGGTCGCCGTTGCACCACCCGGCTCTCAGGGTTTGCTCCGCCTCGTGAGCACTCTCCACTTCTCCCCGACAATCCTCCGGGATGGGGAGATGCTACCGAAATTTCGGCTCGAACGAGTCTAAACTCGGAACGATCGCCGCGCTCGAGTCTGAACCTCGCGCGAGCCCGTGACTTGACTTCTTGGATGTCTTGGGACCGATCCACGAATAATCAACTCAATCAACTTTCAAAATCTCTCAAAACATTTTAATAAATCCATAAATAAACCAACAAAAATCTTGGTGTCCGAGAAATTGGGCTAAATCGGCGCCGTTCATGCATGGCACACCTTAAATGGCGCGCCTTAAAACGGCGCGCCCTTCCTGACGCGCCCCAATCAGGCCGCGCCGGTTTAACACATCTTTTCCATTTACCTACGGTTTCCGGCGCCGTATTAAGCCATTTACCCACGTTTCAGGGCGCCGTTTCAAGCATTTTAACCCCTGTCTTCGCAAGCGTTGCACCGGTTTCACGCTGAATCATGTCGTTGTGTCGTTCCAGTCTCTTCCCCGCTCCCGGGATGATTTCTGGTGTCAACCATAGAATGAAGCAAACTCTTTGATCAGTGAACTGAATAAATCAGCTTGTTCGAGCTTGAATTGATATGTCTCAAGTTTTCGTCGTTATGCCTTAGTCCAGGCATTCGTGTCCCGTCAATGCATGCTTGAGTGTGCACATCCTCGGTATATCAAATGACATTGCCGGAAGGTCAGGCTACGCCTGATCGCAGGTCTTGTTACGCGTGAAGGTGGCCTTCGGGCCTAAGTCCTTCGCCATGTACCGAGGCCCACCCAAATAAATTGTGTGTAGTCAATCATAGCGTCTCGCATGATCACTCGCATGCTCTGTATCCTTTATTCCGGCCTCGACAGCCCTTCATCTCGACAATTAATCAAAGGTGTTCCCTCCTCATGGGGGATGTAATTAACGCCATAGCCTTTATGGTATGGCGGACTGCTGGTCCCGACCGAACCTCACATTCGCCCGACACGGGTCAGAATGAGCGCATCAAAAAATTGTCACTCATGTGACTGGCACGCCCGCATCGTCAATTGATCATTCGACCACCAGTTGGTCAGTTGGTCGGTCGACCCGCGAGCGAGAGAAAAAAAAAAAGGTCGCGAACAAGTCTGGCATGCCCGGTGGGACCAGCGTCACCTTTCATCTCTTTGCCGAGATACTTGGGCTTCGAGGCCCTCCCAGAGGCTACTGATGTTTGGCTTGTTTATTTCTTACAGGCGGACAATGACAACCAATGGGATAACTGGCGTCGACTTCGATCTTTCGATAAGCGCTGGACACGCGCAAGGGTACCTGGCAGTACCCATGGAATTCGGCAGCTTCCCTGCCGCTGTGGGCTTCCCCAACTTTTTAGGGTTAGCCTTTGTAGATATGCTAGAGGTCGAAGCCCCAGAACCTGCCAAGGAAGCTGTGGAGAAAATGGAGCCTCTGGGGGTTCCCTGCTGCAAAGACTTGTCTGAAAGTCCGTCCCCGGCCGCTAGCTGTCTGGTGCACCACGTCATATGTGGGACCCACCCCAATGTCATCAACAAACACCCTGGAGGAGGCCAGCGTCGCCAGGCCCGCAAGAATGCTGCTGTAGTCACCAGAACTCTGTCTCAGTCCGGGAAATCTATACTAGTCGGGGGTATGCGCGTCTTCCTCGATGGACGCACTGTACGGGTGACCCCAGACCGAGTCATCCCCAATATTCCTGTTTACAATGCCTATCAAGCTCTCGCTGGAAGGAGGGCAGAAATAGAAGAAATCGGTCATTATGGCCAGGGAAGCCCGGCACCCAGGCCGAGGAAGTTTAAACAGGTGTGGGTTCCCAAGCGGACCCGACCTGCCCACCAGCTGACACCCATCCGCCGTCGTTTTGTGAACGATGAGGCGGAAGTGAGAAGAGAAAGGGGCATGCCCCCGAAGAAGGAAGAAGAGGTGGTCACGGATCCTCCGCGCCACAGAAGTCTCCGGGCTGCGGCCCGTCAAGCCAACGTCCCTGCTGCGGGACGAAGTTTCCAACAGCCGGCCGACAGAGCTCGGCTGGCCTATATCCCTTCTGCTGGAGGTCGACAATCACCCCCCGTCCTATATCAAGAATGGGGTAAAGAAGAGATGACCTGCTTGGTCAGAAATTATTTCCGAGGCTTAGGAAATCCCTCACTCGGACAGCAGCGACTGATGCAGACAGTCGCCACTGAGGAAGATTACTGCCCATCAGCGACAGAGGAAGGAAATATGGGAGATAGAATGATGGTGTCGTCAGTCGACGATAATGGATATAGTGACGGCTTCGAGGTCGAAGCCGATGAAGCCTTCCCCGAGCGGGAAGAAAGAAGAAGAGTTTCTGTGTTCGAAAGGCTGACCTTTCCGCAGCAAGCCAGAAGGAGGGTCTATCAATAAAAGAGAAGGATGCAGGTTCTCACCTGCAACATGGCTGGTATATCCAGCCGATATGGGGAGCTTCCTGAAGACCCCCAAGAGTTGGCTCAATTGGCCGCACGGCCGGGGCCAACTACCCGCAGAACAGAAGCAGCAAGAGAGCTTCTGATGATGGTTAAAGGGAAACAGCCACAGGTCTATCCCCACTGGGATGACAAGGCCCCCGTCTTGACCGCTAATGTGGTGACGGCGGAAGAAGAAGACGACGTCCTCCTCGACATCCTGCCTGAGGGTACGTCCGGGGAGACAACAGAGGGTATTCCCACCACTATAGACCCATCCGTTCTGATGCTGCTACAAAAATATCAACGGGAGATAGACTCTCTGAAGAAGTAGCTGATGGAAAAAACTGAACATTCATCATCTTCTAAACCACCCAAAGTCCTGGGTGAGTCATCTCGGGGAGCGGCTCGTCATGACGACCCTCCACCACTCTATACACTGTCCCAGCCGTCAGAGCCAAGCATGGCGACAGCACAACAGCGGCCACCACAGCCTCAGCCACTCCTACCTCCGGTGTTCCCTCAGGTGCACCCGACACCCCCACTGCTGCGTCCTCCACAGGCGACCACCCTGGTCACCCCATACTTGCAGCTGACACACTTCTATCCAGAACCGGTTGATCCCACAGTCGTGAATCGGATGATGGTAGAGAGGATGATCGAGATGAAGCTCGCAGAGAAAAATGAAGGTGACTACGTCGCATTTGATGCCTATCGGGTGCCCTACCCGCAACACCATGTGGCTAAACGACTTTCCCCGGGGGTCAACAAGCCGCCTAAGTTTGACAAATTCAATGGGAAAGGGTCCTCTAAGGAGCATATTGCATATTATATGACCGTTATGGGTGACCTGGCCACCGACGAGTCATATTTGCTGAAGTTCTTCGGGTCCTCGCTGACAGGGCTCGCATTTGAATGGTACTCTAGCCTCTCGGCCGGGTCAATCAACGATTGGTCGGATATGCAGAGAAAGTTCAGAGAAAGATTTCATGTCACAGAGAGGGAGGTCACAGTGGCCGAACTCTACTCAACAAAACAAAGGGCAGATGAGACAGCCCTTGATTACATCAAGAGGTGGAGGAACCTCGGAATGAGATGCAAGCGGCCCCCGCATCAGGAGGACGCGGTACAAATATGCAAACAAAATCTCAGGAGGGAGGTCCTGGAGAAGATGATTGGAATAGAAATACGGTCGTTCAACCGGCTCAATAATGTAGTGGCCGAAGTGGAGGCTTTCCTAGCCAAGCCTGTCCCGGCGTCAGCTGCCAACACAGCCCAGAAAGGCAAGGCTGCGGAACGGCGCCCCACACCTAAAGAAGTGAATGCGCTTGATATCAAGGCGTTCGAACAGCAGAAGGAGAAAGGCAAGAAGGCGGCTCCCCCGCCACCTGTGAAAGCTCTAGATGATAAAGAAGGTCCTTCGCTGAGGGACAAAATGAAGAAAGCCTATTCCTTTCCAAAAGACAAGACCCGAGTCCTGTTCGACTGGGTAACAGAATATAGCATGGTCACTTTGCCTGAGCCAAGGAGGCCGGAGGACCTGAAAAGAAAAGACAGTCTAAGATTATGCCCTTACCACCAGATGTTGGGACATCCAATCGAAGACTGTTATGTTTTCAAAGACGTCATCGAAGGAATGGTAAAGAAGAATGAAATAGAGCTGGGAGAGTACAAAGTGGACCCTCCTCAGCCACATGAAGCCCCTCTCAGGAGAGCAGCAGTCAACATGATCTCCCTCTACCAGGCATTACCTGAGGAGATCTCTGAAGCAAGCACACGGAGCACCTACGAAATCCATTTCCTGGAGCCCGTGAAAGAACAACAGCGGTGGCAGCAGATCCCTGTGAAGCACAAGAAGAAGAGGGCACCCCGCCCGAAAGAGGGGGCACATATCCGTGGCATTACACCCCGGCCTGCTCCACCAGTGGTAGCACCCGTATGGGTCACTCCACCTACAGCTGTCAGAATACATACACCTAACAGGAGGAGACAAACTCCGCTGCCAGTAATCAAGGAAACCAATCCTGGAGTCCTTCGACTGCAGCACCTGATTGAAGGGCTAGATGAATATGTGCAGCCCGAATTGAAACCTCTGCTGGTATGGGACCACGTCCCATGGCAAGAGCTGGAGCAACTCTCACTCAAACAGGTGGAGGAAGCCGAAACAGCACCCCCTGAAGAGGGCAGCTTGTTCTGGGGGTAGGCACCCGCAGAAACCTAAAAGAAGAGAAAGCAAAAGAAGAAGAAAAGAAAGGCCGATGGGGCCAATAAAACACAGGTTGTCTCCTGCAATACCCTGTCAGCACTCTTCAACCTACCCGGAGAAGAGGAAGAAGAAGAAATTTGCTTCACACCCCATGCTGGGGGAGGCAAAGCCGAGGCCGCAACTGCTGCGCATGCCACTCGGTCGGGCCGAAAATGGGGGCGCCAGCCACCACCCAATCACAACATCATGTTCAGAGGGGAGCAACCCTACAAGACACCTCCGCCGGAGGTTAAGGGAGTCCAAATCCCTCCTCCGTCAGGCCTATACGACAAGAGTGGGGGCAAGGCAGTCCCTTCGTTCCTTGAATTTATGAAGATGTCAAAGGGGAAGCAGCCCTGTCAAGAGGCTAACCCTACACCCGGGGCCATTCACCCGTAGCCAGCGCAACCTACTGAGGATGCAAATGCAGATGGAGCTTACCCTACAGCAGCTAATAAAGAAGACCCGATAGTCGGTGCCAGCCAAGAGGGTGCCGAGTCTGAGGAAGATGAAGCAGGTCCGTCTGGGCCCACAAATCAAAACCTCCCCAAGCCCAGATGGGCTGAAGAGATGAAGCTCTCCAACGTCCGGGCTGGGAGCCGAATAATGAAGTTGCTTAAAAAGCTCCCCGCTCGATTTACGATCTGGGAAATTCTCTCTTTGAGTGAAGAAACTCGACAGGCGATCATCACTACTTTGCAGACGCCTGCTCATTTTGAAGCCTGCATAGCCGAGGCTATACCAGAAGCCAGTATGACCTTCTCTCCGGAAGACATGCTACTGCCTACTGCCAGCCACAATAGGCCGCTGTACATGAAAGGGCACCTGAATGGAAGGGAGCTGAATAGAATACTGGTTGATCCCGGTGCAGCAGTCAACATTCTACCTTACAGAATATACGAGAGGCACCACTTTAATGTGCATCTCGAGAAAGTCGGGGATATGCGCATCGCTGGCTTCAACCAAAAATGTGAGGTTTCAATGGGAGTGGCAGAGTTCACACTGACCCTGGCAGATTTCACTACAACGGTGCAGTTTCATGTCATCGACTCTCGCACCTCTTACAAAGCACTGCTCGGCCGCCCATGGCTGCATGAGAATATGGTGGTGCCCTCCACGCTCCACCAATGCATCAAATACAGCCTCCAAGGGAAGGAGGAGAGGATATTTGCTGATCTCCACCCGTTCGAGGTATTTGAATGTCAGTTGGCAGACGCCAACCTATATACGGGGCTTCCCCGGATGGTTTTTGAAGCTGAGGCCCCCGTAGGGGCGTCGAAGAATATATTGGGTGACGGTTGGTATCCACCACCGCCACACGGATATGTCAAGCCGAAGGTGGTCTCCCACATCACAGCTTCTGGAGAGGTCGGCAGGGTGACACCCCCAGCATTGTACCCCAAGGCTAAGGAAGTGCAGGTCGATCGACAGCACGACCGCATCGGAGTCCCGGCCGGCCTCACCAAGCCAGTCCCCGGCCTCAATGATCCCACTGTCGAACCTTTCAAAGCCTGGGAGGTGACACAGGAAGATGGGCCCCGCAGTTTGTTCTATACAGCTGAGGAGCATCCCACTCGAGAAGACACAGACTGTAGCCTCCCTGAAGATCTAAGCAACCCGCCGGTTCCCGTCCAAGGTCTGGCATTTACAACTGATCGGATGGCCAGGATGTTTTAGAAGCAACACATTCCTCCCGATCAGTCTCAAAGGCGCAAAGAAGCTTTCCAGAAGATGTGGTATCCTGCAAATCTGGATAAGGAAATGAGACGTGTCTCTCAACATCCAGGGTTGGGCTTCACCCTGGAGGAATATTATTACAGTGGGAGGTACGAGGTGGATACTATCTCCGCCCTCTATCCTACTGAAGATAGCCCTCTGGGGCCAACCTTTGATGAGTATTCGGTGGAAGCCGAATATCATGAACTGGCTCGGTCTGGGAATCGAGAAGCGAAAACCTCGGCCCCTTGCCGATGCTGGGAGCAAGTTCATCCTGAAGAAGCAGCCCTTCAAGCCGAATTTGATACGGCTAGCAGCAGCGAAGCCGAAGACATTCAAGAAGCAGGAGTCTCTCCCTCCACAGGAGTCCTACTAATGACAATTTCAACACCCTTTCTGCCAATCAGGGAAGCCTTGGTCAAGTCCAATCAAGGGGAACCGACTACCCGGAAAGAAAAAGCCACTTCTACGGAAGACACAACTGTCCCAGAAGCCGAGACTTCCTCAGCTTCTGCTATAGAACCAGTATGCTGTCCGAGCCTAGCAATAAACAGTCACCAGCCCGTCGTGGCTGCAATCTCATCTGCAAACACCAAAGTTGCTCTCTCATCCTTGGGAGCTGCGACGGCAATGGATTGGCTAATAGAACAATCCACTCAGCCGCTAGCACAAGAAACAAAGAAACCTCAAGAAGCTCTGGTGGTGTCTGACGAGGAAGTCGAAGTACTCGACCCGCAAGATGGTATTCCAGACTTCGTCGACCTCCAATCGGCACCTCCGGAAATAGAAGACAGAGGCCAAGCCACAGTCGATGAACTGATAGAAGTCAACTTGGGAGATGATGAGGACCCTAGGCCTACCTTCCTCAGTGCCCAACTATCCCCAGAAGAACGGGAGCTGTACACCCAGCTGTTGCTAGAGTACCGGGATTGCTTCGCCTGGACTTACAAAGAGATGCCAGGTCTAAGCCCCGCTGTCTCACAACATGAGCTAACAATCAGCCTTGAGGCCGAACCGGTGAAGCAACCACCGCGACGCATGAGGCCAGAGCTCATAACCCAAATTTGTGCTGAAGTTGACTAGCTCATTGACGTGGGATTTGTTGAAAAAAACCAGTACACCACGTGGCTGGCGAATATCGTCCCGTGAAAAAGAAGAATGGATAGATCAGGATATGTGTCGACTTCCGAGATCTAAATAAAGCATGTCCCAAGGATGACTTTCCGGTGCCAATAATCGAGGTCATGATTGATGCTACAACCGGCCACGAAGCCCTGTCATTCATGGATGGGTCATCCGGCTATAATCAGATTTGGATTGCGGAGCATGACCGAGTCCATACTGCTTTCCGAACCCCTAAAGGCATTTATCATTACAAGAGAATGTAGTTCGGACTGAAGAATGCTGGCGCAACCTAACAGCGCGCGATGACCAAAATCTTTGATGAGCTACTCTACCACAAGTGGTGAGGACACACGGCGCTATCCTCGACGGAGCACCCGGCACACCGCTACCTCCTTGTGGCTCGGCGACGGCGGCACCTTCTAGTTATCTTTTTATTATGCTTTAGGCCATGTTGGGCCTAGGTTTGGTCCCTGCGTGGACACGTTATCTAGTTTCTTTCCTATTGTTATCAGGCTATGTAGGGATAATGGGTTTCTTCCTCCCTTATTGGGCCAAGCCTTGGTCCTTGGTTAGTGGGTTAGGGTTAGGGTTTGGAGAGGAGGGCGCAACCCCCCACCTAGGGTGGCTGCGCCTCCTTCCCCCTCTTGCCCCTCCTCTTTCCTTTTTGGGCCCCCCTCCTTTCCCCTTTCCCCCTCTCCCCTCTTTCCCCTTTGGGCGCCCCCCCCCCCTTGGATTCCTCCTTGATTGGAGGAGGATGGATCGCACCCCCCTGTTTGGAGGAGGGATGGCCGCCCCTACCCCCTCCCTTTTGCGCCCCCCCCCTTCCCTTTGGCTTGGGTGAAAACCCTAATTCCCCTTCCCCTATAAGTAATCTTCTCCTTGTACTGATCACGGTTTAGACATAATTTGAATACAAAAATGGATTATTGTGCAAGGCATTTGCGCCCCTCTCTCTCTCTTTCTCTTCTCCTGCGACGGGAGAACGGCGAGGTGTGAAGCCTCAGCCCTCGGTGGACTCCGGGGTTCCCTCTTATCCTCATCTTCTTCCTCAACGGTTCGTGTGCGTGATTCCAGATTTCTGCCCCGACTTGTAGCAGAGCTCGCGCCCCCTTCTTGGACGAGTTTTGCCACGATCTATTTTCTGGAGATACGTCTGCGGATCAGCTTCGCGTCGGCACCGGTTTTGCATCAATCGGAGATCGGCACTGCCCGTACCGATTTTCTCCGCCGACCTGCGCCAGCACCACTTTCTCTGCTCGCTCAGCGGGGAGACCCTGATTGCGAATTTTCCCCAGGCCTCCACGCTGCGTCTTTTGCGCTGGTTTCTTCAGGGTTCGTGGATCTCCGAGTCAGCTTTCCAACGCCGCCGACGGCGTCGCGTTTCGACATCGTCACCGTCCGTGGCGGTCGATCTCGTGGGGTTGCGCCGGCGTGCCTGCACAGTCCGCCCAGCGAACCAACCCCAACTTCCAGCGGCTCCTGCGACTCGTGTCGGCATCATCTGCCGACGCCGTTTGGCCGAGGGTTACCTCTGCCAGTCAGCTCTCACCTCCAACCGGCCCGGACCTGTTCGGGCACCAGACGACCGAGTTCCGGATTTTACCGACGGCGTGCGCGGTTCTGCGACCACAGAACCAGACCTGGTTTTCGGCAGCGCCCACGGCCACCACCGGCGCATCCAGCACGTCCCCTCTGGTCTGAGCGTTCTTCCAGCCATCAGCAACGCGTCCTCTCTGACGGTGCCTCGAACGGACATCGCATCAACCCGTGGGACCCGTCTCCGTCCAGACGCGCGCGACACCGATTCTGCAGCATCGCGCCCGTCATCGAGTGCGGCCCGTCAACCCGTGTCCGGCAACCCGAACGTATTGTTTGTAGCCTCTTACCTCCCTGCGAGGAGTGGGCCATTATTGGGGGTTGTAATTTATTGCTCTGGTGTATCGGGTTGTTGGTCCACGGCCGGGGTTCCTTCCCCACGCCTAGGCGTGGAGGTACGCGCTCCGACTCCTCCACCTTTGCTTGCTCTTTTAGTATGTGATTGAATATGCCGCGTGAGAGAGAGTAGGCGCCTAGCTACTTTTGCCATCACCGCGGACCGTGAGTGAGAGCACCCGTCCGTTAGCACTAGCCGAGCTTCGAGCTAGGACTCGACTCCCCTTGTCTTTGGAGGTCGACTATACGCCTAGACACGTGCGCTTCCCTCCTTGGGACGGCCGAGGTCGGAGTTTCTGTTGAGAGACGTCCCTCATTCTGTGGGATATCACGGTGGTCAGCCACTTGGCGACCCTTGAGCGTGCTACTGCTGGCCTGAGTTAGAGTCTTTTGTGAGTCTTAGTCCGTGTCGGTCCCCGTCCCCCATCAAATTTTGGTATCAGAGCATGGTTACCAACTTGTCCTTACAGGTTGGGTCTTAGGGTCGTGTTTAGGTTTTTGTCGTGTCTTGTTTGAGTCTTGCATCTCCTTGCATTCGTGTCCCTCTAGGTCTTAGGGTGTTAGCCTCCTTTGCATGCCCACTCGGGGTGGTACGGACTACCATCGCCCGGACGCCATGGGTGACCAACACCCACCTCAGGGACGCCCATCTCTAGAGGATCTGATTGCCCAACTTATGGTCCGTATGGACAAATCCGACCAGTCCATCAAGGAGTTGACTGAGCGTCTAGATAATCGTCTGAAGGTCATTGAGGATCGTGCCACCGTGTCCGATTTGGCCCTCCAGGGTCTTGTTGGACGGATAGGTGGGATAGATGAGGTGCACCGCCAGGACTCTCCTAGAGCCAACCAAGCTCCTCTTGTTGCTGCCGCCCAAGCCCCTCGGGCTCAGGAGCGACGTCCCCGAGCCCCCGACTTTGATGACTATGGGTCCGAGATGGATTTTGAGGGGAATGGACGCCAGTACCGTGGTCGTCGACCACACCAGGATGAGGATGATAGGGCCCTTAGGACCGTCCGTGCCGATCCACCCACTTTCGAGGGGTCTCTTGACCCAAAAGCCTACATAGACTGGGAGAATAGCATGGATAGGTATTTCGAATGGGTTGAGATGTCTGAGCTGCGGCAAGTCCGATTTGCCAAGATGAAGCTCATGGGGAGAGCCCAGACCTACTGGAGGAATGTCGAGAGTCTGATGTTACAGAGGCAGGACCCACCCATAGAGACCTGGTTTGATATGCGGCGTAAGCTCCGCGAGAAGTATGTCCCTTGATGAGGACATCTCCCAGTATTCACTATGGCACGAGGCGTCCCCGACTTCGTGACCCATTGGAGAAGTGGTTCTCATATCTATCTTTATTTTCTTGCTTATGTATTTTCTTTTATTTGAGTCATATCAGGTGTAATTGTCTTTTATTTGAGTCCACTATCTAGGTTTAAGGATTAATTAGGCATAGTGAGTCACTTGGGCCCTTAGTTGAGGGTGTTAGGCCCACTTAGTGGGCTTGGGCCCAGGGGCGCCCCCTTCTTGACTCATAGTTTTCTGTAGTTGTGTTAAATGTCAGGGGGTTTTGTGTAAAGGTCCTAGCTCTATATAAGGACCCCCCCTCCCTCCTTTGTAGCAGCTTTGATGAATTAAGAAATTTGCCACCCAATATTGTCTCTAGCTCTCTCTCTCTCTCTCTCTCTCACTCTCACTCTCTATCTCTCTCCGATTCTCTCTCATCCCCACCCCAAATTCGGAATCCACTCTCTCTCCTCTCTTTCACCTCTAATTAAGACCCCTCCCCCTTCCCTATACCCCTCATTTAAGTCCCCTCCCCTCCCCTAGGTAGAACTCCCACTCCCTAGGCATTCTCTCCCCTTCCCCACACAACCTTTCGTCTTCCCAGGCACCCTTTCATCTCCCCAAGGCCCAATTTCGAATTTGGGTGTTCCCTCCTCTCTCTCTCACCACCCCATTACCTCCCCACCTCCCAAAAGCACCCCCCTGCAACCCCAGCCACGTCCATCCCCCCCCCTCCCTTAACCCAAACCCACAAATCCCTTCCATCCCCCTTGATCCCCCCTCCTCAATCAGCTCCATTCGCAGGCAGAAATCAAGCCCGAGTTGCAGTCGATATTGGGAGCAGTTCCAGGCAGAATCGGCTTCCGGGTTCTTCATCAAAAACGTACGTTGGCGAGTCTTCTGACCAGGCGAGGTGGAATCGTCCGGTTTCGACTTCGTGGCCATTCAAGACGGCGATTCTCCCACGACTGGTCCAGTTGTCCCCTGCAGAGGACCTGAGCTCGGTGGAAAGCTGCTCCACGACCAACGGTGCCGGAATCAGACCCAAGTCTCTTCTACGAAAATACTCCTCCCCCTGTCTGCGACCAAGATCAAGAAACAGAAGTGCGTTTGGTCCCCGGGAGCGTGATTTCTGATTTTTCCCCTCCAGACACTCGGGGCAGTCTGCTCAGGTCTGCTTCGACCCACAGTCAGTCAACAACGGCCCCCGGATCACTCCGACCCCGGAAGACATCCCCGCCAGTTTTGCTGCAAGGGGGATTCGACCACGGTTCCAGATCTTCAAGCGGTTCGAGAATCGGAGTTCGGGAGTCCCAGGTACCGTTCCTGCAAGCTACTACAACAATTCTGTGGGTACCGGCTCTCAGATCCTACCTCCAGTTCGCACTTCTACCACGGCCAGAGACTGCGTCCGATTAAATCAGTAAAATTCAGAGGTGTCCCTGGCCCAGTCACGAAGACTACGCAGGTGGTCTCGCCATCGGCAAAATTCCTGAGGGTGAGATACGACTGCTGCACCGCCTCCTGCCCCTGTCCACAGCAAGCGAGCAGAATCGACGGAGACATCCGCTCCATCGTCGGGGGCACATTTCCCCCACCCGCCTGGCCGGCTTAACGCCCCTCCCTGCGTGGAGGTACATTTTGGTTGTAATAAGTTAATCCCCACCCCGAGATCACCCCTCCTGCGAGAGGCGTAGTGGTGTAACAGTTAACCCGCAGGTTGAAGCTACCCCGCCGCGGCGTCCGGGTACATACCCACGCCTCCCGGCGCGCCCGTCGTCTCCGGCCGGGATCGGTGTTTTCACACCGATCAGGTGAGCAGCTGGTCCCTCTCCTGGTCCTTTCAATTGCTTTGCTCGTTTAGTATCGTTTCCTTAGTTCGCCGGCGGTGAGTGAGAGCTTGAGCATGAATGTTTGATTTCGCCGTGAGTATCCACCGTGGTAAGTGAGGGAGAGCCACCCTAAACCCACGCCCCATCGTGCTGGCCCGCCCATAAAGGGGGCATCCCAGGCCCATTAGGGGTCAACCATAAGCCCACCAACCGGTGGAAACCTTGGGGTCCCACCCCGGACCCTCGCCGTCATCATTCGGGCCCACCCGGGTGCACGTGTGCGTCGTGTGAGCTCGGCCACTCGGTGAGCCATTTGAGTGCTTGTATGCTTGTGGATTGGTAGGTCCAAGGGTCAAACATCTCATTAGTGGGCTGTGCCACATCAAGTGGTATCAGAGCCAAGTTGTAGGTTTGTCCCATCAAGCCTAGTCTTGGGTCGTTTGCATCCTAGGTCTTAGGTGCATATCGTTCGCCGTTGCATAGCCCAACCTTGCATGACCACCCGGAGTGGTACCCCTTACCAACATCATTCAGCATCATCTTCCCAAACTACAATGGAGCCCAATCCCCATGAGGAGCCCGACCACAATGGAGCAAGACACCCCGATCCCATGGGCTTTGTAATGGAGGGTATGGCCGACATCATGGTTCGGCTTGATGACATCACTCGGCGCCTTGGCCAACTTGAGACCCACATGCCAAGATTAAATGAGAGAGTAGCCCCTCCCCCACGTGAGGAGCCCGTCAATAGGGAACCACACCATGAACTTCCTCCCGAACCACATAGGGGTCCCATACCTAGAGGAAATGAACGGCCACCCCGGGACAACCCGGATGACCACCTTATGAGGCTTGTCAAAGTGGATGCTCCCACTTTTGACGGATCACACCACCCTAGTATCTACCTTGATTGGGAGGCAGCCATGGACCAATATTTTGATTGGTACCCAATGACCGAGGATAGGCGGGTTCGGCTTGCAAGAATGCAACTAATCAAGCTAGCCAAGACCCATT
Source organism: Amorphophallus konjac (assembly GCA_022559845.1). Lineage (NCBI taxonomy): Eukaryota > Viridiplantae > Streptophyta > Magnoliopsida > Alismatales > Araceae > Amorphophallus > Amorphophallus konjac. The sequence goes on along the minus strand of CM040119.1, from coordinate 137,650,539 downwards.
GGCTAAATGTGGAAGCCCTTAGAATTGTTAGGAGGGAGGCACCCATTACCACATGGGGAGCCATGAAAGAACAACTTAGGATCAAATATGTCCCACCCTCCTACCACCAAAATCTATTAGATGAATGGCAAGCCCTGACACAAGAAGGAAAACCCGTCATGGATTATATCGAAAAATTCGATTACTACCTTCTCAAGTGTGGAGTCCAAGAGGACCCCGCCGTCACCCTCTCACGCTTTAGGAATGGCCTCCAATTCCATATCAAAAAGGAACTTTTCATGAGGCAAGTGACTACCCTAGAGCAAGCTTACCAAGTGGCTAGGGATGCGGAGAAGTTTACCAGGTTCACGCGTTTCACTCCCCCACGGGGAGTTGACCCCAAAGTCATGGCACCTCGGCCTAACCCACTCCCTCCCCAAAGGGGCCTCCTTCCCATACCCCCGGGAACCCAACCCACTAGGGTAGCCCCTCCCAACCACACTCCATTCCCTCGCCCTACTAATGGGCCCCAAAACCCCACCCCCACTAGGCTCAATCCTACGCCCACCAAAGGTGCCCAAAATCCCCCTAGTGGGCCACAATGCTTTAGATGTTCGGGGTATGGCCACATTGCCACTCAATGCCCTACTAAAAGTGCATCCAACCTCTACATAGAGGAGGCCACACCCCAAACCCAAGTTGAGTACGAGGGCGAATTAGAGGTTTATGAACCCTCCCAAGAATGGGAGGAGGAATATGAGAGTCATCTTCTAGGGGCCCACCAAGAACAACCTTCCCCATCCGCCGACTCCCCCCTCGGAGTTGTGAGGTGCACCCTTACCCAAACCCAAGAGCATGATTGGAGGAGGACAACCATCTTCCATACTTACATCCGGGTAGGGAACCATGTTAGGAAAGTCATCTTGGACAATGGGAGTAGTGTGAACGTAGTGTCACCCGACACCGTCAAACTCCTAGGCCTTACCATTACCCCACACCCCCAACCATACCGGGTAGCTTGGATAGATGCCACATCCGCACCCGTTAGCACCCGATGCCTTGTCCCCATCACCTTCCAGTCATATCAAGGGCAAGTTTGGTGTGACATCCTCCCAATGGAGGTGGGTAGCATTCTTTTAGGGCGACCGTGGATCTACGATGTAGATGCCACTTTCTATGGGAGGGTCAACACTTGTGTCTTCACCCATGAGGGGAAGAAGATCCTTCTCAACCCCACACCCCCACGCCCAAGTCCCAAGAAAACACCCCCTTCCCTTGAAGGGACTCCTACCCCCCCAATCCCTCAAAACCCCACCCCAAGTCCACCAAACCTAACCCCAAGTCTCCCTTCCCCCTCACCTAGCCTTAGTGTAGTCCAAGAGCCCACTAGGAGCCTCCATCTCGTCACTAGGCAGGAATTTGAGGAAGAGGTTAGCCAAGGGGGTCAAGTGTGTGCCATTGTCATTTGTCTTGGGGACTCCACCCCAACCAACCCCCATCCCATAGAGATCCAACAAGTCCTTGAAGAATTTCAAGATGTATTCCCCGAAGAGCTTCCGGATAAGCTACCTCCCATGCGCGATGTGCAACATGCCATCGATCTTGTACCCGGGGCTACCTTACCCAACCTTCCCCATTACCGCCTCAACCCCACCGAGCACGCGGAACTTAGGAGGCAAATCGAGGAGCTCATCAAGAAGGGCTTCCTCCGCCTAAGCAAGAGTCCATGTGCCGTCCCGGCCCTCTTAACACCCAAGAAAGATGGGACATGGCGCATGTGCGTGGATAGCCGAGCAATCAACAAAATCACGGTCAAGTACCGATTTCCCATCCCTCGGCTAGATGATATGCTCGACATGCTTGCAGGAGCCACTATCTTTTCCAAAATAGACCTCAAGAGTGGCTACCACCAGGTCCGCATTAGGCCCGGGGATGAATGGAAAACCGCCTTTAAGACCAAGGATGGTCTTTATGAATGGCTTGTCATGCCTTTCGGGCTCTCAAATGCCCCAAGCACCTTCATGAGGCTAATGACCGAGGTCCTTAGGCCCTTCATAGGCAAATTCTTGGTCGTCTACTTTGACGACATCCTCATCTATAGCCAAAGCAAGAAGGCCCACCTCGATCATCTTAGGCAAGTTTGCATCACCCTTAGGAAGGAGAGCCTCTTTGCCAACCCCGGGAAGTGCCACTTCATGACCAACCAATTGGCCTTCCTAGGTTACATAGTCTCTTCCCAAGGAGTGTCCATGGACCCCGAGAAGGTCCAAGCTATCATTGAGTGGCCCGAGCCCAAGAACATCCATGAGGCCCGTAGCTTTCATGGACTAGCCACCTTCTATAGGAGGTTCATCCGGGGGTTTAGCACCATCACCTCCCCCATCACGGATTGCCTCAAAAAGGGGAATTTTGTTTGGACCAAGGCGGCCTCCAAGGCCCTCTTAGAGCTGAAAGACAGGATGACTCAAGCCCCGGTCCTTTGCCTACCCGACTTCTCCAAGGTCTTTGAAGTCACATGTGATGCCTCGGGGGTCGGGATTGGAGGAGTCCTTAGCCAAGAAGGTCACCCTGTGGCCTACTTTAGTGAGAAGCTTTGTGAGGCTAAGACTAGATACTCCACCTATGACAAAGAGCTCTACGCCGTGGTCCAATCCCTTCGGCATTGGAGACACTATCTCCTCCCCAGTGAGTTTGTGATTTTCTCCGACCATGAGGCATTAAAATATCTCAACACCCAACAAAAGCTCAATGCCCGCCATGCCCGCTGGGTGGAGTACATTCAGTCCTATACCTTTGTCCTCAAGTACAAAATGGGTAGTGAGAACCGGGCCGCCGATGCCCTTAGCCGGAGGGTGACTTTGCTATCCACTATCCAAGCGGAAGTCACCGGGTTTGAGAGAGTGAAAGAAGAGTACCCCACTTGTCCCGACTTTGGGACCATCCATAACACTCTCTCCACCCAACCCCTTAAGGAACATGAGGGGTTCATTCTCCAAGATGGGTACCTCTTCAAGGGTACTAGGCTGTGCATACCCCGGACATCCCTTAGAGATTTCTTGGTGAGGGAGTTACATGGGGGTGGCTTGGCTGGCCACTTTGGGGTCCAAAAGACCATTGAGCTGGTAGAGAGACAATTCTATTGGCCTAGCCTTAAGAGAGAGGTGGCCAACATTGTTGGTCAATGCCGTACTTGTGCCTCCGCCAAACAGGTGAAGCAAAACACCGGGCTCTACACACCCCTCCCCATCCCAGACCGCCCATGGGAAGACTTGAGCATGGACTTCATCCTGGGCCTCCCCAAGACCCTACGCAAGCATGATTCTATCTTTGTGGTGGTGGATAGGTTCTCTAGGATGGCCCACTTTATTCCCTGCTCCAAAACCTCCGATGCCTCAAGGGTAGCCCGGCTATTCTTTGATGAGGTGGTCCGCCTCCATGGACTACCCAAGACCATTGTCTCTGACCGGGATGTCAAGTTCACTAGTTATTTTTGGAAAACCTTGTGGCACCTTTTGGGCACTCTTCTCAAGTTCTCTACCGCCTACCACCCCCAGACTGACGGCCAAACTGAGGTTGTCAATCGTAGTCTCGGAAACTTGCTCCGTTGTCTAGTTGGGGACCATCCTGGGAATTGGGACCTCCTCTTGCCCCAAGCTGAATTTGCATATAATGATTCTGTCAATAGGTCCATAGGAAAGAGTCCATTTGAGGTAGTGCATGGATATAGTCCTAGAAAGCCTTCGGATCTCATACCCCTCCCCCCTCATGCTAGAGTGTCAGTCTCAGCTGAGTCATTTGCACAACACATCAAAGAATTGCATGAAGATATCCGCAAGCATATAGGCAAAAGCAATGAGGCTTACAAAAGGCGGGCTGATGCTCATCGGCGACACTGTGAGTTCCAGGAGGGAGACCAGGTGATGGTGAGAACGGAGCGGCTCCTCCCAGGGCCCGCCTCCAAACTGAGGGCACGGGGTTCGGGACCCTTTCGGGTTCTACGACGGATTGGTACCAATGCTTATGAGTTAGACTTACCTGAGGGCTTTGGGGTTCACCCCACTTTTAATGTGGCGGACCTAGTGTGCTACAAGGGCCCCACGGTGGAACCCAGTCAGGATCTTGAACCTCTACCCCCCCTTGTGAGTGACCCTCCCGGAGCGAAATTACCACCCCAATTGAGAGGCCGGCTTGAGCAAGTGGAGGCAATACTGGATGAACAAAGTACACTTACCAGGAACAGGGTCTACCAGCGCTACCTCGTGAGGTGGAAGGGCCGTCCCCCGACCGAGGATGCATGGGTAAGCCGAGAGGACTTGATGCGCCTGGACCCGAGCCTGCTGGAGCAGTATGAGAGGCGATTGGACCCCTACTCGACGGGGTCGAGTTCTCCCCACCCCGGGGGATTTGATGAGGACATCTCCCAGTATTCACTATGGCACGAGGCGTCCCCGACTTCGTGACCCATTGGAGAAGTGGTTCTCATATCTATCTTTATTTTCTTGCTTATGTATTTTCTTTTATTTGAGTCATATCAGGTGTAATTGTCTTTTATTTGAGTCCACTATCTAGGTTTAAGGATTAATTAGCCATAGTGAGTCACTTGGGCCCTTAGTTGAGGGTGTTAGGCCCACTTAGTGGGCTTGGGCCCAGGGGCGCCCCCTTCTTGACTCATAGTTTTCTGTAGTTGTGTTAAATGTCAGGGGGTTTTGTGTAAAGGTCCTAGCTCTATATAAGGACCCCCCCTCCCTCCTTTGTAGCAGCTTTGATGAATTAAGAAATTTGCCACCCAATATTGTCTCTAGCTCTCTCTCTCTCTCTCTCTCTCACTCTCACTCTCTATCTCTCTCCGATTCTCTCTCATCCCCACCCCAAATTCGGAATCCACTCTCTCTCCTCTCTTTCACCTCTAATTAAGACCCCTCCCCCTTCCCTATACCCCTCATTTAAGTCCCCTCCCCTCCCCTAGGTAGAACTCCCACTCCCTAGGCATTCTCTCCCCTTCCCCACACAACCTTTCGTCTTCCCAGGCACCCTTTCATCTCCCCAAGGCCCAATTTCGAATTTGGGTGTTCCCTCCTCTCTCTCTCACCACCCCATTACCTCCCCACCTCCCAAAAGCACCCCCCTGCAACCCCAGCCACGTCCATCCCCCCCCCTCCCTTAACCCAAACCCACAAATCCCTTCCATCCCCCTTGATCCCCCCTCCTCAATCAGCTCCATTCGCAGGCAGAAATCAAGCCCGAGTTGCAGTCGATATTGGGAGCAGTTCCAGGCAGAATCGGCTTCCGGGTTCTTCATCAAAAACGTACGTTGGCGAGTCTTCTGACCAGGCGAGGTGGAATCGTCCGGTTTCGACTTCGTGGCCATTCAAGACGGCGATTCTCCCACGACTGGTCCAGTTGTCCCCTGCAGAGGACCTGAGCTCGGTGGAAAGCTGCTCCACGACCAACGGTGCCGGAATCAGACCCAAGTCTCTTCTACGAAAATACTCCTCCCCCTGTCTGCGACCAAGATCAAGAAACAGAAGTGCGTTTGGTCCCCGGGAGCGTGATTTCTGATTTTTCCCCTCCAGACACTCGGGGCAGTCTGCTCAGGTCTGCTTCGACCCACAGTCAGTCAACAACGGCCCCCGGATCACTCCGACCCCGGAAGACATCCCCGCCAGTTTTTCTGCAAGGGGGATTCGACCACGGTTCCAGATCTTCAAGCGGTTCGAGAATCAGAGTTCGGGAGTCCCAGGTACCGTTCCTGCAAGCTACTACAACAATTCTGTGGGTACCGGCTCTCAGATCCTACCTCCAGTTCGCACTTCTACCACGGCCAGAGACTGCGTCCGATTAAATCAGTAAAATTCAGAGGTGTCCCTGGCCCAGTCACGAAGACTACGCAGGTGGTCTCACCATCGGCAAAATTCCTGAGGGTGAGATACGACTGCTGCACCGCCTCCTGCCCCTGTCCACAGCAAGCGAGCAGAATCGACGGAGACATCCGCTCCATCGTCGGGGGCACATTTCCCCCACCCGCCTGGCCGGCTTAACGCCCCTCCCTGCGTGGAGGTACATTTTGGTTGTAATAAGTTAATCCCCACCCCGAGATCACCCCTCCTGCGAGAGGCGTAGTGGTGTAACAGTTAACCCGCAGGTTGAAGCTACCCCGCCGCGGCGTCCGGGTACATACCCACGCCTCCCGGCGCGCCCGTCGTCTCCGGCCGGGATCGGTGTTTTCACACCGATCAGGTGAGCAGCTGGTCCCTCTCCTGGTCCTTTCAATTGCTTTGCTCGTTTAGTATCGTTTCCTTAGTTCGCCGGCGGTGAGTGAGAGCTTGAGCATGAATGTTTGATTTCGCCGTGAGTATCCACCGTGGTAAGTGAGGGAGAGCCACCCTAAACCCACGCCCCAGCGTGCTGGCCCGCCCATAAAGGGGGCATCCCAGGCCCATTAGGGGTCAACCATAAGCCCACCAACCGGTGGAAACCTTGGGGTCCCACCCCGGACCCTCGCCGTCATCATTCGGGCCCACCCGGGTGCACGTGTGCGTCGTGTGAGCTCGGCCACTCGGTGAGCCATTTGAGTGCTTGTATGCTTGTGGATTGGTAGGTCCAAGGGTCAAACATCTCATTAGTGGGCTGTGCCACATCATCCCTCCTTCTTACCGCCAGAGGCTCATTGACCGATGGCAGACCCTTAGTCAGGGCGATCGGTCCGTGACCGAGTACATCGCCGAATTTGACGAGTATTATTTGCGATGTGGAGTTGATGAAGAGAAGGGCATGCCTGTTTCTCGTTTTCGCCGTGGCTTGAGGCCCGAGTATCAGTATGAGCTCTACCGTCGCCAGGTAGACACTTTAGAGCTAGCTTACCAGGTTGCCCTAGAGTTAGAGCAATTTGAGTTGGAGTTTGGCCCCACCTTTCGTCCGGGGATGCCTAGTCAGCGGGGTCTTGACCCTCGCTCCACTTCCACCCAGTATGGTCGATACCCGGCGGCCCGGCCCGCAGAGCCTCCTCGCCAGGACCCCACTGGTCCCAGGCCTCGTCCACCCCTTCCTAGGGATCCGCTCCCTCCACCTCGCCAGCAGGCACCCTACCCCCCCACTCGCCCTACACTTCCGCCTCCCCCACATCCTGCTCGTTCACAGCCTTTACTCCCCGCGCCCCGTCATGATGACAAGGGCAAGAGTCCTATGACCGCTGGGGCCTCATCTAGTGCGGGCGCACGTACTTGTTACCGGTGTGGCGGCTTTGGCCACTTTGCTGATAGATGCCCCACTCGGGAGAGGAAGGCCCTTGTCGTGGCAGACCCCGCTTCCACTGAGTCCCCCACTGAGCCCATACCTGTTAGCTATGAGGTAGACCAGGACTTGGTTGAGGAGTTCTTCGATGATCTGCTCGAGGGAGAGCAGGATGGTGCCCAGGGTAGCCATTTTCAGGGTGACCCACAGTTAGGGGTAGTTAGGTGCATCTTAGCCCAGCCCCAGGTGAGTGATGACTGGCGTCGCACCACCATATTTCACACCTTCTGCAGGCTTGGGGGTAAAGCTTGCAAGATTGTCATTGACAGCGGGAGTTGCATTAACGCCATATCTACTGGCACTGTTACCCGCCTTGGGTTGACCCCAGTAGACCACCCTGCTCCCTATAGGGTTTCTTGGGTCGATTCCACCTCCATTCCTGTTAGGCTCCGTTGCCTAGTGTCCCTTCAGTTCCAGACCTATCAGGATGAAGTTTGGTGCGATGTTCTCCCTATGGAGGTAGGTAACATTATTTTAGGGAGGCCATGGTTGTTTGACATGGATGCCACCCTACAGGGCCGTGCAAACACTTGCACATTTGATCATAACGGCCACAGGATCACCCTCCACCCAGCCCCACCTAGGGACCCTACTGTTAGGGGACCAGCCGGTCCGAATGCCACGACCACCCCTCACCAGGGGAAGGTCAAGCCCCCGCCACCACCACCTCCGGTGCCTGTTTCCACCCCCTCTCCTACCCTCACCATAGATGTTCCTCCTACGAGAAGGTTGATGATCATCAGTCCCCGAGAGATGGAGAGAGAGGTTACTAGTGGTGTCCCTCTTTTAGCTGTGGTTGTCAGGGAGACGGGTGAGGTAGTCCCCAGTCTCGAGGGAGTGACAGACCCTCAGTTAGTTGAGATGTTGCGAGAGTTTGCTGATATCTTCCCGGAGGACCTTCCCGAAGGCCTTCCACCTTTGCGTGACATCCAGCACGAGATTGATCTTGTTCCGGGCTCGTCCTTGCCCAATCTTCCACATTATAGGATGAGTCCCGCGGACCATGCTGAGCTACAGAGGCAGGTTGATGAGTTGATGAGTAGGGGTTCCCTTAGGGATAGCAAGAGCCCCTGTGCTGTTCCCGCCCTGCTAGCGCCAAAGAAGGATGGCACATGGCGTATGTGCATCGATAGCCGTGCGATCAATAAGATCACGGTTAAGTATAGGTTTCCCATTCCCCGGCTGGATGACTTGCTTGATATGATGTCGGGAGCCACGATTTTCTCGAAGATCGATCTTAGGAGTGGCTATCACCAGGTGAGGGTCAGACCCGGTGATGAGTGGAAGACTGCATTTAAGACCAAGGATGGTCTTTACGAGTGGTTGGTCATGCCCTTCGGGCTGACTAACGCCCCTAGCACCTTCATGCGGTTGATGACGCAGGTGTTGCGTCCTATGATTGGAGTGTTTTTGGTCGTCTACTTCGACGATATCTTGATTTATAGCCGCACTAGGGAGTTACACCTAGACCACCTTAGGCAGGTGTGTGTTGTTCTGAGTCGGGAGAGCTTGTTTGCCAACCCTAAGAAGTGTAGCTTCATGACTGACCAGGTTTCTTTCTTGGGGTTCATTATGTCCCGTGACGGAGTCTCCGCTGATCCGGAGAAGATCCGTGCCATAGTGGAGTGGCCCGAGCCCCGCTCACTCCACGATGTTAGGAGCTTTCATGGTCTGGCCACATTCTATCGCCGTTTCATTAGGGGGTTCAGTTCTATCACCGCCCCGATCACGGATTGCATCCGTAAGGGCGAGTTTACCTGGACGAAGGCTGCGGCCACAGCCTTCCAGACTATCAAGGATCGCATGACCCAGGCACCCGTTCTTACACTTCCTGACTTTTCTAAAGTGTTTGAGGTTACATGTGATGCCTCAGGTTTAGGCATAGGTGGAGTGCTTAGCCAGGAGTCCCACCCTATAGCCTTTTTTAGTGAGAAACTCAATGATGCCAAACTGCGTTACTCTACTTACGACAAGGAATTCTACGCAGTTGTTCAGGCTTTACGCTATTGGAGGCACTATCTCCTCCACCAGGAGTTTGTGCTCTTTTCTGACCATGAGGCATTGAAGTTTCTCCACACCCAAAAGAAGCTGAATGCCAGACATAGTAGATGGGTGGAATATTTGCAGGAGTTTACATTCGTTCTCAAGCACAAGGCAGGTGCCGAGAACAAGGTGGCCGATGCTCTTAGTCGGCGGGTGATGTTGATATCCACCATGAATGTTCAGGTGGTTGGTTTAGAAAAGTTGAAGGAGGCCTACATTGATTGCCCGGACTTCGGTCCCATCTATTCCGCCCTTCAGACAGGACCGTCCCGTGAGTTTAGCGAGTATGTCCTTCAGGATGGTCACTTATTTCGAGGTGATAGGTTGTGCATCCCACGGACTTCAGTTCGTGATTTTCTTACGTGGGAGCTTCATGCAGGAGGTCTTGCCGGCCACTTCGGCCGAAACAAGACCATAGAGGCTGTTGAGCACCGTTTCTACTGGCCCAGTTTGAAGAGGGATGTGGCCCGCATAGTTGCCCAGTGTCGTATTTGTGCCCTAGCGAAACAGAGGAAACAGAACACTGGCCTTTATACCCCTCTGCCTGTCCCTGATAGTCCTTGGCAGGATATCAGCATGGACTTTGTGCTTGGTTTGCCCCGTACTGCACGGCGGCATGATTCTATTTTTGTAGTGGTTGACCGCTTCTCCAAGATGGCCTTGTTTATTCCTTGTTCCAAGACATCGGATGCCTCTGGAGTTGCTAGGTTATTCTTCACCCACTGTGTGTCCAGGTTTGGGTTGCCTCGCACCATTGTTTCTGATAGGGATGTGCGTTTTACGAGCTATTTTTGGAAAACCCTTTGGCGGATGATGGGCACCCAGTTGAAGTTCTCCACCGCATACCACCCCCAGACTGACGGTCAAACAGAGGTAGTCAATAGAAGTCTAGGGGATCTCCTGAGGTGTTTAGTGCGTGATAGAATTGGGGATTGGGACCTTGTCTTACCATTAGCGGAGTTTGCATATAATGATTCGGTCAATAGGTCTACAGGATTGAGTCCATTTGAGATTGTCACTGGTCGTAGGCCTAGGAAACCGATTGATTTGATTCCCTCCCCCATTCAGTCCCGAGTCTCTGAGTCAGCTGAGTCTTTTGCGGAGCATATTAGACAGTTGCATGATCATGTCCGTCGTCATATAGAGGCTTGCAACGCACGTTACAAGGAGTTAGCTGACGCGCACAGACGCACACGTGAGTTCCGCGAGGGAGAGTACGTCATGGTCCGGGTTAGACCGGAACGGTTTCCTTCGGGAGCCGTAAAGAAGCTCCAAGACCGCGGTGCAGGACCATTCAGAGTGTTGAGGCGTATTGGGTCGAACGCGTATGTGATCGAGCTACCAGACGACTACGGGATCAGTTCCACGTTCAATGTCTCTGATCTGGTGGCTTACCGGGATCCCGCGGTGATACCCAGTGAGTTATTTGGGCCTGACCCTCCTGTTGTGAGTGATACACCTACTGAGAGTCCACCTCCTCCAGCCCCATTACAAAAACGCGAGCATATAGATTGCATACTGGATGAGCAGGTGACTACTACCAGGAGCGGAGCCTACCAACGCTTCTTAGTGCACTGGAGAGGGCGCCCCGAGTCGGACAACACCTGGATTACACGTGGAGAGCTGGAGCGGATCGATCCGGACCTGCTGGAGCGGTACCTCAGCGACCGTGACCCTTACTCGACGGGGTCGAGTTCTTCCCACCCGGGGAGAATTGGTGAGGACACACGGCGCTATCCTCGACGGAGCACCCGGCACACCGCTACCTCCTTGTGGCTCGGCGACGGCGGCACCTTCTAGTTATCTTTTTATTATGCTTTAGGCCATGTTGGGCCTAGGTTTGGTCCCTGCGTGGACACGTTATCTAGTTTCTTTCCTATTGTTATCAGGCTATGTAGGGATAATGGGTTTCTTCCTCCCTTATTGGGCCAAGCCTTGGTCCTTGGTTAGTGGGTTAGGGTTAGGGTTTGGAGAGGAGGGCGCAACCCCCCACCTAGGGTGGCTGCGCCTCCTTCCCCCTCTTGCCCCTCCTCTTTCCTTTTTGGGCCCCCCTCCTTTCCCCTTTCCCCCTCTCCCCTCTTTCCCCTTTGGGCGCCCCCCCCCCCTTGGATTCCTCCTTGATTGGAGGAGGATGGATCGCACCCCCCTGTTTGGAGGAGGGATGGCCGCCCCTACCCCCTCCCTTTTGCGCCCCCCCCCTTCCCTTTGGCTTGGGTGAAAACCCTAATTCCCCTTCCCCTATAAGTAATCTTCTCCTTGTACTGATCACGGTTTAGACATAATTTGAATACAAAAATGGATTATTGTGCAAGGCATTTGCGCCCCTCTCTCTCTCTTTCTCTTCTCCTGCGACGGGAGAACGGCGAGGTGTGAAGCCTCAGCCCTCGGTGGACTCCGGGGTTCCCTCTTATCCTCATCTTCTTCCTCAACGGTTCGTGTGCGTGATTCCAGATTTCTGCCCCGACTTGTAGCAGAGCTCGCGCCCCCTTCTTGGACGAGTTTTGCCACGATCTATTTTCTGGAGATACGTCTGCGGATCAGCTTCGCGTCGGCACCGGTTTTGCATCAATCGGAGATCGGCACTGCCCGTACCGATTTTCTCCGCCGACCTGCGCCAGCACCACTTTCTCTGCTCGCTCAGCGGGGAGACCCTGATTGCGAATTTTCCCCAGGCCTCCACGCTGCGTCTTTTGCGCTGGTTTCTTCAGGGTTCGTGGATCTCCGAGTCAGCTTTCCAACGCCGCCGACGGCGTCGCGTTTCGACATCGTCACCGTCCGTGGCGGTCGATCTCGTGGGGTTGCGCCGGCGTGCCTGCACAGTCCGCCCAGCGAACCAACCCCAACTTCCAGCGGCTCCTGCGACTCGTGTCGGCATCATCTGCTGACGCCGTTTGGCCGAGGGTTACCTCTGCCAGTCAGCTCTCACCTCCAACCGGCCCGGACCTGTTCGGGCACCAGACGACCGAGTTCCGGATTTTACCGACGGCGTGCGCGGTTCTACGACCACAGAACCAGACCTGGTTTTCGGCAGCGCCCACGGCCACCACCGGCGCATCCAGCGCGTCCCCTCTGGTCTGAGCGTTCTTCCAGCCATCAGCAACGCGTCCTCTCTGACGGTGCCTCGAACGGACATCGCATCAACCCGTGGGACCCGTCTCCGTCCAGACGCGCGCGACACCGATTCTGCAGCATCGCGCCCGTCATCGAGTGCGGCCCGTCAACCCGTGTCCGGCAACCCGAACGTATTGTTTGTAGCCTCTTACCTCCCTGCGAGGAGTGGGCCATTATTGGGGGTTGTAATTTATTGCTCTGGTGTATCGGGTTGTTGGTCCACGGCCGGGGTTCCTTCCCCACGCCTAGGCGTGGAGGTACGCGCTCCGACTCCTCCACCTTTGCTTGCTCTTTTAGTATGTGATTGAATATGCCGCGTGAGAGAGAGTAGGCGCCTAGCTACTTTTGCCATCACCGCGGACCGTGAGTGAGAGCACCCGTCCGTTAGCACTAGCCGAGCTTCGAGCTAGGACTCGACTCCCCTTGTCTTTGGAGGTCGACTATACGCCTAGACACGTGCGCTTCCCTCCTTGGGACGGCCGAGGTCGGAGTTTCTGTTGAGAGACGTCCCTCATTCTGTGGGATATCACGGTGGTCAGCCACTTGGCGACCCTTGAGCGTGCTACTGCTGGCCTGAGTTAGAGTCTTTTGTGAGTCTTAGTCTGTGTCGGTCCCCGTCCCCCATCAACAAGGTTGAATGCTACATAGATGACCTGGTAATCAAAACCAGAAGAAAAGAAGATCATCTGCAAGACCTCCGGATTGTCTTTCAGAGGCTAAGGCAGCATGAGCTGAAGATGAACCCTATGAAATGTGCGTTCGGAGTGTCGAGCGGAAAATTCTTAGGCTTCATTGTCCGATATCGGGGAATCGAGATAGACCCCGCAAAGATCAAGGCAATTCAGGGGTTACCTCCACCAAGGAACATCTCCGAGCTGAGATCACTACAGGGCCGCTTGGCTTATATCCGGCGGTTCATTTCCAATTTGTCAGGGCGATGCCAGCCCTTCCACAAGCTAATGATGAAAGATGTCCCCTTTTATTGGAATGAAGATTTCCAGGTAGCCTTTGATAAGCTAAAAGACTACCTGAAAACTCCTCCAGTGCTGGGCGCACCGGTGAAAGGACGACCATTGATATTGTATATAGCAGCTACTCATAATTCTCTGGGGGCAATGCTGGCCCAGAATAATGAAGAAGGGAAAGAGCAAGCCCTCTATTACCTCAGTCGGAGACTGGTCAGAACTGAAGAGAAATATACTTATATTGAGAAGATCTGTCTGGCACTGGTCTTCGCAGTTAAGAAGCTCCGACACTATATGTTGTCGTATGAAATCAGCTTGGTATCCAAAGAGGATCCCCTGAAGTACATCATGTCTCAACCGGCACTCAAAGGCCGCCTGGGTAAATGGGCGGTAATCCTTATGGATTTTGATGTCTCCTACGTGCCGCGCAAGGCCGTCAAGGGACAAGCTATTGCAGACTTCTTCGCTGAGCACCTAGTGCCCCGGGATTCCCCGTTGGAGCCGGAGCTTCCTGAAGATGAAACCCTAGAAGCCGTTCAAGTACAACCCGCCTTATGGCAGCTATATTTTGATGGCGCTTCCAGAATTGACACCTCTGCCACTGGATCAGCTAGAGTCAGGGCAGGAGCAGGCATAGTCCTGAAATCCCCAGAAGGAGAAGTGGTGCATACATCCTGCTCCATAAACAAACAATGCACAAACAATGAAGCAGAATATAAAGCCCTAATTATCGGGTTGCAAGTTGCTCTATCCAGGGGAATTCAGATGTTGGAAGCATTCGGAGACTCCATGCTAGTTATAAAACAGCTGGAGGGAGAGTTCGATGTGCGAACGCAAGAGCTCCTCCCCTATCACCTATTGGCAACTCGCCTGATGTCAAGATTTTACTTCATCAGCATCAAGCACATCAATCGAGGCCGGAATGCTCAGGCAGACACCCTCGCTAAGCTGGCTAGTTCATTGGCGGTCCCGCCAGACACAAGCCTGAATATAACAGTGATCAACCGTCGACAGGTCCCCAGGGTAACAGAGGTCCTGGCCGACGAACAAGAGATGGAAGTAGCAGTCATCGAAGGGGTTCAGCAGCCCGATTGGCGAGAGCATCTCCTACGCTGGTTCTGACACCAGCAACTTCCAAAAGAAAAGGAACAAAGAATGAAGCTCCTGAGGATCAAGGATTCTTACGAGATGAGAAGCGAGACCTTGTTCAGAATTATGGCAGATGCCCGAAGGAAAGTCCTACTCCGTTGCTTGTCTTCAGCAGAAGCAAGACAGGTGATGCAGGAGGTCCATGCCGGATCAGCTGGAGCACACCAGGCTGGCCTGAAGATGAAAATTGAGATAAAGAAGCTGGGTTACTATTGGCCCACTAAATTTGACGATTTCTGTAGATTTGCCAAAGCTTGTCAGAAGTGTCAAGAACACGCTAATGTGGCAAGGAGACCTCCAGTGCCGTTGCATCCCACCCTACCGAGCTGGCCGTTTGCTCAGTGGGGCACGGACGTAGTAGGGCCACTACCAGCATCTTCATCAGGGTTCAAATACATCTTAGCAGCTACGGACTACTTCTCCAGATGGGCGGAGGCAGTAGCACTAAGAGATGTGACGGGAGAACTAGTTGCAAGATTCTTCCGGCAGAATGTAATATTTCGGTTCGGGATCCCCAACCGAATCATCTCTGATAATGGCAGTCACTTTAGGAACCAGAAGGTTTATCGGCTGGCCGACAAATACAAAATCGACTGGAGGACATCGTCCCCCTACAACCCTCAAGCCAATGGACTCGCAGAAGCCTTTAACAAGACCTTATGCACGCTACTAGCGAAGACTGTCAAGTCTAATAAAAAGGATTGGGAAGAAAGGATGTACGAAGCACTTTGGGCCTATCGTACTGTCTACAAGACCCCAACTGGCTGTTCACCTTTCTCCCTCGTTTATGGGTCGGAAGCTGTAGTGCCCATTGAACTTGAAGTTCCTTCATTGCGAGTTGCCATCCAGCACGGACTAGTCAGTGGTGAACAGGCCAATGCAGAAAGAAGATTGGAGCAGCTCGCCGAGCTCGAAGGAAAACACCTCCGGGCACAGCAAAGCATCCAACTCTACCAAGCTCGCATGGCCCGTGCTTTTGACAAGCTAGTCAAGGGTCGAGAATTCAAGAAAGGAGACCTGGTAATGGTCAAAAGAAGAGAAGTGATGGCCTCCAACCCCAAAGGGAAGCTGGTCGAAAACTGGGTCGGGCCGTATATCATCCGCCGAGTATATGAAGGGAGTGCCTACATCCTTGTAGACCACAAAGGAGTCATCCAGTTTTCTCCCCTCAATGGAAAACATATGAAGATGTATCATGCAGCGCAACCAACAAGTCCCGAGTGATCGGTCGGGATACCCTTTTCTTTGGTTTAGTGGCACTTCGCCCTAACCAAGCTACCCCTTCCTGGGTTTAGTGGTACTCTGCCCTAACCGAACTACTTTTCCTTGGTTAGTGGCACTCCGCCCTGATCGAGCTACCCTTTCCTTGGTTAGTGGCACTCCGCCCTAACCGAGCTACCTTCCCTTGGTCTAGTGGCACTCTGCCCTGATTGAGCTACTCTTCTCCTTTGTTTAGTGGCACTCCGCCCTGATCGAGCTACCCTTCTCCTTGGTTTAGTGGCACTCCGCCCTAACCGAGCTATCCTTACCTTGATTTAGCGGCATTCCGCCCTGATCGAGCTACCTTCTCCTTGGTTTAGTGGCGCTCCGCCCTAACCGAGCTACCTTCTCCTTGGTTTAGTGGCACTCCGCCTTAACCGAGCTATCCTTGCCTTGATTTAGCGGCATTCCGCCCTGATCAAGCTACCTTCTTCTTGGTTTAGTGGCACTCCGCCCTAACCGAGCTATCCTTGCCTTGATTTAACGGCATGCCGCCCTGATCGAGCTACCTTCTCCTTGGTTTAGTGGCACTCCGCCCTAACCGAGCTATCCTTACCTTGATCTAGCAGCAGTCCCCCGTGATCGAGCTACCGTCACCTTGGTTTAGTGGCACTCCGCCCTAGCCGAGCTACCCTTCTCCATTAGTCTAGTGGCATTCTGCCCCTAACCAAGCTACTCTTCTCCTTGGTCCAGTGGCATTCCGCCCTGATCGAGCTACCCCTTCCTTGGTCCAGTGGCATCCCGCCCTGATCAAGCTACCTTCTCCTTGGTCTAGTGGCACTCTGCCCTTATCGAGCTTACGAAAGAATACGCCGCACTGCCATTACGAGCCTTACGTTCGAATTGGCACGAAAGCCCTTCCTTGCGTTAGCATGATCTCCCCGCTAACGAATAAACCCGTCTCTGCTAAAGACTTTGTGTCCTAGCTGGCATTCTCACATTGTTGCCACTGCGGGCCATCTACGGTCAACCAGGAGTCGAATATCACGCTGCGATCTACCACCCTATACAAATAAAAAAAGAAAGATAAGAAAAATGGGGTTAAAAATAGAGATACCCCGCCAGACTTGCTCCTATATTAGGACAAGTGCAAAATTGGCTATAACCCAGCTGTGGCGAAAACCCGAAGGGGCGCTGCAGTCAAAATTGGGTACCCCGCCGCGTGAAAACCTGAAAGGTCGCGCGGGCAAAATCAAGAGGGGGCTGGCTCTGGCGAAAACCCGAAAGGGCGCTTGAGTCAATAAAGTGGTAATTTCCAAATTCCTCTCCTATTCTCCACCCAATGGAATTCCGAAAGGGACAATCATCAAAGACCCACCGAAAATCCTTTAACAAACCCGGTTCGACCCTCGTCATCATCGGCGAGATCGGTCGATCTCTACCCTCAACTTGAACCTTACGTCCCTGTTGATAATCCCATCCTTGTTTCGGCAATAACCCATGCCGATGAATAAACCCACGTTCGACCCTCGTCATCATCAGCGAGATCGATCGATCTCTACCCTCAACTCGGATCTTACATCCCTGTTGATAATCCCATCTTTGTTTCGACAGTAACCCACGCCGATGAATAAACCCACATTCGACCATCGACATCATCAGCGAGACCGGTCGATCTTTACCCCTAACTCGGATCTTACATCCTTGTTAATAGACCATATCCCTTGCTTGGACATCTAGCCGGTGTCGACGAACCGAAGCAGGATCCAATCCCTGTCATCATCGACAAGGCCAGCCAACATTTTCGTGGTCCAGTTCTTCTGCATCCCGAATTCAAAAAGAAAAAAAAAGAGGAGCAAAGAAAATGGGGTTAAAAATAGAGATACCCCGCCAGACTTGCTCCTATGTCAGGACAAGTGCAAAAATGGCTACAGCCCAACTGTGGCGAAAACCCGAAAGGGCGTCGCAGGCAAAATCGGGTACCGCCGCGTGAAAACCCGAAAGGGCGCGCGGGCAAAAGCAAGAGGGGGCTGGCCTCGGTGAAAACCCGAAAGGGCGCTTAGGTCAGTAATGTGAATAAAAAGATGAATGATGAATAGTGATGAACCATCCTCCGTCCAGAAGGCCATCTGCAAGGCCAAGGCGTAACCTTCATCCGATATCCCACTTATTTACCATTTCGACCCTTGTCATCATCGGCAAGATCGGTCGCTACTCTTTCCGGTTTTTGTCATCATCGGCAAGACCGTCTACCCTTTTCGACCCTTGTCACCATCGGCAAGATCGGTCGCTACCCCTATCCGGTTCTTATCATCATCGGCAAGACCGTCTACCCTTTTCGACCCTTGTCATCATCGGCAAGATCGGTCGCTACTCTTTCCAATTCTTGTCACCATCGACAAGACCGTCTACCTTTTCGACCCTTGTCATCATCGGCAAGATCGGTCGCTACCCCTATCCGGTTCTTGTCATCATCGGCAAGACTGTCTACCCTTTTCGACCCATGTCACCATCGGCAAGATCGGTCGCTACTCTTTCCAGTTTTTGTCACCATCGGCAAGACCGTCTACCATTTCGACCCTTGTCATCATCGGCAAGATCGGTCGCTACCCTACCCGATTTTTTTCACCATCGGCAAGACCGTCTACCCTTTTCGACCCTTGTCATCATCGGCAAGATCAGTCGCTACTCTTTTCAGTTTTTGTCATCATCGGCAAGACCGTCTACCCTTTTCGACCCTTGTCACCATCGGCAAGATCGGTCGCTACCCCTATCTGGTTCTTGTCATCATTGGCAAGACCGTCTACCCTTTTCGACGCTTGTCACCATCGACAAGATCGGTCGCTACCCTACCCGGTTTTTGTCACCATCGGCAAGACCGTCTACCCTTTTCGACCCTTGTCATCATCGGCAAGATCGGTCGCTACCCTACCCAGTTTTTGTCACCATCGGCAAGACCGTCTACCGTTTTCGACCCTTGTCACCATTGGTAAGATTGGTCGCTACCCCTGTCCGATTATTGTCACCATCGGCAAGACCGTCTACCATTTCGACCCTTGTCGTCATCGGCAAGATCGGTCGCTACTCTTTCCGGTTCTTGTCACCATCGGCAAGACTGTCTACCCTTTTCGACCCTTGTCACCATCGGCAAGATCGGTCACTACTCTTTCCGGTTCTTGTCACCATCGGCAAGACCGTCTACCCTTTTCGACCCTTGTCACCATCGGCAAGATCGGTCGCTACCCTGTCCGGTTCTTGTCACCATCGGCAAGACCGTCTACCATTTCGACCCTTGTCACCATCGGCAAGATTGGTCGCTACCCTTTCGACCCTTGTCATCATCGGCAAGATCGGTCGCTACCCTTTTCGATCATTGTCATCATCGGCAAGATCGGTCGCTACCCTTTCAACCCTCGTCACCATCGAAGAGCCCGGTCAACTACCCCCTAACCTGGGCCTTCCGCCCTCGTTGATCAACAAAATGTCATTGCGTCGACATTTGACCCATGTCGATGGTTATAACACACCTCTCATCACCAGCGGCAAGGTTCGCTAGGTGCATCTGCCTACGCTACCTATGTCCCACCTTGGCAAAGGCCCTGTTCCGGGAACGGCTATGTCGCGGTGGAGCGAACACCTCACCCCTTCCCTGAAGGCGTGAGCGCTCTCCTGCGCCATCGGCAAGTATCCCCAGGTTCGGGTGATCAGCCAGGAGAAAGAAAAGAAGGAAAGAAAAGAAGTCGTGATCGAGGCGACAAACAGAGATGTCTTCATTAATATGACTTGTCGGAATACATTTACGCCCGGAACATCCCCCGGGGGTACATAAGCTCCAAAAAAAAAGGGAAGCGGAGCCCGATCAAGGAATAAAAAAAACAAATGAAATCACGGCAAAGGACGCCGAAAAATATCTGCCAACTCCAAGAGGCCCAGTGAGAAGTGTCGGGTAAATTCTTGCAGCCGGGCCTCAGTAACTGTCAGCTGCGATAACCTTTCGTCCAATGAGGCAAGTTGTCCTTCGGCTAGATCAGCTTCTTCTCTTGACTGGGTTTCGAGGCGCTCGCCTTCCTGCAGTTCGGCTTCGACCTCGGCAAGCTCAGCGCGCAACTCTGCCTCCCGTGCCCTGAGGAGCAGCCGGCGTTCTGAGATATTGCCGGCAGCGTTTCTCAGCTGTTCCATGGTCACCCTCAAAGAAGAAGCAGCAGTGCGGCAATCTGCCCTCTCCATCTTCACAGCCGTCAACTGATCAGAAACCTCTCGCCTCAGGAACTCCCGCCTGTTGGCGTGCTTTAATAGCATTACAACTCGCGGAGTCCAATCATCCATGGGGAAGCCGAATGCTAATAACGACCGGAAGAGGTGGTCTACCAAGCTCCTCAGCTGCACATAGGTCAGGTCCGGAGAAGCTGACATGGCCCGCTGGAGATTATCCAAAGACTGCCATACCATGTCATCAGAGAATCGTAGGCCTAGTGGTGAAGTCTCAGGGAGCTGAAAATCCACCCTGCTATCTATGTCGGCCCAGATGTCATCGGTCACCCCGAGGGACGTCGATGGCAGGGTCTGGATGACGCCGACTCCTGGCCCAGCAGTTGCGGTTACGGCTGCCAAGGGGCCCTCTATGATGGCAATTTCCTTTCCTGCCCTTTGGGGTGAAGTCATGACGGCCGTCTCAGCGGCTGAGGGTGCTTGCTCCTCCCGAGCAGTCTCACGGGTCATCAACAGAGGGGAGCTGTCTATAACTGATAAGGCTTCAGCTTCTTCCGCAATAATCTCCCCCGCTTCTACTTCTGGGAGAGCACTTGGCTTCAGCAGTGGCTCTTCGTCGGCAACCAGGGCTTGAGTCCCCGCAACCTCGATCAGGCCGCCAACCTCGGCAGTCACACCGGGCTCCCCTGAGGCCGCTGTAGCAGCATAGGTCCGTGGAAGCCGCAGGGCGATGGGCCACACAACAGGTGGAAGAGCTGATTGACTAATATCCACGCTAGGAAGGGGTATGCGGATCATTACAGCTGGTGATACCGCCTCAGCCTGCATTGCGCATACGTACATCAGCCAGTTTGCTTGGAAATAAAAAGAAGTACTGCAGGCGAGAATTAGAATACTTCCTACCTCAACCGGCACTATATTTAGGCCTCCAAAAGTGGCCTCTGAAGATTCTGGCCCTTCTCCTGCAGTCGGGTATGATGGCCCGTGCTCGGCTCCCAATAGCCTCGGAGGGCTAAACGTCAACAGATCACTCTCATAAGCTGAAGAAGCCCCGGCGTCCTCAGCCTCGGTGTCGACCATCGGGAACCCCTCGTCGTCGTCAGAGCCGCCACCATAATCAACTTGTTCAGAGGAGGATGATTCTTCTGCTTGTTCTCGGACATCCGATACCTGAGCGGGAATCGTGCTGCTAGGAGGAAGCCCTCTATCCAAAACCTCCTTAGCGGTCTCCGCCTGGGGAGCATCCGTCGGCGGAATATCCAGGGGCTGGTCCCTTGGAAGCCCTTGTTCTCCGATGGCAACCCCTGCCGTGGCACCGACCTCAGGGAGCAGCGTGGGTCGAACATTGACTGGAATTGAAAGACAATAAATAGTCAAGACCCGACTGAAACCACAATATGCCACCAAGCTCTATCGGCATGCTGCAAATTACCTTCTATTTCTCGATGGGGTGTTGGTGAAGGCAAGCCACCCTCAGCGGAGGCCGAGGGGGCTTCCTCCTCTCTCTCCCCAGCAGCAGATCCGGTTGCCGCCTCCAACCCAACAACGGCGGAGGTAGTACCAGCAGCTACTAAAAGGAAGGATTATCAGCCAGGGCGGCAGAAATAAACAAACAAGCCAGGCAAGAATAAGAAGTCACCTTCGCCCTCAAGACCTTGAGTCTAGGCGGCCTCAAATTCGGAGAATGACGAACCCGAGGAAGGGGAACTGTGGACTCCTCTTCAGTAGCCTTCCTCCGACGTGCCCGAGTAGCGCGGCACTCTGCCCTCTTGGCTTTCTTGGCCCTACTGATGGCCTCCTTGACCTGGGACCTAGTTCACTTTCACGAATCCCTAGGGGGTAATGTTGTCGTAGTCGGAGCTGGCTCTGGAATATTAAAATATGAAGGCTTCTGCGCCTTAGATATCAACTCCCTACAGTGTCGGGTCGCCTCCATAGAAAGGTGAGCTGCAAAAGCACATAAGTGAGAAGATGCACACTGACTATACAAGAAGCAGCTTCAGGGCTGAAGAAGAAAACAAGCATTACCTGGCAGCCCCGTATATCGAGGACTAAGCGGCCAGTAAAGCAATACTGGCGCCTTGTCCCGGGAAGCCGCCTCGCGGATAAGCCAGCACACATCACCAATTTTTTCACTTTTCTCCGCCAGTTGAGCCAAGTCTTCATGGCCACAGGATGACAGGTGATGATATAAGCTCAAGTGGTCGAATCCCCAGCCATCGACATACTTGAAAGATATCAGAAGCTGATGGTCCCGGATGGCTTCTAACGGACTCGAAATTGAAAGTCCCTGAGAATGAAGCAGGGCGAATATCCAGGGGGTGTTGGAATATAAATCAGCCCGCCTGTCTTCCCTCCTGATGAAGGTCTGGTAGGGATGAAAACGGTCGATTTCTTGGTGCCAGCCCGCCACAGTAGGAAGGGGTTCTTCCACCAGAAGGGGGATTGTCTGAAGAGCAATCCAGTCACTGCTGACCCGGCACAACCCCCAGAGGGTCTTCACGTAGTCATCCTTCTTGATCTCTGGCATCCTCAGGTCGGCCTTGGGTGACCTACCCTTCACAGCTTTCCTGGCCTCTATATATGCCGTCACCTCGATGTTAGACCAGGACTTCAGCTTCTTCAAATAGGAGGGGTCAATATCCAGAATGGGTTCCCGCTGGGAGTCTTAAAAGCGGCGTTCGACAACATGCCAGCAGTCCTTCCGGAAGTTCCGATAGAAACCCGTTCGTGCATTCCACCACTTGATGAAGTCTGGAGTCACTCGGGGCAGACGGGCCGGGGTTGGTACCCTGAATGATATGTCCTCCCGACGATGGAAGTAGTCCCACCATGTGCGGGCTTCCTCCACAGTCGTCTGACCGGCCCGATGTCTGTTCTGAAGACTGAACCGGGCTAAAGAAGAAGGAATTTGCTGGTCATATCCAAAATTCCGGCCGAAACGAAAAGGATAATACGGCTCCAGCCACAGTAAGCCGCTCTTTCTAAATACAAGAACACTGGGGCGGATAGACAGTGCCCAATCGACCAGTTCTGGCTCCAAGATGGGCCATGTGCTCTTGGACCCGGTGACCTGGTGATTGAATTCCTCTGTCTCAAACAACCGGCACTACCGCATCCTATTGACTAGAGGACTGGAGCTGGCAGCCAAGCTCCAAAAGTGCAAAACTCCTGGGGAATCTGCTGGAACCGTAGTCAACTTCCCCCGAATAGCAAAAAGCTGATCCGCCAGTGAAGACGGTTCAGCGCTAGCAAACTCGATCATCCGTGGCAAAGGACGATCTGATTGCATCGATTGGGGAGCTGCTTCTGGAAACAGGGTGCAGACCCAGGCGTTAAAGAAGTGGACGGGACCAACTATCCGGGAATTCCTAGGGATGCGCGACTTGTGCAAGTCCCCCAACATTTTATATATGAGGCATAGAGCCACTGGGCACAGAGACAACTTTGTCCCCCAGGCCATCAAACAGGCAGGGTATATCGCTTCCGGCCTGATCACCGTCTCGTCTCCTTGAGGAAGGGCGAATGAACAAAGCCAATAAGTCAGGTACGCAGCACAATGTGTAACTGCGTCAACTCCTGTGGGATTCGGGCCTACTTGCCGCCCTCTCCCTAAGACAGCGGGATATGTCGCTTGGCGTCGAGCCCTCTTCTTCCGCGTCACCGCTGTCGGAACCACCGTGGGGAAGTCCTCATAGTGCTACTCCCCACCAAAGAAATATTGAAGCCACGTGCCCATCCGCACGCGTCTCTTTTCGCCAGGCTTTCGCGCTTCCCACGGATCAAGCGTGAGGCGCAACAGGGTGTGGTACGCCTTCATCAGATAACGGTAGGCGAAGCCCGTGAAATATCTACCTTCGCCATCCGTCTGGTCTTTCAGCCAGTCTGGAAAACAAACTTCTTCATACGGCTCCCCGTCTATGGGCAAGCCGCTCAGCAGGGAAAGACTCCAGAGATCTAGTGAGGTCTCACCCTATGCAGTGTAAAAAGTGTTGTATTCTGGGCAGAAAACTTCAATCATCCCGCAGCACAGACCTCGGGAGATCGGGTGCCTATATCGGGAAGCATATACACTTTGGTATACACCAGCATGTACCAGGATGGGGGCGTACTGTCGTAACACAAAGTCTGTGAATTCAACTTCCCCCGATCTGAAGGCGTGAGCATCGGTGGCTTTGAGTTCTCCAAACCACCCCACTGAAATCTGATGCTTAAACCGGACTGCCAAGCAGTCTAAAAGGAAAGGCTCATCTCGGTATCTGCAGTGGATCAGGGCGAGGAATAAACCGTATACGGGCTTCTCCCTGTCAACGCGTCCGACAGTTTCATTCCAGCGAGCTGGTGTATACTGCGGTGCTCTTGTCAGCATCCCGGCCTCGGGGGATAACTCCTGCACTCCAAGCACGGCCCCCCATTTCTTGGGCTCGCCCGGGATATACATAGGCATACCGTGAGTAACTGACTCAGTCAGACTATCTCGCTCCGCCAGTAGAGCTCCTTCGGCTCGATGGACAAGGATTATATCTCGCTTCCTGCCAAGGTTGAAGCGCACCAGGAATGCCATCAAGTGCTTATCTTTGGGATGGTCCAGCCTGACGCCGTCCCCTCGATCATACCTGAACTGGTTGCCATCAAGAATCAATAGGCGGAGAGTGTCGACAGTGTCGGTCTCTGAGTTCGAGGACTCGGCCACCACCGCTACATGTCGAGGCCCCCGATCAAGGGAATGCACATTCCCCCAGGTCACAGCGACCTGGGATGCATAAGAAGATGATCCAGATGCCATATTATCTGTAAAACAACGCCCAGAGGTAGACAAGCAGAGTCAGAAATCAGTTGATCGAAGCAATATTTCTGACAAAATTCCGGCAGCATCTCCCCAGCTTGGGGGTTTTCCGAAAGAAAAACAGAAGCCGTCCACAGAGGGAGCGGCCCCTAAAAGTAGCCATAAGCATTAAGCTGAGGCCGAATGGGACACCTGAGGGATTTAGCTCCGAGGACAAGTCCTACGAGGAGCCTCCTGGGGCCCGAAGAGCGGGTTCAAAACCCAAAGCATAATAACGACTCAACTCACCGGCTCGCTCAAAACCCAGAGCCCACTCGGCGCCGCGGGAGGAGGAGAAAGGGAGGAGAGAGAAAGAAGATTTGAAAATGAGAAGTTGTGAAGGAAAAATGAAGAAGAATTTGATTTATAGGGGGGGCTCCACCCCTGTTAAAACGGCGCGCCCCGGGGCGCGCCGTTTCAAGCCGTTTGCGCGCCACTTTTAGCGGCGCCGTTTTAACTTCGAAAGCCCAGGGCGCGCCGGATTCGACCGCGCCGTTTCAATCCTGAAGAAATGCCACGCGGTTTTAAACGGCGCCGTACAAGTCTCCTGCCTCGTCGGATTAGCATCCAAAGCTGGAGTTAAGTGCCGTTCGAGCTTCTGTCAACCAAACGAAGCTCATCCATAGGCCTTGCCGCATTCCTGCCTCACTTGCACCGCCTACGTCTGGGGGGCATTTGTTGGCACTCAAAATATAATCCTTCGGCGACCAAGCCGTAAAGACGAATGATATGGCCCACTGAAGCACAGAAGCCGATGAAGGCCAGCTTACTGAAGGCTCTTCAAGCTCCCAGAGCCCCGAGCCACCTTGAAGGGAACACCGGGGACTTCACCTTAGGAGAGTCGGAATGAACCCACAACCAACCGGCAGCGCGACCAATCCTGCCCAATGATCCGGCATCGACCTCGTCATGCCGCTACCCCACATTCGTCGCCCGACCATGAACGACGGTCTACCCAATGGCTCTCCTGAGGGGGAAAAACGTCCTCGGCCGTCCATAACAAGGGGCCGAAGGTTCTGTCAGCAGAGGGCCCCGATCACCCGACATGGGTTCGGCTCCTCGCCATAATGGGCCCATTAGTGGCCAATTGATCGCCATTCATGGCAAAATCATCCGGGATGCAACACCATCCTGCAAAGAAGCCTCGAGCATGAGTCCATCTCGACCAGAAGCACAAATCACAGTGTCGGAGGCCGTGCCAATAGGTTACCCGTATGCTCGGGCCAGACACACGCGGAGGTCTGATCAAGGCTGTTCGTCATATCGAGAGCTTCCTCGACAGCACGTCAAGGTTTTTCAAAGGCCAGGGCGAAAGGAACAGTCAACTGGAGTCTCCGGAATCATCCCCGGACCCACCGGCCGGCCCGGGCCGAGCAAACGAGTCAAAACGGCGCATGAAGGGTCACCGGCGCCGCTTAAAACGGCGCCATCAGAAAAGGGCGCGCCCATTGTCATCGGGGGACTGCTTCCCGGCGCCATCAAAAATGGCGCGCCCTCTTCCCAGGGCGCCGGATCAACAAGACTATATATATAGCCCGCCTTCGAAACAAAAAAAAAAGAGGGAGAAAAAAGGAAGGCAGGAGAATCAAAGAAAAAAGGGGAATCAGAGGGTTTTCTTCGTGGCGAGTGGAGAGCCCTTTCTTTGAGAGTTCGTTGGCCGCCGCCGCCGTCCCCTGTACTACTCTGCTCAAGCCTCCCGGTGTCGGAGAGGAAGATCGACTACTTCTTTGTCTTGTAGGTGGGTCACCGTCGTGTTCCCCGTCGATTTCCCCCTTCTGATTTTCTGTTTTCGTTTCCCCTGCTGCAATGTAAGTGAGGAAGAGGGGGAGGGGAGATGATACGAGCCTTTCCTCCCCCCTTCTCTCACTATTACTTCTTCCCCATCTGCTTCATCTGTGATGAGCCTCTGTTAATGTAAACGGTGGCCGAGCGACAACGCCGGCGCCGGAATATATACGCTGTGTACATACCCGTGCTGTTCACGGGATGAATGAAATGCTATTGTGGTTGATGCTCTATCCTTTCTCCATGCCTTCTCTAATCTCTTCTCGAATGTGCATTCGATGATTTTCCGGCATATGTACTCCCATGTAATCATTTTCCCTGATGATGGATGCTTCCTTGGCTATATGAATCATTCTCCCCCTCCTGGGGGTTTTCTTTCTTTATTTTTTAGTATAATGGCCGGGCTCTGCACCGTATACGCCATGGATCCTGTGATTGGAGATGCACCTCTGTACGCATCTCTATCTATCTCTATCTGGGGAGTACGTCCTCACCGCCAATGTGCCTCTTCTCATAGGCCAAACCGGGGGGGATTCCCTCTGTCTTTCTTTCCTCTTCTGCGGCGAGCCCTCGCTGGTTTGTTTCCGAACGTGATATGTGTATATCTCCTCCCCGGACCCTCATGCTAATTTCATAGCATGCCGGCATCAACTCACTTAGCCCGCGGGTTTCACCGTCTTGCGCTACTCTATCCGCCCCGCTCGGATCTTCACAGTAGTATGCTCTGTAGCATCACTCCAGTGCCCGGGGAGGGGGACATTCCCCCAATCTTCTACATCAGTCATTCGACCGGCAGAGGGTTCGTCCATTGATGATGAATATCCCCACGGGCTATTGAATGCACAGCAATGGGCCCACGCCCTACAGTTCAAATCCACCGTCCTTAATGGATTTCGTGGTGGCCGTGGGTTGTGTCTCCCTTGTAGGCTAGCCCTCGGGAGTTCCTTCCTCTATTGGTCGTCCCGATTCGAGTGTTGTGGTGACTCAGGTCGCGTGCCCCTCGTAGGCCAGCACTCGGGGTTTTCACTCCCATATTGAGTCGCCTCATTCACTCACTGTCGCCCACGGACTCGGTGCCCCTAGCAGGCTTGCCCTCGGGGTCTTCCTTTCCGTTCGGGTTTGCCGGTCGCCGTTGCGCCACTGGCTCTCAGGGGTTGCTCCGCCACGTGGGCACTCTCCGCTTCTCCCCGATAATCCTCCGGGATGGGGAGATGCTGCCGGAATTCCGACTCGAACGAGTCTAAACTCGGAACGATCACCGCGCTCGAGTCTGAACCTCGCGCGAGCCCGTGACTTGACTTCTTGGACGGCTTGGGACCGATCCATGAATAATTAACTCAATCAACTTTCAAAATCTCCCAAAACATTTTAATAAATCCATAAATAAACCAACAAAAATCTTGGTGTCCGAGAAATTGGGCTAAATCGGCGCCGTTCATGCATGGCATACCTTAAACGGCGCGCCCTTCCCGGCGCGCCTCAATCAGGCCGAGCCGGTTTAACACATATTTTGCATTTATCTACGGTTTTCGGCGCCGTATTAAGCCATTTACCCACGTTTCAGGGCGCCGTTTCAAGCATTTTAACCCCTGTCTTCACAAGCGTTGCACCGGTTTCACGCCGAATCATGTCGTTGTGTCGTTCCAGTCTCTTCCCCGCTCCCGGGATGATTTCTGGTGTCAACCATAGAATGAAGCAAACTCTTTGATCAGTGAACTGAATAAATCAGCTTGTTCAAGCTTGAATTGATATGTCTCGAGTTTTCGTCGTTATGCCTTAGTCCAGGCATTCGTGTCACGTCAATGCATGCTTGAGTGTGCACATCCTCGGTATATCAAATGACATTACCGGAAGGTCAGGCTATGCCTGATAGCAGGTCCTGTTACGCGTGAAGGGGACCTTCGGGCCTAAGTCCTCCGCCATGTACCGAGGCCCACCCAAATAAATCGTGTGTAGTCAATCATAGCATCTCGCATGATCACTCGCATGCTCTGTATCCTTTATTCCGGCCTCGACAGCCCTTCATCTCGACAATTAATCAAAGGTGTTCCCTCCTCGTGGGGGATGTGATTAACGCCATAGCCTTTATGGTATGGCGGACTGCTGGTCCCGACCGAACCTCACATTCGCCCGACACGGGTCAGAATGAGCGCATCATAAAATTGTCACTCATGTGACTGGCACGCCCACGTCGTCAATTTATCATTCGACCACCAGTTGGTCAGTTGGTCGGTCGACCCGCGAGTGAGAGAAAAAAAAAAAGGTCGCGAACAGGTCACTAGGAATCGTTGTGGGTTCCTTGTAGGCCACTAGATCTGCCGCATTAAATGTAGAGCTAATCCCATATTCGGGAGGTAAGTCCACAACATATACATTGGAGCCAATCTTCCGTAGTATTTGGAAGGGACCATCACTACGGGCTTCCTCAATCCCTAAGTGTATATTTCCCAAAGTCATGGCTCCCAAGGTGTAACCCGAGTCTTTGGAGAGATGGGCTTGGTCCAGCATGGTGGGTGAGGGTAGGAAAAGGTGGGTGGTGAGTGAGGTGGGTGGGTTACAAGGGTATCTAGGCTTCCATAGGTTGGGATCAAAGGGATCATCATAAGTGTACTCGGGGGAAAGGAGCTCTAAGTTCATCTCATCAACCTCAAGGTCCTCACAATATGGTGGCGGATCATCGTCCTCTAATGAAATGATTGGGCCGGAGTTTTTGGTGGGTGGGTTGGCCATGAGGGGATGGCTTGGCTTTTTACCTGATATGAAGAACTCCAATTTGAGGATAAGGTCGGGCTCATCGGGTGTGGGGAGGAATAGAAGGAGGTCGCTAGTGTAGCAACCAACGGTGCAAATTGAAGTGATAGACCCGATACATAGGTGTAGGATGTCAAGGCTCCAGGTTGGTTGGCCGCTGTGGTTAACATGCCGGTCAACTTCATTTGCCATGCTAAGCCCTAAAGAAGATCTCCTAAAGTGTCCACTTGATAGGATGATTAGATGGTGGTGCGATAGGTTGAGAAAGGTACTAGAGAGAGGTGTCGCTCCATGGGTAGAGGGTATGAGTGCAAGCTATGGAGGAAGAGGTCTTCCTTGAGCCATTTGAGTAGGGGCCCATCTATGGTTATGGTGCCATGAGTGAAGGCAAGTGGCTCTTGATGGTCTGAGCTTTGGGAAGGGGAGATTTGAGGTTCTTCCTCACCATTGGTGTGTACTTGGGTTTTCACGATGGTGGGGAGGGATTCTGGATTAGCATCTGTTCTCGTGTGGATGGGTGTGGTCTCCTTTTCCAAGGGAATGGGAAGGTCTTTTGGGGGTGGGGTGATGATGGTTGGTGCATGGTGTACCCGGGAAGTTGGGTAATGGGAAACTCGGGTTAGGATAGGGAGGGAAAGTAGTGGAGGCCTAGGACATGGTAGAGTTGGGGTGGGGAGTAGGAGATGAGTTGGGTGAGGGGGATTGGGTTGGTTGATCTCGGGACGTGTGTCCTTTATATGGGAAGATGGTGGGATGGAGGCGGGGGCCAAAGGGGTTTGAGTAGTGTAGGTTGGTTGAGGGGGTTTAGGTTGGGGTGTGGGGGCCCTTATGGGGGTAGATGAAGAGGCGGAGGCCGGGACCACTTGGGTTTTAGTGTGAAGGGTTTGGACGGGTGGGGTTGGAGGAGTGGGAGTCATCCTCGGGTTGTGGTTCTCCGAGTAGGAAGGAGAGGGTCGGAGAGTGTAGGTTTTCCTAAGTTCATCCTTCATCTCTTCACAAGTGCCAATCGGGGCTTCCCCACGGATCCTCCTTAAACCCTCAACCACTAGCCAATGAGTTTTGGCTTGCTTGGAGAGGTGCATTTTGGCTAGTCTCACTTTCCTCTCTTCAACCAAGGGGTACCAATCAAAGTATTGGCCCATCGCAAATTCCCAATCTAGATAGAGGCTTAAGTTGTAGGACCCCTCAAAGGCGGGGGTCTTAATTTTCAAAAGTGCCAAGAGGTGGTCATCCGGATTTTTCCGGGGGTAACTCTCATCTTCCCTTCGTGCGGGCCTACTTCCCTCAAGTTTATCAAGTTGGGCAGTGATAGCATCAATCCGCCCAAGAATGTTGGGCATGGCCTCCATGAAGGAGTTGATGCAATTAACCTTGTTGGCAGTGGGGCTTCCAAGGAGTTTGAGATCCATTAGGAGAGGTGAAAGAGATGGGTGTTATTGGTATGAGGTAGCCATAGGAAGGGGGAAGTGATGATGCTCGTGGTGATGGATGCAATGGCCCTAGGACTTGACTTGTCGAGACAAGTCAATGACTTGCTCTGATACCAATTTGATGTGATACACCCTATGGAATGCAGAAACTAGACAAAGAACCCCTTGGACTTATCCATAGCAAGCACAATTCGCAACTTAGAGACTATCGAAGACGTTCGCTCACCGGTGCGCACACTCAACCCAGGCATGACTCGATGATGCCGAGTCGAGGGTGGCGGGACTAGGCCCTTGCTGGTAGAGGGACAGCAAGGTTATGAATGTGCTCCCCCCCCAAAGATATGGAAACCCGAATTTGAAGGGCTGGCCGAGTGCCACAAGGGACTCGGATCACTCGCTTCCTCCACAGTGGTCACTCGAAAGCAAGGGTGCTTTAAGGACCGGGTGCTCTCTAACACTCCAGCGGAGCGTTGACAGATATTAATTGAACAAGCACTAAAATATGAGCAAGGGTTGAGAGATTACCTGGCCGGTTTGAAGAAACCGACCCCGGTCGGAGACGTGGGCAAGCGGGGAAGTGTGGTTTCCCCGCACACTGCGTCGGTGAAGCTTCTCCATGTTTAATTGTTTACATGAACTACTCCTCACGCAGGAGGGATGGACTAGGGGTGGGGAACTAAAGGTTACATTCAAACACTACCTCTACGCAGGGAGGGGCACTAAGCCGGCCAGGCGGCATAGGGGGGATAACTAAAGAGGGCGCCGATTGACTACTCTGCCGGTTCTACCCACTTCTGGAACTGCTTGACAGGTAGTCGTTGTTGACACCGCCACGGGATATACCGGACTTGGAAGTCATCAAAACCAATGCCAAATCTTCACTGATTGACCCGGGAGGGCTCCTGAATTTTTGTCAAATTTTCAGACGTCGTCGAAGGCCGGGGCAGGCTCTGGAACTGGACCACTTCGTTCTGGCTCGGACTAATTCTAGAACATTACAGCAGGAAGACGAAGTCACCACGAACTCCCTCGAAGTCCGAACAATGCGGGACCAAAATAGATGAGAACATTGCCAAGTCCTCTTCGAGCACCAACCAGGAAGGTCACCAGGGGAGGTCGGAGCAGAGAGAAAGAGCCTGTAGAGTGGAGGGGTGTCTGTGCTGGCTCTGACTGGACTGACCTGCGCACCCGGGGGAGATTATATGGAACGGGGAGCTCTAAACTCCGAACGATGCTCCGCTTGCTGCGTTGGATAGAGGACTAGTAGTATCTCATCCCGGTCAAATGGCGCACCAAGGGAAATAGGGATGTGGCTGCAGGAGCTTCTGAACTATGGTTCTGATCTCCACCCGGATGTCGGACGCGCAGCCTGACGAGAACGAACCTCCTGGACAGCTCTGAACTCGGATTGAGGCGGGATCACCTCGCCTACGAAGCTGACTTGTCGATCTTTCCAGCAATATAGGGCTTGCCACCAGGAACTCTGAGTTTCTATCGAGGTCGAACTTGAAACTTGTGGCTCTACTGCTGCCTACGAATTGGACAGTCAGGGTGGTGATAAATGAAGATAGGGGTGGGAAGGGGTGAAGAGACAGCAAGGGGAAAGGGTTTGATGGCTGTGGATGGTGGTAGGGGGTTGTTGGGAAGTTTATGGAGGTGGCTGGGAGGTGGGGAGGGCGGAGCTAGGGGTGCTGGGGTAGGTGGAAATTGGGCTGGGACTGGCAGGGTGCGCAGCCAAGATGGAGGATGAGGGATGGGGGAGTTCAACCAAGCAAAGGGGAGGGGAAGGGTGGAGTGCGACCCAAGGGGATGGGGAGGGGGAGAGGGAGTGGGAGTGGGAAAATTCAAATTTGGCTTGGGAAGAGGTGAAGGGGTGCTTGGGAATGGGAAAGGATACTTGGGGAAGAGGAGGGGTTACTTGGGAGAATGAAGAGGTGCCTAGAAGGTGGAGATTCTACCTTGGGGTTGGAGGGGAATTGAATGGACGTATGGGGAAGGGGGAGGGGTCTTAATGAGGATTGAATGAGGTAGAGAGATAGAGAATTTTGAAATTGGGGGGCGGAGGAGAGAGAAGGACTTACGCCCTAGAGAGAGAGGGGGTGAAGAGAGAGAGAGAAGGGGAGAGGGGGAGCTTCTCACTCTAGGAACACTCAACTGGATTTCAAATTTTTATTCAACTATTCATTAGTTTTTCACAATGGGGTTGGGGACCTATTTATAGGAGCCCAACATTCTACATGACCATAATACCCTTGACATTTACACCAAAGACCAAGCATGTCCAAGGGTGGCTTAATGGGCCCAATTGATTGATTAGAGGCCCATTTGACTATAAACATAGGTAAATAACTTGCTAACCTAGGCACATGACTCAAATACTAACGAAAATTACATGACAAGACTCACATAAGAGAAAAAAATACATCATATGACTCGAAATAAAGAGGCGAATCAAGACCATACGCCATCGATGATCATCGGGGCCTGGAAAAGATGAAGTGGCGGGAGATGTCCCCACCATACTCCCGGGCTACGGAGAACTCGACTTTGTCGAGTAAGAGTCCTCCCTGCTCTGAGAGTGCTGTAGTAGGACCTCCCACGAATCTGTCGATGGAGGCCGGCACTTCCACCTAACAAGGTAGCGCTCATACGCCTTGCTCCTGGTGGTAGTGATATGTTCATCCAATATCCACTCAACCTGCTCGCGCTGGTCCCTCTTGGTTGGTGGCTTTCTCTCAAGGGTGCTCTCTCAAAGGAGGGAATGGGCTCAACATCCTCACTGGGTACCACCGTGGGGCCCCTGTATGGCACCAGGTCAGCTACATTAAATGTGGGACTTACTCCGTAATCCTCGGGGAGGTCTAACTCATAAGCATTCGTGCCAATGCACCTCAGAACCTAGAAGGGACCAGCCCCACGAGGCCTCAATTTCGAGATAGCTCCCGGGGAGAGCCTCTCAGTCCTCACCATCACAAAATCACCCATGTGGAATTTTTGGTGGCATCGGTGAGAGTCGGCCTGTCTTTTGTAAATCTCATTGTTCTTGCGGATGTGCTTGCGATGGTTTTCATGCAATTTTGTGAATGCTGACCTTCTACGGGTGATGGGTGGACCTGGACAACTAAAAGTAGGCCTATCATGCTTTGATGCGATCAAGACTTTCATAGACTCAGGGGGCCGGGGCATCCATAGGTGGATCTCGCGTGTAGGGGGGTGGCAAACGTCGGGGGACCCGGGCATCCGTGAATGCTCCTAACATGTGTATGACCAATGATGAATGC
Source organism: Amorphophallus konjac (assembly GCA_022559845.1). Lineage (NCBI taxonomy): Eukaryota > Viridiplantae > Streptophyta > Magnoliopsida > Alismatales > Araceae > Amorphophallus > Amorphophallus konjac. Next base: position 137,616,521 of record CM040119.1, on the reverse strand, counting down.
GGGAGGGCCGTTACACCCAAATATGATGGGAATCAACTCCGAGCATGTATATTTTATTTTTATATTTGTGTCCTTTTATTTATTTTTATATTCTGGGGGAAGCAGATTCGCAATTGAAAGGCTTTAGGAGCCTATTTGTTCTTCCTTAGGATTGTGTGGGTTTATGTGCAAAATGCCAATAGGACCTACTAGGGGGCCCCCACTCCTTCCACATTGGTCCACCTCATCCATGTGGGGCTGGTCAAAAGTCAAGGTGGCATCTAGAAGGTTTGACAAGTCAATTGGACACATTGGGAGACAAGTGGTTTAAAATGTCAAAGTTGGCCACCTACCCTTACCCCTTCGTCAAGGGGGCGCCCCCCCCATTAGAAATAATTAGAAATTTTATTTTTTTTGTTTGATCACATTTAAATGTGAAGTCCCTTAAGTATCCCTCCTGACCCTAGATTTAAGGGTAGATTAGGTCATTTGTCATTCATTATAAGTACCTTGTATTTCCATTTTTGAAGAATTAATGAGAAGAAAATTGAGTATTGTGCCAAGGAGCCTGGTGCGCCCCACCCCCTCTCACCTCTTGGTTCCTCCTTCTTCCCTCTGCATTTCAGGGTTGAGAACCCCTTCTACTTGAGCCCCTCTATCTTTGATTTCATCTCTGGTGCTGCCGCCGCCGTTCGTGCCGCCATCGAGCCTCCGCGAAGCCGCTTCCGAAGTGCTGTCCAAGGTTCTGTTCTGCTGGATAGAGGTTCACTCCGAGATTTTTAACTCCCAACTCTGACATCATCTGGAGTTGAGATTTTCAGGGTTGGTTCCCCACTTGATCCCCACCCTCTAGTAAAATTATCCCATTATTTCACCTTCTTTTTATATTTTTTCATTTTCGTGTCTTTCTGTCATCCTGATCTGTCCCGTTTGAGATCTGTGCAGCAGAAGCTTAGTTCTTCCCCCTTATGACCCACTTCTTGATTTTTTTTTATCCCCAAATTTATTGGAGGTTCTGTCCGCCATCCCCATCCTCCACAAATTTTCGTCGAATTTCAAAATCCCTCTAACTATTTTTAGAAATTGTGTCTTTTCTCCAACTTCAGTTCTGTTTCTGCTGTCCAGATCCGACCCCGAGTCAGTATAAAATCCCCAAAAACTCGAAACTTTCATCAAAACTTTCATAAGATATATCCCCGTTTTCCTCTCTTTGGCCTCTACACCTTTCATAACGGGCTCAAAAGCTGAATCGAAGGTCTACATCGCAGTCAATGCCAACTCTCATGACAACTCAAATCTACCCTGAGTTTTCAGATCCTATGAGTCAGCAGCTTGAAAATTCGACAAAGGCCATCAAAGGGAAACTCAAATTTCTTTCTCTGGCCATAGATCGAAGGATTTCAAGTCAACTTTCCATCGGTACCTCTTGTGCGTCGATCCGACGTCGGGAGTGACCGCAGCAACAGATTTCGTCGGGACGCGCGAGTCTGAAACAGAATTCGGATCCTTGGGCAGCAACTCCGGCGAGTGAAGAACGGAGCCGCCCGGCCTCCGACCGGCGAACCAGCGTACCGTCGTCCCAGGGAGCCCCCCTCAAGGCATCCCCACCAAAGTGGTGCCACCTCGATCCCACACGGCCCCTCGGACCAGCACGTGGGTCCCACGGTCGTGAGTACATGTGCCGCAGAAGCAACACAAGATGCGGCCCGTCAACCGGAAACCGCTACTCCCGGGTCCCATTGTCTTGCCCTTTACCTCCCTGCGTGGAGTGGGTAGTAATTTATCTTGCTGTAATTATTGTGTATTTATTGTTCCGGGAGTACGAGATCGGTCGGGAAGTCTTCCCCATTCCCGGTAGCGTGGAGGTATCGTATTCGCTCCCATCTCGGCATTTACTTTATTTCGTATATATTTCTTTATGCCACTGCTAGAGAGCGTGCTAGGATCATAGCTCGCTATACTTTTTATACCACCGCTGCTGCGAGAGAGAGAGAGACCGTCCCGTGACCCGATCCAGGCACGAATTGTGAGTTGACCACCCTAGCTCTTTTTCGGTTTCTCAACCGTGCACGTCCGTACGCTTCCCTCGTTAGGGACGATCGCGAGCTTGCTTAGAGTCTGAGGATCGCATATCCATTTGGAGTCGAGTCGCGTGTCCATCCCGCATCAATTTGGTATCAGATGGGGACATCACTTACCACTTCCCATTTCCCCGTGGGTCCCGATGCTTGCCACTATTTTCATCTCAAGCTTCTGAGTCTAGCTATGTAATTTTTACATTTTATCTTGAGTCTTAAATCATGTAATTTTCCTTTTATTGAGTCAAGTACCTAAGTTAGTAAGTCATCTACCTAAGTCTAAGGTTTCATTAAGTGGCCAAGAGGGTTAATGGGTTATCATATCTTATTGGGCCATATCATTTGCTTGGCCCATGGGCGCCCCTCTCCCCACCCCTTGGTCTTCTGTCATTAGTCCTTTTTCACAGGGACTTTTTGTAAAATGGGGATTTCCTATATATAGGACCCCAACCCCCCTCTTTTGAGGTTAATGAAGTATTAAGCAAATTTGAGCCACTTAAGTGCATCTCTCCCTCTCTCTCTAGCTCTTTTATCTCTCCTCTTCCCTCTCTCTCACTAAATTTTGAAATTCACTCTCTCTCCTCCCTATTCTCCCCTAATTAAGACCCCTCCCCCTTCCCCATACCTCACATTTAATCCCCCTCCAACCCCTAGGTGGAAGCCCCTCTTCCAAGGCACCCCTTGGCATTCCCCATACACCCCCTCACTTCCCTAGACACCCCCTTCACCCCTCCCAAGCTAAAATTCGAATTCTCCTCCCTTTGGGACTGCACCACATTCATTCCCAGCCCCCCTCACCTCCCTAGGTCGCAGCCCCCAACCCCCCTTCCCATTGTTCTTCCTTTGGCCAACCAAGTTCTTCAACCCCTCTCCCCCCCTTTGATCAGTCTGCAGGTGGCTGAAGAAGGTATGACTTGCAGAAGCTTCCCCGGATTCACACGGTGACATCCAGAGGCGTACCATACCTTTCTGGAAAGGGCGTCCAGTCATCTTCGTAGGCGAGGTGATCCCGTCCCGTTCCGAGTTCGGGGCTGTCCGGCAGAGGCAATCTCCCCCGACTGCGCAGAGCTCCGTCAGCAGAGCTCCTGAACCCGGTTCAAAGCTGCACCACGGCCGACAGTGGAAGATTCAAGCCGCGAGTTCTTCTTCAAATATCTTCCTCCACCAGTCCTCTTTCTGGATCAAGAAGCGGAAGTGCATTCGGCATCCGGAGGTCAGAGTTTTGGTCTTTCTTCCACGACTGGTCGGGTCTGTCTCCCACAGGTGGCAGTGACCTGCCTCCACTCATCGGCAACCCCCAGTCCACCCTGACATCGGACGGCTTCCCCGTCAGTTTTGCAGCACAGAGGGATCGTCCACGGTTCCAGAAACTCTGATGGTTCTAGATTCGGCATCTGGGAGCGGCCGGGACAACTTCTGCAATCCACTGTTCCTATCTGGTAGTTGATGCGGCCAGAACCTGGAACCCAGTTCGTCACCGCACCACGACTAACCGTGAAGGAATCAGACCGAATGTCCTTCATCAAAGTTCTTTCTCCTCCTGTCCCCGATCAGGAGCAAGAAACGGGAACTCTTTCGGCAACGGGAGCCAGAGTTCCGAATTTTCTCCCTCAATCGCGCGGGTCTGCCTCCTGCAGTCTGTAGCGACCAGTTCCCACTCATCGGCGTCCCCCTGTCCACCCCGACCTCAGAAGGTGTTGCCGTCAGTATTTCTGTGTAGAGACTTTGTCCACGGATCCAGCGACTCTGACGGTTCATGATTCGGCATCCAGGAGCGACCGGGGCAACTTCTGCAAGTTGCAGACAGAAACAGGGAGCCATCCGCCCCAGAAGCTGTTGCTCTACTCAGACCTCCACTTCAGCCATCGACGATGTCAGAATAAATTGACATAAATCAGAAGTGTTTGGGTTCCTGTTACGAGAAGATCCCCCCTAGGCTCGTCATCGGCAAAATTCCTGGCTGAGATCTACAGCAACTACACCGCCTGTCTATCGCCAACCACAGCAAGCAGTCTGGTTCGGTAGCGGCTCCTCCTCGTGGGTTTCTCGATCAATCTACCCTTCTTGCCTGGCCGGCTTACCGCCCCTCTCTGCGGGAGGTAGTGTTTATTTGTAATCAATTAATTCCCACCCCCGAGATCACCCTCCTGCGCGAGGTGTAGTGCATGTACTCTTGAGCAGGTTTTTTTGAAGCTTCATCGGCGCAGTGTGCGGGGGAACCCACACTTCCCCGCTCGCCCTCGTCTCCGACCGGGATCGGTGTCTTCACGCCGATCAGGTGAGCCACTCACACTACTCTTTGCCGGCTTTCTCTTGCTTAATTAGTATTGCATCCTCAGTACCGTCGGCGTAAGAGAGTGCCCGAACCCGATTTATCTTCTAGTTGCGTGATTACCGCGGGTGAGTTGTGAGCGTGACATTTCAACCCTCGCCCTCGGCGTGCCGGTCGCCCTTGATTTTGGGCATCCTTGGCTCATTGGGATCTAATCCTAGCTGGCCAAACCCTTGGAGCCCCGAGGTCCAACCTCGGACCCTCTCCGCCATCGCCGGTCCTTCTACGGATCCGAGTATGCTTACGCGAGTGAATCCGCCAATGTGACGTTACCAACTTGTTGTGCTGCTTGCTACTCTAGGTCCAAGGGGTAGTTTTACATCAACTTGGTTTCAGAACATCATCATCCATCATTGTGTCACATCAAATTGGTATCAGAGCAAGTTTTAGACTTGTCTCTACGAGTCTAGTCCTTGGGCATTATCATTTGAGTCTCCCTTGCATCATGGTTTCCATCACTCCATTGCATGACCACCCTAGGGAGATGTCCCAAATATCCATGGACTGATTTGACACTCTCACCAACAAGATTCATAACTATCTTGATACCCTCACCACCCGACTTGACCGGCTTGAAGCAAAAAGGAACCACGACCCTAGAGCTTGGTCACCTCGGGATGAATTTAGATGGGAAACCAAAGGACCCATAGACTCATTGGAAGAGATGAGGAGTGAGATTAGGAAGATCTTCACTCCCCAACCTACCCACTCCCACCTTGTGAATCATCACTCGAGGAGCACTCCCACTCCCCCTTCCCCTCCCAGTCAACCCAAGACCTCCCTTAGGGTCCAAACTCCACCACCCCAAATAATTCCAACTTGCACCACCCCATCGCCAAAAGGCCTTCCCACTCCCTTGGAGAGCAAGACCCCCACACCACAAAGGAATGAGATTGAAGTTGAGGAATATGAGGCCTCCCCCGATTGGGAAGAAGAGTATGAATCACAATATCATGGGTTAGGCCAAGAAGTTCCCATCCCAAGTGGAGGAAGCATCATGGCTCACTCCACCCTCACCATTCCAACCCGTGTGGTCCCCATGTCCACTCCACCTAGGCCCATGATGGCCACCACCACCCCACCCAAAACTCTCCCACAAACCCACACTCCACAAACTTCCTTGGTCCCCAAAACCACCCCTCCATCTTCCCCTAAAAGAGACGCACCCCCTAAAACCAACCAACCCAATCCTCCTCAACCCATCCATCTTCCACTACCAATCCCTATCCAACCCCAACCTAGGCCTCCACTTCTCCCCTTACCGATCCCAAACCAAGTTCCCCTTTACCTCCCACCTCGGGGGTACCACACACCTATCCTCACCACCACACCCTCACGGGACCATCTCACCTCCTTGATAGAGGAACACATGATTCCCATACCCGACCCCATAAAGGCGAACACACCAACCCCCGCCATAGAGATCACCCATGTCCAGGAAGAAGAAGGAACTTCACATGGTGGTCTTAACCTTACACCACCCTCCTTAATAGGGACCGAGCTTATCTTAGGAGAACCCCTTTCACGTTGGCTAAAGGAGAACCCATTTGGAGATCTCATGGTCCATGCTTACCCACCCATGGAGCAAAACCTTCCTATAGTACCCTTATCCACCTATCACACCACAATCCAATCATCCTATCAGGTGGAAACATTAGGGGATTTTCTTGAGGGTCTAACTTGGCAAATGAAGCTAACTGGCATGTTGACCACTGTAGCCGACCAACCTAGGAGTCTTAACCTCCTACATCTATGTGTCGGGTCCATCTCTTCCATTTACACTATGGGTTGCTACACTAGCGACCTTCTTTTATCCCTCCCCATTCCCGAAGAGCCCGATGCTATCCGCGAATTGGAGTTACTTATTTCGGGTAGGATGCCAAGCCCTCCAATCATGACCAACCAACCCTCCTCGAACTTCGGTTCAATTACTACATTTGAGGAGGAGGACTCACCATTTGGAGACCTTGAGGTGAAAGAATACCTCACCCTTGGTAACACATTCCATGACCCCTTTGATCCCACCCTATGGAAGACAATGAACCCATGGGACCTGACCGCCCTACCCACCACCCACTCCCTCCTACCCTCACCAACCATGCTAGAACCAACACACCTCGTCCTAGACCCAGTCCACACCAAGGGAACCATGACCATGGGCAGTATACACCTAGGGAACAAGGTAGTGCCCCACCCCATGATGCATACCTACTATGATCCCTTCGACCCTTACAAATGGGAGCTTAAAGGTCACCCCATACCCACACACATGGTCATCATCTCTAGGAGAAGAAAGCACCCATCTTGGCATGTCACATCATTCGACAAGGGTCATGAGTCCAGCCCTCCCATGCATGTCACGCACAGTTTAGGCTCAATGCATAACTGGCCTACATTTGGTTGTGCTGGCCCACCCACATTCTTCATAGCCCTTACACTTGAATGGAGCACACATGGATGTCCGGGTCCCCCGGTAATTCTCACAGCCATACACGATAGATCCACCTATGGTTTCCCAGGCCCCCCTGAGTCCACAAGATGCCTCATCACATCCATGAATGATAGGTCTATGTACGGTTGCCCCGGTCCCCCTCTGCATACCACATACTTCCCACCCCCACCGCACCATCACTCAAAGCATTCTCATTCAAGCAAGCATCCAAATATGGGTAGTAACGATCATAATGAGCGGGCTATAACTCAAGGGTGGCACTTTGAAATCCAAGGAGATAACCTCGCGATGGTGGCATTGGAACGACTCTATCTTAGGGCCACCTCCAAATCGAGAGCACGAGGACTTGGACCTTTCATGTTCCAAGCGGCATTGGCCAACCTGGCTTATGGATTAGATTTACTAATGGGCTATGGGATATACCCCAATTCTCATGCGGCTGATCCGGCACCCTATATGGGCACCGCGGTGAATCCCAGTGAGTACTTTGAGCCTATAACTTCCTTTAAGAGGGACACCCCGGATCGAGAGCTTCCACCAAATAGTCTTGAGAGCCCGACGTGTACACAGAGGGACAATACTATGCAAGCAGGGTTCCACCGCCAACATGAGGGTGTGTCCGGGCCACCTTGAGAGGATGAGGGGCCGTCCCCTGGTCGCAGGTGCAGGTTGAGTTTGGAGGATGAGGATCGCCCTGAGCTGCTCCCCCGGTGAGCCTTTACTAGACGGAGTCGAGTTTTCCGCACCCCGGGAGTATGATGGGGACATCACTTACCACTTCCCATTTCCCCGTGGGTCCTGATGCTTGCCACTATTTTCATCTCAAGCTTCTGAGTCTAGCTATGTAATTTTTACATTTTGTCTTGAGTCTTAAATCATGTAATTTTCCTTTTATTGAGTCAAGTACCTAAGTTAGTAAGTCATCTACCTAACTCTAAGGTTTCATTAAGTGGCCAAGAGGGTTAATGGGTTATCATATCTTATTGGGCCATATCATTTGCTTGGCCCATGGGCGCCCCTCTCCCCACCCCTTGGTCTTCTGTCATTAGTCCTTTTTCACAGGGACTTTTTGTAAAATGGGGATTTCCTATATATAGGACCCCAACCCCCCTCTTTTGAGGTTAATGAAGTATTAAGCAAATTTGAGCCACTTAAGTGCATCTCTCCCTCTCTCTCTAGCTCTTTTATCTCTCCTCTTCCCTCTCTCTCTCTAAATTTGAAATTCACTCTCTCTCCTCCCTATTCTCCCCTAATTAAGACCCCTCCCCCTTCCCCATACCTCCCATTTAATCCCCCTCCAACCCCTAGGTGGAAGCCCCTCTTCCAAGGCACCCCTTGGCATTCCCCATACACCCCCTCACTTCCCTAAGCACCCCCTTCACCCCTCCCAAGCTAAAATTCGAATTCTCCTCCCTTTGGGACTGCACCACATTCATTCCCAGCCCCCCTCACCTCCCTAGGTCGCAGCCCCCAACCCCCCTTCCCATTGTTCTTCCTTTGGCCAACCAAGTTCTTCAACCCCTCTCCCCCCCTTTGATCAGTCTGCAGGTGGCTGAAGAAGGTACGACTTGCAGAAGCTTCCCCGGATTCACACGGTGACATCCAGAGGCGTACCATACCTTTCTGGAAAGGGCGTCCAGTCATCTTCGTAGGCGAGGTGATCCCGTCCCGTTCCGAGTTCGGGGCTGTCCGGGAGAGCCAATCTCCCCCGACTGCGCAGAGCTCCGTCAGCAGAGCTCCTGAACCTGGTTCAAAGCTGTACCACGGCCGACAGTGGAAGATTCAAGCCGCGAGTTCTTCTGTAAATATCTTCCTCCACCAGTCCTCTTTCTGGATCAAGAAGCGGAAGTGCATTCGGCGTCCGGAGGTCAGAGTTTTGGTCTTTCTTCCACGACTGGTCGGGTCTGTCTCCCACAGGTGGCAGTGACCTGCCTCCACACATCGGAAACCCCCAGTCCACCCCGACATCGGACGGCTTCCCCGTCAGTTTTTCAGCACAGAGGGATCGTCCACGGTTCCAGAAACTCCGATGGTTCTAGATTCGGCATCTGGGAGCGGCCGGGACAACTTCTGCAATCCACTGTTCCTATCTGGTAGTTGATGCGGCCAGAACCTGCAACCCAGTTCGTCGCCGCACCACGACTAACCGTGAAGGAATCAGACCGAAGGTCCTTCATCAAAGTTCTTCCTCCTTCTATCCCCGATCAGGAGCAAGAAACGGGACCTCTTTTGGCAACCGGGAGCCAGAGTTCCGAATTTTATCCCTCAATCGCGCGGGTCTGCCTCCTGCAGTCTGCAGCGACCAGTTCCCACTCGTCGGCGTCCCCCTGTCCACCCCGACCTCAGAAGGTGTTGCCGTCAGTTTTTCTGTGTAGAGACTTTGTCCACGGATCCAGCAACTCTGACGGTTCATGATTCGGCATCCAGGAGCGACCGGGGCAACTTCTGCAAGTTGCAGACAGAAACAGGGAGCCATCCGCCCCAGAAGCTGTTGCTCTACTCAGACCTCCACTGCAGCCATCGACGACATCAAAATAAATTGACATAAATCAGAAGTGTTTGGGTTCCTGTTACGAGAAGATCCCCCCTGGGCTCGTCATCGGCAAAATTCCTGGCTGAGATCTACAGCAACTACACCGCCTGTCTATCGCCAACCACAGCAAGCAGTCTAGTTCGGTAGCGGCTCCTCCTCGTGGGTTTCTCGATCAATCTACCCTTCTTGCCTGGCCGGCTTACCGCCCCTCCCTGCGGGAGGTAGTGTTTTTTTGTAATCAATTAATTCCCACCCCCGAGATCACCCTCCTGCGCGAGGTGTAGTGCATGTACTCTTGAGCAGGTTTTTTTGAAGCTTCATCGGCGCAGTGTGCGGGGGAACCCACACTTCCCCGCTCGCCCTCGTCTCCGACCGGGATCGGTGTCTTCACGCCGATCAGGTGAGCCACTAACACTACTCTTTGCCGGCTTTCTCTTGCTTAATTAGTATTGCATCCTCAGTACCGTCGGCGTAAGAGAGTGCCCGAACCCGATTTATCTTCTAGTTGCGTGATTACCGCGGGTGAGTTGTGAGCGTGACATTTCAACCCTCGCCCTCGGCGTGCCGGTCGCCCTTGATTTTGGGCATCCTTGGCTCATTGGGATCTAATCCTAGCTGGCCAAACCCTTGGAGCCCCGAGGTCCAACCTTGGACCCTCTCCGCCATCGCCGGTCCTTCTACGGATCCGAGTATGCTTACGCGAGTGAATCCGCCAATGTGACGTTACCAACTTGTTGTGCTGCTTGCTACTCTAGGTCCAAGGGGTAGTTTTACATCAACTTGGTTTCAGAACATCATCATCCATCATTGTGTCACATCAGTATCAGAGCGCCAATTGAGTCTAGGGTGTTTAAAATCAACAAAAAAAAGCGTCATTTAAGTCGAGTCTAAGCTTAAGTCGGTCCAAGGTTGCATAGCATACCTTTATTCGTTATATTAAAAGGTGTTGTCCGAACATTAGGCTATGCCTATCGGGAAGGTCGCACACTTACGTGAGTGATCTTCGGATCGATTAACTCTATTACGTACCGAGTCTTGGTTTAAGTCTAGGGTCTTTAGTGTGCATTAGTTAGTGCATTCTAACCTTGCATAGTCGGTCTAGTGTCTTGTCACCAACTGTTGGGATGTCCATTCACTAGTGTTCCCGTGTCCCATGGATGACCAAGGGGCCGCATCTTCTACATGGTGGCGATACTATCTAAAATAGAAGGATCACCCGGACCACCCCAAAAGGCCTATATGTCGGGACTTATATGGCTCCGAAAACCCGAGTGACTACTTAGAGTGGGAAGCCATTATGGACGACTACTTTGAGTGTTACCTTATGTCCGGTCCCGCGCAAGTCGACTTTGCCAAAATGTGACTTTTCTATGAAGCCGCTGAAACATGGAGGGACATCAAATAATTCCGGGAAGATAGGAGGCTAAGGCCCATCGAGTCATGGTGGGATATGAAGAGAACGCTTAGGAGGGTCTACCTTCTCCGTCCACCTACCTCCAACCACGGGGGTTATAACACTAGTCAGCCCCACCAAATCATCTCCAATCAAGTCGGCCGTACCTCCAACCAACCCTGCCCCTTCACTCCCATCGAAGCCCTCCAAAGTAACCCCAATCAAGTGGTCCGCCCAGTCACCTCCCACCAAGTGGAAGCCCCACTTCTAGCCGAGCCTAGGTCCACACCCGAACCGAGAGACAAGGAGCGAGTCCACCACGAGGTTCCTACTCCAACCCACACCTTTGATGAAATCAAGAAAATGTTTTCGGATTGGTTAGAAAGGACACGTGCTTCTTCACCACCCGTGAGTGCTCCATTGCTACCGTCACCTTCCGATCTTATTTCGGAGCCCTCTCATTTGGAGCCACCCGTGTTTCTAACGGGTACGCTTTTCATAGCCGAGCCGCTTCTTAGTTGGCTCAAGGATGGCTTGGTCCCACCTCCTTACCCATCCATGGACCCCACCCTACCATTGGTGTTCGTCAACTCCTTCCACACTACATTCCGGTCTAGTCACCATGTTGATACCTTGGATGACTTTGTTATGGGATTAGACTCGCAATGGCAGTTGACGCACTCCTTGGCCCGAAGCTTCGACCAACCCACTAATCTTAGTTTCACCCATCCGGCCTTAGGGTCCATTACCTCCGTGTGCACAGTGGGTTATACCACCACGGAGATTCTTCTATTCCTCCCCATGTCGGCCGAGCCCGACTTCATACCCTTTTGTCCGAGGGAGGAATCATACTTCCTACCTACAATCACCTTCCCAACCGCCACAATGTATGAAGGTGACCATCCACACCTTCAAGACTTCTACACATGAGACCATGACTTGTGGGAACCCACCACAAGGGGTCATACCTTCTTTGATCCCTTTGACTGATGGGGACATCCCTTGCCCCTCCACATTTTCTGAAGCTCGGATTGATCGTCGGTGTACGCCATTATGTTCCTCATGTGTCTGTGAGTCGAGTCATGTAATTTTCTTATTTTTATTTGAGTCTTAAACATGTAATTTTCCTTTTATTGAGTCATGCACCTAGGTTAGAAAGTCATTTTCCTAAGTCTTGAAGTCATTATGTTGGTTTAATAGGTTAATGGGCCCAATTCATTGGGCTAGGCCCAGGGGCGCCCCTCCCTTGGACTGTTTGGTCATTAGTTAGTTTGTCAGGGTCAGTTTGGTCTTAGGAAAAGTGTGGGGTCTATAAATAGCCCCACCCCTCTCTCATTTGTGACAATAATGCTTGAATATTGAATCCAGAAAATTTCCACAACTTCTAGTTCCCTCTCAATATCTCCCTCTCTCTCTCTCTTACTATCACTCTCTCTAAGTGGGTTGTGCCCCCTCTCTCTCTCCTCCCCACCCCAATTTCGAAATTCATTCTCTCTCCTCCCCATTCACCCCTCATTAAGGCCCCTTCCCCTTCCCCATGCACTCATTCAATTCCCCCTCCAACCCCTAGGTGGAAACCCCTTCTCCTAGGCACCTTTCCACTCTCCCAAGCAACCCTCCCTCTCCCCAAGACTGAAAGAGCCCTTCCCTAGGCCAAATTTTGAATTTCCCTCTCCCTTGAGCTGTGCCCTTTCATCTCCCCACCTCCCTAACCACCCAAGGTCGCACCCCCCCTTCCCCATCCACCAAATAACCCCTTGTTCATGCCCTTCCCTACACCCTCTCCTCCACCTATTCTGTCCCTGTTGCAGGTTTCAGAAAAGCAGTGATTTACAGTAGCAGCCACGACTTCCCCTGAAGGCTCCCGGTGGCATATCTTATATTGCTGGAATCGTCTCCAAGTCTTCTTTCCAACGGTGTTACTCCTGCCTGCATCTGAGTTCGGAGCTGTCCGGAGGAACGTCATCTTCAACGACTGCACAATCTGTCCCAGACTGAAGGCCAGAGCGATCTTGGAAGCCGTTCAGCGGCCAACCTTGGAGGAATTCGATCACACTACCTTCTACAAAATTCTTCTTCGTCTAGTCCTCCATCAGTATCAGAAGGAACGATGCCAATCGCCCACTAGAGCTATTTGTTCTTAATTTCTTCGCCGGAGTGTGCAGTCTGCCCTCTGCAGGTCCAGGTTCGACCTGTCTTCACTTCTCCAGACACCATTCTCCTCTCCGACCTCGGATTGTGGCCCCGTCAATTTCTGCTCGAAGCTACTCCGACCATGATCGTGTCACCACCAGTTTCGTTCGATTTTGAGTTCGGGAGCGACCGCAGTGCCTTCTGTATTCCACTGTATCAGTTCTACATCAGTCAGAGGCAGAGTGTTGCTGTCCTGCTCCAGTCGCCGGTCCGATTAGCCCCGAGTTCCAGAGCTTCCCAAAAAATTCAAGCATCATCCTCGGCCCGTTGGGGAACTTTTGGCACTGGTTTCATCAAATTTGGAGCTCGGTTGAGTCCGTGGCAGCATCTTCATTGACAACCTATTCAGCAAAACTGAAGAGTGTCAGAACCGGCGAAGCTTGGAGAGTCAGCGTTCTCTTCATAATTTCTCCACCCCGCTTGGCCGGCTGAAGGCCCCTCCCTGCGTGGAGGTAATCTTGGTTGTAATAAGTCTAACCCCCACCCCAAGAGCCCCCCTCCTGCGAGAGGTGTAGTTCATGTAATAATATTTTCGCAGATTTGAAGCGACACCGACGCGGCTTGCGGGCGCAAACCCTTGCCTCCCCGCTCGCCCCCGTCTTCGGCCGGAGTTGGCGTCTTCATGCCGGCTAGGTGAGCCCCGGTCCCCCTTTCCTTGCTGGTCAATATCACTTGCTTAGCTTAGTATTCTTGCTTTGCTGCATCGGACGGAGAGCGAGGGCCCGGCCCAAATTGCCGAACACGTGAGTGTCCATCGCGGGCGAGTTGTGAGCGAGCCATTTCAACCCACACCCATGGTGTGACGGCCGCCCGTGAGTGGGCATCCTTGGCCCAATTGGGGTTCTCCCCAAGCTTGCCAAGCATCGGAGCATCATTGTCCCACCCCGGACCCTCTCCATTATCGTTTAGTTGCCCACGGGCACAAGTGTGCACCAAGCGAGTGAGCCGCTCGAGTGGTATCATCGCCAATTTGCTTGCTTGCAACCTTAGGTCCAAGGGTCATATTGTCTTGTGGTCATCACCCCAAGGTGGTGTCACATCAAGTGGTATCATAGCAAGTTCACAACTTGTCTCTATCAAGTTGGTCCTAGGGCATGTCTATGCATTTAGAGTCTTCAAGTGCATCACTCTTGTCCCATAGTATGGCCACCTCATATCGACCTTACCAATCGGCCCACTCCATAAGTCCAAGCCACCAAGAGATGCCTACCACTAACACCCATAACTTCCCTGGCCATGCCAACTACTTCATGAAAGTCTTGACCTATGCCAATGAGCGGCTTGATAACATATCGAGCCGACTCAACAAACTTGGAGAAAATAGGCCCACCCCAAGGATGGACGATAAGATGGTCCCTTTCCCACTTCCCACCTTTGATGGAACCTCTCCTAGAGAATATTTAGATTGGGAAGCTACAATGGACCAATACTTCACTTGGTATCCTATGTCCGAGGATGAAAAGGCATGGGTTGCCAAAATGCAACTTACCAAACGGGCAGAAACTTATTGGATCTAAATTGTCGGGCTAAAGGTACTTAGAAGGGAAACTCCCATCACCACTTGGAAGGACATGAAGGAGCAACTTAGGGCAAAATATATGTCCCCTTCCTACCCGGGTTACCAAAGCCCAAGGAGCACTCCCACTCCCTCAACCCCACCCATCCAAAACCTCACCCGTAAAACCCAAGTATCTAAGGCCTCCACCTCCTCACCCAACCCCATAAGGTCCCCCACACCCCAACCAAAACCCCCTCCCCTAACCTACACTAGTCAAGCCCCTTTAACCCCCACCTCCACCCCAAACGATCCCAAGGGCAAGAGACCCTTAACCGGCCCGATTCCCTCCATAAGGACCACCACTCATCCAACCTTCACCACTCAAACCCAAGTGGACCCCATGACCACCCCTCCACCTAGGCCCATAATGGCCATCACCCCCCAACCCAAAACCCCTCACCCAACCCATCTCCTGCTTCCTACACCAATCTTTCCCCAACCTACGCCTCCTCTACTTCCCCTTCCTATCCAAATCCAAGACCACCCTTGCCCACCACCCCAAGTGCACCATGCTCCAGCTATCACGAATTCTCCCGCATTAGACCTACCCAACCCATTAACACTAGGAATTGAAACCCACACACCCATCCACATGGAAATAGATGCTAGTCCGGAACAAAAACCTCTTCTAGAGGAAATCCAAGAACCTCCACTTCCACCCACCTCTCCTAGTCCGGATCCTCAAAAGCCACACACCTTCACCATGAATGAAGTCATACTCCAATGGCTCAAACAAGGACCCACCCTTCCTAGCTCACCCCCACCTCTCTCACCATTGGGATATCCATCCCAAATTGCCCCCCTCCACTCCTATCACACCACAATCCAATCCTACTATGAGGTAGAAGGTTGGGATGATCTCCTCAAGGGTTTAGAATGGCAACTAGGGTTGACTTGCTTATTGACCTTAGGAAAGGCCCACCCAAAAAGCCTTAGTCTCATCCACCCATGTGATATCACCTCGGTCTTCACCATTGGTTGCTACACTAGTGACCTCCTTCTCATTCTCCCTATGGATGAAAAACCCATCATGATCGACTCCACTTCCATTGAGATCCCAAGTACCTTGATAGACTGGCCCACTAACGACCTTGGTCCAATTACCTTGAGGGAGGAGGACCCACCGTGTGAAGACCATGTGGGCATAGAGTCTCTTCTTCTAGGAAACCCAGTCCATGACCCCTTTGATCCCTTCCTTTTGGAGTACGGGTACCCACGTGACCCACCCACATCACCCACCACCCACCCTTTCCTACCCCCACCCACCATGTTGGGCCAAGCCCACCTCATCCATGACCCAGGTTACACCATAGAAATCATGACCTTAGGCAACACCCGCCTAGAGATCAAGAAAGCGCCCCACCCCATATCCACCTACCTAGATCCCTTCGACCCTTTAGAGTGGAAGCTCAAAGGCCACCCCACCATCCCACATGAGGAAGTCATCTTTGGGAAAGGAATTCATATGTCTTGGCACATCACACCGCTTGGCATGATTAGTCCGTCGGGTACATTCATCCACATCACCCACATGTCAAGTAGGAAGCATAAGTGGACCATATTTGGATGTAATGGTCCACCCTCTTTCATCATGAGTCATAAGCATGAAAGGAGCATACATGGATGTCTGGGTCCCCCAGCATTTGTCACCACCATGCATACCTATGGATGCCCCGGTCCTCCCAAATCATTCAACGTCCTCATAACATCAATGCATGATAGGTCTATATGTGGTTGTCCTGGACCACCTTTGCATACCATACATTGTCAACTCACATCGCATCATAGTGCATGGCATATGCATTCAAGCAAGTATCAAGCAACAAGCGGTGGGATTCACAAGAAGCGAGCACAAACTCCTAAGCACCACTTTGAGTTCCAAGTTGACAACTTGGTGATGATGGCTTTGGAGTGGCTCTACTTTAGGGTCACCTCCAATCTGAGGGCATGAGGACTTGGACCTTGCCAAGATCTGAGTGGCTTTGGCAACCCAGCTTATGGGTTGGACTTTCAAATGGGTTTTGGGATTCACCCCACATCCCATGTGGCGGATCCGGCACCCTCTAAGGGCACCGCGGTGGATCCTAGTGAGTGCCTCGAGCTTACACCTACCCTTGTGAGAGACACCCTCGGAGTGCCACCACAAATAGCCTGAGAGCCCGACGTGAGCACACGGCGGCAATACTAGGTAAACAAGATCCCATCGCCAGCATGAGGGTATAACCGAGTCACTTTGTCGAGCTGAAGCGCCGTTCCCTGACTATGGTCGCGGGTTGAGTATGGAGATCGCGGATCGCCCAGAGCCACAGTTCGATGTGCTACTTCCCCGGTGGACCCATACTCGACAGGGTCGAGTTTTCCCCACCCCGGGGGTATGATGGGGACATCCCTTGCCCCTCCACATTTTCTGAAGCTCAGATTGATCGTCGGTGTACGCCATTATGTTCCTCATGTGTTTGTGAGTCGAGTCATGTTATTTTCTTATTTTTATTTGAGTCTTAAACATGTAATTTTCCCTTTATTGAGTCATGTACCTAGGTTAGAAAGTCATTTTCCTAAGTCTTGAAGTCATTATGTTGGTTTCATAGGTTAATGGGCCCAATTCATTGGGCTAGGCCCAGGGGCGCCCCTCCCTTGGACTGTTTGGTCATTAGTTAGTTTGTCAGGGTCAGTTTGGTCTTAGGAAAAGTGTGGGGTCTATAAATAGCCCCACCCCTCTCTCATTTGTGACAATAATGCTTGAATATTGAATCCAGAAAATTTCCACACCTTCTAGTTCCCTCTCAATATCTCCCTCTCTCTCTCTCTTACTATCACTCTCTCTAAGTGGGTTGTGCCCCCTCTCTCTCTCCTCCCCACCCCAATTTGAAATTCATTCTCTCTCCTCCCCATTCACCCCTCATTAAGGCCCCTTCCCCTTCCCCATGCACTCATTCAATTCCCCATCCAACCCCTAGGTGGAAACCCCTTCTCCTAGGCACCTTTCCACTCTCCCAAGCAACCCTCCCTCTCCCCAAGACTGAAAGAGCCCTTCCCTAGGCCAAATTTTGAATTTCCCTCTCCCTTGGGCTGTGCCCTTTCATCTCCCCACCTCCCTAACCACCAAGATCGCACCCCCCCTTCCCCATCCACCAAATAACCCCTTGTTCATGCCCTTCCCCACACCCTCTCCTCCACCTATTCTGTCCCTGTTGCAGGTTTCAAAAAAGCAGTGATTTGTAGTAGCAGCCACGACTTCCCATGAAGGCTCCCGGTGGCATATCTTATATTGCTGGAATCGTCTCCAAGTCTTCTTTCCAACGGTGGTACTCCTGCCTGCATCCGAGTTCAGAGCTGTCCGGAGGAACGTCATCTTCAACGACTGCGCAATCTGTCCCAGACTGAAGGCTAGAGCGATCTTGGAAGCGGTTCAGCGGCCAACCTTGGAGGAATTCGATCACGCTTCCTTCTACAAAATTCTTCTTCGTCTAGTCCTCCATCAGTAGCAGAAGGAACGATGCCAATTGCCCACACGAGCTATTTGTCCTGAATTTCTTCGCCGGAGTGTGCAGTCTACCCCCTGCCGGTCCAGGTTCGACCTGTCTTCACTTCTCCAGCCACCATTCTCCTCTCCGACCTCGGATTGTGGCCCCGTCAATTTCTGCTCGAAGCTACTCCGACCATCATCGCGTCACCACTAGTTCGGGAGCGACCGCAGTGCCTTCTGCAATCCACTGTATCAGTTCTGCATCAGTCAGAGGTAGAGTGTTGATGTCCTGCTCCAGTCGCCGGTCCGATTAGCCCCGAGTTCCAGAGCTTCCCAAAAAATTCAAGCATCATCCTCGGCCAGTTGGGGAACTTTTGGCACTGGTTTCATCAAATTTGGAGCTCGGTTGAGTCCTTGGCAGCATCTTCATCGACAACCTGTTCAGCAAAACTGAAGAGTGTCAGAACCGGCGAAGCTTGGAGAGTCGGCGTTCTCTTCATAATTTCCCCACCCCGCTTGGCCGGCTGAAGGCCCCTCCCTGCGTGGAGGTAATCTTGGTTGTAATAAGTCTAACCCCCACCCCAAGAGCCCCCTCCTGCGAGAGGTGTAGTTCATGTAATAATATTTTCGCAGATTTGAAGCGACACCGACGCGGCTTGCGGGCGCAAACCCTTGCCTCCCCGCTCTCCCCCGTCTTCGGCCGGAGTTGGCTTCTTCACGCCGGCTAGGTGAACCTCCCCTTTCCTTGCTGGTCAATATCACTTGCTTAGCTTAGTATTCTTGCTTTGCTGCATTGGACGGAGAGCGAGGGCCCGGCCCAAATTGCCGAACACGTGAGTGTCCATCGCGGGCGAGTTGTGAGTGAGCCATTTCAACCCACACCCATGGTGTGACGGCCGCCCGTGAGTGGGCATCCCTGGCCCAATTGGGGTTCTCCCCAAGCTTGCCAAGCACCGGAGCATCATTGTCCCACCCCGGACCCTCTCCATTATCGTTTAGTTGCCCACGGGCACAAGTGTGCACCAAGCGAGTGAGCCGCTCGAGTGGTATCATCGCCAATTTACTTGCTTGCAACCTTAGGTCCAAGGGTCATATTGTCTTGTGGTCATCACCCTAAGGTGGTGTCACATCATTGACCCATTCCCTCGTTGGCCCCTTGACCCACCATATATACTTCAATTCTTCAAGGGAGTCCACTACCACACCCCTACCCCACGGGTCGGGTCATCTATACCCACCAAGCCCAATCTCTATACACCCACACCCGGCTCTTTCATACCCGGCTCTCCTAGCCCTCTCAAGTCTCCCAAATCCAAAGGGCCGTTCATGCATGACTGGGTCATACTTGGGCGTCTAGGTGTTTCCCATGCCACCAACCTCTGGGTACATAAAATGCATGCATGACACATATTCGGGTGTCCTGGTCCACCATCACCTATGTGTAGGTCGGACTAACATTAGGTTTGTTTATGGTCTTTGTCTTTGTGAGTCTTTGTTTCGTCTGGTTTGTTTGTCGAGTGCATTGTGTGTCTGTGCATACATCGAGTCGAGTTGGTTTGTACACTCGTGTTGTTTGTCCCTTTCGAGTATGAGACTTGTCGGACTTTGGGATCGGTTCTACTTCACATATCGGATCTAGTCACATAACGGACAAGCGGTGATTCCTAGTGAGTCTTCGAGCCACCTTCCTTCCTTTGAGAGTGACCCCACCCTGGAGTATCCACCTCTACCCTCATTCCCATGGCAGCGTGCGCATATCGAGTATATACGGAATGAGCAGGTGACGATCACTTGGAGTGGAGCGGACCGCGTTACTTGGCATGGTGACGGATCCGTCGAAGTGACTCGAGCAGCCGTACCCCTACTCGACAGGGTCGAGTTCTTCCCACCCGGGGATAATTGATGGGAATCAACTCAGAGCATGCACATTTTATTTTTGTATTTCTGTCATTTTATTTATTTTTATATCCTGGGAGAAGTAGATTCGCATTTGAAAGGCTTTATGAGCCTATTTGTTCTTCCTTAGGATTGTGTGGGTTTATGTGCAAAATGCCAATAGGACTTGCTAGGGGGCCCCCACTCCTTCTCCATTGGTCCACCTCATCCATGTGGGGCTTGTCAAAAGCCAAGGTGGCATCTAGAAGGTTTGACAAGTCAATTAGACACATGGGGAGACAAGTGGTTTAAAATGTCAAAGTTGGCCACCTACCCTTACCCCTTGGTCAAGGGGGCGCCCCCCCCATTAGAAATAATTAGAAATTTTATTTTTTTTGTTTGATCACATTTAAATGTGAAGTCCCTTAAGTACCCCTCCTGACCTTAGATTTAAGGGTACATTAGGTCATTTGTCATTTATTATAAGTACCTTGTATTTCCTATTTTTGAAGAATTAATGAAAAGAAAATTGAGTATTGTGCCAAGGAGCCTAGTGCGCCCCTCCCCCCTCTCCTCTTAGTTCCTCCTTCTTCCCTCTGCATTTCAAGGTTGAGAACCCCTTCTACCTAAGCCCCTCTATCTCTGATTTCATCTCTGGTGCCGCCGCCGCCATTCGTGCCGCCATCGAGCCGCCGCGAAGCCGCTTCCGAAGTGTTGTCCAAGGTTTTGTTCTGCTGGATAGAGGTTCACTCCGGGATTTTTAACTCCCAACTCCGACATCATCTGGAGTTGAGATTTTCAAGGTTGGTTCCCCACTTGATCCCCACTCTCCAGTAAAATTATCTCGTCCTTTAACCTTCTTTTTATATTTTTCCATTTTCGTGTCTTTCTGTCATCCTGATCTATCCCTTTTCAGATCTGTGTAGCAGAAGCTTAGTTCTTCACCCTTTTGACCCACTTTTTGATTTTTTTTTTATCCCCAAATTTATTGGAGGTTCTGTCCGCCATCCCCATCCTCCACAAATTTTCGTCGAATTTCAAAATCCCTCTAACTATTTTTAGAAATTGTGTCTTTTCTCCAACTTCAGTTTTGTTTCTGCTGTCCAGATCCGACCCCGAGTCAGTATAAAATCCCTAAAAACTCGAAACTTTCATCAAAACTTTCATAAGATATATCCCCGTTTTCCTCTCTTTGGCATCTACACCTTGCATGAAGGGCTCAAAAGCTGAATCGAATGTCTACATCGCTGTCAATGCCAACTCTCAGGACAACTCAAATCTGCCCTGAGTTTTCAGATCCTATGAGTCAGCAGCTTGAAAATTCGACAAAGGCCATCAAAGAGAAACTCAAATTTCTTTCTCTGGCCATAGATCGAAGCATTTCAAGTCAAATTTCCATCGGTACGTCTTGTGCGTCGATCTGACGTCGGGAGTGACCACAGCAGCAGATTTCGTCGGGACGCGCGGGTCTGAAACAGAATTCAGATCCGTGGGCAGCAACTCCGGCGAGTGAAGAACGGAGCCGCCCGGCCTCCGGCCGGTGAACTAGCGTACCGCCATCCCAGGGAGTGCCCCTCAAGGCATCCCCACCATAGTGGTGCCACCTCGGTCCCACACCGCCCCTCGGACCAGCACGTGGGTCCAACGGTCGTGAGTACGTGTGCCGCCGAAGCAACACAAGAAGCGGCCCGTCAACCCGAAACCGCTACTCCCGGGTCCCATTGTGTCGCCCTTTACCTCCCTGCGTGGAGTGGGTAGTAATTTGTCTTGCTGTAATTATTGTGTATTTACGGTTCCGGGAGTACGAGATCGGCCGGGAAGTCTTCCTCACGCCCGGTAGCGTGGAGGTATCGTATTCGCTCCTATCTCGGCATTTGCTTTATTTCGTATATATTTCTTTATGCCGCTGCTAGAAAGCATGCTAGGATCATAGCTCGCTATACTTTTTATATCACCGCTGCTGCGAGAGAGAGAGAGAGAGAGACCGTCCCGTGACCCGATCCGGGCACGAATTGTGAGTTGACCACCCTAGCTCTTTGCCGGTTTCTCAACCGTGCACGTTCGTACGCTTCCCTCGTTAGGGACGATCGCGAGCTTGCTTAGAGTCCGAAGATCGCATATCCATTTGGAGTCGAGTCGCGTGTCCGTCTCGCATCACATCGGTGAGAGTCGGCCTGTCTTTTGTAAATCTCATTGTTCTTGCTGATGTGCTTGCGAAGGTTTTCATGCAATTTTGTGAATGCTGACCTTCTAGGGGTGATGGGTGGACCTAGACAACCAAAAGTAGACCTATCATGCTTTGATGCGATGAAGACTTTCATGGAGTCAGGGGGGCCGGGGCATCCATAGGTGGATCTATCGTGCAGGGGGGTGGCAAATGCCGGGGGACCGGCATCCGTGAATGCTCCTAACATGTGTATGACCAATGATGAATGGGGGAGGGCCGTTACACCCAAATATAGAACAATCATGCATCCGTCTTGACATGTGGGTGTCATGAATGAAAGGACCTAACTTACGAATCATGCCAAGTGGTCCGAGGTGCCAAGACATATGTTTTCCTTCCTCAAAGTTGACTTCCATGTGTGGGTTTGTGGGTTGGCCTTTTAACTTCCACTTAAAAGGGTCAAATGGGTCAAAGAAGGTGGATAGCATGGAGTGGGGCACTTCCTCAATCCCTAAGTGTATATTGCCCAAAGTCATGGCTCCCATGGTGTAACCCGAGCCTTAGGAGAGATGGGCTTGGTCCAGCATGGTGGGTGAGTGTAGGAAAAGGTGGGTGGTGAGTGAGGTGGGTGGGTTACAAGGGTATCCAGGCTTCCATAGGTTGGGATCAAAGGGATCATCATAAGTGTACTCGAGGGAAAGGAGCTATAAGTTCATCTCATCAACCTCAAGGTCCTCACAATATGGTGGTGGATCATCCTCCTCTAATGAAATGATTGGGCCGAAGTTTTTGGTGGGTGGGTTGGCCATGAGGGGATGGCTTGGCTTTTTACCCGATATGAGGAACTCCAATTTGAGGATAAGGTCGGGCTCATCGGGTGTGGGGAGGAATAGGAGGTCGCTAGTGTAGCAACCAACGGTGCAAATCGAGGTGATAGACCCGATACATAGGTGTAGGAGGTCAAGTCTCCTAGGATGGTTGGCCGATGTGGTTAACATGCCGGTCAACTTCATTTGCCGTGCTAAGCCCTTAAGGAGATCCCCTAAAGTGCCCGCTTGGTAGGATGATTGGATGGTGGTGTGATAGGTGGAGAAAGGTACTAGAGGGAGGTGTCGCTCTATGGGTAGAGGGTATGAGTGCAAGCTATGGAGGAAGAGGTCTTCCTTGAGCCATTTGAGTAGGGGCCCATCTATGGTTATGGTGCCATGAGTGAAAGCAAGTGGCTCTTGATGGTCTGAGCTATGGAAAGGGGAGATTTGAGGTTCTTCCTCACCATTGGTGTGTACTTGGGTTTCCTCGAGTGTGGGGAGGGATTCTGGGTTAGCATTTGTTCTCGTGTGGATGGGTGTGGTCTCTTTTTCCAAGGGAATGGGAAGGTCTTTTGAGGGTGGGTGATGATGGTTGGTGCATGGTGTACCCGGGGTGGTGGGTAATGGGAAACTCGGGTTAGGATAGGGAGGGAAAGTAGTGGAGGCCTAGGACATGGTAGAGTTGGGGTGGGCAGTGGGAGATGAGTTGGGTGAGGAGGATTGGGTTGGTTGATCTTCGGAGGTGTGTGCTTTATAGGGGAAGATGGTGGGATGGAGGCAGGGGCCAAAGGGGTTTGAGTAGTGTAGGTTGGTTGAGGGGGTTTAGGTTGGGTGTGGGGGCCCTTATGGGGGTAGATGGAGAGGCGGAGGCCGGGACCACTTGGGTTTTAGTGGGAAGGGTTTTGACGGGTAGGGTTGGAGGAGTGGGAGTGCTCCTCGGGTTGTGGTTCTCCGATTAGGAAGGAGAGGGTCGGAGAGTGTAGGTTTTCCTAAGTTCGTCCTTTATCTCTTCCCAAGTGCCAATCGGGGCTTCTCCACGGATCCTCCTTAAACCCTCAACCACTAGCCAATGAGTTTTGGCTTGCTTGGAGAGGTGCATTTTGGCTAGTCTCACTTTCCTCTCTTCAGCCAAGGGGTACCAATCAAAGTATTCGCCCATCGTAAATTCCCAATCTAGATAGAGGCTTAGGTTGTAGGACCCCTCAAAGGCGGGGGTCTTAATTTTCAAAAGTGCCAAGAGGTGGTCATCCGGATTTTTCCGGGGGTAACTCTCATCTTCCCTTGGTGCGGGCCTACTTCCCTCAAGTTTATCGAGTTGGGCAGTGATAGCATCAATCTGCCCAAGAATGTTGGGCATGGCCTCCATGAAGGAGTTGATGCAATTAACCTTGTTGGCAGTGGGGCTTCCAAGGAGTTTGAGATCCATTAGGAGAGGTGAAAGAGATGGGTGATATTGGTATGAGGTAGCCATAGGAAGGGGGAAGTGATGATGCTCGTGGTGATGGATGCAATGGCCCTAGGACTTGACTTGTCGAGACAAGTCAATGACTTGCTCTGATACCAATTTGATGTGATACACCCTATGGAAGGCAGCAACTAAACAAAGAACCCCTTGGACTTATCCATAGCAAGCACAATTCGCAACTTAGAGACTATCGAAGACAGTTGCTCACCGGTGCGCACGCTCAACCCAAGGGTGACTCGATGATGCCGAGTCGAGGGTGGTGGGACTAGGCCCTTGCAGGTAGAGGGCCAGCAAGGTTATGAATGTGCTCCCCCCCCCCAAGATATGGAAACCCGAATTTGAAGGGCTGACCGAGTGCCACAAGGGACTCGGATCACTCGCTTCCTCCAAAGTGGTCACTCGAAAGCAAGGGTGCTTTAAGGACCGGGCACTCTCTAACACTCCAGCGGAGCGTTGACGGATATTAGTTGAACAAGCACTAAAATATGAGCAAGGGTTGAGAGATTACCTGGCCAGTTTGAAGAAACCGACCCCGGTCGGAGACGTGGGTGAGCGGGGAAGTGTGGTTTCCCCGCACACTGCGTTAGTGAAGCTTCTCCCTGTTTAATTGTTTACATGAACTACTCCTCACGCAGGAGGGATGGACTAGGGGTGGGGAACTAAAGGTTACATTCAAACACTACCTCCACGCAGGGAGGGGTGCTAAGCCGGCCATGCAGGATAGGGGGGGATAACTAAAGAGGGCGCCGATTGACTACTCTGCCGGTTCTGCCCACTTCTGGAACTGCTTGACAGGTAGTCGCTGTTGACACCGCCACGGGCTCTGCCAGACTTGGAAGTCACCAAAACTAGTGCCAAATCTTCGCTAATTGACCCGGGAGGGCTCCTGAATTTTTGTGGAATTTCCAGATGTCATCGAAGGCCGGGGCAGGCTCTGGAATTGGACCACTTTGTTCTGGCTCGAACTGATTCCAGAACACTGCAGCAGAAAGACGAAGTTACCACGAACACCCCCGAAGACCGAACGATGTGGGACCAAAACGGATGAGAACATGGCCGAGTCCTCTTCGAGCACCAACCAGGAGGGTCTCTAGGGGAGGTCGGAGCAGAGAGAAAGATCCCGTAGAGTGGAGGGGTGTCTGTGCTAGCTCTGACTGTACTGACCTGCGCACCCGGGGGAGATTAAAAGGAACGGGGAGCTCTGAACTCCGAACGATGCTCCGCTTGCTGCGTTGGATAAGTGACTGGTAGTATCTTGTCCCGGTCAAATGGCACACCAAGGGAAATAGGGATGCGGCCGCAGGAGCTTCTTCACTATGGTTTTGATCTCCACCTGGATGTCGGACGCGCAGCCTAACGAGAACGAACCTCCTAGGCAGCTTGGAACTCGGATTGAGACGGGATTGCCTCGCCTACCAAGCTGACTTAACGATCTTTCCAGCAATATAGGGCTTTCCACCATGAATTCTGAGTTACTATCGTGGTCGAACCTGAAACTTGTGGCTCTGCTGCTACCTGCGAATTGGACAGTGCAGGGTGGTAATAAATGAAGATAAGGGTGGGAAGGGGTGAAGAGACAGTAAGGGGATACGGTCTGATGGATGTGGATGGTGGTAGGGGGTTGATGGGAGGTTGATGGAGGTGGCTGGGAGGTGGGGAGGGCGGAGCTAGGGGTGCTGGGGCAGGTGGAAATTGGGCTGGCAAGGTGCGCAGCCAAGATGGAGGATGAGGGATGGGGGAGTTCAACCAAGCAAAGGGGAGGGGAAGGGTGGAGTGCGACCCAAGGGGATGGGGAGGGAGAGAGGGAGTGGGAAAATTCAAACTTGGCTTGGGAAGAGGTGAAGGGGTGCTTGGGAATGGGGAAGGTTGCTTGGGGAAGAGGAGGGGTTGCTTGGGAGAATGAAGAGGTGCCTAGAAGGTGGAGATTCTACCTTGGGGTTGGAGGGGACTTGAATGGATGTATGGGGAAGGGGGAGGGGTCTTAATGAGGATTGAATGAGGTAGAGAGAGAGAGAATTTCAAAATTGGGGGGGGAGGAGAGAGAAGGACTTGCACCCTAGAGAGAGAGGGGGTGAAGAGAGAGAGAGGAGGGGAGAGGGGGTGTCACGCCCCGAACCGATAGCAGCGGAATGTGTAGTTTGGAACGCGGCAGTGATACAGTCGTGAATAATTAGAGCATACAAAATTTAAACTGGACAAATGTGGGCCTAAACAACCTTCATTGAGAATCAAATATTCAATTACATACCTTGACTCAACTTACATAAGTGAAGAAAGGAACGGAATGTCCGACGGAGGATTCATCTATCAATGAGAATTATGGGTGATCGGTAAAATAGTGCAAATCATGAACTGTGTGATTACATAGGTTACAGAAATCCACGGAAACATGAAACAGGAAAATAACGCCTGGGCTAGAGTCGTTATTTTATGAATTGACGCCCTCTTCAGGGTCGTCAGTTCAGTAAATAGCGACTGCTTCCCAGTCGTTACTATTACTATTAATATTTCCAGATTTCAGATATTGGATAATTGACGTCTGGCTTTAAGTCTTTAATTTTATCAAACGCACCCTGGGCAGAAACGTCGTATATCAAAGAGACGGCGGCGTTTAAGTCGTTATTTCCAACATCTACGTTTTTTCTTCTTAAATGGCTAGGTGCTCACAGACACATAGATTTCTGGAGTACTTCTAATCTGCAAACTAGAGGCGTGGATAAATTAAGAAAAATAATAGTAACTCACTAACATAATCATGACTTGGTTATCTTATCAGGATTTATAGTTATTAATTTTGAAACATACGAAATTTTCTGTTAACTAGTAAACAGACGCCTGTACTCATGGGTGTTAAATTAAATAGCGTCTTAAGACAAGTCGTCTCAAATTAAAAACGCGCCTTAAAATAGGGCGTCGTTTGCTAAAATCCTGAATTCTCACAGAAACAAAAGATCTATATGCATGCTCTCGACAGGAATACATGGAAATCTCGAACAAGAAGCTAGAGGATATGAACTAGACAAAAGCATGCTATTTATGATATCGCCTTTATTTAATTAGTTTAGCCATCAGAGAGAAGACTTACCTTTCTGGGTTGATTTGGTTGGTGAACAGTGAAGAACAGAGATGAGAGGTAGAAATATCCAATACTCTGTTCTTCTGGGAAAACCAGTTGATGGTAATCCAATGCAGAAAAGCGGCTTTACGATAACAAAACAGAGGAAGAAGACTCCTCCTCTCACAACCTCAGAAGATGAAGTAGCTCTCCTCGTTCAATAGTAGGAGCAGAGGATGAATAACTCCCCCTCAACCCACGATCAGCAGCAAGTCTCCTTCTAATAAGGAATAAGTAGAGGAGAAACAAAGGCCTTTCTCCTTTCTCGTGCTGACGGAAGGGAACTCGAGTGGATGGAGCAACAATAACAGCATTAGTAGCAGAAAGGAAGAACACCAGAGGTAGATGAAGCATTAGTCGGTGTTCGATCGAAGGAGTAGGGTATTTATCCTATTGGAGAAATAGAGTTTGTTTAGGAGTAGTATTCCCATGTAAGATTCCTACGGATTTGCAACTTCCCATGTATTATTTTTCCCGTGAACAATCCTTCCCTGGTTTGCACCCAACTCCCCAGTTCGATCATGTTACTGGAATGAGGTTTCCTTATTTCAATTTTAAGAAATTGACGTCCATGTCATGGTCACGTTTTTACTAAATAACGCCTATGCAAAAGTCATTTTTAAAGAAATAACGCCTTTCCGTCGTGCACTATTCATGATTTCACGTTAACTTATGTTGGTTACACTATTTGAGGATTTTTATCTTATTTATTTGATTAGGTTTAGTTATGAAATTTTATGGGTAATATTTTTCCATTTTTCTTGATTTTTCCATATAATTAATTTTTAAAAATTCTTTTAAATCAAAAAGTGGTACTATTCACTCACACTATTCATTCCTAAAAGAATTGACGACATGGCATATGTCGTTGCTTTCTAAAATGACGCCTAAATAGTTGGGCGCTATTCACTTTTGTCACTTTCTTTCCTGATTTTTATCTTTTTTTCTGGATGTGATCTAGATGGGAAATTTTCAGGATATTAGTTTTCCATTTTTCTCTATTTTTTCATATAATTAGTTTTCCAAATTTTTTTAATTGAAATATTAGCACTATTCATTTACAATAAAATAACGACTTTGTTTAAGTCGTTTCTTATGGAATCAACGCCTATACGTATGAGCGTCAATTAGCATTTGGCATTTCTCCAAGCCCTTGTAAGGACCAAAATTGTATTTATACCCTATAAACCTTATCTATATGTCTTATTTTATGTCATTTGTACTTTAAATAATGACATACTGTACGTCGTTTATTATGTGAATCACGCCCAAGCAGACGGGCGTTATTCGATTTTTGGCCCTTTCTCAATGCTCTTGAAAGAACCGAAATTGCATATATGTCCATTTTTTTATCCTTTATATATCTTTCTTCCTTTTAATAAGATTATAATATAGTAAATGTGGAATATTAAATTTTATAAAATAGTAATAAAATATAAATTGACATTTTATTCAAGATTTAATGATTCTTAATTCAATAAAAATTATGTTGTGCATTGGATGTTTCCATAAAATAACATGTTATTCTTAAATTTATTATAATACTAGAGTAGGGTTCACGAGTTCTTTTTGTAAGACTTCTAAGGACGTAAGAGGTTTATGTACAAGGTCTGGGCCTCGTTTATCTATTGGTTTTAAATTTATTTAGACTTTCAAATCCTTAAATTTACCAGGGTTGCTACATCCTCCCCCACTTAAAAGAATTTGGTCCCCAAATTCAATTTCCTATGCACATCATATGTTCATCTAATCCATATTCCTCAATTCAACAATCATGACTAGCAAATTGAACTAAGGGACTAAAGCTCAAGTTAAAGGGGAATACCTCCATCCATTCCTTGACCAGCAGGTGTGACTCTTATTGCTTGAAGTCACCCTTGACGACGTTCCTTATCACCGTCCTTTGCCAATTAAGGTTGATCTTTTGGAAGGGGACAGTCGGCTACCTTATGTTCTTGGCTTCCACAACGAAAATAAGCTCCGTTCTTCCAGCGACACTTCTCGGACTTGTGACTATCATTCCCACAATGCTTGCACTTTGCTTCCTTAGGCTTCTTGCCATTCGGAACGTGGTTTCCCTCATTTGGCCTCTTATTGCCATCACCTCCTTTCTTCTTCTCCATTCTTGCCCTAATTTTGTCGGATAATTCCATAGCATCCTCTAATAACTGTGCTCTTTTGACCATCTCCGCATATGTTGGTATATCCATTGGTGCTAATTGGGGTATATATTATAGTCTTAACCCATTCAAGAATCTTCTAGCTTTCATCTTCTCCGTCATGATTAAATGAGGCGCATATCGTGACAACCTCGAGAATTGGGCCTCATATTCCGCCACAGACATGCTTCTTTGTTTAAGTGAAGCGAACTCTCCCGCCTTTCTCTCCCGAACTCTCTCCGAGAAATACTTCTCGTTGAAGTGTTATAAAAATTCTACCCAAGTTACTTGAATGTTTGGCAGAGTGGCTTCTACAGACTCCCACCAACAGCGGGCATCCCTTTCCAATTGAAATGTTGCTAACAAGACCTTCTCCTGGTCCGAGCATTGCATTACTCGAAAGATTCTCTCCATCTCCTTAGTCCAATCTTTTGCAACATCCGGATCAGGGGTCCCACTAAACCTAGGGGGATTGAGGCTCCGAAATTCAAGATGCAATTCTCCGGTTCCACGATTGGCTCCACCATCGGCTACTCATTAAAGAGCTCGAGTCAATCCTTGAACCGTCCTTTGCATCTCACGCCATTGGGCACGCTCAGCGGCCATTGTTATCTATCTAGTTCTATAAGACACAAACAATCTCATTATCAAGTAATTCTCGTGAAATTTTACTTAAGATATCTTCATAAGCTAATCTTATTAGTATTCTAACTTCCTTTTTAGCTCTTAATCCAAGGTTCTACCCAAACTCACCGGGCAATAATGGGGTTGAACCTAGAACTTATGGCAACCTATAGTCAAGACCAAGGGTTTAATATACCTAGGCTCTGATACCACAAACTGTCAAGCCCCGAACCGATAGCAGCGGAATGTGTAGTTCGGAACGCGGCAATGATACAGTCGTGAATAATCAGAGCATACAAAATTTAAACTGGACAAATGTGGGCCTAAACAACCTTCATTGAGAATCAAATATTCAATTACATACCTTGACTCAACATACATAAGTGAAGAAAGGACTCACTATTACATTCTAATAAAGAGAAAAGACTCAAATAACAGAACAAGACTCAAGAAAATTAAAGACATCGACACTATTCTCCATAACGCTCAACACTCTGGCCCTTCCCCATCTGATGGACTATCTTCAATGTCGTTACCTAAAAAATGTTAAAGATAGGCAGGTGAGCGATACGCTCAGTATGAATTACATCTCTCATCAAACAGAATATAAGTGATTAACCAATTAATAGTTTCATGACGATGCAATGCATGTAACTAGAAAATCATGATGATCAACTATCAGGAAAGATAAATACTAAAGTCAAAGGCAGATACGAGATCAAGGGATATAGGGATGAATTCCCATGCAGAGTCAAGGACAAGTTATCAGAATATAACAAGGACAGATGCGCAGATGAACATAACTTCAGAATTGGCCAGAATATAACAGAGTTCCAATAAATATAAGCAGAATTAACAATCTAGCAGAATATCTAATTTATCAAAATAACCAAGCAACAAATTATCAGAATAACAGATTTAACAGAATTAACAGAGTTTACAGAATAATTGAATAACAGAATATAACAGATGTACAGAGTTTGGTGCAATGCCACACCCAGAATTCCCATGGTTTATAGAATTGGACTTCCGTCCTACCTGGCACTGAAAAGTCGCGGACCCAGAGCCCTTTAATATTTCAGAATCAGATATGGCCAAATATAGAGTCAAAGGGTTATGTTCTCAATTAAGAATAGATTCCAAGGATCCCAGTGTCATAGAACGCTAGAGAAAATGACCATGATTATGCATGATATCTAACTCGAGAATTCCGAGATGAACCGGTTAACAATACTTTATGTGGTCACTTGATCTTTTGGATAAGGTATGGTTTTCCAATTCTATTTGTTAAAATAATCTCATGGCATCCAAAAATATGTTATGTAGACCGGTATACCATATTTCCTTAGAATGACATGACCGTTAAATAGTAACATGGGTTAAAAAGGGTACAGCCTGCTCGGCTGCCTTGAAGGAATCCAAGGCTAGCGGAGTCTTATGGAGGTCTTTATGATAAAGTCACCTATCCGAAGGAACGGAATGTCTGACGGAGGGTTCATCTATCAATGAGAATTATGGGTGATCGGTAAAACAGTGCAAATCATGAACTGTGTGATTACATAGGTTACAGAAATCCACGGAAACATGAAACAGGAAAATAACGCCTGGGCTAGAGTCGTTATTTTATGAATTGACGCCCTCTTCAGGGTCGTCAGTTCAGTAAATAGCGACTGCTTCCCAGTCGTTGCTATTACTATTAATATTTCCAGATTTCAGATATTGGATAATTGACGTCTGGCTTTAAGTCTTTAATTTTATCAAACGCACCCTGGGCAGAAACGTCGTATATCAAAGAGACGGCGGCGTTTAAGTCGTTATTTCCAACATCTAGGTTTTTTCTTCTTCAATGGCTAGGTGTTCACAGACACATAGATTTCTGGAGTACTTCTAATCTGTAAACTAGAGGCGTGGATAAATCAAGAAAAATAATAGTAACTCACTAACATAATCATGACTTGGTTATCTTATCAGGATTTATAGTTATTAATTTTGAAACATACGAAATTTTCAGTTAACTAGTAAACTGACGCCTGTACTCATGGGCGTTAAATTAAATAGCATCTTAAGACAAGTCGTCTCAAATTAAAAACGCGCCTTAAAATAGGGCGTCGTTTGCTAAAATCCTGAATTCTCACAGAAACAAAAGATCTATATGCATGCTCTCGACAGAAATACATGGAAATCTCTAACAAGAAGTTAGAGGATATGAACTAGACAAAAGCATGCTATTTATGATATTGCCTTTATTTAATTAGTTTAGCCATCAGAGAGAAGACCTACCTTTCTAGGTTGATTTGGTTGGTGAACAGTGAAGAACGGAGATGAGAGGTAGAAATATCCGATACTCTGTTCTTCTGGGAAAACCAGTTGATGGTAATCCAATGCAGAAAAGCGGCTTTACGACAATAAAACAGAGGAAGAAGACTCCTCCTCTCACAACCTCAGAAGATGAAGTAGCTCTCCTCGTTCAATAGTAGGAGCAGAGGATGAATAACTCCCCCTCAACCCACGATCAGCAGCAAGTCTCCTTCTAATAATGAATAAGTAGAGGAGAAACAAAGGCCTTTCTCCCTTCTCGTGCAGACGGAAGGGAACTCGAGTGGATGGAGCAACAACAACAGCATTAGTAGCAGAAAGGAAGAACACCAGAGGTAGAGGAAGCATTAGTCGGTGTTCGATCGAAGGAGTAGGGTATTTATCCTATTAGAGAATTAGAGTTTGTAAAGAAGTAGTATTCCCACGTAAGATTCCTACGGATTTGCAACTTCCCATGTATTATTTCTTCCGTGAACAATCCTTCCCTGGTTTGCACCCAACTCCCCAGTTCGATCATGTTACTGGAATGAGGTTTCCTTATTTTAATTTTAAGAAATTGACGTCCATGTCATGGTCACGTTTTTACTAAATAACGCCTATGCAAAAGTCATTTTTAAAGAAATAACGCCTTTCCGTCGTGCGCTATTCATGATTTCACGTTAACTTATGCTGGTTACAATATTTGAGGATTTTTATCTTTTTGATTTGATTAGGTTTAGTTATGAAATTTTATGGGTAATATTTTTCCATTTTTCTTGATTTTTTCATATAATTATTTTTTAAAAATTCCATTAAATCAAAAGGTGGCACTATTCACTCACACTATTCATTCCTAAAAGAATTGACGACATGGCATATTCTAAAATGACGCCTAAATAGTTGGGCGCTATTCACTTTTGTCACTTTCTTTCCTGATTTTTATATTTTTTTCTGGATGTGATCTAGATGGTAAATTTTCAGGGTATTAGTTTTCCATTTTTTTCTATTTTTCCATATAATTAGTTTTCCAAAATTCTTTAATTGAAAAATTAGCACTATTCATTTACAATAAAATAACGACTTTGTTTAAGTCGTTTCTTATGGAATCAACGCCTATACGTATGGGCATCAATTAGCATTTGGCATTTCTCCAAGCCCTTGTAAGGACCAAAATTGCATTTATACCCTATAAACCTTATCTATATGTCTTATTTTATGTCATTTGTACTTTAAATAACGACATACTGTACGTCGTTTATTATGTGAATCACACCCAAGCAGACGGGCGTTATTCGATTTTTGGCCCTTTCTCAATGCCCGTGAAAGAACCAAAATTGCATATATGTCCATTCTTTTATCCTTTATATATCTTTCTTCCTTTTAATAAGATTATAATATAGTAAATGTGGAATATTAAATTTTATAAAATAGTAATAAAATATAAATTGACATTTTCTTCAAGATTTAATGATTCTTAATTCAATAAAAATTATGTTGTGCATTGGATGTTTCCATAAAATAACATGTTATTCTTAAATTTATTATAATACTAGAGTAGGGTTCACGAGTTCTTTTTGTAAGACTTATAAGGACGTAAGAGGTTTATGTACAAGGTCTGGGCCTCGTTTATCTATTGGTTTTAAATTTATTTAGACTTTCAAATCTTTAAATTTACCAGGGTTGTTATAGGGGGAGCTTCTCACTCTAGGAACACTCAACTGGATTTCAAATTTTTATTCAACTATTCATTAGTTTTTCACAATGCGGTTGGGGTCTTATTTATAGGAGCCCAACATTCTACCTGACCATAATACCCTTGACATTTACACCAAAGACCAAGCATGTCCAAGTGTGGCTCAATGGGCCCAATTGATGGATTAGAGGCCCATTTGACTCTAAACATAGGTAAATAACTTACTAACATAGGCACATGACTCAAATACAAAGAGAAGTTACATGACAAGACTCACATAAGAGAAAAAAAATACATCATATGACTCGAAATAAAGAGGCGAATCAAGACCATACGCCATCGACGATCATCGGTGCCTGGAAAAGATGAAGTGCCGGGAGATCTCCCTATCACTATGGGCTTGCAACTTTTTAACGGCTCCCGAGGGGAGTCGTTCGGATCGAATCCGTACCAAAATTAAGTCACCCTATTGAAACTCGTGGTGATGCCTATGCGAATCAGCCAAACGTTTGTAGGTCTCATTATTAAGATTTATTTACTTGCTAATTGACTGATGCAGAGTTTTGACATGGTGTGTAAACTCTTCGGCTGATTTGAAAATTCTGGACTCGAGGGGAAGGGGAATGAGATCCACAGGTTTCTTAGGTTTGTATCCATGCACGACCTCAAATGGACTCATACCTATGGACCTATTGACAGATCTATTATATGTAAATTCTACTTTGGGCAATAGAAGGTCCCAATTGGTGAAATGATCCCCTAAAAGACACCTCAAAAGGTTCCCTAAACTCCTATTGATGACCTCTGTTTGTCCATCAGTTTGTGGGTAATAGGCAGTGGAGAATTTGAGCTTAGTGCCAACTAGGTGCCAAAGTGTCTTCCAAAAATAACTAGTGTACCAGACATCTCAATCAGACACTATGGTTTGAGGGAGACTATGCAGACACACGACTTCATCAAAGAAAAGGTGAGCTACTCTAGATGCATTAGATGTTTTGGAACATGCAATGAAATGGGCCATTTTAGAGAACCGATCAACGACAACAAAGATGGAGCCATGCTTGTGAGCAGTACGAGGTAAACCAAGGATGTAATACATGCTCACATCAACCCAAGGTCTATCAGGAATGGGAAGAGGAGTGTAGAGACCAGTGTTTTATTTGACTTATTTGGCCATTGTGCATGTCCAACACTGGGCTACAATTTTAGCCACATCTTTCTTCAAGCCAGGCCAATAAAAGTGCTCCTCAACAAAAATGGATGGTCTTGTTTCGTCCAAAATGACCAGCCAGACCTCCTGCATGCATTTCCCAGATCAGAAAGTCCCGTACAAAAGTCTTCGGGACACAGAGTTGCTGTCCTCGAAAAACAAAACCATCTTGGAGTAGATGGTCAAAAAATATTACCGAGGACCCAACAGACAAGGCAGAGTAGGCGCGGCCAAAATCTGGACACTCTCCGTGCCTTCATACGGTCAAATCCGGTGACCTCTACCCGAACAGTGGAAAGAAGGGAGACCCTTTGACTCAAGGCGTCGGCCACCTTATTCTCACTTCCAGCCTTATGTTTCAGGATAAAAGTGATGGACTAGAGGAATTCTACCCATCGACCGTGCCTTGGGTTTAGGCCTTTCTGAGGGTTAAGGAATTTTAAGGCCTCGTGATCCAAGTATAAGATAAACTCTTGAGGTAAGAGATAATGTCTCCAATATTTGAGGGTTTGGACCACAACATAAAACTCTTTATCATAGGTAGAGTATCGAAGCGTTGCATCAGAAAGCTTCTTACTGAAATAAGCCACAGGGTGGCTTTCTTGACTAAGCACTCCTCCTATACCTACGCCCGATGCATCACAAGATATCTCAAAGACTTTGGAAAAATTTGGTAGGCGGAGGACATGGGCTTTGGTTATGAGCTCCTTTATGACAAGAAAAGTTTGGGAGGCGGCTTTAGTCCACTCAAAATTTCCCTTACATATGCAATCCATAATGGGTGCCATAATGGTGCTAAAACTCTTAATGAAGCGTCTATAGAAAGTGGCTAGCCCATGAAAATTGTGAATGTGTTATGATCGCCAATTGGGCACTGGCCCAATTGAAAATAAATCAGACCCATAAGCTCAACGAACTAGAAAATCTGGACATATTATCTAAGAACCATTAGAAAATTCATAACTTAACGTAGGAAGATTATAATGGGATGAAACTAGGCTCAATAGAAATCTTGGGCCCTTAGCCCAAACTCTTATGTTGAGGTGGAAACTCAATTCGCACCATAACCCATGGTTCGCAGCCTTTTTCTACCAGCTATCATGAAGAGGTGTGACTATTGGGTGAATTCGCACGTAATTGATGGAAAAATCACAACTTAATCTTTAGTCAATGAAATGACCTGAAACCAAATCCAAAATTTTGAGTAGGATGATAGCTACATCTCCTATGTTGAGGTCAAGGCCGAATACAGTCTGGATGCTAGAGTTATACTTGGATTTTCTCGGGCTACCGAAAGGTCGTGACTGGAATGCGGGAATATAAAGGTTAATATTGAAAAACTCATAGCGCATGCTAGGAATACTGAAATTCAATGAAACTATGACCAAACGTTAGATAGGAATGTCCTCTTGATTTCATCTGAAGATACACCAACCCAAATCCCAACACAAAAATGCGCTCACTCACATTTATGATTAGGTAGATGAAGGGTCGCGACAGAACACGGGAAATGAATGTTAATATTGCAAAAACCATAACTCATGCTAGGATCGATGAAATTCGATGAAACCACACCAAAATTTAGATCTCAAAGTCCTCTTCATTTCCTATGAAGACATCACAACCTAATTTTTGATGGAAAAGCGCGACCACTCGCATCTATGACCGGGTAGACGAAGGGTCACCTCTGTTTGAACCCAAGGAGTGCTTAGCATTAACCCCTTCTTTAACCAGTGACCTTGGGGGCTGGACTGAGCCTTGCTGAACGTAGGAAAGGCCGTGGGAGACTTGAACCTATATAAGGAAGTAGATTCCAAGGGTGGTCTGTCTTTCGCAACACCATTCCCAATTTTTCACCATCCACGGTTCCTCTTGAGAGAAAAGAAGAAGTGAGGGACCTTGGTCCTGCAGAGGGGGGGGGGGGCAACTGGAAAATCCTAGACAGGAGCAAAAGTCTTGGAGTGGATCTAGGGTGTGGATCTCATCCTCGAATCGAAGGGTAAAGCTGAGGAAGATCTGGGGTGTGGACATTATCCCTGGATCATCGGTTAAAAAGGTAGGCACCTAACCTCAAGCTTTAGGGGTCAATACTGCATTAGAATGGTTTTTAAATATATTTTATACACTTCAAAGAGGGATTCAGAGCATTTGGGGACCATTACCATGATCATTTTTGATTTTGGTTTCATCGGGTTTCGGGCTTCCATGAGTTACCTCTGAGTCTCTGAGGAATAGTACAGTCCCTAGGAAGGTCAGCCTTTGGGACAAGGTCTATATATATTTCATATGGGTCATAGTAGAGTCTGTGCATATTCTAGTAATGGTAAGGTCTGTGCATGTTTGTAAGGTTTGTGCATGATTTATAGTAAGGTCTGTGCATGTTCTAGTAATGGTAAGGTATGTGCATGTTTTGTAAGGTCTGTGCATGTTTTATAGTAAAGTCTGTGCATGTTTTGTAAGGTCTGTGCATGTTTTATAGTAAGGTCTGTGCATGTTCTAGTAATGGTAAGGTCTCTACATGTTTGTAAAGTTTGTGCATGTTTTATAGTAAAGTCTATGCATGTTTTAGTAATGGTAAGGTCTGTGCATGTTTTATAGTAAGGTATGTGCATGTTTTAGTAATGGTAAGGTCTGTGTATGTTTATAAAGTATGTGCACGTTTTAGAGTAAGGTATGTGCATGTTCCAATAATGGTAAGGTCTGTGCATGTTTTGTAAGGGATGTGCATGTTTTATAGTAAGGTATGTGCATGTTCTAGTAATGGTAAGGTCTGTGCATATTTTATAAGGTCTGTGCATGTTTCAGTGAGGTCTGTGCATGTTCTAGTGAGGTCGGTGCAGGTTTAGTTCAAATCATAAGTGAGGTTTGTACATGTTTCAGTGAGGTCTGTGCATGTTCTAGTGAGGTCGATGCAGATTTAGTTCAAATCATAAGTGAGGTCTATGCATGTTTCAGTGAGATCTGTGCATGTTCTAGTGAGTTCGGTGCAGGTTTAGTTCAAATCATAAGTGAGGTCAGTGCATATTCCAGTGAGGTCGGTGCATGTTCCAGTGAGGTCAGTGCATGTCTGTCCCTGGCCACAAGCAGGGTCTGTGCATGTTCTAGTGGGGTCGGTGCACATGCTACACAGACCCAATTTCCAGAAACTGAGAAAAGGAGAATTTTGAGGGGGCATATTAATTCGTAAAAATCTGAAAAATTAGAAAATGGCAGAAGGCTAAGTTAGTAACCCACTGTAAAAGTTTCATGTACCCAAAAATTTTGTACTTTCAGATATAAGTTATTTTCTATGCATGTGTGGCCTAGAAGAATAGACCTGTTCTTTTCATATAGTAACCTGAACATGACCGCAAGTGTATTTAGCCCTCTTAAACTATAGAAGCACGTTTGTGAGCATGTTTAGACTACTAGAAGTACATCTGTGAGCATGTTTAGAATATTAGAAGCACAGCTGTGAGTATGTTTAGCCCACTTAAATCATTGAAAGCATGTTTATTATGATAAAGTATCATATTAATATGTGTAAAATGGGTATGTATGTGAATGCGAATACGATGTAAATGATATAAATGGAAACAACAGCCTTCTGTGAGATAAGACTTCGGTCCCTGTGGGGGACGGCCCTAGTTTAAAATCCTATTGATTCAGTCTTCGGTCCTATTATGGGGCAGCCCTTGTGATGTGGCGTTATGTAACGCCTCGGGGCCACAAGAATCTATGTGGGAGTTCGCTCTCGGGTCTGCACAGTACTCTTTCGTTTGTGTGTGTGTGGGCCTCCTATGATTGTGGCAGCTATTTGTTTCCATGAATAAAAAAATGTGAAATGTGAAAATGTGAAATGCAAAAATGTAGAAAAGTGATATGTGAAAGTGTGAAAATATGAAAATGTGATAATATGTAAATGCTTATTCACTGTGATTTTAGTGCATGCATGGGTACCTTATATGTCAGCTTAAGAATGTGTATCTTCCTCTTATGAGTTATTTTTCACAGACTATAATGAATGGATTATGCTATTATTAACATCTGAATTATGTATATAATTCGGTTATATAAATGCAAGTCAACCCCGGTTTGTTTAGGCTGCCTACTGAGTGTCACACTCACCCCTTTTGTGACACATGTTTTTAGGAGACATAGAGAAGGAGGTTGAGGAGGAGGCTATAGCTGAGGAGTAGTGCCAGTGCGTAGTTCGACTGGGTATGCTATGGATGAACGTCTCTCTTCTATGTATAGCTATGGGACAGTGAGCATGTATGGGCTCAGGTTTATTTTGGAACAATGGTCATGTACTCTTCTTTGGAAATTATGAATGGTTGAGATGATATTTACATTTTTGTAACTGTGGTTTCTCTCTCTCTCTCATGCGAATGTATGCATGTTCATGTATTGTGCTTCCGCGATACGTATGAAGTGATGACTCGAGGTCCGATGACAGAAAAAAAAATATACCCATAAATTGGGAATCGGATCCCGGGGCGTTACAGAATGTCATGGACGTTCTGGGACTCTGGATAGTCTACTAAGGTTTGGACCTTGGATTGTTCCACAGACACTCCTTGACTAGAAACCACAAATCCGAGGAAAGTGACTTGGTCTATCATGAATTCACAGTTTTTTAGGTTGGCATACAGGGTTTCTCTCCTCAAAGTCTCGCAGACTTCACTCAAATGATGGACGTGGTCTTGAGGGTTGTGGCTATAGATCAAAATGTCGTCAAAGTAGACAACAACAAAGTGACCAATGAGTGGGCGGAGGTCTTCAGTCAAGAGCCTCATGAATGTGCTGGGGGCATTGGATAGCCCAAATAGCATGACGAGCCACTCGTATAGACCTTCTTTTATTTTGAAGACTGTCTTCCATTCATCCCCTGGTCGGATTCTGACCTGGTGGTAGTCACTTTTCAAGTCAATCTTGGAAAATATGATGGCTCCACTCATCATGTCAAGCATATCATCGAGACGGGGAATGGGAAATCTATACTTGACAGAGATTTTATTGATGGCATGGCTGTCAACACACATCTGCCATGTGCCATCTTTTTTTGGTGTGAGCAAGGCAAAAACATCATATGGATTCTTGCTCACTCTGAAGAAACCCTTTCGAATAAGGTCCTCAACAATTAGTTGGAGCTCAGCATGCTCCTTAGGGTTCAGTCTGTAATGGGGAAGGTTGGGTAGGGTGGACCCGGGGACAAGGTCAATGGCGTGTTGTAAATCACGCATGGGAGGGAGTCTAGAGGGCAAATCCTTAGGGAAGATATTTTGGAAGTCCTACAGGATTGCTTGGACTTCAGTTGCGACTAAAACTCGGGATTCCTTGAGTGCGATGGTGACAAAAACAGCCCAAACAGGGGCACCCTTAGCAACCTCTCTATTGAGCTCACGGACATTTATGAAGTTAAGGCGCCTAACTAAGTCATGACCAACCTTAGGGGCCTTAGGAATGGGTGTGATAGGTACAGGAGAAGAGGGAATGGAAGGTTTCCTTTCAGTAGGAGTTGGGGGATTCTCCTGAACCTTGGGGGTTCCAGTGGGGGTGGAAGTGGAGCTCCTTCCCGAGGTCACCTTTGGGGGTGCCGGGTACAATTGAATCTTCTTCCCGTCATGGGAGAAGGAGCACTGATTGGATCGGCCAAATGTAGTAAGGTCTACATCATAGATCCAGGGTCATCCTAAGATGATGCTCCCGACCTTCATAGGTACTACATCGCATAAGGTATGTCCTTGTTGGTAGGACTGGAATTGAATGGGAATGACGCATGTAGTGGTGACTGGGATAGAAGTGCCATCAACCCAAGCCACGTTGCATGGCCTAGGATGAGGGTGCATAGGTAGCTCTAGACGGGAGACAAAATCTGAAGAGACTGCATTGATACAGCTCCCATTGTCAAAGATCACCTTGCAAGGTTGAGATTTTACCATGATGTAGGTTTGAAAGATAGAGGTTCGACGCTAGTCGTTCTCCTGGGGGTGTGCTAAGATGCAGTGAACTACACCCAATCTTCTCTAGTTAGAGCTTTCAGCAATATCTCCAACCTGTATGTACTCGGCTTGTGTGCCATCAAATCCTACGTCCATTTTCTCAAACTGGGCGATGAGGTCAGAATCGGCATCATACCTCTCAATGTCTTCTCCTTGCTAAGGTGGAAGCTCCATAGGCTGAGGGTCAGTGATGACCAAGACTCGGGTGGGGCAATTGGTGGTAACTTGCCCTGAGTTATGGCCCCTAAAGCAGCGAATTCTCGATGTAGGAACTGGTTGGGAGGTGATAGGGATGGCTCCCTTTCCTTTGTCCTTGGTGAGGACACATGCCGCCACACACGCCAGACTACGAGGAGCACGCCAGAGTCCCTTTGGCTCAGGGAATACATGGATGTAGAGTAGAAGCTATTTCTTATTTTTAGGCCTTGTTGGGCCCAATGTAGTCCCTGTGTGGACAATTAGTTAGTTGTTTTATTGGGCTTTCTTAAGTGGGCTTGGGCTGGGTCATAGAGGAAAAGGGTGTGAATGGGTCTCAGGTGTGAATGGGTCTAAAATGTGAATGGGCCAATGGTGTGAATGGGCCTTGGGGCTTGAAAGGGACACATGGAGAGGGCAGCCCCCTTCCATGGTCAAATGGGGAGGCTGCCCCCTTCCTTGACTTTCCTCTCCCCTCCCATTCAAACTAGGAAGCTTCCCCCCCCCCTTTTTCTTGGTCCAAGGTGGTGGCTGCCCCCCTTCCTTGACCTCATCCTTGATTCAAGGAGAATGAAGGTTCCCACTCCCATACATGTTCAAACTCCCCTTCCCTCTAGCCTATATAATGGTATGTAATGAGAGCTTTGAAGGATAATGCAAAAATATTTTGAGAGAAAATTGACTAAGATAGTGATTCTCTTTCTTTTCTTCGGTGTGATGCCCTAGACCCCAAAATCTTATGATGGGATTTCCTTGGCGTGTGACTCACCCCCCTTATCATCCCCTTCCTGCTTGTATCTGGCTCTGGAAATTTTACCAGCAAAGCTTCTGCGAATCAGGAACGATTCATCGCTGGTTTCGTCGCGATCGGAGCTCCGGATCTCCAGTAACAAATCTTCTTGTGAAGCTGCACATTGTTGTCCATCCTGCAAGCCAGATCTCCTCTTTCCTGATATAAAATTTCTCCATATCTAATCTCAGATATTTTGGGTCTGAGATTTGGATGGATCGTACCATTTTCTGTCCTCTTCGCGACACCACTGATCTCGTGCCGATCTGAGGTCTGTGCATTACGTGGTAACGAATTTGGTGTTACTGCACAGGCCAACCTATGCAGATCCAGGACAGATCCAGCTGTCTCTTGTGGGAGATCCCATGCACTCCTCCTTTCAGATCTAACCAAACCCTTTGGTCAGGATCCTCCTACAGGTGTCGTCAACGATATCCAGCAAGCGGCGCCCCGTTCCCATACTGTAACCATTTGTTTCATATTTTTCTTGCTCTCTGTGCAATTATGTGTGAACAAAACCAGAGCCTCCTTGCAGACACTGTGACGCTCAGACGGTAGCAGATATGGATGCGCCACTTGGATGGGTCGATCTA
The DNA here is from genome assembly GCA_022559845.1 of Amorphophallus konjac. Taxonomy (NCBI): domain Eukaryota; kingdom Viridiplantae; phylum Streptophyta; class Magnoliopsida; order Alismatales; family Araceae; genus Amorphophallus; species Amorphophallus konjac. Next base: position 137,573,563 of record CM040119.1, on the reverse strand, counting down.
CGTCTAGTCCTCTACACGATCCCATAGATGACACTCCGATCCGACTCCGGATCTCGCCGTACCGCCTCCTGCAAGCTCACTACGCAGGGTGACCAGCGTGGATAGAATAGTTCGGTGACTGATCGTCACCTCCGGTCGGCGGTGACTCGCCTATCGTCATCACCGAGTGCTGCCCGTCAACCAGTGCTCCAGCAGCCCCGAGATTGTTGTTTATAGCCTGTTATCTCCCTGCGAGGAGTGGGCAATATTTTGCGTTGTACTATTATTCATTTGGCGTGTATCGGGGTTGTCAGATCCGGCCGGGGTTTCTTCCCCACGCGCTAGTCGTGGAGGTACGCGCAATGTTCCTACACTCACAATGCTTATTTAGTATATTTTCTATCATGCTACGCTTGTGAGAATAGGGCCGTAGCCAAATTTCAAATCACCGCATTTGTGAGTTTGAGTATCCGTCCCGTAGCCAGTCGAGCACCGAGCTTGAATTGAACACCCTAGGCGATAGTGGTTCCTTAACCGCTGCGATCCCGTGTTTCCCTCATAGGGACGATCATCGAGCTTGAGCAAGTTTCCATTTGAGAGACGTCTCCACCCGGAGAGCGCCACGGTAGTCAGCTGCTTGTCTTGCCTTAGCGTGCTAGTGTTGGCCGCACTTCGAGTAGATCGTAAGTCTTAGCCCATCTGAGTCTCGTCTCGCATCAAATTGGCATCGAGTCTCATTTTGTCCCACATCAAATTGGTATCAGAGCCTGCGGATTAAGTCTAGGGTAGTCTATCATAGCATCGTCTAAGTCTAGGGTTGCATGTCATCCCTCTATTCGGTATATCAAAAGGTGTTGCCCGAATTATAGGTTACGCCTATCAGGAAGGTAGCACACTTGCGTGAGTTGGATCTTTGGATCAACACCTCCGCCACGTACCAGATATTGGTTGAATCTAGGTTCCTTAGTTTGCATTAGTTAGTGTATTCCAAGCTTTGTGTCGTTGCATGGCGAATCGGCAAGGTACCCTATACCATCGCCCCGCGCCTATGGCAAACCCACGGGATACCGCCTCTGGAGACCTACACTCCTTGCATGAGGTGATGATGGCCCCCATAGCCCGGATGGACCAGTCCGTGGTGACCTTTAGGAGCTTCTCGGACCGTATGGATGGCCGACTTAGCGCCATGGAGGAACGGATGGAGTCATCCGACAGATCTATCCAAGGTCTGGTCGGACGGTTGGATAGGATGTCACACAGAGACCCTCCTAGAGCGGCCCAGGGCCCACCCGCACCCACTCCAGTGGCGGCCCAAAGCCAAGTCGCTCCCATGGCCCAGGTCCAGCCCACTCCCGCGGCCCAAGACCTGTCCGCACATGCTCCTCAGCCCGCCCCTTACCGGGCCCTCGAGCCACAGGTCCGTGACCTTGGTCTTGAGGACTATGGGTCCGATAATGCTTATGAGGGGTATGGCCGACGCCGTCGTGGCTTTCATCAGTCGAGGGATGAAGAAGACGATAGAGTCATCAGGATCGTGTGAGCAGACCCTCCCACTTTTGACGAGTCCTTGGACCTGAAGGTCTATCTTGATTGGGAGGCCGGCATGGACCGGTACTTCAAGTGGTTCGAGATGACGGACCACCGGAGAGTCAAGTTTGCTAAAATGAAGCAGTTAGGGCAAGCGCAAACTTATTGGCGCAATGTGGAGAGCTTGCTATTTCAGCGTCGGGAGCCCCAGGTTGAGTCTTGGGATGAGATGAAGGATAGACTTAGAACTAAGTATCATCCTGCCACGTACTCTCAGAGGCTCATGGATAGGTGGTAGAATCTCAACCAAGGGGATCGGTCCGTGTCCAAGTACATCACAGAGTTTGATGAATATTTTTAGCCATGTGACGTCTCAGAAGAGAGCACGATGCCTATTTCTCACTTCCGTCGTGGTCTGCGGCCCCACTTTCAGTATGAACTCTTTTGCCACAATCTAACCAGGTCCGAGGCCGCATATCAGGTCGCTCTCGAGTTGGAGTAGTTTGAGTTGGAGTTCGCTTCCGTCCAGCGACCGGGGACCATCTATCCGCATGGGTTCGACTCTCGGACCACGCCCAGTTCTTATAGCCAGTTTCCAGTGGCTCATCCATCGGAATCCCAACCCCCTCGCCAGGACCCCACTGCTCTCAGGCCTCACCCTCTCCCTCCAAGAAACCCTCCCCCTCGCCAACAAGAACCATTCCCCACCCCACACCCTCAGCAGCCCACGTTGCCTGCCCGACCCCAGCTCCCACCACCCCCGGTCCGTCGAGAAGACAAGGGAAAAGGGCCGATGACCGGTGTAGCATCTTCAAGCACAGGGCCACATGACCATTGCTATAGGTGTGGCGGAATTGGCCATTATGCGGCCAAGTGTACGACTCAAGAATCGCTGGTTATTTCAGACACTCCAGCCCGCGACCCCACACCAGAGCTAGTGCCGGTCAGCAATGAGCCGGATCCAGAACTCGCGGAGGAGTTCTTTGATGAGCTATTGGAAGAGCATGCGAACATCCCGGGTACTCAGTCCCAAGATAATGTACAATTGGGTATGATCCTCTTAAACCTCTGAAATCCCATAGGAAGCTAGTAGGTACACATAGGTGTCTAGGAGTCCCCAACTGTGGGTTGTGTTGTTTTTATGTTTGTATTACTTATGGGTGTCTAGGTTTGACTAGGGTCATGTATGAGTCTGTTTGCTTTATTTGTATAGTTTGTTTGTCGAGTTTGCATAGTCGTCATGTCAAAGGCTAGCTACGCACGTTCAAAGGAATTAGCTAATGCACGCCGATGTGCTTGTGAGTTCCGAAAGGGAGAGTATGTCATGATCAGGCCTAGACCTGAACAATTTCCCTCGGGGAGCGTGAAGAAACTCCAGGCCCGCGGTGCCAACCCCTTTCGAGTCGTGAAGCAAGTGGGATCCAAAGCGTACATTATTAAACTACCAGACGCCTATGGTGTCAGTTCGATGTTCTAAGTTTCAGATCTGGTAGCATCTCGGGACCCCGCGGTGATCCCTAGTGAGCCTTTGGGCCTTCTCCTCCTGTTGAGAGTGACACACCACCTGAGAGTCCACCTCTTCGAGTCCCATTATAGCATCGCGAGCATATAGATTGTATACTGGATGAGCAGGTAACCACCACCAGGAACGGAGCCTACCAATGCTTCTTAGTGTATTGGAGGGGACACCCTGTGACGGACGACACCTAGATCACGCGCGGAGAGCTCGAGCGACTCGATCCGGACTTACTAGAGCGCTACCTCAGCGATCGGGACCCATACTCGACAGGGTCGAGTTCCTTCCACATGGGGAGAATTGGTGAGGACACAAGCTGCCGCACACGCCAGACTACGAGGAGCACGCCGGAGTCCCTTTGGCTCAGGGAATACATGGATGCGGAGTAGAAGTTATTTCTTATTTTTATGCCTTGTTGGGCTCAATGTAGTCCCTGTGTGTACAATTAGTTAGTTGTTTTATTGGGCTTTCTTAAGTGGGCTTGGGCTGGGTCATAGAGGAAAAGGGTGTGAATGGGTCTCAGGTATGAATGGGTCTAAGGTGTGAATGGGCCTAAAATGTGAATGGGCCTTGGGGCTTGAAAGGGACACATGGAGAGGGGAGCCCCCTTCCATGGTCAAATGGGGAGGCTGCCCCTTTCCTTGACTTCCCTCCTCCCCTCCCATTCAAACTAGGAAGTCCCCCCCGCCCTTTTTCTTGGTCCAAGGTGGTGGCTGCCCTTCCATGACCTCATCCTTGATTCAAGGAGGAGGAAGGTTCCCCCTCCCATACATGTTTGACCTCCCCTCCCCTCTAGCCTATATAATGGTATGCAATGAGAGCTTTGAAGGCTAATGAAAAAATATTTTGAGAGAAAATTGATTAAGAGAGTGATTCTCCTTCTTTTCTTGGGTGTGATGCCCCGGAACCCAAAATCCTGTGACGGGATTTCCTTGGCGTTTGACTCACCCCCCTTATCGTCCCCTTCTTGCTTGTATCTAGCTCTTGAAATTTTACCAGTAACGATTCTGCGAATCAGGAACGATCCAGCGCTAGTTTCATCGTGATCGGAGCTCCAGATCTCCAGCAACAAATCTTCTTGTGAAGCTGCGCATTGTTGTCCATCCCTGCAAGCCAAATCTTCTCTTCCATGACATAAAATTTCTCCATATCTAATCTTAGATATTTTGGGCCTGAGATTTTGATGGATCGTACCATTTTCTGTCCTCTTCGCGACACCACTGATCTCGTGCCGATCTGAGGTTTGTGCACTACGTGGTAACGATTTTGGTGGGACTGCGTAGGCCAACCTATGCAGATCTGGGCCAGATCCAGCTATCTCTTGTGGGAGATCCCACGCACTCCTCCTTTCAGATCCAACCAAACCCTTTGGTCAGGATCCTCCTACAAGCATCGTCAACGATATCCAGCAAGCGGCGCCCCATTCCCATACCGTAACCATTTGTTTTATATTTTCTTGCTCTCTGTGTAGTTCTCTGCGAACAAAACCAGAGCCTCCTTGCAGATGTTGTGACGCTCAGACGGTAGCAGATCTGAACGTGCCACTTGGATGGGTCAATCTACGTCCAATCCTCTGCGCGATACCATAGACGGCACTCCGATCTGACTCTGGATGTAGCCGTACCGCCTTCTGCAAGCTCGCTGCGCAGGGTGACCATCGTGGACAGAACAGTTCGGTGACAGATCATCGCCTCCGGTCGGTGGCGACTCGCCTCCTCGTCGTCATCGAGTGCTACCCGTCAACCCATTCTTCAGCAGCCCCGAGATTGTTGTTTGTAGCTTGTTATCTCCCTGCGAGGAGTGGGCAATATTTTGCATTGTACTATTATTCATTTGGCGTGTATCGGGGTTGTCGGATCCAGCCGGGGTTTCTTCCCCACGCGCTAGTTGTGGAGGTACGTGCAACGTTCCTACACTCACAATGCTTATTTAGTATATTTTCTATCATGCTGCGTTTGTGAGAGTAGGGCCGTAGCCAAATTTCAAATCATCGCGTTTGTGAGTTTGAGTATCCGTCCCGTAGCCAGTCCAGCACCGAGCTTGAATTGAACACCCTAGGCGACAGTGGTTCCTTAACCGCTGCGATCCCGCGTTTCCCTCGTAGGGGCGATCATCGGGCTAGAGCGTGTTTCTTGTTGAGAGATGTCTCCACTGGGAGAACGTCACGGTAGTCAGCCGCTCGGCTTGCCTTAGCGTGCTAGTGCTGGCCGCACTTCGAGTCGGTCGCAAGTCTTAGCCCGTTAGAGTCTTGTCTCGCATCAAATTGGCATCGAGTCTCATTTCGTCCCACATCAGTCTTCCCTCCTATCGGTTGGCGGAGTGTACTCCAGCCTGGACACAACAGCAGGTGCAGGTAAGGGGTTCCTTGTGTAAAGAACAACAGGGGTAAAGGCCCGAAGTAGGGTAGTAGTAGGGACATAAGAAGTAGAGGGGCCATGCCTCTCGGGATAGCGGATCATGGGGTTTCGGGGCTTAGGTTGGCGGTAGGTGGAAACCCGTAGTGGGACCACCCTTTGAAATTGCTGAACGTCTTGAGCAACATGATAGGCGTGCTCAAGGGTGTTAACCTCTCGCAAGAATAGCTCCCGCTGAATGCTCTCGTGTAAGCCAGTTCTAAATCGTGAGAGGGTGACAGAGGCATCCTCCACGACATGACTCCGAAAGAAGAATTCATCGAACTTGGCGATGTATTCATCTACAGACTTCTCATCTTCGGTGAGTTTTTGCCATTGGTCAAAATGACACTGATGGTAGGAGGGTGGCAAATACTTCTCCCTCAGTTTCTCCTTCATTTCTTCCCACGTGTTGATGCGCTCCTCTCGTCTCCTTGCTAGGAGATTCTCAACATTGCACCAGTAGGTCTTGGCTTGACCTAGGAGCTTCATCTTGGCAAACCTCACCCTCGTAGCAGGGGTCATGCGGTGATGCCAATCAAAATATTAGTCCATCCCGGTCTCCCAATTAAGGTATGTAGCGGGATTTAAGGACCCACCAAAACTGGGAGCGTCTATCTTGACATTCCTCAGGATGATCTCCTCATCTTCATGGTCTCTTCCTCGATGCGCATGATCATCTTACTCTCTACCTCGAGGAGCATGATTCAGGGGGACTCGGTCTCTCTCTTCTCTATGGGTGGCAACGGGATCTCCACGACCATTCATCCTTCCTTCCTCTCCCCTCACATGATCCTCTAAGGCTCGGATCCTTTCATCTAGCTCCGCTCGCAATTGGCCTATAGATGCTTCAAATTGGGCCGTAAGATTTTGCTCGAGCTGGGCTACCATGGCATTCACGCTATCCTGAGCCATGGGTGGTTGTAGTGTTGAAACGCGCTCTAGACCGCTCGATGAATTTCTAGACCAATGTTGTATGCACGAGCTCGAATTTAATTGATGCAACCTGGGACCGAAGTTTAGCATGGTATAGACCTATTTGTTGGCTAATACTCAAAGGATCAATTCGATTTAGCAAAGGGACCGATTAGGTAGAGTTGCTCGCCCATAGGCGAAGTAGTTATGGAACTACCTCCTGACAATTGCGGTGCCCTAATGTGACAATTCTAGGGCTTAAAGATAGGTGCATACAAACTCTCTCTCTCTCCGTCCACAGCGATAAACTCAAGAGACATGTTGTATGGACATAGCTCTCTCTTACTTCGTCGCGTAGCAATTGATAAAGATACTAAATAAGCAAGTGAGTAGAGCACGCACCTAGCTAGACTGAAAAGTCTAGCTCTGACCGGATACGAAGGCGAGTGGGGACGTGCGTGTCCGCACGACGTCGACGAAGCTTGACGGTTACAACAAATTCAATCCACACAGGGAGGGTGCAATTATTACAAAACCACTTAATTAAATTTCCCGAGCAGGGGAATAAATTAATTTAGAATTTCTCCGCACAGGGAGACTCAGGGTCACTCACGCTCCGCAAATTGCGGACCACCAGTTGACGACCACGCGACCCGAGCACTGTTCAAGCCGCCGTAGTGGACTCAGGTGCCATAATTAACAATATTAAATTATATAGATATATAGATATATATATTATATTATATATATATTTATCATATTATATATATATTCCTTCCTAAACACGCCAACCAGTCGTCCTGCCTTTCTCTCTGTGTGCACGTCTCACGCAAGGTGGGAAGGCGGGTTAACAAAGTTGGTGAAGGCCAAGCCACTTTGGGCGTGGATGCAGGCGGTCAGCGCTGGCGGCCAGCCTTCTCGCGGGTCAGCAGGCATGGCTCACACGGCAGCGGAGGCGACGCGAGGTCAACACGAAAGAATGCCAAGGCAGGGAGGCATCTTCGGGTGGCTTCGACCGCAGGCGGCTTCAACGCATTAGCGCGGTCAAAACGCTATGGCGAGGCGGGCGATGCAGGCGGGGCAAGCACAAGCGGGTGGGCTGGACCGGGCTCACGCAGGCGCAGAGCAACGGGCGCGGGCGCGCAGGCGTCAGCGCGTGGGCGTGGGCACGACGGCGGGGGCATGCGAGGATAGTAGGCCACGGCGGCGGTGAAAAGCTGTTGCAGCCACGTGGAAATTTAAAGGGGGGCACGGGCGATGATGCCCCCCTGCGAACCCTCCTCTCTTATCTTCTCTCTCAGTCGAGAGAAGTAGATCTTCTGCTTTTTTTTTTCACTCAGCCGAGAGAAACTGATCTCTTTTTCTTCTTCTTCTACTTATTTTTTCTTTCTTTCTTACATACCGATGTTGTGGAGGGGAAACGACGTCGGGGATGACATAGATGTCGTTGTTGGGCTCTGATACCAAATTTGACGCAGCGGCGGTGTGGAAGAGATTGTCGTCACTCCGAAGACACGAACGGGACGGTGGGTAGCACGAGAAGGGACAAGTAACTACTGCCTCGCGTAGCTCGGCCTCTCGCCGGACGGTCTCTCACCGGGCAATCACTCAAATCTCACAAGGAGCTTGGAGAGAAGGGAAGTAGCAAGGGGGAGAAAGCTACGTGGGTTTTCTTCTTTCATTCATTCAATCAATGAGAAAATCAATACACTAGCCTCCTTTATATATGGATGGGCAAATTACACAAGGACAAAAATACCCCTAGACATTTAAACTAAGGACCTTCATATCCTTTGACTATTGGCCTAATAAAACAAAAGACTATTGGCCTAATAAAACAAAAGCAAATCATACATGTAGCCCATACACACAATACAATCTTAAAATACATAGAAAATGGAAATGGGCTTTAGGACGTCGAATCTCCTAGCCACAGGCTCGGTGGTGTCGGAGCGGTGCGACGTCGGCTCCGTGTAACTGGTCCGGTGTCCCCACCACTATATGGTTAGTATTTATTCTCACGTTTATTCACTTATACAAATGAAACCTTGATTTGATGTGTTCTGAAAAATTGCAAGATATTTGTGTGATTGATGACAAAACTTTATTACAATTCTTCATCATTAAAAAGGGGGAGATTGTTGAAGAATGTTTTGATTATGATAAAACTTTGTGTGATTCATGTTTTGGTGGTTTAAGTTGAAAACTTGTTTCATAATTTGGTTTATAAGTGTAAATGAATTTGTTAAAAATCATGTTGAATCATATTCAGTTATAGGCCCAAAACATATTTGATTCTGCAGGCCTAACAGTTCAGGAGATTGAGTGCTAAGAAAAAGGTTGCCAAACAGCTTTGAAAAAGGGCAGAAATTCAGTCGACCTTCAAAGTTCAAGTCAACATATTTTGTTGAAATTCAGTCGACCTTTAGAGTTCAAGTCGACAGATTTTTACTAAGATCCATTGATTTTCTTGTTTCAGTTGAGGGCACTTATGTGATTATGTAAGGCTTCATAACAAAGATTAAGTCAGTAGCCTAGCTACATGAAGAGATCACATTGGGTTAGTTTCTATTACCTGAAGCTCATCAGCATCTTAGCAACACGCAGCAGTTCTATAGAAACAAGGCGTGTCGACGCAGTGCAACTAGTGCGTCGACGCCACTGCAGAATTCTTCAAAAGATATGGAGGCTGCGTCGCGCAATTGAGTTGTGAGTCGACGCAATAGCTAATAGCAGTGCAAGCAGACACCAACAACAAGCAGCAAAACTTAATAGAACAAGTCGACTTGGGTTGAACACCAAGTCGACTTACTGACTTCCAGAAACCCAGAGCCTTGCCCAATTCAAGAACAAGTCAACTTAAGTCTAAAAGGAACTTGACTTGTGACTCTCTAGAAGCGTGGATCCTACAATGATCAAAGAACAAGTCAATTGATATTAAAAGCTCAAGTTAGCAGCAGAGGCAAGCACCAAATCGAAGCTTATTTGAACCTACAAGCATCAATAGCTAAATCCATGGTAGCACAAGTCTCAGCTCAACTTAAGCTCCAAAAATGTTAGTTCATGATAGTACATCAAGGTGAGTCAACGCAAGTGGAGTTATTACGTCGACGCAGCAAAGGCCAGCAATAGGCTATAAAGATCAAAGGGTTGACACCTAGAGTCGACCCCCTTTGGGTTGAGTTTTGTTTTGCTCAGACATTGAACTAAAGGGTTGAATCAATGTATAGAGTTGACACTTGGAGTCGACTCCAATTGATCTGAGTTCAGGTATTCAACTAAAGGCTTGGAAATTGCCAAGAGTCGACTCTTGGAGTCGACCCCATTTAATCAAAGTTCTGTTATGGGACTCAAGTATGCAGCGGGTCCCACACATGGGCTTACGATCCAAGACCAATTATTTGCACATGATCCCAAGCACGTACCTTGGGTTATGAAAAGCTTCTAGAGAGAATATTCAGCTTTTACACGTTGTCCAATTAGATAAGGCTAGGAAATAAACCTTATCCATTGCCTTTCTACCCTGGCAAAGAAGCAGCTACGTGTGTTGCGTGAGCAACTTTAGCAGGCCAATCAGTGGCCATTGTACCCTGGTTCTGGAGCCCTCTAAGGATCTGGATGGGCCAGATTTCCAACTATCAATATCAAAGGCTTAGATTCAATCTTTTGCATATAAAAAGAACACGATATCCATCTGGGAAGATTGGCGAGCTCATTTCAGTAAAAGTAGAAGTTCGAAGAGAAGCCCAGCTCGTCTAGAGAGAAAAGAAAAAAGAAGGAAGAATAAGAAAGGAAGAAAAAGAGTGAAAAGTCTTCAGAGTTAGAGAGAGCATCATCCATTGAAGAAAGAAGGGAAAAAGAGAGAGATAGTAAGAAAAAAAGACAAAATAGCTTTGAGAAAGAGAGAGATAGAGCATCCAGATTTTCGTTGCAGTGACAGAGATAGAAAGCGGAAACCAGATCAAGAAGGAGAAAAAGAAGAAGCGATCATTGAAGAAACTTCCTTGTTGCATAAATCGCAGCTACATCTTTTGTTGTTTCAACCTGTTTGTTTTAAAACTTTAGATACTCTGTTTGGTGTGTGTAACTGTGCAATGTTAGCATAGGCTCAGCTCAGCTGAGCACATTTGTGTGTGTGTGTGCTACTGGGTTTCAGACCCAGAGCATTTGGGGTTCATCCCCGTTGTTGCTGTGTTAACAGCGTGAGGAGTGTTCTCCGCGTGGTGAATTATTCCCCGTGTGTATGCAGGCGTCGCCCTGCGTGTGTGGTGGAGCATGGCTCCATGTGTGTGGGGTTTCATCCCCGTGTTGTTTTAACAGGAGCGAAGCCTCAATTAGTTGAGTGGGGGGTGGACGTAGGGAGCCGAGTGCGGTCCCGAACCACCTTAAAAATCGATGTGTTATTGTGAATGCTTGTGAGACTGCTCCATTTCTTCTACCCCCATTCATAGGATGGTTTGTTAATTGTTGTGCTTATCTAGTTCATTAAGCCCCAGCTATCTTTCACGTCGATCTCACACACACGCCCTTTAAGTGTTTTGTCTGGGCCCTTTGTAAGCCATCATTTGATTTAGCACTATTTGTTTTGCGCACACTTGTGCTCTTTCATTCGGCATTTTGTTAAGTGTTTTGTTTGGATTTCTAATTGGGGGTCAGATCTATTCACCCCCCTTCTAGATCTGCTGCACTCAAGGACCTAACAATGGGGGCCCTAGAGTCCTACTTTACATCGAGGATAAGGGTTTGCTTCGATCCCAGAAGGCTTTTGGAAGCCTTAAGGTCATTATCCAACCGAGGGTTCGTCGATTTATTGGGCTAGGACTCTATTTTCTACGATTTATCCTCCAAGTCTGATCTAGGGTTTCGACAGTCTATAAATATCTCCCCATGGCCTAGGGTTCGGAGGAGAGAGACTTATGGAGTTAGCCACAAAGTGTAGTAGCATCTTGGGCTCTCCTTTAACTAGGGTTTCGCGTCATCTTCCTCATCCTCGTTGGTTTTCTTAGTGTTCTTCCTAGTGCTCTATTTTTATAGCTTCCCTTGTGTTCTTCTCAGTTCATATTGCATCACATCATCTCTCTCTCATTTCTACATTCATTATTGCATTGCACACTCCCACCTAACTTCTTCTGGCTCCTCAAAGAGGGGTTAAAAACTACCGAACCTCCCAGGTGAAGGTCCCTCCTTTTATGTGTTCTTCATCATTGGTTTTCAAATTCTACACTTAATTCCTAAGCTAATTAGACATTTCTTTGTGTTTTTCTCACGTTTCTTTGCAGGATTAGGTAGCATCTAGCACGGGGCCCTCTCTCTTTTGCCAGCTGAAGAGATAGGAGGAAAAGAACCGCTCCCCGATTTCTATGACAGGTCACGGCTCTTACAGAGACCGCGTCCTAACTATTGCGGCCACAGGGTAGACCACGTTCGGTGCCAATCAGCTTGTTCTATATTTCTGGCTGGATTTTCTTATTTTTCAAGGCACACAGCGTTGCTTGGTGGTTCATCTCACTACTGGTGGCGTTGTCAACCCTTGGTGGCGATCGCGGTCACATTCTCTTCCCTTTCCCCCTTCGTTATTTCCTTACTTTCATTGCTTTATTTAGTTTTATTGCTCCACACTGCTGCGTGTGTTCACTTATTTCCTTCTTTTAGATTTTAATTGCCGTCCATCTGCTTCCCACTTCCTCGGCGTGTGTTCTCTTTCCTTCTTTCTCCACTTTCTTCTCAAAGAGAAAGGGGAGCTTTTAGTGCCTACACACGCCGCCCCCCTTTTTGTCAGGCGGAGTAGCCCCTACATTACCGGCAAGCCCTGCCACATTAATGGCAGAGCAACCACCAGATGATAAATGGAGTGGAGAGCTAGGCCCCATGCCTCCGACGAAGGAACAATAGGTCAGTGCCATGCCTTCCTTACCCTGATAGGCGAGTAGACGGACGTCTTATGACTTTGCTGATAGGACAACCCTGGCAACCCTAAGTCAGAAGGCAAAGGTCAGTGGGTGAACCCCATGAAGATGCTATAAATAGCACTACCAAAAAAGGCGGTATTTTAGACGGTCAATTTCTGTCTGAAATCCGTCTGAAATTCCGTGGGATGACACTTTTGTAACGAATTTCGGACAAATATCTGATGGAAATAGGGCGTCTCATATTCTTGGTTACAAATTTCGGATAGATTTTATTTCAGTCGCAAATTTCGTCTGAAATTTCACACGGAAATATTTCCGTGTGAAATATCGTCTGAAAATATAATTTTCGGACAGATTTAATTCTGTCTGGAAAATCGTCTGAAATTTCACACGAAAAATTTTTCGTGTGAAATACTGCCTGAAATTATGTCCGTCTGAAATTTCCCACGAAAGATTTTCTATATGAAATAGACGTCTGAAATGTCAGATGTACGATCTCAGACGGCTTATTACCATCCCTATTTCCGTTTCAAAATTCAGACGTCTCCGTCTAATTTCTGTCTGAAATTTCAAACGGACAAGATATGTTCAGACGAATATGCAACAGTATTTGGGATTGTACGTTCAGACGGCGAAACGGTCATCTGTGATTCCGTCTGAAATTTTAGACGGATACGTCTGAAAATCCGTCCGAAACTTTTCCATTAATTTTTTTAAAAAATACAAAATTGTTTTAAAAACCCATTAAAATTACATCAAATATAAATCAAACTAATAAGAAACGTCCTGAAAATAAATCAAACTAATAAGAAACGTACTGAAAAGAAAACACATAATAAGAAACTCAACACGAATCCCCTGTTGATCAAATATCCTCCACATCGTCCATATCCTCCTCCCTGCCCTGCTCATCTCCTCTGCCGCCGCCCGCAGAAGGATCCTCCTACATTAAAAAAATAATAACATTCATTCATAGATAAAAAAATTAGTGCGAAGATAAATAAAATATTTTATTACATTACATAAATTGAAATCAAACATAATATCAAATCGATAACTGCATAGATTACAAACCTAGTTGTCATCAGTATTTTAACTTAATTACATTTAGAGACTGTACTTTTTAGCGTAGGGCCTAAACCGGGTATCTGATTTGGATTCCGTCAATTCTCATAAGTCACTTTTATCGCTCAGGTCCTGTTGAAATAATCGGCACGCCGATCAGGCCGGTATTTCAGATTTTAGACCCCCGGACCCCGACTTCTTTAATTTTAAACTAAGTGTATTTACAAAATACACTTTTGAGTGTTGGGCCCAAACCAGATATCCGATTTGGATTTCGTCAGTTCTGAAAAGTCACTTTCATCTCCCATGTCCTGTTGGAACAATCGGCACGCCGATCAGACCGGTATTTCAGATTTTAGACCCCCCAACCCCTACATATATGTCTTTTAAATTAATTATATTTAGAGAATACACTTTTGAGCGTCGGACCCAAACCAGATATCCGATTTAGATTCCGTCAGTTCTAACAAGTCACTTTCATCTCCTAGGTCCCGTTGGAAGAATCGGCACGCCGATCAGACTGGTATTTCAGATTTTAGACCCTCGGACCCCGACTTCTTTAATTTAAAACTAAGTGTATTTACAAAATGCACTTTTGAGTGTCGGCCCCAAACCAGATATCCGGTTTGGATTCCGTTAGTTCTGACAAGTCACTTTCGTTTCTTAGGTCCTATTCGAATGATCGGCATGGCAATCAGACCGGTATTTCAGATTTTAGACCTCCGAACCTGACTTCTTTAAATTTAAACTAAGTGTATTTACAAAATACACTTTTGAGCGTCGGCCCCAAACCAGATATCCGATTTAGATTCCGTCAGTTCTGAAAAGTCACTTTCATTACCCATGTCCTGTTGGAATGATCGGCACGTCGATCAGACTGGTATTTCAGATTTTAGACCCCCCAACCCCTACTTATCTGTCTTTTAAAATAATTACATTTAGAGAATGTACTTTTGAGCGTCGGGTCCAAACCAGATATTCGATTTAGATTTCGTTAGTTCTCACAAGTCACTTTTATCTCCCAGGTCCTGCTGGAACAATCGGCACGCCGATCAGACCGGTATTTCAGATTTTAGACCCCCGAACCCCGACTTCCTTAATTTTAAACTAAGTGTATTTACAAAATGCACTTTTGAGCGTCGGCCCCAAACCAAATATTCGATTTGGATTCCGTTAGATCTGACAAGTCACTTTCATTTTTCAGGTCCTATTAGAACAATCGGCACGTCGATCAGACCGGTATTTCAGATTTTAGACCCCCGAACCTGACTTCTTTAAATTTAAAGTAAGTGCATTTACAAAATACGCTTTTGAGTGCTGGGCCCAAACCAGATATCCGATTTAGATTTCGTCAGTTCTGACAAGTCACTTTCATCTCCCATTTCCTGTTGGAATGATCGGCACGCCGATCAGACCGGTATTTTAGATTTTAGACTCCCAACCCCTACTTATCTGTCTTTTAAACTAATTACATTTAGAGAATGCACTTTTGAGCATCAGCCAAACCAGATATCCGATTTGGATTCCGTCAGTTTTGACAAGCCACTTTCATCTCCTAGGTCCTATTGGAATAATTGGCACGCTGATCAGACTGGTATTTCAGATTTTAGACCCCCGGACCCCGACTTCTTTAATTTTGAACTAAGTGTATTTACAAAATACACTTTTGAGCGTCGGCCACAAACCAGATATCTGATTTAGATTCCGTCAGTTCTGACAAGTCACTTTCATTTCCAGGTCCTGTTGGAATGATCGGCACGCCGATCAGACCGGTATTTCAGATTTTAGACCCCCGAACCCGACTTCTTTAAATTTAAACTAAGTGTATTTATAAAATGCACTTTTGAGCGTCGGCCCCAAACCAGATATCCGATTTGGATTCCGTCAGTTCTGACAAGTCACTTTCATCTCCCATGTCTTGTTGAATGATCGGCATGCCGATCAGACCGGTATTTCAGATTTTAGACCTCCCAACCCCTACTTATCTGTCTTTTAAATTAATTACATTTAGAGAATGCACTTTTGAGCGTCGGGCCCAAACCAGATATCCAATTTGGATTCTGTCAGTTCTCACAAGTCACTTTTATCTCCCAAGTCCTTTTGGAACAATAGGGACGCCGATCAATCCGGTATTTCAGAGTTTAGACCCCCGAACCACGACTTCTTTAATTTTAAACTAAGTGTATTTACAAAATACACTTTTGAGCGTCGACCCCAAAATAGATATCCGATTTGGATTCCGCCAGTTCTGACAAGTCACTTTCATTTTTCAGGTCATGTTGGAACGATCGGCACGCCGATCAGACCAATATTTCAGTTTTTAGACCCCCGAACCCGACTTCTTTAAATTTAAAGTAAGTGTATTTACAAAATGCACTTTTGAGCGCTGGGCCCAAACCGAGTATCCGATTTGGATTCCGTCAGTTCTCACAAGTCACTTTTATCTCCCTAGTCCTGTTGAATAATCGGCATGCCGATCAAATTGGTATTTCAGATTTTAGACCCCCGAATCCCGACTTCTTTAATTTTAAACTAAGTGTATTTACAAAATGCACTTTTGAGCGTCGGCCCCAAACCAGATATCCAATTTAGATTCCGTCAGTTCTAAAAAGTCACTTTCATTTCTCAGGTCCTGTTGGAATGATCGACACGTCGATCAGACTAGTATTTCAGATTTTAGACCCCCGAACCCGACTTCTTTAAATTTAAACTAAGTGCATTTATAAAATACACTTTTGAGCGCTGGTCCCAAATCGGATATCCGATTTGGATTCCGTTAGTTCTCACAAGTCACTTTTATCTCCCAGGTCCTATTGGAATAATCGGCATGCCGATCAGATCGGTATTTCAAATTTTAGACACCCGGACCCCGTCTTCTTTAATTTTAAACTAAGTGTATTTACAAAATGTACTTTTGAGCGTCGGACCCAAACCAGATATCCGATTTGGATTCCGTCAGTTCTGACAAGTCACTTTCATCTCCCATGTCATGTTGGAATGATCGGCATGCTGATCAGACCGGTATTTCACATTTTAGACCCCCGAAACCCTGAATTAAATGAATTCTCTTAAACTAAGTTAGTTTTGAAAACACACTTAGTTTTGAATTGAGTTATTTGAGTGTCAGGGTCAAATCGGATATCCGATTTAGAATCTGTCAGCTGACTCAGCTCTCACAACTCACGTCTACCTCGAT
Source organism: Amorphophallus konjac (assembly GCA_022559845.1). NCBI lineage: Eukaryota > Viridiplantae > Streptophyta > Magnoliopsida > Alismatales > Araceae > Amorphophallus > Amorphophallus konjac. The sequence goes on along the minus strand of CM040119.1, from coordinate 137,557,063 downwards.
TATCTTGTTAGAACGATTGGCACGCTGATCAGGCCCGTATTTTACATTTTGGACCCCCGAACCCCGAAATTTCCCAATTCTTCTATACCAAGTTACTTTTGAAAACTAACTTAGTTTTAAAATTAATTATGAATATAATTGAGTAATTCTGTCAAAATAAAAACATAATAAACACGAACCTGATGGGCCTGTGCCGTGGTGGTGGTGGATCCATGAGGGAGAATTCCCGCCTGGGAGAGGAGGCCACTGATTGCCTGCAACATAGTGGCCTGCTAGCTAAACATCTCCTCTCGCATCTGCCGCATCTGCTGTTGCAAATTAGAAATCTCCGATCAGAGGATGTCTCTGACGTCGCTGGCAGGAGTACTGGGGGTGTGCGGAGGTATACTGAAGGCACTACTACTGATTTGGGCAGAGCTTGAACTCGCACACGATGATATCACCGCGCTAAAGTCCAGGCTCTCCCCAAAATCATATAGCCGGCCTTTCTTCGGTACGCCAGCTGCTGCCACCCATTCCGCCGGATCGAACTCCGGCTGCTGCATGTCTCCCTCCCCGTACTTATCTGTCACAACTCTGCTATGTGTTTCCTATAAATTGAAATGCTTGACTAGTCAATTTCATATGAATCAATCCAATTTAAATGAACGGTAGAAGTTGCTTATGTAGATAAACTTACCGCTACTGAGTGAACTCTCTCACTCACAAATTGATCTGTCCCCTTCTTTTTGTGTGTTCTATCGAACACCTCGAGGAACGACGGGGCTCGATTAAGCTCCACAGCCTATTATACAATTCATAGTAAAAAAACATCATATATATTAACAAAATGTAAGAAGATAAATTGAAACATTACTTACCATTTTTTGTTTATGAGCCGCGAAAGAGATGCATCCACTCGTATGCAAATTTACGTCCGATTTTGACGCCCTATTTGCATTGGCTTTTCGGGACTTTTCTATCCAGTTGGGGTCAGCACATTTGTCACATGCAATGTCCCAATCATCCTTCCTCATCCATAGAGGGCGGTGCTCCTTCCACAACTCTCGGTCTTCACTCGATCCCACCGGCCTTATTTTTAGCGTGTTCTCGGGCCTCATGTACTTTCCTTCGGAAATTGTACTTCATAGTCTTCTCCCAGGCAGAACGACAACTCGCCGCGTCATGTCCACACGTGAATTGATAAGTCCGCTGTAAATAAATTAAGCTTCACACTTAGTATACTGTTTGGAATTGAGTTTGGAAAATACTTGAATTAAATGATATAATTACGTACTGAGAACATGTCCCATAAGTTGTCGTAGACTTCCACTGGAAATTCTTTCAAAGACGTTACTGGGCCGGACACATGTGCCATTACTAGTGAGTTGAAATGATGGACAGCTTTATGAGGTTCAAATTTCTTACTGTAATTGCAAATGTAAAAATATTCATATTAGACAGTTGAAGGGTAAATAATGAATGTACTAACCTTATAAATTTACCCGGAGATACAGCACGGGCGACGTCCATCGTGGGCTGTGCCTCCCTCGTGACGACTGGCGACATCGTCAAGTGGCTGAGTGGTGGGGGTGTGCCCTATACAAGTGGGAGGGGACTGTGAACTATAAGAATTAAATATCATAAGTAAAATAGATATTTTGTTGAAAATTAAAATATACATAATAAGGAAAATACTGAGAACTGTAAGAATTACTTTTCACAAGTAAAATGAATATATTACAGAAAATTCAAACATACATACCTGCAGCGGGAGGTGGTGGGGGTGGCGTCTGTACAACAGGTGGGAGGGTATTAGGACCTGTAAGAATCAAATTTCATAAGTAAAACAATATTTTACTGAAAATTAAAATATACATACCTGCAGTGGGAGGTGGCGGGGTGACGTCTGTACAAGTGGGAGGGCACTGGGACCTGTAAGAATTAATAAACATAAGTAAAATGAATATTTTGTTAAAAATTAAAACATACATATCTGTAGCGGGAGCTGGTGGGGATGGCGTTTGTATAACAGGTGGGAGGGTATTGGAACCTGTAAGAATTAATAAACATAAGTAAAATGAATATTTTGCTGAAAATTAAAACATACATATCTATAGCGAGAGGTGGTGGGGATGGCGTTTGTACAACAGGTGGTCGTGAGTCGACACTTGGACCTATAAGAACATTCTTTTAAGCTAGTAAATGATTATAACATTTATATAGCTAACTATTTTAATAGATATACATGTACCCGAAGAAGACGCCAAAGAGGAGGGAGTAGAGCCCATGTCACTACCCTGTCTCCTTCCACTCCCAGTACGACCTCCTCGGACCATTTCTTTATTACTAACAAAACAATTAATACATATTAATACTCAATTAGATAAGGGTAGACCAATGTTATTAAAAATTATGATAAAATGAACGATTATCTTACTAAATTATGAAAATGTTCCTCCCTCAATCATGCTGATGATATATCTAACTCATCATCATCTTCGTCATCCATTATAGCCGATAATCATTATTCCTAAAGGAATTCTGCCAATGTGAAAGAGAGTTCCATCATTGGCAAGTAGAAGAACTTCCTCTGTATGACTTCTACTCTGTTAAGGCTGACAATAGATCTCAGTAGCTTGATGTTCTTCAAAAATGGGAGGAGAACATGAGTATTCTTTTCTTGGGCTACAAGTAGTTTTCTAGAATTGTGTACGATGTAAGAGACGAGATAGGGGCTGCATGTCAGGAGAGGTTACTAAAGGTCCCTAGCCTTCTCAGTTTAGATGAAGGCCATACTCCCAGAAACGAAGACACAAATATTCTTTCTACGCTAGAAAAGGTGCAAACTCTCCATAAGGTGGTCCTTTCAGGGACACTATTTAAGAATCAAGTCAAAGAAGTTTTTCATATATTGTATCTAGTGCGTCGTAAGTTTAAGAACATGGACTCGGCACGTACATGTCATGATGAGTCCATGTTCAGGAAAACTTACGACGCACTAGATTCAATATATATTAAAAACTTTATTGACATGATTCTGAAATAGTGTCCCTGAAAGGATCACCTTACGGGGAGTTTGCACCTTTTCTAGCATAGAAAGAATATTTGTGTCTTCTTTTCTAGGAGTATGGCCTTCATCTAAAATGAGAAGGCTAGGGACCTTTAGTAACCTCTCCTGACATGCAGCCCTTATCTCGTCTCTTACATCGCACAGAATTCTAGAAAATTACTTATAGCCCAAGAAAAGAATACTCATGTTCTCCTCCCAATTTTGAAGAACATCAAGCTGCTGAGATCTATTGTCAGCTTTAACAGAGTAGAAGTCATACAGAGGAAGTTCTTCTACTTGCCAATGATGGAACTCCCATCACGAGATGCCATGAGACTCATCACGAGATGCCATGAGACGAAAGTATCCTGAGTAGAGCATGTATATCAGGTGGTAGTAGGAGGCACCTGAAAGTTGATGCAGAGGCAGCTTTCTTTGATATAGTGGAAGAAACATTGCAAAACGAAGATCATTGTAAAAGGAGAATTTCTATCATAAAGGACCTTCGGGAGATGACCGGAGATGTCTTGCATTACTACAAAGGTGAATTCTTGGATGAGTTGCTAGGATACATTGATTTCACTGTGCTATTGTGTCTGAGTCCCAGACAGAAAAAACTTCTAGGATACTTCGAAAAATATGAGAAGTTTAAGAGAATTACTTAAGGCCTTTTTTAGTTCTGGCACTGCAAGTGTCGACTCTTGGAGTCGACACTTGTAGCCCAGCTTGCTGCCTGGGCGCAGCAGGCGGCAAGTGTTGACTCCAAGAGTCGACACTTACAGTCCAGAGAGCGCTTTCTGCTGCAGACAGAATCTCTGCCAAAATGTTTCGACTCTGAGAGTCTACACTTTCGGCTAGATATTTTGTTTCTTTGCTCGAAACAGAACTCTCAATGAAATGTGTCGACTGTGAGAGTCGACACTTTCACCCTGTGTTCAGATTTTGTTCTTTGACAAAACACCCTTGAATAAGAGTCGACTCCAAGAGTCCACACTTGTCCCGGGCGTCCGGAAATTGGACATCTTTAATTAGTTCTCATTCCAACTGTAATGAATAAACTATTAAAATACGTAAAATCAAACTAGTACTTTAATCACTCAAGTTCTGAATCTAAAGTGCTATATATACTTAAATTCGACTTTATTTTCTCTCTGTGTGTGCGTAAGAAGCTACCCGCATGTGCAAATCACTGTTGACCCTAAATGCAAAGTTTTTCCTACATGTATATTGTCAACGCTTACAAACTAATGAGCATTATTCTCGAAGTGATTTTTCTACATATGAAAACCTCCCATAAATATATACCTCGTCTTACATCTAACTTATATATTAAATAACATTCAAAGAAAAAAATGTAACACTCTTCTTTCCCTACCTATAGAAGGTGGGGAACCTTCTCTCATCACAGCAATGAACTAGAGAGAGAGAGAGAGTATAATTCAGGCAAGTATATATATCTATAGAGAGAGAGAGACTTGAGTGTGTGTAATTAAGATATTTATAAAAAAGAGACTGAGTAAGTGAGATAGAGGATGGGACGTCAGTGAAGGGGGGAAAGGGAGAAAGATAAAAAAATTAACTAGATTTGAAGGCAGATATATACTCCACAGACATTGGATCTTAACTACATTTGAGAAATACTCGCTGCATATATCATCGTATGTACTTGTACCGTGTCCTCTTTCATACTCCCCTTTTATTAATCTACGGTTGTGCGAATTCGATGAATGTAGTATGTACTATAATTAATCTGGGTTCGTACAATTAGATGTATGTAGCATGTACACCTATATTGAGATTTGAACTTGTTGAGCATTGCAGAAAGTATTAGTACTCGAATATGAAACTTCATTGAATCGGTCCGCCCACTAGCTATCCTCTCTAGAGCCACCGTTATTCATCGCCCAACTACTCCGCTAGATTTCTTGTCATAAAAAAAAACCTACCTTTTCCTGAATCCAAAGATTACCTACATTTGATTAACATTGATGTAACACTACCAGAAAATCTAATTAATAAATTAATTTACATGCTTTATTTGCCCCTCCCATCACCCTAACAATAAATCTATTTAAGATTACAGAAATTAAAATAAATTGAAACAACATATAAAAATAAAATCAAATTTTTACTTACTGTTTATTCCCAAAAAAACTCTGATTCTTCCGTTCCCGTCCTCTCAACCGATTATCCTACCATGAATAAAAAATATATTAAATAAATTAAAATTAAATTAATTTATCTAATTCGCAGAGTGAGGGTGAGAGAGGGCAGGAGCAGGGAGGGGGAGGGAGGCCAACGGGAGAGGGAGAGAGGGTGGGAGCAGGGAGGGGGAGGGGGGCCAACGGTGCGTGTGTTTGTGTGTGTGTGTGTGTGTGTGTGTGTGCGTGTGTCTGTGAGGGGGAGGGGGGGGGGCCAACTGGAGAGGGAGAGAGGGCGAGGGAGAGGGAGAGGGAGGGGGGCTGCCAACATAGAGAGGGAGAGGGACATGACCGTGAGACGGGGAGAGAGAACGGGAGAGGGAGAGAGAGGGGGTCGACCACCCCTGGCCGGCGCCTCCTCTACCGGGTGAGCGCCTCCTCTGCTGAGTGTGTGTGTGAGAGGGAGTGATGGAGTGGGAGAGGGAGTGAGGGAGACTAAGAGGGGGAGGGGGAGAGGGAGAGTGTTACAGAGAGAGGGAGAGGGATCGAGAGGGTTTACCTACCGAAGTGAGGACGGCGACGGCGAGTTTCGGCCGGCAATCGAGGACGAGGACGATGACGGTGAGGAAGACCACGGCCTGCGGCGACGGGGAGGACGACGAGGAAGACCACGGCCGGCGGCGACGGGGAGGACGGCGACGGTGGCAGCGATGGCGACGGCTCCGGCGGTGACGGCGGTAGGGAGATGGACGAAAGAGAGAATGAGAGGGAGGGTGGGAGGAAGTGAGTGACAGGGAGTGGCAGGGAGGGGCCGATTTGGGCGGGGGAATTCATGATTTTCCGACGGCATTTCAGACGGCGTTTCAGATGAACAATATTTTCGTCTGAAATTTTAATAAATTTCAGACGGAATAGTTTCCGTCTGAATATAAGTATCAAATTGAGACGGATAATGCGATAGATAATTATCTGTCTGAAATAGAGATGAATTTTCAGACGGAATCTATCCGTCTAAAATTCATACGGATATTGAGACTCAAATAATTCCGTCTGAAATTTCCATCGCTAACCGCGCCTTTTCTTGTAGTGTAGGACCCTGGCCCAACGGCCAAGGAGGTATGCAAGACTGGCCACCCTCTAGTTCTCTCTCTCTCTCTCTCTCCCTCTCTCTCCCTGTGACTGATCTCTGCTCCTCCCTCTGAGCACTCGATCTTCATCCCCCAAGAGCTCGCCCCTCGCTCAATCGGTTGCCTAACTTAGACATCGAAGAGTTGTCTCCTAACATAACTCCCAGTGCTCCTTCAAACCCGTGCTCGTGGCTGTAGGATCCCTCTAGTGGCATCATCCTCCTCCCTCACCTAAACAAATACTGGGCGTGTAGCTTGTGGATCGATGTGACAAATCTCAATCTCTATACTATGTATATGTAAGTATGCTCACCCACAGACATTCTTACACTAACTATCTTGATAAACATGTGAAAGAAAGGTTTAATGTAAATATGGAAGGCTTATGCGCCTCATGAATTGTTATTACTCATGCTCTTCATGTGAAATCCATACTACATTAATGCAACTCCATGTTATTGAATCATGATGCAAGTTCATGCTTTCTACCATGATATCTGTAAACAATATCCACTTTTCAAGTTTATCATCCTCGGCCTCATCAGCCTTGGACAGTGGAATGGGATGCCCCCATCGCTGATCCACGTAAAGTTTTCTTCGATTAAATCTTTTCCTGCAAGTCAACTTTTCTAGTCATTAGATGTATTTAGAAGCACTTAACATTATCTGTATGATGTTTATAGTCAAGATGATCGAGTTGGCCGGAAGCAAGTTTCTTGTATATGCATAGCGAGTTGATGGGTGACCGCTAGGTTAGCATTAGGTGTCCTTCTGAGTTTCATACTTAGTCTGTTACCCTATTTTACTTTTAGTGCCGTGCAATGAGTTCAACGGTCTGAGACCAGAGTAGCGCTACGAAGAGCGTGAGAGTGACAATCAACAGGTGTGGAACCGCAATTGGGAGTTGGTTGCGTGTGTTGTGGTGTCAATTTTTGTTGCGCGTGTGGACTTATGTACCGAGATAAAGTCTGTAATTAATTATGGATTATGATTGGAAACTAATTCTTGTATAGTTTTTCTTATTAATGCGCATGTAATTGATGAATGTTTCGTATATAGAATGATTGGAGTGTTACTACTCTTCGATAATATTTTATGCGTAGATTTCAAAAATAAACAGATATTTTTTCTTTTGTTTATCTTATGCCCCGGGCGGCCATCTTAACCTTTAGATAAATGGATAACGGACGAAATGGCTATATGGTCACACCATCAGACAGTCAAGTTCCTGAGAGCAGCTAGTAAAGTGGTAAAACCACTAGGAAGACACTTTTTTGAATGGTACCCCGGGGACCGAAAGAGACTACTAATCCTAATAGAGAGGGTCAGAACAGCAGTCTGGTGGTATCGCTAGTATATCAAAACAAACCAACTCTCTCTCTCTCTCTCTCGCCCCGCAAGCTAGAGGAGGCGGTGTGTGAACTGATGCCATCCACACTCTCGTCCAACCTCATCTTCTACCTCTCCCCACTCTCCCTCCCTGCTTTTCCTTCCTGCCTTGGTTTGTTCCTTCGCCTGCACGAGATAGCTTGTAGCCACTGAGCCGGCCGTCAGGTGGGCTGGAGTGAAAGGGCCGGGGGGCGCTCCTAGCTGCCAAGAGTACTCTTTCTTGGGGCGGAGGTGAAAGGTTTGAAAGAACGCCTTCGGTTTGTGTTCCCGTCGCGGCGAGCTTCATCTGGGAGCCTGCAGACGACGTTGTGCGTGGCGGCTTAGCTAGCTGACCCCGTGGGGGCTTGGAGGAAGAAGCGACGGCTGAGGGAGGGCCACGTTGGCGGCTGACCACATGGACTTCGACGACCACGACGACCAGGAGGAGCAGATCGGCCTGCCAGTAGGGTCGAGCTACGAGTCCCCGTCGGGGAATTCGTCGAGGGGAGGGCCGAGCGGAGGGGTCCTCGGCAAGATTGGCAGCAGCGGGGGCGACGCGGCGGCGGCGGCGGCATCCGCGGCAGTGCCGGGTAGCGGATGGAAAGCCTCCGCCGGCGGAGGGGGAGGCGGCGGGAGGTACCGGGAATGCCTGAAAAACCACGCCGTGGGCATCGGTGGGCACGCCGTTGACGGGTGCGGGGAGTTCTTGGCCTCGGGCGAGGAGGGCACCCTCGACGCCCTCAAGTGCGCCGCCTGCAATTGTCACCGCAACTTCCATCGCAAAGAGACGGAAGGCGGCGGGGTGGGAGGGATGAGGGGGATGGAGGGGCCCGGGGGGTTCCATCATCACTTCTCCCCATATTACCGCATCCCGTCGGGGTACCTGCAGCACCACCACACGGCGGCGCACATCAGGCCGTCCCCACTACCGCTGGCGCTGCCATCGACCTCGGGAGGGGGAGGGGCGCAGAGCCGGGACGACCAGGAGGACATGTCCAACCCGATGATAGCTGGCAGCGGCGGTGGAGGCGCTTCCTCCGGGGGGAGAGAGGGGAAGAAGCGGTTCCGCACCAAGTTCACGCAGGAGCAGAAGGACAAGATGCTGGCCTTCGCGGAGAAGCTGGGGTGGAGGATCCAGAAGCACGACGAAACGGCGGTGCAGCAGTTCTGCGCCGAGACCAACGTCAAGCGCCACGTCCTCAAGGTGTGGATGCACAACAACAAGCACACCCTCGGTAAGAAACCCTAACCGAGCACCCACCATCGATCGCTTCCCCCTCCGAAGCCTTTGACCCGGCCACTCCGCACCTTCCGAATTAACTAGGTAATTAACGCTCGCAAGCCCATGTCGCAAACCACAGCATTGCCTTCGCCTTGCGGCACGTTGGTGGGGAGGCATGGGGATTAGCTAGGGTTCTTAGTCCACTCTGATTCTTACTTTCTTCTTTTCCTCTACTTTCTTGCTGTTCACTGTGCAAGTTTTAGTTTTGGTCTATCTTCTCTCTGTCTGCCACTGTTTCTACTTGTAATTCGATATGGTATGAGATGAAGGGAGATTTAATCTCTGATCTGACGAACTCTGATGTTTTACTCTACTACTAATTAATTTGTTGGACTTGAATCGACTGATGGCCGGGGATCCAACCAAACTGCCGATACATATTGGCCTGGGGGTGCGATCGAGTTTTGTGAGCAGGTGGGGGCAGTAGTCTTGTGATGTGTAAGGACTAGCTAGGGATAAAAGATAGGAAGATCGATGAGGAGATGCGGGGGGGAAGTGGAACGGGGATTCTTTGTTTCGTTCCCCCGCCCGCACCTCCTCCTACTCCGGTTCCGGCCTCACTAGTGGTAAAGAATATTTTTAGTATAATAATCACATAACACGTCTTAAAGACGCAATTTGCTAGAGACATATATATATATATATATTTTTCGAGCGCAATCCCGAACTAATTATGGCTGCCTCAAAGCAGCATCCGCTTCGTTGTTGGGAACTAATCGGGGCTCCCCTCTCACCCGGCCCGCTCTTCTTCTTCAATTCTCTCCTCATCCTTACACCTCTCGAATCGCCGGCCCTTTTCTTTGCTTCTGTCGCCGACTTCTGCATATATATATATACATATATATATAAATCTTGTGCGCAGACAACAAATTAATCCCCACGGGCCGGGTTGTTGCGCAGACAACAACAAATTAATCCCCACGGGTTGTTCTCCCGAAAGGCGCAAAACGTGTCCACCATGCAACACTTCCCATCCGCGTCCCCCCTCCCCTGGGCGCCTTCTCCCATTCCCAGCCCCTTTTTCTTTGTTCGTGGGAGCATGTGAACGATGGAATCGGTAGTGGCCACGCACAAACACACACGCGCAACTGCACACGCGCGCGCGCACTCACGCACACGTGCGCACACACAGAGGGAGAGAGAGCGCGCGCGCGCGCTGTGGCAATGGAGTTGGTTCCTGGTGCGGAGACTTGATTGACGAGATGGGGAGGCACATGAACGACATCAAATTTTTGTTGTTGCCGTCTCCTGCTTCCTCTTTCGCGCGCGGTCCAACTAAATTAATGCCGGTGCTCTCTCTACCCTCCGGCCTGCTCCTGAGATTGCAGACAGCATTTCCATCTCACGTCGGGATGAGGTCAAGCCTTTCTGGTTTCACAAGCTGCCATAAATATATGGGTGGTAATGTTGGCCACGAAAGGGAAGCATCACAATGAGGAGTAAAGTAGAAGCCCTCCCTTCTCTGTCTGGTCTTCCCACCGTCTTACGGCGCGCGCCTTTCACTCATATCCTTTGATTGGTCGATTGTGCGCTCTGAGTCTGCTGACCTCCTCCAAGTCCGGCAAATTAATCCTCAGCTCCGTCTCCAGCTGAGCCCGCCGCTGGGCTCCACTCATCATCTTCCACGGCGATCGAGCTCTGCGATTACGAAACAAATCCCCGTCTGGCGGCCGCTCCCCATGCTACGGACGGACGATCTTTTACTTCTTCACGAAACTATTGGACGGGTGGTGATCGACGACAATGGCCGTGGTGGCGTGGTGGGGGGAGGGGAAGATGATGCAGACCCGTCCCGCTGAAAGGGACAGTCGGTGTTGGTGGGTCCCCCTCTGATCTCTCCGGTGCAGCAGGACCATGTGGGGCTTCTCCGACGAATAAAGCGAGAAACAAAGCGGCCTCACGGGGTAAGACCTTCGCGGCTGGTACAGCCTCCATTCTCACTGGCGAATTCTTACAAACATTTGCAAAGAAACGAGTTAAGTTTGAACGAACCGAAGCGATGGCGTCCACGATGGCCCAGAAGGCAAGGGGGCCGTTGAACGTTATTTCTCTATGATATGTGCTCCCTTGGCGGTAGGCGGTAGCTCCATGAATTTTTTTTTAAAAAAAAAAGAGAAAGAAAGAAACAGTGTAGTGGGGGGTGGGGCGGAGGAGCACGGAGGAAAAGTGGGTCTCTACTCTCTACACAAATAAGTAGCATCCAGAGTTATTACACCTGCCACTGGGCTGGGGTGCACCTTTCATTTCATGGCCGACTTGAATGCCAGATGCTCGTTCAGAAGTTAATGAAACTAGAGAGAGTACCGTCGTACGTGTGAGCGAGCACGGAGAGAATCGAGGGGACACGAGCACAATTCAACGGCGTTCCTCCAGTTAACCAATCAACCGGGATATTATGCACGAAAATGTCTGGTATGGGTCGTGATAAACCCATCTTTGGGACGGAAATAAATGCATGTTATGGCACGCTGTTCCGGCGTTTTAAGGGGGGATCGAATTGATTACATGTGTCGTTCGGCCGCTCCGCATTGGTCCACTTAATCGGGTGGAGGGGGGAGCCGCTCCAAATCAAAAGGCAAGACAGGGTGGTGCGACCTGGTGGGACCGCGGGATACGGCCCCTCCGGTAACCACGTTCCCAGGCGCAGGTCCCCACCAACTGCCCCCTTGGTGTCCCGCAAATCATCCACCCTACCACGAAGATCCTGTCCCCCCCCCCCCCTCCCCCCTCGGGCGACACATTCAACGCACCTGGCAGCCAATGAATCGATATTGTTGCGTGTGTTACAAAGGGGTTACAACACTCACAACTTATTTTTGGAGAAGTCAGGTTACAAGGGTGACTTTAGTATGGAGTTAGGTTAAAGATGGGTTAAGTCAATCTGATTAGTTTAACTTTAAAAAAAGGTTAAATAAATCAGATTAACTTAGTCCTAGATTAACACGATTTTGATTTGATAAAAAGATAGTTAACTTAGAAATAAAGAAGTGGGTTAACTTATTTTTATTCTAGTGTAATTTGATAACAATTGAGTTAACTCTATAATCATGGTAATTAAAATACTATAATTACCCTTTATTTATCACTTTTTTAATCAATCTTTCCATTCTCTCTCTCTCTCTCCCCTCTCTCTCACCTGACTCTCTCTCTCTCACAGACAAATTATTTAATGTTAAATAATTTATACACAATTAACTTATAATTAGTATTATAATAGATATTATTCTAAAAAATATTATGATGACAACATTTTTATTTTAAATTATTTTCAATATATGTTATAAATTGAATATAACATAAAAATAAAAATATTTTTCATATAAAATATACTTAATCTCACTAATTAAAATTGAAAATACGTAAACTTCATTAATTATCGGTAAGGTTACTATTTATTTTACAAATTATTTTATTTTAATCTTTAAAATATGTTTATGATATTCTATGAATTGATTATGTCTTGGAAATAAATTTTTATAAAATATCACGAATCTCACTAATTAAAAATTAAAAGTAAAAAATATTTATAAAAATTACAATTTATCTTAATATCTTTATTTTTTAACTCATAAAAATATTGTAAATAGATTCTATATGATAAATATATTATTCTAATAATAAAAGCTTAAAATATATCAATAATATCACTAATTAAAATTTAAAAGTTAAAAAAGACATTAATTACGAGTTTAAGCTATTGTTCATCTTAAATAATTTTATTTTATCTTAATTTTTAAATATTTTTAATATATTCTACAAATGTAATATACTATGAAAATAAATGTTATGATAAATAGTATTATTAATCTCACTAATTAAAATTTAAAAGTCAAAACGACATTAATTATGTGTTTTGTGTTGCTGTTCATCTTTAAAAATTTTTTATTTTATTTTAATTTTAAATTTTTTAATATATTCTATAAATATAATATATCATGAAAATAATTTTTTTGATAAATAACATCAATAATCTCACTAATTTAAATTTAAAAGTAAAAAATAACATTAATTATGGGTTTATGTTAATGTTCATCTTTAAATTTGTTATATTTATAAATAGTTTTAAAGGTTACTATTTATCTTAATATCTTTATTTTTTTAACTTTTATAAATACTTTTATAAGTTATATATGACAAATATATTATTATAATAATAAATTTTTGATTAAAAGCATTATTATTATTATTAAGTAAAAATTTAACTATGATAAAATTTATAACAATATGAGAGAGAGAGAGAGAGTGGGTGGGCATTTATTATCGTGTGTGAGAGAGAGAGAGGGAGGGAGAGTGAGCATTAATTAGGTGTGTGAAAGAGAGAGAGGAGGGGAGGTGAGTGCAATGTGTGTGAGAGAGAGAGGGAGAGGGATGATGAGTATTAATTATAGAGAGAGATATGGGACATATGGTGGGTTGGGTTACATAACGAAGCTCTCCGGTTGGGTTTCGTAACCCAGACTTAACCCTGAATTATCCCTAGCCCAACCCGGATCAGCTAATCCGACGTATCAAAGCAATTTCTGATTTATTTTTGGGTTAACTTCTAGTTAACCCCAGGCTAACCCCGTATCAAAGCTAAGCTTAAAGTAGCCCGAAATTAACCCATTTTTAATTTAGTAGGAGGGTAGTTAATCTGGGAGTAAGGATGTGGTCTAACTTAATTTTAATCTAGTATGATTTGGTAAATAGTAGGTTAACCTAGTAATAATGAGAGAGAGAAATAACATTTATTATGAGAGAGAGAGAGACACATTTAATTGAGCATTTATTGAGGTAGGAGGTTAACCCACCTTAACCCACCCTTGGGTGTGGGTTTCAAAATCCAGGAATATCCCTAGATTAGTCCTTAACCTAACCCGACTAACACTAACTCCTTACCAAAGCACAAAAAAACTTATCCCGGAGTTAACTTAGAGCTAACCCCGGGATAAACTAATACCAAAGAGAGGCCAAAAGTCTGAAATGGTGAGACTACATAACCTGAGAAATAAGATCGAGATTATGGTACACAGCCTAAGAAAGAGAAGTGCGGGTGTAGAAACCTGATAATTACAAATGAAAAATATATTTTTTTGTTGTATTATGTAATTAAAATTTTCATGAAATAAGTAAATTAAATTTTTCTATATGAAAAACGCTAGTTTATTGAATAGTTGTTAAAAGCTTTGAACCTTGGATAAATCCTAGGAAGCCCAATAAGAGTTCATGTAATGGACTGGGAGGGAATGGCCATTTGACAATTTATGATGGGTGGAATAAATAAAATTGCAGGATATATTAAAGGGTGGAAAGGCCTAATTTCGTACATGTGCTTCATGTGAGAAGCGTAACATGTGCATAATTGGGAAGGTGGACTTTGACCCTAAGCCACCCTTGGACCGGCCGCTTTCACACCAAAAGATAGGCTGGAAGCTGCGTTTACACTTTTCTTCTAAACACGTACTCAACACGTTAGTGAGATTAGCTGGAAAAAAACCTGACGATTTGGGCAAGGGAGTGGCTATAAATAGCACCCCTTATGACCCTCAAACCATCCGTGTAGATCAGATATACACTGCTGTGAAGGTGGTGGCGAATTGAAGGCTGATTTAGAAGATCAAGGGTTCTTCTCATATTTGGGGCTTTTCCATAGAACTGCAAAAAGGTAGGTATCTCTCAGGTTATACTCTAATTAATTCATGCCAGCATGATCGTTTCTCTGTCCTCTTTCTATTGATAGCTCATTTGCTAAATTCCATCATGAAATAAGCAAGTTATGAACGTTCGATTGATTTGGGGTGTTCACGATCTTTTTATCCAGAACGTACTGACTTTTGCAGCACGTTCTTATCCCTTAACAGAAGATAAGATTAATTAAGACGTTGGCTTTGAATTATATAAATAACTAAGACGTTGATTTGTATAAACACGGAAACTAAGACGCAGAAACGGTCTTAGATGACCAATTTAGACACAAAGTATAGACTTCATGCCTTGTACAGACTTAGTGCACATTGTATAGACTTAATGTTAGCATTGTATAGACTTAGTGATGCATTGTATAGACTTCATGCCTTGTACAGACTTAGTGTACAATGTAGAGACTTAATGTTAGCATTGTACAGCATTAGTGTTGCATTGTATAGACTTCAAGCATTGTACAGACTTAGTGTACAATGTATAGACTTAATGTTAGCATTGTATAGCATTAGTGTTGCAATGTATAGACTTAATGTTAGCATTGTATAGACTTAGTGATGCATTGTATAGACTTCATGCCTTGTACAGACTTAGTGCACAATGTATAGACTTAATGTTAGCATTGTATAGACTTAGTGATGCATTGTACAGACTTCATGCCTTGTACAGACTTAGTGTACAATGTAGAGACTTAATGTTAGCATTGTACAACATTAGTGTTGCATTGTATAGACTTCAAGCATTGTACAGACTTAGTGTACAATGTATAGACTTAATGTTAGCATTGTATAGCATTAGTGTTGCAATGTATAGACTTAATGTTAGCATTGTATAGACTTAGTGATGCATTGTATAGACTTCATGCCTTATACACACTTAGTGTACAATGTATAGACTTAATGTTAGCATTGTGCAGCATTAGCGTTGCATTGTATAGACTTCAAGCATTGTACAGACTTAGTGTACAATGTATAGACTTAATGTTAGTATTGTATAGCATTAGTGTTGCATTGTATAGACTTCATGCCTTGTACAAATTTAGTGTACAATGTATAGACTTAATGTTAGCATTGTACAGACTTAGTGTTGCATTATATAGACTTCGTGCATTGTACAGACTTAAATAGTGCAGTGCACTGACTCAAACAGTGTTTTGCACTGACTTCTATAGTGTTTTGCACTGACTCGTGCAAACATAAAGGACCCATTGCACGAACCCCACAGTGTTTTGTACCGACCTTCGGTGCAAGCTTGTAAGAACATGCATCGCCCCATCCAGTAGTGTACTGACCTTGTAGTGGATTGCACCGATGCAATGATATGAGATTTGTGAGCAACTTTTGTTCTTTTTAAACCACAGCGCCGACGCAGCACTCCACTGCGTCAACACATTGAACCTCATTTAGCGCATTCACCGCAACCGCCACACACAGTAAAACAGACAGTAGTATATTCTATCATATTAAATTATTTTCAGCATGCTACATCTATTTTTTTATCATGTGATATATTAATGTATGAATAAATATTAATATCTAAACTCATTATTTTAATCCTTGAATATATACGTTTCTTTACTAATGAAGGGTCCTTTACTAAAACTTGATGTCTTTTTGAATTCTAAAATCATTCTAAGGCATTAAAATAAGTCTAATAAAATGACTATCTTAAATTTTTCTTCCTACTGATCGTTCATTTTTGAACTCCACGACTTAATGTCATTAAACATAATGCCTAAATGGTTATCCACTTTTCTTGCAATTTCTGAAATTTTGTCAAATTTGTGCTTATTACAAACAACACTTTCTTGAAAATCATTGGCCATATACATTGAAGTGGATGTCTAAACGTACTTGGGATCTTCGGATCCATATGACTCAATGCCTAGCATTAATGGGGCCCGGTCTAGTCTTGGGAGGAGCGCCCAAAAGTACTTGTGCCCATGGGAGTTGATTGACCACGGTGTGGCATTGCACCGAAGTGCATGATAGATTTTACTTGATATGGCATTCCACTACTCATACTTGTTTACATGACTGCTTGAAGGTTTACATGAAATACTTGACTTGCATGAAATGGCCAAATTCATGAAATATCTTACTTGTTCAAAAGTGTTTACTTGAATGCTCTTGACATCTTTTTATCTTTTTGGTTGTTGGAAATTTCTTATACAACAATTCTACTTGACTTTCATGATTTAACACTTCCTGATTCGACTTGGATAAATTGTTCAACATGCTAAATACTTAAAGATTGCCTGATTCATAGAGATATAAAATCATACTGAGCTTTCTAGCTCACCCTACGTTTGGGTTAATTGTTGCAGGAAATGAAAATGGACAAGGGAATGGACATGAGTGAAAGAGAGTTTTCTTGTTTACCCAGATTCAAGTAGATCCCTAGTGATTCATGTATTTTGGATTGGAAATTGTACTTTGCTTATATGGCTTACCAATAAATGTTGTAAACTTCACTTGATGAAATAAAGGTATCATTTTCCCATTCATTTCTGTCCTTAGAAATGAAATTTTACTTGCTCTGATCGACACACTTGTTTACGACTCGTCGCGTCTCGATATTCCGCGTCGGGGCGTGACAATCTTTGTGGTATCAGAGACAGGTTACATAAAATCCTAGGTTTCACAATTATAGGTTCATTCTTAAAACATAGTTTTACCTCAAACATAGGTTCTAGATCAATATCTGGAAATTTGATAGATCTTGAA
Organism: Amorphophallus konjac; assembly: GCA_022559845.1. Taxonomy (NCBI): domain Eukaryota; kingdom Viridiplantae; phylum Streptophyta; class Magnoliopsida; order Alismatales; family Araceae; genus Amorphophallus; species Amorphophallus konjac. The sequence goes on along the minus strand of CM040119.1, from coordinate 137,539,709 downwards.
CTTTCCCGGTAAGATTCGGGTAGAAACACGGGTTAAGTTTTAAGAAAAAGGGAATTATCAGGAAATAAATACAAAAACAAAAACAATAAGACTTGGAATTATGGTTTCGGACTAATTCTCGCAAATGGCCGCCGAGAGAGCTCAATGGCGCGAGATGCAGCGCACTGTTCAAGGCTTAACCCACACTACCAAAAAAGGCGGGATTTCAGACAGATGTTTCAGACGGAAATTTTTCTGTCTTAAAATCCATCTGTATTTGTGACGGATTAGTTTCCGTCACAAATTCTGTTGTTATTAAGGACACACCAGACTCCCTCTGAAGATCCGTCTATAATTATAGACGGAATATATTCCGTCTTTATATACGTCGCAAATTTGGGACGGATATTCCGGCGGAAATAATCCGTCTGAAATTTCAGACGGAAATAAGTTCCGTTCGTATTTCCGTCGGAAAATTCCGCCTTTCCCGCCCCTCCCTGCCGCCTCTTCCACCTGGCCCCATTTCCACCCCCCCACTCTCCCTCTCACTCTCTCCTTCCTCTGCCCTCTGCTTGCGGTCGTCGCCGTAGGAGCCGTCTTCGCCGCCGGAGCCGCCGTCCTCACCGTAGCCAGAGGCCCCGCCATCCTCGCCGTCACCGGAGACCCCGCCGTCCTCGCCGTCCTCGCCGTCGCCGCCATTCGCCAACCTCCCTCCCTCTCACGGTCGTGGTCGCCGTCGCCGCCATCATCCTCTTCCCACGGTCGCCGTCGCCGCCGGCCGGTAAGTGGCCTCGCTCTCCCTCTCTCTCTCCCGATCATGTTCCCCTCCCTCAATCCCTCTCCCTCTCCCCTGTCCGGCTCCCTCACTCCCTCTCCCTCTCCCCTCTCGCGCTCCCTCACTCCCTCTGGCCGCCCTCCCCCACCCCCTCCACTGCCCTCTCTCCCCTGTCCGGCTCCCTCACTCCCTCTCCCTCTCCCCTCTCGCGCTCCCTCACTCCCTCTGGCCGCCCTCCCCCACCCCCTCCACTGCCCTCTCTCCCCTGTCCGGATCCCTCACTCCCTCTCCCTCTCACTCCCTCTGGCCGCCCTCCCCCACCCCCTCCACTGCCCTCTCTCCCCTGTCCGGCTCCCTCACTCCCTCTCCCTCTCCCCTCTCGCGCTCCCTCACTCCCTCTGGCCGCCCTCCCCCACCCCCTCCACTGCCCTCTCTCCCCTGTCCGGCTCCCTCACTCCCTCTCCCTCTCCCCTCTCGCGCTCCCTCACTCCCTCTGGCCGCCCTCCCCCACCCCCTCCACTGCCCTCTCTTCCCGTGTCCGTGGCCCCTCTCCCCCTCTCATTATGATGCTGTTCTTGTAAAATCTAGTTTGAACATTAGGTGGATGTATTTTAATTTGTAGAATCTATCTAAAAACTCGTTGGAGTGAGATATCGCAAATTCCGAAAATAGACTCAGTTTGAACATGTCTTATTCTCCTCCAAAAATCTATCAGGGAGCATAAGTCAAGATCTTAATACTACATTTGATTAAAATGATAGAGATGTCAGATATTTTAATGAGTAGAATTTTAAAACTCATCCTCACAAATCCAGCCAAACTCCACCTAATGGAGTCATAGATAATTTGGACCCGTGGCCTAAGTGACCGTCTCACTCCCTGCCCAAATTGGCCACTGTGAACAATTTCACATCACTTGGGATCTCCCTGGGTAGCTTCTTCCTGATTAATTTGGACTGAATTAGACTGGGGAGACTCGTCGGACCCACGGAGACTGATTTGGACTGAACAACCATGGGTTTAGTTTAACGATACACAGGTTATTTTTTTTTAAAAAAATAAATCGCTTGTGTGAAATGCTACACATGTTCCTAGTCTTGCCCCAGACAGAACTTGATGATAGCTGCATTTTTCCTTTCCTGGGCATGTGACATTCTAAACGCAATAAATAGCCAGAGTTTACAAGAACACCATTAAAGAACCTTCATTCAATCAACAATCATTAATTTTTAGTTCAGATGGTATGCAGGAAAGTGAAGTTCCAACTTCTGATCCGAGAAACAATGTCCTTTTTGGAGTTGACATTGATAACCCTCTTGGGATACCAATGCCTAGTGATCCTTTACTAGCAAAAAATATAAGCTCTGGCAAAGACTATCAGACTAATCTCACTTCAAACAACATTATTTCCAATTCCAGTGGCTCCAAGGAAACTCAAGCAGAATTCTCAACATCAATTGTTTCTCAATCTTTTGGGGTTCCAGATGTGGCATTTAATTCTAGTGACTCCACTAATGATAGCAGCTTTTTGATTGGTAGATCAATAGATATCACTCGGTCTTCGGGCAATGATGAGTTGAAGCAGGATCTTGCTCGACTGTTCAGCATACAGAGGAGAGGGGGGAGCTCTGTGGGAGGGGGGTGGAGCTTGGTGGGACGGGGAGCTCCGTGGGAGGGGGGAGGGGCATCCGAGAGGGTTCCAGTGGGGGGGAGCTCAGTGGGAGGGGGGAGGGGCATCCGAGAGGGTTCCAGTGGGGGGGGGGAGCTCTGTGGGAGGGGGGTGGGAGGGGGGGGGAGCTCTGTGGGACGGGGAGCTCGGTGGGAGGGGGGAGGGGCATCCGAGAGGGTTCCAGTGGGGGGGAGCTCAGTGGGAGCAAGAGGGCGGGTGGGAGGAGGGGGAGCTTTGTGGGAGGGGGGTGTCATGTCTCGAGTGGCTCGACAGGCCGAGTCGCAGACCGTTGAACCAGCTCGGAAGCTATAACTCAGTTCTGAGCGGGGTTAGTTAAATTAGATATCCCTGTTGCATTTTATTAGTTAGTGGCTGATGGATTAGTTGTTAGTTAGTGGTTGATGGATTAGCTGGAGTCATGTCTAATCGGATGCAATCTTTGGAGTCCAACTTCGAGAAATTTGAATCCCAAAATTCTCTGTCTGCTGTGGCTGATATTCCTGATTCTTTTCGCCATAAGTTGCACGAGTTCCCTAAATTTGATGGGAGTTATGACCCAGCTGAATGGCGATTCAAAGCTAATCGCTATTTTTACTGTAATAATGTTCCGGATACGCAACGAGTTACTATAGCATCTTATTATTTGGATGGAGAGGCCTTACAGTGGTTTTGGCATTTCTCTAGCTCTAAAGAATCTGTTTCTTTGCATGAGTTTTTAGCTGGGTTAGAGTCACGGTTTGGTGCAGTTTCTTCTGTGGATTCTCATGGGCAACTGAGTAAACTCAGACAAGTGGGTACAGTAGCTGCGTATCAATGGCAATTTGAGACCATGTACAATAGAATAACTGGACTTTCTGAGAAGCATTTGCTGGGTGTTTTTCTGAGTGGTTTACGAGAGGATCTTGCCTGTGAAGTTCGCTCCTTCATGCCCCATTCCTTATCACATGCTATGGAGTTGGCAAGAATTCAAGAACAAATGTTTACTGCCAGACGCCGAGCTTCACCACACTTTATCTTTTCAGCACCTCAGACACTGAAACCTTTTACTCCAAACTCTCAGCCAGCATTCTCCCCTAAAGGAGTAAACCCACCAGTTAAAAAGTTATCTACACAACAGTTGCAGGAACGAAAGGCTAAAGGCCTATGTTATAATTGTGATGATAAATGGCTTCCAGGCCACACATGCCAACCTCATAAACTTTTTTTACTGCATCTTATTCCGGATGATAGTGATTTTGCTCCTTTAGACAGTGTGGATCCAGAACCCTTCATTGAATTCTCTCCTGTCATACAACCCTCTCTGTCAGCTCAATATGTTACTCACTTAGCATCACCGGGCACATTGAAAGTATTAGGGAAAATGGGTACCATGTCTGTCCTGGTTTTGATTGACAATGGGAGCACCCATAATTTTTTGGACCCCCATGTTGTAAAGAAGTTGGGATTATCTGTGACAAACTTTGATTCCCACCCTGTCAAAATAGCTGCAGGTCTCCAAATCTCTTCACAGGGTTGGTGTCCTGGAGTTAACCTTAAGATGCCTGGCATGTAATTTACTTTAGACTTTTTAATTCTTCCTCTTGGCAGTGTTGATGTGATCTTGGGGAATACTTGGCTCTAGTTACTTGGAGATATAACCCTAAACGTTTCTCAAATGTCCATGAAGTTTTCCTTGAATGGTCAGGATTTCATATTACATGGGTCCAAGTACTTTTCCAAGCTGGATTTGAGATCGGGTTTTCATCAAATTAGAATGCATCCTGATGATGTTTACAAAACTGCCTTTAGAACACATGAGGGACACTATGAGTAGACAACCAATTGTATGCTAAAATGTCTAAATGTGTGTTTGGGGTCAGAGAAATTGAGTATCTTGGCCACATTATTTCAGAAAAAGGGGTTGCTATGGACATGTCTAAACTACAAGCCATTTGTACTTGGCCTGTACCCCGGTCTGTGAGGGCTTTGAGAGGATTCTTAGGGCTTACAGGATACTACAGAAAATTTATTAAAAACTATGGTCTTATTGCTGCACCTCTGACCAGTCTTCTTAAGAAGGACAGTTATAGTTGGAGCCCATCTTCTCATCAAGCCTTCTTATAGCTTAAAGAGGCTATGTCAACTGCCCCAGTTCTTGTCTTGCCTGATTTTTCAGAAACTTTTGTAGTCGAGTGTGATGCTAGTGAAACTGGCATGGGAGCAATTCTCATGCAAAAAGGACGTCCTACCATTCTTGAGGCCGTACATGCTCCACTGAGGTTGAAAGTGATCCCATTTGAACCTTGTCTTATGATGATAAGAAGATATAGAGAAATGGAATGACCACATATCTTAAGTAGTACATATATACAAAGATGTGGATAAATGCAAAGAAATCAGAATTCTCTATAGCAATAGGTAAATACCCAAAAAATTCATTTTGTGATTTAAAACTTTGTGGATTTTAATTGCATGTAAATATAATTTTAAATCTGATTTTAATAGAAATTTGATGTTAATTTAGCTCAAAAATGTAGATTGTTTTGCTTCGATGTTATTCATTTGAAAATTTTTGTAATTTGGGTGTTATTTAATTTGATATGTGCATAATGATAATTGCGTTGTTATTTAATTTTATGTTATATAAATGCATGGGGTATTCCCTGTGAGTTGAGGTGCGTGGGTGCGACCTAACATTACACGCAACTCAGGAGAGCGCGTTAAAACCGTGTCAATGTGCCTTCCCGTTCAAGACTTTGGGATTGATATGTATGTTCTCATTTATTTATGAGAATGTATATATCTACCTCAAAGTCTTGAGTTGTCCCGTTTGGACAGTCTGTGAATGTTTGATCGCACTTAGGCAGTCATTTATTATATATGTTTGTATGGTTTGTTGAGAATTTCGGTTGCGTCTCCTCACTCTTCTCTGATATACCATTATTGATTTTGAGTGTTTTCTTAACCACTTACTTGTAAGTGTTTAAGAAAATTTCAAAATCAATAAATATATTTAGTATATCGGAGAAGTGTGGGGAGATGATGCCGAAATTTTTAGCAAATCGTGCAGCACATATAGTAAGTGATTGTGCGATCAAACCTTCATGGATGGGTTAAAAAGTGATAATCTAATCAATATTCCTCTTCCAACTGCAAATGGTCTATGATGAACGATGTGAGGAAAGGGTCGGGTGTAATATTATGAGTAATGATTTGAAAGTTAGGATGTGTATTGTCATTTATTGGGTGCAGGCAAAATGTCGACAGATCGTTCATGGATGTATCGTAGAATAGTTGACCGGGTGGTGTCAGATGACTTTAAGCTTGGGGTTGAGAGTTTCATTCAATTTGCATTGGGGAATCCAAATGCAGCAATAGATCGCGACAGTCACATTCGATGCCCTTGTTCAAGTTGTAGAAACTTGAGGTGGTGTTCAACATGGGATGTGCAACATCATTTGTACACGAAATGGTTCGTGGATGGTTATACGAATTGGACGTGTCATGGTGAGCAATTCGGGAGGTATGAGCCCGACAATATTACAGGCACAAGTGGGTACGTGGATATGGTTGTAGATGCTGCTGGTCCTAGTTTTAATATTCACGATGAAGTGCCGAATAAGACAGCCGGAAGATTTTATGAACTACTTAGGGATGCTGATAAGCCGCTGTGGGATGGTTGTGAAAATCACACTCGATTGTCTGCAGTGTCACAGTTGTTGAACTTGAAATCTGAATTTCACATCAGTGAGACTTGTTTTGACCGTCTCCTCCTCTTGATCAAGAGTATGTTGCCTCGAGACGAGAAGTTGCCAGAAACTTTTTACCGTGCAAAAAAGATGGTCAATGACTTAGGACTTGGATATGTGAAAATAGATGCATGTCCGAATCATTGTATGTTATATTACAAAGATGATGCAGATAAGATATCATGTTCAGTTTGTGGCCATGACAGATTCAAACCTAAGGGGGGGGGTCAATTCAAAGGCAAAAGATGTTAGAGGGGAGGAAGAATCAGATGAAGATGAAGATTTTGAATCTCATGAGACTACTATGGATGACGAAGATGATGAAGTTGAGCTAGATATATCAACATGAGGGAGGCATGTTTTGATAATTTAGTAAGAAGATTCTTACTTTTAAGCATAATTTTAAATAACATTTGTCTAGCCTTATATAATTATGGATTAATATGTATTAATTGTTTTGTTATTAATAAGGAAATGGTGCGAGGAGGTCGTAGTAGGGGTGGGAGGAGATCTAGCAGTGAGAGGGGCACTACTATCTCCTCGCTACCATCTTCTTCAGACATAGGTATATTTGATCAATAAGTTAGCTATATAAATATTTTATTTATTTACAAACTTAAAAGAATTTATTTATAGGTGTAAGTGTCGGCTCACCACCACTTGTACATACGCCACCACCTCCCGCTACAGGTATGTATATTTTAATTTAAATTCTTGAACATTTGTTCTACTTATGAAAATAAGTTCTTGCAGGTCTCAGTGGCCTCCCACCTGTTGTGCATACGCCACTCCCACCACCTTCCGCTGCAGGTATGTATATTTTAATTATATGTTCGCAATATTTGTATCACTCCACATGACAATAAATTCTTGCAGGTCTCAGTGGCAAAAAGACTCGAGGATCATGTATGTATATTTTAATTTAAATTCTTCAATATTTGTTATACTTATGACAATAAATTCTTGGAGGTCTCAGTGGCCTCCCACCTGTTGTGCATACGTCACCCCCACCACCTCCCGCTGCAGGTATGTATATTTTAATTATATGTTCGCATTATATGTATCACTCCACATGACAATAAATTCTTGCAGGTCTCAGTGGCCTCCCACATGTTGTGCATACGCCACCCCCACCACCTCCCGCTGCAGGTATGTATATTTTAATTATATGTTCGCAGTATATGTATCACTCCACATGACAATAAATTCTTGCAGGTCTCAGTGGCCTCCCACATGTTGTGCATACGCCAACCCCACCACCTCCCGCTGCAGGTATGTATATTTTAATTATATGTTCGCAGTATATGTATCACTCCACATGACAATAAATTCTTGCAGGTCTCAGTGGCCTCCCACATGTTGTGCATACGCCACCCCCACCACCTCCCGCTGCAGGTATGTATATTTTAATTATATGTTCGCAGTATATGTATCACTCAACATGACAATAAATTCTTGCAGGTCTCAGTGGCCTCCCACATGTTGTGCATACGCCACCCCCACCACCTCCCGCTGCAGGTATGTATATTTTAATTATATGTTCGCAGTATATGTATCACTCCACATGACAATAAATTCTTGCAGGTCTCAGTGGCCTCCCACATGTTGTGCATACGCCAACCCCACCACCTCCCGCTGCAGGTATGTATATTTTAATTATATGTTCGCAGTATATGTATCACTCCACATGACAATAAATTCTTGCAGGTCTCAGTGCCCTCCGACCACCTCCCACTTGTACAGGGCCCACCCCCACCAGTCAGCCCCTTGACGATGTCGGCAGTTGTCACGAGGGAGGCACGACCCATGATAGACGTCGCCCGTGTTGGGTATCCGGGTAAATCTATAAGGTTATATTACATTAATTAGCCCTCAACTGTGTAATATGAATATTTTGACATTTGCAATTGCAGTATGAAATTTGAACCCCACGGCGCTGTCCATCATTCCACCGAACTCATGTTGGCACATGTGCCCGGGGCAGCTTCCACTTTCAGAGATTTTCCGATGTCCGTCCGCGATTCATTGTACAACATGTTCTTAGTAAGTAATTACGTCATTTAATTCAAGTATTTCCCAAAGTCTATTTACAACTTTATACTAAGTGTGAAAAGCAATTGATTTACAACGGTCTTTTCAATTCACATGTGGACATGACGCGGCGAGATGTCGTCGTGCCTGGGAGTCTACTATGCTCTCAAGTTACAAGAGGAAAATACATGAGGCCCGAGCACACGCTAAAAAATTGAGTGGGGGGAGTGAAGACCGACCATTGTGGAAGGCGCATCGCCCTCTATGGATGAGGCAGGAGGATTGGGAGATATCTTGTGACCATTTTTCCGACCCCAAGTGGATAGAAAAGTCCGAAAAAGCCAAAGCAAACAGGGCGTCAAAACTAGGTTCAAATTTGCATACGAGTGGGTCCATCTCTTATGCGGCTCATAAACAAAAATTGGTAAGTAATATACCAATTTATCTTCTTACAATTTATCCCAATATTTGACTTTTTTTTACTATGAATTGTATAACAGGCTGTGGAGCTTAATCGACCTCCGTCGTTCCTCGAGGTGTTCGACAGAACACACAAAAAGAAGGGGACTAATGATTTTGTGAGTGACACAGCTAAGTCAGCAGCGGTAAGTTTATCTACATATGTAACTTGTACCGTTCATTTAAATCGGCATGTAATTCATATGAAATTGACTAGTTATTTTATTCAATTTGTAGGAAACATATAGCAAAGCAGTGACAGAGAAGTACGGGGAGGGAGACACGCAGCAGCCGGAGTTCGATCCGGTGGAGTGGGTGGCAGCAGCTGGCGTACCGAAGAAAGGCCGAATATATGGTTTTGGGGAGAGCCTAGACGCAAGCGCGGTGACATCAGCGTGTGCGAGTTCTAGCTATACTTCTTCCAGTGGCAGTGCCTTCACTATACCTTCCGTTGCCCCCAGCGCTTCTGCCAGCGACATGATGGACATGGTCCGATCGTAGATTTCTGATATGCAGTGGCATCAGCAGCATTTCCAGCAAGAGATCTCTAGCCAAGTGTTAGTATTCTTGCAGGCAATTAGTGGCCTCCTCTCCCAGAGCGGAATGGTCCCTCAGAAATCAACCACCACCATAGCACAGCCCGCACAGGTGAGTCTCTAGCCAAGTTTTTATTTTGATGGAATTACTCAATTATGTTCATTATTAATTTTAAAACTCATTTACTTCAGAATAATTGAGAAAATCCGGGGGTCTAAAATTTGAAATACCGGTCGGACGGCCGTGCCGATCATTCCAACGTGACCGGGGAGATGAAAGTGACTTGACAGAACTGACGGAATGCAAATCGGATGCCCGGTTTGATCTCGGCGCTAAAAGTTCAGTTTTAAAATACACATAGTTTAAATGAACTACCAGGTCGGGTCCGGGGGTCTAAAATTGGAAATACCAGTCGGACGGTCATGCCGATCATTCCAACGCGACCGGGGAGATGAAAGTGACTTGTCAGAACTGACGGAATCCAAATCGGATGCCCGGTTTGAGCTCGGCGCTCAAAGTTCAGTTTTAAAATACACTTAGTTTAAATGAACTACCAGGTCGGGTCCGGGGGTCTAAAATTGGAAATACCGATCGGACGGCGGTGCCGATCATTCCAACGCGACCGGGGAGATGAAAGTGACTTGTCAGAACTGACGGAATCTAAATCGGATGCCCGGTTTGAGCTCGGCGCTCAAAGTTCAGTTTTAAAATACACTTAGTTTAAATGAACTACCAGGTCGGGTCCGGGGGTCTAAAATTGGAAATACCGGTCGGACGGCCGTGCCGATCATTCCAACGTGACCGGGGAGATGAAAGTGACTTGTCAGAACTGACGGAATCTAAATCGGATGTCCGGTTTGAGCTCGGCACTCAAAGTTCAGTTTTAAAATAAACTTAGCTTAAATGAACTCCCAGGTCAGGTCTGGGGGTCAAAAACTTGAAATACAAGTCGGGCGGCCATGCCGATCATTCCAACACAACCGGGGAGATGAAAGTGACTTGTCAGAACTGGCGAAATCCAAATCGGATGTCCGGTTTGAGCTCGGCGCTAAAAGTTTAGTTTTAAAATACACTTAGTTTAAATGAACTACCAGGTCGGGTCCGGAGGTCTAAAATTGGAAATACCGGTCGGACGGCCATGCCGATCATTCCAACGCGACCGGGGAGATGAAAGTGACTTGTCAGAACTGACGGAATCCAAATCGGATGCCTGGTTTGAGCTCGGCGCTCAAAGTTCAGTTTTAAAATACACTTAGTTTAAATGAACTACCAGGTCGGGTCCGGGGGTCTAAAATTGGAAATACCGGTCGGACGGCCGTACCGATCATTCCAACGCGACCGGGGAGATGAAAGTGACTTGTCAGAACTGACGGAATCTAAATCGGATGCCCGGTTTGAGCTCGGCGCTCAAAGTGCAGTTTTAAAATACACTTAGTTTAAATGAACTACCAGGTCGGGTCCGGGGGTCTAAAATTGGAAATACCGGTCGGACGGCCGTGCCGATCATTCCAACACAACCGGGGAGATGAAAGTGACTTGTCAGAACTGGCGGAATCTAAATCGGATGTCCGGTTTGAGCTCGGCGCTAAAAGTTCAGTTTTAAAATACACTTAGTTTAAATGAACTACCAGGTCGGGTCCGGGGGTCTAAAATTGGAAATACCGGTCGGACGGCCGTGCCGATCATTCCAACGCGACCGGGGAGATGAAAGTGACTTGTCAGAACTGACAGAATCCAAATCGGATGTCTGGTTTGAGCTCGGCGCTCAAAGTTCAGTTTTAAAATACACTTAGTTTAAATGAACTACCAGGTCAGGTCCGGGGGTCTAAAATTGGAAATACCGGTCGGACGGCCGTGCCGATCATTCCAACGCGACCGGGGAGATGAAAGTGACTTGTCAGAACTGACGGAATCTAAATCGGATGTCCGGTTTGAGCTCGGCGCTCAAAGTTCAGTTTTAAAATAAACTTAGTTTAAATGAACTCCCAGGTCAGGTCCGGGGGTCAAAAACTTGAAATACAAGTCGGACGGCCGTGCCAATCATTTCAACACAACCGGGGAGATGAAAGTGACTTGTCAGAACTGGCGGAATCCAAATCGGATGTCCGGTTTGAGCTCGGCGCTAAAAGTTCAGTTTTAAAATACACTTAGTTTAAATGAACTACCAGGTCGGGTCCGGGGGTCTAAAATTGGAAATACCGGTCGGACGGCCATGCCGATCATTCCAACGCGACCGGGGAGATGAAAGTGACTTGTCAGAACTGACGGAATCCAAATCGGATGCCCGGTTTGAGCTCGGCGCTCAAAGTTCAGTTTTAAAATACACTTAGTTTAAATGAACTACCAGGTCGGGTCCGGGGGTCTAAAATTGGAAATACCGGTCGGACGGCCGTGCCGATCATTCCAACGTGACCGGGGAGATGAAAGTGACTTGTCAGAACTGACGGAATCTAAATCGGATGTCCGGTTTGAGCTCGGCGCTCAAAGTTCAGTTTTAAAATAAACTTAGCTTAAATGAACTCCCAGGTCAGGTCCGGGGGTCAAAAACTTGAAATACAAGTCGGACGGCCGTGCCGATCATTCCAACACAACCGGGGAGATGAAAGTGACTTGTCAGAACTGGCGGAATCCAAATCGGATGTCCGGTTTGAGCTCGGCGCTCAAAGTTCAGTTTTAAAATACACTTAGTTTAAATGAACTCCCAGGTCAGGTCCGGGGGTCAAAAACTTGAAATACAAGTCGGACGGCCGTGCCGATCATTCCAACACAACCGGGGAGATGAAAGTGACTTGTCAGAACTGGCGGAATCCAAATCGGATGTCCGGTTTGAGCTCGTCGCTCAAAGTTCAGTTTTAAAAGTTCAGTTTTAAAATACACTTAGTTTAAATGAACTGCCAGGTCGGGTCCGGGGGTCAAAAACTTGAAATACAAGTCGGACGGCCATGCCAATCATTCCAACACAACCGGGGAGATGAAAGTGACTTTTCGGAACTGGCGGAATCCAAATCGGATGTCCGGTTTGAGCTCGGCGCTCAAAGTTCAGTTTTAAAATACACTTAGTTTAAATGAACTACCAGGTCGGGTCCGGGGGTCTAAAATTGGAAATACCGGTCGGACGGCCGTGCCGATCATTCCAACGCGACCGGGGAGATGAAAGTGACTTGTCAGAACTGACGGAATCTAAATCGGATGTCCGGTTTGAGCTCGGCACTCATAGTTCAGTTTTAAAATAAACTTAGCTTAAATGAACTCCCAGGTCAGGTCCGGGGGTCAAAAACTTGAAATACAAGTCGGACGGCAATGCCGATCATTCCAACACAACCGGGGAGATGAAAGTGACTTGTCAGAACTGGCGGAATCCAAATCGGATGTCCGGTTTGAGCTCGGCGCTAAAAGTTCAGTTTTAAAATACACTTAGTTTAAATGAACTACCAGGTCGGGTCCGGAGGTCTAAAATTGGAAATACCGGTCGGACGGCCGTGCCGATCATTCCAACGCGACCGGGGAGATGAAAGTGACTTGTCAGAACTGACGGAATCCAAATCGGATGCCCGGTTTGAGCTCGGCGCTCAAAGTTCAGTTTTAAAATACACTTAGTTTAAATGAACTACCAGGTCGGGTCCGGGGGTCTAAAATTGGAAATACCGGTCGGACGGCCGTGCCGATCATTCCAACGCGACCGGGGAGATGAAAGTGACTTGTCAGTACTGACGGAATCTAAATCGGATGACCGGTTTGAGCTCGGCGCTCAAAGTTCAGTTTTAAAATACACTTAGTTTAAATGAACTACCAGGTCGGGTCCGGGGGTCTAAAATTGGAAATACCGGTCGGACGGCCGTGCCGATCATTCCAACACAACCGGGGAGATGAAAGTGACTTGTCAGAACTGGCGGAATCTAAATCGGATGTCCGGTTTGAGCTCGGCGCTAAAAGTTCAGTTTTAAAATACACTTAGTTTAAATGAACTACTAGGTCGGGTCCGGGGGTCTAAAATTGGAAATACCGGTCGGACGGCCGTGCCGATCATTCCAACGCGACCGGGGAGATGAAAGTGACTTGTCAGAACTGACGGAATCCAAATCGGATGTCCGGTTTGAGCTCGGCGCTCAAAGTTCAGTTTTAAAATACACTTAGTTTAAATGAACTACCAGGTCGGGTCCGGGGGTCTAAAATTGGAAATACCGGTCGGACGGCCGTGCCGATCATTCCAACGCGACCGGGGAGATGAAAGTGACTTGTCAGAACTGACGGAATCTAAATCGGATGTCCGGTTTGAGCTCGGCGCTCAAAGTTCAGTTTTAAAATACACTTAGTTTAAATGAACTCCCAGGTCAGGTCCGGGGGTCAAAAACTTGAAATACAAGTCGGACGGCCGTGCCGATCATTCCAACACAACCGGGGAGATGAAAGTGACTTGTCAGAACTGGCGGAATCCAAATCGGATGTCCGGTTTGAGCTCGGCGCTAAAAGTTCAGTTTTAAAATACACTTAGTTTAAATGAACTACCAGGTCGGGTCCGGGGGTCTAAAATTGAAAATACCGATCGGACGGCCGTGCCGATCATTCCAACGCGACCGGGGAGATGAAAGTGACTTGTCAGAACTGACGGAATCCAAATCGGATGCCCGGTTTGAGCTCGGCGCTCAAAGTTCAGTTTTAAAATACACTTAGTTTAAATGAACTACCAGGTCGGGTCCGGGGGTCTAAAACTGGAAATACCGGTCGGACGGCCGTGCCGATCATTTCAACACGACCGGGGAGATGAAAGTGACTTGTCAGAACTGACGGAATCTAAATCGGATGTCCGGTTTGAGCTCGGCGCTCAAAGTTCAGTTTTAAAATAAACTTAGCTTAAATGAACTCCCAGGTCAGGTCCGGGGGTCAAAAACTTGAAATACAAGTCGGACGGCCGTGCCGATCATTCCAACACAACCGGGGAGATGAAAGTGACTTGTCAGAACTGGCGGAATCCAAATCGGATGTCCGGTTTGAGCTCAGTGCTCAAAGTTCAGTTTTAAAATACACTTAGTTTAAATGAACTCCCAGGTCAGGTCCGGGGGTCAAAAACATGAAATACAAGTCGGACGGCCGTGCCGATCATTCCAACACAACCGGGGAGATGAAAGTGACTTGTCAGAACTGGCGGAATCCAAATCGGATGTCCGGTTTGAGCTCGGCGCTCAAAGTTCAGTTTTAAAAGTTCAGTTTTAAAATACACTTAGTTTAAATGAACTACCAGGTCGGGTCCGGAGGTCTAAAATTGGAAATACCGGTCGGACGGCCGTGCCGATCATTCCAACGCGACCGGGGAGATGAAAGTGACTTGTCAGAACTGACGGAATCCAAATCGGATGCCTGGTTTGAGCTCGGCGCTCAAAGTTCAGTTTTAAAATACACTTAGTTTAAATGAACTACCAGGTCGGGTCCGGGGGTCTAAAATTGGAAATACCGGTCGGACGGCCGTACCGATCATTCCAACGCGACCGGGGAGATGAAAGTGACTTGTCAGAACTGACGGAATCTAAATCGGATGCCCGGTTTGAGCTCGGCGCTCAAAGTGCAGTTTTAAAATACACTTAGTTTAAATGAACTACCAGGTCGGGTCCGGGGGTCTAAAATTAGAAATACCGGTCGGACGGCCGTGCCGATCATTCCAACACAACCGGGGAGATGAAAGTGACTTGTCAGAACTGGCGGAATCTAAATCGGATGTCCGGTTTGAGCTCGGCGCTAAAAGTTCAGTTTTAAAATACACTTAGTTTAAATGAACTACCAGGTCGGGTCCGGGGGTCTAAAATTTGAAATACCGGTCGGGCGGCCGTGCCGATCATTCCAACGCGACCGGGGAGATGAAAGTGACTTGTCAGAACTGACAGAATCCAAATCGGATGTCTGGTTTGAGCTCGGCGCTCAAAGTTCAGTTTTAAAATACACTTAGTTTAAATGAACTACCAGGTCAGGTCCGGGGGTCTAAAATTGGAAATACCGGTCGGACGGCCATGCCGATCATTCCAACGCGACCGGGGAGATGAAAGTGACTTGTCAGAACTGACGGAATCTAAATCGGATGTCCGGTTTGAGCTCGGCGCTCAAAGTTCAGTTTTAAAATAAACTTAGTTTAAATGAACTCCCAGGTCAGGTCCGGGGGTCAAAAACTTGAAATACAAGTCGGACGGCCGTGCCAATCATTTCAACACAACCGGGGAGATGAAAGTGACTTGTCAGAACTGGCGGAATCCAAATCGGATGTCCGGTTTGAGCTCGGCGCTAAAAGTTCAGTTTTAAAATACACTTAGTTTAAATGAACTACCAGGTCGGGTCCGGGGGTCTAAAATTGGAAATACCGGTCGGACGGCCATGCCGATCATTCCAACGCGACCGGGGAGATGAAAGTGACTTGTCAGAACTGACGGAATCCAAATCGGATGCCCGGTTTGAGCTCGGCGCTCAAAGTTCAGTTTTAAAATACACTTAGTTTAAATGAACTACCAGGTCGGGTCCGGGGGTCTAAAATTGGAAATACCGGTCGGACGGCCATGCCGATCATTCCAACGTGACCGGGGAGATGAAAGTGACTTGTCAGAACTGACGGAATCTAAATCGGATGTCCGGTTTGAGCTCGGCGCTCAAAGTTCAGTTTTAAAATAAACTTAGCTTAAATGAACTCCCAGGTCAGGTCCGGGGGTCAAAAACTTGAAATACAAGTCGGACGGCCGTGCCGATCATTCCAACACAACCGGAGAGATGAAAGTGACTTGTCAGAACTGGCGGAATCCAAATCGGATGTCCGGTTTGAGCTCGGCGCTCAAAGTTCAGTTTTAAAATACACTTAGTTTAAATGAACTCCCTGGTCAGGTCCGGGGGTCAAAAACTTGAAATACAAGTCGGACGGCCGTGACGATCATTCCAACACAACCGGGGAGATGAAAGTGACTTGTCAGAACTGGCGGAATCCAAATCGGATGTCCGGTTTGAGCTCGTCGCTCAAAGTTCAGTTTTAAAAGTTCAGTTTTAAAATACACTTAGTTTAAATGAACTGCCAGGTCGGGTCCGGCGGTCAAAAACTTGAAATACAAGTAGGACGGCCATGCCAATCATTCCAACACAACCGGGGAGATGAAAGTGACTTTTCGGAACTGGCGGAATCCAAATCGGATGTCCGGTTTGAGCTCGGCGCTCAAAGTTCAGTTTTAAAATACACTTAGTTTAAATGAACTACCAGGTCGGGTCCGGGGGTCTAAAATTGGAAATACCGGTCGGACGGCCGTGCCGATCATTCCAACGCGACCGGGGAGATGAAAGTGACTTGTCAGAACTGACGGAATCTAAATCGGATGTCCGGTTTGAGCTCGGCACTCAAAGTTCAGTTTTAAAATAAACTTAGCTTAAATGAACTCCCAGGTCAGGTCCGGGGGTCAAAAACTTGAAATACAAGTCGGACGGCCATGCCGATCATTCCAACACAACCGGGGAGATGAAAGTGACTTGTCAGAACTGGCGGAATCCAAATCGGATGTCCGGTTTGAGCTCGGCGCTAAAAGTTCAGTTTTAAAATACACTTAGTTTAAATGAACTACCAGGTCGGGTCCGGAGGTCTAAAATTGGAAATACCGGTCAGACGGCCGTGCCGATCATTCCAACGCGACCGGGGAGATGAAAGTGACTTGTCAGAACTGACGGAATCCAAATCAGATGCCCGGTTTGAGCTCGGCGCTCAAAGTTCAGTTTTAAAATACACTTAGTTTAAATGAACTACCAGGTCGGGTCCGGGGGTCTAAAATTGGAAATACTGGTCGGACGGCCGTGCCGATCATTCCAACGCGACTGGGGAGATGAAAGTGACTTGTCAGTACTGACGGAATCTAAATCGGATGACCGGTTTGAGCTCGGCGCTCAAAGTTCAGTTTTAAAATACACTTAGTTTAAATGAACTACCAGGTCGGGTCCGGGGGTCTAAAATTGGAAATACCGGTCGGACGGCCGTGCCGATCATTCCAACACAACCGGGGAGATGAAAGTGACTTGTCAGAACTGGCGGAATCTAAATCGGATGTCCGGTTTGAGCTCGGCGCTAAAGTTCAGTTTTAAAATACACTTAGTTTAAATGAACTACTAGGTCGGGTCCGGGGGTCTAAAATTGGAAATACCGGTCGGACGGCCGTGCCGATCATTCCAACGCGACCGGGGAGATGAAAGTGACTTGTCAGAACTGACGGAATCCAAATCGGATGTCCGGTTTGAGCTCGGCGCTCAAAGTTCAGTTTTAAAATACACTTAGTTTAAATGAACTACCAGGTCGGGTCCGGGGGTCTAAAATTGGAAATACCGGTCGGACGGCCGTGCCGATCATTCCAACACGACCGGGGAGATGAAAGTGACTTGTCAGAACTGACGGAATCTAAATCGGATGTCCGGTTTGAGCTCGGCGCTCAAAGTTCAGTTTTAAAATACACTTAGTTTAAATGAACTCCCAGGTCAGGTCCGGGGGTCAAAAACCTGAAATACAAGTCGGACGGCCGTGCCGATCATTCCAACACAACCGGGGAGATGAAAGTGACTTGTCAGAACTGGCGGAATCCAAATCGGATGTCCGGTTTGAGCTCGGCGCTAAAAGTTCAGTTTTAAAATACACTTAGTTTAAATGAACTACCAGGTCGGGTCCGGGGGTCTAAAATTGAAAATACCGATCGGACGGCCGTGCCGATCATTCCAACGCGACCGGGGAGATGAAAGTGACTTGTCAGAACTGACGGAATCCAAATCGGATGCCCGGTTTGAGCTCGGCGCTCAAAGTTCAGTTTTAAAATACACTTAGTTTAAATGAACTACCAGGTCGGGTCCGGGGGTCTAAAATTGGAAATACCGGTCGGACGGCCGTGCCGATCATTTCAACGCGACCGGGGAGATGAAAGTGACTTGTCAGAACTGACGGAATCCAAATCGGATGTCCGGTTTGAGCTCGGCGCTCAAAGTTCAGTTTTAAAATACACTTAGTTTAAATGAACTACCAGGTCGGGTCCGGGGGTCTAAAATTGGAAATACCGGTCGGACGGCCGTGCCGATCATTCCAACACGACCGGGGAGATGAAAGTGACTTGTCAGAACTGACGGAATCTAAATCGGATGTCCGGTTTGAGCTCGGCACTCAAAGTTCAGTTTTAAAATAAACTTAGCTTAAATGAACTCCCAGGTCAGGTCCGGGGGTCAAAAACTTGAAATACAAGACGGACGGCAATGCCGATCATTCCAACACAACCGGGGAGATGAAAGTGACTTGTCAGAACTGGCGGAATCCAAATCGGATGTCCGGTTTGAGCTCGGCGCTAAAAGTTCAGTTTTAAAATACACTTAGTTTAAATGAACTACCAGGTCGGGTTCGGAGGTCTAAAATTGGAAATACCGGTCGGACGGCCGTGCCGATCATTCCAACGCGACCGGGGAGATGAAAGTGACTTGTCAGAACTGACGGAATCCAAATCGGATGCCCGGTTTGAGCTCGGCGCTCAAAGTTCAGTTTTAAAATACACTTAGTTTAAATGAACTACCAGGTCGGGTCCGGGGGTCTAAAATTGGAAATACCGGTCGGACGGCCGTGCCGATCATTCCAACGCGACCGGGGAGATGAAAGTGACTTGTCAGTACTGACGGAATCTAAATCGGATGACCGGTTTGAGCTCGGCGCTCAAAGTTCAGTTTTAAAATACACTTAGTTTAAATGAACTACCAGGTCGGGTCCGGGGGTCTAAAATTGGAAATACCGGTCGGACGGCCGTGCCGATCATTCCAACACAACCGGGGAGATGAAAGTGACTTGTCAGAACTGGCGGAATCTAAATCGGATGTCCGGTTTGAGCTCGGCGCTAAAAGTTCAGTTTTAAAATACACTTAGTTTAAATGAACTACTAGGTCGGGTCCGGGGGTCTAAAATTGGAAATACCGGTCGGACGGCCGTGCCGATCATTCCAACGCGACCGGGGAGATGAAAGTGACTTGTCAGAACTGACGGAATCCAAATCGGATGTCCGGTTTGAGCTCGGCGCTCAAAGTTCAGTTTTAAAATACACTTAGTTTAAATGAACTACCAGGTCGGGTCCGGGAGTCTAAAATTGGAAATACCGGTCGGACGGCCGTGCCGATCATTCCAACGCGACCGGGGAGATGAAAGTGACTTGTCAGAACTGACGGAATCTAAATCGGATGTCCGGTTTGAGCTCGGCGCTCAAAGTTCAGTTTTAAAATACACTTAGTTTAAATGAACTCCCAGGTCAGGTCCGGGGGTCAAAAACTTGAAATACAAGTCGGACGGCCGTGCCGATCATTCCAACACAACCGGGGAGATGAAAGTGACTTGTCAGAACTGGCGGAATCCAAATCGGATGTCCGGTTTGAGCTCGGCGCTAAAAGTTCAGTTTTAAAATACACTTAGTTTAAATGAACTACCAGGTCGGGTCCGGGGGTCTAAAATTGAAAATACCGATCGGACGGCCGTGCCGATCATTCCAACGCGACCGGGGAGATGAAAGTGACTTGTCAGAACTGACGGAATCCAAATCGGATGCCCGGTTTGAGCTCGGCGCTCAAAGTTCAGTTTTAAAATACACTTAGTTTAAATGAACTACCAGGTCGGGTCCGGGGGTCTAAAACTGGAAATACCGGTCGGACGGCCGTGCCGATCATTTCAACACGACCGGGGAGATGAAAGTGACTTGTCAGAACTGACGGAATCTAAATCGGATGTCCGGTTTGAGCTCGGCGCTCAAAGTTCAGTTTTAAAATAAACTTAGCTTAAATGAACTCCCAGGTCAGGTCCGGGGGTCAAAAACTTGAAATACAAGTCGGACGGCCGTGCCGATCATTCCAACACAACCGGGGAGATGAAAGTGACTTGTCAGAACTGGCGGAATCCAAATCGGATCTCCGGTTTGAGCTCGGCGCTCAAAGTTCAGTTTTAAAATACACTTAGTTTAAATGAACTCCCAGGTCAGGTCCGGGGGTCAAAAACATGAAATACAAGTCGGACGGCCGTGCCGATCATTCCAACACAACCGGGGAGATGAAAGTGACTTGTCAGAACTGGCGGAATCCAAATCGGATGTCCGGTTTGAGCTCGGCGCTCAAAGTTCAGTTTTAAAAGTTCAGTTTTAAAATACACTTAGTTTAAATGAACTACCAGGTCGGGTCCGGAGGTCTAAAATTGGAAATACCGGTCGGACGGCCGTGCCGATCATTCCAACTCGACCGGGGAGATGAAAGTGACTTGTCAGAACTGACGGAATCCAAATCGGATGCCTGGTTTGAGCTCGGCGCTCAAAGTTCAGTTTTAAAATACACTTAGTTTAAATGAACTACCAGGTCGGGTCCGGGGGTCTAAAATTGGAAATACCGGTCGGACGGCCGTGCCGATCATTCCAACGCGACCGGGGAGATGAAAGTGACTTGTCAGAACTGACGGAATCTAAATCGGATGCCCGGTTTGAGCTCGGCGCTCAAAGTGCAGTTTTAAAATACACTTAGTTTAAATGAACTACCAGGTCGGGTCCGGGGGTCTAAAATTGGAAATACCGGTCGGACGGCCGTGCCGATCATTCCAACACAACCGGGGAGATGAAAGTGACTTGTCAGAACTGGCGGAATCTAAATCGGATGTCCGGTTTGAGCTCGGCGCTAAAAGTTCAGTTTTAAAATACACTTAGTTTAAATGAACTACCAGGTCGGGTCCGGGGGTCTAAAATTTGAAATACCGGTCGGACGGCCGTGCCGATCATTCCAACGCGACCGGGGAGATGAAAGTGACTTGTCAGAACTGACAGAATCTAAATCGGATGTCTGGTTTGAGCTCGGCGCTCAAAGTTCAGTTTTAAAATACACTTAGTTTAAATGAACTACCAGGTCAGGTCCGGGGGTCTAAAATTGGAAATACCGGTCGGACGGCCGTGCCGATCATTCCAACGCGACCGGGGAGATGAAAGTGACTTGTCAGAACTGACGGAATCTAAATCGGATGTCCGGTTTGAGCTCGGCGCTCAAAGTTCAGTTTTAAAATAAACTTAGTTTAAATGAACTCCCAGGTCAGGTCCGGGGGTCAAAAACTTGAAATACAAGTCGGACGGCCGTGCCAATCATTTCAACACAACCGGGGAGATGAAAGTGACTTGTCAGAACTGGCGGAATCCAAATCGGATGTCCGGTTTGAGCTCGGCGCTAAAAGTTCAGTTTTAAAATACACTTAGTTTAAATGAACTACCAGGTCGGGTCCGGGGGTCTAAAATTGGAAATACCGGTCGGACGGCCATGCCGATCATTCCAACGCGACCGGGGAGATGAAAGTGACTTGTCAGAACTGACGGAATCCAAATCGGATGCCCGGTTTGAGCTCGGCGCTCAAAGTTCAGTTTTAAAATACACTTAGTTTAAATGAACTACCAGGTCGGGTCCGGGGGTCTAAAATTGGAAATACCGGTCGGACGGCCATGCCGATCATTCCAACGTGACCGGGGAGATGAAAGTGACTTGTCAGAACTGACGGAATCTAAATCGGATGTCCGGTTTGAGCTCGGCGCTCAAAGTTCAGTTTTAAAATAAACTTAGCTTAAATGAACTCCCAGGTCAGGTCCGGGGGTCAAAAACTTGAAATACAAGTCGGACGGCCGTGCCGATCATTCCAACACAACCGGAGAGATGAAAGTGACTTGTCAGAACTGGCGGAATCCAAATCGGATGTCCGGTTTGAGCTCGGCGCTCAAAGTTCAGTTTTAAAATACACTTAGTTTAAATGAACTCCCAGGTCAGGTCCGGGGGTCAAAAACTTGAAATACAAGTCGGACGGCCGTGACGATCATTCCAACACAACCGGGGAGATGAAAGTGACTTGTCAGAACTGGCGGAATCCAAATCGGATGTCCGGTTTGAGCTCGTCGCTCAAAGTTCAGTTTTAAAAGTTCAGTTTTAAAATACACTTAGTTTAAATGAACTGCCAGGTCGGGTCCGGGGGTCAAAAACTTGAAATACAAGTAGGACGGCCATGCCAATCATTCCAACACAACCGGGGAGATGAAAGTGACTTTTCGGAACTGGCGGAATCCAAATCGGATGTCCGGTTTGAGCTCGGCGCTCAAAGTTCAGTTTTAAAATACACTTAGTTTAAATGAACTACCAGGTCGGGTCCGGGGGTCTAAAATTGGAAATACCGGTCGGACGGCCGTGCCGATCATTCCAACGCGACCGGGGAGATGAAAGTGACTTGTCAGAACTGACGGAATCTAAATCGGATGTCCGGTTTGAGCTCGGCACTCAAAGTTCAGTTTTAAAATAAACTTAGCTTAAATGAACTCCCAGGTCAGGTCCGGGGGTCAAAAACTTGAAATACAAGTCCGACGGCCATGCCGATCATTCCAACACAACCGGGGAGATGAAAGTGACTTGTCAGAACTGGCGGAATCCAAATCGGATGTCCGGTTTGAGCTCGGCGCTAAAAGTTCAGTTTTAAAATACACTTAGTTTAAATGAACTACCAGGTCGGGTCCGGAGGTCTAAAATTGGAAATACCGGTCGGACGGCCGTGCCGATCATTCCAACGCGACCGGGGAGATGAAAGTGACTTGTCAGAACTGACGGAATCCAAATCAGATGCCCGGTTTGAGCTCGGCGCTCAAAGTTCAGTTTTAAAATACACTTAGTTTAAATGAACTACCAGGTCGGGTCCGGGGGTCTAAAATTGGAAATACTGGTCGGACGGCCGTGCCGATCATTCCAACGCGACTGGGGAGATGAAAGTGACTTGTCAGTACTGACGGAATCTAAATCGGATGACCGGTTTGAGCTCGGCGCTCAAAGTTCAGTTTTAAAATACACTTAGTTTAAATGAACTACCAGGTCGGGTCCGGGGGTCTAAAATTGGAAATACCGGTCGGACGGCCGTGCCGATCATTCCAACACAACCGGGGAGATGAAAGTGACTTGTCAGAACTGGCGGAATCTAAATCGGATGTCCGGTTTGAGCTCGGCGCTAAAAGTTCAGTTTTAAAATACACTTAGTTTAAATGAACTACTAGGTCGGGTCCGGGGGTCTAAAATTGGAAATACCGGTCGGACGGCCGTGCCGATCATTCCAACGCGACCGGGGAGATGAAAGTGACTTGTCAGAACTGACGGAATCCAAATCGGATGTCCGGTTTGAGCTCGGCGCTCAAAGTTCAGTTTTAAAATACACTTAGTTTAAATGAACTACCAGGTCGGGTCCGGGGGTCTAAAATTGGAAATACCGGTCGGACGGCCGTGCCGATCATTCCAACGCGACCGGGGAGATGAAAGTGACTTGTCAGAACTGACGGAATCTAAATCGGATGTCCGGTTTGAGCTCGGCGCTCAAAGTTCAGTTTTAAAATACACTTAGTTTAAATGAACTCCCAGGTCAGGTCCGGGGGTCAAAAACTTGAAATACAAGTCGGACGGCAGTGCCGATCATTCCAACACAACCGGGGAGATGAAAGTGACTTGTCAGAACTGGCGGAATCCAAATCGGATGTCCGGTTTGAGCTCGGCGCTAAAAGTTCAGTTTTAAAATACACTTAGTTTAAATGAACTACCAGGTCGGGTCCGGGGGTCTAAAATTGAAAATACCGATCGGACGGCCGTGCCGATCATTCCAACGCGACCGGGGAGATGAAAGTGACTTGTCAGAACTGACGGAATCCAAATCGGATGCCCGGTTTGAGCTCGGCGCTCAAAGTTCAGTTTTAAAATACACTTAGTTTAAATGAACTACCAGGTCGGGTCCGGGGGTCTAAAATTGGAAATACC
This sequence comes from Amorphophallus konjac, assembly GCA_022559845.1. Taxonomy (NCBI): domain Eukaryota; kingdom Viridiplantae; phylum Streptophyta; class Magnoliopsida; order Alismatales; family Araceae; genus Amorphophallus; species Amorphophallus konjac. The sequence goes on along the minus strand of CM040119.1, from coordinate 137,515,732 downwards.
GGTCGGACGGCCGTGCCGATCATTTCAACGCGACCGGGGAGATGAAAGTGACTTGTCAGAACTGACGGAATCTAAATCGGATGTCCGGTTTGAGCTCGGCGCTCAAAGTTCAGTTTTAAAATAAACTTAGCTTAAATGAACTCCCAGGTCAGGTCCGGGGGTCAAAAACTTGAAATACAAGTCGGACGGCCGTGCCGATCATTCCAACACAACCGGGGAGATGAAAGTGACTTGTCAGAACTGGCGGAATCCAAATCGGATGTCCGGTTTGAGCTCGGCGCTCAAAGTTCAGTTTTAAAATACACTTAGTTTAAATGAACTCCCAGGTCAGGTCCGGGGGTCAAAAACTTGAAATACAAGTCGGACGGCCGTGCCGATCATTCCAACACAACCGGGGAGATGAAAGTGACTTGTCAGAACTGGCGGAATCCAAATCGGATGTCCGGTTTGAGCTCGGCGCTCAAAGTTCAGTTTTAAAAGTTCAGTTTTAAAATACACTTAGTTTAAATGAACTGCCAGGTCGGGTCCGGGGGTCAAAAACTTGAAATACAAGTCGGACGGCCGTGCCGATCATTCCAACACAACCGGGGAGATGAAAGTGACTTTTCGGAACTGGCGGAATCCAAATCGGATGTCCGGTTTGAGCTCGGCGCTCAAAGTTCAGTTTTAAAATACACTTAGTTTAAATGAACTACTAGGTCGGGTCCGGGGGTCTAAAATTAGAAATACCGGTCGGACGGCCGTGTCGATCATTCCAACGTGACCGGGGAGATGAAAGTGACTTGTCAGAACTGACGGAATCCAAATCGGATGCCCGGTTTGAGCTCGGCGCTCAAAGTTCAATTTTAAAATACACTTAGTTTAAATGAACTACCAGGTCGGGTCCGGGGGTCTAAAATTAGAAATACAAGTCGGACGGCCATGCTGATCATTCCAACGTGACCGGGGAGATGAAAGTGACTTGTCAGAACTGACGGAATCTAAATCGGATGTCCGGTTTGAGCTCGGCACTCAAAGTTCAGTTTTAAAATAAACTTAGCTTAAATGAACTCCCAGGTCAGGTCCGGGGGTCAAAAACTTGAAATACAAGTCGGACGGCCGTGCCGATCATTCCAACACAACCGGGGAGATGAAAGTGACTTGTCAGAACTGGCGGAATCCAAATCGGATGTCCGGTTTGAGCTCGGCGCTAAAAGTTCAGTATTAAAATACACTTAGTTTAAATGAACTACCAGGTCGGGTCCGGGGGTCTAAAATTGGAAATACCGGTCGGACGGCCGTGCCGATCATTCCAACGCGACCGGGGAGATGAAAGTGACTTGTCAGAACTGACAGAATCAAAATCGGATGCCCGGTTTGAGCTCGGCGCTCAAAGTTCAGTTTTAAAATACACTTAGTTTAAATGAACTACCAGGTCGGGTCCGGGGGTCTAAAATTGGAAATACCGGTCGGACGGCCGTGCCGATCATTCCAACGCGACCGGGGAGATGAAAGTGACTTGTCAGAACTGACGGAATCTAAATCGGATGTCCGGTTTGAGCTCGGCACTCAAAGTTCAGTTTTAAAATAAACTTAGCTTAAATGAACTCCCAGGTCAGGTCCGGGGGTCAAAAACTTGAAATACAAGTCGGACGGCCGTGCCGATCATTCCAACACAACCGGGGAGATGAAAGTGACTTGTCAGAACTGGCGGAATCCAAATCGGATGTCCGGTTTGAGCTCGGCGCTCAAAGTTCAGTTTTAAAATACACTTAGTTTAAATGAACTCCCAGGACAGGTCCGGGGGTCAAAAACTTGTAATACAAGTCGGACGGCCGTGCCGATCATTCCAACACAACCGGGGAGATGAAAGTGACTTGTCAGAACTGGCGGAATCCAAATCGGATGTCTGGTTTGAGCTCGACGCTAAAAGTTTAGTTTTAAAATACACTTAGTTTAAATGAACTGCCAGGTCGGGTCCGGGGGTCTAAAATTGGAAATACCGGTCGGACGGCCGTGCCGATCATTCCAACGCGACCGGGGAGATGAAAGTGACTTGTCAGAACTGACGGAATCCAAATCGGATGCCCGGTTTGAGCTCGGCGCTCAAAGTTCAATTTTAAAATACACTTAGTTTAAATGAACTACCAGGTCGGGTCCGGGGGTCTAAAATTAGAAATACCGGTCGGACGGCCATGCCGATCATTCCAACGCGACCGGGGAGATGAAAGTGACTTGTCAGAACTGGCGGAATCCAAATCGGATGTTCGGTTTGAGCTCGGCACTCAAAGTTCAGTTTTAAAATAAACTTAGCTTAAATGAACTCCCAGGTCAGGTCCGGGGGTCAAAAACTTGAAATACAAGTCGGACGGCCGTGCCGATCATTCCAACACAACCGGGGAGATGAAAGTGACTTGTCAGAACTGGCGGAATCCAAATCGGATGTCCGGTTTGAGCTCGGCGCTAAAAGTTCAGTTTTAAAATACACTTAGTTTAAATGAACTACCAGGTCGGGTCCGGGGGTCTAAATATTGTTTCAAGCTAGTAGTTGATCTATAAAATCTGCAGTTATCAATTTGATATGTTTGATTTATATTTATGCTCATTTCTTCGCACTAATTTTTTTATCTATGAATGAATGTTATTATTTTTTTAATGTAGGGGGATCCTTCTGCGGGCAGCGACAGAGGAGATGAGCAGGGCAGTGACGATATGGATGATGAGGATATTGACGATGTACCAGATATTTCTTGATGTTTAATGATACAAGCCATAACACACAAATACACTTCACCCGTGTATGGAAATCGCCTTTGATGCCCCATCAATTCTCCCCGGGTGGGAGGAACTCGACCCCGTCGAGTAGGGGTATGGCTGCTCCGGTCCTCCGGCGGATCCGTCACCGTGCTAAGTAGTGCGGGTATGCTCCACTCCAAGTGATCGGCACCTGCTCATTCCATATATACTCGATATGCGCACTGCTATGGCTTAAGGTGGTCACTCCGAAGGGGCACTCTCAAAAGGAAGGAGACAGCTCGAAGACTCACTAGGAATCACCGCTGAGTCCCTATAGGTGACTGATCCGGGTATAGATGTGGAACCGGTCCCATACTCATCAAGTGAGTCCACTCGCCTCTTACTCATAAGAGAACGACAACGAGCTTGCACAAGACGCATGTAGACAAACAAACGACACACAAATCATGCAAACAAATCACTCAAAACAAATCACACAAAGAAAAGCACACTGTTAGTCCGACCCGTACATGGGTGACGGCGGACCAGGACACCCGAATATGTGCCATGCATATACTAGATGTACACGATGGTTGATGGAAGGGAGGACTCCTAGACACCCTAAGATGTACCACTCATGCATTGGTGACCGATGGGATTTGGGTGAAGAAGGGATAGGAGATCCAAAACTACTCTCGCCATCATCCCTAGATGTAGAGACGGCTTGCTGAATAGACCGAGGGGTATGGGTGGAATAGGGAACTCCTTGGAAGAGGTGGAGGGAATGTGATAGCTCGGGAGCTTCACTAGTGGAGGGGTCAAAAGGGTCAAAGAAGGTATGACCCCGGGAGATGGGTTCCTCCATGACACGGTCCCAATCGTGAAATTCTTGAAGGTGTGAATGGTCACCTTCATCCGCCATAGTGAACGGGACGATGGTCATGTGAAGAAAATAAACTTCGTCCCTTGGGCAAAAGAGAATGAAGTCGGACTCGGCCGGCATCGGGAGGAGTCGAAGAATCTCCGTGGTGACACACCCCACGGTGCACACGGAGGTAATGGATCCTAAGACCGGATGGGTGAAGCTAAGACTAGTGGGTTGGTCAAAACCTCGGGCCAAAAGATGTGTCAACTCCCATTGTGAATCTAATCCCATAATAAGGTCATCCAAAGTATCGACATGGTGACTAGACCGAAACGTTGTGTGGTAGGAGTTGACGGACACCAAAGGTAGGGTAGGGTCCATAGACGGGTAAGGGAGTGGGACCAAGCCATCCTTGATCCAACTAAGAAGCGGCTCGGCTATGTATAATGTACCCGTTAGAAATACGGGTGGCTCGGGATGAGGTGGCTCCAAGCGCGAATCCGAAGGTGGAGTGGGCCGCTGGGGCTGGGTGGCTGGACATACGGGGTCCCTAAGGGTGATCTTACCGGGTAGGTATGGTGGGCATAAGGTGCAAGTCCTCTTGTCCCAGTCAAGATTGGCCCTTCTCTCTCCTAACCACTTTTGCCCTAAAATGATGCATGAACCAGCAAGCGTGCCGATCCTGCACCATGCGCCATCGGTGTAGAGAACAGAGCCGATCCTCTTATAGAATTCAACACAAGAAAAATCACCATCGTGGACAATCTCGCCTGTCTTGGAGAGAGACTCCACGATGTCAAGAGAAACCCAATTATCCGACTCCCTATCGGTGAAATGGAGTTCCGTTGTGGACCCGTTGGGTAGAGCGGCTTTCATAATGAGAGGGGCAAAACCAAAGGCTCGGTCCATGAGGACATTCATTTTGGCCACAAAAGTTGACCACTCGGACGTATGGTCTTGGAGATCGGCCATGGGTAGTGGACATGGACATGCATACACACGGTGACAAGACACTAGACCGACTATGCAAGTTTGGAATGCATGCACACTAAGGACCCTAGACGTAAACCAAGACTCGGTATGTGGCGGAGATAACCGATCCGAAGATCACTCGCACAAGTGTGCAGCCTTCCCGATAGGCATGGCCTAACGTTCGGACAACACCTTTTGATATACCGAGTAAAGGGATGCAATGCGAAAAGACACTCTTTTTTGTGTTTTAAAACAATGATGATCCTAGACTCGACTTAAACCGACTAATGACTCGATGTAAATGACACTCTTTTTTTTTCTTTTTGACACCCTAGACTCAACCTGGCTCTGATACCAAATTGATGCGGGACGGGACCAAGGACACGACAAGCTCGCGATCGTCCCTTAACGAGGGAAGCGTCGGATGTGCGCGGTTGAGAAACCGGCTGTGAGCTAGGGTGGTCGGCTCTCAGTTGTGCCCAGATCGGGTCACGGGACGGCATCGCTCTCTCTCGCAGCAGTGATATTATAAATTGAAAGCGAGCTAGGTATCCCTACACATGCTCTCTAGCAGCGGCATATAAAGCATATAAAGAATTAAGCTAATGCCAAGTGTAAGGGTGAAGGCGATACCTCCACGCTCTCGGCGTGGTGAAGATGGGACCCGGCCGGAACTCGTACCCCCGGGAACTTAATACATTATGGTTACAGAAATGCAATTAAGCCCACTCCACGCAGGGAGGTAAAGGGCGACACAAGTGGGCCCGCTTCAATCCCCGGGCCCACTTGTGTCATTCGCTATCACATTCTGAGTAGCTTCCACTATTGGTTCGAGGGATGCATGACATATATACATATATATTATTTATTCTCTCAAGATTATTCCTTTCACTTTTACTTATCTGACTAACTTCCTGGGCCTTCATTTCGTTGAAATTCTTGTGGCCATTATTAATGAAATTGTCTACTATTTACAGGGGATCTTTGATCAAATTGACCTCAATGTCTATGTAAATTTAAGGGCCCTGATCTGGTCCTCGGAGGAGTAGTCGAAAGTACTTGTGCCTGCAAGAGTGTGAATGGTCAAGTATGGCATTGCACTGACTACATGCATGCTTGATTGATCTTAACAATTCAAATTTTACATTATTGATATTATTGCCTGACTCGTACATGATATATTTGACCCGTGTGGGTAATTACTTGTTATATGACCAATTATTTCATTATTTTACATGATATTATTCATTGAAATCCGAATTCCATTTGAGATATTCCTTGAATCGTTCTATTGAAATTGTTATCTTGATCATGCGCACGCGTACTACAAGAAAAAGTTGGATTAGTGACGGAAAAATTCTATCTCTAATAGGCCTCTAATCTTTTGCTGAAGACTTTAAGAATGGATTTGCAGTCGATTGGCGACCGATCTAAATTAACCTGTAATTATTAGTGGCCAATAATAATTCTGCTGCTAATTCCTCCCTGGTTAGTGATAGAATATAAAATCCACCTCTAATCGGTTGTAGATTAGCGACAAATTTGTGACAGAAAAATTCCATCGCAAATCTATCACTAATCTGCGATGATTAATGGTAGATTTTAATTTTCGTCACTAATCAGGGATGAATTAGTGGCAGAATTTGTATTGGTCGCTGATAATTACCTGCTAATTTAGATTGATCGCTAATCCGCCGCGAATCCATCGCTAAAGTCTTCAACGATAGATTAGAGGACAATTAAAGACATGATTTTTCCATCGCTAATCTCACTTTTTCTTGTAGTGGCTCTATAGTTCTCAAACTCTGAATAATTTATCTTTCTGATTGAACCCTCAAGCCATCACGATTATTCTCCTACTGATCTACCTCTATATTTTGGACTTTTTTCTATTATAATTAACTAGTTAAACTATAAATACACTGACTACTTAAAGTTGTCGGATTCTAAGATATAATTCTTACTGGACATTTTTATTCATTCAGTGTTGATTAATGATTTTAAGGTGATTCTGAGGTTGAGATTTACTCTGACGAGGAGGGACAGGAGTGATGGAGTGCACCCAAGAAGTCTATTAGGAGTCTATTTTTTTGTTGATTTAGTCTTGTGTAGAGAATAGTCTATGCATTTGACTTTCATAGCAGAGTGTATTAGTATTGAGTTATCATCTGATGAGTTGAAATTTCATGTAAGAATTAAGATTGGAATATTTGCAATCATATTTTGACTGAGATTATTATGCATTATCAGGGAGTTGATTTATTTTATATTAAATTATCGATGTTTTAGATATTGCTTGTCCCGATTGATTTGTATCCAACTGCCATGCTTCGATATTCTGCAATATTTGGGGTGTGATGCAATATGACTAGCTACCATCACCGATCCAGATCCCTTTTTGGTGTCGTGATCCGCTCTGCATCTCAGAGCCCCCGATGCTCCGTTTGCAATGCCATTCTGTATGGTCTTTTTAGGTACAGAAGCCTTATCGTCACAGACGCTCCTCACTAGCCCCCAACTATAAAAAGAGGTTACACGGTATGCAATATTATGTAATACAAGGTAACTCAGCCTTGAGGATAAGAGAGCCAATGCTATGTCACCCCTGCCATGCCTACACCCCCTCTCTCCCTCAGCCTGGCTACCACAGAGCGCCCCTACGCACTCCTCCCTACATAGAGCCTCCTCTCCCTCCTCCCAGTCGCTTAGTGACTGAAGCATCAAAATGGTGTCTCGATGAACTCTCACCAAAAGATACTCCTCCCTCTTTGTTTTCTCATCCTTCCTTCGGAGGGGTTGCTAGACAATAGAGGCGGATCATGTGTGGGTGTCATCAAGAACTCATCTAGAAGTAAGCCCTCAACCGCACGTGGCACAACCATTAGTTCTGACGGCCCCGAAGCCGATCAAAAGATCAGGCTTGGGCACCCAAGGGCCATCTTGACAAGCGGTCACTTAGGAGCAACATCGAAGGCTGTCAATTATAGCTCGGCAAACTTGGCCTTGAAATTAACTCAACTCACCAACGAGAGACCCGCTGTCACGCCCCGACGCGGAATATCGAGACGCGACGAGTCGTAAACAAGTGTGTCGATCAGAGCAAGTAAAATTTCATTTCTAAGGACAGAAATGAATGGGAAAATGATACCTTTATTTCATCAAGTGAAGTTTACAACATTTATTGGTAAGCCATATAAGCAAAGTACAATTTCCAATCCAAAATACATGAATCACTAGGGATCTACATGAATCTGGGTAAACAAGAAAACTCTCTTTCACTCATGTCCATTCCCTTGTCCATTTTCATTTCCTGCAACAATTAACCCAAACGTAGGGTGAGCTAGAAAGCTCAGTAGGATTTTATTTCTCTATGAATCAGGCAATCTTTAAGTATTTAGCATGTTGAACAATTTATCCAAGTCGAATCAGGAAGTGTTAAATCATGAAAGTCAAGTAGAATTGTTGTATAAGAAATTTCCAACAACCAAAAAGATAAGAAGATGTCAAGAGCATTCAAGTAAACACTTTTGAACAAGTAAGATATTTCATGAATTTGGCCATTTCATGCAAGTCAAGTATTTCATGTAAACCTTCAAGCAGTCATGTAAATAAGTACGAGTAGTGGAATTCCATATCAAGTAAAATCTATCATGCACTTCGATGCAATGCCACACCGTGGTTAATCAACTCCCATGGGTACAAGTACTTTCGGGTGCTCCTCCTAGGAGCAGACCGGGCCCCATTAATGCTAGGCATTGAGTCATGTGGATCCGAAGATCCCAAGTACGTTTAGACATCCACTTCAATGTATATGGCCAATGATTTTCACGAAAGTGTTGTTTGTAATAAGCACAAATTTGACAAAATTTCAGAAATTGCAAGAAAAGTGGATAACCATTTAGACATTATGTTTAACGACATTAAGTCGTGGAGTTCAAAAATGAACGATCAATAGGAAGAAAAATTTAAGATAGTCATTTTATTAGACTTATTTTAATGCCTTAGAATGATTTTATAATTCAAAAAGACATCAAGTTTTAGTAAAGGACCCTTCATTAGTAAAGAAACGTATATATTCAAGGATTAAAATAATGAGTTTAGATATTAATATTTATTCATACATTAATATATAGCATGATAAAAAAATAGATGTAGCATGCTGAAAATAATTTAATATGATAGAATATACTACTGTCTGTTTTACTGTGTGTGGCGGTTGCGGTGAATGCGCTAAATGAGGTTCAATGCGTTGACGCAGTGGAGTGCTGCGTTGACGCTGTGGTTTAAAAAGAACAAAAGTTGCTCACAAATATCATATCACTGCATCGGTGCAGTCCACTACAAGGTCAATACACTACTGGATGGGGCGATGCATGTTCTTACAAGCTTGCACCTAAGGTCGGTACAAAACACTGTGGGGTTCGTGCAATGGGTCCTTTATGTTTGCACGAGTCTGTGCAAAACACTATAGAAGTCAGTGCAAAACACTATTTGAGTCAGTGCACTGCACTATTTAAGTCTGTACAATGCACGAAGTCTATATAATGCAACATTAAGTCTGTACAATGCTAACATTAAGTCTATACATTGTACACTAAGTTTGTACAAGGCATGAAGTCTATACAATGCAACACTAATGCTATACAATGCTAACATTAAGTCTATGCATTGTACACTAAGTCTGTACAATGTTTGAAGTCTATACAATGCAACGCTAATGCTGTACAATGCTAACATTAAGTCTATACATTGTACACTAAGTCTGTACAAGGCATGAAGTCTATACAATGCATCACTAAGTCTATACAATGCTAACATTAAGTCTATACATTGCAACACTAATGCTATACAATGCTAACATTAAGTCTATACATTGTACACTAAGTCTGTACAATGCTTGAAGTCTATACAATGCAACATTAATGCTGTACAATGCTAACATTAAGTCTCTACATTGTACACTAAGTCTGTACAAGGCATGAAGTCTATACAATGCATCACTAAGTCTATACAATGCTAACATTAAGTCTATACATTGTGCACTAAGTCTGTACAAGGCATGAAGTCTATACAATGCATCACTAAGTCTATACATTGCAACACTAATGCTATACAATGCTAACATTAAGTCTATACATTGTACACTAAGTCTGTACAATGCTTGAAGTCTATACAATGCAACACTAATGTTGTACAATGCTAACATTAAGTCTCTACATTGTACACTAAGTCTGTACAAGGCATGAAGTCTATACAATGCATCACTAAGTCTATACAATGCTAACATTAAGTCTATACATTGTGCACGAAGTCTGTACAAGGCATGAAGTCTACACATTGTGTCTCAATTGGTCATCTAAGACCGTTTCTGCGTCTTAGTTTGCGTGTTTATACAAATCAGCGTCTTAGTTATTTATATAAGTCAAAGCCAATGTCTTAATCAATCTTATCTTCTGTTAAGGGATAAGAACGTGCTGCAGAAGTCAGTATGTTCTGGATAAAAAGATCGTGAACACCCCAAATCAATCGAACGTTCATAACTTGCTTATTTCATGATGGAATTTAGCAAATGAGCTATCAATAGAAAGATGACATAGAAACGATCATGCTGGCATGAATTAATTAGAGTATAACCTGAGAGATACCTACCTTTTTGCAGTTCTATGGAAAAGCCCCAAATATGAGAAGAACCCTTGATCTTCTAAATCTGCCTTCAATTCGCCACCACCTTCACAGCAGCGTATATCTGAATGGTTTGAGGGTCATAAGGGGTGCTATTTATAGCCACTCCCTTGCCCAAATCGTCAGGTTTTTTTCCAGCTAATCTCACTAACGCGTTGAGTACGTGTTTAGAAGAAAAGTGTAAACGCAGCTTCCAGCCCATCTTTGGGTGTGAAAGCGGCCGGTCCAAGGGTGGCTTAGGGTCAAAGTCCACCTTCCCAATTATGCACATGTTACGCTTCTCATATGAAGCACATGTACGAAATTAGGCCTTTCCACCCTTTAATATATCCTGCAATTTTATTTATTCCACCCATCATAAATTGTCAAATGGCCATTCCCTCCCAGTCCATTACATGAACTCTTATTGGGCTTCCTAGGATTTATCCAAGGTTCAAAGCTTTTAACAACTATTCAATAAACTAGCGTTTTTCATATAGAAAATTTTAATTTACTTATTTCATGAAAATTTTAATTACATAATACAACAAAAAAATATATATTTTTCATTTGTAATTATCGGGTTTCTACATCATCCCCCACTTAAAAGAATTTGGTCCTCCAAATTCACATTCTATTTTCTTAAAATTCAAGAATCGAGTAGGAAGGTCGAATTTCTAACCTGAGATGAGATCCGGGTATTTCTTCTTGATGGACTCTTCCAATTCCCAGGTTGCTTCCTCGAATCTACGCTTGCTCCATTGGACTTTCACCATTGGTATAGCCAGATTTCTCAGTTGGTGTAATTTTTGATCCAGTATCTTGACCGGTCTTTCTTCATAAGATAAGTCCTTTTGGAGTTTCAATTCTTCAAATTGGATCACATATGAAGGATCATAAACGTATTTCCTTAGCATGGATACATGGAATATGTCGTGTACACCGGCCAGTTGAGGAGGTAAAGCCAGCTTGTATGCTACCTCACCGATTCTCTCCAGAATCTCGAAAGGGCCGATAAATCTCGGACTTAGCTTTCCTTTGATACCGAATCTTCTAATTCCACGGGTGGGTGAGATCTTTAAGAAGACATGCTCCCCCACTTGGAATTCAAGGTCCCTCCTCCGATTGTCGGCGTAGCTCTTTTACCTTGATTGTGCGACCTTTAGTCTTTCTTGTATTAACTGGATTTTGTTGGTTGTGTCCTGTACAATGTCGGGACCCAGCAATCCCTTGTCGCCAACCTCACTCCAGCATAGAGGCGATCTACAGCTTCGGCCATAAAGAGCTTCGAATGGTGCCATTTGAATACTTGACTGATAGCTATTGTTATAAACGAACTCAGTCAACGGTAAGTGTTCATGCCAACTACCGCCGAAATTAATCATGCAGGCTCTCAACATATCTTCAATAATTTGATTCACCCTCTCGGTTTGTCCGTCCATCTGAGGGTGAAAAACCGTACTAAACCTTAGTCTAGTACCCATAGCTGATTGTAAACCCTTCCAGAAATGAGAGGTGAATCTCGGATCTCGGTCCGAAATGATAGAGCTTGGAATACCATGAAGTCTTACGATCTCCTTGATATATAAAGCGGCTAGAACATCCACAGTCCATCTAGTCTTGATAGGTAAAAAGTGAGCGGACTTTGTCAGCCGATCTATAATTACCCATATGGCATCAAAATCACTTCGGGTCTTTGGTAAGCCGACAATAAAATCCATACCGATACTATCCCATTTCCATTCCGGTATTTCGAGAGGCTTGAGCTTGCCAGCCGGTTTGAGGTGTTCGGCCTTGACTTGTTGACAAACCAAACATCGGCTTACGAACTCAGCTACCTCTCTTTTCATGTTAGGCCACCAGAATGTTCTCTTGAGGTCTTGGTACATCTTTGTAGCACCAGGGTGAATAGTGTACCTTGACCGATGTGCTTCCTCTAGGATTTTACCCTTGATCGTAGAACAATCGGGTATACAAGTTCTTCCTTTGAATAATAGCCTTCCATCATCAGTCAGAAGGAAATCCGGTCGTTGATCTAATTTCTCTTTAATTTCAACGATCATCGGATCATCACCTTGCCGTTCCCTAACTTCCGAGAGTAACTCGGGTTGGAGTCGAACATTAGCAATAAGAACACCGTCTTCCTTCTCCTCCATATTGAGGTTTAAGTTAGCCATTTCTTCAAGTAGATGCCATTCTCTAACCATCATGCTCGATAATAAAGCCATTGGTTTTCGGCTCAGTGCATCAGCTACGGCATTGCCTTTTCCTGGGTGATATTGTATAGAGAAGTCGAAATCCTTTAAATATTCCAACCATCATCTTTGTCTCATATTGAGCTCCTTTTGAGAGAATAAATATTTGAGACCCTTTTGATTAGAATACACCGTAAAGGCTTCTCCATAGAGATAATGTCGCCAGATCTTTAAAGGAAAGACCACAGCTGCCAGTTCTAAGTCATGTACAGGATAATTTTCCTCGTGTTTCTTCAATTGCCGTGAAGAATAAGCTATGACCTTGCCGTGTTGCATTAATACGCAACCTAAGCCAATTCCAGATGTATCAGCATATACTTCGAATCCTCCTCTTTCCGTAGGTAATGTGAGAATAGGAGCAGTCGTCAGACAATCCTTTAAAGTTTGAAAGCTTTTCTCGCATTCCTCGGACCATATAAAAGGATTCTCCTTCCTTGTCAATCTTGTTAAATATACTGCGATCTTTGAGAAATCCTTGATAAATCTTCGATAATATTCAGCCAATCCCAAGAAACTTCAGATTTCCATCACACTAGTAGGTCTTTCCCAGTTCTTTACAGCCTCGACCTTTGAAGGATCGACGGCGATACCGTTCCGGGAAATTATGTGACCAAGAAAGGAAACTTCCTCCAACTAGAAATCACACTTGCTTAATTTGGCATAAAGCTTGTGATCTCTTAATAATTGAAGGGCCTTCTTAAGATGTTCCTCAAGTTCTTCTTTAGACTTGGAGTAGATCAAAATATCATCAATGAAGACAACCACAAATTGATCGAGATATGGTCTGAATACGATGTTCATTAATTGCATAAATGCAGCAGGCGCATTTGTTAAGCCAAAAGGCATAACAGTGAACTTGTAATGTCCATACCTACTCCGGAATGCAGTCTTGTGAATATCACTTTCCTTGATCTTCAACTGATGATAACCAGATCGGAGATCAATCTTTGAGAAATATCGAGCTCCAGAAATCTGGTCGATTAATTCATCAATCCTCGGCAATGGATATTTATTCTTGATGGTGAGTTGATTCAATTACCGATAATCAACACATAGTCTCATCGAACCATCTTTCTTCTTGACAAATAAGACTGGGGCCCCCCAAGGTGAAGTACTTGGTCGGATAAACCCCTTCTCCAGTAATTCCAATAATTGATCCTTTAATTCTTTCATTTCCACGGCAGACATCTGATATGGAGCTTTAGAAACTGGTGCTGCTCCCAGAATTAAATCAATAGAGAAAACCACTTCTCTCTCGGGAGGAATACCAGGCAACTCGTCTGGAAATACATCAGAATAATCCCGAACGATAGAAATGTCCTTTAGAATGGGTTCTGTATGCTCGGTCATAGTGATAGAAACTAAGTAACTGGCACAACCCTTCCTTAATAACTTCTCGGCTTTGAGGGCCGAAATGAGAGATATGTGTCTAGAATACTTGATGCCAGAAAATAGAAGGTCAGGGTAACCCATAAAAGTTATGATGGGGCATCAAAGGCGATTTCCATACACGGGTGAAGTGTATTTGTGTGTTATGGCTTGTATGAAGTTGTAATTGTGTAATTTCTTTCTTTTGGGCTCCTTGTAAGGCTTATATCAAGCCAATGGGTCATTTGTTATGTCAAGTCCAAGGTTAGATTGCCATTAGTAGAGTCCATTAGAAAGCCTAGTTCATATTGGACCAAATGCTACCCTTATGGACCATATTAGTCATTTATGGCCCAATTGGGCCACTCCCTCTCATGGACCACCAAGACTTGGAAGGCCCAAGTCTATACATGAGTTAGTGGATTGGGTTGGCTGGCCTTGGACCAGCCTAGGCCCAAGAGAGGCCCATGAAGGGGGCGCCCCCTCTTTTGGCCATATTAGGCTTGGTAGGTGGTGTTTGAATAGATTTAGTCCAAGGTTGAATAAGAATGGTCAAATTAGATTAAACTAATGTATTAAATGTGTGATTCACATTGTATCCCAGCCCTTCAATCCAAACCCCTAGATCCAAGGGTTGAGGTTGAGTTTGGTTGGCCTCCTATATAAGGTTGTATTTTTCATATTGAATGAATTAATGAAGAGAAAATAGGCATTTACCCCCCCTTTGGAGTTTGCGCCCCTCCCCTCCCTCTCTCTGGTTCCTCCACCTCCAGCCCCCTTCTAGAGTGTAATTCCCCTCCCCCTTGATCCCCTCTCTCATCTGAAGAAGCTCCGGTGATCGCCGCCACCATCGTCTCGCCGCCGACGCGTCGTTGCCAACGGTTTCGGTGGTTCTGTCCACTCAGGATAGGTTCCTCTTCTCCGAATTGCTGCTATCACTCCCTTCATCTTCTGAAGCTCAAAATTTCAGGGTTGGTTCCCCTCTAGAATCCTTATCCCCACAAAAAAAATCACGTCAAAATTCATCCTTTAGCTATTTTTTGATTTTCGTCCAAGTCCAAGTTCCAGATCTGTCCTGGTTCTGTTCACTGTTCATCAGCTCTGAGTCTACCCCATTCGAACTATCTTTTGATTTTTGTTGGGACGCCCAAATTTACTGGGAGTTCTGTCCACATCCCTCTACCACCAGGAATTTTCTTAATTTTTGGTTCACCCTCCAAGTATTTTACAAAAACCGTCCAAGTTCCCAAGAACAGTCTGCCCACAGTTTCCCAGATCCGACCCAGGTCTAGTAAAAACATCCCAGAAAATCCATTTCTTATCCAATCGAAAAACCAAAAATAGTCCCGGATTGAGTGCATTTCTGTAAAATGCGCTTAATTGCACGGACACGTTTCATGAAACCCAAGCTTGAGTGCAGTTGGGGTCAGGGGTGTGTTCAGAGCAAAACACGGTCTACTATAGGGCCGCGATAAAATCACATCCATGTAGAGAGTCACAATTTACAAATTAGCGTCCAGTCAGATCGACGTGGATTTTAACAGTCAAACAGGGTTTCATAAACACGGTCGATCGAGCCACTGGCTTCAGGGAAGATTGCTTGAATGCAGTCTCTGAGTATGTCGTGTTCAAAACGGACTGAACAAAACCAAACAGAACCTTCTTCAGTGGTTCCAAAGGCCCGTTGAATCACATCATAAGCCAGTAAGATGAGATTATGAGGTGTTTAATCTAAGATTTTTAGGGTACAACTAGCTCGGCATCCATGTGAGAATCCATGACTTATGGAGACTTACAGAGGCCTTAGTGAAGAAGTTCCAATCCAATAGAAGGAATATCCGACATATAGTTCTAACTTCACCAAGAAAAAGGGGCCATGCGAGAACTAGAAAACAAGTAAACAGTAGATACACGTCACTGAAGTGACATGTGCTATATTCTGTGTGTTTTGATGATGTCAATGAAATATGGTTCAATAGCTAACACAGTAAGTCTTAATTGTAGGTGCCCTTGCTACTGGAGCTACATCAACGTAAGTGAGGAAGTTCTCAGAAATGACAAAGTTCACCACTGCCTCGATGCAGTCACAACCACAGAAGAGTTTTTCAGAAGAGTTGCATCGATGTATCAAAGAAGTGCACCGACGTACCTTGAGCAAATTTGCTATCATGTCACAGTACATCTGTTATGACCACTAATTGGGCACTGGCCCAATTGTGTACAATTCGGGCCCATGAACTCAATGAGCTTGAAATCTAGATAGATTATTAAAGAACTCTTAGAAAATTCGTAACTTAATGTAGGAAGATCAGAATTAGGTGAAACCAAAGCTTGTGCAATAATCATTGAGTAAGGAATACCTTCGGTGAAGAATACAACTTCTAAAATTAGGCCTAATAGGGGGGGAAAGAGGGAATTCTGATAGTGGGTTGAAACAGTTACAAAAATATAATCACCCGTTAAAATAAAGATATCTTGGTCCATAGTCAACCAAATGGGATGAAACCAGGCTCGTTAGAAAGCTTAGGCCCTTAGCCCAAACTCCTCTATTGGGATGGAAGCCCAATTCGCACCAGAACAAGGGCTCTGAGCCCTTTGGCTGTCAGCTGTCACAAAGAGGTGTGACTATTAGGGGAATTCAAAAGTAGTTAATGGGAAATTCATAACTTCGTATGTGGTTAATGGAATGACCTGAAACTAAGGCCACAATTTTGAGTAGAATGTTTGATACAACTTCTTTGTTGAGGTCGGGACTAAATACTGCCTGAATACTAAAGTTATATCCAGATTACCTTGGGCTACCAAAAGGTCACAGCCAGAATAAGTAATAATATTGAGAAAATCATAACTCGGGCTATGAATGAAGAAATTTTATGAAACTATGACCCAGAGTTAGATCAAGAAGTCCTCTTGATTTCATATGAAGATGTCCCAACTCAAATTCCAACAGAAAGATGCACCCACTCGCATCTATGATCGGGTAGACGAAGGGTCACCTCTGTTCAAACCGAAGGGGTGCTTAGCATTACCCCCCCTCTTTAAGCCAGCGACCTTGGGGCTGGGCTGAACCTTGCTGGACGTGGGAAGGGCCTTGGGAGGCTTGAAACCTATATAAGGAAGGGGGTTCCAAGGGTGGTCAGCCTTTAGCAACACCTATCCTCAACATCCACATTCCACGGTTCCAGTTGAGAGAGAAGAGAGGTGAGGGACCTTGGCCCTACGAAGTGGGGGGGGGGGAACCTGCAGTTCCTAGGATAGCGAGTAAGAGTCTCGGGAGGGTCTGGGGTGTGGATCTCATCCCCGGATCGAAGGGTAAAGCTGAGGTGGATATGGGGTGTGGATATTATCCCCGGATCGTCGGTTAACATCTCAAAGGTAGGCACCTATCCTCAAGCCTTAGGGGTCAATGATGCATTAAAATGATTTCAAAGTAGTTTCTGTATGTTAAAGAGGGATTAAGGATATGTGGGATTGACTATCATGTTATTTTTAGGTTTTTCCATCAAGATATGTGTTTTTGTGAGGTTTTCTCGGAGTTTTTAACTAAAAATATAGGGTCGTGTCGAGACTGCCAATGGGATGTATCAACACTGCCCCTTTGAATCTGCTGGATGTGTCGACACTGCCAATGGGATGTGTCAACACTGCCCCTTTGAATCTGTTGGATGTGTCGACACTGCCAATGAAAGTGTCGACACTGTCCTTTGAAAACTACTGGATGGTGTTGACACTGCCAATGGGATGTGTCGACACTGCCCCTTTGAATCTGCTAGATGTGTCGACACTGCCAATGGAAGTGTCAACACTGCCCTCTGAAAATTACTGGATGGTGTTGACACTGCCAGTGGGATGTGTCGACACTGCCCCGGGCAGTGAAAATAGCTGGATGGTGTTGACACTGCCAATGGGATGTGTCAACACTGCCCCTTTCAATCTATTGGATGTGTCGACACTGCCAATGGAAGTGTCGACACTGCCCCTTTGAATCTGCTGGATGTGTCGAAACTGCCAATGGTAGTGTCGACACTCTGAGAACTCTGGACCAACTTCCAGAAACATAGAAAAAGGGAGTTTTGAGAGGTCATTTTAATTCAGAAAAATCTAAAAAATTAGAAAATGATGGAAGATTAAGTTCGTAACTCACTGTAAAAGTTTCAGGCTCACAAAAATTCTACACTTGTAGCTATGGTTCATCTTCTATGAATGTGTAGGGTTGACAGGTCGACACGGCCTTTTGACAGGCCGACACCTTGGTGCTCTATCCCCAATTTCCAGAAACATGGAAAAAGAGACTTTTGAGAGGTCATTTTAATTCAGAAAAATCTGAAAAATTAAAAAATGGTAGAAGGATAATTTAGTAACCCATGTAAAAATTTCATGCTCACTGAAATTTTGCACTTGTGGTTATGATTTATTTTCTACGCATGTGTATCCTATAATTAAACCTGCCCTCTTTTATACAGTAACCTGATCATGCTCCTTTCCACATCAAGTAAGCTTATGTTGTGATTTGTCCACTTAAACTATTTGGAAGCATGCTTGTTATGATAAAGTATCATACTAATATTTGTAAAATGAGTATGAATGTGAATGCGAATACGATGTGAATGTTATGAATGGAAACAACAGCATTCTGTGAGATAGGACTTCAGTCCCTTTATGGGATGGCCCTGGTCAATTCCTATGATTCAGACTTCGGTCCCTTTGTGGGGCGGCCCTTCTATGGGACGGCGATACGTAACGCCACTAGGCCTCAGGATTCTAGGTGGGAGTTCGGTCTCAGGTCTGCGCAGTACTCTTTCGTTCGTTCGTGTGTGGGCCTCCCGTGTTTGCGGCAGCTGTATGTTTCCATGAATAACAAAAATGTGATAATGTGTAATTGCTCATTCACCATGACTTTTGTGCGTGCATGGGTACCTTATATGTTAGTTAAAAATGTGTATTTCCCTCATATGAGTTATTTTCAGCAGATGATAATGAATGGTTTATGCTATTATTAACATCTGAATTATGTCTATAAAATGGTTATATAGACGCAAGTTAACCCCAGTTTGTTTAGACTGCCTACTGAGCGTCACACTCACCCCTTTGTGTCACCCGTTTTCAGGAGACATAGAGAAGGAGGTTCAGGAGGAGGCTGCAGCTGAGGAGTAGTGCTTGTTCATAGTTCATCTGGGTATGTTATGGATGACTGTCTCTCATATGTATAGTTATGGGGTGGTGAGCTTATACGGACTGTTATTTGATCTGGAACGATGGACATGTACTCCTTTGGGAAATTATGAATGGTTGAAATACTATTGTCATTTCTTGTAATTGTGGTTTCTCTCTCTCATGTGTGTGTATGCACGTTTACATATTCATGCCTCCACAGTACGTACGAAGTAATACTTCGGGGTCCGAGAAATAAAATAAAAATATATGCCCAAAAATGGGGATCGGACCTCGGGACGTTACAGCGTGGTAGCAGAGCACGAGAGACAAATCACGATTATAACCATTCCGATTGTCCAAGTAGTAGAAGAAGAAATATGCTAGAATAAAAAGGGGTAGAGTAGGTTTAGAACCCATATAAAGGGCTAGAGTCGGTATAGAACCCATATATAGAACAGGGCCTCCGTAAAAGCTTTTTGGATAAAGTGATTTGACCCTACTATTTTTCCATTTGTCTGCTTAGAAAGTAGAGAACAATCTTCTGCCATGAGAAGGTCCCAAACACCCTTTGGACCTCGTACCAAATGATCGACATCAAAGGCATGAACTCACCTCACGTGCTGCTTACATGTTCGACCACATGTCTGTACACCATGTCCATTTCATAGCCTTACTGGCCATTTTATTGCCTAGAAGGACTATTTATCTGCCTGGTAAGCTATTTGTCACCATTGAGTGTCTATTTATAACCCTTAGTCTTCAGATGACCATCGCTGCTGCTTCCACTAGACTACGTTGACATAAGTGACCTTGGCTGAGAAACGTGAAGGCTTCATTGCTACAATGCATCTCTCACCATTACTCAGTCATTTTTAGCTTTGTCGACCATTTGTCACTCTTACTTGGCCTTTTATCATCGTTAGACCAGCTGAGCTGTCACCCTTACTTTGGCTTAATTTCCTTGCGAACTCCAACCGGAGGTCGACTCTACTCGATTCTTATTCTTCAAAAAAAAAGGGGACATATTAAATTAGGTTTTAATTAATATCCATGTATAAGTTCACAGAGGAGCAGAAGGCGATGGGCAAGAGGCCTAGGTAGGCAGGAGAGAAGCGGGACAGGGGGAAGGTAGTACGCCAAGAACTGATGCTAAGGAATAGGCTGGGAGTTCCATTCTGCGTCCATTGTGGGCACAACCATCTGGGGCAGGAGTGCCGGAAGACAAATGGCAAGTGCTATGAATGCGGCGAGGCCAGACATTTTGCAAGGGACTGCCCTAGGAAGGCTCAACAAAAGCCAGTACCACCGCAGGAGAAATCTGATGGAAATTAGAAAATGCCGGATGCTATTTTCAGCATCATAGATTCTTGAGTGTAAATTGAAGAGGTTGTCCTTGACTCATGGTTATCTCAACTTCAGGTCTGTTAGGCCTTCTGAATTGAGAAAAGATATACAATCTTTCACTCCATCCACTATTAAGTACTTCCCCCTTTTTCCAAGGTACAGAGCAAGGAATGGAAATAACTGATTATGATAAATGCAGAGCAATGACCCATTTTAGTTTGCAAGTCGCATAACAAGCTGAATCTTAGAATTGAATTGATAAAAACCCTATAAAGCATACACGGTGTGGCACATGTTGTAGGTTACAATTATTTTAAGAGAGATGATATTCGATGAGCCCCTAAAGCACAACTTGCGCATTACACGTGTAGGGGGGAGAAAACCCTGAAACTGACCTTCAAAGAGGCATGGCAAGAAATGAACAATCCTGCCTGACATAGTTGCAGCAAAGAGGACTATTCAGTGAGTAACTTTTCTTAAAAAAGAAATTTCTTGAGTTAATTTCAAGGATGAAATTATTTTTAAGGGGGAGAGAATGTTATGACCACCAATTGGGCACTGGCCCAATTGTGTACAATTCGGGCCCATTGAACTCAATGAGATAGAAATCTAGACAGATTATTAAAGAACCCTTAGAAAATTCATAACTTAACGTAGGAAGATCATAATTAGGTGAAACTAAAGCCTGTGCAACAATCATTGGGTAAGGAATTACTTCGGTGAAGAATACAACTTCTGAAATTAGGCCTAATAGGGGGGAAAGAGGGAATTCTGACAGTGGGTTGAAACAGTTACAAAAATACAATCACCCGTTAAAATAAAGATATCTTAGTCCACAGTCGACCAAATGGAATGAGGCTAGGCTCGTTAGGAAGTTTGGGCCCTTATCCCAAACTCCTCTTTTGGGGTGGAAGCCCAATTCGCACCAGAACTAGGGCTCTGAGCCCTCTGGCTGTCAGCTGTCATGAAGAGGTGTAACTATTGGGGGAATTCGAAGGTAGTTAATGGGAAATTCATAACTTCGTCTGTTGTTAATGGAATGACCTAAAACCAAGGCAAAAATTTCGAGTAGAATTTTAGCTACAACTTCTACGTTGAGGTCGAGACCAAATACTGCTTGGATACTAGAGTTATATCCGGATTACCTCAGGCTACCGAAAGGTCGCAACCAGAATAAGTAATAATCTTGCAAAAATAATAACTCGGGTTAGGAATGAGAAAATTCTATAAAACCATGACCCAGATTTTGATCAATAAGTCCTCTTGATTTCATATGCAGACGTCCCAACTCAAATTCTAACAGAAAGACGTGCCCACTCGCATCTATGATCGGGTAGACGAAGGGTCACCTCTGTTCAAACCGAAGGGGTGCTTAGTATTACCCCCCCTCTTTACGCCAGTGACCTTGGGGCTGGGCTGAACCTTGCTGGACATGGGAAGGACCTTGGGAGGCTTGAAACCTATATAAGGAAGTGGGTTCCAAGGGTGGTCAGCCTTTAGCAACACCTATCCTCAACATCCACCATCCACGGTTCCACTTGAGAGAGAAAAGGGGTGAGGGACCTTGGCCCTGCAAAGGGGGGGAACCTACAGTTATTAGGACAGCGAGCAAGAGTCTCGAGAGGGTCTGGGGTGTGGATCTCATCCCCGATCAAAGGGTAAAGTTGAGGTGGATCTGGGGTGTGGATATTATCCCCGGATCATTGGTTAACATCTCAAAGGTAGGCACCTATCGTCAAGCCTTCGGGGTCAATGATGCATTAAAATGATTTCAAAGTAGTTTCTATATGCTAAAGAGGGATTTAGGATATGTGGGATTGACTATCATGTTATTTTTGGGTTTTTCCATCAAGATATGTGATTTTGTGAGCTTTTCTCGGAGTTTTTAACTGAAAATACAGGGTGGTGTCGACACTACCAAGGGGATGTGTCAACACTGCCCCTTTGAATTTGTTGGATGTGTCGACACTGCCAATGGGATGTGTCAACACTGCCTCTTTGAATCTATTGGATGTGTTGACACTGCCAATGGAAGTGTCGACACTGCCCTTTGAAAACTGCTGGATGGTGTTGACACTGCCAATGGGATGTGTCAACACTGCCCCTTTGAATCTGCTGGATGTGTCGACATTGCCAATGGAAGTGTCGACACTGCCCTTGAAAACTGCTAGATAGTGTTGACACTGCCAATGGGATGTGTCAACACTACCCCGGGCAGTGAAAACAGCTGGATGGTATTGACACTGCCAATGGGATGTGTCAACACTGCCCCTTTGAATCTATTGGATGTGTCGACACTGCCAATGGAAGTGTCGACACTGCCCTTTGAAAACTGCTGGATGTTGTTGACACATCCAATGGGATGTGTGAACACTGCCCCTTTGAATCTGTTGGATGTGTCGACACTGCCAATGGTAGTGTCGACACTCTGAGAACTCTGGACCAACTTCCAGAAACATAGAAAAAGGGAGTTTTGAGAGGTCATTTTAATTCAGAAAAATATGAAAAATTAGAAAATGATGGAAGACTAAGTTAGTAACTCACTGTAAAAGTTTCAGGATCATAGAAATTTTGCACTTGTAGCTATGGTTCATCTTCTATGCATGTGTAGGGTTGACAGGTCGACACCCTGGGGCTCTATCCCTAATTTCCAGAAACATGGAAAAAGAGACTTTTGAGAGGTCATTTTAATTCATAAAAATCTAAAAAATTAGAAAATGGTAGAAGGCTAAGTTAGTAACCCACTGTAAAAATTTCACGCTCACAGAAATTCTACACTTGTGGTTATGATTTATTTTCTACGCATGTGTAACCTAGAAATAAACCTGCCCTCTTTTATATAGTAACCTGATCATGCTCCTTTTCACATCAAGTAAGCTTATGTTATGATTTGTCCACTTAAACCATTTGGAAGCATGCTTGTTATGATAAAGTATCATACTAATATTTGTAAAATGAGTATGAATGTGAATGCGAATACAATGTGAATGTTATGAATGGAAACAACAGCATTCTGTGAGATAGGACTTCGATCCCTTTGTGGGACGGCCCTGGTCAATTCCTATGATTCAAACTTCGGTCCCTTTGTGGGGCGGCCCTTCTGTGAGACGGCGATACATTACACCACTGGACCTTAGGAATCTGGGTGGGAGTTCGCTCTCGGGTCTGCGCAGTACTCTTTCGTTCGTTCGTGTGTGGGCCTCCTGTGTTTGTGGCAGCTGTATGTTTCCATGAATAAAAAAATGTGATAATGTTGAATTGCTCATTCACCGTGACTTTCGGGCATCCATGGGTACCTTATATGTTAGTTAAAAATATGTATTTCCGTCATATGAGTTATTTTCAGCAGATGATAATGAATGGTTTATGCTATTATTAACATATGAATTATGTCTATAAAATGGTTTTAAAGATGCGAGTTAACCCCGATTTGTTTAGGCTGTCTACTGAGCATCACACTTACCCCTTTGTGACACCCGTTTTCAGGAGACATAGAGAAGGAGGTTCAAGAGGAGGCTGCAGCTGAGGAGTAGTGCTAGTTCATAGTTCGTCTGGGTATGTTATAGATGAATGTCTCTCATATGTATGGTTATGGGGTGGTGAGCCTATATGGACTCTTGTTTGATCTGGAACGATGGACATGTACTCCTTTGGGAAATTATGAATGGTTGAAATACTATTGTCATTTCTTGTAATTGTGGTGTCTCTCTCTCATGCATGTGTATGCACGTTTACATATTCGTGCCTCCACGGTACGTACGAAGTAATACTTCGGGGTCCGAGAAAAGAAAAAAAATATATGCCCAAAAATGGGGATCGGACCTTGGGGCATTACAACGTCAATGCATCAAGGTTGATGCACCGACGCTGTCACGCCCCGAGATTTTATGTACAGTAGAAGAGGAACATGAATAGTCTACTAATACGCCTCAAGGGAGCAATATAATTAGAGCGTAAATCATTCACACATAAGATGAATGGACATAATGATTGATAAAAAATCTAACTTTTATTGATAATGGTAGTCAAGTTACAATGATATTTGACTCAATTCACTAGAATATTTAATCAGTCCCAGATCCATCACTTGAATAGTCTGAATCCCCGCTAGAATTTCCTGAAAAAGATTAAAAAAGTAGGGAATGAGCACACTTACCATGTAGGTATCTTTGTATCAACATGAAGGTAATGTTTAAGTAATTAACATTTTTACTCTAGAGTATAAGGTAAAAAGTAATGAGGCAAAACATGCGTATAAAATAAAGTATACTATAAGTAGCAAGTGAAGCCCCGCGATCAATGACACCTAAGAGGGGGGGGGGTGAATTGGGTGATTACAGATTTTAATAACTTTTAAAAGATTTGAAACAAGTATTAAGATCAAGCAACAAACAAGAAGAGATCTGTTGGATAACAAGATGAATCTGGCTAGATCAACCCTTACAGTAGTTCTTTGGTACCAGGCGGAGTTATGGAATCCAAAGATTCTCTCACACAAGGTATTTTCCTCTCGATAGGACAGACCGTGTCGATCAGAAGCTACCTTTTGATATACTAGATATCTCCCGTAAAAAAGTTAATACAGCTAGATCTAAACAACGAAACTATATGATAACGCAATATGCAAATGAGCTAGAACAGAATTGGAGGTAGGAGATAAGGAGCAAACCACACAGAACACGATGATTTTTAGGTGGTTCGAATGCAACAACTGCAACCTACGTCTACCCCTCATCGATCGTGAGGATCCACACACTATCTTGTAGAAGGTTACAAGATCAAGGCACACATATACACTAATGTGAGTTCAGAACTCTCACGAAGGTGCACAAGCACCAAATCACAAAGAGATGTGAAGAAGAAAACACACACACACACACACACACACACACACACACGGATCTGCGTAGATCCACACATACACAGATGTTTAAATATTACAAGAACACAAAATTAAAGCCCAGTAAGATTGGAATGAGAAAATAGAAAATGAAGACACAAATTCAAGCTCCCCTTTAGTGGATGAAGATGGTATTTGATGAAGCTTGCTCCCAGCTCGATCTTCACTTGAATGGCTTGCAAATCAGCTTGAGAAGCTTGCACTTTGATGAAGAACTTCTTTCCCAAAGTACTGTTCATGGAGCTACAGTGCACCCTTCCTTCTCCTTTGATGGCCTCCCTTGTTCTTGCTTCAATCACTTAGGTTTTTGACCCCAATAAGATCATTTATAGAGCTTGGGTGGTCAATAGACATGCCACAGACCAAATCTACAAATCATGGGAAGATTGGTGACTTTGAGATTAAATAATTCCTAGAAGAAAGACTTCCCACGTTGAGAACAAAAAGTCAACAATAGGGGCTTTTCGAAGCTGGCGGTCGACCAGTGTATAGGGGCGGTCGATCGGAATTTTTTTAGAAACTGGCCGTTCACTTCTGGGAAAACCGATCGACCGCTAGAAGGTGGCGGTCGACCGCTGGCTGGGGTTCCTGTAAAAAATAAAATGTTAGCCAATGCAATATAATACATGAACGAATCAGTTTATGGCTACCTTGTTCCAATCAAGGTGAGTGGGTTTAAGCTAAGCCTGGGTGGTTTAGAAACCAAAACATAGATTTATGCGTTTGGATGGGTTTAATCAATTAAGCATAATACAAGGTGAAGTAGGCTTTCAATGCATGTTAAATTCGAACTTGATTGTTGAAACATAGCACGTGAGAAAACATATAACCTGGGTTTTGTTATCATTAAAATCACTTGGATATACTTAACAATCTCCCCCTTTTTGATGATGACAAAACTGAAGAGGTTTTGAAATACATGAACGTGCCTTTGAGCAATGTTTGAAGGTTGAGATCAAGGTTTGAAAAAAAGCATTTCACTCACATCCTGTTACGCTAGCGACACAAACCATTCAACATTTTATTTGCCAATTAGAAAGGAAATGAGATATAAGAGCCAACCATTTAAGATCAAACACCAGTTGTATTCAATTCATCATTTCATTACAAGGTACATTAGTGGAAGAATGAATGCACGACTCTAGACTCAAGAGACTAAACAAATGCATAAAACAGACTCATGATCCTCACATGATCAAACATGCAAACATACAATCACACACGGACATATATAAATATATAAAGTCCTACACTACTAAAACATGCAAACATACAACCACACACGGACATACATTGTCACGCCCCGAGCCTTTATTACAGCGGCAGACTTGCTTGAGGAACGTGAACAGCCGGCATGGTAAGCCTCTTGCAAGCAAGAACGATCAGAGTGCAAGGCAATCACACATAAGAATGCAAACGCACAATATTTACTCAACTTCAACTTTCATTAATAATCAAATCTAATATTTGAATACAACCAGTAATTCAACTTCCATCATGCTAGACTCAAGAAATAAGAAATTACATAGACTCGTTCTAAATAATGTAACCTTCCTAAGTCATCGCTCATTCTTTATTCACTCTCGGATCTGCTACTTGAATATTCCGAATCCGAACCCGACTCACTTCCATTTCCTGAAAAAGAATAGAAATAGGTAATGAGCAAACTTGCCCAGTAGGTATCTTCGCATCAACATGAAGGCATCATTAAAGTAATTAACATTTTTGCTCCAGAGGAATAAGGTAAAATCATGCAAAATGTGATCAATCATGCGATTAAACCAAAGTATGTAAGATAGAATGAGAGCAAGTATGAACTAGCAAGAATGTTATAAGAACATGATATGGCATTTCATGAATAAGAATGTAACGAAAATACACTAGTAAGCCACATAATCATCACTCCAGTATCTTTTGCTTATGAGCAAGTACTTCATGAATTTCTATGGAATATCAAGAAAGTCATGTATACGTATCAATCATGCTGTATCGTGTTGTGGATTTTCACTTATTTATAAAGAAAGTACTCCCAACGTAATGCGACGCTAGTAGCATCATACCCCATGGTTTATAATAGTATATTTCTGACAATCAGCCGAGGGGACTAGCATAGAGCCCTAGAACCCAATCAGTGCTCGATCGCATCTTCAAGTATAAATCAAACTTTTTTCACGCATGTAACAATAAGGTATGGCCAAGAATGTACAATTCCAATAAGCTCTTGATAGCAATAATTCAATGAATGAATGCTTTAATAAGAATCATGAGAAATCAAGAATGACTTATACTATGTTATGCTTATGGAAATAAATCGGCAGCATAACGGTACATTCTTTCTCTTCCATTCATTATATTAGGTTTCTTGATTAATATGATAAGTTCTAGATCATCAAGAGTCCATCTAGAAACCTTGGAATATCAACCCTTGGTCAAACCTTGGGTTAAAATACTCAAGCAGTGTGACGGTCGTGTACTGGGCCGTTACATGATGTGACGCTCCAGTATTAGGCCGTTACATTAGTCTGAATCCAGAACCAAGAAATCGGACTCAGTTGGATGTGACGGTCGTATATTGGGCCGTTACATGTACCTGACGGTCCAATATAGATCCGTTACACTACTGATAACTAGAAACATCGATAGTGTAATCTAATCACTTGGGTTTTAATGATACAACCAACTCGGCGTCCTAGTGGGAATCTCAGGCTCACGGATAATTACAGAGGCATTGCAACATGCTTTCCTAGTCCATTGGAAGGAATATCCAATAGAGAGGTTCTCATGTTCAAGAATAATGTTCCTATAGTGTAAAGTGAACTAATGGACAACATATCGGAATATGCGCCATGTACTTAAAGAAATGACTCTATTGATAGAGAGGATGTGTAACAATAGGAAATCGTGATAAAGTTCCGTCAATACATCTTTGGAAAATCATGATTTAGGTACAAAACTATAGAATTTTGGCACATGAAATTATCATAACTTAAAATAACTTAAGATACCTTAATCATGCAATTTCTAATATGAATCAGTAAATAAACTTAAAGTCATGATAACAGGTCAAAACTTAGATAACTAGGCTTATTTATAAGTTAAATTAACTAGTTTCCCATTCTGTCTACAGTTATCCTGACGGTCTAGAATGGGTGCGTCACAGTGACTGTGACGGTTTATCGTGAGGCCGTTACAGTAATGTAACGCTCCATAGATGGTGCATCAGAGACAACAAAGAACTTCAAACACCAAAGAAGGTGTGACGGCTTATCGTAAGGCCGTTACAATCTGTGACGGTCTAAGTATGATGCGTTAGAGTCCCTGCTAACAGTATAAAAAAATTAAACGACTATGATTTAAAACCATGTCATGTTAGAAAAAGATTTAACTACTCCAATTATGACAAAATGAAGTAAATGTCATCTAGATACATAGGTTGCAGTGAATTGACAAGATAATATCTTTGATCTTTGATTAGGGCTAAGAATATGTATGTATGCGTGAACCCACTAAAACATGGAATTCATAGTCTATAATGCATGAAATCAAGTACAATCAGAGGGCTTTTATCCCTAACAAGATATTTTTACCAATCATGAGATAACCTACCTCTTAACTAGGCTTTAAGTTTCTAATTTAAATCTGAAAATCGAGCCCTAGCTCTCCTTTTTTAGTGATTTTCCAGCAACTTCCTGCTGCTCTATCTCTCCAACCTCTTGTCCTAAAGATGTGAAATCTTGAGGGTAAGAATATGAAACTAAGGTGATCAAAAAGTTCTAAAGGATTGAATTCTAATTACCTCGTTTAGACATCCTAATCTCTTGATCTTCAGGGGTCCTTTGCTCTGAATCCTGAGTTACTATGGTCGAACCAGCAACTTTGGAAGCTTCAATCTCCTTGGTTGCTTGATCTCCTAACATGAAATTGAGAGAACTATTAGTCTAAAGTATACTAAACAAAATCTTCTAAAGAACTTACCCGAAATTATATCTCCTTACCTTGATTCTTCACGAGCCAAAAGTAAGGGTCGCTCAGTTCAGAACTAGGTGCTATTTATAGGGTCTTGAAGATTAGATCGATTCTAGAGTCCTTAATTTGCCAGAACCTAATCCCTAAGAGTCCTTAGTAATGTTATAAACTCTCCCAAGTTGATCTCTTGTAGATAAGATCTCAAAGTTCTAATCTTTTTGCTCGTTCTTTCTTTCACGGAACTGACAGAATGTAACGCATCAAAGCTGGTGCGTTACATGGCTGTGGCGGTCGCACGATAGACCGCTACATCCAACGTGCACAGAGTTCAACATGTATCAAGTTATTTTGTTAATTATCCATATTATTATCCATAAAATGGTATTTTATCCTTAAAATACGTAAATAGGCTAAATAACCTTCTAGAATATGGGCCAAACTTAGTGAGCTTGGTTCTTAAACCTTTTGATTTTATTTAAATAGGCTATGTTAATTATTTAACATAATTGGGCTTTATAATGACTTATTAATCTAATAATCCTTTTATTAATCTATTTAGCCCTTTCTAGAAAGTTCTATAAATAACTCAGAAATTATTACATAAATTCTGGGGCACTACACCCTCCCCCACTTAGAAGAATTTGGTCCCCAAATTCAATACATGGGTTATGTAGAGTGTACTTACAGTTAAATATTTCTGGGAATCTTTTCCGCATGGCTGCTTCGGTTTCCCATGTTGCTTTATATGGACACATTTTCTTCCATTGAATCTTGACCATAGGAATAACTTTATTTCTTAGTTGACGCACTTCTCGTTCCAGAATCCTTATTGGCGTTTACTCGTACGTCATATCCTTCTGAATCTCTAGATTGTCATAAGTGATAATATGGTCAGGATCATATACATATTTCTTTAGCATAGAGACGTGAAATACGTCATGAACTCTTGCTAATTGTAGAGGTAAAGCCAATCTATAAGCCACTTCACCGACCCTTTCGAGAATTTCAAACAGATCAATGAACCTTGGAGTTAGTTTGCCCTTAATGCAAAATCTCTAAATACCACGACCTGGAGAAACCTTGAGATACACATGGTCTCTTACTTGAAATTCCAAGTCACATCTACGATTATCAGCATAAGACTTTTGCCTATCTTGTGCCATCTTTATTCTCTCTTGAATAAGCTTGATCTTCTCTGTAGAATCTCTGATAATATCAGGGCCTAGGAATTGTCTTTCCCCTATTTCACTCCAACATATTGGTGATCGACAAATTTTTTCATATAGAGCTTCAAAAGGTGCCATTTGTATGCTGGCTGTTGTGACTCCTCTGTGTTGATGATGTTGACAATATGTTTCACTACATTAGCAACACCTTGTTTTATTTGATTGGCAACTGTTTATACTTTGATGAAATTATTCTTATCAGATTGTATGTGTGTTCCATGCATTTTACAGGTTCACACACTGCACACACACTCAAAGTCTACACATTGCACGTAGAGTCTATACACTGCCTTGTGTTGTGTTTGTGCATCGCTTAGAACATGTCTATACATTCATGCATCATGGGTCGACCCCCTTCTTTGATGGGTCGACTCCCCCCCAGATATCCAAGTCTATACAACTGTCCATCTTATTTAGTGTTTCATGCAGCGTCAACGCAGTAAGTGTGTACATTGCATTGGCTAAGTCTGCAGCGTCAACGCAGTAAGTGTGTACATTGCATTGGCTAAGTCTACAGCGTCAACGCAGTAAGTGTGTACATTGCATTAGCTAAGTCTGTATACTGTTCCCCTTCTTAGATGCGTCGACGCCCCCAGAATTTCAAGTCTATACACTCGTCTTCATGCATAGCAGAGTCCATACATTGCAGCTCATATAACTAGCAAGTCTATACATTGTTTCAGCGTCTCATGCAGCGTCTTATTTGAAGTCCATACATTGCATTACATTGGCTAAGTGTGTACATCGTCCGTCTTATTTGAAGTCCATACATTGCATTGCATTGGCTAAGTGTGTACATCGTCCATCTCATTAGAAGTCTATACATTGGAAGTATGTACATCGGACTGTTCATGCATCAACATTGAAAGTCCATATATTAGACAGTAGCATGCACGAAGGTAAGTCCATACATTGGACTGTAGCATGCATCAGTGAAGTCTGTACAACGTCATGCATTGTTCTTCAAGTCCATACACTGCACTGTAGATTGC
This sequence comes from Amorphophallus konjac, assembly GCA_022559845.1. Lineage (NCBI taxonomy): Eukaryota > Viridiplantae > Streptophyta > Magnoliopsida > Alismatales > Araceae > Amorphophallus > Amorphophallus konjac. Next base: position 137,484,314 of record CM040119.1, on the reverse strand, counting down.
TCGAGGTGAAGTCTGTACACCCATCAGTGAACTTCCAAGTCTGTACATCCACTAGTTCAACTTGCAAGTCTATACCTCGATATCTTTACCGACGTTGCACTCAAAGTCTATACACTGATAGCTTTACCGTCGTTTCCCTTGGCAAGTCTGTACATCGCAGTTGAGTGGAAGTATGTACATCCGTTGTGTTGCCAAAGTCTACAATTTGTGAAAGTCTGTACATCGTTCAGTTGTCTTGGCAAACTCTATACATTGTGCACTTTCAAGTCTGTACAGACTTTGCCTTGCTCAAGTCTGTACATCACCCAGTTGGCAAGTCCATACATTGGAAGTCTATACATTCGTTTGCCTTGCATCATTCATCTTGTCTGTACAGCCCTTTCGCTTGGCAAGTCTATACATTGTGAATGTCTATACACTTGATTGCCCTACTTTGATCAAGTCTATACAGAGTTCCTTTGGCAAGCCTGTACATTGTTCATGATATCTGAACAACGAGCAAGTCTGTACATCAGACTAGTCTGCATCGGCTAAGTCCATACATTGTCCAGTGCATTGCATGCATCATTCTTGAAGTCTGTACATCAAGCTGAAGGCTGCCTAAGTCTATACATAGTCTGTCTTCCTTAGAGTCTAATGCATAACATGAAGTCTGTACATTGCACAGCATTCAAGTCTGCACATTATGCATCATATGAATTCAAGTCTGTACATTGTGCATCTTTGAGTTGAAGTCCATACATCGTCAGTTGTCTGTCCAAGTTGTTACATTGCCTAAGTCCATACGTTGGCTACTGAATGTTCTGCAGAGTCTGTACATTGCATTCGAGCTCACAAAGTTCATACAGTGAAGTCTATATAATGCATTCAATCCTGCAAAGTCTGTACAGGGTTTAATACTTAAACTGATGATTCTCTTTCGACTGTCTGACAGGGATTCTTTGCTGGGATTGATGACCTGGCTCGTGATCCAACAAGGATGAGGTGATGTGATGGTGACATGTGGAAGCAACCCATCAAGGATGCTGCCATGTGGATGAAATTGCCTCGGATCTGGTGAATTCTCTGGGCGGGAAATGTGGAATCCACGTGCCCTTATCCAATCTGCTGCTATATATATATATGAGTCTTCGTCTTCAGATGAAGGCTGATCGATCGAAGAAGTGGCAAGTCTATACAGTGAGAGTAGAAGCCTGAAGCAGTAGAGAGTCACCGATCCACAGAGAGAAGAAAAACAGAGAAGAAGAAAAAGGGAGAAGAGAAGAAAAGAGAGATGAGTTGAGAGAGTGAGATTGAGAGAGTTTGATTGAGAGGTTGTATCTCAGACTCTTGGTTCAGATACCAGAGCTGAGCCTTTGCTCATTCGAGCTACATTCCCATTTGGGTTTTCTATTTTTATTTCCTTCTGTCTTTACTTTCTGAACTCTTGTTTCTTCAAGCTGTGAGTCAGCTGTTAGCAGAGGTGCTGCCTCTGGACGGGTAAGCTGTAAATCCCAGCAGTTGCAGTGGAGGATTCCACTGGACATGTGAAGCTGTAATCCTCAACAGGCGAGACTTGTCTCGGACAGCAAGCTGTGTTGCTCAGCGGTTTGTAGGCTAAGCTGTAGTGCCCAGCAGACGCAAGCTGTACTGCGCAGCAGTAAGCCATACTCGGTTGAGTGTGGGGTGGACGTAGGTCTTTGACCGAACCACCTAAAAATCTTGGGTGCCTTGTGTTTGTGTGATTGTCCATGAACTGTGTGCGTGACTGAATCTTTTGATTATCTTCACAGATTACTTGTGCTTCTGCTCAGTTTATACACTCGAGTTAGTGTTTTAATAGATTTGCCTATATTTCGCATTAGAACCTCTTACTGGTTTTTAATTAGGCAGTAGATCTATTCACCCCCCTCTAGATCCACACTTCGTGGAGATAGACTGCGTCCATCTAACATAACACTTGGTATCAGAGCCATACTCTTCTACAGGGACTCATCGCCCGAAGAGGAAAGGCAAGATGGATGCTCGAGGGATGATAGCTGAAGGACACTCAACCACAAAGCCCCCATTCTTTGATGGATCTAACTACGCATACTGGAAGAACCGTATGCAAGTGTTTTTGAGGGCTAAGGATTACGAGATCTGGAAGGTAGTCAGCAAGGGACCTTATGAGCTATTTCCTAATGAGGAAGTCTAGACCAAGGAGGAGATCAGGAGGTCTACACTGAATTGGAGTGCCATAAACGCCATCCAGTGCTCTCTGCACCCTACAGAATTCTCCCGCGTATCAGCCTGCAAATCAGCTAAAGAGATGTGGGATGCACTGGAAGTCATTCATGAAGGGACCTCTCAGGTTAGAGAGCAGAAGGCTAATCTCCTTGTGTCAGAATACGAAGCATTCAAGATGAAGCCGAACGAGACCATCAAGGAGATGCACTCTCGATTAACTATCATTACAAATGGTCTCAGAGGTCTCGGGAAACCTCAGACTGAATATGATGTAGTGAAGAAGATACTACGCTCCCTGACTCATGCTTGGCATACTAAGGCTACAGTGATCGAGGAGTCAAGGGACTTGCGAAATACAAGGGCTGATGAGCTAATCGGCTCGCTGATGGCATATGAGATTAATATGCCAAAGATAGAAGAAGCTGAGAGGAAGAAGAAGCCGATAGCGCTGAAGGCTGGTTCTAGCAAATCCAGCAAATCTAGCTCCAGCAGTTCATCATCAGAGGAGAGCCTGAATGAAGAAGACATAACTCATTCTGAGATGGCCATGATGACCAGGGAGTTCAGGCGATTCCTCAGGAAAGGAGCAGGACGATTCAGCCAAAAGAAGTACAGTGGCGGACGAAGGGACAAAAGGTATAAACACAACCCTGCTAAGAAAACTGAAACTAATACTTGTTATCAATGCAGGAAACCAGGCCATCTGAAAGCTGACTGTCTAGAGAATCAGAAATACAAGGACAAGTCAAAGAGAAGGAACATGAAAGGGAAAGCAATGGTGAGTACCTAGAGTGATGAAGATGAAGGTTCCTTCAGTAGCAGCTCAGACAGTGAAGCCGAATCTGAGAAGCCCATTTGCCTTATGGCAACAAGCTCAGAAGACAGAGAAGAGGACTCAGATGAGGTAATCACTAGATTTAAAAATTTCACAATTGCTGATTGGGTAGATGCTTACCATGACATAGCTGATAGAGCTGATGATATTAGAAAAGAGAACAGGCATCTAAGAAGAAAGATCAATTCCATGCAAAATGATAAAACTCTAACTGATATAATTGCATGTCTAGAATCTGAGAATAAAAATTTGAAACTTACATGTTCTGAATTAGATGAAATCAGAAATGAGTTAAAAGCCTCTAAAGAAGACAATGAGAGGTTAGATAAAGAAGCTGATGAATGGAAGCTGAAAATCCAGAAATATGAAAGTGATATAAAAATTGTGAATGAAAAATATCAAGCTGTCCTAAGTGTGAATACAGAACTGAAAAAATCCATTGAAGACATTCAAAAGGATAATGAGGACAAGCTTAAAACCATTGAGAAGATGACCTAAGGTACTGATAATCTAAATGCTTTGTTAGGGTCAAAGGTCAACTTCAGAAAAGAGGGCCTAGGATTTAATTCAAGTGCAACGAAAATCTTTGGAATGAAAACTATTTCATTTGTTGCACAAAAAGAAAAAGGACCTCTAATTAGCATGAATTCAAACAATTCAATGAACAAAAATGCTAATCTGAAAAAGCCCAATGCTGAGGAGAAGGGCAAACAAAAGCTGAGTGAGCCTAGTAGAGCTAGCACATCTATGTAAAATCCCAAAGCTCAGTCTCAGGTTAGGGGTCAACCTAAACAGTCATATAAACCCCATATTAAGGGTACCAAGTCTCCACCATCACCACCACCTCTGAAGAAGACCCAATACACACCTATGAATAGGCCAGCAGGGTCCAAGGTGCAGGGGAGGCAGAATGCTTTTAGAGCTGAACCCAAACATTTCCACCAACGTAGAGCCCAGTCCGACTTCTTTGCACAGTCAACCTATCCAAATAGGTCAGTATGGACTAGGACTCAAGGAAGGTTTACAGGTCTTGGATATCAGGGTACACAGTCTTATAGGCCTTACCCTAGAAATTGGGTTGATGGGTATGGCAATTGGACACCTAGGAATCTAAATTTCTTTAGCCAGCCCAGGAACTACTATGGCCACAACTTCATGAATGCACCCCGGCCAAGGCACTGGCAAAGAAACAACACTGTCAATAATCATGCTGGTGCAAATAATAAGAAGACAAACAACAAGAAGAAAAGGAACAACAACATAAAGAAATCTGTAGAATCCACTGAACAAAATTCATTTAAACAAATGTGGATTCCGAAAAGTCTGCTTTCTTGCTTTGCTTCTATTTCATCTGTTCTGGAGCCAAATCAGTCTTGGGTTCCAAACCTCTCTACCTAATTGTGTATGCAGGTATGCCTGGCAGCCAAGAACAACTTGTGGTACTTGGATAGCAGCTGCTCCAGGCATATGACAGGGGATAAGGCCAAGTTCTGCATGCTGACAGAGAAACAAGGAGGCCTTGTCACCTTTGGCAGCAACACAAAAGGTAGAATTGTCGGATCAGGTAAAGTAGGTAAGTGTTCTACTTGTTGCATTGAGGATGTTATGTTGGTTGAAGGCTTAGCTTATAACTTACTTAGTATCAGCCAACTATGTGATAAAGGATGCAAAGTGCTTTTTGACTCTCAATGTTGCAAGGTCTTTGAACCTGATTCTGAGACTGTTAAATTTTCTGGTAAGAGGATAAATAACACTTACATGATAGATTTAGATGATATTCAACATTCTAACCTATGCCTTACTGCTAGTAGAGAAGACTTAGCATTCTTATGGCATCGTAGGTTAGGTCATGCTAGTTACACTGTTTTGCATAAACTGAATAAGCATGGCATGGTTAGAGGACTTCATGAAGTTTCCTTCAAGAAAGAAAATAAAATCTGTGATGCATGCACTCAGTCAATGATAACTAGAAAGTCATTTAAGTCTAGAACAGAAAATCTATCTTCTAAACCCTATGAGCTGATACACATGGACCTTTTTGGGCCAACCAGATATGTCAGCTTATTAGGGAGGAAGTATGGGTTTGTCATGGTAGATGACTTCTCTAGGTATACTTGGGTTTATTTCTTATCACATAAAAGTGATGCATTCTCAGAATTTCAGGAGTTCTATGTTAAAATAAATAAGAAAATTGAAAATATTTTGACTGATCATGGAGGTGAGTTTGAAAACTCACAGTTTGATGAATTCTGCAGGTCAAATGGAATTAACCATTGGTACTCCTCACCAAGGACACCTGAGCAGAATGGAGTAGTGGAGAGAAGGAACAGAACCCTAGTGGAGATGGGTCGTACACTCTTGGTTGAAGGTGGTCTACCAAGGAAGTTTTGGGCTGAAGTAGTAAATACTGCATGTTATGTAATTAACAGAGCCATGGTAAGACCTTCTACCCAGAAAACACCTTATGAGATCTTAAAGGGTAAGAATCCTTCTATTGCTCATTTCAAGGTTTTTGGTTATAAATGTTTCATTCATATTAATGATAAAAGAGACCTTGACAAATTTGAACCTAAAGGTGAACCAGGAATCTTTCTTGGTTATTCTGAAAATACCCGAGCATATAGAGTGTATAATCTGAATTCCAAAACTGTTGAAGAATCTCCACATATAGTTTTTGATGAATCCTTATTAAAGACTGATGTTGGTCAATGCAGGAATGAAGACAGTGGTGATATTCTGAAAGAAGAAAATTCTGCAGACCAATCCGAAAATTAGGAAGGAAGTGAAGAGCCTAATGAAGAAGAGCCTACAGCTCATGGGGAGGTAAATCAAACTTATGACAATCCAATTATTAACATTAGATATCTTAAAGATCATCCTGTAGATAATGTAATTGGAAATCTGCATGATCCCCCTAGGACTAGAGGCCACTTGAGAATTCAAAATGAATTGAATGCTTATGCTTTTGTTTCAAATGTTTAACCCATGTCCATTGACTGTGCTCTCAAAGATGTGCATTGGATTAATGCCATGCATGAGGAGCTCAATCAATTTGACAGGAATAAGGTGTGGCATTTGGTTCCACCTCCTGATCATGAAACAGTCATAGGGACTAAATGGGTGTTCAGAAATAAAACTAATGAATCCGAGAATGTCATTAAAAATAAAGCTAGACTTGTAGCTCAGGGGTATAATCAGGAATTTAGTATAGACTTTGAAGAGTCTTTTGCCCCTGTAGCCAGGTTAGAAGCTATCAGAATATTATTGGCTTATGCATGTTCCCTAGGAATAAATCTTCAGCAGATGGATGTGAAATCTACTTTTTTAAATGGAGAAATTAGTGAGGATGTCTATGTGAGGCAGCCTCCTGGGTTTGAATGCTTAGACTTCCCCAATCATGTTTATAAACTCAAAAAGGCTCTCTATGGTTTAAAGTAAGCTCCTAGAGCTTGGTATGACAGGTTGAGCAAATTCCTCACTAACAAGAACTTCACAAGAGGTGTAGTTGATCAAACATTCTTTACCAAGGTGAGTCATTCAGATATTCTTATCATTCAAATTTATGTGGATGACATTATGTTTGGGTCAACTAACCCCAAATTGTGTGAGGAATTCTCTCAGATAATGACTAATGAGTTTGAAATGAGCTCAATGGGCGAGCTCAAATTATTTCTTAGACTGCAGGTTATACAAACAAAGGATGGAACTTTCATCTCTCAGTCCAAGTACATAAAGAATTTATTGAAGAAGTACAAAATGGACAACCTCAAGGAAATAGCTGCTCCAATGGGTACCTCAACCAGTTTGGATGAAGATCCTCAAGGTAAACCAGTGGACCAAAGGCTATATAGAGGTATGATCGGATCTCTTCTATATTTTACAGCATCTAGGCCTGATATTCAATTTTTCTGTGTTTTTATGCTCTAGATTTCAGGCTAGTCCTAAAGAAACTCATCTTAAGGCTGTGAAAAGGATTTTTAGGTATTTACTAGGCACCCAACAGCTAGGTCTATGGTATCCTGCTAGGTGTGAGTTAGAACTTCTAGCCTACACTGATGCAGACTATGTTGGGTGTCGAGTAGATAGAAAAAGTACTAGTGGCTACTATCAATTCTTAGGTGGCTGTCTAGTATCTTGGGCATCTAAGAAGCAACACACTGTAGCCTTGTCTACAGCTGAAGCTAAATATGTTGCTGCAGGTAATTGTGCTGCCCAAGTACTATGGATCAAGCACCAACTGGATGATTATCAGATAAAATTGAGATGTATTCCAATGTTATGTGATAATACTAGTGCTATATGCCTTGCTAAAAATCCTGTTCATCATTCTAGGACTAAGCATATAGAGATAAAACACCATTTTCTGAGAGATGTTGTAAATAAAAATGAAATTGAAATGAACTTCATTGAAACTGAAAAATAAATTGCTGATATTTTTACTAACCCTCTTGGGAATGAAAGGTTTAAATTTCTTAGAAGAGAACTTGGCTTGTGTAAATTTCAGCATGATGAATAATTTGTTCAGCTGTTTTGAATAAAGTTTCTGATTTGGACTTGGACCTGATAACTTGAATAAAATCATGTGAATGTTGATTGTTGCAACAGACTCATGATCATGCATGACATTCAAATTTTTTTTTTTGCATCATACTCATGATCATCATTGCATTTCATTTAGTCATGACTGTGTCTAAGCAATCTCTCATCTAAAACCACATGCATATAGAACTGCTTTGCACTGCATTTCTTCGCATAACCCTGGTATATCAAATGGTAAGTTACTAAAGGGCAGGGAAATCTGTCTAGAGGTTCTTACTATGAGTGAGATGGTCCTTGTGACCAAGTTCTCCGCCTAGTACCAAGGGTCAAGTCTTCATGAGTAGAGTAATGCATATCATAACAGTGGTATCTAATTCCTGCCATTCATTAGCAAAACTGCATGCATATAGACAGGGGGAGTATTGTTAAAAATTCAAGAGTGGTCATCAACTTTCTTGAATTCATTCATTCTTTGACTCTGAATGATTGAGTCTGACATATGGCAATCTGTTAGTCAGTTCTAATTCCTAAGCAATAGAAAATAGACTTCTTCAGTTATAAGAATTTCAATTGCTTAAAGACTGACTTAATGGTTTAAATTTTATAATTTTTGGAGTTTAAAGATTGCAATCAGTAAATAAGAAAGCTGAAAATTGATAAAACTTTCAACCCTTTTCTTATTTCATGTCAGACAAAGCTACTTATATCTGAAATCTGAAAACTCATCTGAAATCATGTTAGAGAAGCCTAGCATGTGTATTGTTTTTAAACAAGTCATTCTGAAACAGATAAAGGACAGCTAAGATAATGTTGAAAATCTTGAAAACTACATGAAAAATAACATTGGCAGAGTAATGACTGGTAAATCACTGAGAAACTGAGTGATCCATCAAAGAAGTGGACAACACTCATGTCATGAGGTGTATCAGCTATCTCTGTATAAAATGATCAAACCAGTAGGTTGGTTTCACTGAGTACCTGGGGGTAACTGGCATCTGATAAACGTGTACCCTCACATAAAAAGGTGTAAATCAGTTTTATTGTGTTTGATCATAGGCAGAATGGTCCATGATGTTGAGTATCTAGGGGTATTGGCGGCTGATAAACGTATACCCTTACGTAAAAAGGCAAATGGTACCTGAATACCCTAAATGAACTCATATTAAAAATGCTGTTCCTTCACAAGAAATTTCTTGGATGTCAATTTGTTTACTTTCAATACATGACCTGGTATCTCTTAATCATCTTTTTAATGAGTCTATGAAAGTAAGATATTTTGAAACTAAATCTCTCATGCAAATGTGATTCGGGTTTATTGTTTTTATCATGCACAGAATACTTATCCATTGATTGTAGTGCATGAACTCAAAATTTTATAGTCTTTAAACCAGAATTCTATCTGAAAGTAGTTTATAACTTCATATGACTGAAGACTCTGTGCTTTAGAATGCTTATTTCTGAACTACTTGTTCAGAATGCCAATCAGATGATATCTCTTGTTCCTTCCCTTGTACTCACTTTCCCTCCTCATTATTGATGGCAAAGGGGGAGAATATTGTTTGAATTCTGAATTCATTCCAGGGGAAGTGTATGCATTATGTTATGGCAAAGGGGGAGATTTTGTTAGCAGGGAGTTGCTTACATTTCATAGCATGCATGCATAGCATATGCATGACAATCTGAATAACAAATCATGTCTTTCATCATCTGTATGACAGGTAATTGCTATTCTATATGATAGGGGGTTGCCATCATCAAAAAGTGGGAGATTGTTGTGACTCCTCTGTGTTGATGATGTTGACAATATGTTTCACTTCATTAGCAACACCTTGTTTTGATTGATTGGCAACTGTTTATGCTTTGATAAAATTATTCTTATCAGATTGTATGTGTGTTCCATGCATTTTACAGGTTCACACACTGCACACACACTCAAAGTCTACACATTGCACGTAGAGTCTATACACTACCTTGTGTTGTGTTTGTGCATCGCTTAGAACATGTCTATACATTCATGCATCATGGGTCGACCCCCTTCTTTGATGGGTCGATTCCCCCCAGATATCCAAGTCTATACAACTGCCCATCTTATTTAGTGTTTCATGCAGCGTCAACGCAGTAAGTGTGTACATTGCATTAGCTAAGTCTGTACACTGTTCCCCTTCTTAGATGCGTCGACGCCCCCAGAATTCCAAGTCTATACACTCGTCTTCATGCATAGCAGAGTCCATACATTGTAGCTCATATAACTAGCAAGTCTATACATTGTTTCAGCGTCTCATGCAGCGTCTTATTTGAAGTCCATACATTGCATTGCATTGTCTAAGTGTGTACATCGTCCGTCTTATTTGAAGTCCATACAATGCATTGCATTGGCTAAGTGTGTACATCGTCCGTATCATTAGAAGTCTATACATTGGAAGTATGTACATCGGACTGTTCATGCATCAACATTCAAAGTCCATACATTGGACTATAGCATGCACGAAGGTAAGTCCAAACATTGGACTGTAGCATGCATTAGTGAAGTCTGTATAGTGTCATGCATTGTTCTTCAAGTCCATACACTGCACTATAGATTGCTCGAGGTGAAGTCTGTACATCCATCAGTGAACTTCTAAGTCTGTACATCCACTAGTTCAACTTGCAAGTCTATACATCGGTAGCTTTACCGACGTTGCACTCAAAGTCTATACACTAATAGCTTTACCGTCATTTCCCTGGGCAAGTCTGTACATCGCAGTTGAGTGGAAGTATGTACAGCCGTTGTGTTGCCAAACTCTACACATTGTGAAAGTCTGTACATCGTTCAGTTGTCTTGGCAAACTCTATACATTGTGCACTTTCAAGTCTATACAGACTTTGCCTTGCTCAAGTCTGTACATCGCCCAATTGGCAAGTCCATACATTGGAAGTCTATACATTCGTTTGCCTTGCATCATTCATCTTGTCTGTACAGCCCTTTCGCTTGGCAAGTCTATACATTGTGAATGTCTATACACTCGATTGCCTTGCTTTGATGAAGTCTGTACAAAGTTTCCTTTGGCAAGCTTGTACATTGTTCATGATATCTGAACAACGAGCAAGTCTGTACATCAGACTAGTCTGCATCGGCTAAGTCCATACATTGTCCAGTGCATTGCATGCATCGTTCTTGAAGTCTGTACATCAAGCTGAAGGCTGCCTAACTCTATACATAGTCTGTCTTCCTTAGAGTCTAATGCATAACATGAAGTCTGTACATCGCACAGCATTCAAGTCTGCACATTATGCATCATATGAATTCAAGTCTGTACATTGTGCATCTTTGAGTTGAAGTCCATACATCGTCAGTTGTCTGTCCAAGTTGTTACATTGCCTAAGTCCATACGTTGGCTACTGAATGTTCTGCAGAGTCTGTACATTACATTCGAGCTCACAAAGTTCATACAGTGAAGTCTATACAATGCATTCAATCCTGCAAAGTCTATACAAGGTTTAATACTTAAACTGATGATTCTATTTCGATTGTCTGACAGGGATTCTTTGCTGGTATTGATGACCAGACTCGTGATCCAAGGAGGACGAGGTGCTGTGATGGTGACACGTGGAAGCAGCCCATCAAGGATGCTACCATGTGGATGAAATTGCCTCGGATCTGGCGAATTCTCTGGGCGAAAATGTGGAAGCCACGCGCCCTTATCCAATCTGCTGCTGTATATATATGAGTCTTCGTCTTCAGATGAAGGCTGATCGATCGAAGAAGTGGCAAGTCTATACAGTGAGAGTAGAAGCCTGAAGCAGCAGAGAGCCACCGATCCACAGAGAGAAGAAAAATAGAGAAGAAGAAAAAGAGAGAAGAGAAGAAAAGAGAGATGAGTTGAGAGAGTGAGATTGAGAGAGTTTGATTGAGAGGTTGTATCTCAGACTCTTGGTTCAGATACCAGAGCTGAGCCTTTGCTCATTCGAGCTACATTCCCATTTGGGTTTTCTATTTTTATTTGCTTCTGTCTTTACTTTCCAAACTCTTGTTTCTTCAAGCTGTGAGTCAGCTGTTAGGAGAGGTGCTGCCTCTGGACGGGTAAGCTATAAACCCCAGCAGTTGTAGTGGAGGATTCCACTGGACAGGTGAAGCTGTAATCCTCAGCAGGCGAGACTTGTCTCGGACAGCAAGCTGTGTTGCTCAGTGATTTGTAGGCCAAGCTGTAGTGCCTAGCAGACGCAAGCTATACTGTGTAGCAGTAAGTCATACTCGGTTGAGTGTGGGGTGGACGTAGGTCTTTGACCGAACCACCTAAAAATCTTGGGTGCCTTGTGTTTGTGTGATTGTCCATGAACTATGTGCGTGACTGAATCTTTTGATTATCTTCACAGATTGCTTGTGCTTCTGCTCAGTTTATACACTCGAGTTAGTGTTTTAATAGATTTTCCTATATTCTGCATTAGAACCTCTTACTGGTTTTTAATTAGGCAGTAGATCTATTCACCCCCCTCTAGATCCACACTTCGCGGAGATAGACTGCGTCCATCTAACATAACACTGGCTTGGTAATTGTTGTTATATGTAAATTCTACCAGAGGCAAGTGATCATGCCAACTACCTCCAAAATCAATAACACAAGCCCTGAGCATGTCTTCTACCACCTGATTCGTTCTTTCTGTCTGACCATCAGTTTGTGGATGAAAGGCTATGCTGAAATTCAATCTAGTCCCTAGTGACTATTGTAGACCCTTCCAAAATTATGATGTGAATCGAGGATCTCTATCAGATATAATAGTGACTGGGACACCATGTAATTTAACAATTTTCCTTATGTATAATGCTGCCAGGATATCCACAGACCATCAACTTTTGATTGGTATGAAACGTGCAGATTTAGTTAATCGGTCTATGATTACCCATATACCATCGTGTCCACCTCTTGTCTTAGGTAACCCCATAATGAAATCCATCCCTATACTCTCCCACTTCCATTCAAGAATATTCAAGGGATGCAGTTTACCTGCGGGTCAAAAATGCTCTGCCTTTACTTGTTGACAAGTGAGACAGTGAGACACAAAATCAGCTATTTCTCTCTTCATGTTGGGCCACCAGAAATTTCTTTTGAGATGTTGATACATTTTTGTACTACCTGGGTGAATGGTATACCTGGATTTATGTGCTTCTTCTAGAATCAATTTCTTCGTATCCTCGTGCTCCAGTACACACACTCGGCCCTTGAATAGCAATCTTCCATCCTCCGTAATAGAGAAATCCGGCCGTTGTTCAATATTAGCCTTAATTTCTAGTCACACGAGATCATCATTTTACAACTTAACTAGATCCTCTATTAAGGTAGGCTAAGCTCGGATATTAGCCATGAAGCAATCTTCTTCCTTCATGTCAATATCTAAGTTCCACTGAGCAAATTGAGAAATAAGATTAGTCATACTAATCATAAGACTTGATAGCATACCCTTTGATTTTTTGCTGAGTGTATCTGCAACCGCATTAGTCTTGTCAGGATGATATTGAATAGAAAAATTAAAATCCTTGAGATATTCCAACCATCTTTTCTGCCTCATATTTAGCTGAGAAAATAAGTATTTCAAGCTTTTGTGGTCCGAGTAGACCGTAAACTTTTCTCCATAGAGATAATGACGCTAAATTTTCAAGGCGAAAATGACAGCTGCTAATTCCAAATCATGTACAGGATAATTTTCCTCGTGACGTTTCACTTGTCTTGAAGAATAACAGATTACTTTTCCATTTTACATGGGGACACACCCTAAGCCAATGCCAGATGCATCCGTATATACTTCGAATCCACCACCTTCTATCGGTAGTGATAGAATAGGAGCTGCAGTAAGATGATTCTTAAGAGTTTGGAAACTCTTCTCACATTCCTCTGATCAGACAAAATGATTTTCCTTTCTCGTGAGTCTAGTTAAAGGAACTACAATCTTTAAGAAGTCCTTAATGAATCTTCTATAATAACCAGCTAGACCCAAAAAACTTCATACTTCTGATACGGTCGTTGGTCGGCTCCAATTCTTGACAGTTCCTACCTTAGAAGGATCCACCACAATACCTTCTTTTGAAATAATGTGGCCTAGGAATGAAACTTCCTTGAGCAAGAATTCACATTTATTTAGCTTGGCATAGAGTTTATGTTCTTTAAGTGTTTGCAAAGCTATTTTCAAATGTTCTTCATGTTCCTCCATTGTCTTAGAGTATATCAAGATATCATCAATGAAGACGATGATAAATTGGTCCAGAAATGGTTGGAAGACACTGTTCATAAGTTGCATGAATGCTACCGGGACATTAGTTAATCCGAATGGCATTACTACGAATTCATAGTGGCCATAACGACTTCGAAAAGTTGATTTATAAATGTCATCTTCTTTAATTCATAAGCTGATGATAACCTGATCTGAGGTCAATCTTAGAGAAATATTCTGCTCCTGAAAGCTGATCGAAGAGCTCATCAATACGCGGCAATAGATACTTGTTTTTAATTGTGAGTTGATTCAGTCGCCGGTAATCGATGCATAGCATGAGAGAACCATCCTTTTTCTTGACAAATAGAACCGGCGCACCCCAAGGGGATGTGCTGGGTCTGATGAAGCCCTTGTCTAGAATTCCTGCAACTGCCTTTTTAATTCCTTGAGTTCTGTCGGAGACATCCTGTAAGGGGCTATAGAAACAGGTGCTGCTCCTGGGATGAGTTCAATAGTGAAGTTCACTTCCCTCTCGGGCGGTAAACTGGGTAATTCGGATGGAAACACATCGGGGAACTCACTTAGAATAGGAATGTCTGCTAAAATAATCTTCTTGGATTCGGTAACAATGATAGAAGCAAGAAAAACTTCACATCCTTGCGAGATAAGTTTGCGAGCGTGAAGAGAAGATATGATAGTAGGATGCTTCTTGTACTTAATGCCAAGGAAGGAAAATCTTGGAAGACCGAGTTTTCGAAAGGATATAATCCTATTTCGGCAATTGATATAAGCATCATGATCTACAAGCCAATCTACCCCCTAAAATGGCATCATAACCTTTCATGTCAAGGCATACTAAGTTTGCGGGGAGATTGTGACCTTCTACTATCACTTCGCTATCAGGATAATAGTCGGTAAGCTTTGTTCCAGAACCTAAGGGTGTGGTAATAGCGAGATCTGAAGGTAGGGAAACTAATGCAATTGATCATGTTTTTGTAAAAGTAGTGGAGATAAAAGAATGAGAGGCACCAGTATCAAATAGCACAAATGCAGGGCGAGAACAGATTTTAAGAGTACCTTCCATAAGCCCACCATCCCTGGGCGCTTCCTCTTCTTCTAGAACGGCATTGAGGCGAGCCTGCCTCCTACGTCCTCCACCAGACGATTGGTCTTTCATAACGGGGCAATCTGGCATGCGATGCTCCCTGCTTCCACAACGTAAACAAGCGCCGAGGCACTTCCAGCACTCCTCAACCGAATGGCCGAATTTTTCACAAAATGTGCAAGCCGTGGCGACCTGCTCCTTCTCCTCCTTGATTTTCTTTTGCTTATGGGAACTTCCACCATTCCCATTCCTGGATCTCTTCTTACTATCACAACTCTTGTAGGGCTCCGTGATGTTGAACTTGTCTTTCTTATAACGCCGATCTGAGCGTCGGCTAGACTCTTCTCCTTTCCCTTTTAATTTCTGGGCCTTCTCTAAGGTCCTTTCACACAAATACGCTCGTTGAACCATTTCCGCATAAGTACGGATGTTTTGGGTCCCGAGCTGCTGAATGAAACTGGGCCGTAACCCATCCATGAACTGATTTGCCTTCAATAAATCGGTGCTGATAAGATGTGGTGCGTAAGGTGCAAGCCTTGAGAATTGCAGTTCATATTCGGCAACCGTCATCATTCCTTGCCAAAGAGCGGTGAACTCCATAGCCTTTCGTTCCTTTACGTGCTCAGAAAAGTACTTGGCACGGAATAGGGTAAGAAAATCATCCCATGTATGAGGTGCATCGACCAGAGGTGCCGGAACCGACTTCCACCATGTACGGGCATCTTTGTTGAGTTGAAAGGTTGCGAGACGCATCTTATCACGCCCCGAGAGCGGAAGATACCCGGAGACGCGTGACGAGTTTATATCAATCATGTCAATCAGAGTATTAGTGTATTCGACACCAAAATCAGAGATGCGCAAAAGTAAAGAGAACCCAATCCTTTATTCCTTCATTAGAATATGTCTATTACAAACCTTGAAGTACTAACTAAAATAAAGAAAAAATACAAGGTTGACTCAAGAAAATATGCAAAAAAACTAGATAACACGGAGGAAGCTCTATCTCTTTCACTCTTGACCATCCCCTTCAGATTGAGTTCCCTCATCGTCGGACTTACCTGAAACGTAAGGAAACACTGAGTGAGCGAACACTCAGTAGGAAATTATATCTCAAGAGCTAGCAAGGGGTTTAAGTAATTACACTTTCCATGAATGCACTATAGCTATACATGCTCGCAAAACGACAAGATAGAGAGATAGTATGACAATAAGATAGCAAGAAGAACTAGTCATGAACTTTCAAGAACTTATATCAAAAGATATCAAGATATTCAAGTAAGTAAACTCATCATGTTATGTTGGAATTTGGCTATTATGTTTCAAGTCAAGCAAGTATGAAATTACCCTTTCTCGGGCCACGCAAGTCATGTAATATCAAGTCAAGTACAAGTACAAGATTTGTGGAATGTTCAATCAAGCTAGTCATGCACTTCGGTATAATGCCAATACCGTGATCAATCAACTCCCATGGGCACAAGTACTTTCGGGTGCTCCTCCCAGGACCAGATCGGGCCCTATATGCGTAGGCATTAATCATGTATTTTAACATCCACTTTTGTATATTGCCAATATGGAATTTCAAGAATAAAGCTTGTAGACATGTAGGATAAACTTGGATAGAATAGAGTCCAAAAATATGACACTTGACATAGAATGACGATAATAACGGTACAATCATGATTATCGATAAAACTAGGTGGAATTGGTTCCCCTAGCTTGGGTACCATGACAAACAAGTATGGACACTCTTTATATAGAATTGAGGTCCACATGAACAGCACATCAATGGCAAGCCGTCCTCATTCTTAATATAGAATTAAGGTCCACAAGAGCATCATGTTGAATATAGAATTGGGGTTTACAAGAACAGCATCAAATGGCATGATAACCTCATCCCATTAAGAGAATTCTCATGATACACACTTTGCATAACATGAGGGCCGGTATACCATGTTTCTTTAGAGTGACATGGCAAAATAGTGTAATGGGTTTTTATGGTACAACCAGCTCAGTCGGCCTTGAGGGAATCTAAGGCTGCGAGGAGACTTACGGAGGTCTCTATGACTAACTCGCTAGTCCAAAGGAACGGAATGTCCAATGGAGAGCTTGTATGTCAATGAGAATTGAGAGGGTAATGCGATAAATCGTCGTAGAAATATGGGACTATACTCACGGACTGGAATATAGTGCCGATATATATATATATATATAATGAAACTCTCGGTTAACAGTAATCAGTGAAACAGTAATGCAGGAAAATAGCGACTTTGGTAAAGCCGTTTTTCATGAAATTAACGCCTTAATCAGGGGCGTTTATATTAAATTTGACGACGTACATAGAAGTCATCCTTTCAATATTTCTAATTTACAGAATATTAATAATCTAGAATTTTTAACAGAAACGCGCCCTGGACAGGGGCGTGACTCTTCAATATGCGCCCTGGTCTGGGGCGTCAGTTAAACATGAGACGACCTGGACAAGGTCGTGAATTCAAGAATTTATCAATTTTCAAATGATCAAATTTCAAGATAGAGGGTCAGGAAAAATAACAGGATTCCACATGTAAACTCATGCAATATATTTTAATCATGGTTACATCGATATTAATTATTAAACATGGGTATTAATTATGTGAAATTGACGACTCCTGTGAAGGGCGTCAAACAATAATTAGCGCCCTAGTGTGGGTCGCTTCTTCAAACTAGCGCCCTGGTCAAGGGCGTTTCCTTTTTGCAATTACATAGAAAACATCTTGAAAACACAAAAGAACTATATGCATGCACGACCGATGATATTATTTAAGATATTAAGCTAGTTTGGGCTACGATCTTGAGAAAACCTACGTTTATGAAGATTTTGACCGACGAACGGATGAAGGTTCAATAATAACGATGCTCTGATCTTCCGGAAGTAGAGGAAGATGATAAGGAAAAACTCCTCCGACAATTCGGTAGTTTGAAGAAGATGTAGACGATGATGAAGACCCTTCGTTCTTCAGCACGTCAACCTACAGAACACATGAAGAATATTAGTATCCTTCATGACTAAGAATTATGGACAGAGGAAGAAAACGGTACGAAGAACCACCTGTTCTTCACGCAGCAGCAACAGCTTTAGGGTTTCATCGGACAGGGTTATTTATAGGATTTTGGGCATCCTAATAGAGTTAGAATTTGATTAAGGGTAGTATTCCCTTGATAGAGTCCTTACTATATTCTACCCTCGACGTAGTTATCCATAACTTGCTCTGGATAGACTCCTGGGTCGAACGAAACTCGAACTGAATTAACGTCTTAAGCGAGGGCGTCGAATTTAAATTGACGCCTTGTCTAGCGTCATTACTTATGTAAAACGCGCCCAAGTAGAGGGCGTTTCATTTCCTTTCCTAAATTTTATCTTTCGTCGTTTGAAATTTGACGCCCTATTGTCTAGGCGTCCTTTTTAAATTAACGCCTTAGATAGAGGCGTTTCCTTTTGAATCAGTGCCTTTATAAAAGGCGTTATTTTTCCTTTAATGATTTACTCATTTAGGCTCTTTGTCATCTATTCACTTATCTTTTATTTTTAATTTGAAAAAAATCTTATTTTTATCTGGGTTGCTACACATCTTCTCTTGATCGGTGCATTGAATAACATCAAAGAAACAATTCATTTCGTCTATCCAGTTCTCCGCTTCATCCAGATTAGAAGAACCATAGAAACGCGGAGGGTTTAAGCTCCGAAAGTTGCGATGTAAATCACCAGCCCTTGCTCCTGCGCCAGCTTGCGCCATGGTTTGTAATGCCTGAGTGAGGCCAGCAACTGTTTGTTGCATGCCATCCCAATTTACGTGATGATCCATGGTAATAATTGTTAGATCTAGAGGGGGGTGAATGGATCTTAAATAAAAAGATTTGCCGATTTAAACATCGTTAAGTATGAACTTCTTTCAACTAGATGATCTACCAATCTGAGGAAGCGCAGTAAAGCACCAAGCAAGACAAGGCAGATCACTCAGAATAGAAAATGGCTAAGGGATGGCCTTGAATCCTTTAGAGGTAATCTGTAAACTAGTGGGGAAAGATTCTAAGGCACACACACAAATCAAACACTTCACGGATTTGACGAATCAGGCAATCAATAAATTGAACAGGCGGCGCACACCCAACCTGACAAGGGCCCCTGTGAGAGAAGTAGAAGGTAGGAGCAAACTCACAAGGCAAACCACAGAACACTAGGATTTTAGGTGGTTCGGCCAGACCCATAGTCTGCCTACGTCCACCCCTCACTCAAACCGAGTGAGGATTCCACTAACCCAAGCTGGAGTTCAAAGCAGACCCAGTCTGTAACAAACGTTACCTTACAGCTTGACCCTAAGGAACACTCTCCTCTCTTCCTCCAAACTGGAGGGAACCACTAGTGACAGCCCGTCACTAGCAACCGAAGACACAGTCTCCCTTCTCCTGAGTCCATAGGAGGAAACCCGACTTCAAACCTGAGGATCGGAAGAACACTAATGAAAAATGGAAAGAGCAAACAAAAAAAAAACAAAACGAGAAACAGAAACAAATGTAGCTCCGTAGGAGCAACTTGGCTTGGATCTGATCCAGAGGCCAATACAACTCTGATCTTCAGGAAAGACTCTCTCTACCCTTCTCTATTCTCTTCTCAGCTCATTTCTCCTTCTTTCTCTTTCTTTCTTGCTGCTCACTCATTGGTTCTTCTTCTTCTTCTCTCTCAGCTCCCACTCTCTTCCATTCTTGCGCCTCACTCTTTTCTTTTCTTGATTGGGTTCTTCTTCTGCTGGATGCACTCCTTTTTAGATGGGCTCTAGCGGCACCCTTTTTCAGCACCTTCTTTCTTCTTCGAAGGGTAATGTAGCTTTATATAGGAACAGGGGATTCATATGGATCAAGCAGCAGAACCCTACTGAAATTTCATTGGTCCACATGTTGAGGAATAAAGAGTTCCTCTCCTTGGATCACATGCCTATCATTTGCCCCCTTTATCCACGAGCTAGCTTTCTCCCATCTCAGAGAGCACGTGCCTCTTCTGCAACCTAACTTGTTCACTGTAAAAGACAGAGTATCGTTTTAGGATCACTTGCAGAATATTCAAGTTTATCACATGGAAGAGCAGACCTTGTCCAGACCTTAGGCTTAATTAAACCAGATGTGCACTGACCGTGAAATGCGTAAGCAGACAAATGCACAGACCTAAACTAAGTGTGCTACAATGCATTGCACTGACTATATCGATGAACCGACATAGTGGAATGCACAGTCCTTTTAAAAACTTGCACCAAGTTCTGCTTAGAGTAATGCATGGAGTTGCCTAATAAAGTGCTGCACAAACCTACAGGTCGGTGCAAAGATTACACCGAGGCAGAAGATGCAGTGACCTTTACAAGCTAGGTGCATAGATTGCACTGAGGTAAAGAATGCACTGACCTCCTCCTCTATGCTTAAAAAAAACATGCTGGCAGCAACCACTATGCACCGACGTCTACAGTGATTGCACCGAATTGATATCTGCACTGACCCCGCAAGGCAAACTATGCACCAACCTAGTGAATGCCTCAAGCATATATACGCATGGACCTTGTGAGTGCTTTATACAGGAACTTACACAGACGATGTATGGTGACACAAAGCGAGCACTGAGTATATGAATGCATAAGGCTGAAATTTGCACAGAGACAGAATAAGCACCGACCTCTTATATGCTTGAAAAAGACATGCATTGACCCAATGAGCAAAACTTGCACGGACTCTAGTATGCACATACTTATATGTTGCATTAGCCCAAAGCATGCAGCATGAAAAATGCATCAATTCTAAGAGAAATATATATATCTTGCAAATGAATATGATGACAACATTAATGCACAAAAATCAAGACCCATTAAACAATCCTCATCACTGCACAATGTAATGACCAGATGCATCATCATACAAACTTACATTCAAGCACATGATCACTCATATGCATGATCATACAAACTTTCATTCAAGCACATGATGACTCATAGTGTTTGCTATCATCAAAATCAAAGGAGCACAGCAATCTCCCCCTTTTTGATGATGGCAACACTATGACATGAGAATAAAGCAAGATAAAGATGCAAACACGCATGTCAAACCATGTCAAACTTCTTCTCCCCCTTTGACGTCATCAAAAAGAAAGTAGTTTGATACGAGAAATACAAACATGCATGATATGAAGGAATCAAAATCTCCCCCCGAGCTAAATGGCACAATAAAATATTTTCTCAGTAACACACCCTTTGGATGAATGAATCAATTCAGCAAAACATAGGGGCAAACAAAGATGAAATCGGCCCATGATAGATTCTATGGGAGTAGCTGACACCAAAGGAGATAAATTTCTGGAAGAACAAGGATAATCAGAATGAGCAAGGGTAGTCACATAGTTCATGAAATACTTATGCTCCCCCTGAAATCAAGACATGGTGAAGATTAGTTAGTGAGCAATGACAAAGACTAACCAGAGGGTTTACAATAAGGTTCAATCAAGATTTTCAATGAGATACCAAAAACATAAATCTAAGAGAGTGAATATTTCAGAGTCTTCCATTATAAGGGCTTATGAATGAACTTTATTAATCAGCATGGTTTAAACATGATGCATATACAGTTTGTCAAAAAGTTCTTTACTCATATCTAAGTTCAGATTTAATAAAAGTGAACCAAGCCCTCATGCTAACATGTTGATTAACCTCCCTACATCTTACTCAATCAATTTCAATGACTTCTTTAGGAAAAAATAATCATGAGTATTGAGGTTAAACAATTTGACATTTCTGACAAATAACCATTTGGGTTCAGCAGAGTTTTCATTTCTTTTCATTTTCAGAACAGTCAGGGATAATTCATGCCTTCCGTCGTAAGGGTAGACGCTGATTAGACGCCAGTACCCCTAGCTTACTCAGCAGAATGTACCATTCTATTTCAGGTATAGATATCACATTTTTGCGTAAGGGTACACGTTTACCAGACGCAGGTACCCCTAGATACTCAGTGTGACTAACCTTTGTTAGTTTTCTGAACAGAGTTAGCTAAGAAGATCATGACTTTGGGTCCATTGTCTTTGACAAGGATCCTAGTTTCTCAGCGCATTTAGCCATTGCTCTGCCATTTACATTACAGAAATAACATTTAGATACAGCTACCCATATGGTTTTGAAAGAAAAGACTTGTTTAAAGACAATACAAATTTCATGTATTTCAACCAAAAAGGTCATGATTTCAAAATTTCAGATTACAGAATGTTTTTCAAGGTATAACATGAAACATTTGGTTAAAGTTTATTAAAAAAAACTGATTCAGATATTTTCATGGCATTTTAGAGGCAGGCTGAAAATACATTAAACTTAAACCAATTTGATCTTTTCAGAACATTCATAGTTCCATATAATGGAAGATTCCTAGTACAGATGTTTTTCAGATTTATGAATGAGGTACGCATATTGAAATCTCCCTAAATTTTAGATTGAAGAGGGAACAACTCAATTCAAGGAGGTGACCAAACAATTCGGACTAGGACAAGAGCTCCCCCTAAGAGTATGCATGGCAATTGCTCTTTTTGGTATTTTTAATATGAATGCTATGCAATAAACAAAGTGTATGCGCATGTATTGAGCCATCACATATGACATGAAGACCATTCAGGAGAGGTTTAAACTAACAAAATATGCGTGAAGCACAGAAATTATCTAGACAGACTCCCCTTATCTATATGCCAAACGAAACATATGCATGAGGCACAACCAATGCAATAATCAAATGTAGAAATAAACATTTAAGCATGAAGGTTCTAACTAACAGATCAGGAATGGTATTTATCTATCTAAAAGGAATTCAAATTACCAAACCTGTAGAGAGCAAAATTTGGGGTTTTACCATACTCAGGTGTCTTGGCTTATTGAACTCCCCCTTTTTGTTTCCAAGGCACTCCTGCAAAATAAAAATCTTATTATGGAGTTTTAGGTACCCAAGAGTTCTTGGGTCCCGAAATGTTAGTGCCACTATGTAAGGAACCTTTCAGAAATCTTTGGGCTTTCAGATCATCATATTTCATAAGATGACAATTATCCTTACAATGTCAAAACCGACCACAGTAATGGCAAGATGAAGTAGATTTTAAACTCTTTTCATGCACATTGGTATTAACATGGAATCTAAGCGCATATTCATGAAAATTTCTGTATTTATCATGGAGGATATTTCTTTTATTGCCCCCAAACACATTCTCATTCACGGGTGATCTGGGATATTTAAAGTTTACATTTCTTTCCTGGACATACCAATAGTCCTTGACTGTATGGCCAAACTTCCCACAATTAAAACGAGATGAGTAGTTTCTTTTTTTAATGACAGACCAGCATTCACTAGCCAGATGGCCTGAGTTCTAGCAATTGAAGCACCTAGAAGATTTTCTTTTGAAAGGAAATTCATCTCTACCGAAGGCATTCTGATTTGCAGGGAACCTAACATGTTTAGAGTGAACTTTTCCCTGAGCATTCCAGCAATGGGCAACAATGTGGCCCATCTTGCCACAGTGAAAACATTAAATTTTTTTATTTTGAAATCCATGATTCTTGAGATGAATTTTCTTGGTATGCATTTTACTGGCATTCAGATCATCTAAATCCATTAATTCACATTCATGCATTTGATGACCAGTCTTGTGACATTAATGACATGCCATGGTTTTCTTGCGTGCATATGTGTATGTGGGTGATTTATGAACAACATGCACAGGGGTGGCAGTGTCCTTTTTGTTCTTTTCTTTTTGTTTTTCAGTTGTCTTCGTGGATTTTTGTTCATAAAACTGGAAGACAGATGAGCTCGTAGAGTTGTGAGGAGCAGAACTAGAGACAAAAGATGTTTGAGGTTTATTTTTATAGTTCTTTTCATCAGCAGGGTTATAGCTCAACCCTTCCTTCTGAAAATTAACCTTTGTTCCAAAAATCTTGTTCAGATTGTCCTTACCTTTGACAAATTTGGATAAAGAATTTTTTAAATCTTGAATCTCAGAATTTAAGGCAACAATATTAACCTCATATCTGGACAGGTCAATTTCACAGGAAATTACTTGTTGATGTAAGGCATCATTCAGACTTTTGAGTTTTTTAATTTTCTGTTTTAATTTTGTTTCATTGTCAGCTTCGACTTCTTTTATGACACTGTTGTAGCCCTGCCCTTCCTTCCTAGCATTAGCCTTTACTCCTAGTAGCTTGTCAAGATTCTCTTGCTCATCAACAAATTTAGATAGGGACTCGTTAAGATCATCAACCTCTTGCCGAAGGGATGTAATAGTAAGTTCATATTCAGCTATTTTCTCTTCACAGGAAGTGACATTTCCACTCAACATTTGGTTGATGCTTTTTAGACTCTCAATTTCTTATTCAGCGTCCACCAACCTATCAGAATTGTTCATGCTCACGCACTTACCTTTTTCAATTGTCAGTAGTCTGTCTGACAGCGTGGTGTTTAGATGTTTCAGCTTGTTAATTTCCTCTTTCAGTTTACTATTTTGCTCCTGGAGTTCATCATCAAACACTAACTCACATAAGGAAGTCTGACATTCATTGAACACTTCTTGTTGATTTTCTGATTGAAATTTGTCAAGGTTTCTCCGAAGCTCTAAGTTTGTAGCTTTAACATCCTCCAGCTCTTCGGAGATCAGTCTATTTTCACTTTCTAGACTCATTGTCGTATGTTCAGATTCTTGAACCTGGTTTTGAGTTTCTTGTCTTCAGATTTAAGATAATTTGTCACGCCCCGAGCCCTTTATTTACAGCGGAAGACTCGCTCGGGGAGCGCGAACAGCCGGCATGGTAAGCCTCTTGCAAGCAAGAACATTCAGAGCGCGAGACAATGACACATATAGAGGTAATTGCACAAGATATATTCAAAACTCAACTTTATTTCATAATCAATCAATATTCAAAAATACATAATTTGACTTTTCCACTAACTGACTCAAGAAATAAGAAAAATTACATTGACTCCATCTAAACACTTGAAACTGCCTAAGTCTTCTCTCTTATCAGGACAACTCTTAATCACTCTCGGACCCGCTGCTCGAATCACCCGAATCCGAATGCGAAGTATATTCATCTCCTGAAAATCATTGAACAATAGGTCATGAGCACACTTGCCCAGTAGGTATCTTCGCATCAACATGAAGGCACTATTTAAGTAATTATCATTTTTGCTCTAAAGAAATAAGGTAAAATCATGCGAATGCGAATCAATCACACGATCAAATCAATAGAATCAAGATGACCATGTAAGATAGAATGATCGAGAATGAACTAGCAAGAGTATAACAAGAACATGATATTGGCCTTCCATGAACAAGAATGTAACGAGATTGTACTAGCAAGCCACAAATTCCTCACTTTAGCATCTTTACACTCAAGAGCAAGTGCTTCGTGAATTTCTGTGGAGTATCAAGCAAGAATGTCATGTTGTGCCGTGGATCTTCACTTATTTATAGAAATAGTACTCCTAGCGCAATGCGACGCCAGTAGCATCATACCCCATAGTTTATAAAATAGTATGTTTCCGGCAATCAGCCGAGGGGACTAGCATAGAGCCCTTGAACACAATCAGTGCTCGATCGCATCTTCAGTTATAAATTAAGCTACTTCCACGCAGTATAACAGTAACGTATGGTCAAGAATATAGCACTTCCAACAATTCCATGATAACTAAAATCAATGAATGAATGCTTCAACATAAGAATGTAGGAGTCAAGAAATAGACTTTAAACAATGTCATGCTTAGAGAAATAAATCGACAGCATAACGGTATTTTCCTTAACTTCCATTTCATTTAGATCAATTTAAGCAATATGGCAAGTTCTAGATCATCACGGTTTGTCTAGAATCATTGGAATATCAACCCTTGGTCAATCCTTGGGTTAACATATACTAGCTAGGTAACGGTCAGAGTCTGGGCCGTTACATTATGTAATGCGTCTACGCTGGGCCGTTACAATGACCAGAGTCCAGAAGATAAAGATGGACTCAGTGTAATGCGACGGTCTGGAACCGGGCCGTTACTTGGGCCTGGCAGTCCAGTCCAGGGCCGTTATTTGTCAAGAACCAAAACCCGATAGTGTGATCTAGTTAATGGGCTTTTATTGGTACAACCAACTCGGCGTCCTAGTGGGAATCCCAGGCTCGCGGAGAATTACGGAGGCCTTGAAACAATGATTTCCTAGTCCATTGGAAGGAATATCCAATAGAGAGGTCCTCATGTCCAAGATAGTTTCCTATAGTGCAAAGTGTAAACTAATGATATCGTACCGGAGTAAGTGCCATGTACTTATAGAATATGACTCTATTGACAGAGAGAGATGTAGAATCCATGTGAAATCGTGATGAAAAGCTCCGTCAATATAATGTTAAAAAGTCGTGCTTTATAATACAAAACTATATATTTAAGCTTCATGAAACTAGCATAAGTCAAAATAAAAGTGGGATACCGACATGCAATACCTACTATGAATAATCTAAAAATCATGAAATCAGGTGGTTACTTAGATATCTAGGTATAACATAGGTAATAGTATGATATATTCTGCCTAGGGTCTGCCAGTAAATAACGGTCTTGTGAGGGGGCGTTACAGGGAAAGTGACGGTCTGTGGAGGAGCCGTTACATGACAGCAACGCGTTAGTCCTGGCGCGTTATTATCAATAGCGAAAACCCCAATACACAGAGTGAGTAACGGTCTGTCTGTGGCCGTTATTTGATAATGACGGTCTTAGATCAGTGCGTTACATCCTCTACTGCAGACAACTAACATGGAGCCTAAGAAATCAATCTCACATCAGGTCTGAAAATCAACATATTCCAGGCATGATGATGAAGTATGGCTATCTATATGCATAGGGTTCAGTGAATTAAATGAACATCCTTCCTTTAACTTCTTCATTTGGCTAATGAAGGGCATGTAATGCATATAGCTAATAAAACATGAAATCAATTATCTAGCATGCTTGAAATCAAACCATACCAAAGGCTATCAGTCCTATTAGTATGTTTTTGCCGTTCATGAGATAACCTACCTCTTACTTAGGTTGAAGTTTCTGAATTTGGTTAAGAACCCAGCCCTAGATCTTCTCCTTCCTTTGTGACTTTTTCAGCTACTCCCTTAGGCTCTAACTCCACGCTCTCTTGACCTAGAGATGTGAAATTCGGAGGGGAGTTAGTCTAAAGTATAATGAACAAATACTTCAAATCAACTTACCTGAAATAATAACTCATTACCTTGCTTCTTTACGTCCAAAAAGTAAGGGTCGCACAGTTCAAAACTATGCCCTATTTATAGAGTTTAGGTTAGGGTTTTGAAGATTAGATCGATTTTAGAGTCCTTATTCCACTAAATCCTTATCTCTAAGAGTCCTTAGAGTTATTATGAGTCCTCTCAATCGATCCACAGTGGATAGGATTATCAGATTTTCAATCCTTGTATGAGTTCCTTTACTCACGGAATCTGCAGGCAAGTGACGGTCCAATGCCTATGCGTCACTTTCTTTTGGCGGTCTTACGATAGACCGTTACAGTCATCGTAGCTTAGAGTTTCAATTTATGAAAACTCTTTTGTTAATTATCTAAATCATTATCTTGTATTATTAGTATTTATCCTTAATATCCGTGGATAGACTTAATTACCTCCTAGAATATGGGCCAAACTTTAATGGGCCAAGGCTAAAACCTTTTAGACTTTAATTAGGTGGTTTGGGTTACTTGTCCCTTTATTTGGGTCCTTCTAATAACTTATCACTTAATTAACCCTTTATAAATTTCTTTTAGCCCTTTAATTAATTCTAGAAAATTATTAAATAATCTAGAATATACTTATATAAATTTTGGGGCTTTACACCCTCCCCCACTTAGAAAGAATTTGGTCCCCAAATTTCATACATGGATTTGGAGAGAGTGTACTTACAGTTGAATAATTCTGGGAATCTTTTCTTCATAGCTGATTCGGTTTCCCATGTTGCCTCATAAGGCCACGCCTTCTTCCATTGAATTTTAACCATTGGAATGACCTTATTTCTGAGTTGACGCTCTTCCCGTTCCAGAATCCTTATTGGTGTTTGTTGATAAGTTAAATCCTTCTGAATCTCCAGATTGTCATAAGTAATAATATGATCTGGATCATATACGTACTTCTTTAACATAGAGACGTGAAATACGTCGTGAACTCCCGCTAACTGTGGCAGCAAGGCCAATCTATAAGCCACTTCACCGACCCTTACAAGAATTTCGAATGGGCCAATAAATCTTGGAGTTAATTTTCCCTTAATGCCAAATCTTCGAATACCACGACCCGGAGAAACCTTTAGATAGACATGTTCTCCTACTTGAAATTTCAAGTCGCGCCTTCGATTGTCAGCATAAGATTTCTGCCTATCTTGTGCCATCTTCATTCTTTCTCGAATGAGTTTAACCTTTTCTGTAGAATCTCTGATAAGATCGGGGCCTAGATATTGCCTTTCCCCTATTTCACTCCAACATATCGGTGATCGGCAACTCTTCCCATATAGAGCTTCAAAAGGTGCCATTCGTATACTTGCTTGGTAACTATTGTTATATGCAAATTCTATAAGAGACAAGTGATCGTGCCAACTTCCACCAAAGTCAATGACACAAGCCCTGAGCATATCTTCTACCACTTGGTTTGTTCGTTCTGTTTGACCATCGATTTGTGGATGAAAGGCTGTGCTAAAATTCAACCTAGTCCCAAGTGAATGTTGTAAACCTTTCCAGAATTGTGATGTGAATCTAGGATCTCTATCTGATATGATGGTGACAGGGACCCCATGTAACTTGACAATTTCCTTCATGTATAGTGCTGCTAGAATATCAACAGACCATCGACTCTTTATTGGTATGAGATGTGCAGACTTAGTCAATCGGTCTATGATTACCCATATGCCGTCATGTCCACCTCTTATCTTAGGTAACCCCATGATGAAATCCATTCCTATACTTTCCCATTTTCATTCGGGAATATTTAAGGGATGTAATTTACCTGCAGGTCTGAAATGTTCTGCCTTAACTTGTTGGCAAGTAAGACAACGAGATATGAAATCCGCTATTTCTCTCTTCATATTGGGCCACCAGAAGTTTCTTTTGAGATCTTGATACATCTTGGTACCTCCTGGATGGATGGTGTACTTTGTTTTATGTGCTTCTTCTAAGATCAATTTCTTTGTATCCTCATGATCAGGTATACACATTCGGCCCTTGAATAATAATCTTCCATCTTCAGAAATAGAAAAATCCGATCTTTGTTCAATATTGGCCTTAATTTCCAGTAAAATTGGGTCATCCTCTTGTAACTTGGCCAGATCCTCAATCAATATAGGTTGAGCTCGGATATTTGCTATGAAGCAATCTCCTTCCTTAATGTCAACATCTACATTCAATTGAGCAAATTGAGGAATAAGGTTAGTCATACTAATCATGAGACTCGATAACATACCCATTGGTTTCCTGCTGAGTGCATCTGCTACAGTATTTGCCTTCCCAGGGTGATATTGAATAGCGAAATCAAAATCTTTGAGATATTCCAACCATCTCCTTTGCCTCATATTAAGCTCTTTTTGAGAAAATAGATATTTCAAGCTCTTGTGGTCTGAATAGATAGTGAACTTTTCACCATAAAGATAATGACGCCAAATTTTCAAGGCAAAAATAACTGCTGCCAATTCTAAATAATGTACTGGATAATTTTCTTCGTGGCGTTTCAGTTGTCTTGATGAATAGCAAATCACCTTTCCATCTTGCATAAGAACACACCCTAAGCCAATTCCCGATGCATCTGTGTATACTTCAAATTTAACACCCTCAATTGGTAGTGACAAAACGGGGGCTGTAGTAAGATGTTCCTTAAGAACTTGAAAACTCTTTTCACAGTCCTTCGACCAGACAAAAGGATTTTCTTTCCTTGTAAGCCTAGTTAAAGGAACCGCGATCTTTGAGAAGTCCTTTATGAATCTTCTATAATAACCAGCTAGACCCAAAAAACTTCTGACTTCTGATACAGTCGTTGGTCGACTCCAACCTCTGACAGCTTCTACCTTAGAAGGATCCACAGCAATGCCTTCCTTTGAAATAATGTGGCCAAGGAATGAGACTTCCTTGAGCCAGAATTCACACTTATTGAGTTTGGCGTATAGCTTGTGTTCTCTAAGGGCTTGCAAAACTATCCTTAGATGTTCTTCATGTTCTTCTTTCGTCTTGGAATATATCAAGATGTCATCGATGAAGACGACGATGAATTGGTCTAAATATGGCTGGAAAACATTGTTCATCAGTTGCATGAATGCTGTTGGGGCATTGGTTAACCCAAATGGCATCACCACAAACTCGTAGTGGCCATAACGACTTCAAAAAGCCGATTTATAGATGTCTTCTTCTTTAATTCTAAGCTGATGATAACCAGACCTAAGATCAATTTTAGAGAAATATTCTGCTCCCGAAAGTTGATCGAAGAGCTCATCAATACGCGGCAATGGATATTTATTCTTCATCGTAAGTTGATTCAATCGCCGGTAATCAATACATAACCTGAGTGAACCATCCTTCTTCTTGACAAATAGAACAGGCGCACCCGAAGGGGATGTGCTAGGTCTGATAAAGCCCTTGTCTAGAAGTTCCTGTAGTTGCTTCTTCAATTCCTTAAGTTATGTGGGGGACATCCTGTAAGGGGCTATAGAAACAGGTGCCGCTCCTGGAATGAGTTCAATAGTAAAGTTTACTTCCCTTTCGGGAGGTAAACTAGGTAGTTCGGGTGGGAACACATCAGAGAATTCATTGACAATAGGAATGTCTGCTAAGACAATTTCCTTAGATTCTGTGACAGTGACCGAGGCAAGAAAAACTTCGCATCCTTGCGAGATGAGTTTGCAAGCATGAAGAGAGGATATTATGGTAGGATGCTTCTTGTATTTGATGCCAAGAAAAGAAAATCGTGGAAGTCCAGGCTTGCGAAAGGATATAATCCTATTTCGGCAATTGATATAAGCGTCATGATCAACGAGCCAATCAACCCCTAGAATGACATCATAACCCTTCATGTCAAGGCATACTAAGTTTGCAGGGAGATTGTGACCTTCTACCACTACTTCACAATCAGGATAATGGTTGGTAAGCTTAGTTCCAGATCCTAAAGGTGTTGTAATAGCGAGATCTGAAGGTAGGGGAACTGATGTAGTTGGTAAGGTTTTTGCAAAGGTGGTGGAGATAAAAGAATGTGAAGCACCAGTATCAAATAGCACGAATGCAGGACGAGAACAAATTTGAAGAGTACCTTCCATGAGCCCATCATTTTGATCCCTGGGCGCTTCTTCTTCATCTATAACTGCATTGAGGCGAGCCTGCCTCCTGCGTCCTCCATCATTTGATTGTTCTTTAAAGAGAGGGCAATTCGGTACACGATGCTCCCTACTTCCGCAACGTAAACAAGCTCCTAGGCGCTTCCAACATTCCTCAGCCGAATGGCCGAATTTCTCACAATATGTGCATGCCGAGGCAACTTGTTCTTCCTTGATCTTTTTATTACTCTTTTGGGAACTGCTACCATTCCCGTTCCTCGATCTGTTCTTGATATCACGGCTTTTGTAAGGTTCTGCGATACTAAACTTCTCTTTCTTGAAATGCCGATCAGATTGTCGGCCCGATCCTTCACCCTTTCCCTTCAATCTTTCGACTTTTTCTAAGGTCCTTTCACATAAATAGGCCCGCTGGACCATCTCCGCATAAGTGCGGATATTTTGAGTTCCCAGTTGTTGTATGAATCCGGGACGTAACCCGTCCATAAATCGATTTGCCTTTAATCATTCAGTGCTAATAAGATGTGTTGCATATGGTGCTAGCCTTGAAAACTGCAACTCATATTCTGCTACGGACATCATCCCCTGACGAAGGGAGGTGAATTCCATGGCCTTCCTTTCCTTTACATGCTCCGAGAAATATCTAGCACGGAACAGTGTAAGAAAACCATTCCAAGTGTGTGGTGCATCAGCCGGAGGTGCTGGAACTGTTTTCCACCAAGTATGAGCATCCTTGTTTAATTGGAATATCGCTAAACGAACCTTCTCCTGATCCGTACATTGAAAAACATCAAAGATTCTGTTCATCTCATCTATCCAATTTTCTGCTTCATCTAGATTTGAGGATCCATAGAAACGCGGAGGGTTTAGACTCCGAAAATTCCGATGCAGGTCTCCAGCCCTTGCCCCCGCACCGCCCTGTGCTATGGTCTGCAGTGCCTGGGTGAGGCCGGCAACAGTTTGTTGCATACCGTCCCAATCTACACGATGAGCCATGTGTGAAATATGGTACCTGAGAGAAAATAACCACTTGTTATTTCTCATGAAAATTTCAAAGTAAGTATATTATATATTAAAGCTAGTTAGTTTATCTTAAATCTGGCTCTACCCAATCCTCACATGGGTATGAATTTTCTCTCCCTTAGTTCATAGGTATGGGTCCTTAAACCTTAGACTTATCCTATGACATGACACTTTTCCTTAAGTCCGGAGACTTAGGCTCTGATACCAACTTAACTGTCACGCCCCGAGCCCTTTATTTACAGCGGAAGACTCGCTCGGGGAGCGCGAACAGTCGGCATGGTAAGCCTCTTGCAAGCAAGAACATTCAGAGCGCGAGACAATGACACATATAGA
Source organism: Amorphophallus konjac (assembly GCA_022559845.1). NCBI lineage: Eukaryota > Viridiplantae > Streptophyta > Magnoliopsida > Alismatales > Araceae > Amorphophallus > Amorphophallus konjac. The sequence goes on along the minus strand of CM040119.1, from coordinate 137,451,726 downwards.
GGTAATTGCACAAGATATATTCAAAACTCAACTTTATTTCATAATCAATCAATATTCAAAAATACATAATTTGACTTTTCCACTAACTGACTCAAGAAATAAGAAAAATTACATTGACTCCATCTAAACACTTGAAACTGCCTAAGTCTTCTCTCTTATCAGGACAACTCTTAATCACTCTTGGACCCGCTGCTCGAATCACCCGAATCCGAATGCGAAGTATATTTATCTCCTGAAAATCATTGAACAATAGGTCATGAGCACACTTGCCTAGTAGGTATCTTCGCATCAACATGAAGGCACTATTTAAGTAATTATCATTTTTGCTCTAAAGAAATAAGGTAAAATCATGCGAATGCGAATCAATCACACGATCAAATCAATAGAATCAAGATGACCATGTAAGATAGATTGATCGAGAATGAACTAGCAAGAGTATAACAAGAACATGATATTGGCCTTCCATGAACAAGAATGTAACGAGATTGTACTAGCAAGCCACAAATTCCTCACTTTAGCATCTTAACACTCAAGAGCAAGTGCTTCGTGAAGTTCTGTGGAGTATCAAGCAAGAATGTCATGTTGTGCCGTGGATCTTCACTTATTTATAGAAATAGTACTCGCAGTGCAATGCGACGCCAGTAGCATCATACCCCATGGTTTATAAAATAGTATGTTTCCGACAATCAGCCGAGGGGACTAGCATAGAGCCCTTGAACACAATCAGTGCTCGATCGCATCTTCAGTTATAAATTAAGCTACTTCCATGCAGTATAACAGTAACGTATGGTCAAGAATATAGCACTTCCAACAATTCCATGATAACTAAAATCAATGAATGAATGCTTCAACATAAGAATGTAGGAGTCAAGAAATAGACTTTAAACAATGTCATGCTTAGAGAAATAAATCGACAGCATAACGGTATTTTCCTTAACTTCCATTTCATTTAGATCAATTTAAGCAATATGGCAAGTTCTAGATCATCACGGTTTGTCTAGAATCATTGGAATATCAACCCTTGGTCAATCCTTGGGTTAACATATACTAGCTAGGTAACGGTCAGAGTCTGGGCCATTACATTATGTAACGCGTCTACGCTGGGCCGTTACAATGACCAGAGTCCAGAAGATAAAGATGGACTCAGAGGAATGCGACGGTCTGGAACCGGGCCGTTACTTGGGCCTGGCGGTCCAGTCCAGGGCCGTTATTTGTCAAGAACCAAAACCCGATAGTGTGATCTAGTTAATGGGCTTTTATTGGTACAACCAACTCGGCGTCCTAGTGAGAATCCCAGGCTCGCAGAGAATTACGGAGGCCTTGAAATAATGATTTCCTAGTCCATTGGAAGGAATATCCAATAGAGAGGTCCTCATGTCCAAGATAGTTTCCTATAGTGCAAAGTGTAAACTAATGACATCGTACCGGAGTAAGTGCCATGTACTTATAGAATATGACTCTATTGACAGAGAGAGATGTAGAATCCATGTGAAATCGTGATGAAAAGCTCCGTCAATATAATGTTAAAAAGTCGTGCTTTATAATACAAAACTATATATTTAAGCTTCATGAAACTAGCATAAGTCAAAATAAAAGTGGGATACCAACATGCAATACCTACTATGAATAATCTGAAAATCATGAAATCCGGTGGTTACTTAGATATCTAGGTATAACATAGGTAATAGTGGCATGATATATTCTGCCTAGGGTCTGCCAGTAAATAACGGTCTTGTGAGGGGGCGTTACAGGGAAAGTGACGGTCTGTGGAGGAGCCGTTACATGACAACAACGCGTTAGTCCTGGCGCGTTATTATCAATAGCGAAAACCCCAATACACAGAGTGAGTAACGGTCTGTCTGTGGCCGTTATTTGATAATGACGGTCTTAGATCAGTGCGTTACATCCTCTATTGCAGACAACTAACATGGAGCCTAAGAAATCAATCTCACATCAGGTCTGAAAATCAACATATTCCAGGCATGATGATGAAGTATGGCTATCTATATGCATAGGGTTCAGTGAATTAAATGAACATCCTTCCTTTAACTTCTTCATTTGGCTAATGAAGGGCATGTAATGCATATAGCTAATAAAACATGAAATCAATTATCTAGCATGCTTGAAATCAAACCATACCAGAGGCTATCAGTCCTATTAGTATGTTTTTGCCGTTCATGAGATAACCTACCTCTTACTTAGGTTGAAGTTTCTGAATTTGGTTGAGAACCCAACCCTAGATCTTCTCCTTCCTTTGTGACTTTTTCAGCTACTCCCTTGGGCTCTAACTCCATGCTCTCTTGACCTAGAGATGTGAAATTCGGAGGGGAGTTAGTCTAAAGTATAATGAACAAATACTTCAAATCAACTTACCCGAAATAATAACTCATTACCTTGCTTCTTTACGTCCAAAAAGTAAGGGTCGCACAGTTCAAAACTATGCCCTATTTATAGAGTTTAGGTTAGGGTTTTGAAGATTAGATCAATTTTAGAGTCCTTATTCCACTAAATCCTTATCCCTAAGAGTCCTTAGAGTTATTATGAGTCCTCTCAATAGATCCACAGTGGATAGGATTATCAGATTTTCAATCCTTGTATGAGTTCCTTTACTCATGGAATCTGCAGGCCAGTGACGGTCCAATGCCTATGCGTCACTTTCTTTTGGCGGTCTTACGATAGACCGTTACAGTCATCGTAGCTTAGAGTTTCAATTTATGAAAACTCTTTTGTTAATTATCTAAATCATTATCTTGTATTATTAGTATTTATCCTTAATATCCGTGGATAGACTTAATTACCTCCTAGAATATGGGCCAAACTTTAATGGGCCAGGGCTAAAACCTTTTAGACTTTAATTAGGTGGTTTGGGTTACTTGTCCCCTTATTTGGGTCCTTCTGATAACTTATCACTTAATTAACCCTTTATAAATTTCTTTTAGCCCTTTTATTAATTCTAGAAAATTATTAAATAATCTAGAATATACTTATATAAATTTTGGGGCTTTACATAATCAAGCTCTGAGCTAAGAACATCAAGATCTGTCAGTTGTCTTCTAAGAACACCATTTTCAGTTTTCAGTGTTTCATAGTCCTTTATTAAGGATTCGGCTTTTTCAATTTTTTTAAGTTTCCTTTTTAGAGTTTTATTCTGGTTTCTCAGCATTTCAAAAGATTCTAACAGCTTAGCATATGCATCTTCCCAGTCTTATAAAGTAAAAGAAGAGAAAGGATCGTTTACCTCTTCTTCATCATTACCTTCATTTTGATCTTCGCTTTGATCAATGCCATATGCCCCCAGACACTTATTTTTACTATTCCAATGAATTGCTGTCATTTCATCCAAGGCCTCCTTGGCAGACCTGTAATCACGGATATGTGGAAATTTGTCAGCATTTATGGCGTCTCTCAAAATACTTAGAACTTTAATATTCTCCGCATTTTTCATCCTATGTTTATCTGTCCATTTGGACACATCTTTAGGCAGTTTGTGTGGTCCTTTGGAAATAAGGTTCTAGAGGTTGGGATTCACTGCATTTATAGATGTGCACACACTACCTAGCCAGGTAGGGAAATCAGACCCATTAAACACACAAGGATGAGCCATAGGTGAATTGAAAGCAATCTACCAAGAAAGATAAATGACCAATCGAAGAAGCACCGAGAGTCACAGGACCTACTGCAGATCGTTGGATCTGTAGAGCCAGTAACCTGCTTTGATACCACTTGTTAGATCCAGAGGGGGGTGAATGGATCTTAAATAAAAAGATTTACCGATTTAAACATCGTTAACTCTGAACTTCTTTCAACTAGATGATCTACCAATCTGAGGAAGCATAGTAAAGCACCAAGCAAGACAAGGCAGATCACTCAGAATAGAAAACAGCTCAGGGATGACCTTGAATCCTTTAGAGGCAATTTGTAAACTAGTAGGGAAAGATTCTAAGGCACACACACACACAAATCAAACACTTCACGGATTTGACGAATTAGGCAATCAATAAATCGAACAGGCGGCGCACACCCAACCTGACAAGGGCCCCTGTGAGAGAAGTAGAAGGTAGGAGCAAACTCACAAGGCAAACCACAGAACACTAGAATTTTAGGTGGTTCGGCCACACCCACAGTCTGCCTACGTCCACCCCTCACTCAAACTGAGTGAGGATTCCACTAACCCAAGTTGGAGTTCAAAGCAGACCCAGTCTACAACAAACGCTGCCTTACAGCTTGACCCAGAGGAACACTCTCCTCTCTTCCTCCAAACCGGAGGGAACCACTAGTGACAGCCCGTCACTAGCAACCGGAGACACAGTCTCCCTTCTCTTGAGTCCACAGGAGCAAACTCGACCTCAAACCTGAGGATCGGAAGAACACTAATGAAAAATGGAAAGAGCAAACAAAAAACAACAAAACGAGAAATAGAAACAAATGTAGCTCCATAGGAGCAACTTGGCTTGGATCTGATCCAGAGGCCAATACAACTCTGATCTTCAGGAAAGACTCTCTCTACCCTTCTCTATTCTCTTCTCAGCTCGTTTCTCCTTCTTTCTCTTTCTTTCTCTTTCTTTCTTGCTGCTCACTCACTGGTTCTTCTTCTTCTTCTCTCTCAGCTCCCACTCTCTTCCATTCTTGCGCCTCACTCTTTTCTTTTCTCGATTGGGTTCTTCTTCTACTGGATGCACTCCTTTTTAGATGGGCTCTTGCGGCACCCTTTTTCAGCACCTTCTTTCTTCTTCGAAGGGTAATGTAGCTTTATATAGGAACAGGGGCTTCGTATGAATCAAGCAGCAAAACCCTACTGAAATTTCATTGGTCCACATGTTGAGGAATAGAGAGTTCCTCTCCTCAGATCACATGCCTATCATTTGCCCCCTTTATCCACGAGCCAGCTTTCTCCCATCTCAGATGGCACGTGCCTCTTCTGCAACCTAATTTGGTCACTACAAAAGACAAAGTATCATTTTAGGATCACTTGTAGAATATTTGAGTTTATCACGTGGAAGAGCAGACCTTGTCCAGACCTTAGGCTTAATTAAACCAGATGTGCACTGACCGTGAAATGCGTAAGCAGACAAATGCACATACCTAAACTAAGTGTGCTACAATGCATTGCACCGACTATATCCATGAACCGACATAGTGGAATGTACAGCCCTTGTAAAAACTTGCACCAAGTTCTGCTTAGAGTAATGCATGGAGTTGCCTAATAAAGTGCTGCACAAACCTACAGGTCGGTGCAAAGATTACACCGAGGCAGAAGATGCAGTGACCTTTACAAGCTAGGTGCAAAGATTGCACCGAGGTAAAGAATGCACTGACCTCCTCCTCTATGCTTAAGAAAAACATGCTGGCAGCAACCACTATGCACCGACGTCTATAGTGATTGCACCGAGTTGATATCTACACCGACCCCGCAAGGCAAACTATGCACCAACCTGGTGAATGCCTCAGGCATATATACGCATGGACCTTGTGAGTGCTTTATACAGGAACTTACACAGACGATGTATGGTGACACAAAGCGAGCACTGAGTATATGAATGCATAAGGCTAAAATCTGCACGGAGACAGAATAAGCACCAACCTCTTATATGCTTGAAAAAGACATGCATTGACCCAATGAGCAAAACTTGCACGGACTCTAGTATGCACAGACTTATATGTTGCATTAGCCCAAAGCATGCAGCATGAAAAATGCATCAATTCTAAGAGAAATATATATATCTTGCAAATGAATATGACGACAACATTAATGCGCAAAAATAAAGACCCAGCAAACAATCCTCATCACTACACAATGTAATGACCAGATGCATCATCATACAAACTTTCATTCAAGCACATGATGACTCATAGGTATCATCATACACACTTTAATTCACGCACATGATGACTCATAGTGTTTGCTATCATCAAAATCACAGGAGCACAACAATAATAGGGTACCTGAGGGAAAAATAACAACTTATTATTTCTCATGGAATTGAAAGGAAAATCAATCAATAAGTTAATTAACTATCTTATCCCGGGGTCTACCCAATTCTCACATGGGTGTGGAAATTTCTTCCTTAGTTCATAGGTAGGGGTCCTTAAACCTTGGACTTATCCTATGACATAACTCTTCTCCCTAAGTCCTGAGACTTAGGCTCTAATACCAACTTAACTGTCATGCCCCGAGCCTTTATTATAGCGGAAGACTCGCTCGAGGAACTCGAACAGCCGGCATGGTAAGCCTCTTGCAAGTAAGAACGATCAGAGCGCAAGGCAATCACACATAAGAATGTAATCGCACAATATTTACTCAACTTCAACTTTCATTAATAATCAAATCCAATATTCGAATACAATCACTAATTCAACTTCCATCATGCTAGACTCAAGAAATAAGAAATTACGTAGACTCGATCTAAACAATGTAACCTTCCTAAGTCTTCGCTCATTCTTTATTCACTCTCGGATCCGCTACTTGAACATTTCGAATCCGAACCCGACTTACTTCCGTTTCCTGAAAAAGAATGGAAATAGGTAATGAGCACACTTGCCCAGTAGGTATCTTCGCATCAACATGAAGACATCATTAAAGTAATTAACGTTTTTGCTCTAGAGGAATAAGGTAAAATCATGTGAAATGCGATCAATCATGCGATTAAACCAAAGTATGTAAGATAGAATGAGAGCAAGTATGAACTAGCAAAAATGTTATAAAAATATGATATGGCCTTTCATGAACAAGAATGTAACGAGAATGTACTAGCAAGCCACATCATCATCACTCCAGTATCTTTTACTTATGAGCAAGTACTTCATGAATTTCTGTGGAATATCAAGAAAGTCATGTATAAGTATCAATCATGCTGTATCGTGTTGTGGATTTTCACTTATTTATAAAGAAAGTACTCCCAACGTAATGCGACGCCAGTAGCATCATACCCCATGATTTATAATAGTATATTTTCGACAATCAGCCGAGGGGACTAACATAGAGCCCTTGAACACAATCAGTGCTCGATCGCATCTTCAAGTATAAATCAAGCTTTTTTCACGCATGTAACAATAAGGTATGGCCAAGAATGTACAATTCCAACAAGCTCTTGATAGTAATAATTCAATGAATGAATGCTTTAATAAGAATCATGGGAAATCAAGAATGACTTATACTATGTTATGCTTATGGAAATAAATCGGCAGCATAACGGTACATTCTTTATCTTCCATTCATTATATTAGGTTTCTTGATCAATATGATAAGTTCTAGATCATCAAGAGTCCATCTAGAAACCTTGGAATATCAACCCTTGGTCAAACTTTGGGTTAAAATACTCAAGCAGTGTGACGGTCGTGTACTGGGCTGTTACATGATGTGACGCTCCAGTATTGGGCCGTTACATTAGTCTGAATCTAGAACCAAGAAATCGGAGTCAGTTGGATGTGACGGTCGTATATTGAGCCGTTACATGTACCTGACGGTCCAATATAGATCCGTTACACTACTGATAACCAGAAACATCGATAGTGTAATCTTATCACTTGGGTTTTAATTGTACAACCAACTCGGCATCCTAGTGGAAATCCCTGGCTCGCAGAGAATTACGGAGGCCTTACAACATGCTTTCCTAGTCCATTGGAAGGAATATCCAATAGAGAGATCCTCATGTTCAAGAATAATGTTTTTTTAGTGCAAAGTGAACTAATGGACAACATATCAGAATATGCGCCATGTACTTAAAGAAATGACTCTATTGATAGAGAGGATGTGTAACAATAGGAAATCATGATAAAGTTCTGTCAATACATCTTTGGAAAATCATGATTTAGATACAAAACTATATAATTTTGGCACATGAAATTATCATAACTTAAAATAACTTAAGGTACCTTAATCATGCAATTTCTATTATGAATCAGTAAATAAACCTAAAGTCATGATAACATGTCAAAACTTAGATAACTAGGCTTATTTATAAGTTAAATTAACTAGTTTCCCATTCTGTCTACAGTTACCCTGACGGTCTAGAATGGGTACGTCATGGTGACTGTGATGGTTTATCGTGAGGCCGTTACAGTAATGTAACGCACCATAGATGGTGCGTCAGAGACAACAGAGAACTTCAAATACCAAAGAAGGTGTGACAGCTTATCGTAAGGCCATTACAGTCTGTGACGGTCTAAGTATGATGCGTTAGAGTCCCTACTAACAGTATAAAAAAAGTAAACGACTATGATTTAAGACCATGTCATATTTGAAAAAGATTTAACTACTCCAATCATGACAAAACGAAGCAAAGGTCATCTAGATGCATAGGTTGCAGTGAATTGACAAGATAATATCTTTGATCTTTGATTAGGGCTAAGAATATGTATGTATGCATGAACCCACTAAAACATGGAATTCATATTCTATAATGCATGAAATCAAGTACAATCAGAGGGCTTTTATCCCTAACAAGATATTTTTGCCAATCATGAGATAACCTACCTCTTAACTAGGCTTTAAGCTTCTAATTTGAATCTGAAAATCGAGCCCTAGCTCTCCTTTCCCAGTGATTTTTCAGCAACTTCCTGCTGCTCTATCTCTCCAACCTCTTATCCTAAAGATGTGAAATTTTGAGGGTAAGAATATAAAACTAAGGAGATCAAAAAGTTCTAAAGGATTGAATTCTAATTACCTCGTTTACATGTCCTATTCTCTTGTTCTTCAGGGGTCCTTTGCTCTGAATCCTGAGTTACTATGGTCGAACCAGCAACTTTGGAAGCTTCAATCTCCTTGGTTGCTTGATCTCCTAACATGAAATTTGGAGAACTATTAGTCTAAAGTACTAAACAAAATCTTCTAAAGAACTTACCCAAAATTATATCTCCTTATCTTGATTCTTCACAAGCCAAAAGTAAGGGTCGCTCAGTTCAGAACTAGGTCATATTTATAGGGTCTTGAAGATTAGATCGATTCTAGAGTCCTTAATTTACCAGAACCTAATCCCTAAGAGTCCTTAGTAATGTTATAAACTCTCCCAAGTCGATCTATTGCAGATAAGATGTCATGCCCCGAGCCTTTATTACAGTGGAAGACTCGCTCGAGGAACGCGAACAGCCGACATGGTAAGCCTCTTACAAGCAAGAACGATCAGAGCGCAAGGCAATCACACATAAGAATGCAATCACACAATATTTACTCAACTTTAACTTTCATTAATAATCAAATCCACTATTCGAATACAACCACTGATTCAACTTCCATCAAGCTAGACTGAAGAAATAAAATAAAAAATTTCATAGACTCGATCTAAACAATGTAAACTTCCTAAGTCTTCGCTCATTCTTTATTCACTCTCGGATCCGCTACTTGAACATTCTGAATCCGAACCCGACTCACTTCCATTTCCTGAAAAAGAATGGAAATAGGTAATGAGCACACTTGCCCAGTAGGTATTTTCGCATCAACATGAAGGCATCATTAAAGTAATTAACGTTTTTGCTCTAGAGAAATAAGGTAAAATCATGCGAATGCGATCAATCATGCGATTAAACCAAAGTATGTAAGATAGAATGAGAGCAAGTATGAACTAGCAAGAATGTTATAAGAACATGATATGGCCTTTCATGAACAAGAATGTAATGAGAATGTACTAGCAAGTCACATAATCATCACTCCAGTATCTTTTACTTATGAGCAAGTACTTCATGAATTTGTGTGGAATATCAAGAAAGTCAAGTATCAATCATGATGTATTGTGTGGTGGATTGTCACTTATTTATAAAGAAAGTACTCACAGTGTAATGCGACGCCAGTAGCATCATACCCTATGGTTTATAATAGTATGTTTCTGACAATCAGCCTAGGGGACTAGCATAGAGCCCTTGAACACACTCAGTGCTCGATCGCATCTTCAAGTATAAATCAAGCTTTTTCTACGCATGTAACAATAAAGTATGGCCAAGAATGTACAATTCCAACAAGCTCTTGATAACAATAATTCAATGAATGAATGCTTTAATAAGAATCATGAGAAATAAAGAATGACTTATACTATGCTATGCTTATGGAAATAAATCGGCAACATAACGGTACGTTCTTTATCTTCCACTCATTATATTAGGTTTCTTGATCAATATGATAAGTTCTAGATCATCAAGAGTCCATCTAGAAACCTTAGAATATCAATCCTTTGTCAAACCTCGGGTTAAAATACTCAAGTATTGTGACGGTCGTGTACTGGGCCGTTACATGATGTGACGCTCCAGTATTGGGCCGTTACATTAGTCTGAATCATAAATCAAGAAATCGGACATAGTTGAATGTGACGGTCGTATATTGGGCCGTTACATGTGCCTGGCGGTCCAATATAGATCCGTTACACTATTGATAACCAGAAACATCGATAGTGTAATTTAATCAATTGGTTTTAATGGTACAACCAACTTGTCGTCCTAGTGGGAATCCCAGGCTCGCAGAGAATTACGGAAGCCTTGAAACAAGATTTCCTAGTCCATTGGAAGGAATATCCAATAGAGAGGTCCTCATGTCCAAGAATAATGTTCCTATAGTGCAAAGTGAACTAATGGACAACATACCAGAATATGTGCCATGTACTTAAAGAAATGACTCTATTGATAGAGAGGATGTGTAACAATAGGAAATCATGACAAAACTCCGTCAACACATCTTTGAAAAATCATGATTTAGATACAAAACTATAGAATTTTGGCACATGAAATTAACATAACTTAAAATAACTTAAGATACCTTAATTATGTAATTTTTATCATGAATCAGTAGATAATCTTAAAGACATGAAATCAGGTCAAAACTTAGATAACTAGGCTTATTTATAAGTTAAATTAATTAGTTTCCTATTCTGTCTATAGTTAACCTGACGGTCTAGAATGGGTGCGTCACAGTGACTATGACGGTTTATCATGAGGCCGTTACAGTAATGTAACGCTCCTGTTAAGGTGCGTCAGAGACAACAGAGTAATTAAGATGCAGTAGAGGGTGTGACGGCTTATCGTAAGGCCGTTAGATAACTGTGACGGTCTTACCTTGATGCGTCAGAGTCCCTGCTAACAGTATAAAGAAATTAAAAGACTATGATTTAAAATCATGTCATGTTTTAAAAAGATTTAACTACCCCAATCATGACAAAATGAAGTAAAGGTCATCTAGATGCATAGGTTACAGTGAATTGACAAGATAATATCTTTGATCTTTGATTAGGGCTAAGAATATGTATGTATGCATGAAGCCACTAAAACACGGAATTCATAGTCTATAATGCATGAAATCAAGTACAATCAGAGGGCTTTTATCCCTAACAAGATATTTTTGCCAATCAGGAGATAATCTACCCTTTCATCTGAGCTTTAAACTTCTAATTTGAGTCTGAAAGACGTGCCCTAGTTCTCCCTTTCCAGTGAGTTTCCAGCAACTTCACGCTGCTCTAGCTCCTCTGCCTCTTGACCTAAAGATGTGAAATTTTGAGAGTACGTAGATGAAACTAAGGTGAACAAAAAGTTCTTAAGGATTGAATTCTAATTACCTTATTTAGACGTCCTAATCTCTTGATCTCCAAGGGTCCTTTGCTCTGAATCTTGGGTTACTATGGTCGAACCAGCAACTTCGGAAGCTTCAGTCTCCTTGGTTGCTTGATCTCCTAACACGAAATTTGGAGAACTATTAGTCAAAAGTATACTAAATAAAATCTTCTAAAGAACTTATCCGAAATTATATCTCCTTACCTTGATTCTTCACGAGCTAAAAGTAAGGGTCGCTCAGTTTAGAACTAGGTCATATTTGTAGGGTTTTGAAGATTAGATCGATTCTAGAGTCCTTAATTTGCCAGAACCTAATCCCTAAGAGTCCTTAGTAATGTTATAAACTCTTCCAAGTCGATCTCTTATAGATAAGATCCCAAAGTTCTAATATTTTTGCTCGTTCTTTCTTTCACGGAACTGATAGAATGTAACGCATCAAGACTGGTGCGTTACATGGCTGTGACGGTCGCACGATAGACCGCTACATCCAACGTGCACAGAGTTCAACATCAATCAAACTCTTTTGTTAATTATCCATATTATTATCTATAAAAATAATTTTTATCCTTAAAATACGTGAATAAGCTAAATAACCTTCTAGAATATGGGCCAAACTTAATGGGCTTGGTCCTTTAATCTTTTAGATTTTATTTAAATAGGCTAGGCTAATTATTTAACATAATTGGGCCTTATAATGACTTATTAATCTAATTATCTTTTTATTAGTCTATTTAGCCCTTATAAATTCCAGAAAGTTCTATAAACAACTCAGAAATTATTACATAAATTCTTGGGCACTACACCCTCCCCCACTTAGAAGAATTTGGTCCCCAAATTCAATACATGGGTTATGGAGAGTGTACTTACAGTTGAATAATTTTGGAAATCTTTTCCGCATGGCTTCTTCGGTTTCCCATGTTGCTTCATATGGCCATGTTTTCTTCCATTGAATCTTGACCATAGGAATAACTTTATTTCTTAGTTGACGCACTTCTCGTTCCAGAATCTTTATTGGCGTTTGCTCGTACGTCATATCCTTCTGAATCTCCAAATTGTCATAAGTGATAATATGGTCAGGATCATATACATATTTCTTTAGCATAGAGACGTGAAATACGTCATGAACTCCTGCTAATTATGGAGGTAAAGCCAATCTATAAGCCACTTCACCGACCCTTTCGAGAATTTCAAACGGACCAATGAACCTTGGAGTTAGTTTGCCCTTAATGCCAAATCTCCGAATACCACGACCTGGAGAAACCTTGAGATACATATGGTTTCCTACTTGAAATTCCAAGTCGCATCTATGATTATCAGCATAAGACTTTTGCCTATCTTGTGCCATCTTTATTCTCTCTTGAATAAGCTTGATCTTCTCTGTAGAATCTCTGATAATATCGGGGCCTAGGAATTGTCTTTCCCCTATTTCACTCCAACATATTGGTGATCGACAACTTTTTCCATATAGAGCTTCAAAAGGTGCCATTTGTATGCTGGCTTGGTAACTGTTGTTATATGCAAATTCTACTAGAGGCAAGTGATCATGCCAACTACCTCAAAATCAATAACACAAGCCCTGAGCATGTCTTCTACCACCTGATTCGTTCTTTCTATCTGACCATCAATTTGTGGATGAAAGGCTGTGCTGAAATTCAATCTAGTCCCTAGTGACTGTTGTAGACCCTTCCAAAATTGTGATGTGAATCGAGGATCTCTATCAGATATAATAGTGACTGAGACACCATGTAATTTAACAATTTCCCTTATGTATAATGCTGCCAGGATATCCACAGACCATCGACTTTTGATTGGTATGAAATGTGCAGATTTAGTTAATCGGTCTATGATTACCCATATACCATCGTGTCCACCTCTTGTCTTAGGTAACCCCATAATGAAATCCATCCCTATACTCTCCCACTTCCATTCAAGAATATTCAAGGGATGTAGTTTATCTACGGGTCTAAAATGCTCTGCCTTTACTTGTTGACAAGTGAGACAGCGAGACACAAAATCAGCTATTTCTCTCTTCATGTTGGGCCACCAGAAATTTTTTTTGAGATCCTGATACATTTTTGTACTACCTAGGTGAATAGTATACCTGGATTTATGTGCTTCTTCTAGAATCAATTTCTTCGTATCCTCATGATCCGGTACACACACTCGGCCCTTGAATAGCAATCTTCCATCCACCGTAATAGAGAAATCCGACCGTTGTTCAATATTAGCCTTTATTTCTAGTAACACGAGATCATCATTTTACAACTTGACTAGATCGTCTATTAAGGTAGGTTGAGCTCGGATATTAGCCATGAAGTAATCTTCTTCCTTCCTGTCAATATCTAAGTTCAACTGAGCAAATTGAGAAATAAGATTAGTCATACTAATAATAAGACTTGATAGCATATCCATTGGTTTTCTGCTGAGTGCATCCGCTACAGCATTAGCCTTGTCAGGATGATATTGAATAGAAAAATCAAAATCCTTGAGATATTCCAACCATCTTCTCTGCCTCATATTTAGCTGAGAAAATAAGTATTTCAAGCTTTTGTGGTCCGAGTAGACCGTAAACTTTTCTCCATAGAGATAATGACGCCAAATTTTCAAGGCAAAAATGACAGCTGCTAATTCCAAATCATGTACATGATAATTTTCCTCGTGACATTTCAATTGTCTTAAAGAATAACAGATTACTCTTCCATTTTGCATGAGAACATACCCTAAGCCAATACCTGATGCATCAGTGTATACTTCGAATCCACCACCTTCCATCGGCAGTGTTCGAATAGGAGCTGTAGTAAGATGATTTTTAAGGGTTTGGAAACTCTCCTCACATTCCTCTGACCAGATAAAAGGATTTTCTTTTCTCGTCAGTCTAGTTAAAGGAACTGCAATCTTTGAAAAATCTTTAATGAATCTTCTATAATAACCAGCTAGACCCAGAAAGCTTCTTACTTCTGATACAGTCGTTGGCCGTCTCCAATTCTTGACAGCTTCTACCTTAGAAGGATCCACCGCAATACCTTCTTTTGAAATAATGTGGCCTAGGAATGAAACTTCATTGAGCCAAAATTCACATTTATTTAGCTTGGCATAGAGTTTATGTTCTCTAAGTGTTTGCAAAGCTATCTTCAGATGTTCTTCATGTTCTTTCTTTGTCTTGGAATATATCAAGATGTCATCGATGAAGACAACGATGAATTGGTCCAGATATGGCTGGAAAATACTGTTCATAAGTTGCATAAATGCTGCTGGGGCATTTGTTAACCCGAACGGCATTATCACGAATTCATAGTGGCCATAACGACTTCGAAAAGCCGATTTATAAATGTCCTCTTCTTTAATTCTAAGCTGATGATAACCTGATCTGAGGTTAATCTTAGAGAAATATTCTACACCTGAAATCTGATCGAAGTGCTCATCAATACGCGGCAACAGATACTTGTTTTTAATTGTGAGTTGATTCAGTCGCCGGTAACCGATGCATAGCCTGAGAGAACCATCCTTTTTCTTGACAAATAGAATCGGTGCACCCCAAGGGGATGTGCTAGGTCTGATGAAGCCTTTGTCTAGTAATTCCTGCAACTACTTTTTTAATTCCTTGAGTTCTGTGGGGGACATCCTGTACGGGGCTATAGAAACAGATGCTGCTCCTGGAATGAGTTTAATAGTGAAGTTCACTTCCCTCTCAGGTGGTAAACTGGGTAATTCGGACGGGAACACATCGGGGAACTCACTTAAAATAGGAATGTCTACTAAGATAATCTCCTTGGATTCGGTAATAATGACAGAAGTAAGAAAAGCTTCACATCCTTGCGAGATAAGTTTGCAAGCGTGAAGAGAAGATATGATAGTAGGATGCTTCTGGTACTTGATGTCAAGAAAAGAGAATCTTGGAAGATCGGGCTGTCGAAAGGATATAATCCTATTGTGACAATTGATATAAGCATCATGATCTACAAGCCAATCTACCCCTAAAATGGCATCATAACCTTTCATGTCAAGGCATACTAAGTTTGCGGGGAGATTGTGACCTTCTACTATCACTTCGCTATCAGGATAATAGTCGGTAAGCTTTGTTCCAGAACCTAAGGGTGTGGTAATAGCGAAATCTGAAGGTAGGGGAACTGATGCAATTGATAATATTTTTGCAAAAGTAGTGGAGATAAAAGAATGAGAGGCACTAGTGTCAAATAGCACAAATGCAGGATGAGAACAAATTTGAAGAGTACCTTCCATAAGCCCACCATCCCTGGGCGCTTCCTCTTCTTCTAAGACGGCATTGAGGCGAGCCTACCTCCTACGTCCTCCACCCGACGATTGGTCCTTCATAAAGGGGCAATCTGGCATGCGATGCTCCCTGCTTCCACAACGTAAACAAGCACCGAGGCACTTCCAAAACTCCTCAGCCGAATAGCCAAATTTTTCACAAAATGTGCAAGCCTTGGCGACCTGCTCCTTCTCCTCCTTGACTTTCTTTTGCTTATGGGAACTTCCACCATTCCCATTCCTAGATCTCTTCTTACTATCACGGCTCTTGTAAGGCTCCGTGATGCTGAACTTTTCTTTCTTATAACGCCGATCTGTGCGTCGGCTAGACTCTTCTCCCTTCCCTTTTAATTTCTCAACCTTCTCTAAGGTCCTTTCACACAAATACGCTTATTGAACCATTTCTGCATAAGTACGGATGTTTTGGGTCCCGAGCTGCTGAATGAAACCGGGCTGTAACCCATCCATGAACCGATTAGCCTTCAATAAATCGATACTGATAAGATGCAGTGCGTAAGGTGCAAGCCTTGAGAATTGCAGTTCATATTCGGCAACCGTCATCATTCCTTGTCGAAGAGCGGCGAACTCCATAGCCTTTCGTTCCTTTACGTGCTCAGAAAAGTACTTGGCATGAAATATGGTAAGAAAACCATCCCATGTATGAGGTGCATCAGCCGGAGGTGCCAGAACCGACTTCCACCATGTACGGGCATCTTTGTTGAGTTGGAAGGTTACGAGACGCACCTTCTCTTGATCGGTGCATTGGATAATGTCAAAGATACGATTCATTTCGTCTATCCAGTTCTCCGCTTCGTTCGGATTAGAAGAACCATAGAAACACGGAGGGTTTAAGCTCCAAAAGTTGCGATGTAAATCACCAGCCCTTGCACCTGCGCCAGCTTGCGCCATGGTTTGTAATGCCTGAGTGAGGCCAACAACAGTTTATTGCATACCATTCCAATCTACGCGATGAGCCATGGTAATAATAGGGTACCCGAGAGAAAAAGAACAACTTGTTATTTCTCATGGAATTGGAAGGAAAATCAATCTTAAAGCTAATTAACTATCTTATCCCGGGCTCTACCCAATTCTCACATGGGTGTGAAAATTTCTTCCTTAGTTCATAGGTAGGGGTCCTTAAACCTTGGACTTATCCTTTGACATAGCTCTTCTCCTTAAGTCCTGAGACTTTGGCTATGATACCAACTTAACTGTCACGCCCCGAGCCTTTATTACAGCGGAAGACTCGCTCGAGGAATGCGGATAGCCGGCATGGTAAGCCTCTTGCAAGCAAGAACGATCAGAACGCAAGGCAATCACACATAAGAATACAATCACACAATATTTACTCAACTTCAACTTTCATTAATATTCAATCCACTATTCGAATACAACCACTGATTCAACTTTCATCATGCTGGACTCAAGAAATAAAATAAAAAATTACGTAGACTCGATCTAAACAATGTAAACTTCCTAAGTCTTCACTCATTCTTTATTCACTCTCGGATCCGCTACTTGAACATTCTGAATCCGAACCCGACTCACTTTCATTTCTTGAAAAAGAATGGAAATAGGTAATGAGCACACTTGCCCAGTAAGCATCTTCGCATCAACATGAAGGCATCATTAAAGTAATTAACGTTTTTGCTCTAGAGAAATAAGGTAAAATCATGCGAATGCGATCAATCATGTGATTAAACCAAAGTATGTAAGATAGAATGAGAGCAAGTATGAACTAGCAAGAATGTTATAAGAACATGATATGGCCTTTCATGAATAAGAATGTAACGAGAATGTACTAGCAAGCCACATAATCATCACTCCGGTATCTTTTACTTATGAGCAAGTACTTCATGAATTTCTGTGGAATATCAAGAAAGTCAAGTATCAATCATGTTGTATTGTGTTGTGGATTGTCACTTATTTATAAAGAAAGTACTCCCAGCACAATGCGACGTCAGTAGCATCATACCCCATGCTTTATAATAGTATGTTTCTGATAATCAGCCGAGGGGACTAGCATAGAGCCCTTGAACACAATCAGTGCTCGATCGCATCTTCAAGTATAAATCAAGCTTTTTCCACGCATGTAACAATAAAGTATGGCAAAGAATGTACAATTTCAACAAGCTCTTGATAACAATAATTCAATGAATGAATGCTTTAATAAGAATCATGAGAAATAAAGAATGACTTATACTATGCTATGCTTATGGAAATAAATCGGCAGCATAACGGTACGTTCTTTATCTTCCACTCATTATATTAGGTTTCCTGATCAATATGATAAGTTCTAGATCATCAAGAGTCCATCTAGAAACCTTGGAATATCAATCCTTGGTCAAACCTCGGGTTAAAATACTCAAGCATTGTGACGGTCGTGTACTGGGCCGTTACATAATGTGACGCTCCAGTATTGGGCCGTTACATTAGTCTGAATCTCAAACCAAGAAATCGGACTTAGTTGAATGTGACGGTCGTATATTGGGCCGCTACATGTGTCTGACGGTCCAATATAGATCCGTTACACTACTGATAACCAGAAACATCGATAGTGTAATCTAATCAATTGGTTTTAATGGTACAACCAACTCGACGTCCTACTGGGAATCCCAGGCTCGCAGAGAATTACGGAGGCCTTGAAACAAGATTTCCTATTCCATTGGAAGGAATATCCAATAGAGAGGTCCTCATGTCCAAGAATAATGTTCCTATAGTGCAAAGTGAACTAATGGATAACATACCAGAATATGTGCCATGTACTTAAAGAAATGACTCTTTTGATAGAGTGGATCTGTAACAATAAGAAATCATGATAAAACTCCGTCAACACATCTTTGAAAAATCATGATTTAGATACAAAACTATAGAATTTTGGCATATGAAATTAACATAACTTAAAATGACTTAAGATACCTTAATTATGCAATTTTTATCATGAATCAGTAGATAATCGTAAAGACATGAAATCAGGTCAAAACTTAGATAACTAGGCTTATTTATAAGTTAAATTAACTAGTTTCCTATTCTATCTACAGTTAACCTAACGGTCTAGAATGGGTGCGTCACAGTGACTATGACGGTTTATCGTGAGGCCGTTACAGTAATGTAACGCTCCTGTTAAGGTGCGTCAGAGACAATAGAGTAATTAAGATGCAGTAGAGGGTGTGACGGCTTATCGTAAGGCCGTTAGATAACTGTGACGGTATTACCTTGATGCGTCAGAGTCCCTGCTAACAGTATAAAAAAATTAAAAGACTATGATTTAAAACCATGTCATGTTTTAAAAAGATTTAACTACCCCAATGATGACAAAATGAAGTAAAGGTCATCTAGATGCATAGGTTGCAGTGAATTGACAATATAATATCTTTGATATTTGATTAGGGCTAAGAATATGTATGTATGCATGAACCCAATAAAACACGGAATTCATAGTCTATAAGGCATGAAATCAAGTACAATCAGAGGGCTTTTATCCCTAACAAGATGTTTTTACCAATCATGAGATAACCTACCCTTTTATCTGAGCTTTAAACTTCTAATTTGAGTATGAAAGACGTGCCCTAGTTCTCCCTTTCCAGTGAGTTTCCAGCAACTTCACGCTGCTCTAGCTCCTCAGCCTCTTGACCTAAGGATGTGAAATTTTGAGGGTACGTAGATGAAACTAAGGTGAACAAAAAGTTCTTAAGGATGGAATTCTAATTACCTCGTTTAGACGTCCTAATCTCTTAATCTCCAATGTCCTTTGCTCTACATCCTGGGTTACTATGGTCGAACTAGCAACTTTGGAAGCTTCAATCTCCTTGGTTGCTTGATCTCCTAGCACGAAATTTGGAGAACTATTAGTCTAAAGTATACTAAACAAAATCTTCTAAAGAACTTACCCGAAATTTTATCTCCTTACCTTGATTCTTCACGAGCCAAAAGTAAGGGTCGCTCAGTTCAGAACTAGATCCTATTTATAGGGTTTTGAAGATTAGATCGATTCTAGAGTCCTTAATTTGCCAGAACCTAATCCCTAAGAGTCCTTAGTAATGTTATAAACTCTCCCAAGTCGATCTCTTATAGATAAGATCCCAAAGTTCTAATCTTTTTGCTCGTTCTTTCTTTCACTGAACTGACAGAATGTAACGCATCAAGACTGGTGCGTTACATGGCTGTGGCGGTCGCACGATAGACCGCTACATCCAACGTGCACAGAGTTCAACATCAATCAAACTCTTTTGTTAATTATCCATATTATTATCCATAAAAATGGTATTTATCCTTAAAATACGTGAATATGCTAAATAACCTTCTAGAATATGGGCCAAACTTAATAGACTTGGTCCTTAAACCTTTTGGATTTTATTTAAATAGGCTAGACTAATTATTTAACATAATTGGGTCTTATAATGACTTATTAATCCAATAATCCTTTTATTAGTCTATTTAGCCCTTATAAATTCCAGAAAGTTCTATAAATAACTCAGAATTATTACATAAATTCTGGGGCACTACATAAGATCCCAAAGTTCTAATCTTTTTGCTCGTTCTTTCTTTCACGGAACTTACATAATATAACGCATCAAGGCTGGTGCGTTACATGGCTGTGGCGGTCGCACGATAGACCGCTACATCCAACGTGCACAGAGTTCAACATCAATCAAACTCTTTTGTTAATTATCCATATTATTATCCATAAAAATGATATTTTATCCTTAAAATACGTAAATATGCTAAATAACCTTCTAGAATATGGGCCAAACTTGATGGGCTTGGTTCTTAAACCTTTTGGATTTTATTTAAATAGGCTAGGTTAATTATTTAACATAATTGGGTCTTATAATGACTTATTAATCCAATAATCCTTTTATTAATCTATTTAGCCCTTTCCAGAAAGTTCTATAAATAACTCAGAAATTATTACATAAATTCTGGGGCACTACATACATAAATATATGAAGTCCTACACTACTACTTCTCCCCCTTTGGCATCATCAAAAGAGGATAGGATAGACGAAGGGGGACCCAAGCTACATAAGATTAAAGGACAGCAAGCTAGAGGTGGAAGAAAGGAAAAATTCTCATGGTGCATCTGAAGGTGGCTGATCCTCTAGAGGAGGGGGCTGGTGACCAAGGAGACGGCTGATGTCTTCAAGAGCATGAGCTTGAGTGTGAAGAGTATCTCGAGTACGGCCAATGGCGAGGTCACGAGCCGCATCACGATGAGCCATGCTAAGAAGCGTGTTGTTCATGATATGGAAGGACTGGCTAGAATCAGCAACACTGTTAGTGAGGCTAGTCATATGAGTGGTGAGGGTGGCCATATGAGTGGAGAGAGTATCTAGAGCATTGGAGAAGAAATCCATGCGACCTGACATGGTGTCAATCACATGGCCCATGGTGTCAATGCGATCCTCGATGGCAGAAAGTCCCTCCCCAAAAGTATCCACCCGAGTCTCTAGCCTAGAGAATCGCCTGTCAAAAACCTCGTAGTCTACCCAAGAAGGCTGTGTGGCTCCTTGAGTGGAGGACGTACTCTCCATGATGAAACTGAGGTGGAGGAGACATCTCCGGATCCATATGCTACAGTGATGGTGGAGGAGGCAGCTTCTCGGTCTGAACTGGAGGGGGAACATCCCCTTGATCTTGTTGTTGTTCTTGTACTTTCCCTTCCTCACTATCAAATTCATCCCCATAAGTAGCCACATCCTGACGTAGCTCACCATCGGGACCATAGTAACCCATATCTATAAGGATCTTATGCTTATTGTAAACATCATCCTGTCGAACATAGATAAACTATTCTTCTGCTAAATTTATCCCAACATGAATGAATACCCGGGTCAACTGTGAAGCATATGGCAGGGATCGCTGCAGATTTGTTCGGCAAGCTCCAATGAGAGTCATCATGAGGCGACCCATGTTGATTTGTATACCATTCATGACATTGTAGAACATGAATTTATGAACTTCTGTGACTTCATTTCTACTGCCACTCTTTGGGTAAATGAGGGATGTAAACATATGATGTAAAACACGCTGCAGTTGTGGAAAATGATTTGCATTCAACTTAATCAAATTGCTAACACCGTGCACGTAATAACAGCCAGTCATGGCAAGAAATGTATCCTCAACCTCCCCATGACCATAAACCAAGTCGGCTCCTCCAGCCGCAACTCCTAAGCTTCTCTCAAAAAGATCAGGAGTAATGTAAATCTCGATCCCTTGAACAACAGTAAATAATTGCTCATTTCTTGCAACCAAGTTCCTATAGAATTGCTGTACTAGATTGGGGTAATGACGATTATATCTAGAGACAAAATCAGTCCAACCCGGCTGAATCTTAAAGACTACACATATATCAGGAAAGAGCTCATTCACCTCATGGACATCGACTAGTCGAGGGTCGATGATGGGACGAATAAGTAACCTAGGTGCTCAACGCGGTGCAGGCACCCGCTGTGGTGGAGGGGCCGGTGCCTCGCGTCTCTAGCCACTCCCTTCCCCTTGGGCAAAACGTCGAGAACTTCATCTAGGCGGCATCCCGAACTAGAAAACCCGATAGAAAACCCTTGAAGAGAGGACCCTCGTCCCGGGGAATGAAGATAGACTTCGGACACTCCAGAGGCTTGCAAAAGACCTTCTCCACAAATTGGAATCAAGGTGGTAACACCACGAATGCACGAATGGCCGAATGGAGTTCGTCCCGAAAACATGATGAACACACTAGATCTTGTGCGGATGAAGGAACGATGGGTTTTAGAGGCTTGGGAGGTGGTGAAAAGGGGTTCTAGGGTTAGGAAATGAGGTATGAAGATGAATGGGGGTGATAGAATGAGAGAATGGGGTGTTAGACCCCCTTATAAGTTAGCTCAGATGGGACCCCGGTCGGGCCGGTTCGCCGCCACCGGTCGACCGGTGCGGGGTTGGTGGTCAACCGCTAGCCCAAAAACCCCAAATTTTTGTAATTTTTTCTGTTTCTTTTCCTTTTCTTTACTATTTTTTTGATTTTTTTTTGAAATGGGGGGGCTAACAACCGACCTACTGATGTGAGCTAACGTCAGAAGTGGAGGGAAAGAAATAGATGCAGGTTTAAGGAAAGTTTCTAACTCTCCCTCAGAAGTTACCTTAGGTCCGACATCACTGAGTCCACAATTATTTATCCAAGAAATATCTGGCCTTAGAAAAAAAATTTCAAGGAGGGCTATACATATAATTACATTCAAGTATGCAGGAATGTATGTGAACACACAAGGTATAAGAAGTCAAGACAAAATGCATGTTTTCCTACCCTTGATGCATATGAGTTTCTACAAATGCAGAACTTAACCTAAGTGCAAACCTATGCATGAATGCTCTCACCCTTGGACATCCCAAGTTCTCTTCTTATCTTGTTAAATTGATCCTGGTTGAGAGGTTTGGTGAAAATGTCAGCTAGCTGATTGTGTGTGTCAATGAAGTTCAATTCAAAGACCCCCTTTCCTACATGGCCTCTCAGAAAATGATGACGAATATCAATATGCTTGGTTCTAGAATGTTGAACAGGGTTTTTAGACAAGCTGATTGCATTGGTATTATCACACAAGATTGGCACACATTTCATTTCAATATCTAAATCAAGCAGTTGATTTTTGATCCAAAGTACTTGGGCTCCACAACTTCCGGCGGCTACATATTCAGCCTCGGCCGTTGAGAGAGCTACTGAATGTTGTTTCTTGGAAGCCCATGAGACTAGACACCCACTAAGAAACCGATAGTACCCACTAGTACTTTTACGATCTACAATGCATCCAGTATAATCTGCATCGATGTATGCAATCAAATCAAAAGAGCTACCGATGGGAAACCACAAGCCAAAATCTAGTGTGCCAAGTAAATATCTAAAAATGCGTTTAACAGTCGATAAGTGAGATTCTTTAGGGCATGACTGAAAACGGGCACAAAGACATACACTGAATTGAATGTCAGGATGGCCTGCTGTAATATACAGTAGTGATCCGATCATACCTTGAAACAATGTAGGATCTACTATTTTACCATTTTCATCTTTGTCTAACTTTGAGGTTGTGGCCATTGGAGTTGACAAAGGTTTTGCTTCAGCCATCCCATATTTCTTCAAAAGCTCCATTGTGTACTTGACTTGGCTTATGAAAATGTCCTCAGGTGTTTGCTTCACTTGTAGTCCAAGAAAGAATGCTAGTTCACCCATTAGGCTCATCTCAAATTCACCTTGCATGATTTTTGCAAATTCATCACATAGCACATTATTAGTAGCTCCAAAAATTATGTCATCCACATAAACTTTAACTACTAATATATCTTTACCTGATTTCTTTGTGAAGAGTGTTTGATCAACCTTACCTCTCTTGAAATCATTTTCAATGAGAAATGACGTGAGCCGTTCATACCATGCCCTTGGTGCTTTCTTCTGTCCGTACAAGGCCTTCTGGAACTTGTACACATGTTGTGGATGTTTGGGGTCTTCAAAACCTGGTGGTTGTTCTACAAAAACATCCGCTTTAATATACCCATTTAGAAACGCAGATTTAACATCCATTTGAAACAATTTAAAGTTAGATGAGCAGGCATAAGACAATAAGATCCGAACTACTTCTAGACGAGCAACCGGTGCAAAAGACTCATCAAAATTAATACCCATCTCCTGGCTATACCGTTTGGCCACAAGCCGGGCCTTGTTCCTAACAACCAATCCCGTATCATTTAACTTATTTCTGAAAACCCATCGAGTTCCGATAATGGATTGATTCTTAGGTCGTGGCACTAGAGTCCACACATGGTTTCTTTCGAATTGGTGCAACTCTTCATGCATAGCCTGGATCCAGGATTCATTTTGAAGAGCTTCATGGATGTCCTTAGGCTCTTCCTGTGAGATTAAGGCTATCAAATCTTCTTCTTCTACTTGCCTTAGAGAAGCTCTGGTTCTTACCACATCTTGAGGATTACCGATTATGTTTTCAGCTGGATGATCATTTAAGAATGTGGAGGTGCTTGTCAAGTCGGGGTGCTGCACTTGCTGTTCTTACAGTGTCTCAATTGAAGGATCTTCATCTTCTTCACTTTTGCTGGGTATTCCTCCCTTCGGTTCATCCTTGACTTTAGATATTCCAACATTAGTTGTATCTTTGGGGGCTTCTCCTACATCCACAATTTGAGTAGTCAGTTTTGCTTCAGATTCATCAAAAATTACATGAGGACTTTCTTCAACAACCAAAGTCCGTTTATTGAACACTCGATAAGCTCTAGAATTAAGTGCATAGCCTAGCATAGTTCCCTTGTCACTTTTCTCATGAAACTTACCTAGGTTGGACTTACCATTGTTCAGGATGAAACATGAACATCCAAAGGGTTTAAGATGGGAAATATTCAGTTTCATACCCTTGTAGAGCTCATATGGAGTTTTCTTAGTTTTCACTTAACATGGTCCATGCCATGTCTATCAGTGTTCTATTTTTTCTCTCCACCACTCCATTTTGTTGGGGCATCCTTGGTGATGAGAAGTTATGTGTGTACCCGTGCTCTTCACAGAAATTGCTGAACTCATGATTTTCAAATTCGCCACCATGATCACTTTGGATAGTAGTGATAAGGTAGCCTTTATCATTTTGGATCTTCCTGTAAAACACTTGAAATTCTATCAATGCATCATTTTTATTTGATAGAAATAGCACCCAAGTGAATCTGGAATAACCATCAACAATCACAAAACCATAGGATTTTCCTCCTTGGTTGGATGTCCTAGTTGGGCCAAACAAATCAAGATGCAGCAATTTCAAAGGCCGGGAGGTAGAAATAATGTTCTTATTTTTGAAGGATATGCGCGTTTGCTTGCCTTTTGTGTAAGCCTCACAAATTTTATAACTTTCAAACTTTAATTTTGACAAATCATTCACTAAGTCATGTTTTAACAATTTGGAGATTACTCCAAAACTAGCATGACCTAGTCTTCGGTGCCATAGCCATGCATTATCATGATTGTTCGCTACCAAACACATATCATCACAAGAAACATCATCAAGATCAATAGTGTAGACATTGTTGCTTCTCTTACCGATGAATCTGATTTCATTTGAAGTTTTATTTATGACAAGGTAGTGGGTTTCATCAAAAATAATTTTAAAACCCTTGTCACACAATTGGCTTATGCTCAGCAAGTTATGATTCAGACCTTCCACCAAAAGAACATTTTCAATTAAGGTTTCAGAATTCTTACCTATGTTGCCAATTCCAATTATTTTACCTTTATCTTTTCCACCAAAGGCAATTGAGCCTCCATCCTTATCTTGCAGCATAGAAAATGCCTTCCTGTCCCCTGTCATATACCTTGAGCAGCCACTGTCCAAGTACCACTTGCTCCCCCTGGCTTCAAGACATATCTACAAGAAACAACATTCTCATGCAAATGATTTTGGTACCCAAGCTAGTTTGGGTCCGTAGGAGTTAGTCCAGTTCTGTGCATATCTTTTCTTTGTCCAAAAAACATGATTTCTTAGTGTGTTTTATTTGAACCAACAATTCGCAATAACATGACCAAATCTACCACAATGATAGAAATTAACAGGTGCAAATTTTCTTTGAAATTGTCGTGATTTGGGTTGGACATGCTTTGGCTTAGAGTTGAAACATGAGGCATGGTTGTTTTCCTTTTCATAAAAAAAAGATGTAGTGATCTTATGCTCAAAAGATTTTTTATTTTGGAGAATGTATCACAATCCTTCTTTTTGAAAATTGACTTTAACTCCCAACAAGTTATCTATGTTTTATTTTCCCTTTATAAACCTTGACAAGATGGACTGAAGTTCAGCCACTTCTTTTTCCAAACTCACAGTTTTCTTTTCAAGTTCTAAATTTGTGGATTTCAGAATTTTTTTTTCAATTTTCATTTTTTCACATACTTTCTCCATTTCAGATATTTTGCAAGATAACTCTTCTTTAGCCTTTTCACAATATGAAGTTATTTATAACAGACTTTCTTTTTCTTCTGTTAGTTTGAACCATTCTTGTTCCAGTTTCTCAAATTTAACAAAGATATCTTCATGTGACAAGTCATCAATTTTCTTTTTGAGAGTTTTATTTTCAGATCTGATTTTCTTGTATTTAGTGTACAATTTTTTATATTCCGACTCCCATTGTTCATTGGAAATAAAATTAGGGTCAGAATTTACCTCCGTTGAGTCATCCTCGTGTGCTATGAGACATAGGCTCCCCACGAGCTCTTGTATCTCCTCATCGGACGGTTCGTCCTCTTTATCGCTCCACGTGGCGACCATGGCTTTGGGCTTTCTGAAATTATCTCTCTTGAATTTCTTCTTCAGATTTGGGCACTCTCCCCTCATGTGCCCGGGCTTCTTGCATTCGTAGCATATGATGCCACTTGATTTGCTTGGCTCGCCCTTGGTTTGAGTGGACTTCCTTTGCCCCTTTATGAATTACCTTGGAAGTTTCTCTTTTTCCTCAAAAACCTTTTCACTTGGCGAGTTATCATTGCCAAGTCTTCTTCTTCGTTGCTTTCTTCACTTGATTCTTCTTCTTGAAAGTCTTCATCAGATTGATGAGCTTTCAATCCAATTACCTTCTTCTTCTTCGTATCTTCCTCTGCTGTCCTCTTCATATTTATCTCATAGGTCATGAGTGACCCTATGAGCTCATCGAGAGTGAGTGTGGACAGATCCTTGGAGTCTTCAATGACTGTGGCCTTGGTGTGCCACGCAGGAGGGAGGGATCTCAGCACTTTTCTTACGAGCTCAGAATTAGTGTAATCTTTCCCAAGGCTTTTGAGACCATTCGTGATCTCGGTTAGCCTTGCGAACATCTCTGAAATTGTCTCTTCAGGCTTCATCTTGAAGAGCTCATAATCTCGGACCAGATGGTTGGCCTTGGTCTCCTTGACCTCCGAGGTTCCTTCATAGATCAGCCGCAACTTGTCCCGCATCTCCTTTGATGAACTACACATGGATACACGAGAAAACTCATTAGGATGTATAGCACATCTGATAATGTTCATAGCATTAAAATTTACAGTGCATTTCTTAATTTCCTCGGGTGTCCATTTTTCTTCATCCTCCCCGCGTTTGTAAGGACCCTTGTCTACAACTCTCCAGATCTCATACTCCTGGGCTCTTAGAAAGTCATGCATCCTATTTTTCCAATAGGAATAATTTGAGCCATCGAAGTAAGGAGGATGATGAATGGAGTGACCCTCAGGTATCATACCCTTATTTGCCATTGATCTGGATCTCACTCTAGATCATTAGATCTGAAAGAAATAGAGCCTTAGCTCTGATAACAGTTGAAGTCCCGCGATCAATGACACCCAAGAGGGGGGGGGGGTGAATTGAGTTATTACAGATTTTAATAACTTTTAAAAGATTTAAAACAAGTATTAAGATCAAGCAACAAACAAGAAGAGATCTATAGGATAACACGATGAATCTGGCTAGATCAACCCTTACAGTAGTTCTTTGGTACCAGGCGGAGTTAGGGAATCCGAAGGTTCTCTCACACAAGGTATTTTCCTCCCGATAAGACAGACCGTGTTGATCAAAAGCTACCTTGTGATATACCAGAGATCTCCCGTAAAAAGGTTAATACAGCTAGATCTAAACAACGAAACTATATGATAACGCAATATGCAAACGAGCTAGAACAGAATTGGAGGTAGGAGATAAGGAGCAAACCACACAGAGCACCATGATTTTTTGGTGGCTCGGATGTAACAACTGTAACCTACGTCCACCCCTCACCGACCGTGAGGATCCACACACTATCTTGTAGAAGGTTACAAGATCAAGGCACACATACACACTCGTGTTAGTTCATAACTCTCACGAAGGTGCACAAGCACCAAATCACAAAGAGATGTGAAGAAGAAAACACACACACACACACACACACACACACACACACACACACACACACACACACACACACGGATCTGCGTAGATCCATACACACACAGATGTTTGAATATTACAAGAACACAAAATTAAAGCCCAACAAGATTGGAATGAGAAAATAGAAAATGAAGACACAAATTCAAGCTCCCCCTTAGTAGATGAAGATGGTATTTGATGAAGCTTGCTCCCAGCTCAATCTTCACTTGAATGGCTTGCAAATCAGCTTGAGAAGCTTGCACTTGGATGAAGAACTTCTTTCCCGAAGTATTGTTCACGGAGCTACAGTGCACCCTTCCTTCTCCTTTGATGGCATCCCTTGTTCTTGCTTCAATCACTTAGGTTTTTGACCCGAATAAGATCATTTATAGAGCTTGGGTGGTCAATAGACATGCCACAGACTAGATCCACAAATCATGGGAAGATTGGTGGCTTTGGGATTAAACAATTCCTAGAAGAAAGACTTCCCACGTTGAGAACAAAAAGTCAACAATAGGGGCTTTTCGAAGCTGGCGGTCGACCAGTGTACAAGGGCGGTCGATCGGAATTTTTTTAGAAACTGTCCGTTCACTTCTGGGAAAATCGGTCGACCGCTAGAAGCTGGCGGACGACCGCTGGCTGGGGTTCCTGCAAAAAATAAAATGTTAGCCAATGCAATATAATACATGAACGAATCAGTTTATGGCTACCTTGTTCCAATCAAGGTGAGTGGGTTTAAGCTAAGCCTGGGTGGTTTAGAAACCAAAACACAGATTTATGCGTTTGGATGGGTTTAATCAATTAAGCATAATCCAAGGTGAAGTAGACTTTGAATGCATATTAAATTTGAACTTGATTGTTGAAACATAGCACGTGAGAAAACATATAACCTGGGTTTTGTTATCATCAAAATCACTTGGATATACTCAACATGTGGACACGCATATAAAAAAGTATACTATAAGTAGTAGGATGTAGATCATAGATATAGGAATATCAATGAAGAGTGATAATATGATCAAGCAAGATAGAATGTGGCCTTTCACGAACAAGAATGTAACGAGAATGCACTTTTCATAACCATAAAGGCTATGCATTAGAAAGTCACTTAACACGCAAGAATGTAATTTCACTAGATTGCCTCATAGATTTCACTCATTTATAAAAGAAAGTACTCCCAGCGTATTGTGACGCTAGTATTTCATCATACCCCATGGTTTATAGCATGTTTTCGGCAATCAGCCGAGGGGGCTAGTGTCGAGCCCTTAGACACAATCAGTGCCCGATCTGCATCTTCACGTTATAAATCCAGCTACTTTCACGAGTATAACAATAAAGTCCTACCAATAATGTAACAATTCAAATAATAAGCTCATGATAACAATGTCAAGGAAAGAATGCTTCAATTTTGAAACATGAGAATTCAAAGAATGCATTAAGGACAAGGTCACACCACGGAAGGAATCCGACAGCATAACGGTACATTCATTAATTTCCATAATTCATTAGGTAGTTTATTGAATAAAGTGTTAGGTTCTAGATAATCATTAGACCATCTAGGAACATAGAAAAATCAACCCTTGGGTCAAACCTTGGGTTAAGAACATTGAAGACACTTGCGGTCATGATTGGACCGTTTATAGACCCATGCGGTCACCACTGGACCGTTTAATGACAAAGTCGATGAAACGAATGAACTGGAACCATGCAGTCAAGGCAGGGCTGCTAGGTGTCTTTGGCGGTCAGGTAAATGGGCGCTACCAGACTCTGGCGGTCTCCGTATGGCCGCTAGTGACCAGAACACATAAAACACCGATAAAGTGCTTTCTAGACAATTGGATTTTGAGGGTACAACCAGCTCGGCATCCTAGTGGGAATCCCAGGCTCGCAGAGACTTATGGAGGCCATGAAACAAGATCATCTAGTCCGGTGGAAGGAATATCCAATAGAGAGGATCACAAGTATAAGATTGAGTGCTTATAAGTGCAAAGTGTATCTAATGACATCATACCGGGATACGTGCCATATACTGAAGAACGGACTCCAGATGAGAAAGGGATCGTGGTAAAACAATGATCAAATCAAAACTAGACAAGTCCATGAACCATATAAAATTTAAGATAAATACAAGAGTATATGGTTTTGGCATGAAATTAACATAAGTTTAAAAATAGGTTTCTAAGACATGTAAGCCAAGAAATCTATCATGATGGATGCCCAATATTACCAATAACATGAATATAACGTCATAATCAGGAATAAGACCTAATTAACTAGGCTTAACATATGTTTAATAGGGTCAATCTGCAATCTATTTGGAGTTAACAAGTTGCAGAGCCTAGCGGTCAGGTGAGGACCGCATGAAGGCGTTTAGCGGTCTATCGCATGGCCGCTATAGAGACTTGGCGGTCACTATAAGACCATTTCTTCCTGTTTGTATCAACAGCAGTAAAAACTGAAATACTTGCTAATCTAGGGCAGATAGATGTCTGGAACAACTTGCCAATAGGTAAATAAAGCCTGATAAAATCATATTAAAACATGGAGATGCATGAGTTGAGTGAAGTAAGCCAAAATTATGAATTTCGTATTAAGGGCAAAGTTCATGCATGCTATGTTAACCCTATATGCACAGTCATAATGAAACCTCAAATTCGTCATGTACAATCAATAAAAATAGGAGGGAATAGAGAGCTTTTGTTCCTAACACGTTACTTTAGCCTTTTCATGAGATAACTTTCCTTTGATTTGATCCCTAGACTTTGGATTTCTGACTGGAAGTAGACCCTAGTTCCTGCACGTCTTGTGCCAAATCAGCAACTTCCCGTCCTTCTATCTCCTGATCCTCTTGACCTAAAATCGTGAAAATTGGATGGTAGGTAGAAGATACGAAAGGGAACATAAAGTTCTAAAAAACCAACTTGAACTAATCTCGTTTAGGGTTTCTAATCTCTTGATCTTTACTGGACCGACGCTCTGGTTCATCTCCAATCTATAGCGAACCAGCAACTTGCAGATGCTCTAACTCTCTAGCGGCTGGGTCTTCTAGTGTGAAAATTGGAGGTGAGTTGGATAAAACTAAGAAGAACATAAAGTTCTAAAGAACCAACCAGAGATAGGGTTTCCTTACCTCCGAAATACACGAGCCAACATTAGGGTTCGCATGAGTCAAAGTTAGGGTCTATTTATACGGTTTTGAGTTAAGGCTGATGGTTTGATCGAACTTAGAGTCCTAATTAGGTGTAGGATCGATTCTCAAAAGTCTCAGACATGATTATATGTCTACACACTTCGATGCATGGAGATTTGGATGCCAAAGATCCAACCTTTTCATGTTTTCTCCCATTCACGGAATCAGGAGGCTTAGTGGTCATGGGAAGACTGCTAGGGTGGGTCTGGCGGTCGCGTGATTGACCACCAATCGCAATTAAATCTGAAATTTTTAGATTTTCGTATTATCTCCGATTTATCCCCTAATTGATGTATATATATCCCATTTTAAATTCATAAATTTCTGAATTTACGTTTCTATTAATGGGCTTGGGTCTAAAGGTCTTGGAATTGGGTCTTTGGGCCCATTTGAGTTGGGCTTAACCCTTGGGTTAACATAGGGGCTTTAAATGGATTAAAAAAAATCTCTAATTCTTCTTAATAGCCCATTAAGCCTTTTTAAATTGCTTAGTAATTATATTTTAATCTAAAAAATCCCTAGAAAATTCTCAGGCATTACACCCTCTCCCACTTAAAAGAATTTGGTCCTCAAATTCATCGTAATAGGATTTGCTAAGGAGAGTGTACTTACAATTGAATAGCTCCGAGAACCATTTGTGCATCGCTTCTTCTGTTTCCCATGTCGCTTCGTGTGGCCAAGATTTGCTCTATTGGACTTTGACCATGGGAATAGTTTTATTCCGAAGTTGACGTACTTCTCGTTCATATATTTTGATTGGCTTTTGCTCATACATCAAATCCTTTTTAATCTCCAGGTTGTCATAAGTTATGATATGGAATGGATCGGCGACGTACCTTTTGAGCATTGAGACGTAAAATACATCATGGACTCTAGCTAATTGAGGGGGCAAAACTTTCTGATATGCGACTTCACAACCCTTTCGAGAATTTCAAAGGGGCCAATGAATCTTGGAGTGAGCTTGCCTTTAATGCCGAATCTTCGAATACCTCAACCCGGAGAAATCTTAAGGAATACATGGTCTCCTACTTTGAATTCTAGGTCGCGCCTTCTATTATCAGCATATGATTTTTACCTATCTTGAGCCATTTGGAGTCTCTCCCGAATAAGCTTCATCTTCTCGGTAGTATTCCTGATGATATCGGGGCCAAGAAATTGATTTTCTCCTACTTCATTCCAACATATAGGTGAGCGACAACTTCTTCCATACAATGCCTCGAACGGTGCCATTTGCATAATAGCCTGATAGCTATTGTTGTAGGCGAATTCCACTAGAGGCAAGTGGTCGTGTCAACTTCCTCCAAAATCAATAACACATGCCCTGAGCATATCTTCCACCACTTGATTTGTCCTTTCAGTTTGACCATCAGTTTGTGGATGGAATGTTGTGCTAAGGTTAAGTCGGGTCCCTAATGAATGCTGTAGACCCTTCCAGAATTATGATGTGAACCGAGAGTCTCGGTCAGATATAACGGTGACAGGGACACCATGTAGTTTGACAATTTCCTTCATGTATAGTGCTGCTAATACATCCACAGACCATCGACTTTTGATTGGTAGAAAATGTGCAGATTTAGTCAATCGGTGTATTATCACCCATATACCATCGTGTTCACCTCTCGTCTTAGATAAACCCAAGATGAAATCTATTCCTATAATTTTCCATTTCCACTCGGAAATATCTAAAGGATGTAGTTTCCTGGCGGGCTTTAAATGTTTCGCATTTACTTGCTGACAAGTCACGTAGCGAGATACAAAGTCCGCTACTTCTCTTTTCATGTTGGGTCACCAGAAATTTCTTTTTAAATCTTGGTACATCTTGGTAGCACTAGGGTGAATAGCATACCTTGATTTATGAGCTTCTTCTATGATCAATTTCTTAGTGTCGGCATGATCCGGCACACAGATTCAATTTTTGAACAATAA
Source organism: Amorphophallus konjac (assembly GCA_022559845.1). Taxonomy (NCBI): domain Eukaryota; kingdom Viridiplantae; phylum Streptophyta; class Magnoliopsida; order Alismatales; family Araceae; genus Amorphophallus; species Amorphophallus konjac. The sequence continues at coordinate 137,417,934 of CM040119.1, read as the reverse complement.
TCTTTCATCAGTTGAAATGGAGAATTCTGACCTTTGATCAATATTGGCCTTGATCTCCATCAATGTGGGGTCATTCTCTTGTAATTTGACTAGATCTTCAATCAATGTGGGTTGTGACCTTATATTAGCAATCATACACCCTTCCTCTTCTTTATCAATATCGAGATTCAAACGAGCAAAATTCTCGATAAGATAAGTCGTACCTTTCCTGAGGCTTGCTAGTGTTGTCATTGGTCTTCTGCTAAGAGCGTCAGCTACAGCATTTGCTTTGCCTGGATGATATTGGATAGTAAAGTCGAATTCTTTGAGATACTCCAACCATCTGTGTTGCCTCATGTTCAATTCCTTTTGGGTGAAGAGGTATTTCAGACTTTTGTGATCTAAAAATATAGTGAATTTCTCCCCATAGAGGTAATGTTGCCAATTTTTTAAGGCAAATATAACAGTAGCTAGTTCCAGATCATGCACGGGGTAGTTTTCCTCATGACGCTTTAACTGCCTTGATGAATAGCAAATCACCTTTCCATTGTTGTTGCCATTGTCATTTTCTTTTTCCGTTACTTTTTCTTTTACCATTATCGTTCCCATTGCAGGACCTCCTGTTATAATGGGATTCATCATCCTCCGTGATGCTAAACCTTTCTTCTTTCTCTTCTCGCCTATCATGTCTTCGGCTCGACCTCTCTTCTTTTCCTCGGAACTTCTCTACCTTCTCCAGGGTCCTTTCGCATAAATGTGTCCGTTGGACCATTTCCGTATATGTGCTGATATTTTGAGATCTAAGTTGTTGAATAAACTCGGGCCTTAAACCGTCCATAAATCGGTTGGCCTTTAATAGGTCTATGCTAACTAGGTGGGGAGCATAAGGTGCTAGCCGAAAGAATTGAAGTTCGTACTCCGCCACGGACATCATGCCTTGCCTTAAGGAGGCAAATTCCGCCGCCTTCCTCTCCTTAACATGTTCAGAGAAGTATTTTGCACGGAAGAGTGTAAGGAACTCATCCCATGTGAGCTGTGCATTTTGTGGTTGTGCCTTCCACCACGTACGTGCATCCTTGTTTAGCTGGAACGTGGCGAGATGAACCTTCTCTTGGTCGGCACATTGCATGACCTCGAATATGCAGTTCATTTCATCTATCCAATTTTTAGCTTTGTCTGGTTGGAAGAACCAGAAAATCGTGAAGGATTTAGACTCCGAAAGTTGCGGTGCAGATCACCAGCACCAGCCCTCACGCCGGCTTGGGCCATATTATGTAAGGCCTGGGTGAGATCTGCAACAGTTTGTTACATTCCACCCCAATCGACATGGTGAGCCATTATAAGAATAAGGTATCTGAGAAGAGTAATAAATTTATCAACTCCAATGGAATTGGTGAGGTTAATCCTAGAGATAATTTCTAATTACTATCTCATCTCGGTTTCTACCCAATTTCTCTCATGGGTGGAGAATTTCTTTCCTTGTTTCATAGGTATGGGTCCTTAAGCTTTGGAATTAGCCAATGACATGACATTTTCCTAAGAATAAGTAAGTCATGAGACCTACTACTCTGATACCACTTTAACTGTCACGTCGCAAGATTTTATGTACAGCGGAAGAGGAACGTGAACAGTCGGCTAGTACGACTCAAGCGAGCAATATAATCAGAGCGCAAATCATTCACACATAAGATGAATGGACATAATGATTGATCAAAAATCTAACTTTTATTGATAATGGTAGTCAAGTTACAATGATATTTGACTCAATTCACTAGACTCAAATAAAGGGAAAAATACATAGACTCGACTTGACTCAAGACTCTACTCGGTCTTCTCTCGATCTTTAATCACTCCCGGATCCATCACTTGAATAGTCTGAATCCCCGCTAGAATTTCCTGAAAAAGATTGGAAAAGTAGGGAATGAACACACTTACCCAGTAGGTATCTTTGTATCAACATGAAGGCAATGTTTAAGTAATTAACATTTTTGCTCAAGAGTATAAGGTAAAAAAAATACAATAAAACACACGTATAAAACAAAGTATAGTATAAGTAGCAAGATGTAGACACGCGTATAAAACAAAGTATACTACAAGTAGCATGATGTATATCATAGATGTAGGAATATCCATGAAGAGTGATAATATCATCAAGCAAGATAGAATGTGGCCTTTCAGGAACAAGAATGTAACGAGAATGCACTTTTCATAACCATAAAGGCTATGCACTAGAAAGTCACTTAACACGCAATAATATAATTTCACTAGATTGTCTTGGGGATTTCACTCATGTATAAAAGAAAGTACTCCCAACGCAATGCGACGCTAGTATTTCATCATAACCCATGGTTTATAACATGTTTCTGGCAATCAGCCGAGGGGGCTAGTGTCGAGCCCTTGGACACAATCAGTGTCCGATCTGCATCTTCACGTTATAAATCCAGCTACTTCCATGAGTATAACAATAAAGTCCTACCAATAATGTAACAATTCAAATAATAAGCTCATGATAACAATGTCAAGGAAAGAATGCTTCAATTTTGAAACATGAGAATTCAAAGAATGCATTAAGGACAAGGTCACACCACGGAAGGAATCCGACAGCATAACGGTACATTCATTAATTTCCATAATTCATTAGGTAGTTTATTGAATAAAGTGTTAGGTTCTAGATAATCATTAGACCATCTAGGAACATAGAAAAATCAACCCTTGGGTCAAACCTTGGGTTAAGAACATTGAAGACACTTGCGGTCATGATTGGACCGTTTATAGACCCATGCGGTCACCACTGGACCGTTTAATGACAGAGTCGATGAAACGAATGAACTGGAACCATGCAGTCAAGGCAGGGCTGCTAGGTGTCTTTGGCGGTCAGGTAAATGGCCGCTACCAGACTCTGGCGGTCTCCGTATGGCCGCTAGTGACCAGAACACATAAAACACCGATAAAGTGCTTTCTAGACAATTAGATTTTGAGGGTACAACCAGCTCGGCGTCCTAGTGGGAATCCCAGGCTCGCAGAGACTTATGGAGGCCATGAAACAAGATCATCTAGTCCGGTGGAAGGAATATCCAATAGAGAGGATCACAAGTATAAGATTGAGTGCTTATAAGTGCAAAGTGTATCTAATGACATCATACCGGGATACGTGCCATATACTGAAGAACGGACTCCAGATGAGAAAGGGATCGTGGTAAAACAATGATCAAATCAAAACTAGACAAGTCCATGAACCATATAAAATTTAAGATAAATACAAGAGTATATGGTTTTGGCATGAAATTAACATAATTTTAAAAATAGGTTTCTAAAACATGTAAGCCAAGAAATCTATCATGATGGATGCCCAATATAACCAACAACATGAATATAATGTCATAATCAGGAATAAGACCTAATTAACTAACCTTAACATATGTTTAATAGGGTCAATCTGCAATCTATTTGGAGTTAACAAGTTGCAGAGCCTAGCGGTCAGGTGAGGACCGCATGAAGGCATTTAGCGGTCTATCGCATGGCCGCTAAAGACACATGGCGGTCACAGTAAGACCGTTTCTTCCTGTTTGTATCAACAGCAGTAAAAACCAAAATACCTACTAATCTAGGGCAGATAGATGTATGGAAACGTGCCAACAGGTAAATAAAGCCTGATAAAATCATATTAAAACATGAAGATGCATGGGTTGAGTGAAGTAAGCCAAAATTATAAATTTCCTATTAAGGGCAAAGTTCATGCATACTATGTTAACCCTATATGTACAGTCATAATAAAACGTCAAATTCGTCATGTACAATCAATAAAAACAGGAGGGAACCGAGGGCTTTTGTTCCTAACACGTTAGTTTAGCCTTTTCTTGAGATAACCTACCTTTGATTCGATCCCTAGACTTTGGATTTTTGACTGGAAGTAGACCCTAGTTCCTGCTCGTCCTATTTCAAACCAGCAACTTCCCGTCCTTCTATCTCCTGATCCTCTTGACCTAAAAGCATAAAAATTGGAGGGTAGGTAGAAGATACAAAGGGGAAAGGAAAGTTCTAAAAAACCAACTTGAACTAACCTCATTTAGGGCTTCTAATCTCTGATCTTTACTAGACCGACGGTCTGGTTCTTGTGCAGACTATAGTGAACGAGCAACTTGCAGATGCTCTAACTCTCCGTCGACTGGGTCTTCTAGCACGAAAATTAGAGGTGAGTTAGATAAAACTAAGAAGAACATAAAGTTATAAAGAACCAACCTGAGATAGGGTTTCCTTACCTTCGAAACATGCGAGCCAACATTAGGGTTTGCATGAGTCGAAGTTAGGGTCTATTTATAGGGTTTTGAGTTAGGGATGATGGTTTGATCGAACTTAGATTCCTAATTAGGTGTAGGATCGATCCCCAAGAGAAATGATTATATGTCTACACACTTCGATCCATGGAGATTTGGATGTCAAAGATCCAACCTTTTCACGTTTTCTCCCATTCACAGAATTAGGAGGCTTAGCGATCATGGGAAGACTGCTAGGGTGGGTCTGGCAGTCGCCCGATAGACCGCCAATCGCCATTAAATACAAAATTTTTAGAATTTTGTATTATCTCCTATTTATCCCCTAATTGATGTATACATCGCATTTTAAATCTGTAAATTTCTCAATTTACGTTTCTATTAATGGGCTTGGGTCTAAAGGTCTTGGAATTGGGTCTTTGAGCCCATTTGAGTTGGGCTTAACCCTTTGGTTAATATAGGGCCTTTAAATGGATTAAAAAAACCCTAATTCTTCTTAATAGCTTATTAAGCCTTTTTAAATTGCTTAGTAATTATATTTTAATCTAAAAAATCCCTAGGAAATTCTCGGGCATTACAGACGCACCAAGTGAAAAGGGCAGCACTTGAAACACTACTTTGACACATCAAAGTTGATGCATCAACCCACCAAGACAAAAAGGTAGCATTCGAAGCCTTCTGGCTAAGGGTTCCATCTTCACACTGCACCGACACATCTGAGGAATGCATCGACGCACCAAGTCAAAAGCCAAAGTTTGAAGACAGCTGTTTGAAGGAGTTATCTTCACACTGCCTCGATGCATCTGAGGAATGCATCGACGCACCTAGCTCGTAACCAACAATTGGAAGACTACAAGGTCGAAGCACTAGAAGAAGGAGTAAAAGCTGTCAACAGGATAGGTCGAAGCAGCGAGTCACTGATCCAACGCATCAGTCATTAGAAGATGAGTCATTACATTCTACCTCGACCTGATGTAAGAAGACTGCGTCGACCTCCTGAAAGAAGCTTCTGGTGCTGTTTATTTTGGCCGACCAAAATAGGGGAATGGTCTGTTGAGTTATGGTTTTGATGACTGTCGAGTTATGGTTTTGATGATAACTAAACTTAATGTGTGATTAAGTGATGATAACTAAACTTATGGTTGATTGCACATGTTCTTGATGACTATGTACATTCATGCTCTTGTTGTTTATGTATGGTTGAGATGGCAAATGGCAACAGTTACATGGTCTTGATCCTTGATTTGAATATGTTGGTTTTACAAGAGGCAATAGGTTTCATAATCTCTTTAATGCGAATAGGAATAGTATTAACCATAATTATCATGCTTGCAGGATCAAACAGATCAAACTTATAATCTCATGGTAGTCACCTGGTGAACATAACGTGTGGATAAGCACCTTGCTCTTCTACAATCCAAAACAGGTGGTATATGTCATGTACTGTCAAGAACCATTCGTAAGGCTCTTACCCCGTTATACACTCCTTGTTACACCTGATCCATGACATTTAAGGTGAACGATGGTTGCATGGCTTGGTTTTGTGTGAATGCATAGTTTCTCATTCCAATCCTTAATTGTGTGAACAGAGTAACATATATCTTGATGGGTTGAGAATGTATTTCGTGAACCTTAAACATGAAATCCTTTAGCTTGCATGTGGCCTGTAAATGAAGGTTCTATAAATCTTTTGCATTGTTTATCAATGCATTTCATGCATAATCTTCAAGAGTGAGCATTGAACTTGTTTAAGCACATCTCATGTAATGACAAGTGCTCATTTGCTTTGAACTTTCCAAATGCATAAACTAAGTTAAACCAAACACAAAATGCTTGGAATTGAGGAGGACATGAAGCTCTTGACTTATGGATATGTTTCTTTGGGCTAACACTTCATTTTTACAGGTATGGGTCATTTCGGTCGACCAACATACCTGGCCGATCGACCAGAATTGCCAGAACCAAAATAATCCCATTTCTGTAGGTTTCGGTTGACCGCCTACCACTGGCCGATCGACCGGTTGCAGGTCGGTCGACTGCCACCACAAGCTAGGTCAACCGGTTTTGCCAGAACCAAAAATATTCTGTCTGCAGCAAGTTCTGATCGACCGGCCCAGTGCTTCCGGTCGACCGCCAGTCTCGAGCCCCCTTTTGTTCACTTCGTGTTTCAAGCTCGTGGAGAGATTCCCTTCACCATTTCTTTAATCCCACTGCCCCCAATCTTGCCAGGATTTGTGGATCTGGTCTGGGGCTTATCTTTGGACCATTCAAGGGTTAAAAAACATCTCTTTGAAGCCATAAACCCTAACCATCCAGGAGATCCAAGGGGAGGCTATCCAAGGAGGAAGAAGAGGGTACTGTATGTCACATCCCGAGCACGGAAGATACTCGGATGCGTGACGCGTTTATATAGATCGTGTCAATTGAGTGATAAAATTTTGACATACATAATTACGGAGTGCGTAAAAGATTAATAAAAATTTAATAATCCCAATAGTCCAAGTGATGATTATTTGATTAACCAAAGGAATTAAAAGATAGTCCATAACAATTCCAAATTTAAAATTTGACACTAGGCTACATGCCTTAACATGGGTTGGACAACTAAACGGACATATTGAAATACAAAGTAGGACTCAAATAAAATTTAAGGACGCGACTAGCTAATGATAGGTGATTTGCGTTCTAGCACTCTTCACTCGGTCTCAATCCCATTCTTGTCGCTATCCGAATGACCTGAAAATGTTAGGAAGCAACTGGATGAGTGAATCACTCAGTATGAATTACATCTCAAATTCAAGCAATCTTTACGTGATTTATAATTTTCATGTATTATCAGTATGGCTATGCATGATGTACGTATAAGAAAAATCAAGTATACAGGTAAATCTAGGCATGATGAACAATAAGAGATCAAGAACTGTAAAAAGAGAGTATATCAAGATTTCAAGTATTTGACAAGTAGTATTTCAAGAATTTACAGATGTAAATGCCACTTCGGGGCAAGCAGGGATTCGTGTACAAGTATGAACGCAAGTACAAGAATAAACTCATGTACAAGTATATCAAAGGTACGAGCAAGTAAAAATTCAAATCAAGCAAGTAATGTCAAGTACGTATAAGTAGAATTGGCTATTTTAATCAAGCATGTATTCTGCCCTTTCTCGAGCCACAAGTCAAGTATTGCCCGTTCCGGGCCATACAAGTCAAGTCAAGTAAAGAGAGAGTAGGACTGGAGTGTCTCAAGTCAAGCAAGTACTGATGCGGGACGAGACCACGGACACGACAAGCTTGCGATCGTCCCTTAACGAGGGAAGCGTCGGACGTGCGCGGCTGAGAAACCGGCAAGAGGTAGGGTGGTCGGCTCGCACTTTCGTGCCCGGATCGGGTCACGGGACGGTCACGCTCTCTCTCGTAGTAGCAGTGAATGATAATATAGCGAGCTAACGGACATAAAGCATGCTCTCTAGCAGCGGCATAAATAAGTGTATATGAAAATAAGCAAATGCCGAGTGTAGGGAGCGAGAACGATACCTCCACGCGCTCGGCGTGGGGAAGACGGACCCGGCCGAAAACTCATACTCCCGGGAAACTTAACACACAATAATTACAGCAACGGGAACATGCCCACTCCACGCAGGGAGGTAAAGGGCTATACAAATGGGCCCGGGAGGACTGAATTCGGGTTGACGGGTAGCTTCGTGTGTTGATTCGGCTACACGCGTGTTCACGGCCGTGGGGCCCACGTGCTGTCCGAAGGGGCCGTGTAGGACCCGGTGGTACCACTATAGTGGAGACACTTGGAGAAGCGCTCCCCGGGCTGGCGGCACGCTGGTTCGCCGGCCGGAGGCCGGGTGGCTCCGTTCGGCACCGATCGGAAAAACCGATCAGAAATCTGCCGGTTCTGTATTTCAGCGTGCGCTCCGGCGAGAACGGACGCTGCGATCAGCACCGGTGTCGGAATGCGACGAGATCAGAGCCGTTGGAAAGCTGCTTCGAAGTACTGCAATCTAGTGGCATTCATAAAAATTCACCAGATTTTTACTTTATGTTGGCGAATTTTATATGCTGCTGTTGTACAGTAACCGAGGACTCAGATCTACAGAGAACTTTCCTGTTGATTGCCTTTGACCGTGGAGTAGATGTCCAAATTTGAAGATGTGTTCTTCAGTAAGGTTGTATGCAATCAAACTAGGAAACCAGGACTATTTTTGGATCTGGATTTGGAGGTGGTGGGGATTTTTTATGATTTTTGAAGTGGAGGGTGGTCGGATCTGGGATCTGACTAAAAACACTGTATCAGAGGAAGAACACGAATTTCTAAAAATAGATAGAAGGCTGATAAAAAATTAAGAAACTTTGTGGAGGTAGGGGGTGATGGACAGAACTCCCAGTAAAATTGGGAGGGTTTGGACAAATCAAAAAGATGGTCGGAGGGGGAGAACTCAGAGGTCCTGTCACTGTAGACAGAAACCTGGCAGATCTGGGATGACAGGTTGGACGAAAATGTAAAAATACTAAACGATGAAATTTTGACGTGAAAATTTAGGTGGATCTTGGATGCAAGGGCTGAACACAGTATAACAAATTCAACTCAATCCATGCTCGTGGCAGAGACAGAAAATTCGTGGAAGCTGCTGTGGTCGGACAAAGATAGAACTGCAGAGGCGGCTCGATGGCGGCACGAACGGCGGCGGCGGCGGCACAGACGATCACCGGAGGTTGAGAGGAGATGATAGAAGGTAGAATCACTCTAGAACTTGAGGTTGGAGGAGAGGAACCAGAGGGAGAGGGGGTGGGGGCGCAAGAAGCTCCTTGGATTTCACAAAATTTCTGATTTTTTTCATTAAATTTCACATGAAAATACAAGCTTATATATGGTTTACATCAAATGCAATGTGGACCCTTAGATCTAGGGAAGAGGATTGAAGGGCTGGGATTGCATTCTAATAACACACAAAAAATATTAAACTAAGGCAAGTGGAATGGGGCGCCCCTTGACCATGTAGTAGAAGGTAGAATGGGGTAGGTGGGATGGGTGTAGAATGTTGACATTCTTAACCCTTTGTCTACCCATGTGGCATATGACTAGTCCAACCTTCTAGATGTCCACCTAGGATGGTTGACCAGCCCCACAAGATGACATGGACCAATGGGAAAGGGCTGAGGGCCCCCTTGCTGGTCCTACTGACAAATTACATAGAAACCCTAACAATCCGTGGGAATGACGCATTGGCTGATAAAGTCGTACAATTGCACGTATACTTTCCCGTGGATATAAAAATAAACTAAAGGATATAAATGCAATATGAAAAGGTACTGGCTCGGTGTCGATTCCCATCAACTCTCCCCGGGTGGGAGGAACTCGACCCCGTCGAGTTGGGGTAGGGATGCTCGAATACTCCGGCGGATCCGTCACTGTGCCAAGTAAGGCGGGTACGCTCCACTCCAATGATCGTCACATGCTCATTCCATATATACTCGATATGCGCAAACTGATATGGCTTGAAGGTGGACACTCCGGGTGGGGCACTATCAAAAGGAAGGGAAGCGGTTCAAAGACTCACTAGGAATCACCGCTGAGTCCCTATAGGTGACTGATCCGGGTATAGATGTAGAATCGACCCCATACTCATCAAGTGAGTCCACTCACCTCTTACTCATAAGAGACCGACAACGAGCTTGCACAAGACTCATGCAGACTTACCATGCAATACACACAACAATCGACTCGAAACACACCACACAAACAAACCACACAAGAATACACACTGACTCATGCACTACTCGAGACTAAGGTGGTAGCATCAAGCCCACTAGGTGGCCGCATCCTGGGCGGCAGGAGAGCTGTCCCACTCTTCCCCCCCAAGGCATAGTACTCATCGGCTAGTGCCTCATCGGCCACGTAATTGACACACTCAAGCTCGGGAGGTGCGGACTCTCCAACACCTAAGGCTAGGGTGGCGCGAGCGGGACACTCGCTGGCAATGTGGCCAAATCCATGACAGTGGAAACACTGCACTCGCGATCGACTACTCTCCCCGAAAAGAGGGGCCTTACCCTTATCATCCCGTCTGGTAGGGGGTGTAGGCAGCAATGGGGGAGGTGTAGGTGCCTTGGACAATAGTGGAGGGGGTGCCGGTGCCAGAGGATGGGCTATAGGAGCCGGGGGATGGGCAACGGGTGCCGGTGGTTGGGGTGGGAATAGATCCCGGGGTGGAGGAGGACGAGGCCGTGGAGCGAAGTGCTCCTGACGGGTGGGCTCCTGAGGTCGAGCCATGGGAGGCCGCTGATGTGGGCCTATGGAGTGACGGGGCTCGGTACTACAGAGAGGGGTGGGGCCCACCCCATGGCTAGACTCGAACTCTCCCTCAAATTGCTCCATCTCGAGAGCAACCTAGTATGTCTCTTCCAACGTCTTGGCATTGCGGCGGAAAAGCTCATACTGGTAGTGTGGCCGCAAACCATGTCGAAAGCGGGACACGGGCATGGTACTCTCCTCCGTGACACCACATCGTAGAAAGTACTCATCAAACTCCGTGATGTATTCGGAGACGGACCGGTCTCCCTGGCTAAGACTTTGCCATCTATCGATGAGTCGCTGGCGGTATGTGGGAGGAAGGTACTTTTGCCGAAGTTTATTCTTCATCTCGGCCCATGTGTCGATCGGGGGTTCTAGCCGTTGAAGTAGCAGGCTCTCCACATTCTTCCAATAGGTTTGTGCCAGCCCCATGAGTTTCATGGTGGCGAATCGGACCCTTCGACGCTCCGACATATCATACCACTCAAAGTAACGGTCCATGCCGAACTCCCAATCTAGGTAGACTTTCGGATCCAAAGACCCGTAAAAAGCGGGAGGGTCCGCTCGCACGGTCTTAAGGACCCGGTCATCATCCTCATCTCGTTGTGGCTGAAAACCACGACGGCGTTGACCATATCTCTCATAGGCATTGTCGGAACCATAGTCCTCGAGACCAAGGTCACGGTGCGGTAGTTGGGGAACCCGAGGAAGGGCGGGTGAAGGAGCTTGTGGTGGCTTGTTTTGGGCCGCGGGAGCGGCCTGGACTTGGGCCATGGGAGCGGGTTGGACTTGGGCCACCGCGGGAGGAGGTGCGGGTGGGCCTTGGGCTGCCCCTGGAGGGTCCCCGTGTGACATCCTATCTAACCGCCCAACGAGGTCTTGGACCGACCTGTCGGAGGTCTCTAAGCGCCCCTCCATGGCTCTAAGGCGACCATCCATATTATCGGAGAAAGTCCGAAAGTTAGCATCAGATTGGTCCAACCTAGTCATAATGGCCATCATCGCCTCTTGTAGGGAGTGGAAGTCTCCCGAGGTATCCCGTGGGTTGGCCATAGGTGGTGGTGGGGGTGAGTACTGAGTACCCCGACGAGTGGGCATGCAAACACACCGACTAGAAGATGCCGACTAAAGCAAAACACACAAATGTAAAATGATGCGCCTAGACTTAACCAAAACGCGGTACGCGGCGGAGGTAATCGACCCGAAGGTCACTCGCGCAAGTGTGCGGCCTTCCCGATAGGCATAGCCTAACATTCGGACAACACCTTTTGATATACCGAGTAAAGGGATGCAATGCAAAAAGACACTTTTTTTTGTTTGTTTTAAAACAATGATGTCCCTAAACACGACTTAGACGTAAATGACTAATGAATGACACTCTTTTTTTTTTTTGATTTGGACACCCTAGACTCAACTGCTCTGATACCAAATTGATGCGGGATGAGACCACAGACACGACAAGCTCGCGATCGTCCCTTAACGAGGGAAGCGTCGGACGTGCGCGGTTGAGAATCCGGCAAGAGCTAGGGTAGTCGGCTCGCACTTTCGTGCCCGGATTGGGTCACGGGACGGTCACGCTCTCTCTCGTAGTAGCGGTGAATGATAATATAGCGAGCTAACGGACCTAAAGCATGCTCTCTAGCAGCGGCATAAACAAGTGTATATGAAAATAAGCAAATGCCGAGTGTAGGGAGCGAGAACGATACCTCCACGCGCTCGGCGTGGGGAAGACGGACCCGGCCGAAAACTCGTACTCCCAGGAAACTTAACACACAATAATTACGACAACAGGAACATGTCCACTCCACGCAGGGAGGTAAAAGGCTATACAAATGGGCCCGGGAGGACCGAATTCGGGTTGACGGGCTGCTTCGTGTGTTGATTCGGCTACACCCGTGTTCACGACCGTGGGACCCACGTGCTGTCCGGAGGGGCCGTGTGGGACCCGGTGGTACCGCTGTAGTGGAGACACTTGGAGAAGCGCTCCCCGGGCCGGCGGCACGCTGGTTCGCCGGCCGGAGGCCGGGCGGCTCCGTTCGGCACCGGTCGGAAAAACCGATCAGAAATCTGCCGGTTCTGTATTTCAGCGTGCGCTCCGGCGAGAACGGACGCTGCGATCAGCACCGGTGTCGGAATGCGACGAGATCAGAGCTGTTGGAAAGATGCTTCGAAGTACTGCAATCTAGTGGCCTTCAGAAAAATTCACCAGATTTGTACTTTGTGTTGGCGAATTTTATATGCTGCTGTTGTATTGTAACCGAGGACTCAGATCTACAGAGAACTTTCCTGTTGATTGCCTTTGACCGTGGAGTAGATGTCCGAATTTGAAGATGTGTTCTTCAGCAAGGTTGTATACAATCGAACAAGAAAATCAAGACTATTTTTGGATCTGGATTTGGAGGTGGTGGGGATTTTGTATGATTTGTGAAGTGGAGGGTGGTCGGATCTGGGATCTGACTAAAAACACTGTATCAGAGGAAGAACATGAATTTCTAAAAATAGATAGAAGGCTGATAAAAAATTAAGAACATTTGTGGAGGTAGGGGGTGATGGACAGAACTCCCAGTAAAATTGGGAGGGTTTGGACAAATCAAAAAGATGGTCGGAGGGGGAGAACTCAGAGGTCCTGTCACTGTAGATAGAAACCTGGCAGATCTGGGATGACAGGTTGGACGAAAATGTAAAAATACTAAACGATGGAATTTTGGCATGAAAATTTAGGTGGATCTTGGGATTAAAGGGCTGAACAAACCATAAAAAATTCAGATCAATCCATGCTCGTGGCTGAGACAGACAATTCGTGGAAGCTGCTGTGGTCGGACGAAGATAGAACTACAGAGGCGGCTCGATGGCGGCACGAGCGGCGGCGGCGGCGGCACAGACGATCACCGGAGGTTGAGAGGAGATGATAGAAGGTAGAATCACTCTAGAACTTGAGGTTGGAGGAGAGGAACGAGAGGGAGAGGGACTGGGGGCGCAAGAAGCTCCTTGGATTTCATAAAATTTCTGATTTTTTTCATTGAATTTCACATGAAAATACAAGCTTATATATGGTTTACATCAAATGCAATGTGGACCCTTAGATCTAGGGAAGAGGATTGAAGGGCTGGGATTGCATTCTAATAACACACAAAAAATATTAAACTAAGGCAAGTGGAATGGGTCGCCCCTTGACCATGTAGTAGAAGGTTGTATGGGGTAGGTGGGATGGTGTAGAATGTTGACATTCTTAACCCTTTGTCTACCCATGTGGCATATGACTAGTCAAACCTTCTAGATGTCCACCTAGGATGGTTGACCAGCCCCACAAGATGACATGGACCAATGGGAAAGGGCTGAGGGCCCCCTTGCTAGTCCTACTGACAAATTACATAGAAACCCAAACAATCCGTGGGAATGACGCATTGGCTGATAAAGCCGTACAATTGCGCGTATATTTTCCCGTGGATATAAAAATAAACTAAAGGATATAAATGCAATATGAAAAGGTATTGGCTCGGTGTCGATTCCCATCAAGTACTCCGGTACAATGCTAAACACCGTGGTCAATAAACTCACATGGGCACAAGTACCTTCGGGTGCTCCTCCCAGGACCAGATCGGGCCCTATATGCACATCATTTTATGTATTACCTTTGACATCCACTCTCATTTATACCCAACATGGAATTTCAAGAAATTAAGAAATGTAGTATTACAGACAAGATTAACTAGTCATTTGATTATGGAGGACTCTAGAGGTGGACCCCACAGGCTCAAGAGGTGACTCCCATCGTGTAGCACTTTACGCCGTACAGCCTCAAGAGGTGGCTCCCACAACGTAGCACTTTGCCCTGCATGGCACTTAGCTCCATCACTCCCAAATGGTAGTTTAAGAGGTTCAAGGTTTGACCATGTAGGATATACACAAGTAGATTTTTCATGGAATGGAATTCAGAACTCATAATATGTAGGAATATGGATTAGGGTTGTGTTTACACAAATCACGAGACAGATCAAGATCAGAAGCTGTAATCACTGAATTGGCGCCTGGGGGTTTGCTAATCTTTCAAATTTTCAATTTTTAGAATGCTATATATATATATATATATCAAATTAGCGCCTTCCAGGGAGTCTTCATTGAATTGAAGATGACCTGGCCGCTGTCATTTAAGTAGTTGGCACCCTGGCTTGGGGCGCCAATTACATAAGGTGATATATATGAATAAGGAATTGGCACCCTTGCATGCAATCTTCAACTAATTGAAGACTTGCTGGCAGCCGCTATTTGATGAATTGGTGCCATGTCTTGGGGCGCCAATTTTATTGGGTGATTTTCACCCCGTAGGTATGTTTTGTGACTCAAAACACTATTTATTTAGGAAAAGTTTCTCAAAAATATAAATTACTGATATGAATAGGTAGTGTAAATCCTCGGGAGTCCAGAAACATGTTCAGGTATAATTGTTGAGTTTTGGTTTCATAGATATGAATTTTATAATGTTGTATCTTTAATTTTTCAAGAAATGGAATTGGCGCCCCTGTGAGTACTCTTCATTTAATTGAAGACTCTTCGGGGTGTCACCAATTTATGTACAGGTTCAACTAATTGACGACACTACGTAGGGTCACCAATTAAGTTATTTTTCAAGTGGGTTATGCTTCGTATCAGAATGGTACATTCTGTGATACAAGCTACTATTCATTTTTCCAAAGTTTCTCCGAATCAGAATCCGAAGACATGGTCAGGTGGAGAAAAATCTCAGGACCACAGAAGTATATTCAGGCAAAATTTTCATGGTTCAGTTTATTAGTTATAGATTTTTGAATGTGTTGATTTACTGATTACTGGAAATTCTAGAAAATGGAATTGACGACATTGCACATGTCTTCAATTAATTGACGACCATGCGTGAAGTCTTCAATTTTGAAATTGGCGCCCTAGTTAGGGGTGCCATTTACAAGTGAGTGTTCACTATTCATCAGTATCAAAATGCTCCGAATCAGGAAGTAATGGTACGAGCATGTTAGGATAAATGTTAGGATTCTAGAAACATGTTCATGTAAAAATTTCATACTTTAGTTCGATAGTTATAGATTTTTGAATGTGTTGAATTATCAATTATTGAAAATTACAGAAATAGAAATGACGACACTGCAAAGTGTCTTCATTTAATTGACGACCACTCAAGTGGTCTTCAATTTTCAAATTGGCGCCCTTGTTAGGGTCTTCAATTTGAAAATTGGCACCCTGGTCAGGATCTTCAATTTGCAAATTGGCGCCTTGTCAAGGGTCTTCAATTTGAAAATTGGCGCCCTGGTGAGGGGTCTTCAATTTGGTAATTGGCGCCCTGGTCATGGGCGCCATTTACCTTAGAGCTGGGGCTTTCGGATTTTTTTAAAACATGCGAGTATTTTGTGTACAGAGGTTCTATACTAAGGTTTAAAACATGGTTATTAAGACTGTAAAACTAGTGTAATAAAATATGTTCAAAAACTCATGAGATCATGCTAACAAACTATGTTCAAACTCATAAAGATCATGGTAATAGTATGTATATGCGACATGTGTAACAGGCTATTAAAATATGTATAACATGGTTATTTTTTTTTGATCACGGTAAAGCCAGGTAATATATATAACATGGATGATGAGTTAATCTAACTCTAATCATGCATAAGTTAACCTATTTAGCTACTAGTTAGGCAAGGATTTGAGAACACCTACCTTTTGACGTGAGCTACGAGGTTCAGAATAAAGAAGCCGCAGCAGGATCACAGCAGGACGTAGACTCGAGAAGAAGACGCTCTTTAGCACTGATGGCAGCAGTAGCCTCTGACAGTGCTACGGAGGGAATTAGTTATAGGGAATCGCAAAGCATTGGTTTATTGCCTTGCGGGTCCTGCTGAGTGGGCATGGTGTTTGCCAGCTAAAATGGGTTGTTCGTGTCTCAACCTTCTAGAAAGAGAGATTAAATTACGCCCTTGTAAGGGGTCGTTCATTAATCTAGGTGGTACTATTCATGTATATCACGTCTCTGCAGGAGGGCATCTATTAATCTGGGTGTCATTATTGATGAGAATGACGCCCTTGCAAGAGGGCGTTAACTGTTGGACAAAACTGTCAACTTCACGTGTTGGCATTCATTGTGTACATACATATATTAATATCATAATAGGATGGGGCCCCAAGGGAAAATGGCACCTCCATGCAAGGTCTTCAATTTGTTGAATGGGTGGAAAGAAATCTCACTTACGTACTACCCATGGCCCATGTGTTCAAAGTTGTCTTGTACATTTATATAATAACCCTTCCATGGTTTGGTTCTTTGTACAAGACCTTCCATGTAAGATTCTTTAGGAAGGTTCACTACGTACTACCCATGTGCATAAAGTTGGATTGCACATTTATATGCTAGTCCTCCTATGGTTTAGTTCTTTAAACAAAGCCTCCATATAGAGTTCTTTTAAGAAGAGTAGATTACGTATGCATAAAGTGATGGGTTGTAATTTATATACTAGTCCCCTAAGGTTTGGCTCTTTACATAAAGCCCTCGTGATTCTTTTATGGCATAAAGTAAGGTTGGCTTGTATATTTATATTATAGTCCTCATGAGGTTGGGTCTTTATGTAAGACTGTAGACGCACTTTTTTTATTAAGAATCATTTTTTATTTGTTTATTGGGTTTATTAAGTGCGTGGGCGTGCCAGTCATCAAGGTGACGATTTATTGTGCGCTCGATCTGACTAATCAGACGATTGTGTAGTTCGTGTCGGGACCGAAACCCGCCGCGCCATGAAGGTCACGGCGTCATTTACATCCCCTCGGAGAGGGGAACACCCTTGATTAATCACTGGGAATCAGGGCCTCATGGCCAGGAAACTATATCGAAAGAAACAAGCTGATAGCAGTCTCGAATCAGTCGGAAAGCCCGATGTCCAGGGAAGCCAGCATTCGGAATATGTCGGTCACTCAAGGGACCATTTTGATATTCGGACGAGCATCCGACTTCATAAAATTATGATCATCATGGGGAAAATTGGAGCATATGTATGCCAGGGTACGGTAGATTTATTGTTCAAAGGGATAGGAGACATTCGGTTGAATCCTGGTTAGAGTGGTTGGGAATCAGCGAGTTTATTGGCACGGTGCGAGATCGAGTCAGGACCATTCCGAGGGTGCCTCCTGCGGTCCAAAAGAGACTTGCGTGGGCATTGTTAATATTTCTGGTGTCAAAGGGCAGCGAGAAAGTGTCTCGGAACTAGATTCCTAAATAAAGAAGTGTACAAAGATAGCTAGCTATAGGCCTAGGATGTGGGTCAGGCAATGACCATGGTTGGGGTGAACCCGAGGTCCAAACGTGACTCATGAAGGTCTTATTGATATTCCCACACGTAGGGTTTGGGGAAGACGAGAGCTGTCTCGTTCCATTCAGATTTTGTTGGTCATTCATGGACCACTTTATGTTCGGACAAAGATCCGTATTGAAGGCACGACGTAAACGGAGATAAACCCGTACAAATGTTTGCCGTGAGTATGGCAAGTATAATGCAAGTGTGAGATTAGATCCCGGTATATATGTCGGTCACTAACGGACCGTTCGTCGTTCGGACGAGAGTCCGCATTTGAAGCATCGAAGATAATGACAAAGCCATACGGATGTCTGCTGTAGATACGGTAAGTTTAATGTGGGTGCAGGATTAGATCTCGGTATATATATGTCGGTCTCTAACGGACCATTCATTGCTCGGATGAGAGCCCGCGTTTGAAGCATCGAAGACGACGACAAAACCATACGAATGTCTGCCGCGAGTACGGCAAGTTTAATGGGATTACGGGCTTGGATCCCGATAGAAGTGGGTCAAGTTGATGGACTATTGGCCCGAGGTGGTTGCGGACTATGGCCATATCGGGATCCCCGAGGTCCACGTCCGATACCATAGGGCATCGTTGCTTTTCTCTTCACGCATAGTCCGGGGAAGCGAATTGTTAAGTGTGAAGCCCGAACTCGCCAACGTGCGCCCTCGCACGTGGATCGAAGAAAATTATATTTTATTTCATTATTTGGTTAATTATATTTATTTTTATGGAAGGCACGCCGATTTAGGTGGAACAAAGGGGCGCGCCGGTTTAAAGAAAGCATGGGGGGGTCGCGCCAGTTTAGGTGGGTAGACCAGGGGCGCGCCGGTTCTAGTGCAAAGAAAGGGGCGCGCCGGTTTAGATGGCATAGCAGGGGCGTGCCGATTTAGATACAAGGAAGGGGTGCACCGGTTTAGATGGCATAGTAGGGGGGGCGTCGGTTTCGGGTGTGAGCAAGGGGTAGAGAGTTGCTTTCGTGAGAGGGTTTAATCCGGCGCGCATGGGGTGCGCCAGTTTGGAGCCAAAAGGGGTAAAACAATTTATGAGTGTGGGGCTAAAGCAGCGCGGGGGGGTACCGCACCGGATAAGTGCGTGCCGGATTAGGAGCTCGCCGGATTAGGCTATTTTGTTCTTTTCAAAGGCTTGCAGGTTAGCAGATGGTTAGGCTGTTTGTTCACTTAGCAAAAATAGGTGGATTTGAAGGTTTCAAAGTGTTTTGTTTGTTTGTTAAGATTAAGGTTTGGATGGTGTGTTCAAAGGGGTTTAGGAACTCCAATGTTCAGTTCATGTTCTTAGGGAGCTTAGTTCATTCTCATTGTTCAAATTCTTGGTAAAAATTGGGCAGCACCTCCCTCGGACTGAGGTTTGCTGAGGCGACATAAGGGATTGTCAAACGGAGTACTCTGGGACGATCCCAAAAACTCAGAGTGGCCTAACGGCAGTCCGGTGTCCCATAGTTGAACGCAGAAGCCCCGAGGACCAGCCTTCAAGGGGTTCTAGCAGTTCGTGAGTAGTGACTTCGTGATAGCTCCAGCCTGACGGATGTTCTCCGTGGAAGGCCATGAATATTCATCCTTCATATAGGCTCCCTAGAAGGTCATGCCACGGAGAGGCAGGCTTCGAAAGGTCCTGGATGAGTAGAAGACGAGAAAAAAAGGAGGCTAAATGAAGAACACTGACCTTGACAAAAGATCCTCTGTTTATTCATCCACCAGAAAGGGGGAGGCTTAAATACAGGATAGTTCAACCCCGAAGGGTAGGGAAATACATTGAAGGGGGGAAGAAGGAGATACACCGGTGGGGGAGAGGGAATGGAGCACAAGCTCCTCCCCCCTTCGAACTTACCTTCCCTCTCTCACCCTCCCTCTCTTTTCTTCACCTTGCAGGCGCAGGGGGATCGAGCTTCTTCTTCTCTTCTGCTAGAGACCTTTCAGAGAGAACCGGCCAGAGAGACCGCCTGCCGAGAGAGCTTCTAGTGGGGTGTTCGTTGAATTTATATGGAGGTGGGGGGGAGAAGTCTCTGCACCCCCCTTTCCTTTCATTCCATTCTTCTTCTCCTCTCCGTGTCTGAAGCTGTCGAGTGGCCTGCAGGTGGAGGGGTTGATAGAGTAGGCATGGTGCCATCCGTGGATTGGCCGATGGCGACCGGTGGAGACGCGACGGCTAGTGCAGAGCTCGAAGTTTACCATTCCAGGGAGCTTGAGTGGTTCCGGTGGTTGCACCCTGGTCAGGCGCAGGGGACCTAGCCATTTCAGGGAAAGCAACGGCATTCTATTCACAGAAAATAGGGGACCGCAGGTAGGATGGGATGCCTTGGGGCTAAACCGGCGCGGGGGGTGAGAGCGCAGGTTTAGCAGCATTAATGGGGCGCGCCGATTTAAGGCTCTTGCAAGGGGCGCGCCGGTTTAAGGCTCTTACAAGGGACGCGCCGGTTTAAGGCTATTGAAAGGGGCGCGCCGGTTTAAGGCTGTATAGCTACAGCCGCGCCGGTTTAAGACCCATTAGATTTCTTCCCGGCTTAGCGGTGATTCGGATGGACGCTTGCCCTCCCGTGTTGCTTTAGTTGTGAGTCTCCGAGTCCCGGTGTCTAGTTCAGAGCCTCCGAGTCCCGGTCCAGGACTTTGAGTGATTTTCGACGTGTGCCGAATGTGTGTTTGCATTCTCGAGTTTCTTCTGATTCGGCCTTCGGTAATGCCGACTAGAGAGCAGGGCCATCTCTTTCTACTCGGAGGGCTTCTCATTGGTTGGCGGAGCGCCAAGTATGTATTCGTCCTGCTTGGAGGAGGTACGGGGCTTATTTGGCCTTTCCGTCTCTATCTGCTCTCAGGTGCCGAGACGTCAGTGCCGCAGGAACGTTCCTTTTCTTCTCTTCTTTTTTTTGACGTCCACAAAGACCTTCATGTATTATTTCTTTTAAGGAGAAGTTTTGAATTTACTCAAAGGTATTTATCGAGGGTGCTATACTGTAGCTCCGTGAACAGTACCTCGTGTAGCAAGATCTTCATCCACTCCAAGGCCATTCAAGCTTAATCTGAAGCCATTCAAGCGAAGAAGGAATCAACGCAAAGATATACAGCATACGTTCAGGGGGAGCTAAATCAGGAGCCTTCTAAACTGTGGTTTATTCATTTTGGTGTCTTGTGCTTTAAAGATTCAGATTTGTGTTCCATATAAACTGCAAACACTCGTGTGTGTGTGTGGATCACTTTGGATCCATGGTCATGTGTGGCCGTGGCGTTCCATTCATGTGTGTGTAGATCTTCTTAGATCTACGTGTGTGTGTGGTTTTATCCAGGTCTTAGTGTTTGTGTGTGAAGAGTGCTACATCTGTCGCAACAAGTGTGTGTGTTGTTGATCCGATTGTCAGATCGTGTTCGAGACCTCGTCTCCATGTGTGTGTGTGTTGGGGTGCGTCCCCGTGTGTGTGTGCAGGCGTCGTCCTGCGTGTGTGTTTGGAGCGTCATCTCCAGTTAGAGATTTATCCCCGAGTGAAGCCTCACTGGGTTTGGTGAGGGGTGCACGTAGGATTGTCGTCGTTGCATCTGAACCACCTTAAAAATTGTTGTGCAGTGTGGTTTGAATTGTGGTTTGGTCCATTTCCTCTACCTCCATTCTACGGAGTGTTAGTGTATTTTGTTGTTTAGGTTTTATTGTTGTTCATCTTGCATAATCTATCTCATCACTAAATAGACTTTGATAAATCCAACTTGTGATTGAATAGATTTGAATATCTTAAGTAGTGTTTTATCACATATTTTAAAAAGGCCAAAAGTTTTCTTAAAACTTGTAAACACCCAATTGACCCCCCTCTTAGATGTCATTGATCGTGGGACTTCAATTGGTATCAGAGCTAAGACTCGACTTTTCATAGATATAACGATCTAGAGAGATATAGATCAATGACTACTGTAGTGGACCTAGGGTCACAAGATTAATCCCACATCAGATGTTGAAAAAGCAACCGAGTGCTTATAAAGAAGGTCTCCACCTATTAACCAAAGAGGGCCCTTTTACAAGGACAAAACCTTAGCCGCTCTCCGACGTGGCGGGGACAATACCTCTTGGGGGCACCAAAAAAGGTTCATCTCGCATCTACAAAGTGGCGTCGTCTATGGGAAACGACCGAAGTGCTAGTATGGTGTGAAGAAGTTCAGGGAGGAGGTCCGCCGGCGAAAGGGGAAAGACCATGGTGGCGGCGGGAGAAGGCCCTTCTCAAGCCTCACAAAATCCCCCCTCCAATGCCAGCACTCCCGCCTACGGACCGCCCCCTCCCCCCGCGGCAGGGCTACCGCCCCCTCCCCCCGCGGCGGTAGGGCTACCGCTTAACGGCGGCGCTGACGCCTTCCAAGCCCTCAACGTAAAACTGGACGTCCTCGTGGAACTCATGAGGACCCAGGCGGCCAGGGATGGAAGGTCACGCGCCCCTCCGGAGAGCCCTCCCCGCGAGAATGTGTCCCAGCACACCGTCGGAGGCCGCTTCACCCTCCGGGGCCGGTAGATCATCCGTAACAGGTCAGGAGGACCTTCAGAAGCCCCCCCTCCAGAGCAGGAAGCCTCGTCCACGTCGAAGAAGGGAAAACCTGGGGCACGCCATCCGAACCCAGAGACCGAAGTCCCTGGGGAACGCCAATACAGCCCCCCAAGCCCGACGGCGCAGCGGCAGCCGGAGCTATCCCTCCGACTGTGAGAATTCGAGAGGCGTTTCGCAGAGCAGGAGCGCGCCCTACGCGCCCTATAGAAAGACTCCTCCGCGGAGGACGAGGAGAAATCCCCATTCTCTGACTATATTCTAAAGGCAGAGGTATCTCCTAGAACCTCCATCCCGACCTTCAAGCTCTATGATGGCCAGGGCAACCCGGTCGATCACTTCGACAGCTTCGACGCCCTGATGACCCTTCATGGAGCGTCCGACGCCATCAAATGTCGAGCCTTTGTGACCACCTTGGTCCAAGGCGCCCAAGCATGGTTTCGGGCCCTCGCCCCCGGATGCATCCGGGACTTCAAGCAATTCAGGCGAGTATTCAAGGAGGGTTTCGCCGGTAGCGGTCCCCCAAGGTCAGTAGCGGGGATTTTGGCCCTCAAACAGGCGCAAGGGGAGAAACTTATGGCTTACATTACCCGATTCAAATCGGAAGCCCTGAGGATCCCTGTTGACACTGAAAATATTTCTGACATTTCTTAAACTTTTTTTTTCTTTTGCAAGTATGGAGCCCTGGCTGAAGTACCCCTATGCCGATAAGAAATGGAAAGAAGGAAAGGAGTGGCAGAAGCCGAACAAAGATGAAGAACAAAATAAAAAGAGAAGAAAAGAAAACACGCCCGGCTCCAATGGACAGTCGCTGAAGCAAGACTCAAGAGCTCAGAAAAGGCTCGGGACCATCCCCGAACGAACAAGATAAAAGCTCGGACAGCAAGGCTAGTCAGTCGATGGGTCAACCCTCGCAAAATGAGAAACGAACACAAATGGGCCTAAACAAACAAAAATGGGCCAAAGGATGCTAAGAAATGAGCTGAAACTAGCACGTGAGTGAACCGGCACGCCACTAAACCGGCACGGGAGTGAACCGGCACGCCATTGAACCGGCAAGAAGTGAAACCGGGACGAAATGAAACCGACGCAGGATCACAATCGGCGCACAAACACCAATCAACGCGCCGGTTCCTCTACGCGTCGATGGAAATAGGGCAACACCTTCTATATATATAAACCTTGCTTCGAGCACAAGAAAGAGAGCGGTAGAAGCCAAAGAGAGGAGAGCAGAGAAGGGATCGAAGCCAGAGTAGCCACTGAAAAAAAAGAGACACGAGAGCCCGCTGAAAGGGATCTGAATAGGGGGAGAGAGCAGCAGAAGCCCGGGGAAGGAGATCCAAGGTGGGGTTCGTCTATCGAGCACCTTTAGAGGCTATATTATCCCCTTCCCCATCTTTGTTTCGCTCTGTTTTCTCTTTTTTTGGTATGCTTCCGAGCCCTATTCCTCCATTGATATCAAATGCCGGTATAGTCCGGTAGATTGTAAAGGGGCATCATTTGCATGTAAATTCTTGTAGTCTGATTCCCCTTCCGTGCTAAATGTATGCGATCCTTTGAATGAAACGAGATATGGGATTCTGAGATTTTCCTATCTCTGCCTCTCTGAAATTTACTATATCCGATTGCCGTTACGAGCAAAGTTGGTTCTGTTGTATGCATGTCCCTCAGATCATCTGATTGGTTTCTATTGTATCGTCTCTGTACTTTCAACCTCGCAATCACGATGAGAGCCTGAGACAGTCCATCTCATGGCTTCTCATTCGTGAAATGGTGAGGGATATGTTCGAGTCAAGCTCACGGGATTCAATCAATAACCTGGCTCCCAGTGAGGCTCCAGAGTGAAAGCCATCTTCTCCTCTGAGTGATTTCTTCCAAAACCATCCTCAGTTGCCATCTGAAAGCTCATGAATAAACCCCCCTAAAGCCATGAACAAAGCCTCCCAAAGCCCTTGAATAAAACCTCCCAGAACCCTCAGGTAAAAACCCCAAAGATCCACAACCTCGTAAACCCTTAAAACCCCCTCTGAAACCTCTACTATCGGCGCAGGAAGGCCTCCCGGCATGACCCTCTCTCGGCGCGGGTTCCACGCCGAGTGATGGGTGCGCCGAGGAACACCAGTGTGCTGACCACCCTTCAAACAGCTCCCCAGGCCGATGGCCCTTTGTGTTCTCTGTCGCGCCGAGACTAGCCGCGTCGGCACCCTCATGCCGACACCCTCATGAACCCCCCCCCAGCCTGATCATCTCTAGTACAAAACCATCATCACCCCGGGGAGGAGTAATATCCCTTCACTCAAGCCCATGGGAACTAAATCAATGGGGTTAACCCCCCTATATTCTATTGCCCCACTGGCCTATGGAGTTCTGCCACTGCATGTTCTCCCATGGCCTCTTCAGGGGGATATTAACAAATACCATGATGAGTGGACACCGCCCCGTCGGATTACGATCCTTTTAGATCTTGGGCTACGCCCATCTCTATTATGGATTCCGTCTCAGCTCTCCGTGGACGATTTCCTATATACCCCATCAACCCTCCGGGTACAGGGGAGGTGCTGCCGGATTTTTGCCAAACATAAAGATCAGCTACCGAACTGCTAATAAAACAACCTAAAATAAAAATAAAATAAATAATAAACATAAACAAATAATAAAAATGATAAAATGATAAAAATGAATAAACAATCAAATAGAATGAAATAAACATATAATAATAAAAAATGAAAATGATGCTAATTGGCGGGGGGGCCTCTCGGCGCCATTGCTTCTCGGCACCAAAACCGTGCCGGGATGAAAGCATGCCGAGATGAAAGCCACGCCGAGATGCAAACTAAAGCAAAACAAACCCCTCTCGGTGCCATTGCTCCTCGGCACCAAAATCGTGCCGGGATGAAAGCATGCTGAGATGAAAGCCACGCCGAGATGTAAACTAAAGCAAAACAAACCCGTCCCGGCACGACCCTCTCGGCACCATCCACTGATCATTATAAAACAAACAATAAGAACAAGTGAGACTTTCATTCAAGAGAAATGGAGAAATAATAATAAAAAGGTGATTGAGATAAAAAAATATACGAAAAATATAAATAGTGGCCAAATAAATGATTAGAAAAATATAATAATAGAATAAAAATGATAAATAAATGATAAAAAATGTAATAAACAAGAGTGCTAAACAAATAATAATCAAACAAAATGAAATAATGGAAATAAAATACATACACACAATAACAATAATAATAAATAATAATAAATAACATGTAATAATAAAATACAAATAACCAAAAAGGATACGAAGTAATAATGGTGAAAAACAAACACACACTCATGCTTCCAAATATCAATGATAATAATGGAATAAATAAATAAACGAAAAATATTGAACATGGTGTAGACACGCTAATCCTGACGTCTCCTGAGAAAATCTCATATTACTATGCGACGCCCCGCAGCGGCTTTCGCATTTTGAATCGCTTGAGTGCTTCCTATTCTTGGGTCTTCTTCCGCTCCTTCGGCATCCGGAAACCGCCTCGTTGCGGAAATCATGCAGCATACGGATGACATCGCCACCAATCGGACGCATCGAAAGTTTCCGGAACCAGAGAATGTCTGGCGGACGGCTACCGACGCCATTTCGGGGAATCCGGGGGGTCTTCATGGAGGCGTCCAGGCCCCTGGACGCCTCCATAATTTTCAAATTTACAAAAAATAGAAAAAAACATATAAAAAATAATAAAATTATGGAAGCGTCAACCTAGCTGGACGCCTCCATCAATGCAAAATATAAAATAATAATAATAATAATAATAAAAACAAAATATAAAAAAATAATTTAATGGAGGCATCCAGCCCCTTGGACGCCTCCATCAACTTGCCCACGGGCGCCCCCCGTCCGCCGGTCGGTTTGTCGCTTGAGAAAAAATCCAAATTGTGAAGACGTCCTACCAACTAGATGCGCCCATTCATGAATCACGGGCGCCGATCAAAACCACGCATTGTGCCAAACCGCGTGCGGCTTTCGGCGGGGGTTCGGTGGGCTTTTATAGAGGCATCCAGTTGTCTGGATGCCTCCTTAAAAATATTCAAAATAAAAAAATAAAAATAATATAAAATATTATTTTTACCCTGATGAAGGCGTCCAGGGTCCTGGACGCCTCCATCCTCCGGAGCCCTATAAATAGAGACCCCCCCCTCAGTTTGAAGGGAGCTTTTGAGAGGTCCGATAGGCTGCTGGAGCCCAGAGGCTGCCGGAGCCATTTCTAATCCGTGGGATCTTTTGTAGGGGGAGGTTCTGCCGACTTCTCGGGTGCCCGCGCTCGCGAGAGGAAGGTCATCTTCATCCACCGCGCTTCCACATTGTCCCTACGCTGCCGAAGCTCCGCCGGATCTCGCCATTGGCACATCCAATAAGCCAATTCTCTCCCCTTTTTCTCTGTAGTTCTTTACATTCATCATCTCGCATCCTCTATCTCCCTTCAAAAGGGCGCCTTCTCTTATATACTTCTTGCATTCATCATCGCACTTTCCTCTTACTCGAGTTCGAGAGGGGTTTAAAATGACACCAACCAAGTGTGTGTTCTGTCACGATTTCGTTATTTCCTTCGCAAGGGTTTGATACTACACTGCCATTTTCTAAATCTGTTTACCTACTGTCTGTTATTTTGCAAGGGTAACTGAAGAAAGCCCTCTCCGTCAGCCGACCGAAAGGGGAGGAAGAAGCAACCCGCCACTTCCTTCTAGCGAGGTAGGCGGCGATCACTCTTTATTTTGGGGTCTTTGGCCCCTGGCGATCACATCATAATCTCGAGGCCGCGGCGAGTCATTTCTCATAATGGCCGTTTGAATTCTGCTCCTTTTTATATCTTGTTATATCTCTTATCTGCCCATATTCTCGAGGTCGCGGCGAGTCACTTTCCGCAATGGCCGTTTGAATTCTGTCTTCCTATTTGTATATCTTGAATTGCTTCTATATCTGCTCATATTCTCAAGGCCGCGGTGAGTCACTTCCCGCAATGGCCGTTTGAATTCTGTCCTCCCATTTATATATCTTGAACTGCTTCTATATCTGCTTGCTATATTCTCGAGGCCGCGGCGAGTCACTTCCCTCAATGGCCGTTTAAATTCTATTCTCCTATTCGTATATCTTGAATTACTTCTATATCTGCCTGCTATATTCTCGAGGCCGCGGCGAGTCACTTCCCGCAATGGCCGTTTCAACTCCTGTTATTAAATTCTCGCACCATTCCCATCCCCTTAGGTCGCGACGAGTCACTTTCCGCTATGGCCGTTTAACCCCCATATCATGCTATATTGCATTTGTCCCGCTCGCCCAGCCGGAGAAATCTCCCGTGGTGGCCCCTTCTCTTTTGTCTTATTTCTGTGTTGCAGCAAAGAAGAACGAGCCCGCGCGCTCCGCATTTCATTTCTCGACCGCGTGACGTCGCTCACAGATTGGCGATCACGGTGGGAGTTCTGGTTGCTTTCTTCCAGTTACCCTTGCAGTTTCTTGTAATTAGCTTTATTGTCTCTTGCGTGTTGTGATATCTTGATTGTTTCATTGTTCTGTTGCGCTCCATATATCTATCAGCATTTCATTGCATACATCCATCCCTATTTTCTATTCTTTTTCATTTTTTTTTAAGGATCACCCTCTCTCGGTGAAGGAAGGACTCTCCGTTCGAGAATTCCTCTCGACAGACTAGAATCTCCTCCACTGGGACCTCCGTAAGTCTCCGATATCGAAGAATCTCCTCTTCGTTCACTGGACTGGTTGTACCATTGAAGTTCCCCGGAGTTAGTCGACCCATTTGTGGTGAGACGAGAGCCCCTAGCTGACACGGCGGTGAAACAAAAATGAACTAGGGCCCCTATTTTGTGAGAACTTTAGATCTGGTTAAAAACATAAAAAAAAATCATCAAAATCAAGACACAAAAAAAAGGCGTAAAGGCATTCACTTGTTTGATAATCTTTGCTATTTACTTGCCGATGTATGTTTTTGCGTTCTGGAAAAACTCTGAGCATGGCTCATGAGTCTTTTGAGGAGAACCACCCTGGTCGTGGTGAGTCAGTCGAGCCGCGAGTCCATGCTATGGACTCGGGTCCTTCCCATGAGCCCTCACGTGAGTTGCAGGTTACCGCAGGGGACACATCCCCACCACAGGACATCTCCTCCCTGCTAGGTGTCCTCGCCAACACGGAGCTTACCCCTGAGCAGCTCCGGGCCTTCCAGGCCATTCTGAAAGGAAAGTCTATTTCTCCTGCACCCCAGGAGTCAACCCCAGCCATCGCACCTGTCCAAGAATCGGTGCAGGCCATCCCATCTCCTTCACTGGCGCAAGCCATCCAGTCTCCCTCGCTTCAAGGGCAGGCGAGTCAACAACCACCCTCATTCCAATTCCCTTCACAATCTCAAACCCCTGCTGTTCCCCACATATCGCTCCAGTCGGGGCCAACTGCCGGCTGCCCGGCAGCTCCCTCTCATTCGGGGTGTCCCCCTCAAGTCGCCGGGCGACATTTTCCTCCCCAGTGGCAGGTGCCACCTTCACCTCCCGAGGAGCTCGCCCAATCGCTCCTCAACAGGTTCAATAGAATGGACAAACAATTTCAACAGTTGAAGAAAATGGTGGACGTGAAATCCACCCCGGAGGTTGCTTTGCCAATCCTTCTGGTCATCCATATTCCTCCCTCTGAAATGCCCACGTACCACAGGTACAATGGCACTGGTAACCCCTTTATTCACCTCAAGGACTTCATGTATGAGTCCTCCTATTGGAAAAATGATCAGAGATCCCTGGCATACCTCTTTCGGAGGTCATTGGATGGTCCTACGCTAGAATGGTTCTATTCTTTGGAGCCCGACGAGGCCGAAAATTTTGAAATAGTCCAGAGAAGATTTTTACAAAAGTATCGGGATAGGGTCGGTCCCTCTCTTTCCATTATCAACCTAGTGGCCGAGAAAATGAAGCCCGATGAAGATTTCATCCGTTATGCTGATAGATGGAGGTCTCTGGCAGAAAGAATAAGAGATACCCTCTCAGAGTCTGAACACGTGAAGATGATTGTATCCAATGCCACCCCATAGTTCAGGCATGTCTTGGCCATGAACAAGCTCACCACCATGGAAGAGCTCTATGAAAGAGCCTGGTACATCCAGACCCAGTTAAAAGACTCCCCCATTATGAACATGTTTGAGCCGCCGAAGCCCAAGGTGGTCAGAAAGACAGGCGCTGGTGTCCCAGGCAGAGCAACAGAAGGGGTCGTAACAAATGAGCAAGTGAGTGCAGTCAACAACGCCAACTATGCAGCCAACCCAAGGCTTCCACAAATGCCCCGACTTCCCCTCCAACCAGGTCCTTTCCCCTCTCGTCCTCCACCCCAAAACGATCCACCTCAGAATAAAATGCCTCAACTACTTCAACCCCAGCAACAACCTCGACCCCAGACCAAACAACCACCACTTCAGTACAACCAAGTTCCACCCCCAGGAAATTATGGACCCCCACAGCAACAAAGGAGGCCGATTGGTCCCAAGAGAGCCTATTACCCACCATTGCCAGAAACTCTAGCAGATATTTTCAACGCCCTCATGGCCTCAAACACACTCATCCTACGCAGGGAAAGGCCCGTATGGCCCCAGAATGTTGATACCTCTAGATACCGCGTCTATCACAGGCAGCCAGGACACACAGTGGACAACTATTTTCAGTTTAAAGATTACATCCACGATACGAATGATAAGGCGGGATTGACTGGGATGAAATGAGGCGATACGTCGCCACTCTCAAGGCTAGGAGACCTCCTCCTAGGCCACAGTTCCAGCAACAACAACAGCAGTTACAACAGCAGCCACAGCAACAACCACAACAACAACATCAGCCTCAGCAGGCCCAACCACAACAGCCCAACATGGGCATAATCCAGAATCCATTACCGGAGCACCAACAACCCAATCACCAGGTCAACCCCATCTCCTCTTTCCCGGAAGTCGGGAGAGAGCAGGTGTGGCACCCAGAAAGTACCTCTATTCTTTCTACCGCCAACCCTATCGTCATGCAACCCCCTCGCCTTGCCCGGGTAGCACCTCTCTCTCATCAACCCGCATCAGTACCGCCTTCACCATTTCCACTGCCATCACGCCCTCTCATTCGCACCCCAATGACCTATCAGCCAACACCCTTCATTACGCCCTCACACCCTCTCATCTTCTCTCACTGTCACGCCCCGAGCGCAGAAGATACCCGGAGACACGTGACGAGTTTATATCGATCATGTCAATCAGAGTATTAGTGTATTCGACACCAAATCAGAGATACGCAAAAGTAAAGATAACCCAATCCTTTATTCAATCACAACCTCAAAGTACTTCTATTACAATTCACTTAACGAAAGTGCTATGACCCAATAAAAGGAAAAGTACAATGGTTGACTTAAGAAAATTGAAAGATAAGACTAGTAGACGCTTGGATAGACGGAGAACTCTACTCTCTTCACTCTTGATCTTCCCCGTCCGATTGAGTCTCGTCGTCGGACTTACCTGAAAAGTAGGGAAACATTGAGTGAGCGAACGCTCAGTAGGAAATTATACCTCAAGAACTAGCAAGGGGTTTAAGTAATTACATTTTTTTATGAATGCAGTATAGCTATGCATGCTCGCATAAAACGACAAGATAGAGAGTATATCAACAAGATAACAAGGTGAACTATTCATGAACTTTCAAGTGATAGATGTCAGGATGTTCAAGCAAGTAATTTCATCATGTCATGTCAAGAACTTGGCTATCACGTTTCAAGCAAGCAAGTATATAAATTACCCTTTTTCGGGTCACGCAAGTCATGTCATGCCAAGTACGAGTCAAGTACGAGAATTGTGGAATGTCCAATCAAGCTAGTCATGCACTTCGGTACAATGCCAATACCGTTATCATTACAACTCCCATGGGCACTAGTACTTTTGAGTGCTCCTCCCAGGACCAGATCGGGCCCTATATACGCAGGCATTGATCATGTATTTTGACATCCACTTTGTGTATAGCCAATATGGAGTTTCAAGCATAAAGAACTTGTATGAACTTAGAGGAAGATAGCAATTCAAGGATTTGAACATGACCATAATGACGATATGATGGAGACATCATCCACAATTCCCTTTGGCTAGGGTCCTCTTCACACTCCGGCATCATTTGAGTTCGGGCCTCTCTCTATAAAGGCCCACTTATCCTTTTGTGCTATTTACTTGAGTCATTTGATGTAATTTTCATTTTATTTGAGTCATGTCCCTCGATCTTGCATTTATTTTCCTAAGTTTGAGTGTCATTAGATTGTGTAATGTGCTATTGGGCCCAATTCTTCGGGCTTGGCCCATGAGCCCCCCCTACCCCTTCGGTTATTTGTTATTGAGTCTTTTTGTAAGGGACTTCTTGTAAAATGTGGGCTTCCTATATATAGGGCCCCATTTCCTTCATTTGGAACTTAATGAATGAATGAATGAATCAATACAAAAGATTTCCATTTGAGTGTTCAAATTTAGTTCTAGAGGAGTGAATCCTATAGTTGGGTGTGAAGCCCTAGGGGAGTGATTCCCCACCCTACTCTCTCTCTCTATCCCTCTTTCTCTCTCCTCCCACTAAGGGGTTCGCCCCATTCCTCTCTCCTCCCTCCTCCCAACCACCTCCAACCCCCAACCACCTCCATTAAGGCCACTCCACTTCCCATAGCCCCATTACTCCACCCCCCCTGTCCCAAGGTGGAATCTTTACCCTTCCAACACAATCCCCCACTTCCCCACACAATCACCCAACATCCAAAGCCATTTCAAATTTGAACTCCCTTCCCTCCAAGCCTTGGCCGCCCCTATCTCTATACCCTTTAGCCTTGGTCGCCCCCACCTCCCTCCTCTCTTCTCCTCCTAGCAATCCCCATTCCCCCTTACCTCCAGCTGAAACCTGCGACCTCCCCCTCTTCCTCCATCTCCCCACCACCATTAGACCCCCTCCACACCTCCCACAACCCCCCCTCTCACCCTTCATCCACCTCCCCTTCACCCTATACCCCATTCTCCTTCTTCTATCAAGGCATTGGAAGCTGTCCTTTGGTTGCTGCTTGCAGTCCAGAAGTTGCAGATGAACCAGCAGCTTGTAGCGGCCACCACGACCTCCTCCGGACGAGTTTGAAGATCCAAGAGCCATCGTCGGAAGCGTCTACCAGTCTCCTTCGCAACCGAAGTGGTTTCATCTTCTTCCGATCTCTGAGTCGTCCAGGAGGTCCATTCTCCCTCAGCTGCGCAGTTCTGCCCCGGCTGAGGACCTGAACCGGGTTAGAAGCTCTGCCACCACAAACCTTGGAGGAATCAGCCCTCAAGCTCTTCTACAAAGTTCTTCTTCGTCCTATCTACGTTCAGAATCAAGAGGCGGAACTCCGTTCGGCATCCTGTGGCAGGAGTTACAAATTTTCTCCCTCAGCTCCATCACTCTGCCAGCCACAAGTCTGCATCGACCTTCCACCACTGTTCTGAATCCCCTAGTCTGCTCCGACCTCGGTTGGCTTCCCCGTCAGTTTTTCTGTGAAGAGGACTCGTTCACGATTCCAACGACTCAACGGTGCTTGATTCCGAGGTCGGGAACGGCCGGGACACTCTCTTCATCCTGCTGTTAAAAATCTGTAGCTGACGGTCCGAGAATCTGAAGCCCTGTTCAAACCACCGTCTCGGTCAGCAGCGGTGCCAGAAGAAATTAAAAAAATTCTGAGGCATTCCCCTTCCTGTTACGACTATTTCGCCGCCAGTTTTGCCATCAGAAAATTTCTTGAGAGGTTTATACAGCATCCACAGCGACTACCTGTCCCTATTCGCAGACAGCAGGTAGATTCGGTGCCGTCTCTTAATCAACCCTTTTCTCTCTAATTTCCCTGCCCCGCTTGGCCGGCTGAAGGCCCCTCCCTGCGTGGAGGTAGTATTGTTTGTAATTCCATTAACCCCCACCCCAAGATCCCCCTCCTGCGAGAGGTGTAGTGGTGTAATTTGTTAGGGCAGGTCAAGCGACACCGCCGCGGCGTGTGGGGATCCACTCGCCTCCCCGCTCGCCCTCGTCTCCAGCCGGGACCGGTTTCTTCAAACCGATCGAGTAAGTGCTCAAACCTTCACTCCACTTAGTGCTTATCTTTCAATATTAGTTCTTACTTCCGCTGGTTATGTGAATGAGAGCCCGATCCTCAAGCCCCATAAACTTGAGTGATCACCGTGGGAAAATTGCAACCGGTGCCTTTGACACTTTGTCGGCCCCCTTGATTTGGGCATCCTCACCCATTGGGAATCAAGTCTTGGCCTTGCTGGCCCTCTACCAGCAAGGGCCCACCCCCCACATCCTCACCTTGGCATTGTCAAGTCACCCCGGGCTTGGGTGAGTGACGATAGAGCGGTGGCCCAACTTGGCCCGTTTTGAATGCGATTGTGCTTGCTTGCTAAAGTCCAAGGGTGTGTCACATCAATTGGTATCAGAGCAAGTCATTGACTTATCTCTATCAAGTCTAAGTCCTAGGACCTTTGCATTATCCGTCCAACCTCATTTGCCCCTTGTTTTGCATGTCCACCCGTAGTGGTGCTAGTTACCGACCCGATCCTTCATCTTCAAATCCACCCATGGATCCCCATCCTCAACTCAATCAAGATGCTCTTAGAGAGGAACCTCAAGGCCAAATGAATAGGGTAGATGCTTCCCTTACCAACATTCTTGCCCAACTTGAGTCCCTTACCACTCGAATTGCTCGGCTTGAAGAGCATGAGTTCCACCCAAGGAACAATGAACCTAGAGTCCACCTTCCACATGTTGAGCCTCCTAGGGAAGACCCTCATCCAAGGAATAATGAGCCAAGAGTTCAACCACCACATGGTGAGTTGCATAGGAATGAGTTCCACCCAAGGAACAATGACCCAAGAGTCCACCCTCCATACATTGAGCCTCATAGGGATGAGTTCCATCCTAGGAACCATGGACCAAGAGCCTATCATCCACATGCTGAAATTTATAGGGAAGACTTGGATCATGACCCTTACCATGACCATGAGAGACCCCGACACCATCCCATTCATGAAAGGCGTCCACGGGATGACCCGGATGACCCTCTCTTAAGGATGATTAAGGTAGAGGCCCCAAACTTTGATGGTTCCCATGAACCACGTGTCTACTTAGAGTGGGATACCACCATGGACCAATACTTTGAATGGTACCCTATGTCCGACCAAAGGAGGGTAAGGTTGGCCAAAATACATCTCATCAAGTTAGCCAAAACTTATTGGTTAAACCAAGAGGGTCTAAGAAGGATTAGGCGGGGAGAGCCTATTGATACTTGGGAGGGTATGAAGAACCAACTTAGAAACAAATAGCTTCCCCAATCCTACCATCAAATGCTCTTAGATGAATGGCAAAGCCTCACCCAAGAAGGGAAGACCGTGGTAGAATACATTGAGAAGTTTGACTCCTATCTTTTGAAATGTGGAGTTCATGAGGACCCGGCCGTTACCTTGTCCCGCTTTAGGAATGGGCTTCAAAGTCACATCAAAAGAGAGCTTTTCATGAGAGATGTTGATAATCTTGAGATAGCTTATCAAATA
This sequence comes from Amorphophallus konjac, assembly GCA_022559845.1. Taxonomy (NCBI): domain Eukaryota; kingdom Viridiplantae; phylum Streptophyta; class Magnoliopsida; order Alismatales; family Araceae; genus Amorphophallus; species Amorphophallus konjac. The sequence continues at coordinate 137,382,909 of CM040119.1, read as the reverse complement.
GCTAGGGATGTAGAAAGATTCTCTAGGATCCCTCGATTTGCTACTCCCCGACCGGTCGATCCCAAAAACATGGAACCACGGCCCATTCCGGCCACTCCCATGAAAGCCCATAATCCAAGTGGGAACACCCCATTAAGGCCTTACAACCCTCCTCCCACCATCACTCCAAACAAACCCACCCCTAGTCACCCCCTCCCACGGAGGGAAGACATTCCCAAAGGCCCAAATGTAGGAACTACTTCGGGTAGCGGGCGTCAACAATGCTTTAGGTGTCAAGGGTTTGGCCACTTTGCGGGGCAATGTCCATCCAAGGGATTGTCTAGCTTACTTATTGAGGAAGAAGCTCCACCCCAAAAAGAACTTGAAGATGTCATTGAGGACCATGAAGCCTCACTAGATTGGGAAGAGGATTATGAAACCCAATACCTAGAGTCGGGTCTAGAGCACACCACTCCATCTTCCAACTCTCATCTAGGAGTGATTAGATGCACCCTCACCAAACCCCAAGAAGAGGATTGGCGTCGAACTTCAATATTTCACACCTTTGTCAAAATAGGGAACCATGTGAGGAAAGTGATCTTGGATAGTGGGAGTTGTGTCAATGCCGTGTCACCCGATACCGTCAAGCTTCTTGGGCTAACTATCACCCCTCACCCAAGCCCATACCGGGTTTCATGGATCAACAACAACTCCATCCCGGTCAACACTCAATGTCTTGTGCCTCTCACCTTCTCTTCATACCATGATCAAATATGGTGTGACATCATACCCATGAAAGTAGGTAGCATCCTACTAGGAAGACCTTGACTTTATGATGTAGATGCCACCATCTTGGGTAAGAGCAACAAATGCACCTTTGAACATGAGGGTAAGACTATCCGTCTTAACCCCTCCCCACCTCGTCCCATGACCAAGAGGGACACTCCCCCTCAAGGACAACACCCCACCACCATACAAGTCTCGGGGAACTCCACCCCTCCAACTCCATCTCCTACCCAAACTCCCAAACAAAGTGGGACCTCGGGGTTGACCAAGGGTCTTCATCTCATCACTAGGAAGGAACTTGAAGAGAAGATAGTTCAAGGAGTACCTTTATGTGCGGTGGTCATTTGCCTAGGAGAACTCACTTCCACCAATCCACATCCCATAGAAATCCAACAACTCCTAGAAGAATTCCATGATGTGTTCCCAACAGAGCTCCCGAACCAACTCCCTCCCATGCGGGATGTGCAACATGCAATTGATCTAGTCCCGGGAGCCACTCTCCCAAACCTTCCTCATTATCGCCTCAATCCTACGGAACATACCGAACTTAGGAGGCAAATAGAGAAACTCATTAGGAAGGGCTTCATTCGCATTAGCAAAAGCCCATGTGCCGTCCCGGCCCTTCTAACTCCCAAGAAGGATGGGTCATGGCGAATGTGTGTGGATAGTCGGGCCATTAACAAAATCAGCGTCAAGTATAGGTTTCCCATCCCTAGGCTTGATGACATGCTTGATATGTTAGCTGGAGCCACCATCTTCTCCAAAATTGACCTTAAGAGTGGCTATCACCAAGTTAGGATAAGGCCCGGGGATGAGTGGAAAACGGCTTTCAAAACCAAAGATGGCCTCTTTGAATGGTTAGTCATGCCTTTTGGGCTTTCAAATGCCCCAAGTACTTTCATGCGTCTTATGATGGAGGTCCTTAGGCCCTTCATTGGGATCTTTCTAGTGGTCTATTTTAATGATATACTCATCTATAGTCAATCCCAAGAAGCCCACCTTGATCACCTTAGGAAAGTTTGTACCATCCTTCGTCAAGAGAGCCTATTTGACAACTTAGGAAAGTGCCACTTCATGACCACATCCCTCACCTTCCTAGGATTTGTGGTGTCAACCAAAGGCATCTCCATGGACCCCGAGAAGGTCCAAGCTATCATTGATTGGCCGGAACCCCACACGCTTCACGAGGTCCGAAGCTTCCATGGATTGGCTACATTCTATAGGAGGTTTATTTGAGGGTTTAGCACTATCACTGGCCCAATCACCGATTGTCTCAAGAAGAGGACTTTTGTATGGACCAAATCGGCCTCTAAAGCCTTCCAAGAATTTAAGGAGAAGTTGACCGAAGCTCCGGTCCTATGCCTTCCCGATTTCTCTAAAGTCTTTGAAGTCACATGTGATGCATCCGGGATAGGGATAGGAGGGATTCTTAGTCAAGAGGGACACCCGGTAGCCTTCTTTAGTGAGAAGCTTTGTGATGCTAGGACAAGATACTCCACTTATGACAAGGAGTTCTATGCCATGGTTCAATCCCTCCGACATTGGAGGCACTACTTGTTGCCCAAGGATTTTGTCATCTTTTCCGACCATGAGGCCCTCAAATACCTCAATTCCCAACAAAAGTTAAATGCCCGACATGCCCGATGGGTTGAGTTCATCCAATCCTACACTTTTGTCATCAAACACAAGGCCGGGAGTGAGAATCGAGCGGCGGATGCCCTTAGTAGGAAAGTTTCCTTGCTATCCACTATCCAAGTGGAAGTGACCGGGTTTGATAGGATCAAGGATGAGTACCCTAGCTGCCCCGACTTTGGGCACATCTATACCACCTTGACCACCCCTTCTAGCAAGGAACATGAGGGATTTGTCTTAGAGGATGGGTTGCTCTTCAAGGGACCCAAGCTTTGCATCCCACGGACCTCACTCCGTGACTTCTTGATTTGGGAATTACATGCGGGAGGGCTAGCTGGCCATTTTGGAGTCCACAAAACTATTGCCCTAGTTGAGGGACAGTTTTATTGGCCTAGTCTCAAGAGAGATGTAGGCAAGGTTGCGGGTCAATGCCAAACATGTGCCTCGGCCAAACAAGTGAAACAAAACACCGGCCTATATACCCCACTCCCCATCCCCGACCGACCATGGCAAGACTTAAGTATGGACTTTGTGCTAGGACTACCCAAGACTCCTAGAAAGCATGACTCAATCTATGTGGTGGTTGATAGATTTTCCAAAATGGCCCATTTCATCCCATGCACCAAAACCTCCGATGCCTCCCATGTGGCCCGATTGTTCTTTGGTGAGGTTGTCCACCTCCATGGGTTACCCAAAACCATAGTCTCCGATAGAGATGTCAAATTCACTAGCTACTTTTGGAAAACTCTTTGGCACATGATGGGTACCCTCCTTAAATTCTCCACTGCCTACCACCCCCAAACAGATGGCCAAACCGAAGTTGTCAATCGGAGTCTAGGGAACCTCCTTAGGTGCCTTGTTGAGGATCGACCGGGAAATTGGGATCTCACTCTACCCCAAGCTGAGTTTGCATATAACAACTCCATCAATAAGTCCATAGGGATGAGTCCATTTGAAGCTGTGCATGGGTACAAACCAAGAAAGCCTTCCGATCTCATTCCTCTTCCCCAGCATGCTAGAGGGTCCATTTCAGCCGAGTCTTTTGCACAACATATTAGAGAATTGCATGAAGAAATTCGCAAGCACATCAGCAAAAAGAATGAGGCTTATAAAAGGCTGGCCGACTCTCATCGGCGTCACCAAGAATTTCATGTGGGTGACTTTATGATGGTAAGGACGGAGAGGCTCTCCCCGGGAGCCAACTCTAAACTGAGGCCACGTGGGGCTGGTCCCTTCCAGGTCTTGAGGCGCATTGGTGCAAATGCCTATGAGTTAGATCTCCCTGAGGAGTATGGAATAAGTCCCACATTCAATGTTACCGACCTAGTGCCATATAAGGGACCCACGGTGGTACCTAGTGAGGCGATTGAGCCTACTTCTTCCTTTGAGAGAGCACCCACCCGTGAGGAGAGACCACCAGCCAAGAGAGCCCAGCGTGAACAAATTGAACAAATATTGGATGAACAAGTCACTACCACTCGGAGCAAGGTCTATGAGCGCTATCTCGTCAGGTGGAAGGATCGGCCTCCTTCGGAGGATTCTTGGGTGAGTCGGGAGGATCTTCAGCGGTTGGATCTGGACCTCCTCGAGCAGTACCACAGCCGGATGGACCCCTACTCGACGGAGTCGAGCTCTTCATAGCCCAGGGGATTTGATGGAGACATCATCCACAATTCCCTTTGGCTAGGGTCCTCTTCACACTCCGGCATCATTTGAGTTCGGGCCTCTCTCTATAAAGGCCCACTTATTCTTTTGTGCTATTTACTTGAGTCATTTGATGTAATTTTCATTTTATTTGAGTCATGTCCCTAGGTCTTGTATTTATTTTTCTAAGTTTGAGTGTCATTAGATTGTGTAATGTGCTATTGGGCCCAATTCTTCGGGCTTGGCCCATGAGCCCCCCCTACCCCTTCGGTTATTTGTTATTGAGTCTTTTTGTAAGGGACTTATTATAAAATGTGGGCTTCCTATATATAGGGCCCCATTTCCTACATTTGGAACTTAATGAATGAATGAATGAATCAATACAAAAAATTTCCATTTGAGTGTTCAAATTTAGTTCTAGAGGAGTGAATCCTGTAGTTGGGTGTGAAGCCCTAGGGGAGTGATTCCCCACCCTACTCTCTCTCTATCCCTCTTTCTCTCTCCTCCCACTAAGGGGTTCGCCCCATTCCACTCTCCTCCCTCCTCCCAACCACCTCCAACCCCCAACCACCTCCATTAAGGCCACTCCACTACCCATAGCCCCATTACTCCACCCCCCTTGTCCCAAGGTGGAATCTTTACCCTTCCAACACAATCTCCCCCCCTTCCAACACAATCTCCCACTTCCCCACACAATCACCCAACTTCCAAAGCCATTTCAAATTTGAACTCCCTTCCCTCCAAGCCTTGGCCGCCCCTATCTCTATACCCTTTAGCCTTGGTCGCCCCCACCTCCCTCCTCTCTTCTCCTCCTAGCAATCCCCATTCCCCCTTACCTCCAGCTGAAACATGCGACCTACCCCTCTTCCTCCATCTCCCCACCACCATTGGACCCCCTCCACACCTCCCACAACCCCCCCTCTCACCCTTCATCCACCTCCCCTTCACCCTATACCCCATTCTCCTTCTTCTATCAAGGCATTGGAAGCTGTCCTTTGGTTGCTGCTTGCAGTCTAGAAGTTGCAGATGAACCAGCCGCTTCCAGCGGCCACCACGACCTCCTCCTGATGAGTTTGAAGATCCAAGAGCCATCGTCGGAAGCGTCTACCAGTCGCCTTCGCAACCGAAGTGGTTTCATCTTCTTCCGATCTCTGAGTCGTCCAGGAGGTCCATTCTCCCTCAGCTGCGCAGTTCTACCCCGGCTGAGGACCTGAACCGGGTTAGAAGCTCTGCCACGACAAACCTCGGAGGAATCAGCCCTCAAGCTCTTCTACAAAGTTCTTCTTCGTCCTGTCTACGTTCAGAATCAAGAGGTGGAACTCCGTTCGGCATCCTGTGGCAGGAGTTACAAGTTTTCTTCCTCAGCTCCATCACTCTGCCAGCCACAAGTCTGCATCGACCTTCCACCACTGTTCTGCACCCCCTAGTCTTCTCCGACCTCGGTTGGCTTCCCCGTTAGTGTTTCTGCAAAGAGGACTTGCTCACGATTCCAACGACTCCAACAGATCTTGATTCCAAGGTTGGGAGCGGCCGGGACACTCTCTGCATCCTGCTGTTAAAAATCTGCAGCTGATGGTCCGAGAATCTGAAGCCCTGTTCAAACCACCGTCCCGGTCAGCAGCGGTGCCAGAAGAAATTAAAGAAATTCTGAGGCATTACCCTTCCTGTTACGAAGATTTCTCCTCTGGTCTCGCCAGCAGCAAATTTCTTGAGCGGGTTATACAGCATCCACAGCGACTACCTGTCCCTGTTCACAGACAGCAGGCAGATTCGGTGCCGTCTCTTAATCAACCCTTTTCTCTCTAATTTCCCCGCCCCGCTTGGCCGGCTGAAGGCCCCTCCCTGCGTGGAGGTAGTATTGTTTGTAATTCCATTAACCCCCACCCCAAGATCCCCCTCCTGCGAGAGGTGTAGTGGTGTAATTTGTTTGGGCAGGTCAAGCGACACCGCCGCGGCGTGTGGGGATCCACTCGCCTCCCCGCTCGCCCTCGTCTCCAACCGGGATCGGTTTCTTCAAACCGGTCGAGTAAGTGCTCAAACCTTCACTCCACTTAGTGCTTATCTTTCAATATTAGTTCTTACTTCCGCTGGTTATGCGAATGAGAGCCCGATCCTCAAGCCCCATAAACTTGAGTGATCACCGTGAGAAAATTGCAACCGGTGCCTTTGGCACTTTGTCGGCCCCCTTGATTTGGGCATCCTCACCCATTGGGAATCAAGTCTTGGCCTTGCTGGCCCTCTACCAGCAAGGGCCCACCCCCCACATCCTCACCTTGGCATTGCCAAGTCACCCCGGGCTTGGGTGAGTGACGATAGAGCGGTGGCCCAACTTGGCCCGTTTTGAATACGATTGTGCTTGCTTGCTAAAGTCCAAGGGTGTGTCACATCACGATAATAACGGTGCAATCACGAGTATCGATAAAACTAGGTGGAATTGGTTCCCTAACTTGGGTACCATGACAAGTAAGTGCCCATAAGTAGACGGTCACTCTTTTAATATAGAATTGAGGTCCACAAGAACATCATAATAATGTTTGACATAGAATTGGGGTCCACAAGAACATCACAATAATGGCATGCTTTCCCCGTTCATTAAGATAATTCTCATATCATACACATAGCATAACATGAGGGCCGGTATACCATGTTTCTATAGAGTGACATGGCAAAGTAGTGTGATAGGTTTTCATGGTACAACCCGCTCAATCAGCCTTGAGGGAATCCAAGGCTCGAGGAGTCTTATGGAGGTCTCTATGACTAAGTTGCTAGTCCAAAGGAACGGAATGTCCAATGGAGAGCTTGTATGTCACTGAGAATTGAGGGGTAATGCGATAAACCATCGTGAAACATGGGACTATATTCACGGACTGGAATATAGTGCCGATATATATATATATATATATATATATATATATATATATATATATATATATATATATATATACATATGAAACCCTCGGTTAACAGTAACGGTGCAAAATAGTATCACAGGAAAATAGCGACTTAATTTAAGTCATTACTTATCAAATTAATGCCTTCTACAGGGACGTTTATTTATGATTTAACGACTACAGTAGCAGGCATCCATTTGATTTAGAATATTTTGCAAAATTGCAAATTTCTGGAATTTTCATGAAAACGCGCCTTACAGAGGGGCATTAATTTTAAAGTCACGCCCTGGTGCAGGGCGTCAGTTATGTAAGAGACGACCTATCCCAGGTCGTTAATTCCTTAACATCCGAAATAGGATTCATGAACAGTATAAATTTCTAGATAATAAAATTTTCATGAAGAGGATCACATGGTCAGGAAGAGAAAAATAGCAGGATTCAACAACTGTGATCATGCATTAGATTAGATACATGGTTTACTTGATATAGAATTTTAAATATGGGTATTTAATAATTAAGTGAAGTTGACGACTCCTGGGCAGGGCATCAAAACAAGAATTAGTGCCCGAGTGTGGGTCGCTTCCTTTAAAATTAGCGCCCTTAGGAGGGTCGCTACTTACACTATTTTCCATAAAATTATGAAAACACAGAGAATCTATATGCATGAATTGACAGATGACTTTATCATAATTACTATGTTGGTTTGGGCTACAATTCTTGAGAAAACCTACCTGATTGGTGATCGGGGTTGATGGTACTGAAGAATTTTTGAAGGGAGAATGGTACTCTGTTCTAAACAGAGTGTCCTGAGAACAGCTACTCACGAACTTTAAACAATAGCAACACCAACAACAACCAAGCAACAACAGCCCTTAGAGTGATAATAGATGAGCAGGGTGTTGTTCTTAGGCTTCAGACGTAGATATTAATAGCTCCCTCCCTCTTTCACAGTGAACGGAAGAAGAGGACGTCGATGAAGAACCTCACGTCCTTCAACTAGGCAGAAGAGTTACTACTTACGGCAGACATCCTGCAGCAAAGACGATGATGAAGAATATCAATATTCTTCATGATTATGACCGAAGGCAGGGAAGAAGAACATTACCTGTTCTTTACGTATGCAGCAGCAGAGTTTTCCTTCGATCAACAGCTTATTTGGGCTCGACAGGAAGGGTTATTTATAGGGTTTTTACGATCCTAATGGAGTTAGTATCGTATTGGAAGTAATATTTCCCTAATAGAGTTCTTACCCTATTCAACCTTCCACGTAGTTATCCAGAAACTTGCTCTGGACAGTCTCCTGGTTCGAACGAAACTCGAACGGAGTTAATGCCTTGCCATAGGGCGTTAGTTTAAATTGACGCCTTTGTTAAAGTCATTTCTTATGTAAAATGCGTCAATGTGGAGGGCGTCACGTTTACTTGCCCTTTTTATTATTTTGGCCATTTAAGAATTGACGACATCTGCTGTTGTCGTCCATTCTGGAATTCGCACCTTGTATAAGGGCGTTTCTTTTTGAAGTAGCGCCTTGAATCAAAGCGTTATTTACCTTTTTGGTTTATTATTTACTTCTTTAGGCTCTTATCATTTATTCATTAAATCTTTTAATCTTATTTTGATCAATTGGGGTTTTTATTTCCTTTTATTTTTACCGGGGTTGCTACACCCTCCCCCACTTAAAAGAATTTGGTCCCCAAATTCAATCGCATATATTTAGATATATGTGGAGAGTGTAGAGTATATACCTTTTTAGAACAAGTTCGGGAATCGTGTCCTCATTGACTCCTTGGTCTTCCATGTGGCTTTGTGTTCTGAACATTTACTCCATTGCACCTTTAGCATGGGGATAACTTTATTCCTTAATGTTCGTACCTCGCGGTCGAGGATTTTTATGGGCTTTTGTTCATAAGTAAGGTCCCTTTGAATCACCAAGTCTCCATGATCAATGATATGTGACGGATCATGCATATATTTCTTCAACATTGATATATGGAATACATTATGAACTTCAAACAATTGAGGAGGTAAAGCGACGCGATAAGCAACCTCGCCAACCCTTTCTAGTATCTCAAAAGGTCCGATAAATCTTGGCGTAAGCTTACCTTTAACACCAAATCTCCTTATTCCACGTCAAGGTGATATTCCTGAGAAAGACGTGATCTCCGACTGGGAATTCGAGATCTCTTCTTCTTGTATCAGCATAAGCCTTTTGTCTAGACTGAGCTACTTACAGTCTTTCTCTAATCAACTGTATCTTCTCGGTGGTATCCCTTACCATATCTGGACCTAATAGTTGTTTCTCTCCAACTTCATCCCAGCATAAGGGTGATCGGCAACTCCTTCCGTATAAGACTTCGAAAGGTGCCATTTGTATACTTGCCTGGTAGCTATTATTGTATGCAAATTCAACCAGAGGCAAGTGGTCATGCCAGCTTCCACCAAAATCAGTGATGCAAGCCCTGAGCGTATCTTCAACCACCTGATTAGTTCTCTCGGTCTGACCATCCATTTGAGGATGAAAAGCTGTACTAAAGTTAAGTCTCGATCCCAACGAATATTATAGTCCTTTCCAAAAATGCGAAGTAAAACGGGGATCTCTGTCAGACACAATCGAGACAGGAATACCATGTAATCTGACTATCTCTTTTATGTATAATGCAGCCAGAACATCAACTGACCATCGACTCTTGATTGGCAAGAAGTGTGCTGATTTGGTCAATCGATCAATGATAACCCATATTCCATCATATCTTCCTTTTGATTTAGTTAGACCCATGATGAAATCCATACCAATATCCTCCCACTTCCATTTGGGAATATCTAGAGGATGTAGCTTTCCGGCAGTCTTCTGGTGTTCAGCCTTAACTTGTTGGCAGGTGAGACAGCGAGACACAAAGTCCGTGACTTCTCTCTTCATATTAGGCCACCAGAAGGTCCTTTTTAAATCTTGGTACATCTTAGTAGATCCTGGATGAATTGTGTACCTTGATCTATGAGCTTCATCTAAGATCTTCTTCTTTAATTCTGGACAATCCGGTATACAAGTTCTATTTTGGAATAACAACCTTCCATCTGAAGCTAGTTGGAACACAGATTGTCCTTCTAGTTTGCCCTTGATTTCCACTAATACCGGGTCACTACCTTGAAGTCCTTGTATTTCGGATAGCAAGTCTGGATATATGCTTATATGGGATAAGGTGACACACCTACTATCCTTGTCCATGCTTATATTAAGTCTAGTGAATTGTTCTAGCAACTTCCACTCGTGAATCATACAATTGGCTAATAATGCTCTCGGCTTTCGACTAAGGGCATCAGCTACAGGATTACCCTTTCCAGGATGATATTGTATAGTAAAGTCGAAGTCCTTAAGATATTCTAGCCAACGTCTTTACCTCATATTCAATTCCTTCTGAGAGAAGAGATACTTAAGACTTTTAGGGTCAGAGTATACAAGAAACTGCACTCCATACAGATAATGTCTCCATATTTTTAGTGCAAATACTATCGGAGCCAATTCTAAATCATGAACTGGGTAGTTCTCCTCGTGCTTCTTAAATTGGCGAGAAGAGTAGGCTATAACCTTCCCTTGTTGCATTAAAACACATCCGAGGCCAATGCCAGATGCATCAGTGTATACCTCGAACTTTTCTCCTTCAATTGGTAGAGCTAAGACTGGGGCAGTAGTCAAGTGATCCTTGAGAGCTTGGAAGCTTCGTTCACAATCCTCGCTCCATTCATAACCTATCTCCTTGCGAGTTAGCCTAGTGAGTGGTACGGCTATCTTAGAGAAATCCTTGATGAATCGCCGATAGTAGCCCGCAAGACCCAAGAAACTACGGACCTCGCTAACATTGGTCGGTCTTTCCCAATTCCTTACAGCTTCAACCTTTGATGAATCTATGGATAAACCGTCTTTTGATATAACATGCCCCAAGAAAGCTACTTCTCTTAACCAAAATTCACATTTGCTGAGCTTTGCATATAGCTTATTTGTCCTCAATATCTGTAATGCAATCCTTAAATGTTCCTCATGCTCTCCCTTGGTATTGGAGTAAATCAATATATCATTAATGAAAACCACCACGAATTGATCTAGATAAGGTCTGAATATACTATTGATCAATTGCATAAAGGCAGCAGGGGCATTTGTTAGTCCGAAAGGCATAACAACAAACTCATAATGGCCATACCTGCTTCTGAATGCGGTCTTATGAATGTCATCATCCTTGATCCTTAGTTGGTGATAACCTGACCTGAGATCAATCTTTGAAAAATACTTGGATCCAGATATTTGATCAAATAACTCATCGATTCTCGGCAGTGGATACTTGTTCTTGATAGTGAGATGATTCAACTGTCGATAGTCGATGCATAACCTCATGGATCCATCTTTCTTCTTTACAAATAGCACAGGTGCTCCCCACGGGGAAGTGCTTGGTCTAATAAATCCCTTCTTGAGAAGCTCCATTAATTGCTCCTTCAGCTCCTTGAGTTCGGCAGGGGACATCCTATATGGTGCCTTAGAAACTGGTACAGCTCCAGGGATTAAATCGATGGTGAAGGCCACTTCTCTTTGTGGGGGTAATCCAGGAAAATCTTCCGGAAACACATCTGGAAATTCTTGCACAACAGGGATGTCTTCTAGCTTAGCTTCCTTAGCCTCCTTAATCGTGATAAATGCAAGGAAAGATACACAGTCTTTCTTTATTAGCTTGCTAGCTCGGAGAGCCGAAATAAGAGGTGACTCGCTCCGACTCTTAGGGCTAGAATAGACTAGTTCTGGAAAGTCCTTGAAAGTAACTTTGCTGTTACGGCAATCCACAGTTGCCTGATACCTAGATAACCAATCTGCTCCCAATATGACATCGTATTCCTTTAGGTCTAAACATATGAGATTGATAGGAAGATTTCTTCCTTTTACTAAGACTTCACAGTTTTGATAATGGTGAGTAATATCGGTTTCGTTTCCGAGAGGAGTAGATAAAAATATTTTCATCCATTCCGGTTCCATAGGCAGTGGGTCAGCAAACTTCTTGGAAATAAAAGAATGTGATGCACCCGTATCAAATAAGACATGTGCAGACTTGGAACAAACTTTCAGTGTACTTTCTACTAGTCCACCTTCGTCTTCTTCGGTCTCCTTAATTGTGTGGAGACGAGCATTCTTTGATACCGGGTGCTTTCCGTCACCGGCTTGATCGTTGAGTAGGGGACAGTCGGGAATCCGATGATCACGGCTCCCACAACGGAGACACGCTCCAAGTTTCCTCCAACATTCTTCGGCCTTGTGCCAGGCCTTATCACAGTGCTTACATACCACCTTAACAGGTGCAGTGGTGATGGAGAAAGGTTTGGTCTTCTTGAACTTTTGCTCCTGGGAGGGAATGCCTCCATTACTTGGCCTCTTCTTGAAATTAGGTTTGAAGGTGCCGGAGCTAGTAACATTCTCCTTCTTGTCTTTCCCATGGATCCTATTAGATAGTTCCGTGGCATCTTTTAGTAATTGGGCTCGTCGAACCATCTCCGAATAGACTTGTATGTCCATCGGTGCCAGTTGTGTGATATATTGGGGCCTGAGCCCATTAAGGAATCTTCGAGCTTTCATCTTCTCAGTACTAACTAAGTGTTTAGCGTACTGAGACAGGCTAGAGAACTGCGCTTCATATTCAGCTACCGACAAAGATCGTTGCTTAAGTGCGGCAAATTCAGCGGCTTTCTTCTCTTGAACTCGATCTGAGAAATATTTATTGTTGAAATGTTCAACAAACTCCTCCCAAGTAACTTGTCCCTGATCTAATGTGGCTTCTACCGACTCCCACCAGCATCGGGCGTCTCTTTCTAATTGAAAAGTTGCTAGCAGGACCTTCTCTTGGTCCGAACATTGCATGACTCTAAAAACACGTTCCGTCTCTCGGATCCAGCGTTCGGCATCATCTAGATTAGTGGATCCCATGAACTTAGGAGGGTTCATGTTCTTGAAGCTTTGGTGGAGATTTCTTGCTCCACGATGTGCACCTCCTTGTGCCACTTGTTGAAGTGCCTGGGTCATGCCTTGGAGAGTGCGTTGCATGTTGCGCCATTGAGCACGTTCGGCAGCCATTGTCCTACAATTTCGATAGCTATATTAGTATGTGATGGCGTTAAAAGGCTTTTAATTCTATGTTGACTTTAACCCTTGGTTCTACCCTATCTCACTGGTTAGAGGTTCAGACTTATCCTTGGACTTGGGTTTCCTAGGAATTGAATACCCTAGGCTCTGATACCACAAAAACTGTCACGCCCCGAGCGCGGAAGATACCCGAAGACGCGAGACGAGTTTATATCGATCATGTCAATCAGAGTATTAGTATATTCGACACCAAATCAGAGATGCGCAAAAGTAAAGATAACTCAATCCTTTATTCAATCACAACCTCAAAGTACTTCTATTACAATTCACTTAACAAAAGTGCTATGACCCAATAAAAGGAAAAGTACAATGGTTGACTTAAGAAATTTGAAAGATAAGACTAGTAGACGCTTGGATAGACGGAGAACTCTACTCTCTTCACTCTTGATCTTCCCCGTCCGATTGAGTCTCGTCGTCGGACTTACCTGAAAAGTAGGGAAACACTGAGTGAGTGAATGCTCAGTAGGAAATTATACCTCAAGAACTAGCAAGGGGTTTACGTAATTACAATTTTTTATGAATGCACTATAGCTATGCATGCTCGCATAAAATGACAAGATAGAGAGTATATCAACAAGATAACAAGGTAAACTATTCATGAACTTTCAAGTGATAGATGTCAGGATGTTCAAGCAAGTAAATTCATCATGTCATGTCGAGAACTTGGCTATCACGTTTCAAGCAAGCAAGTATATAAATTACCCTTTTTCGGGTCACGCAAGTCATGTCATGTCAAGTACGAGAATTGTGGAATGTCTAATCAAGCTAGTCATGCACTTCGGTACAATGCCAATACCGTTATCATTACAACTCCCATGGGCACTAGTACTTTTGGGTGCTCCTCCCAGGACCAGATCGGGCCCTATATGCGCAGGCATTGATCATGTATTTTGACATCCACTTTGTGTATAGCCAATATGGAGTTTCAAGGATAAAGAACTTGTATGAACTTAGAGGTAGATAGAAATTCAAGGATTTGAACATGACCATAATGACGATAAAAATGGTGCAATCACGAGTATCGATAAAACTAGGTGGAATTGGTTCCCTAACTTGGGTACCATGACAAGTAAGTGCCCATAAGTAGATGGTCACTCTTTTAATATAGAATTGAGGTCCACAAGAACATCATAATAATGTTTGATATAAAATTGGGGTCCACAAGAACATCACAATAATGGCATGCTTTCCCCGTTCATTAAGATAATTCTCATATCATACACATAGCATAACATGAGGGCCGGTATACCATGTTTCTATAGAGTGACATGGCAAAGTAGTGTGATAGATTTTCATGGTACAACCCGCTCAATCGGCCTTGAGGGAATCCAAGGCTCGAGGAGTCTTATGGAGGTCTCTATGACTAACTTGCTAGTCCAAAGGAACGGAATGTCCAATGGAGAGCTTGTATGTCACTGAGAATTGAGGGGTAATGCGATAAACCATCGTGAAACATGGGACTATATTCACGGACTGGAATATAGTGCCGATATATATATATATATATATGTATATATATATATATATACATATATATACATATACATATGAAACCCTCGGTTAACAGTAACGGTGCAAAATAGTATCACAGGAAAATAGCGACTTAATCTAAGTCATTACTTATCAAATTAACGCCTTCTACAGGGACGTTTATTTATGATTTAATGACTACAGTAGCAGGCATCCATTTGATTTATAATATTTTGCAAAATTACAAATTTCTAGAATTTTCATGAAAACGCACCTTACAGAGGGGCGTTAATTTTAAAGTCATGCCCTGGTGCAGGGTGTCAGTTATGTAAGAGACGACCTATCCCAGGTCGTTAATTCCTTAACATCCGAAATAGGATTCATGAACAGTATAAATTTCCAGATAATAAAATTTTCAGGAAGAGGATCACATGGTCAGGAAGAGAAAAATAGCAGGATTCAACAACTGTGATCATGCATTAGATTAGATACATGGTTTACTTGATATAGAATTTTAAACATGGGTATTTAATAATTAAGTGAAGTTGACGACTCCTGGGCAGGGCGTCAAAATAAGAATTAGCGCCCTAGTGTGGGTCGCTTCCTTTAAAATTAGCGCCCTTAGGAGGGTCGCTACTTACACTATTTTCCAGAAAATTATGAAAACACAGAGAATCTATATGCATGAATTGACAGATGACTTTATCATAAATACTATGTTGGTTTGGGCTACAATTCTTGAGAAAACCTACCTGATTGGTGATCGAGGTTGATGGTACTGATGAATTTTTGAAGGGAGAACGGTACTTTGTTCTAAACAGAGTGTCCTGAGAACAGCTACTCACGAACTTTAAACAATAGCAACACCAACAACAGCCAAGCAATAACAGCCCTTAGAGTGATAATAGATGAACAGGGTGTTGTTCTTAGGCTTCAGACGTAGATATTAACAGCTCCCTCCCTCTTTCACAGTGAACGAAAGAAGAGGACGTCGATGAAGAACATCACGTCCTTCAACTAGGCAGAAGAGTTACTACTTACGGCATACTTCCTGCAGCAAAGATGATGATGAAGAATATCAATATTCTTCATGATTATGACCGAAGGCAGGGAAGAAGAACATTACATGTTCTTTACGTATGCAGCAGTAGAGTTTTCCTTCGATCAACAGCTTATTAGGGCTCGACAGGAAGGGTTATTTATAGGGTTTTTATGATCCTAATGGAGTTAGTATCGTATTGAAAGTAATATTTTCCTAATAGAGTTCTTACCCTATTCAACCTTCCACGTAGTTATCCAGAAACTTGCTCTGGATAGTCTCCTAGTTCGAACGAAACTCGAACGGAATTAACGCCTTGCCATAGGGCGTTAGTTTAAATTGACGCCTTTGTTAAAGTCATTTCTTATGTAAAACGCGTCCATGTGGAGGGCGTCACGTTTACTTGCCCTTTTTATTATTTTGATCGTTTAAGAATTGACGACATCTGCTGTTGTCGTCCTTTCTGGAATTCGCGCCTTGTATAAGGGCATTTCTTTTTGAAGTAGCGCCTTGAATCAAGGCGTTATTTACCTTTTTGGTTTATTATTTACTTCTTTAGGCTCTTATCATTTATTCATTAAATCTTTTAATCTTATTTTGATCAATTGGGGTTTTTATTTCCTTTTATTTTTACCAGGGTTGCTACACTCACTCCCCCACTTTACCGTCCACCTCTACTGCATTTGCCCCTATGCCTTCTAAGCCCCTTATCACCCGTCCACCGTACGTAACCCCGCATGTCTCCACCATACCACCGTTAATGCCTTCAAAACCACTCATCACCCACCATCCATCTCAAAACCATTACCCGCTTCAAACCCTACCCACTTCCACTTTGCCTACACCTCCACCTTCCAGACCCATTATCCTTCATAACCCGTGCGATATCCCCTCTACGTCCACCATGCCTCCACCTAACAAACCCCTCATCAGAATCCCCGCTTCCATCATCACCCCTACTTCATCGACCATTCCTCCACCACTACCCCTCAAACCTCTGTTAAAACCCACCGTTACCCCTATAGAGATACAAAAGTCGCAGGCGATGGTGCTCCGGAGTGGAAGGATTTTCCACAGGGTTTTCCCCCAGAATAGTCAGAATCCGAGCAGTCTCAGCCAGAGAGATACGATGGAGAACAACCGGAAAGATCTATCCCTGGAACACAGTATGATCTGTTGAAACACTTGGACAAGATGCCTGCTCGGATCTCCATCCTGGAGCTACTTCAGAGATCCACATCCCATCAGGCAGCCTTAATGGAGTATCTTCAAAAGGTCATGGTGAATGAGGACCTCCCTGTAGAAAAGATTTCTGCCATCCAGACCCCAACGGACACACAACCGGCCATCATGTTCCACAACTACGAGCTCGCTCCCAAGGAAGCTCAGAAATATGCATTGTGCATTTCAATAAAAATTAATGGGGTATCCATATACTCGTGCCTTGTAGACACGGGTGCGTCCATAAATGTGATCTCCATGAGCACCCTTCATTTATGTGGGGTCGACGAGGAACAAATAAGACCTTCCTCGATCACAGTCACGGCTTATGACAATAGCAAAAGGCCGCCGCAAGGGATGATTATTCTAAGGGCAGAGCTAGGCCCTATGTCAGTCCCCACGGAATTCCATGTCCTCGACATGGACCCCACATTCAAGGCCATACTGGGTCGCCCCTACATTGAAGCCATGGATGCTGTGCCTTCCACCAACCATCAGTGCTTGAAGTTTCCTTACAATGGAAGAATTATTAAAGTAGTCAGCACACCTGTCTTTCACACGGTGGATGCTATCAACACCTCTCTGCCCTCTGTTTGGCCGTCTCATCGGCCCATATTGTCATTGCTGGACGTGTGTGATTTATCTCACATTCCGCTAGCACCAAAGAAGCCGATCAAGGCAACAACGCCATATCTCCCTTTTCACTCCAAAGGTTGGGAGATTATGAGAAACATCGACTATCAACAGGGCAAAGGTCTGGGTGCACAACTACAAGGTAGGTTGAAACCACCAAAGGAGATTAGGCCGAACCGTAGGTTTGGCCTAAGCTTCAAAGGACCATTCAAGGCGGATTGGAAACCCCTCACATGGACCCTATCAAACCACTTCAACAAAGGGCCCATTATTCAGATGGGAGATTACCCGCAAGAAGCACATGGGGGACCACATGCTGTATATTCGGCTGAAAAATATCTGAGGGTCACCAAAAGAGGCAAGATCAAAGATCCGGAATGCGAATGGGACAAGTGGTTTGATATACGGGACATTTCTGTTGCACTGGAAAGGATGTTTTCGCCGCCATAGCTTGAAGGACCGCCATTGATCTCCGGAATGCCAGAGAATATCATTACTGTTGCCAAAGTTCCAAACTATCCTCGTCCTCGCCAGAAGGACCCTGTCACCAGCAGATCTTCATCCGCCATCACCATCACCACCGATGACTCATTAGTCGTCATCTTCTCCATTCACTCGTCACAGCCTTTGTTGCTATCATCTTTCTGAGCCAGACGGTTGTCTGATGATCTTCCCAGATCCCCTTCTCTACTTACATATCTGCGCGGGTTTCTCGACCCGCACCAGGTCTTCAATCATGATCTGCTCTACGAGCCTCCCAATCCTCTAGCCATAACCACTTTTCTCTCTCCTCTGATCTCTTTTCACTGTTTTGTCATCAAAAATGAAAAGAAAAAAAAACGTCAATTTCCAAACTCCTCAACAACACATCTTCGTTGAGGAAACCTCCTACATCTCCCACGGGTGCGTCTGGCCCTGCAGACCACCCGTCCAAGGTCCGATGAGTGACCTTTTCTACCCCTCCTCTGAGGGGTCTTTCCCTATACATTCTTTACCATCCTCTTAATCTTTTTCTTCTTCTGTAAATAATGTCAGTCAATCTTGGAATAATAAGTCAAAGGTAGTACCTAGGAAGAAATCCAAGGGTAGGCAGATCTCTCGTCGATTCCTTCTGGATTTAGCCGCCAGGTGTCAGGCCCTTCTTGCCATCCCTCAGTTGCTAGAAAATCCCATCCAGCTACCGGAAATAGAATGTGAGTGCAACTGTGCAATTGATGAGGGTATGGAGTCTACGAGATCACGGATGAAGAATACCCTACTGAAGATGAGGGTGAAGAATATGAGGATGAGGCTGGCGCATATGCTAGTGGAATAAGGAGATTCGACGAGCCGTCAACCGCCGTAGAAGAGTCCACCAAAGAAGTCAACTTGGGAACTGAGGAAGACCCTAGGATCATCCCCATAAGTGATAATCTACCACCCTCTGAAGAAGAGGCATTAATTGAAGTTCTCAAGGAATATAAGGACACGTTTGCATGGAGCTACGAGGATATGCCGGGTCTGGATTCAACCTTGGTCGAACACCGTTTAACTCTAAAACCAGGGTCCGTCTCAGTAAAATAAAGGTTAAGGCGTTTCCACCCTCAGATGGCTTTGAAAATGAAAGAAGAGGTTGACAAACTCCACAAAGCCAGGTTCATTAGAGTCGTCCTCTTTCCTCAATAGGTGGCAAACATTGTCCCGGTCATGAAGAAAGATGGGAAAGTTAAGATTTGCATCGACTTCTGGGACCTTAACCGCGCGTGTCCAAAGGATGATTTTCCCTTGCCTCACATTGATGTGTTAATCGATAACACAGCAGGTTATGAGACCCTCTCATTCATAGATAGATTTTCGGGATATAATCAAATTCGTTTGGCAGAAGAGGATCAGGAGAAGACGTCATTCACTACACCATGGGGAACATATTGTTACGTGGTCATGCCGTTTGGGTTAAAGAATGCTGGAGCTACTTACCAAAGAGCTATGATGGCCATATTTCATGACATGATGCACATATATCTGGAGGTGTATGTGAATGATCTATTGGTGAAATCAAGGACCATGATGGAACATCCAAGGGTTTTGGCTAAGGTCTTGTAGAGATCAAGGGAGTTCCAATTGAAAATGAACCCGAAGAAGTGTGTGTTTGGTGTATCATTGGGTAAATTATTGGGCTTCATTGTGAGTAAAAGAGGGATCGAGATAGATCCCGACAAAGCTAAGGCCATCAGGGATATGCCGCCTCCCAAGAATTTGAGGGAAGTCCGAGGTTTAATCGGGAGGTTGCAGTTTGTGTCTCTGCACTCACAAAGGTGTAGACCTTTCTATGAGTTGACCAAGCCAGGAGTAGAATTTCACTGGGATTCTAAATGCCAAAAAGCTTTTGAAGGGTTAAAGGAATATCTGGCTAGTCCACCCGTTCTCATTCCACCCAAACCAGAAAAACCTCTGATCCTCTACATCTCAGTCTTGGACGACTCCGTGGGAGCTGTTCTCGCACAAGCTGATGAAGAAGGCAAGGAACGGGAAACCTATTACTTGTCCAAACTTCTCAATCCCTGTGAGCAGAAGTACACAGTCATGGAGAAAACCTGTGCTGCCCTCGTTTGAGTAGTGCAGAAATGGAAGCACTACTTCTTGGCTCATGAGGTCCACTTGATTGCTCGCATGAACCATATCAAGTTCCTTCTGGAGAAATCCGTCCTTACGGATAGGGTAGCACGCTGGCAAAATTTTCTTTCCCAGTTCGACATCACCTACATCCAACAAAAGATAATTAAAGGCTATGCCATAGCCGAGCATCTCGCCGAGCATCCTCTTCCCAAGTTCGATCCTGTCCAATCAGAGTTTCTAGATGAGGAACTAATATCCATCACCCAATCTACTGAGTCAATGTGGACGTTATATTTTGATGGAGCTCTGAATTCCCAAGGGAAGGGTATTGGCATTGTCTTTCTAACGCCCGAAGGCATTACCATCCCAGAGGCATTTCAGCTCGCGTTCCCAGTCACCAACAACATCACTGAATACGAGGCTCTTCTAGCTGGTCTGGAACTAGCCCGTTCTTTCTATATCACTGAGTTGCGAGTCGTGGGTGATAGTCAACTTATTCTCCGCCAGGTGCTTACCAAATATCGCACCCTCGATCCCATGCTCAAACCCTATCAGGAGCTGGTCTCCGCCTATGTCAAATTATTCACCAAGCTGATCTTTATCCATGTTCCTCGCGAACAAAACATTCTGGCCGATGCCCTCGCCTCCTTGGCGTCATCCTTCAAATTCCCTTTAGGTGCATGGTTTAGATCCATCATTCTCTACAAGCGTCTTGTCCCCGCCGTCCAGGACCCTTACCTCTTAAAGATCAAGGAACGAGTCCTACAAGAAGATCCAGAAGGGAGAAATTCTTGAGAAGAGGGAGATCATGCTGGCAGAAGTCGAAGAAGAGCTGGCTGACGAGGAGAAACCATGGTTCTATGAAATTGTCAAATACTGTAAAGATCAGTCTTATCCTGAAGGAGCCACCACAGAAGTTAAGAAAGCCATAAGAAGGGTGGCTCAGAAATACACATTGGTTGGAGGTCTACTCTATAGGAGGAGCCTTACTGGCGTTCTGTTAAGGTGTCTTGACGACAATGAGGTTTGGAAATGCATAGAGGAAGCACACTTGGGTGTGTGTAGTGGCCACGTGAATAGCCAGATGCTCGCTAAGAAGATCATTCGGCAAGGCTTTTATTGGCCCACTATGGAAGATGATTGTGCCATCTATGTCCGTAGGTGTGTCAAGTGTCAGCTTCACGCCGATAAAATTCATTCACCATCCTCCTCACTTCATCCAATATCCTCCCCATGCCCCTTCTCCATGTGGGCATTCGACATCATCGGTCCCCTAGGTGATCCCAACTCCCTCACCAAGTAGAAATCTTTCATCCTTACTGCGACGGAATACTTCACCAAATGGGCCGAAGCTGAAGCTTACGCGGAAATCAAGACGTCAATAGTCTGCAAGTTCATCATGAAGAACATCCTCGCTAGGTTCGGCGTCCTAAGCACAATCATCACCGACAATGGGCTACATTTCATTTCTCAGGACCTTCAGGACCTCTGCAAAATGTACGCAATTGCATTGCATCATTCATCACCTTATTACCCACAAGGTAATGGCCAAGCGGAGGCCACCAATAAAATATTGATCAAAATCATCAAGAAAACCTGCGAGTCCAATAAGTTTTCAGACTGGCCAGAAAAGCTTATCGAAGCTCTATGGGCCTATCGCAGTTCAATCCGTACCCCCATCGGGCAGACTCCGTTTTCCCTTACTTATGGGACGGAAGCGGTAGTCCCGTACGAGACTCTGATCCCTTCTCTCAGAGTACAATTGGATGAGGAATTTCCCCTCGACGTACATCGCAATTCACTCCTTGCCTAGTTGAAACTCTTAGACGAGAAGCGGCTGGCCGCTATCGAGCATGCGCGTGTGTATCAAAATAGACTCGCTCGCTTTTACCAAAAGAAAGTCGTTGAGAGAAAATTCAAAGTCGGTGAGATGGTCGTAAAGAGAATTTTTGTCAAACCTGGAGGGCCGCGTTCTAAGCTCCAACCCAATTGGGAAGGACCTTACGTAATTCAAGCCGTGTACCCTGACAATGCCTACAAGCTAGTCAACACCGAAGGGACCGAGTTATCCCACCCTTGGAATGGGCTTTATCTTAAAAAGTACTACCCTTAGTATAGTGTCAAAATAAAAAAAATAAAAAAAAATTGAAAATCACTAAAAATATATAAAATCTTAAAATGTCGATGCCTGGTGGTCACCATGTAGTTAAGTCGCTGCATCCAACCTCCATGTTAGGATAGGGCCCATAAAGGCTTGGTAGGCACCGGGTCTTGGTCTGTCAGAACCGTGGAGATCCTTGTCCGGCCACATCGGCCTATGCACGCTCAAAGGAAGCCAACATGTACTCACTTACGTATTTTATCCAAAAAAAGTTGGTAGCATCACCTACGGTGGGGCCTCACCCAGAAGATCTCCAGAAGCTGTAATCTTTATTCTTTTCTCTTCGACCAAATGAGATAGTCGGCGCCCTTAAAACGCTGAGCATGAGAAACCAAAACTCAAACCCCTTAAGGTAAGAGTAGGATCTATTTCCTCGAGCATCGATCAGAGCACGAGAAGAGGGCAGTGTCCCCGCAGGCATACAAAAGGGAGCCCACAACGTCAAACGACTATATCTCCCTCGCAAAAAGAAACACAAAATCAAAATCAAGAGAAAAGTCTGGTCGTGACCGTGCCTGATGCGATAAATGGAACCTCTTAAAGCAAAAGTCTGAATCCACAAAAGGGGCCATGGAATGTAAATGCTTGAGATTTGGTCCGAAGTTGTTCGAAAGAGGAGAGTTAATGGGCCCTTATTGGCTCGCCGGGTTAACGGTTTTGCCGGTCCTCTCAGGAGGTTTACCCCATGCACTCTTCCTTCCTCCTCTAAAGATGAAAGCTAGATGGAGTTTCTGAAGGGCGAAACCCACCAAGGTTTACGACCTTATTTTAATATACACATATGGTTGCCTACTTTGAAAAGCAAAAGCTATCGCTGCAAAGGAGTCTCTGTGTTTCTGACCAATCAAGACCCCTGTTTACCACCTTGATGTCTTCTTATTTAACCTTGGGCTTAGGCCAATGCAAGCGCGTCACCTATGGGTGCGACGGCGTCTGATTCCGGGTCAGCGTCGCGCAGTTGGTCGTTAGGGTTGCAGGGTGTTCCATCATATACCACCTAGGGTTGTGAGGAAATAGACCTGGGTCGGACAAATCATTTACCTCAAAAACTTTTGGGTGAATCCCTGTGGTCGGAAGCGACTGAGAGCCTAAGCATGGCATGACGGTTTTGTCATCAGGGTAAGTCTTAGCTGGTGGGATTATCATTCGAGAGGTCCAGAGGCCCAAATCAACCTAGATGTGCACTTAGGATACCTGGGAGGTTAGTAAGAAACCCCTGTTCTCATGTAGGTTAGGTGCCATTTGGATGCTTGCCAGGCGTTAGCAACAAAAAAATGAAATGATAAAAACAAAAAAAAGAAAAGAGAAAATGTACATATTTGCAAACAAAAAATTGAATATAACAAAACAACAAAAACATGCCAAATATAAAAAGAAAAATAAATCAATTTTGCATGATTACATTTGTATGCAGCCTTCACTTTTAAATCTCGCTTGCATTCGTGTGCTTGTCTGTCGCATTTATCATCACCGCATCTTTCCCTTGCCTTCGTTAATAAAGGCTTGGCCCCTTGACCCGTTATCAAGGACAGATCAAAACAAACCTCGCATATTGGGCAAGGGGCCAAGTCAGAGCAGATATTCTAACTTGTTTGTTTAAGTGATGTATGCAGGAATTCGAGAAAGCAAGAAAGAGGTAAGAATCCAAGAATCAAACATTTTATTCCTTTCCAAAATAAAAAAAATTACATCAAGTTCCACCCTCTCTCTCTACATTACTCGTCCCGCTACTCTCCGGGCAAAACGCTCTCAAGGGTGCTACCCAACTACAAAAAGCGGTACTCCTACCGCTCTGTACTCCTCTTCCTATTCCCACACCCCGACGTTGATCCGTGGCGGCAGCAAAAAAGCTACTAACACGAAAGCCACGCTCTCGTGCTCTTCGGTAGCGCTCCTCACCATCTCTCAGCCATTATTCAGCAAGACCAAGGCTGGTTTAGAGTTCGAACAGCTGGGCTTCTATGACCCTTCATTCCTCCCTTTCAGCCAATCTGTCGGCTCGTTCTCTCTCTCTATCTCCTTCTCTCTCTGCCCGTTCTCTCTTACGGTCTTCCCTCTCCAACTAGAGAGTGATCCTCAGCTCTATGGCAGCCCTAGAAGAGTCATCATCTGGACGGCGTCGCAGTTCCTTCTCCACCACTACTATTCTAGCCTCCCTCTGCGCAGCTTGGGCAAGTGACTCTTGCATCTCTTTTTCCTGCCAGTTATATCATCTCAGATATGTGGCAAGACATAAACAAGGAGAACTCAACACTGAGACTCTTACCTGTATAGAGAGCATTCCTTCTGCCTCCACGGCACGCTGCATGGCACGAGCAAGTTGCTCGTGAAGCAAGTCAAGTTCTAAGGTAGGGATCCATAAGCTGGAAGAGACTCCACCGGCTCCCATCGCCGATGAGGCCACGTCAATCTGGGCGCGCTGTAATCATGAGATGATAATTAGAGGCTAAGCACCATGAATCTAGGGTCGTGATTCGGAGCGTGCACCGTATACACCTACCGAGGCACTCAATGCTCCACGGGTGTCACCCAACTGTTGCTCCGTCTCTGCTAGGCGAGTTCGTAAGCTCGCTATCATAGTGTCACGGACATCCTGCACCCATGCCATAGAAGTCGGCATTCCCACAAAAATCACAAAAAACAAGAAAAAAGGAGAAAAGGGAGACCTACCTCCACAAGTCCCCGGGGTTGGAGCCGCTCTGCATACATTGTCTTATACAGACGCAGATAGTCTTCACTATCCTGCACATGCGATTCCACGATTGTGCCACCCCATTGCTAGTCTTCATACTATTCGGGGAACCGCACACGCCAATCAATGCAGGTTGCCGGTCCCCGTGTCTTTCTCCCGACGTGAGGTGGCGCAGCTGTATCCACCCATTCCTGAGCCAGTCCTAAAGTCCTCATAACCAATCGTAGCCGAAGCGGCTCGATTTCATTCAGGCAGTGCATCCACAGTTCCCGTTCGAACCGAGCACGACTTGTTAAAACCCATGGTTGGTCGACATCGACCATGCCTGAGTAGGGTCTCCAGTTTACCTAGGTTAGGTTGTACATACCCGTTTAGCTGGTCAGAACCAAAAATAAAAATAAAAAGAATCCCACCATCGCTACAGAGAACTCCTGTACCTCACGCCTTAGCACCATCAGTTGGTAGGTTAGAGGCGCTGCACTCATGATGGCTTGCCACCGCCTGGCTAATGGCACCATCACTGGTCGCCAATGTCGAGCTCTCCCCATCGGGAGGTAATAATAACTGCACAGTTGCATCATCATATGTCATCAGTACCTTAAGTGGACACTATTAAAAAAAATAAATAAAAATAAAAACAAACTAAAACCAAAAAAATACGTGGATGAATGGTGTGAAGCCACTCACAGTCATCTCATGGTCTGCCTCTTGGGACAGACCTGTAAACAGGCGCGCCAGCATGGCAGCTCCCCAGGCGTACTGCCCTACTCTTTCTAGGTCTGATAGCAGCTCCAGGAAACGACAATGGATACCGTCTCCTTTCGAGCTCAGTATCAATCTTCCCAGCAAGAAGAGGAGAAATCTCCTCAAATCCATGTTGGATCTCTCCCAATTGCCAAAATCTGTGTAGTGCACAGCACGACATCCTCTTTCCATCCTTTCCATGAATTCTTCTGAGGACTCATCGTCCCGTCGACGAGTATCAGTGAGCCCTAATGCCTCCATGATAGATGCCCTGGCTACTGACCTGTTCTTCCGACCATCTAGATCCAACCCCAGTAGCTTCTGGGCACCTTCTCGGTAGTCCACGTAGGTGACTCCGGTCACCGCCTCGCCATCCACCTTGAGACTCATGATTCGGACCACATCTTCCAGGCTGGGCATCATGTGCCCCCTGGGCATCAAGAATGCCCGACTCACTGGGTCCCATCTTTCACGCAAGGCTTGGACCAGGACCAGGTCGAGTTTGATCGGCTCAATCCGTAGGAAGGCACCAACTCCCATCACGTCTAGCCTGGCCTTCTGAAAATCCGGGAGACCCCGGTATGCTGTCACTACTAATTCCCATGAAATATGGGATTTCATCACACTCTGCGCATGCACGAGGAATGGAGAATGGTTTTGTCAAAGGAAAGAAAGAAGGAAAGAAAGGAAGAAAGGAAAAATGAGAATGGGGGCAGGAAAGCTCAGCTTACGAGTTGTGATTGGGTCCTTTCGTTGAAGTGCCCTTTGAGGTCCGAGAGCTTCCGAGAACTGCTACCACTAGACCTACTCCTCTTCGAGGAATGGGAAGATTCACCCTCCATCCAGACCTCAAAATTCTGGGTTCCTCCTTTCCCGTGGGAACTTGTACCCTTCAAGTTGGCTCTCGATGTCCCTGGGAGAACGAAAGGGGCAGGTATTTATTGAAATGGCAGAAGTGCGGGCCAAGATTGCCTCCGCCACCTTTGACGATAGCCCTCACGATAAGCCACCTGCCCTGCGGTCCCATGTGTCAGGGTGACCGATTGGACGGTGTAATATGATGACCCGCTCCCTATGATGTTAGGGATGCCCTGTCATGATGCAGAGGTCGTCCGGGAAGCTTGAAAGATTAGCCCAGGAGAAGGGGCTAGAGCCGTCATTATTTCGGCAATAGATTTCCGTATGAAAGACGATCGGAGCAAGACATGAGTCCCCATTTTCTGACGGGATCTCAACAAGCACGTCACATGGGAACAGTGCAAAGCAGAAGAAGCGTAGGAAGGAAGGAATGGACGAGAGGACCAGTGAGCAATAGGGACACAAATCATTCCATTCATAGGTCTACATAAACTATCATAAACATCACAATCATAGAGAGGAGGCGTATGCTAGCTCGCCAACTATTTCCATCACACTCACGCATATCCCTCTAGGTGTCCCTCTGCTCCCCCCTAAGGTGAGGGTCCCTCAGGGGCCTTCTGGAGCCCCGTACAACAGCAATCCCCTCACCCTGTGGCAACTGCTCTACAACAGTGGCCCACTACTAATGCCCTGGCGTGGCGAAGAAGCCACCGACAGAAAGGTGGCCAGACTGGTGGAGTCGCGCCCCAAACTCTCGTGCCCTCTCGTAATTCGCCTCCATGTTCTCTAGCCTCTGTCCTATAGCTCGAAGGCCTAGCTGGAGCTCCCTCACCTGGACCTCCATGGCTCTTCTGTCCTCTCTCTCCTTCTCCCTCTCCACCCTCTCTCTCTCCGCCTCTCTCTTGGCCACCTGGAGGAACACCCTCAACTCTAGGATGTCCGGATGTGGCCTCTCCTCACTGTGACGCCGTAGCTCAGCTACAGTCGCTACCCAGGCATCACGCTCCTCTTTAGCCCGGGTCGCTCGGGCCACCGCACCGGTAAGTTGCTCTCGGAGGGAGGCAATCTCCAGAAAAGGGGCTGAGGAGCTGGAAGACGCGCCGCCAGCCATTCCCACCATCGCTGCCTGCTGGGCACACTGGAACAAACAAACAACGGCAGTCGGCTAATCTCCAAAAAAAATGAAAAAGAAAAATAAAAAAGAAACTAAATAAAAATTGTAGCACTTAACTTACCAGGATCGACAGTTCCTGTTGAGTGATAGCCAGCTGCCTCCTAGCCTCTGCTAGTTGGCCACGCAAGCCATTGATGTCACGCATATCCCCGGGTTGGAGAGGTCCCACATGACTCTCCCTCTGCTACCGCTGGAAGTCGGCACTGTCCTGCACGAATACGCTCCCTTGCTGCCCAGGGAGACGTATGCGCTAGTCCTCGAGCTTCACCTTACCGCGACTCTCTTTCCTGACATGGCTCTGCTCATCAGCGCTCACCCATTCATCGGCCAAGCCCGGGGTCCTTGCCATGCCCTACACCAAGAAAGAAGGGTCTTACGTTAGACAACGAGAACGCGTCTCCTGTCAAGGACGCGTCCATCATTTGAGTGCAACACTCGCCGAACCCTTTTCCCCTCTCACAAGGCTCACTGCAAACTCCAAATGAATCAAAGAGGAGGTGATCGGAGGACCTACCAGACCGTGTTCACCTCCCTCCGCACCATCGGGTCCCTCGGGTCCCTCAGGCGCCCGAAGGGGCCCTTCCTCTTCCATGGACGCCTCTCCGTGCTCTTGCGCGTCCCTCCTCGGGCGAGGAGTTCCTCGCCCCTCTCTCCCTTCACCACGGTTTGGCCCACCAAACTCCATCGATCGAGAGTGGAAGAAGACGAAGATGGGCGAGCAAATCTCGACGGGAGGCGGGCTCGTTTGCGGGCAAGCCACGGCAGAAGAAGGGCTGCCTGGCGCTTTAAATATGAATTTGAAAGTTAAGACGCGTCCCCGCGCCTGGACGCGCCCAAAAGGAGAAAAGAAGAAAAAAGAAAAAAAAAAGAGGATCCCTCCGTGCAAGACGTAGTTCCCTACTTTTCAGGGCAAGGTCTCGTGAAGCGTGTCTCGAAACAACTCGGTGCAAGAGAAGAAGCGTGGAAAAGGGAAAGTGCATACGACAAAAGGAACCATTTCATTGCACATAAGCAAATAGTCAGTTATACATCATAAAGTGAGGAAGGTGGGGTGTACAAGCAATTCTCTAACTCTCGCTACCACCCTCCTGATCATCTCTCTCCTCCCTCCTCTAACGGGGATCCCTAGGGGGCCACCACAAACTCTGAGAGGCGGTGCTCGCCTTGCCCTGTGGTGGGACGCCAGCCTCGAAGGCGCGGCGACGCTCCTCGGCCGAAGAAACCAGGAAGTTGCCCATGGAGAAGGAACCAGACTGACGAAGTCGCGCCCCGCGTTCCTTCGCCCTCTGATACCACTCCTCACTCTCACGAAGCCCCCCCTCCACTGTGCCGAGACTCAGTCGGAGCTCCATCATCTGGGCCTCCAGAGCCCTCCTCTCGTCCCAATCTCGCTGTCGCCCCGCCCTCCTATCCTCTCTCTCTCTCTCTCTCTCCCTGTCCTCTCTCTCTCTCTCTCTCTCTGCTCTCCCTCTCCCTCTCCTCTCTCTCTCATCGCCTCTCTCCTCGACAGCTCGAGGGCAATCCGCAAATCCAGCACGTCGCGAGGAAGCTCCTCAGCCTCCCGTCGCCGCTCCTCCTCCAGCTCTACTATCCGCGCATCACGCTCTGCCACCCAAGCGTCACGGGCATCACGCTCCTGCTCGACACGGACTGCACGAGCCAGGGCATCCCGGATCTCTGCCACCTGCCAAAGTCCACATACCCCGTAAGAGATCAGGGAAGGAAGAAAAGCAACTAGAAGGAGAGTAGGGGTCAAGCAAGCACTCACTCGAGCCTCGCGCTCGCGTTCGGCCTCCTCAGCCCGGGCCACCGCATACGCCAGCTGCTCCTGAAGGGAAGAGACCTCCAGAGGAGGGCCCCGCGAACTGGAACTTGCTCCACCAGCCATGCCGGCTGCCACTACCTGATGGGCCCGCTGTAACACAAGAGCAAACGACAGTCAGAGGCTAAGTATCGAAAATCCAGGTCACAAAAAAATGCATAGTACATTGTATAGCTCACCAAGATCTCCAACTCCTGCTGGATGGCCGCCAACTGCTGCCTGGCGTCCGCCAACTGGGCCCGCAGGTCGGCAATGATGTTATCACGAGCATCCTGCATTGCACATAGGATAGTGTCACATGCATATGCATATAGGAAAAGAAAAATCTTCATCTCACACTTACCCCAGCCGCACCACCAAGGTAGAGGCGCTCCTCGTACGTGGCCCGGTACCATCTCAAGTAGTCAGTGCTGTTCTGTACATAGGACACCACTGGGACCCCGTGATGCGGGACAAGACCACGGACACGACAAGCTCATGACTGCCCCTTAACGAGGGAAGCGTCGGACGTGCGTGGTTGAGAAACCGGCAGTGAGCTAGGGTGGTTGGCTCTCACTTGTGCCCGGATCGGGTCATGGGACGGTAACGCTCTCTCTCGCAGCAGCGGTGATATAAAAATAAAGTGAGCTATGATCCTAGAACATGCTCTCTAGCAGTGGCATAAACAAGTATATATGAAAATAAGCAACTGCCGAGTGTAGGGAGCGAGAACGGTACCTCCACGCGCTCGGCGTGGGGAAGACAGACCCGGCCGAAACTCGTACTCCTAGAACAATAATACACAGTATTACAGCAATACAACTTGCTGCCCACTCCACGCAGGGAGGTAAAGGGCTACACAATGGGGTCCGGGAGGACCGAATTCGGGTTGACGGGCGGCTTCTCGCGTTGATTCGGCAACACCCGAACTAGTGACGGTGGGGCCCACATGGTGTCCGTAGGGGCCGTGTGGGACCCGGTGGCACCGCTGTAGTGGGGACACTTAGGGAAGCGCTCCCCGGGCTGGCGGCACGCTGGTTCGCCAGCCGGAGGCCGGGCGGCTCCATTCGGCGCCGGTCGGAATAACCGGCCACTGGTTTTCAGCACGCGCTCCGGCGAGAATGGACGTTGCGATCAGCCCCGATGTCGGATTGACATGAAACTGGCACCGTTGGAAAGATAACTTCAAGACTTCAATCTAGGATTGAAGATCTGGCCTGGATCTGCAAGTATCTGGGCTTTAATGAATTGTTGAGTTGTTGTTGTACAGTGACCGGACTCTCAGATCTGTAGTGAACTTGTCTGAGAACTACCTTTGATCGATATGTGAACGTCCGAATCTGAAGTGGTGGCCTTCAGCACAGTTGTAGGAAATCACGCTAGGAAACCGGAACTATTTTTTATAAAGGATTTGGAGATGGGTGTGATTTGTTCTGATTTTTGAACTGGAAGGTGGACGGATCTGGAACTTGGCTGAAAGCACTGTAGTAGAGATAGAGCAGGAATTTTAAAAAATAGATAGAGGGCGGATCAAAAATCAAGAAAAATGGGGGATGTAGGGGATGATGGAGAGAATTCTAATAAAATTTGGAGCACTCAAAAAAATCAAAAAGAAGGTAGGAGATGGGAAACTCAGAGCTACTGTCACTGTAGACAGAGAGAGGACAGATCTGGGAGTGATTGAAGACCGAAATTGAAAAAATATCAAACGAAGGATTTTCTACCTGAATTTTTTTGTGGATGATGGGATGGAAGATAGGAACACACCATAAAAATTACAAACTACAAAGTGGCCGTGGCTGGTAGCAGAGTTTCGTGAAGACACCTATATCCAGTAGGATAGAAAACCGAAGATGGATTCGCGGCGGCTCGAAGGCGGCACGAACGGCGGCGGCGGCGGCACAGATGAAGATCAGAGGTTGAGAGGGGGAGATAGAAGATTGTTCCCCTGTAGAACTGAAGGTTTGAGGAGAGGAAACTAGGGGGAGAGGGCTGGGGGCTCAAGAGCCTTCTTGGCATTCAACAAAATTTCTGAATTTTCACTAATTTTCACATGAAAATACAAGATTTTATATGCTTCCAATCAAATCCAACCTCCACCCTTAGATCTAGGGATGTGAGATGGATGGTCTGGATTGCATGCCATCAACACACAAAAAATAATAAACTAATAAGGGGA
This sequence comes from Amorphophallus konjac, assembly GCA_022559845.1. Classification (NCBI taxonomy): domain Eukaryota; kingdom Viridiplantae; phylum Streptophyta; class Magnoliopsida; order Alismatales; family Araceae; genus Amorphophallus; species Amorphophallus konjac. The sequence goes on along the minus strand of CM040119.1, from coordinate 137,351,235 downwards.
GAGGGGCGCCCCCTTGACCAAGGGTAGAAGGTTGAATGAGGTAGGTGGCCAACCATGGAATCTTGACCCATTTAACCCCATGTGTCCATATGACCAGCCCACCCTTCTAGATGTCCACCTAGGAAGGTTGACCAGGCCCACAAGATGACATGGACCAATGGGAAAGGGCTGAGGGTCCCCTTGCTGGTCCTACTGCATAATTGTATAAAAACCCATACAATCCATAGGAATGACTCCTTGGCTTATAAAGCCCTACATTTGCGTACATACTTTCCCAAGGATATAAAAATAAACTAAAAGGACATAAATGCAAAAGAAAAAGTACAGGCTCGGTGTCGATCCCCATCAACTCTCCCCGGGTGGGAGGAACTCGACCCCGTCGAGTAGGGGTAGGGCTGCTCCAGTATTCCGGCGGATCCGTCACCGTGCCAAGTAACGCGGGTACGCTCCACTCCAAGTGATCGTCACCTGCTCATTCCATATATACTCGATATGTGTGAACTACTATGGGCTAGAGGTGGACACTCCGGGTGGGGCACTCTCAAAAGGGAAGGGAGCAGGCTCGAAGACTCACTAGGAATCACCGCTGAGTCCCTATAGGTGACTGATCTGGGTATAGATGTGGAACCGATCCCATACTCATCGAATGAGTCCACTCGCCTCTTACTCATAAGAGAATGGCAACGAGCTTGCACAAGACACATGCAGACAGACATACCACACAAAGAAAAAGCACACCGACTCATCTATGACCCTAGACATACCTAATGTTAGTCCGACCCGTACCTGGGTGACGGTGGACCAGGACACCCGAATGTGTGCCATGCATGCATTTGACGTAACCGGAGGTTGACGTCATGGGGAACTCCTAGACATACTACGATGCACCAATCATGGACATTGGGCTTGGATGCGGGAAGTCCGGGAGGTGCGAGTGGTTTAGAGGGATCGGGGAAACCAAAGTCTTCCTTACCTCCGAATGATGGTTCAGACCTATGGCTATGTGGAGTTTGCTTGGCCCGAGTGGAAAAGGTGGGATAGTGAACTCCGCGGAAGAAGGGTAGTGAGTATGAAAACTCGGGAGGTTCACTAGTGAAGGGGTCAAAAGGGTCGAAGAAGGTGTGACACCATGAAGTGGGTTCCAACATGACATGGTCCCAAGTTTGGAATTCATAGTCACCATCATACATTATGATCGGTGGGATGACGGACATGTGTAGAAAATAGGATTCCTCCCTTGGGCAAAAGGGAATGAAGTCGGACCCGGCCGGCATCGGGAGGAATAGAAGAATCTCCGTGGTGACACACCCCATGGTGCACTCGGAGGTAATGGACCCGAAGGCCGGATGGGTGAAGCTAAGACTAGCGGGTTGGTCAAAGCCTCGGGCCAGTAGGTGCGTCAACTTCCATTGCGTGTCTAATCCCATAATAAGGTCATCCAATGTATCAATATGGTGATTAGACCGAAAGGTAGTGTGGAAGGAGTTGACGGGCACTATAGGTAAGGTGGGGTCCATAGAAGGGTAAGGACGTGGGACCAAGCCATCCTTGAGCCAACTAAGAAGTGGCTCGGCTATGTATAGCATACCCGTAAGAAACACAGGTGGCTCGGGATGGACATCCTCTAAATGTGGCTCCTCGAAGGGAGGGTGGCTCCCATGATGGGTGGCTAGAGGGGTGGGCTCCAGGAGAGGTGGCAAGCATGAATCCGAAGGTGGAGTGGGCCACTGGGGTTGGGTGGCGGGAAAGACATGGGTGCTCGATTGAGCCCTATCCTTAAGGATGATCTTGCCAGGTAGGTAAGGTGGGTATAAGGTGCAAGTCCTTTTGCCCCAGTCAAGATTAGCCTTTCTTTCTCCTAACCAAGTTTGCCCTAAAATGATGCATGGACCAGCAAGTGTGCCGATCCTGCACCACGCACCATCGGTGTAAAGAACGGAGCCGACCTTCCTATAGAACTCAACACAAGCAAAATCACCATCATGGACAATCTCGCCTGTCTTGGAGAGAGACTCCACGATATCAAAAGCAACCCAATTATCTGACTCCCTATCGGTGAAATGGAGTTCCGTTGTGGACCCATTATGTAGAGTGGCTTTAGAAACGATATAGGGTCGGGCTAGGAAGGCCTTGGCTTGGGCCACCAGAGATGACCACTTGGACGCATGGCCTTGGGGAACGGCCATGGATAGCGGACATGGACATGCATACACACGGAGACAAGGCACTAGACCGACTAATGCAAAGGTTGGGACGCATGCATACTAAGGACAAGACACCAAGACTCGGTACGGGGCAGAGTTAATCGATCCGAAGATCACTCACGCAAGTGTGCGGCCTTCCCGATAGGCGTAGCCTAACGTTCGGACAACACCTTTTTATATACCGACTAATGGTATGCAAATGCGACCCAAAAGACACTTTTTTTGTTTTAAAACAATGATGACCCTAAACACGACTTAGACAATGACTAATGGCAAGACGTAAATGACACCCTTTTTTTTTGACACCCTAGACTCAAACTCGCTCTGATACCAAATTGATGTGGGACGAGACCACGGACACGACAGGCTTGTGACTGCCCCTTAACGAGGGAAGCGTCGGACGTGCGCGGTTGAGAAACCGGCAGTGAGCTAGGGTGGTCGGCTCTCACTTGTGCCCGGATCGGGTCACGGGACGGTAACGCTCTCTCTCGCAGCAGCAGTGATATAAAAATAAACTGAGCTACGATCCTAGAACATGCTCTCTAGCAGTGGCATAAACAAGTATATATGAAAATAAGTAACTGCCGAGTGTAGGGAGCGAGAACGGTACCTCCACGCGCTCGGCGTGGGGAAGACGGACCCGGACGAAACTCGTACTCCCGGAACAATAATACACAGTATTACAGCAATACAACTCGCTGCCCACTCCACGCAGGGAGGTAAAGGACTACACAATGGGGTCCGGGAGGACCGAATTCGGGTTGACGGGCGGCTTCTCGTGTTGATTCGGCAACACCCGAACTAGTGACGGTGGGGCCCACGTGGTGTCCGGAGGGGCCGTGTGGGATCCGGTGGCACCGCTGTAGTGGGGACACTTAGGGAAGCGCTCTCCAGGCTGGCAGCACGCTGGTTCACCGGCCAGAGGCCGGGCAGCTCCGTTTGGCGCCGGTCGGAATAACCGGCCACGGATCTGCAACTTCTGGTTTTCAGCGCGCGCTCCGGCGAGAATGGATGCTGCAATCAGTCCCGATGTCGGATCGACACAAAACTGGCACCGTTGGAAAGATAACTTTAAATTCTTCAATCTAGAATTGAAGATCTGGCCTGGATCTGCACGGATCTAGGCTTTAATGAATTGTTGAGTTGTTGTTGTACAGTGACCAGACTCTCAGATCTGTAGTGAACTTGTCTGAGAACTGCCTTTGACCGATATGTGCACGTCTGAATCTGAAGTAGTGGTCTTCAGAAAAGTTATAGGAAATCACTCTAGGAAACTGGAACTATGTTTTATGAAGGATTTGGAGGTGGGTGTGATTTGTTCTGATTTTTGAACTAGAAGGTGGTCGGATCTGGAACTTGGCTGAAAGCACTGTAGTAGAGATAGAACACGAATTTTGAAAAATGGATAGATGGCGGATCAAAAAGCAAGAAAAATAGTGGATGTGGGGGATGATGGCGAGAACGTCCAGTAAAATTAGGAGCCCCAAAAAAAATCAAAAAGAAGGTCGGAGATGGGAAACTCAGAGCTACTGTCACTGTAGACAGAGACAGGACAGATCTGGGAGTGATTGAAGACCGAAATTGAAAAAATATCAAACGAAGGATGTTCGACCTGAACTATTTTTTAGATGATGGGATGGAAGATAGGAACACACCATAAAAATTACAAACCACGAAAAGGCCGTGGCTGGTAGCAGGATTTTCGTGAAGACACCTCTGTCCAGCAGGACAGAAAACTGAAGACGGATTCTCTATGGCTCGAAGGCGGCACGAACGGCGGCGGCGGCGGCGGCACATATGAAGATCAGAGGTTGAGAGGGGGAGATAGAAGATTGATACACTCTAGAACTAGAGGTTTGAGGAGAGGAAACCAGGGGGAGAGGGCTGGGGGCGCAAGAGCCTTCTTGGCATTCAACAAAAATTCTGAATTTTCACTAATTTTCACATGAAAATACTTGGTTTTATATGCTTCCAATCAAATCCAACCTCCACCCTTAGATCTAGGGATGTGAGATGGATGGTCTGGATTGCATGCCATCAACACACAAAAAATAATAAACTAATAAGGGGAGAGGGGCGCCCCCTTGACCAATGGTAGAAGGTTGAATGGGGTAGGTGGCCAATCATGGAATCTTGACCCATTTAACCCCATGTGTCCATATGACCAGCCCACCCTTCTAGATGTCCACCTAGGAAGGTTGACCAAGCCCACAAGGTGACATGGACCAATGGGAAAGGGCTGAGGGCCCCCTTGCTGGTCCTACTGCATAATTGCATAAAAACCCACACAATCCATGGGAATGACTCATTGGCTTATAAAGCCCTACATTTGCGTACATACTTTCCCAAGGATATAAAAACAAACTAAAAGGACATAAATGCGAAAGAAAAAGTACAGGCTCGGTGTCGATTCCCATCACCTCGCCCTGCTACCAGTCTTGGTACTGTGCAGGGAAGCGCATACGCCAGTTCACGATCTTTGCCTTCCCCTTGGTCTTCCACCCGACACAGACCGGCTCATCTACGTCGACCCACTCCTGGGCTAGCCCCAACGTCCTCTTGACCAGCCTGAGCCGCAGCGGCTCGATCTCGTTCAGGCAATGGACCCACACGTCTCGCCCGAAACGAGGATGACCCGCTACAACCCAAGGCTGGCCAGCGTCGGCCATGCCCAGGTAGGGCCTCCGCACCACCTGCATCACCATACATGTGTCCTATTAGTTGCCATTTTACTCAATTAAGTCACATGCATAAAAACATAAAAAATCATACGCATCATACCATAGCCTCGGGGTACTCGCTCAGCTCCCGACGAAGCGACGCCAGCTGGAAGCCGTGGGGTGCCGCGACCATGACCGGCCTCCACCGTCGCGCCAGAGGCACGGCTCTCCTGTTCCCCTGTCTGGCTCTTCCCATCGGGAAGTAGTAGTAGCTCCACACCTACATCCATCATACATCATTAGCACGAATAATTGCATATTTAGCTACGGTAAAATGCATAAATAGAATGTTTACTTGGAGAAAAGGTGCGAAGCCACAGACTGTCGTCTCCCTCTCTGAAGTCTGGGAGAGATCGGCGATCAAGTGGGCGAGTAAAGCTGCTCCCCACGCATAGTTCCCCACTCTGTCAAGGTCCGCCAGGATCCCAGCGGCAGTGGATGCCGTCCTCCTTCGTCACCAGCAGAAGGCGGCCCAGGAAGAAGAAGAGGAACCTCCGGAGGTCTAGATCTACCAGCTCCCACTCGCTCGTGATGTGACACAACCTAGGACTTAAACAAACAAGCACAATCGCAATCAAACGGACCGATGTCGACGACTGCTCACCCGTTGCTCACCAAGACCCGGGGTAACTTGGCAATGCCAAGGTGAGGTTGAGGGGTTGGGCCCTTGCTGGTAGAGGGCCAGCAAGGCCAAGATTTGAATCCCAAAGGTTGTGAATGCCCAATTCAATGGGGCCGACAAAGTGCCAAAGGCACCGGGTTACTCTCTCTTCCCACGGTGATCACTCAAAGCAACGGGGCTTGAGGATCGAGCTCTCACTCTCACGGCCAGCGGAACTATGAACTAATATTGAAAGAACAAGCATGAATTAGAGCAAGGTTATAGAGCACTTACTCGACCGGTTTGAAGAAACCGGTCCCGCTCGGAGACGAGGGCGAGCGGGGAAGCGTGGGTTCCCCACACGCCGCGCCGGGGTAGCTTGACCTGATCAAACCAAATTACAACACTACACCTCTCGCAGGAGGGGGATCTTGGGGTGGGGGTTAATGGATTACAATCAAACTACCTCCACGTAGGGAGGGGCCTTCAGCCGGCCAAGCGGGGTGGGGAAAACTAGGGCTAAAATGATGATGAGGTGAAGATGCCGAATCTGCCTTCTCTCGGTAATTATGGATAGACAGTCGGTACTGTGGCTGCAGTACTTGATCAGGAATTTTTCCGAGGGCGAGACCAGTGAGGAAATCTTCATTACTGGAACTGGAGTGCCTCTGAATTTTTCCAAATTCTTCTGGGGTCGCTGCTGGCCTGGGCAGGAGCTCGAACAGGGTCGCTGATTCCCGGACTGACAGCAACTGGTTACTAACAGCAGGAAGAAGAGGTTGCCCCGGCCGCTCCCGAACTCCAAATCAGGTGCCGCTAGAACCGTTGGAACCATGGACGGGTCCTCTTTGCAGCAGAACAAATGTGGACACCAAACGATGCCGGAGAAGAATAGTGGATCCAGAAGAGTGAGGGGAGGTTGGTGCAGACTGTGGGGAAGTAGAGTCGCACTACCGAGGAATAAAATTGATAACTTCTGCTAACGGATGCCGAACGGGATTCTGCTTCTTGATTCCGAAAGTAGACAGGAAGGATAAGAACTTTGTAGAAGAGCTCGTGGCCTGGTTCCTCCTGGGTGTGTCGTGGTGAAGCTTTTTCTCCGGCTCAGAACCTCTGCAGGGGGCAGATCGGCGCAGTAACAGCAGGTTGCAGAGGATGTACCGGCAGCTCCTGAACTCGGAATCTAGCACCGTCAGAGTCGTTGGAATCGTGGACGAATCCTCTTCGCAGAAAAGCTAACGGGGAAGCCAACCAATGTCGGAGAAGACTAGGGGATGCAGAACAATGGCAACTGATCGGTGCAGACTATGAGTAGCAGATCTGCGTAGCTGAGGGAGAAAAATGAGAACTCTGGATCACGAATGCCGAATGAAGTTATGTTTCTTGATTCTGGAAGTAGACTGGGCTATGGAGAACTTTGAATAAGAACTCATGAACTGATTCCTTCGGGGTTCGTCATGGCAGAGCTTCTAATCTGGCTCAGGTCCTCAGCCGAGGCAGAACTGCGCAGTTGTGGGAGAATGGACCTCCTGGACGGCTCGAGATCAGAAGAAGATGACACCACTTCTGTTACGAAGGAGACTGGTAGACGCTTCCGACGATGGCTCTTGGGTCTTCAAACTCATCCGGAGGAAGTCGTGGTGGCCGCTGTAAGTTGCTGGTTCATCTGCAACCTCTGGACAGCAAACTACAACTTCGAAGTAGCTTCCAATGACCAAGAAAGAAGAAGGGGAAGGGGGTAGATGAGTGTGGGAGTGACCCCTGGTTGTAAGGGGGTCTTGGAGGGGGTGTTCTAAGGTGTGGGAGGTGGAGAATAAGGTCTGGAAGAGGGTCCAATAGATGGTGGTAGTGGGGGCTGCGAATTTGGTTGGAATGGAGAGAGGAAAAGGATATTCGAAAATAGGTTTAAGGGTGGGGTTAATTTTTTATCTTGGAAATGGGGGGGTTGTGTTGGGGAAGGGAAGGGGTGCTTGGGGTAGTGGGAAGGGTGCTTGGGAAAGTGGGAGGGGTAGTTGGGGGTTGGATGGTGAGGAGAGGATTGGTGGAGGGGGTCTTGGGAAGGGGTGGAGTATTGATGAGGGTTGTGGGGAATGGGAAGAGGCTTAAATGGGATAGGTGGGGAGTGGAGGTGGTTGGGAAAGGAGGAGAGAGAAGAAAATTCGAATTTGGGTGTTGAGGAGAGAGAAAGTGGAGTGAAAAAGAGAGATTAAGAGAGGGAAGGGTCCGGGAATCTCTCCCCTAGGGTCTCTCACCCAAAAAATAGAATCTCTCCACTAGATAAGAAGTGTAAACTCTCAAAATGGTAAGTTTTTCATTCATTGATTCATTAAGTTGAAATGGGGGGAATGGGGTCCTATATATAGGCAACCCACATTTTACAATAAGTCCCTGACAAAAGACTCAATGACAAATAACCGAGGGGGTAGGGGGGTGCACTTGGGCCAAACCCAATGAATTGGGCCCAATAACTAACTAAACAACATAATAACTCTCAAACTTAGGGAAATAAGCACAAGACCTAGGAACGTGACTCAAATAAAAGGGAAAATACATCAAATGACTCAAATAAAAACTACATAGGACTCAAAATTAAATGACTAGACCATGCCGGATGCAACCGGGGCGAGGAGACGAGCTGTGAACGTGGGCATGGAAGGTGATGTCCACATCATACTCCCGGGGTGCGGAGAACTCGACTCCGTCGAGTAAGTGTCCTTCCCTCCTTGGAAGGTGTAGAAGTGGTACTGCCCTCAAGTCTTCCGAACGAGACCGATCCATCCACCTGCCGAGATAGCGCTTGTATACCTTGCTCCTAGTGGTAGTGACTTGTTCATCCAATATTCGTTCATTGCGCTCACGCTGGGCTCTCTTGTCTGGTGGACTCTCCTCACGGGTGGGTGCTCTCTCAATGGAGGGAATATGCTCAATATCTTCACTAGGTACCACCGTGGGTCCCTGGTATGGCACTAGGTCGGCGACACTGAATGTGGGACTTACCCCATATTCCTCGGGGAGATCTAACTCATAGGCATTTGCACCAATGCGCCTCAGGACCTGGAAGGGACCAGCCCCACGTGGCCTCAATTTGGAGATGGCTTCCGGGGAGAGCCTCTCCGTCCTTACCATCACAAAGTCACCCTCATGGAATTCTTGGTGACGTCGATGAGAGTCGGCTCGCCTTTTATAAGTCACATTCTTCTTGCTAATGTGCTTGCGGATCTCTTTATGCAATGTTGTGAATGCAGACATTCTAGGGGTGATGGGTGGACCTGGGCAACCAAAAGTAGACCTATCATGTAATGATGTAGTGTAGACTTTGGTCAGCCTAGGTGGACCGGGGCACCCGTAGGTGGCCCTATCATGCAAAGTGGTGATAAATATCGGGGGACCCGGACATCCGTAGATGCCTTTGACATGCTTAAGACCCATGATGAATGAAGGTGGACCATTACATCCGAACATGGACCACTCATACTTTTTACTTGACATGTGGGTGATATAAATGAATGGACCTAACATAGTGTTCATGTCAAGTGGTGTGGTAAGCCTAGACACATGCATGTTTTTCCCAAGGGTGACTTCCATGTGTATAGGTGTGGGACAACCTTTGAACTCCCATTGGAAAGGATCGAATGGATCTAAGAAGGTGGTCATCATGGGGTGGAGCACAACCTTATTACCTAGGGATATGTGGCCCAAGGTCATGGCTCCCAAGGTGTAACCCGGGTCTAGGATGGGGTGGATTGGGTCAAACATGGTGGGTTGGGTTAGGGAAAGGTGGGTGGTGGATAAGGTGGTTGGGTCACATAGGGGTCTAGGCTCCCATAGGAAGGGATCAAAGGGGTAGTGGAAAGGTCTTCCTAGAGGGTGGCACTCTATATCTTCAAGGTACCCAAACGGTGAGTCATCCTCCTCCAAGATAATTGGGCCAATGTCTCTAGTGGGTTGGCCAATTAAAGCAATTGGAATCTTGATGGGTGGGAAGTGGGCCAAGATTGGTTTCTCATCCTTGGGGAGAAAGAGGAGGATTTCACTCGTATAATGGCCACTAGTGTAGATGGAGGTGATGGAACCGGTGGCGGGGTAAGCTAGGAAGGGTCCACTAGAGTAGATGGGGCTAGACTCCAATGGTCCTATGGCTAGCATATTGGTCAGGTAGACTTGCCATTGTAAACAGTCCACTAGGTCCCCTAAGCCTTCCACAAAGTAGGAGGTTTGAAGTGTGACATGGGAAGACCGGGTGGGCATAATTTGGACTTGATATGCCAAGGGTGAGAGGTAAGGTGGTGAGCTAGGAATGGTGGGGCCTTGCTTAAGCCATTGGAGTATGAACTCATTCATGGTTAGGGTGTGCGGCTCATGAGGACCCGAACTAGGAGAGGTGGGTGGAAGTGGGGGGTCTAGGATGTTCTCTATGGTGGGAGGTGAATCCGGATTGACATCCATCTCCACTTGGGTAGGAGTGTGGGCCACAACTTCCAAGGATAATGGGGTAGGATAGTCTATGGTGGGTGGAGTGATAATGGTCAGTGCATGGTACTCTCGGGGTGGTGAACATGGGTAGACTTGGGTTGGGCTTGGCCGGGGAAGTTCTTGGGTTGGAGTTGAGGTCGGAGGTGGAAGATCGGTTGGTTGAAGAGGTTTGGGTTGGGGTGCGTAGATCTTTCTAAGATCGGCCCTCATTTCAACCCAAGATTCAATGGGTGCTTCCCCTTTGGCTTCTCTCAAACCTACAATGTTCTCCCATTCTTTCCTAGCTTGGCGCCAGAGTAAACTCTTGGCATAATTGACTTGCATAGGCCCTCGTAGAGTGAACCTCCCAAAGTGTCGATCTATGGAGTCCTCTTACTCTAGATATATACTAGGGTGGGTTCCGTCAAACACAAAGGCTTCTAATTGGCCTAAGAGTGGCGAATATGCCAAGTATGAGGTGGTCATGATGGTGGACAAGGGTGATGCATGCAATGGCCCTAGGACAAGACTTAGTAGAGACAAGTCTAGAATCTGGCTCTGATACCAATTGATGTGACACAACCTAGGACTTAAACAAACAAGCATAATCGCAATCAAACGGACCGATGTCGACGACTGCTCACCCGTTGCTCACCAAGACTCGGGGTAACTTGGCAATGCCAAGGTGAGGTTGAGGGGTTGGGCCCTTGCTGGTACAGGGCCAGCAAGGCTAAGATTTGAATCCCAAAGGTTGTGAATGCCCAATTCAATGGGGCCGACAAAGTGCCAAAGGCACCGGGTTACTCTCTCTTCCCACGGTGATCACTCAAAGCAACGGGGCTTGAGGATCGAGCTCTCACTCTCACGGCCAGTGGAACTATGAACTAATATTGAAAGAAGAAGCATGAATTAGAGCAAGGTTATAGAGCACTTACTCGACCGGTTTGAAGAAACTGGTCCCGCTCGGAGACGAGGGCGAGCGGGGAAGCGTGGGTTCCCCACACGCCGCGCCGGGGTAGTTTGACCTGATCAAACCAAATTACAACACTACACCTCTCGCAGGAGGGGGATCTTGGGGTGGGGGTTAATGGATTACAATCAAACTACCTCCACGCAGGGAGGGGCCTTCAGCCGGCCAAGCGGGGTGGGGAAAACTAGGGCTAAAACGATGATGAAGTGAAGATGCCGAATCTACCTTCTCTCGGTAATTGTGGATTGATAGCCGGTACTGTGGCTGCAGTACTTGATCAGGAATTTTTCCAAGGGCGAGACCAGTGAGGAAATCTTCGTTACTGGAACTGGAGTGCCTCTGAATTTTTCCAAATTCTTCTGGGGTCGCTGCTGGCCTGGGCAGGAGCTCGAATAGGGTCGCTGATTCCCGGACTGACAGCAACTGGTTACTAATAGCAGGAAGAAGAGGTTACCCCGGCCGCTCCCGAACTCCAAATCAGGTGCCGCTAGAACCGTTGGAACCTTGGACGGGTCCTCTTTGTAGTAGAACAAACGAGGATGCCAAACAATGCCGGAGAAGAACAGTGGATCCAGAAGAGTGAGGGGAGGTCGGTGCAGACTGTGGGGAAGTAGAGTCACACTATCGAGGAATAAAATTGATAACTTCTGCTAACGGATGCCGAACGGGATTCTGCTTCTTGATTCCGAAAGTAGACAGGAAGGATAAGAACTTTGTAGAAGAGCTCGTGGCCTGGTTCCTCCTGGGTTCGTCGTGGTGAAGCTTTTTCTCCGGCTCAGAACCTCTGCAGGGGGCAGATCGGCGCAGTAACAGTAGGTTGCAGAGGATGTACCGGTAGCTCCTGAACTCGGAATCGAGCACCGTTAGAGTCGTTGGAATCGTGGACGAATCCTCTTCGCAGCAAAGATGACGGGGAAGCCAACCGATGTCGGAGAAGACTAAGGGATGCAGAACAATGGTGACTGGTCGGTGCAGACTATGAGTAGCAGATCTGCATAGCTGAGGGAGAAAAATGAGAACTCTGGATCACAAACGTCGAATGAAGTTATGCTTCTTGATTCTGGGAGTAGACTGGGCGATGAAGAACTTTGAAGAAGAACTCGTGAACTGATTCCTTCGGGGTTCGTCGTGGCAGAGCTTCTAATCTGGCTCAGGTCCTCAGCCGAGGCAGAACTGCGCAGTTGTGGGAGAATGGACCTCCTGGACGGCTCGGAGATCGGAAGAAGATGAAACCACTTCTGTTGCGAAGGAGACTGGTAGACGCTTCCGACGATGGCTCTTGGGTCTTCACACTCATCCGGAGGAAGTCGTGGTGGCCGCTGTAAGTTGCTGGTTCATCTGTAACCTCTGGATAGCAAACTGTAACTTTGAAGTAGCTTCCAATGACCAAGAAAGAAGAAGGGGAAGGGGGTAAATGAGTGTGGGAGTGACCCCTGGTTGTAAGGGGGTCTTGGAGGGGGTGTTCTAAGGTGTGGGAGGTGGAGAATAAGGTCTGGAAGAGGGTCCAATAGATGGTGGTAGTGGGGGCTGCGAATTTGGTTGGAATGGAGAGAGGGAAAGGATATTCGAAAATAGGTTTAAGGGTGGGGTTAATTTTTTGTCTTAGGAATGGGGGGGTTGTGTTGGGGAAGGGAAGGGGTGCTTGGGGTAGTGGGAAGGGTGCTTGGGAAAGTGGGAGGGGTAGTTGGGGGTTGGATGGTGAGGAGAGGATTGGTGGAGGGGGTCTTGGGAAGGGGTGGAGTATTGATGAGGGTTGTGGGGAATGGGAAGAGGCTTAAATGGGGTAGGTGGGGAGTGGAGGTGGTTGGGAAAGGAGGAGAGAGAAGAAAATTCGAATTTGGGTGTTGAGGAGAGAGAAAGTGGAGTGAAAAAGAGAGATTAAGAGTGGGAAGGGTGGGGAATCTCTCCCCTAGGGTCTCTCACCCAAAAAATGGAATCTCTGCACTAGATAAGAAGTGTAAACTCTCAAAATGGTAAGTTTTTCATTCATTGATTCATTAAGTTGAAATGGGGGGAATGGGGTCTTATATATAGGCAACCCACATTTTACAATAAGTCCCTGACAAAAGACTCAATGACAAATAACCGAGGGGGTAGGGGGTGCACTTGGGCCAAACCCAATGAATTGGGCCCAATAACTAACTAAACAACATAATGACTCTCAAACTTAGGGAAATAAGCACAAGACCTAGGAACGTGACTCAAATAAAAGGGAAAATACATCAAATGACTCAAATAAAAATTACATAGGACTCAAAATTAAATGACTAGACCATGCCGGATGCAACCGGGGTAAGGAGACGAGCTGTGAACGTGGGCATGGAAGGTGATGTCCACATCAGCTCGGGTCCTGGGTGAAAGCTGCACGGGCATCTCCCTCCAGTCGTGCCAGAAACTCCGCTCCAGTCTCGCTAACCCGCTAGCACGGGTCAACGAATTCGAGCGCCTCCATGATCTCCACTCGGCCTGACTACCCTGCTATCTCTATCAGTAGCACTCGTCTCTAGCCACAGCAGGTCTAGGGCACTCTCTCAGTAGTTGGGGTAGGTGACCCCACTGACTGCCTCTCCGTCCACTCGTAGCCCGGTGATCCGAGCTACGTCCTCCAGTGTCGGCACCATGTGCCCCCAGGGCATCAGGAATGCCCGGTTTGGCGCGTCCCACCGCTCCCTCAACGCCTGGATAAGAGAAAGGTCAAGCCGGAAGGGCTCGATCCTGAGGAAGGCTCCAAAACCCATGGCGTCCACCCACGCCCTCTGAAAGTCCGACAGCCAACGGTACGCTGCCACCACCAGGGACCAGCTGATCCGGCTCTTCATCACGCCCTACACACCACAAAACAAACAAGAAAGGAACACATCAGAATCATGAATGATAAGTAATAAAGACTGCACATATTTACTTTCTATTTATTTTCCTTAAAAAAATTATTTTTTAAAGGCGTCCAGACTCATGGACGCTTCCTTATTTATTTATTTATTTATTTTATCTTTTTAATATGTATATAATATAATAATATATTAAGGCATCCACGAATGTAGACGCCTCCATATTTTGTTTGGTTATAATAATTAATTAAAAAAGAATAATAATAATAAAATTTTTTGAAGGCGTCCACCTAGGTGGACGCCTCCTTACATCTATATATATTATAATTACATAATAACCCCAAAAAATAATAAAAATAAAACAAAATAAAAAAATAAAGGATGGAGGCATCCAGGACCCTGGACGCCTCCTTTCCTCACTCCCCGGCCTCCTGCACATCGTCTCTCGCCCGCCTGTTTAGCATAATAAACCAACAGAGTGGAAGTCTAAGGGGCTTACCGGGTCGTGCTCATCCTCTCCCGCGTCGCCAGCACCCTCAGGACCCTCCACGGCCAAGGGAGGTGCCTCCTCCTCCGCGGCAACGTCCTCCTCCACAGCAGCCTCATCTGCACGATCCCTCGACCTCCTCGGACGACCAGCAAGTCGTTTCCGCTTCTCTCCACCCTGACTCGGACCTCCGGGCTCCATTAAAACTGAGATTGAGTCGTTCAGAGTAGAATGGGATGTGAGAATGAATAGGAACAGAGTAGAGGGGGGCGTGCAGCCCCTTATATAGTAATGTGAGTTTTTAGGGGCGTCCAGGCGCCTGGATGAAATTTTAATTAAAAAGACAAGGGGGCGTCCAGGTGCCTGGACGCCCCCATAAAAAATTTAATTTTAAAAAAAATTAAAAAAGTTTGGGGCGTCCATGCCCCTTGACGCCCCCATAAAAATTTTAATTTAAAAAAAATTAATTAAAAAAGTTTGGGGCATCCAGGACTCTGGACGTCCCCATAAAAAATTTTTAATTTAAAAAAAAATTAAAAAAGTTTGGGGCGTCTAGGCCCCTGGACGCCCCCATTAAAAAATTATATATATATATATATATATATTTATATATAACATACATACGTATATATATATATGATCATAATATGAATAAGTAAGATAAGAAAAAGAAAAAGAAAAAGAAAAAGAAAATAGAAAAAGTGAAAAAATAAAAATAATAATAAAGGGAACCGGTGGTCCAAAATGGCAATGCCAGGTTTATTCCATCAGAAAAAGTAGAGTGAGCTACATCAGGGGCTTAGGCGCTTTAGGCCTTAACTTCCCCAGTTCGGTTACATAAGCCCTCCATAGCTCGCATTCTTCCCCTACATGCGCTAAGGCCTTTCCCGCAATACTTGTCTTCCAGGGTGCTTTAATGGCCTTCGCTTCCTTCGTGTCCACTTCCGCGCCCAACTCCCTCTTCTTCAAAGGAACGATGCCGGTTAACAGTGGGAACGAGTGGCGTGGAACGCCAATCTGGAGACAGCACCGATGCGCGTTGTAAAGGGCAAACTCAGTCGTACCGATCAGTTGGAGTTCAACTTCGGGAGAAGACCTCGTGAGGAGTTCAAGTGAGAGTAGACAGGCCGGTGCGCAAGTGAAGAAGTTTTGTGTCATGGTTTGAAAGTGAGACCGCCAGTCTTCACGTTTCTTCAGCCATGGAACACGGTTCGCCACGGTACCACCGAAGCCTAACACATCGACTATGTGATGAAGAGGGCTTTGTTGGAAGAGCTTCGAAGCAGTCGGCATCCCCTCACGGTGGTCAAATTTGAAGTGCAAATCAATCCAGCAATTCAGAACAAGTGCGCAACTGAAAGGAGACTTGCCCATGCTTGAGGCAATAAGGCCGAGGTAGGCAAGGACGGCGGGTCCCACCCTCTTTCCACTCCAAATCTCGCAGATGGCACTCAGTTGGTGATCCTCCTCCACTATGTTGTCGATATAAGGAAACAAGAGAGCACCCGCCAGACAAATGGTGAACCCTTTCATAATTCCTTCCAAGTGGTCATCATCTGGTGACCCTCTCAGGGCATCCATAACCCATTCCGCGAGCCTTTGCAAATCAATTCCCTTTTGAGTGCGGACCTTTCTGGCTACGTCGGGCGGCATGAAGCTTCCAAGGACGCTCTCGGAAGTCCCCCTTGTCAGCATCCGCATAGCCTTTACCTTCCCGTCACTCTTGAATTTCTTTAGTCCGAGCAGAAGTTCCACCTCCTCGAGGAGGATGGTCACCTCGAAGGTCGGGAAGATGAAAGTGTGGGTCTGGGGATGCCAGATCTCCACTAGTGCGCCCATAGCCGCCCAGTCCATGCGAATCCTCTCATAGTGCTTGGCATGAATAAGGAGCCCCTGAAGATGCCACCTCGAGAGTATGGCCCTCATGCCAATGGAGATGTTGGAAGTCAACATTGAAAGCCATGGCAGTTTGGAAAACTTCCTTAGGCCTAGGAAGAGTGGATATGGCTAGAGAGAAGAAGAGAAAAGAAAAGAGGTGAAAGAAGGTTCACGTGGAGAATTAGAAATGAATCAGCTTACCATATGCGATTGGATCGTCCAACTTAGATGACCCTCGAGGTCGGAGAGTCACCTGATCTCGCTGCTAGGCCTGCTCCTCTTCGTAACGCGGGAAGACTCTCCTTCCATCCTGAAATCCCTAGATTCTCCTCTCCTTCTCCTCCTGAGCTGTCAAAGCTCTCCTTGGTGCATTTGGATGAACTAGCCTAAGGGGGGTACTTATAGGAAGGAGAGGACCTACAGGACGGAACACGTCACATCAGTGGTCAGTCGTCAGAGTTTTGTCTGGATCTCCTTGTACTGTGGTGCGATTATGTTGTAACTCTGCTATTTAATCTATGCTGGTTTGTGCCGGTTTTACTAACGGACGTCATTGTCCCATCTACTGTCCCACCATTTGGTAATTGGTCCCACCATGTCATGCATCATACTATACGATATCTATGCTATTAGAACGCGTCAAGGACCTTGCGACACGAACGAATCTGGAGTTTGAGTTCCGCTTCAATAAAAACGGTGATGATTCCGGATGAATTTGGGTTGTGCGGATAGGCCGTTAATTTGTGGTAGCGTGGGGACGACGGTTCCGTTCAGTGAGTTGGTGCGTGGACAAACGGGCCCTGGCTCAGTATCAGCTCACCAAACGGGTATCCTGACCCATTCTTAATGAGTTGATAATATTATCCTTGGCTATTTTCTATTTTAGTTTGTTTTAAATTTTTCTTTAAACCCAGCATGCATTCATATATGACTTTGAATTTATTTCGAAAGATCATTCAAGTGATTCGATTGTGAAAGCCGTTGTGCTTCAATTCTTACAAATATGAGATATTCCACTCCGAATGAAATACTGAGTTTCCTTGAAACGGCCCTACGCTGCTCTTCCAAAGGAGACCCTTGTTTGGATAGACCCTCAGATATTCCTTTACTTTTTACCTTGTTTGACCCACCTTGGCCGTAGCACTTCCACATTGGCTGGTAACCGCTCCCCAAAGGTGAAACCTGCAGGTTTACGACCCAGGTACTTCCACACCTAGAAGTTGGTCTCCTTTATTTTCGTGCCTGAGCACACATCTTACCCTCCCTTATTTGATCTCCGTCCAAGTAATCGTCAAAATTTGAAAGACCTTCTTCAAGGTCGTCTCATTGAAACCATAGGAAAGATTCCAAACAGTAATGTCAAAAGCGTGTCTCATTACACCTTGGCACCAACTTATCAGTCCGTTCCCACTCCATTTCACTCCACTTCGATACCATTCTATTACGTGCCACTCCCTTGCAAAGCAGACGCCAAGGCGGGGCAGCTGTAGACACGCTATTCCTGACGTCTCCTGAGAAAATCTCATATTACTATGCGACGCCCCGTAGCGGCTTTCGCATTTTGAATCGCTTGAGTGCTTTCTATTCTTGGGTCTTCTTCCGCTCCTTCGGCATCCGAAAACCGCCTCGTTGGGGAAATCATGCGGCATACGGACGACATCACCACCAATCGGACGCATCGGAAGTTTTCGGAACCAGGAGAATGTTTGGCGGACGGCTACCGACGCCATTTCGGGGAATCCGGGGGGTCTTCATGAGGCGTCTAGGCCCCTGGACGCCTCCATAATTTTCAAATTTACAAAAAACACAAAAAAACATATAAAATAATAATAAAATCATGGAAGCGTCCACCTGGATGGATGCCTCCATCAATGCAAAATATAAGATAATAATAATAATAATAATAATAATAATAAAAACAAAATCTAAACAAATAATTTAATGGAGGCGTCCAGGCCCCTGGACGCCTCCATCAACTTGCCCACGGGCGCCCCCCGTCCGCCGATCGGTTTGTCGCTTTAGAAAAAATCCAAATTCTGAAGACGTCCTGCCAACTAGACGCGCCCATTCATGAATCACGGGCGCCGATCAAAACCACGCGTTGTGCCAAACCGCGTGTGGCTTTCGGCGGGGGTTCGGTGGACTTTTATGGAGGCGTCCAGTTTCCTGGACGCCTCCTTGAAAATATTCGAAATAAAAAAATAAAAAAAATATAAAATATTATTTTTACCCTGATGAAGGCGTCCAGGGTCCTGGACGCCTCCATCCTCCGGAGCCCTATAAATAGAGACCCCCCCCCCCTTAGTTTGAAGGGAGCTTTTGAGAGGTCTGATAGGCTGCTGGAGCCCAAAGGCTGCCGGAGCCATTTCTAATCCGTGGGGTCTTTTGTAGGGGGAGGTTCTGCCGACTTCTCGGGTGCCCGCGCTCGCGAGAGGAAGGTCGTCTTCGTCCATCGCGCTTCCACGTCGTCCCTACGCTGTCGAAGCTCCGCCGGATCTCGCCATCGGCACATCCAATAAGCCAATTCTCTCCCCTTTTTCTCCGTAGTTCTTTACATTCATCATCTCGCATTCTCTAACTCCCTTCACAAGGGCGCCTTCTCTTATATACTTCTTGCATTCATCATCGCACTTTCCTCCTACTAGAGCTCGAGAGGGATTTAAAACCACACCAACCAGGTGTGTGTTCTGTCACGATTTCGTTATTTCCTTCGCAAGGGATTGATACTACACTGCCATTTTCTAATTCTGTTTACCTGCTATCTGTTATTTTGCAAGGGTAACTGAAGAAAGCCATCTCTGTCGGCCGGCCGAAAGGGGAGGAAGAAGCAACCCGCCACTTCCTGCTAGCGAGGTAGGCGCGATCACTCTTTATTTTGGGGTCTTTGGCCCCTGGCGATCACATCATAATCTCGAGGCCGCGGCGAGTCATTTCCCGCAATGGCCGTTTGAATTATACTCCTTTTTATATCTTGTTATATCTCTTATCTGTCCATATTCTCGAGGCCGTGGCGAGTCACTTCCCGCAATGGCCGTTTGAATTCTATCTTCCTATTTGTATATCTTGAATTGCTTCTATATCTGCTCATATTCTCGAGGCCGCGGCGAGTCACTTCCCGCAATGGCCGTTTAAATTCTGTCCTCCTATTTGTATATCTTGAATTGCTTCTATATCTGCCTGCTATATTCTCGAGGCCGCGGCGACTCACTTCCCGCAATGGCCGTTTCAACTCCTGTTATTTAATTCTCGCACCATTCCCGTCCCCCGAGGCCGCGGTGAGTCACTTCTCGCTATGGCCGTTTAACCCCCATATCTTGCTATATTGCATTTGTCCCGCTCGCCCCGCCGGAGCAATCTCCCGTGGTGGCCCCTTCTCTTTTCTCTTATTTCTATGTTGCAACAAACAAAAACGAGCCCGCGCACTCTGCATTTCGTTTCTCAACCGCGTGACGTCGGTCACACATGGCTGCAGTCGCTCTAGAACCCTCGCCTTCTTTAGACCTTGGGTATAGAATATCAATGCCGCTCCAACAAGTCATGCTTGGATCTCGGGACTCACACCATTTTAGCCAAAGCATGACCTTGTCACGAGCCAATAACTCACTAAATTTGATTTGTTCCGATCGGGTTTCAACTGTGTTCCCTCAGTTCTTGAACATCAAATTTGCCGTACCCCGGCATACATTGCCCCAATAATATGCGCTTGCCCGAATACGGTCACAGTCGACTCACCTCATGGGTCTATGTGTGTGCACCATAATGCTATACACAGCTTCAAAATAAGAAGGCCTTGATGCCCCTCGGAGCATGATGGCGCTGTTGAAATCTCTCTCAAAGTTATAAATAAATGATCAAACAAATAATAAATGATAATATTGAATACTGTTATCTTGCATGCTTGCATGATCTGATTCTCCGGTATATTAAATGGTGATTTGTGAAAAGTCGGGTTACGCCCGATCGGAAGCTATCACCATGCGTGATGATGGTCCTCGGACCCAAGTTCTCCGCCCCGTACCGGGAGTCGGTTTAATAAATAAGTACTACCATATTGTGTGCTTGCATGTAATTGCATCTTTAATTATATGGGCCCCATGGTCTTTATTTTGACGATTAATCAAGGGTTGTCCCTCTTTCGGAGGGGCGTAATTAATGTCGTAGCCTTTATGGTACGACGGGTTTTGGGTCCCGACACGATCACCCATAATTGTCTGATCAGTCAGATGAGCGCATAATAAATTGTCACGAAAGTTACTGGCACGCCTAATTAATAAACCAAATAACCAAGTAAAATAAACAAATAATAAATAAATACAAGGATTAATAAAAATATATCTCCCACAATCCCCCGCTTGGACGTCGCCTCGGCCATAACCGCGCTGACCGGGGGCACCCGCGACGAGAACCTCCGCTGTGAGCTTGTCCTCCACCCTCCCTCGACCCTTACTGCGCTAGTGACTCTGGCATTGTGCCATGCCAAGTGTGAAGAAGTGCTCAGCGCATGCCGAGACGCAACCGGCTCGGGTCGGGAGGGGGACAAGAAGCGGGCACCCGAGCCAAACTCGGGTCCGGAGAAAAGGCGGAACCAATACGGGGAATGCAAGGAACCATCACAGAAGTACGAGCGGTACACCCCCTTAACCACTCCAGTTTACGAGATCTACGAGGACATCGAAGGCTCAGGCCTCCTCTGCCAACCCGAGTCAATGAGGTCGAAGAACCGCAGTCGCAGCAAGCATTGCCTATTCCACAGCGACCACTGACATCACACCGGTGACTGCCATCAGCTCCGGAATGTGATCGAGCGTCTCATTCGTCAGAGGAACCTCTCCTGGTTCGTGGCCGGGCACAAAGAAGACGGAGGCGCCCCAGAGGAAATCGACAACTCCCCCCGAGGGGTCCACATCAACGTCATCGCCGGAGGAGCTGCACCAGGAGGAGACAACAGCCGAGGAAGGAAGCGTCATGCTGAGCGGGCGAGCCAAGCCATCGAGCCTCCCAGGGGCCCGCCGAGTGAGCCCCGGGTCATAGTCTTCTCCGACCAAGACCTGGAAGGGCTAAGCACCCCGCATGACGACGCCCTAGTCATATCGGCCACAATAAACCATTGTAACGTAGATAGGATTCTAGTTGACAATGGAAGTGCCGCTGATGTATTATCCTATGAATGTTTCCTTAAGATGGGGGAGGATCCATCTAGACTCCGCCCGATCCGAACCCCTCATTGCGGGTTCAATGGCCAGGCCACTTATCCCGAGGGAGCCCTAAGCCTACTGGTTACTCTCGGCACCCCACCCAAAACCGTTACAGTCATGGTGGACTTCATAGTGATCAAAGGTATGATAGCATACAACGCAATTTTCGGCCGGGGAAAGCGGTGCCTTCTACCTACCACCAAAAGATGAAGTTCCCCACCAAAAATGGGTTGGGGGAAGTCCGAGGCAACCATGCCATGGCCAGAAGGTGCTACAATATCTTGGTTGAAGCCACAAGGCCGGACGGGAAGAACAAGGGCCCCCGGGAAGTCGAGGAAAAATCCGCAACCGCCGAGCCTGGAGGCGAATTGCTAGCGGTTTTCCTAAATGATGACCCGACCCTAGGAGTAAAGATCGGAGCCGACCTAACATCTGGAGTCCAACAACAATACAAAGAGTTTCTTTCCGTGTACATCCGGGTCTTCGCATGGTCTGATGATCAACTCCTTGGGATACCGGAAGAAACGGTGATGCATAAGCTCAACCTCGACCCAACCATGAAGCTCGTACAATAATGCAGAAGGAAGCACGCGCCAGAGAAGCAGGCGATTATCAAGGAGCAAGTCACCAAGGGGCAAAAGACTGGTCTTTTTAGACCGGTCCTGTACCCGACGTGGCTGGCTAACGTCGTCCTGGTGCCAAAAGCTTCGGGAAAGTGGCGAATGTACGTGGACTTCATCGACTTGAACAAGGCTACTCCGAAGGACAGCTATCCATTACCGAGCATCGACCAACTGGTTGACTCAACCTCGGGCAACGAGATACTCAGCTTCTTGGATGCCTATTCAGGTTACCATCAGATCAGAATGAATCCAGAAGACATCAAGAAGACCGCCTTTATCACCGACTTCGGCGTACACTGCTACACCCGGATGCCTTTCAGGTTGAAGAACGCTGGAGCCATGTACAAGAGGCTGGTCAATCATATGTTCGAGGGACAGCTCGGTCGGAACGTCGAGGCCTATATTGATGACATGCTCGTGAAGACCCCCAAGGCCGAGGACCACTTCGCTGAACTAGCGGAAACCTTTGACACCCTGCTGAAGTACAACATGACGCTCAATCCTGCCAAGTGCGCCTTCGGAGTAAGGTCCATGAAATTCTTGGGCTTCTTATTCACCCAGCGTGGGATCCAGCCAACCCCGACAAGGTCCAGGCCATCCTGGACATGCGCCCACCCACCTGCGTCAAAGACGTTCAACGCCTAACTGGACGCATTGCAGCGCTCAGCAGATTCCTGTCCCGTGCGGCCGAACGATGCCTGCCCTTCTTCAAGTTATTGAGGGTGCCCAAGTTGGCATCTGCTACGTTTGCATGGGACGAGGAATGCCAGAAAGCATTCACCGAGCTTAAAGAGTTCCTGGCTTCACCCCCGGTGCTTTCCAAGCCTGTCCCAAGTGAAACATTGCATCTCTATCTCTCGGTGACTCCATCTACAGTTAGCTCGGTCGTAGTCAAAAATGACTCGGGAGTCGAGAGACCGGTCTACTACACCAGCAAGGTGCTCAATGAGGCTGAAAGAAGGTACCCCGCAACCGAGAGACTCATGCTAGCATTGGTTACCTCAGCCAATCGCCTCCAACCCTATTTCCAAGGGCACTCCATCACCGTGCTGACCGGCGAACCGTTGAAGAGGATCCTCGCTCACCATGAAGCCTTGGGACGCCTCGTCAAGTGGGCCATCATGCTCGGGGCCTACGATATATCGTATCGATCTCGCTCGGCTATCAAAGGCTAGGCGCTCGCTGACTTCATCACCGAGAGCACCATCTCGACTGAAGAAAGATCTCCGTCCGTGCCCAGGCAGACCTGGGAACTGTTCATCGACGGATCCTCCAACTCAGCCGAGAGCGGCGCCGGGATCCTCCTGAACTCCCCCGAAGGAGCAGAGCTATAGTACGTCCTGAAGTTCAACTTTCAAGCATCTAACAACGCTTCCGAGTATGAGGCCCTCATATTGGGAGCCCGCATGGCCCGGCGGTTAGGGGCTGAGCGAGTCAGGATTCACACCAACTCCCAACTGGTCGCTAGCCAGGTCAACGGTAGTTATGAAGCTCGAGAAGCACCGATGATCAAATACTTCCAGCTGGTCAAGACCATGGCACAATAGTTCGAGAGTTTTGAGGTAGTCCGAATAGCTCGGGAGGAAAACTCCCGAGCAGACGCCATCTCTCGGCTGGCCTCCTCTCTTGACCCCGAGGGTACTCGATCGGTCCTTCTCGAAGAGCTAGAGCGGCCGAGCATCGATTCGATGCTTCTAGTTGTTGACTCTGCCTCCCCAAGCGACTGGCGTACCCCGTACCTGTCGTGGCTCCAAGACTCTCAGGAACCTCCCGACCCTCAGGAAGCCCGAAGATTGAAGTACTAAGCTCAGCGATTCATGACTCTGGATGGCGCTCTCTACCGGAGATCCTTCTCCGGTCCTCTCTTGATGTGCCTCAGCACCAACGAATCCAACCGAGCGATCGAAGAAGTACATGAAGGTCTGTGCGGAGCACATTTAGGAGGTAGGTCGCTTGCCAGGATCTTGCTACGGCTAGGTTACTGGTGGCCCACTCTACAGCGCGACTGCTCGACCAACACACAACACTACGATCGGTGCCAGCGATTTGACCACTTGGTCCATCAGCCAGCAACGGAGCTCATCACCCTAGTCGAGCTTTATCCTTTCGCTTGCTGGGGAATCGACATCCTCGGGCCATTCCCCACGGCCCAGGCCCAGAAAAAGTTCATTATCGTCGCCATCGATTACTTCACTAAGTGGATCGAGGCCAAAGCCACAGCAAGGATCACCGAGACAGTCATCTAGAATTTCATCTGGAAGTCGATCATCTGTTGTTACGGCATCCCCTGGATGATAGTAAGCGATAATGGTCGGTAATTTGATTCTCGTTATTTCCGAGACAGATGTGTCGACCTAGGCATTCGCAATCACTTCACCTCGGCCGCCCACCCTCAAGCTAACGGGCTGGTCGAAAATGCCAATAAGACTATCTTAAAAGGCATCAAGACTAGGCTCGACAAAGCCAAGGGCAACTGACTTGAGGAATTGCCGAACGTACTTTGGTCACACAGAACGACTCCCAGAACGGAAACCGGTGAAAGTCTCTTTCGGCTAGTATACGGTACCGAGGCCGTGATCCCGTTGGAGATTGGCAACCCCTCCCTCCGCGTCATCTGCTTCTCGTCTGAGGCAAACGACCAGAAACTGCTCGAAAACCTCGACCTAGCAGATGAAGTCCGAGAGATTGCCAGCATCCAAGCAACGGAATACCGACGCCGCCTCACTCGATACTACAACGCCAAAGTTCGAGATAAACACTTTCAACCGGGAGACTTCATCCTCAGGAAAGTCGAAGCCTCTCAACCACTTGAGGCAGCGGGCAAGTTATCCCCTAATTGGGAAGGCCCCTACCGAGTGGTCGAGACGCTCAGAAAAGGAGCATACCGTCTATCCACGATGGAAGGAGAGCTCATCCCTCGGACCTGGAACGTGACTACATTACGCAAGTTCTACTTCTGAATACTGAGCATTGTGCAAACGACATGAGATAAAAAGGCTCCGTTTCTTTTATTCAAACAACTCGCTTGTACATCAGGAAGGCCGAAGCCAGGAAAATACATGTCAACAAAGCAAAAAATCCATCTGGCGCCGCCGTATGAGCCCATCGCTCGGCTGACTCTGGTGACCTTCCTGCGTCCAGCCACTTACTCTGCCTCCTGTAGAAACTGGCTCGGAGAAAGGATAGTCGACCCCGTTGGCTCGGGCAGCTCGGGACAAAGGTGATAGAGGGATTTGGAAGGAAAAGGCTACCTTCCAAGTTGAACTTGGAAGAGAAGGGGGAGAGGAATGCATATGAAAGCATCCTCCCCGCCAACCTGCCAACTCTTTGGAAGAAAGAGAGTGCATGCACCCTCCGAAGAGTGAAAGAAATGATGAGAAGAGCAGAAGAGGAAAAAAGAGGCTGCGGGGGGGAGAAAGAAACCAGCAGAGCTGGACAAGAAGGCAGGGGAAAGCCCGGAAAGGAGGGAGCTTAGCTAGCTTCCTCCCCCCTCCATGGAGCGAGCAAGGAGAGACAGGTGGCAGGGATACCTAATGCCCCCATCCGTCCACCATCTCGCCCCCCCGGTAAGCGCCGCCAGAACTGATGAAAAGAAGATGATGTGCCTCCACACGTCGAACCCTCTTTAAGTCTATCTGCCGGCCGTCGAACCCTTTAAACCTGAAGCAGCAAGAACTCTCTGCCCCCCATCATCGGCAGCCTCATCTTCCGGAGCGTCTTCCATGCTCCGAATACAAAAGCACAATGCTACGTGAAGAAAGAATGAGGAAAGACTGTCAGGGAAACCCCTAAGCGGTGGAGAGGAAGGGACGCCCTTCCGACTTTTTATAGGCGAAGGGAGGCTATTTGCCTTAAATGATTCTCTGCTCGAAAACACACCAAAGGGATCTCTCCCTACGAACGGTCACCTCAAACTTCTCATTTTCTGCCCCAGCGGGATACACGAAGCGACCAGGCATTCAAAGCATGAGAAAACGGAAAGACACCATGTCAGACGCTCACCCAACCATCGGGCGAGATCCACGCAGAAAGTATCGACTCTTTCCAACCACTACAGATAAGCTGAACAAAATACGGCAATGGCGATACGGAACAGATAAGTCTTCAACATAACGCTACTGCCTTGTCTATTTTTCTACACAAAAGAGGAAGTTTTTTTTCTTCAAAAAGGAAAAAGACATACAAAAAGAGGAAGCAAAGCAGATACATCAGGCCTCCGGCCCACCTTGAAGCCCGGAAGTGGAGGGCTCAAACGGTCTGCCCCCGACATCTTCGGCGACGGCCGACGCTGGCACTGACCCCACCGGCGTGGGAACTGTCTCGGTTGCATGCCCTCCCGAGGCATCCGGAGTTGGCGACCCCTCGAACGAAGAGCCCCCGGGATCCTCTTCATCCTGTGCCGAAGCAGAGGAACTGGAGGAAGACAAGTCCGAGTCATAACGTTGCCCGGACGGGAAGTCAACTACCCCAGACGCCTGCTCCTCGGCATAAGAGATGGCCCGATCGTAGCCTTGCTTGAACCCCTTGCGGATGCCCCGGTGAAGTGCTAACTCATAGTAGGGGAGGGCAGCCTCCTTAAGGTCGACCATGTAGGCCTCTGAGCTTCTGTACTGCTCGAGAGCCTCCGCCCCGGCCGATCCCACCCATCCAGCGAGCTCGGCCTTCCCCCGCTCCACCTCGGTTGACTTCAGCTCGGCCTCAACCGTCTGCTTTTCGGCCTCCGCCGCCTGCTTCTCCGCCTCGACCCGATCAGCCTCGGCCTCCCACCGAAGGTGCTCGGCTTCCTCCGCTCGGTCTACCAGCTCTGCACGTTCGGTCCCCCACCGGCCATCCAGCTCAACGCGTGCAAGGCGCTCCTCTTCAAGAAGCATGTTCTTCCTCTCGAGCGATTCGCGGGCCTTAGCTAGCTGCTCGGTTATCGACCGGGTCTCCACCTGGCTCGACCGCACCAGCTCCCTGACTGAGGAAAGCTCCCGCCGAAGCCCATTACGCTCCTCGGCAAGCCGAGCCAACCTCCTGTCAGACCCACCAAGGGTCCAGGCCAGGTTCGCTCGCTCCCACTCCGACCGAGCGTACGCTTCTGCCAGAGTGGACCCCATCTGGGCCAGGGCCAGGCCACCCTCCATAACCCCAGCAAGGGCCATGGATGGAGAGTACTGCCTACCTCCCCCCCTCACCTTCGCGGATATACCGCGGCATACCCAGTGCAGAGGGCCCGAGATACCAAGCCGTTCCAAGGCCGCGGGAATAGAGAACCCCCCATCGCCCGACGTGCCACCGAGTGGCTCTGACCAAGCCCCAGCCTCGATCGCCTCTCGTGCGTCGGCCTTATTTTCTTGCGGCCCCCCAACCTGGACCGACTCGGCACTTGCACCATCGCCTGAAGCGCCAGCCTCGGCCATGGCCCTAGCATCCCCCGCCTCGGCCACGGCCCCCTCGGCTCCTATCGAGGGGAGAGCCGAGCCAGCACCATTGTCGGTCGTAAGAGCAGCCCCGGCCCCCTCGGCTCTGGCCGAAGGATGAGCCAAGCCCGCATCGTAACCGCCCGCAGGAGCAGCCCCAACCTCCTCGACCCCCTCTTGCTCGGCGGGTGGGAGAGCTCGCCCGGTAGGGTCGGCCCCATCATGCTCGGCGGAGGGGCGAGCCGCGGCAAGGTTGCCTCCGACTGTGGGTACGACCCCAGCCTTCTTGGCCCACTTCCTAGCCTTCGCAGCGGCCCGGATCATGCCTTCCACGGGGTCCTTGCGCTTGGTGATGTGACACACCCTTGGACTTAAGCAAGCAAGCACAATCGCATTCAAACGGGCCGATGTGGGCCACCGCTCTATCGTCGCTCACCCAAGCCCGGGATGACTTGGCGATGCCAAGTACAGGATGTGAGGGTTGGGCCCTTGCTGGTAGAGGGCCAGCAAGGCCAAGATTTGATTCCCAAAGGATGTGGAAGCCCAATTCAATGGGACTGACAAAGTGCCAAAGGCACCGGTTACACTCTTCCCCACGGTGATCACTCAAGGCAACGGGGCTTGGGGATCGAGCTCTCACTCTCACGGCCAGCGGAACTAAGAACTAATATTGAAAGACAAGCACAAATGAGAGCAACGTTTTGGAGCACTTACTCGATCGGTTTGAAGAAACCGGTGCCGCTCGGAGATGAGGGCGAGCGGGGAGGCGGGTGGATCCCCACACGCCGCGTCGGGGTAGCTTGACCTGCCCAAATGATTACAATACTACACCTCTCGCAGGAGGGGGGACCTTGGGCTGGGGGTTAAGTGATATTACAACTAAAACTACCTCCACACAGGGAGGGGCCTTCAGCCAGCCAAGCGGGGAGGGGAACTTGGAGTAAAGGTAATGAAAAGATGACGAAGCGAATCTGCCTGCTCTCTGCGATAGGAGACAAGCAGACAGAGTTGAGACCGTAGAACTTGATAGGGAATTTTTTTGAAGAGGAGACCGGTGGGGAACTCTTCATAACTGGAAATGGAATGCTTCAGAATTTTTTTGTTTTCTTATGGCGTCGATGCTGGTCTGGGTGGAGGCTCGAACAGGGTTGCAGATTCTCAGACTGACAGCTTCAGGTTTACAACAGCAGGAAGAAGTGGATGTCCCGACAGCTCCCGAACTCAGAATCAAGTACCGCCAGAGTTTTTGGAACCGTGGATGAGTCCTCTTCGCATCAGAACTGACGGGGAATCCAAATGATGCCGGAGAAGACCAGTGAACTTTGAACAATGATGATAGGTTGGTGCAGACTGTGGGAAGCAGAACCGCGTACTCGAGGGAGAAAATTGATAACTCTGGCCCACGGATGCCGATCGAAGTTCCGCTTCTTGATTATGAAAGTAGACAGAACAAGTAACAACTTTACAGAATAACCATTGGCCTGATTCCTCCGAGGTTCGTCGTGGCGGAGCTTCTACTCCGGTTCAGGTGCTCAGCAGGGGCAGCACTGCACAGTTGTGGGAGAACGGATCTCCCGGGCAGCACCAAGCTCTGATGGGGATGAAACCACCGCCGTTGTGAAGAATACCGGTAGACGCTTCTGTGGATACCTCTTGGGTTTTCATATTCGCATGGAGGTAGTCATGGTGGCTGCTGCAAGCTGCTGGTTCACCTGAAACCTCTGGACTATAAGCTGCAACCTAGGTATAGCTTCCAATGGCTAAGGAAGAAGGAGAGGGAGGCATATGGTGAAGGGGAGGTGGATGAGGGGTGGTTGGGGATGGTGGGGGAGTTGTGGAGAGTGTCTAGGGGTGGTGGAAGGGCTGGAGAAGGGGGTGGCGCAAGGGTGTGTGTGCTGGTTGAGCCAAAGGGGAGGATGAGAGGAGGGTGGAGGGTGAAGTGGAGGATGGAGGGTGGAGGGAAGGAAGGGGGCGAACCTAGCCTAAGGGAGGGGAGAGGGGCGGCCAAAGTAGTGGAGGGAAGGGTTTCAAATTTCAAATTGGTCTTGGGAGGTGGATGGTTGCATGGGGAAGAAGGAAAAATGTGTTGGAAAGAGGTGGGGGTGGTTGGTGGTTGGAGGGTGGGGTGGGTATTGGGGGTTCCCTCTTGGAACTAGGGGGAAGTGAGTAAAGAGGGTGGTGGGAAGTGGGGAGGTCTTAATGGGGTAGGTGGGAGGGTGGAGGTGGTTGGGAGGTGGAGGAGAGAGGGAGGGGGGCGAACTATGGAGAGAGAAAGTGAGAGAGGGAGAGAGAGAGAGAAGGTTGGGTGGGGGATTCTCTCCCCTAGGGTTTCTCACCCAATATTGGATTCACTCCACTAGAACTAAATAATGTGAACTCTGAAATGGAAATTTTGCACTGATTCATTAGTCCAAAATTAAGGGAATGGGGCCCTATATATAGGCAACCCACATTTTACAATAAGACCCTGACAAAAGACTCAATGACAAATAACCGAGGGGTTAGGGGGTGCACTTGGGCCAAACCCAATGAATTGGGTCCAATAACTAATTAAACAACATAATGACACTCAAACTTAGGGAAATAAACACAAGACCTAGGGACATGATTCAAGTAAAATGAAAATTACATCAAATGACTCAAATAGAAAGCACAAAAAGGATAATTGGGCCTTTATAGAGAGAGGCCCGAACTCAAATGACGCCGGAGTGTGAGGAAGACCTGAGCCAAAGGGAGTCACGGATGATGCCTCCATCAAATCCCCTGGGCTACGAAGAGCTCGACTCCGTCAAGTAGGGGTCCATCCGGCTGTGGTACTGCTCGAGAAGGTCGGGATCCAACTGTTGGAGATCCTCCCGACTCACCCATGAATCCTCCGAAGGAGGCCGATCCTTCCACCTGACGAGATAGCGCTCGTATACCTTGCTCCGAGTGGTAGTGACTTGTTCATCCAATATTTGTTCAATGCGTTCACGCTGGGCTCTCTTGGCTGGTGGCCTCTCCTCACAGGTGGGTGCTCTCTCAAGGGAAGGAATAGGCTCAATCTCCTCACTGGGTACCACCGTGGGTCCCTTATATGGCACTAGGTTGGCGACATTGAATCTGGGACTTACCCCATATTCCTCGGGGAGAGCTAACTCATAGGCATTTGCACCAATGCGCCTCAGGACCTGGAAGGGACCAGCCCCACGTGGCCTCAATTTGGAGATGGCTCCCGGGGAGAGCCTCTCCGTCCTCACCATCACAAAGTTACCCTCATGGAATTCTTGGTGACGCTGATGAGAGTCGGCCCGCCTCTTATAAGCCTCATTCATTTTGCTTATGTGCTTACGAATTTCTTCATGCAATTCTCTAATATGCTGGGCAAATGATTCAGCTGAAATAGACACTCTAGCATACTGGGGAAGGGGAATGAGATCTGAGGGTTTCCTTGGCTTATACCCATGCACGACTTCAAATAGACTCATCCCTATGGACTTATTGATGGAGTTGTTATATGCAAACTCAGCTTGTGGTAGAATGAGATCCCAATTTCCCGGACGATCCTCAACAAGGCACCTAAGGAGGTTCCCTAGACTTCGATTGACAACTTCGGTTTGGCCGTCCGTTTGGGGGTGATAGGCTGTGGAGAATTTAAGGAGGGTACCCATCATGTGCCAAAGAGTTTTTCAAAAGTAGCTAGTGAATTTGACATCCCTATCGGAGACTATGGTCTTAGGTAGCCCGTGGAGACAGACAACCTCATCAAAGAACAACCGGGCCACATGGGAGGGATCGGAGGTCTTGGAGCATGGGATGAAGTGGGCCATCTTGGAAAACCTATCAACTACCACATAGATGGAATCATGCTTTCTTTGAGTCTTGGGTAATCCTAGCACAAAGTCCATGCTCAAGTCTTGCCATGGACGGTCGGGGATGGGGAGTGGGGTATATAAGCCAGTGTTTTGCTTCACCTGTTTGGATGAAGCACATGTTCGGCATTGACCCACTATCTTGCCTACATCTCTCTTGAGACTTGGCCAATAAAATTATCCCTCAACTAGACCAATGGTTTTGTGGACTCCAAAATGACCAGCTAGCCCTCCCGCATGTAATTCCCAAATCAAGAAGTCACGGAGTGAGGTCCGTGGGATGCAAAGCTTTGGTCCCTTGAAGAGGAACCCATCCTCTAAGACAAATCCCTTATGTTCCTTGCTCGAATGGGTGGTCAAGGTGGTATAGATGTGCCCAAAGTCGGGGCAGCTAGGGTACTCATCCTTGAGCCTATCAAATCCGGTCACTTCCACTTGGATAGTGGATAATAAGGAAACTTTTTTACTAAGGGCATCTGCCGCTCGATTCTCACTCCCGACTTTATGTTTGATGACAAAAGTGTAGGATTGGATGAACTCAACCCATCGGGCATGTCGGGCATTTAGCTTTTGTTGGGAGTTGAGGTATTTGAGGGCCTCATGGTCGGAAAAGATGATAAATTCTTTGGGCAACAAGTAGTGCCTCCAATGTCGGAGGGACTGAACCACGGCATAGAACTCCTTGTCATAAGTGGAGTATCTTGTCCTAGCATCACATAGCTTCTCACTGAAGAAGGCTACCGGGTGTCCTTCTTGGCTAAGAATCCCTCCTATTCCTATCCCAGATGCATCACATGTGACTTCAAAGACTTTAGAGAAATCGGGTAGGCATAGGACCGGGGCTTGGGTCAACTTCTGCTTAAGTTCTTGGAAGGCTTTAGAGGCTGATTTGGTCACACAAAAGTCCCCTTCTTGAGACAATCGGTGATAGGGCCAGTGATAGTGCTAAATCCACGAATAAACCTCCTATAGAATGTTGCCAATCCATGGAAACTTCGGACCTCATGAAGGGTGTGGGGTTCCGGCCAATCAAGAATAGCTTGGACCTTGTCGGGGTCCATGGAGACACCCTTGGTGGACACCACAAATCCTAGGAAGGTGATGGATGTGGTCATGAAGTGGCACTTTCCTAAGTTGGCAAATAGGCTCTCTTGGCGGAGGACGGTGCAAACTTGCCTAAGGTGATCAAGGTGGGCCTCTTGGGATTGACTATAGATGAGTATGTCATCAAAGTAGACCACTAGAAAGATCCCAATGAAAGGCCTAAGGACTTCCGTCATAAGACGCATGAAAGTACTTGGGGCATTTGAAAGCCCAAAAGGCATGACTAACCATTCAAAGAGACCATCTTTGGTCTTGAAAGCCATTTTCCACTCATCCCCGGGCCTTATCCTAACTTGGTGATAGCCACTCTTAAGGTCAATTTTGGAGAAAATAGTGGCTCCGGCTAGCATATCAAGCATGTCATCAAGCCTAGGGATGGGGAACCTATACTTGACGGTGATCTTATTAATAGCCCGGCTATCCATACACATTCGCCAAGACCCATCCTTCTTGGGAGTTAGAAGGGCCGAGACGGCACATGGACTTTTGCTTATTCGGATGAAGCCATTCCTAATGAGTTCCTCAATTTGCCTATGAAGTTCGGCATGTTCTGTGGGATTGAGGCGATAGTGAGGAAGGTTTGGGAGAGTGGCTCCCTGAACTAAATCAATTGCGTGTTGCACATCACGCATGGCAGGAAGTTGGTCCGGGAGCTCGGCCGGGAACACATCATGAAATTCTTCTAGGAGATGTCAGATTTCTATAGGATGTGGGTTGGTGGGAGTGAGTTATCCTAGGCAAATGATCACCGCACATAGTGGTACTCCTTGATCTATCTCCCTTTCAAGCTCTTTCCTAGTGATGAGATGAAGACCCTTGGTCAACCCCGAGGTTCCACTTTGTTTGGGAGTTTGGGTGAGGGGTGGGGTTGGAGGGGTAGAGTTCCCCGAGACTTGTGTGGTGGTGGGGTGGTGTCCTTGAGGGAGAGTGTCCCTCTTGGGTATGGGACGTGGTTGGGAGGGGTTAAGACGGATAGTCCTACCCTCATGTTCAAAAGTGCATGTGTTGGTCCTACCCAAGATGGTGGCATCTACATCATAAAGCCAAGGCCTTCCTAGTAGAATGCTTCCTACTTCCATGGGGATGACGTCACACCATATTTGTCCATGATATGAAGAGAAGGTGAGGGGCACAAGGCATTGGATGTTGACCGGGATGGAGTTGTTGTTGATCCATGAAACTCGGTATGGATTTGGGTGGGGGGTGATAGCAAGCCCAAGGAGCTTAACGGTGTCGGGGGATACGGCATTGACACAACTCCCACTATCTAAGATCACTTTTCTTACATGGCTCCCTATCTTGACAAAGGTGTGAAAAATTGAGGTTCGACGTCAATCCTCTTCTTGGGGTTTGGTGAGGGTGCATCTAATCACTCCTAGATGGGAGTTGGTAGGTGGAGTGGTGTGATCTAGTCCCGATTCAAGGTATTGGGCCTCATACTCTTCTTCCCAATCTAGGGAGGCTTCATGGTCCTCGACAACACCCTCAAGTTCCCCTTGGGGTGGGGGAGCTTCCTCCTCAATAAGCAAACTAGATAATCCTTTGGATGGACATTGCCCCGCAAAGTGACCAAACCCTTGACACCTATAGCATTGTTGACGCCCGCTACCCGAAGTGGTTCCTACATTTGGGCCTTTGGGAATATCTTCCCTCCGTGGAGGAGGGTGATTAGGGGTGGGCTTGTTTGGAGTGATTGTAGGAGGAGGGTTGTAGGGCCTTAATGGGGCATTCCCACTTGGGCTAGGGGCTTTCATGGGGGTGGTCGGAATGGGTCGTGGTCCCATGTGTTTAGGGTCGACCGGTCGGGAAGTAGCAAACCGAGGGATCCTATAGAATCTTTCCACATCCCTAGCTACTTGGTAGGCTAGCTCAAGGTTGTGAACGTCCCTCATGAAAAGCTCTCTCTTGATGTGGCTTTGGTGCCCATTTCTAAAGCGGGACAAGGTGACAGCCGGGTCCTCATGAACTCCACACTTCAAAACATAGGAGTCAAACTTCTCAATGTATTCAACCACGGTCTTCCCTTCTTGGGTGAGGCCTTGCCATTCATCTAAGATCATTTGGTGATAGGATTGGGGTAGGTATTTGTTTCTAAGTTGGTTCTTCATACCCTCCCAAGTTTCAATAGGCTCTTCCCGCCTAATCCTTTTAAAGCCCTCTTGGTTTAGCCAATAAGTTTTGGCTAATTTGGTGAGATGCATTTTGGCCAACCTTACCCTCCTTAAGTCGGACATAGGGTACCATTCAAAGTATTGGTCCATGGTGGTTTCCCATTCTAAGTAGACACTTGGTTCATGGGAACGATCAAAGTTTGGGGCCTCTACCTTAACCATCCTTAAGAGAGGGTCATCCGGGTCGTCCCGTGGACGCCTTTCATGAATTTGATGGTGGCGGGGCCTCTCATAGTCATGGTAGGGGTCAAAATCCAATTCTTCCCTATGAATTTCAGCATGTGGATGATGGGCTCTTGGTCCATTGTTCCTTGGGTGGTAATCGTCCCTATGAGGCTCAACATGTGGGAGGTGGACCCTTGGGTTATTGTTCCTTGGGGGGAACTCATTCCTATGTAATTCACCATGTGGAGGATGGGCTCTTGGGTCATTATTCCTTGGATGGGGGTCTTCCCTATGAGGCTCATCATGTGGAGGGTGGATTCTTGGCTCATCGTTCCTTGGGTGAACTCATGCTCTTCTAGCCGAGCAAGTCGAGTGGAAAGGGACTCAAGTTGGGCAAGAATGTTGGTAAGGGCAGCATCTACCCTATTCATTTGGCCTTGGGGTTCCTCTCTAGGAGCTTCTTGGTTAAGTTGAGGATTGGGAGCCATGGGTGGAATCGAAGATGATGGATCGAGTCGGTAACTAGCACCACTACGGGTGGACATGCAAGATAAGGAGAAAATGATGTTGGACACACAATGCAAAGGTCCTAGGACTTAGACTTGATAGAGACCAGTCAAAGACTTGCTCTGATACCAATTGATGTGACACACCCTTGGACTTAAGCAATCAAGCACAATCGCATTCAAACGGGCCGATGTGGGCCACCGCTCTATCGTCGCTCACCCAAGCCTGGGGTGACTTGGCGATGCCAAGTAGAGGATGTGAGGGTTGGGCCCTTGCTGGTAGAGGGCCAGCAAGGCCAAGATTTGATTCCCAAAGGATGTGGAAGCCCAATTCAATGGGACCGACAAAGTGCCAAAGGCACCGGTTACACTCTTCCCCACAGTGATCACTCAAGGCAACGGGGCTTGAGGATCGAGCTCTCACTCTCATGGCCAGCGGAACTAAGAACTAATATTGAAAGATAAGCACAAATGAGAGTAAGGTTTTGGAGCACTTACTCAACCGGTTTGAAAAAACCGGTCCCGCTCGGAGACGAGGGCGAGCGGGGAGGCGGGTGGATCCCCACACGCCGCGTCGGGGTAGCTTGACCTGCCCAAATGATTACAATACTACACCTCTCGCAGGAGGGGGGACCTTGGGGTGGGGGTTAAGTGATATTACAACTAAAACTACCTCCACACAGGGAGGGGCCTTCAGCCGGCCAAGCGGGGAGGGGAACTTGGACTAAAGGTAATGAAAAGATGACGAAGCGAATCTGCCTGCTTTCTGCCATAGGCGACAGGCAGACAGAGTTGAGGGCGCAGAACTTGATAGGGAATTTTTTTGAAGAGGAGACCGGTGGGGAACTCTTCATAACTGGAAATGGAATGCTTCAGAATTTTTTTGTTTTCTTATGGCGCCGATGCTGGTCTGGGTGGAGGCTCGAACAGGGTTGCAGATTCTCAGACTGACAGCTTCAGGTTTACAACAGCAGGAAGAAGTGGATGTCCCGACAGCTCCCGAACTCAGAATCAAGTACCGCCGGAGTTTTTGGAACCGTGGATGAGTCCTCTTCGCAGCAGAACTGACGAGGAAGCCAAACGATGCCGGAGAAGACCAGTGGACTCTGAAAAATGATGATAGGTCGGTGCAGACTGTGGGAAGCAGAACCGCGTACCCGAGGAAGAAAATTGATAACTCTGGCCCATGGACGCCGATCAAAGTTCCGCTTCTTGATTCGGAAAGTAGACAGGACGAGGAACAACTTTACAGAAGAACTCTCTACCTGATTCGTCCGAGGATCATCGTGGCAGAGCTTATACTCCGATTCAGGTGCTCAGCAGGGGCAGCACTGCGCAGTTGTGGGAGAACGGATCTCCCGGGCAGCACCGAGCTCGGATGGGGATGAAACCACCGCCGTTGCGAAGAAGACCGCTAGACACTTCTGTGGATATCTCTTGGGCCTTCAGGTTCGCATGGAGGTGGTCATGGTGGCTGCTGCAAGCTGCTGGTTCACCTGCAACCTCTGGACTGCAAGCTGCAACCTAGGTATAGCTTCCAATGGCTAAGGAAGAAGAAGGAGAGGGACACATATGGTGAGGGGGAGGTGGATGAGGGGTGGTTGGGGATGGTGGGGGAGTTGTGGAGAGTGTCTAGGGGTTGTGGAGGGGCTGGAGAAGGGGGTGGCGCAAGGGTGTGTGTGCTGGTTCAACCAAAGGGGAGGATGAGAGGAGGGTGGAGGGTGAAGTGGAGGATGGAGGGTGGAGGGAAGGAAGGGGGCGAAACTAGCCTAAGGGAGGGGAGAGGGGCGGCCAAAGTAGTGGAGGGAAGGGTTTCAAATTTCAAATGGGTCTTGGGAGGTGGAAGGTTGATGCGGGATGAGACCACGGACGCGACAAGCTCGCGATCGTCCCTTAACGAGGGAAGCGTCGGACGTGCACGGTTGAGAAACTGGTAGTGAGCTAGGGTGGTCGGCTCTCACTTGTGCCCGGATCAGGTCATGGGACGGTCTCGCTCACTCTCTCGTAGCCACGGTGATATGAAATTATAGCGAGCTAGGTCCTAAAACATGCTCTCTAGCAGTGGCATAAACAAGCATATATGGAAATAAGTGAAATGCCAAGCAAGGAGCGAATACGATACCTCCACGCGCTCGGCGTGGGGACGATGGACCCGGCCGAAGTCGTACTCCCGGGACAGTTAATACATAAAGATTACAGCAATGAGTTATAGCCCACTCCACGCAGGGAGGTAAAGGGCGACACAATGGGGTCCGGGAGGACCGATTTCCGGTTGACGGGCGGCTTCTCGCGTAGCTTCGGCCGCACACGTACTCGCGCCTGTGGGGCCCACTTGCTGTCCGGAGGGGCCGTGTGGGACCCGGTGGCACCGCTGTGGTGGTGGATGCCTGGATGAGCGCTCCCTGGAGTGGAGGCGTGTTGGTTCGCCGGCCGGAGGCCGGGCAGCTCCGATCGGCACCGGTCGGAATAACCGGCCACGGATCTGCAACTTCTGGTTTTCAGCGTGCGTCCCGGCGAGAACGGACGCTGCGATCAGCCCCGATGTCGGATCGACACGAAACTGGTGCCATTAGAAAGGTAACTTCAAATACTTCAATCTAGGCTTGAAGATCTGACCTGGATCTGCACGGATCTGGGCATTAATGAATTTACAACTTCCTATTTTACAGTAGCCGAACACTCAGATCTGCAGAGCTATTCTCTGAGAACTGCCTTCGACCGATATGTGAACGTCCGAATTTGAAGTGGTGGTCTTCCGTAAAGTTGTAGTACATCAAGCTAGGAAAACGGAAAAACTGGTTTGGACAAGTTTGGATGTGGCTACGAATTGATAGTAGTTTTGCACTAATAGTGGGTCGGATCTGGAATCTGGCTGACAACACTATAGCTGAGGAAGAACACGAATTTTTAAAAATAGATAGAAGGCTGATCAAAAATTAAGAAAATTTTTGGATGTAGGGGATTATGGACAAAACTCGCAGTGAAATTGGGGGGGTTTGGAAAAATTAAAAAGGTGGTCGAGATGGGAAACTCAGAGCTATTGTCACTGTAGACAGAGACAAAATAGATCTGGGAATGACAAATGAACGAAAATGGAAAATTACTAAATGGAGGAGTTTTGGCGTGAAACTTTAGGTGCAGGTGGGGATTCCAGGTAAGAACACACCCTCAAAATGTCAAATCGATCTGAGCTCATGGCTGACAGAAAGAATTCATGGAAGAGGCTACTGTTGGCTGAAGACAAAATTCTGACGGTGGCTCGATGGCGGCACGAACGGCGGCGGCGGCGGCACCGATGAAGATCAGAGGTTGAGAGGGGGAGATAGAAGGTAGATACACTCTAGAATTGCAAAGGGTCTGAGGGGAGAACTCTAGGAGAGAGGAAGGGGGCGCAATATGCTCCAAGCTTCAACACAATTTTCTGATTTTTTCATTAATTTTCTCATGAAAATACACCTTATATATGCTTCCAACCAAATCCAACCTCAACCCTTGGATCTAAGGATGGGAGATGGAGGGTCTGGATGGCATGCCACAAACACAAAAAAAAAATACATTTAATATACAAGGGGGGGGGGCCTATTGACTATGGGTAGGTAAGGGAGACAATTTGACTTGGTAGGTAGCCTACCATGGAAAAATCACCCCCTTTGTCTACCCATGTGGCAATTGACATTCAACTCATCTAGAAGGCCACCTGGGCTGGTTGACCAGCCCCACATGGTCTAGGTGGACCAATGGGAAAGGGCTGAGGGCCCCCTTGTTGGTCCTACTGGCAAATTAAATAGAAACCCACATAATCTACGGGAGTGACGCATTGGCCGATAAAGCCGTACAATTGCATGTATACTTTCCCGTGGATATAAAAATAAACTAAAGGATATAAATGCAATATGAAAAGTACTTGCTCGGCGTTGATTCCCATCAACTCTCCCCGTGTGGGAGGAACTCGACCCCGTCGAGTAGGGGTAGGGATGCGCGAGTACTCCGGCGGATCCGTCACCGTGCCAAGTAACGCTGGTATGCTCCGCTCCAAGTGATCGTCACCTGCTCATTCCATATATACTCGATATGCGCAAGCTGCCATGGGCTAGAGGTGGACACTCCGGGTGGGGCACTCTCAAAGGGGGAGATGGCGGATCGAAGACTCACTAGGAATCACCGCTGAGTCCCTGTAGGTGACTAG
This sequence comes from Amorphophallus konjac, assembly GCA_022559845.1. Classification (NCBI taxonomy): domain Eukaryota; kingdom Viridiplantae; phylum Streptophyta; class Magnoliopsida; order Alismatales; family Araceae; genus Amorphophallus; species Amorphophallus konjac. The sequence continues at coordinate 137,311,892 of CM040119.1, read as the reverse complement.
ATCCGGGTGTAGATATAGAACCGATCCCATACTCATCGAATGAGTCTACTCGCCTCTTACTCATAAGAGAACGACAACGAGCTTGCACAAGACACATGCAGACAAATAAACGACACACAAACCATGCAAACAAACCACACAAAACAAACCACACAAGGAAAACACACCGACTCATATATGACCCTAGACTAAGGTGGTGACATCAAGCCGACTAAGTGGCGGCATACTGGGTGACGGGTGAGCCATCCAGCTCTCCCCCCAAGGCATAGTACTCATCGGCTAGTGCTTGGTCGGCCTCATAATCGACACACTCAAGCTCAAGAGGTAAGGTATCTCCAACCCCTAGGGCTAGGGTGGCACGGGCGGGGCATTCATTGGGAATGTGGCTAAACCCGTGACAGTGGAAACATTGCACTCGCGACCTACTACTCTCTCCGATAAGAGGGGCCTTACCCTTATTCTCCCGACGGGTAGGGGGCGTAGGTAGCAAGGGTGGAGGTGTAGGCGCCGTGGGCAACAGCGGGGGAAGTGTCGGGGCCAGGGGACGGGCCATGTGTGCTGGGGGACGGGCAACGGGTGCCGGTGGATGGAGTGGAGGTAGATCCCATGGTGGGGGAGGTGGAGGTCTAGGAGTGAAGTGCTCCTGACGGGCGGGCTCCTGAGGATGAGCCATGGGTCCCCTCAGGTATGAACCTAAAGAGCCACGAGAATCACTACGGGGAGGAGCGGGACTCCACCGAGGAATAGACTCGAACTCTCCCTTGAATTGCTCCATCTCGAGAGCAACTTGATATGCATCCTCCAACTTGTCCACCTTACGGCGGAGAAGCTCATACCGTAGGTGCGGGCGTAGACCACGCCGAAACCGGGAGACGGTAAGGGAATCCTCCTTCGTGGCATCACATCGCAAGTAGTATTCATCAAATTCGGTGATGTAATCAGAGACGGACCGATCTCCTTGGGTGAGACTTTGCCACCTCTCTATAAGACGCTGGCGGTAGGAGGTAGGGAGGTACCTCTTCCTAAGCTTCTCCCTCATATCGGTCCATGTATCGTTCGGGGGTTCTTGACGATGAAACAATAGGTTCTCCATGTTCCGCCAATAGGTTTGTGCTTGGCCTAAAAGTTTCATCCTGGCGTACTTGACTTTTCGTTGGTCCGACATCTCGAACCACTCAAAATATCGGTCCATACCAGCCTCCCAATCAAGATAGACCTTTGGGTCTAAGGACCAGTCAAAGGTGGGAGGGTCGGCCCGAACGGTCCGAATGGCCCGTTCATCCATATCTTGGTCATGGGTACGCCGCGTATGGCGGTGGTCACGACCATGTCCCCGTTGCTCATTATCGGACTCATAGTCATGTACCTCGGGGACTTCGTGCCTCCTAACAGCTACCCCTTGAACCCTTGGAGTCGCGGGTTGGTGATCCGGCTCCGGTTGACCTTGGGTAGGTGGGATGGGTGCATGGGTTGGTCCTTTCTCTAGTGCGGCAACTCTCCCGACCAATCTCTGAACAGACTGGTTCGACCCGGCGGCCCTATCCTCTACGACCTTCATCCTCTCTTCTAGGCGGGTGCCTAGGCCATTCACCTGAGTACTCAACCCTTCCATCCTATCCACTCGAGTACTTAACTCATCCATGCACTCACTCAACCCATCCATTTTCCCCACAAGAGTTCGGAACAATGTGGCAACTTCATCGGAACTATAGACTCGGGATTCCGCCATAGGTGGTGGTGGGGGTGAGTATTGAGTACCTCGACGAGTGGGCATGCAAGACACGGAGTAGGAGACACCGACTAAGGCAAATGCACACTACAAGATGATGCACCTAGACGTAACCAAAACTCGGCACGTGGCGGAGTTAATCGATCCGAAGATCACTCGCGCAAGTATACGGCCTTCCCGATAGGCGTAGCCTAACGTTCGGATAACACCTTTTGATATACCGGGTTATTGGGATGCAATGCAAAAGGCACTTTTTTTGTTTGTTTTAAAACAATGATGACCCTAAACACGATTTAGACGTAAATGACTAATGAATGACACTTTTTTTTGACACCCTAGACTCAACTCGCTCTGATACCAAATTGATGCAGGACGAGACCACGGACGCGACAAGCTCGCGATCGTCCCTTAACGAGGGAAGCGTCGGACGTGCACGGTTGAGAAACCTGCAGTGAGCTAGGGTGGTCGGCTCTCACTTGTGCCCGGATCGGGTCACGGGACAGTCTCGCTTACTCTCTCGCAGCCGCGGTGATATGAAATTATAGCGAGCTAGGTCCTAAAACATGCTCTCTAGCAGTGGCATAAACAAGCATATATGGAAATAAGCGACATGCCAAGCAAGGAGCGAATACGATACCTCCACGTGCTCGGCGTGGGGACGACGGACCCGGCCGAAGTCGTACTCCCGGGACAGTTAATACATAAAGATTACAGCAATGAGTTACAGCCCACTCCACGCAGGGACGTAAAGGGTGACATAATTGGGTCCGGGAGGACCGATTTTGGGTTGACGGGCGGCTTCTCGCGTAGCTTTGGCCGCATACGTACTCGCGCCTGTGGGGCCCACTTGCTGTCCGGAGGGGCCGTGTGGAACCCGGTGGCACCGCTGTGGTGGTGGATGCTTGGATGAGCGATCCCTGGAGTGGAGGTGCGCTGGTTCGCCGGCCGGAGGCCGGGTGGCTCCGATCGGCACCGGTCGGAATAACCGGCCACGGATCTACAACTTCTGGTTTTCAGCGCGCGTCCCGACGAGAACGGACGCTGCGATCAGCCCCGATGTCGGATCGACACGAAACTGGCGCCGTTAGAAAGCTAACTTTAAATAATTCAATCTAGGCTTGAAGATCTGGCCTAGATCTGCATGGATTTGGGATTTAATGAATTTACAACTTCCTGTTTTACAGTAGCCGAACACTCAGATCTGCAGGGCTATTCTCTGAGAACTGCCTTCGACCGATATGTGAACGTCCGAATCTGAAGTGGTGGTCTTCAGAAACGTTGTAGGAAATCAAGCTAGGAAAACGGAAAAACTAGTTTGGACAAGTTTGGATGTGGCTACGAATTGATAGTAGTTTTGTACTAACAGTGGGTCGGATCTGGAATCTGGCTAACAACACTGTAGCTGAGGAAGAACACGAATTTTTAAAAATAGATAGAAGGCTGATCAAAAATTAAGAAAATTCGTGGATGTAGGAGATTATGGACAGAACTCCCAGTGAAATTGGGAGGGTTTGGAAAAATTAAAAAGGTGGTCGGAGATGGGAAACTCAGAGCTATTGTCACTGTAGATAGAGACAAAACAGATCTGGGAATGACAAATGAACGAAAATGGAAAATTACTAAATGGAGGAGTTTTGGCGTGAAACTTTAGGTGCAGGTGGGGATTCCAGGTAAGAACACACCCTCAAAATGTCAAATTGATCTGAGCTCATGACCGACAGCAAGAACTCATGGAAGAGGCTGCTGTTGGCTGAAGACAGAATTCTGACGGTGGCTCGATGGCGGCTTGATGGCGGCACGAACGGCGGCGGCGGCGGCACCGATGTAGATCAGAGGTTGAGAGGGGGAGATAGAAGGTAGATACACTCTAGAATTGCAAAGGGTCTGAGGGTAGAACTCCAGGAGAGAGGAAGGGGGCGCAATATGCTCCAAGCTTCAACACAATTTTCTGATTTTTTCATTAATTTTCTCATGAAAATACACCTTATATATGCTTCCAACCAAATCCAACCTCAACCCTTGGATCTAAGGATGGGAGATGGTGGGTCTGGATGGCATGCCACAAACACAAAAAAAAAATACATTTAATATACAAGGGGGGGGGGCAGCCTATTGACTATGGGTAGGTAAGGGAGACAATTTGACTTGGTAGGTAGCCTACCATGGAAAAATCACCCCCTTTGTCTACCCATGTGGCAATTGACATTCAACTCATCTAGAAGGCCACCTAGGTTGGATGACCAGCCCCACATGGTCTAGGTGGACCAATGGGAAAGGGCTGAGGGCTCCCCTGCTGGTCCTACTGGTAAATTACATAGAAACCCACACAATCTACGAGAGTGACGCATTGGCCGATAAAGCCGTACAATTGCGCGTATACTTTCCTGTGGATAAAAAAATAAACTAAAGGATATAAATGCAATATGAAAAGTACTTGCTCGGCGTCGATTCCCATCAAAAGTTGCATGGGGAAGAAGGAAAAATGTGTTGGAAAGAGGTGGGGGTGGTTGGTGGTTGGAGGGTGGGGTGGGGATTGGGGGTTCCCTCTTGGAACTAGGGGGAAGTGAGTAAAGAGGGTGGTGAGAAGTGGGGAGGTCTTAATGGGGTAGGTGGGAGGGTACAGGTGATTGGGAGGTGGAGGAGAGAGAGAGGGGGGCGAACTATGGAGAGAGAAAGTGAGAGAGGGAGAGAGAGAGAGAAGGTTGGGTGGGGGATTCTCTCCCCTAGGGTTTCTCACCCAATATTGGATTCACTCCACTAGAACTAAATAATGTGAACTCTCAAATGGAAATTTTGCATTGATTCATCAGTCCAAAATGAAGGGAATGGGGCCCTATATATAGTCAACCCACATTTTACAATAAGACCCTGACAAAAGACTCAATGACAAATAACCGAGGGGGTAGGGGGGTGCACTTGGGCCAAACCCAATGAATTGGGCCCAATAACTAACTAAACAATATAATGACACTCAAACTTAGGGAAATAAACACAAGACCTAGGGACATGACTCAAGTAAAATGAAAATTACATCAAATGACTCAAATAGAAAGCACAAAAAGGATAATTGGGCCTTTATAGAGAGAGGCTCGAACTCAAATGATGCCGGAGTGTGAGGAAGACCCGAGCCAAAGGGAGTCACAGGTGATGCCTCCATCACTTGGACCCCCATGGCCTGGAGGATTCACCCTGGGCCGCCCCCTTGCCCTTATCTCTAGTTTGGGAGCGACCCGTGGGAGCAGCCGAGTCATCGCCAAGCTCGATCACCTCTGCGACCTCCTTCAAAGCCTCCCGCCTGGTGTCTGCACGAAGAAGAAGACATATTCATGAAAAGAAAAATGATCCCAACATCCAAAGGAGAACCTAGTTTGTGGCACCTGAGCCCGACGGATGCAGCCGCGTAAGAAGACACCGCTCGATATTCTCTGGAGTAACCAGCTCTTCGGTGGATTGGCGGTGCTTCAGTAAGATGACCGCATATTTCTCCACATATGGAGGAAACTCATCCTGCCTGTGAGGGATATTTGGGTAGAAATTTGGGATTACTAGACACCTCCAGGTTTCCTCTACTGAACAAATCCCCACCCAGAAGAATTAACTTTTCCACCCCTTATGTGAGGAATCCTTCGCCGCCAAGGAGATGCAGCTCCTGTTCCGCCTCGCCTAGATGAAATAGAAACCCTTCCCGACCGAAGGATGTGCTTTCAACTCAAAGAAATAGTGAAAGAGGTCCAAGGAAGGAGGAACTCCGCACTGGCGGCAGAGAATGCAGAAGGCGGAAAGGAGAAGATAAGAGTTGGCTACCAACTGAATGGGCGCCAACAGGAAAAAATTGAAAAGTTGAAGAATGAAAGGTTCGAAGGGAAGGTGGAACCCACCCTTCCATGACAGAAGGAAGGTACAGATGTGGCCCGTACGAGAGTCCCTCGTCTCGTGGGGGGAAGCCGCGACAAAGCGGAACTTGCGGGGCAGGCGATACTGGTGCTCCAGCCTTCTCACATCCGCCTTCCCCAGTTCACTGCAGTTTGGAACCGGCGCCTTCACCACTGGCTCATCCACCCACTCCTCTGCATCCGAACGCTGGTCCGCCATGGAGACCGGAGAAGAGTTTGAGGAAAGGCGATCTCGGGACCCCGAAGATTCTGGGAGAGGAGGAAGCCGCCAGACTACCTCCGCAGTTATCTCTGCCAACTCCACGAATGCCGCTTCAAGCCTCTGCTCTTCCATCGTGCCCTCACGATGCATCGAAGAGCCCAAAAGCAAGAACGGAGGAGAGCCAAAACCCTAAAGATGGAGGAAGTCTGGAAAGACAGCAAGCGCCCAACGCCTATATCCCCACGCGGGAGGCGGTGCGTCGTTCCGACCTCCGAGAAAAGGGGGCCCCTTCAGTTCAAATCCGTCAGGATCATCATTATTATGGGCCCAGGTGACCACGGCACGTGGCTTCCTAACACCGCCAGATCTTCACCCACCTGAGCCACGCTGGTCTAAAACCCCAATAGCTACTCTTCCGAGCTTACTAAAGCTCGGGAGTAGGAGGGGGACAAGTGGAGAGGGAGATTTCTGAATCCCATCTAAGAGCAGCCAAACTAGGTCCATCAGGACCAAACGAGGCTCAGCTCATCCAAGTGACAGCCCCATAAGGCCCAATTAGGCTAAAAAGCCCAATAAGATCACTCGGGATCTCATCCTTCCTCGGCGGCCCTTAGGCTCGGAAGGCCCGAGCGACGGTCAGAACGGAGGAAGACCCATGCCCGAGTTATTCCCTCATCGGGATAGAGGCAAGCGCTCAGCGCCCACTCCAACCTATCTTCATCCGAGCTATGCCTATCGCCCGGACAGGGTTGGCGCCTTTTATGCTCAGACCGACCGACGACTACTTCTCCACACAACCGTTGAGAGCCCTTTATGAGTAGGAGTTTATGAGGATAAGAGATGCATGATACCTCAAGACTATGAAGATCTCAGGATGAGAACGTAAAGATCCCACGATGAGGACGTAACTCCCGCCTGAAACTCCTCAGCTTACAGGACTCATAAGGTGAGCACACTATATGAACCAGGGACTCCCTCCAGTGAAGGGTAAGGGCAATAGACGCCTAAAATCTCCTGAGCAGGAACCACTTCACCACCTTGGTGAAGGGGGATCTCATGCACCTCTTTCTACCTCCCTCCCTATCTTCCACCATTGCTCTACTGACTTAGGCATTAGAGATTTTTTCCTAGGGAATCTCCCCTGGACCCCCTGATCCGTTTCCTGATGGGATCGTCGATTCGAGATTCAAGATTCGAGGTCGAACCTTTTCCAAGTGGAGGTGTTTGATGAGAACGTGACGACTACGCAAAGGAGGGCAACAAACCATTAACAATAGTTATTTGCGTTTAAGTAGTCTTATGGGTATCGGGCTACCTTGGTGGGCCTCGTATGTGTGTTTTTCTTTAAGATATATGTCTAAAGCCATCATGTAAGAGTCTTTTCTATTTGTCTTTTAGTCTCCCACCAGAGGTATGATGAGTAAAGGATAGGTGTCAGGTGTTAGGTGTCGGTTCAAGTTTAATGAGTGGTCTGTTGGTCTTCTCATGATGGAGTATATAAGAGTCTGTAACTGACGTTGCAAAGAATATACAATAAAGACTTGAATATCTAGCTTTGCTATGAGTGCTCTTCCAAATTTTTGGAACCCCACCCCTTGGGTGAGATGCCCAAGACCCAAACCCACCCCCCTCCATGGAGGAAGTTTGTGAAGCTCTGGTTGCACCGGCTCTACGATGGAGTCGGGCGAGAGGCCCCCAATCAAAGCTTGACGTTCTTCCATCGCCGCCAACCACCACCAAGGAGAGAGGATGCCCAGCTGCGTCGGCCCAAAGACGGGGTCGGGTGGAGGCCCCAGCTGAGCCCCTTTCCTCCTTGGATCGCTCTCCAGCACAACTGTCCACCATCGTTCCACCTCCTCCAACAACACTGCGACTTCCCCACCTCCTCTTCATCTTCTTCCTCTGCTAATCTCCCTGAACCAAAGTTAGTTCTCCCCTAACCCCAACATCGTCCCTCTCTTCCTCTCCACTACCCACACAATCCCTTCACCACCACCCTCATGTAACCTACCCCCCCCTTTCCCAGCCTTCACTCCCCTAGCCCTCCTACTATCTTGCAGAGACGCCACGCTCTCTCCTCTCCATGCACCTTCCCGTTCTCTAAACCTCTAGCTTCTCTCCCTACTCCCTTTCACTTTCTCTCTCTAACCTGCACCGGACCAAAGGGCCTTCCCCTGCTTGCCTCGCTTCCTATTATAGTCCCTCCTGCTCCCTCTCCTCCCCCCCTTCACACATGCGCCCACAGTTGGGTTCACGACCTCCCTCCCCGCCGTTGCCTCACCCTTTCTCTCTCTAACCCTACACACGCACACCCCCACATCACGTAAAACGCAGCTCGCCACCACCATGCACCCTGCCCATGCTCCCCTTGCCAACTGAATCCCGCCCCACCGTTAGGCACCCTCGCCTATGCCATGCACGCAACCATGTGTTTGCCCTTCCAGCATCGAAGCCATGCAACACCAACCCTCTCTCACACCTGCACACACCCGATGCTACTCCTGCGTGTGGCCCTCTACATGCTACACCTCCACTTTCCCCCTGCAGTCATCGACCATACCTTACCACCCTCCACCTACCACAAGCAAGCCCGCCACCGTCCGCGCTGGCCCCACTCGGCACCGCCATGCACTCTGCTCGCCATCGCCGAACCCCACCCAACTCTACAGCGGCAAGGAGGAGCTCACACCATCAAGCACCATTGCACCCAGCCATGTAGCTTCCCAGCACGAGAGCTCGCTGGCGACGTCATCAGCAGCTCCGAGCGCCCACATGCCATGGTCCCCCTCCGAGCATGGCGAGCACGCTTCCTGCCGAGTAGGGCGAGAACTCGGCGTCCGAGCATGGTCAGCACGGCAACTGGCCAAGCACCCCGCTTCTGAGCACACCGTCGAGCATGGCACCGACCAACTCTGAGCATACCGAGCCTTCCGCCCGCCCCCTTTCCAAGCACGTCGACCCTCCCGAGCATGCGTGGGCGTGCACCTCCGCCTCACTGCGATCCGGGTCATCTGTATGGCAGGAGCTAGTGGACCAACGAGCACGGCAAGCACGTGTTTCTCCCCTCCGAGCGTGGCATGGAGCGTGACCCCGCATCCGAGCTTGGTGCCTTTCCCTCCCATGTCAACGAGCCGAGCACGCCAGCAAGCCGCGTGCACCTTCCCTCTCATTACCTCATCTCTCATCACCCTCTCATCCTCTCCCCTCTCTCTCTACGGGAAACTATTTAAAAATGGAGAGTCCCACTCGTCCCCTCTATTCTCTCTCTACACACCTCTCTCTCCCGTCCCACTCTCACTTTCTCTCTCTCTCATTCTCTATCTCTCTCTCTTCTGTTGTTGTAACTGTGAGTAATATATATATATATATATATATATATATATATAGGAAAGCACAGCCCCTCTCTCTCTCTATATATATATATATATATATATATATAGGAAAGCACAGCCCCTCCTTCGTGGTTTCTCTCTTTCTCACTCTATCATTTGTCTCCCCTTCCCCTCTCCCACTCCCTCATTTTCTTTAGCCACCGTATTAACCCAACAAAACAAATGATAGAAAAAAAAGGTGTAAAGAAAGCAAGTACGTGAGGTGCATGTGCATGGCCTCACGTCACCCTCTCATCCTCTATATCTATCTTTATATCTCTATCGTTACGTCCTTTTGAGAGTGAAAAAAAAACGACAGAAAGAGGTGGTGGAGAAGGTTAAAAAAAATGAAAAGAAAAAGAAAATGGGGTGATGAATTTTGAGAGGTTCAGGAAAGAAAAGGAAATAGAAAAATAAAGATTAAAAATGAAAAGAAAAGAGAAGGGAGAAAATGAAGGGAAAAGAAAAATTCAAACCCGGATGCTTTCATCTCACATCATTTCCCCTTCTCTATAGTTCACTATTCGGTGATCATTCTCCCAGCTCAGGAGCCACGCGAGATCACGCCTCTTCAACTACCAATATGTATATCTTGAATTCTGCACCGGTGTTTGATGGTTGCAATTTTGATTTGTGGTTAGGTAAAATATGTAGTCTTGTCAACTCATATGACCCAAAGCTATGGAAGCTTATTTCACATGGTCCATATGAATTGCCTAAGGATGAAAGTGTCTGGACTGCAAATTAAAAGCTTAAACATGATCAAAATTATTTAGTTTTAAAGTTGTTTACTGCCGCAGTTGATTCTAATCACATTCCATTTGTCTCTCATTGCAGATCCGCAAAGGATATTGTGGATGGCTTAGCCAGCTTCAAGGAAGAGCATAAAGACAGATGTCTTGTGATAGGAACGAGTGGTCAAGGAAGTGATCAGCAAAGTGGATCAAGTTCAAAGGTAAATTTTGATTCTGATAATGAAGATGAATTTAGCTATGAAGATTTGTTGATTGCATATGATGATCTTATTGATAAATACAAGAAGGTAAAATCTGAAAACAAAAAATTGAAAAAGAATGCCGAACAAAATAATTGTAATTCCTCTTGTAAAAAATGCTCACATCTAAAGGAATTGATTGAGGCTCATGTGTTCGACATTGAATTTCATAAAGATCAAATTTTCTTCTTAAGAAATGAAAACAAGGAGATGACTATTAAGCTAAATTCAATGGCCGATGATTAAACCTTGATAAATGAACTCATTCATGATGAAAAGCTTGTAAAAGAAAATGAGAAACTGAAGGAATTGAACAAAGCCATTTCTGAAAGATTGTTGGTTTTAGAAAAAGGAAAATTTGTGGTTTTGGATGAGAGTAAAGATGTGAATGAACTAAGAAAAGAAGTCAAATGTCTTAGGAAAGCCAATGCCATGTTAAATGTCAATCTTGCCTCCTATGAAGAAGAACTTACCAACACCCAACTGCACATCACATCTTTAGAAACTGAAATCCAGGACTTGCATAATTCATTATCTAGATTTGTGGATGGTCAAAATAACCTGGACAAACTGTTGGACATGAAAGTGAATTTTCCAAGGTAAGGGTTGGGGTTCAATCCTATGAACAAAAAGAAATTTGAAAGCAAGCTACACACTTCTTTTGTTCACACTACATGTACACCTAGCACCTCTAAATCTGACTCCCAACAACCCATTGTAACAAGAACCCAATCAAATCTGAAAAACAGTGTGAATGTCCAAAAGATTCAAAAAGAAAACAAAAATCATGAAATCAATTTGCATGCTAAAAATATTCATGTGAAACCCCATGCATCCAAGAAAAGAAATATTTTTTGTATCTATTGTGGAAAACTTGGACACATGATGCATGATTATTTCATTATGAAAAGTGATGATTTGAGAGCATGTCGAAACCAAGCTGTTTTGAATAATGTAAAGCAATCATTTACCAGAAAACCCTCAATGCGCTGTAATCACTGTGGTAAAAGAGGTCATACAATTTCACATTGCTAGTTACTAATGAATAAAAAGAGTTTTCACTCAACACATCATGCTCACATACACAAACTAGTAGAGCCAATGAGATAGAAAAATGTAATGTCACGTGTTTTCTCCAATCATTCTGGCAAATCTGAGAATATTAAGCATGATCACCTTCTAAAGAAAAATGATGATTTGAATGCTGTGAAAAATTAGAAATCACATGTCTATGTTGCTACTAACCCACAAGGACCCAAGATGGTTTGGGTACCTAAAAATGCAAATTGAGAAATCTGTTTTGCAGGTGTTGTACCTAGACTATTTCCCAGCCAAAACGACAAGGAATAAGGGTTTGGGCACTTCCCCGAACACCCTCAAGGCACGGGCTACCTAGCCCTTTCTACAACCCTAAAGGTCCCTACAAGGGCCCCGATCAACTCACCGTAACGCGCGGCGGCACGAACAAGTGTTCGGGGTCAATCCCGGCCACTCTCATACGGGCTTTGCCCGCGTTCTATATGGCTGCCCGGGATCACCTGGGGGCGCCCCAATGTTAAGCCACGCCACGTGGCATCCAGCAAAAGAGTCACGGGCCCACTCCAAGACTCTTCATTCAACCCTCCAAGGTCAAAGGGAGACCCGAGCAAGTCAACCACAGGCTTTGGAGGCCCGCAACATGTACGTACGTCTCACACATGGGTGTTCGGCATTTTTCTGAACACCTTGTGGGTGCATATATTTTAACCCTTCTACACAAGGCCACGGGCCAGCCCGTGGTTCCAGTACACCAGTTGGGTCCTACAATGACCCCCCAGCAAATCGGGGCCACCCCCGACCCTCAGACACGTGGCAACAAGCCACCGAACTTAGCTCTCGGACCAACCTGAGGCTACCCTACCAACCCGCCGTACAACATGGCACACAGAATGAGGCAAGGCCCATGGGCCCAAAACGCCTCCTTCCAACCCCTAAAGATTTCTACCCTTGGCCTTGGGCCAAATCCAAGGCCCGTCGGCCGCTTACACGGCTCGTTCGGCAACTCGGGGTGTGTCGAGTATTTCCCCGAACACCTTGCGAGCGGCTACTCCGACTCAAAGAACAACGGCTCTACGGGCCCATTCCGACCTCCCGGAGTTCAAAGTCCATCAAAGGACATCCTCGGACAACACAAGAAGACCCCCGGGGCCAGTTTGCCCCGGGGCATGGCCGCGCGCCCCAGGGAGGGTGAACTACCTGGGGGCTACACCCCTCCCTCCAGCACGGTGGTCCCATGACCCCACTCAGCCCCGGTTCGCTCAATTACAGCCACACGATGCGGTTCGTGTGCCGTACCAGTTCGAGGGATCAAAGCGCGGACGTGGAAGCGCAAAGCGACAAGTCTCCACAAGCCGCCACGTATCCTTCACCCACTTGTCCTTTTCTTTCTTAGTTAAATTAGGAAGAAAAAATGGCCAAAAATCACATTTTATAGGGTGGGGACCAGCCCCCCTCTCTCTCCTTGCGAACCCGCCTAAACCCCCCCTGGGGGGGGGGGGTTTAGGCGGACCAGCCAGGGCCCCCTGGCTGGTCCGCGTAAACCCCTTTCCCTCTCTCTCTCAGCCCGTAACCCAAGCACTATTCCATTGGGTTTATGCAGACCAGTTCACCCCCCCTGGCTGGTCCACGTAAACCCCTTGTGACCCTTCATCTTCCCCTATAAATACCCCTTAGGATCTCAAGGGGTGGGGCATCAATCCAATACAAGGCATCCAACAATACGCAAGATCGTCCGGCACCCGGCAAGCACAAGACTTCGAGCGCGGAGCAAAGGAGAATTGTGTGTGGGTGACTTGTTTGGCGGTCTACTATGCCGGGGGTATGTCGTTCGCACTCCCCTCACGCCGTATGTAGCCGTCACACACGTGTCGACACCCACCGTATGTGAGACGTTGTGATATGAGCGGACGTCGCCTCATGCCGGGATTCCCCCTCGCACGCCCGTCGGTCACAACCACACGTGTGCCATGACGCCATGCTCACTCGCAGTCACGAGGCCACGTCCGACCGCTCAACTCGAGTCGCGATCGACCCTCGCCCAGATACCAAATCGACGTATCCCCCAGTTATCCAGTCACAGGCCCGCATTCGGCACCATGGCTATGGCCCAAGCCACGGGAGGACCCCTCTGTAAAACGCGCATATGTGCATCTATCACGCATCGACTCGGAGACCGACCTACACATCGGAATTGTCCCGCGGCATGCGCCAGTTGTACTTTGGCCGTTATGGCTTTCCTGTAAAGAAATATACCTCTCAGCACAACATTGCCAATTAGACGAGTGCTCTCGCACCTGCGTCCCAACCTTCAACCTTCTATCCACATTCCTTGGCATCCGTGCCTAACACTCCAACCCCAGTAAACACCCCTTGGTCCAACACGCACCCCTAGCTGCTGAACGCCCCCAGCCCTCCACCCATGGCTTCAGACACATATACATACTTTTCTTCAGCATGGAACGAAGGTATTCGGATTCCATCCGATGTAAATAAACACCGGTTGCTTGCGACCGGTGGGGAAATACGTCCTGTACACGATTCCCTCAATCACCTACGCACTTGCACCCATGGAACCTCTTCTCTCCGCGTGTCGCCCGATCGCCCGAGCCCACGTGCCGCGCCCTGGTGGCGCTTCCCCTGTTAAACCTTTGTTCCATGAGTGATTGTCGAGAGATCGACTGGCATGCCCGCACCTTGTCCGGTTAACCATTATTCTGACATTTCCGTGCCATTCGACCCTTTTCGACTTTCCATAAAAAGGAGAGTGCCTGGTACCACCGTGAGAGGCATGTACCCGTGAGGAGGATACCCGAGATACATCAAACTCCCGTATTCCTCTTCCCCGCTGTATCCCTTCCTTAACCCCGGTTAACCAGCATAAAAACACGCGCAATAGAGAGGATGGCACGCCCGGTGGGACATCTCCCGCCTTCCTTCTTTTTGCTGAAGAAAAGTCTGTGCCAGCCCTGAAGCCCGGTGCCCTTTCCCTGTCCTTCTTTTTCGCATTCTCCAGAAGCTTTCGGTCTACGTTCCGATCGTCGGGCCGCGCTCGGCGACCGTCAACGACCTCTGCCTCTTCAATATTCTGGTAACCATGGCGGCCGTCACCTACGGTCCCAACGTCATCGCCACCCACGCTCGGGTGGGCTACTTGGCGACGCCGATCACTTTCGGCAACTTCGCCCCGGTTATCGGATCGCCCTACTTTCTTGGTGTGATCCCTGTGGCTGCCTCTCAGCCAACTCCAGTCTCTCCAGTGGCCCTTGTGGCCAACGCGCCATGCACATCTCCAGCTCCAGTGTCCCGCCCGAGTGCCGGTGCCGGACTACCACTGGAGGCCCCTACAGGGACCCCAGATCAACGCCGGCCCGGGTGAACATCAGCTCCCGAGGCCAGCCTTACCTGATCTCCAACACTGGCCCCGCGCCCCGGACTTCTGTCACCATCCCAGCATCTTCCTCGGGTCCTCGACCCTGAGCCGCAGCCAAGCCGTCACCTAACACGGGATCCCTGCCCCGGGTCCACGGCTTCCCAGCATCTTCCTCGGGTCCTCAACCCCGAGCCCCAACAAAGCCGGCACCCAACACGGGCTTTCAGCCCCGGGTTTACAGCTTCCCAGCATCTACATCGGGTCTCCAACCCCGAATCCCGGCAAGGCCGACACTCGACGCGGGCTCACAGCCCCGAGTTCACGTCTCTCCGGTAGTGCACTTGGGACCCTAGTCCCGAGCTCCAGTCAAGTCGACTCTCCCCTTGGGTCTCCCACCAAGAGGGAAACTCTCCTCAGCACCTTCCTCGGGCATCCCAACCCGAGCCCAGACTACGTCGGCACCTACCCCGGGTCGACATCGGCGCTCCAAGACTTCCAAAGGCCTCGCCTTCTGGTGCAAGAGTGCCATCTCGAGCATCAGCGACACTCCTATCGGCTCGGGCAAAGGCTTACACCCTAGTCACCCAGCCATCGAGTCCCGGTGCGGGTTACTTACCCCGGGGCCGATCCCAGCACCTCGGACTCATGGCTTCATGTTGCCAGTCGTTCCGGGCCATGTTTTCTCGGTCTACCATCTTGGGGCGAAGTCTTCTTCAGCGCCTCAGAAGAAGAGTCTGCGACTCACTGCCGCAACCAGCAATTTCTGTAAGACGGTCCTTGTCGGTGACTTGCGGATCCATCTCGACGGGGGTGAACCAATTATGCCCCAAGGATGGACCGTTCCCACCATTCCCACTTCCAATCATTTTGACCTCTTGCGTCAAACACGAGAGGATGGGGCGAACATCAAAGGAGTGGGTTCCCCGGTGGCAGTTCGGGGGCACCCCCGCAGCCAGGCACATAGCCTCCCAAGGCAGCTCGTCGAAAAAGTGGCGACAAGGGAGATCAGCAATCAGACCTAAGAAGATTCTGGGTCACCCCAGAAGAAGCTCAAGCTGTTCGAAGGGCAGGTATCATCAACCCCCTGCGAGCACTCTGACACGGCATCAGACGGGATGGGGCGGGTCTCACAGCAGCATCGTCTGACGATGCCTAGTCGTCCAATGTCCCCCGCGCAAGCAAGCGGAGGCAAAGGCGAGCCCGTCCTCGGGCCATCCAACAACTGGTCCAGGGTTCTCCTCCAACCAACGCCGGGAGTGAGCCCCCTCCGCAACTCATCTCGGTCTTTGACAGACTAGGGACGCCTGTCCGCCCCGAGCGACACCCACGAAGGAAGCGGACGGCCCTGTTTATCAATGATGCGGTTCGAGTGTTCGCGTGCTACACCACCGGACACCAGCCAGACACCCAGTCTGACGACTTGAACCAGCCTCTATCTCACTTTAGGAGGCCACGCCATCCGGCTCCGCCGCCTCCCCCAACAGGTCATATCGGCACTTCTGCCGGACCGCAAGCGTCGGAACGCGCAGAAGAGGTCCCGACAGAAGACCGCGACCTTCCTATCAATGCAGAGCCGGTCAACAATGACACTCCTATGAATGAGGTCCAGGAAGTGACCCTCGACACCCTGATGAAGGAGAATCAGCATCTGAAGGCTCTCCTATAGGACCTTCTCCAAGAATGAGACCTTCACCCTCAGCAACCTGCTGGGCCTCATGTCACGCCCCAAGCCTTTATTACAGCGAAAGACTAACTCAGGGAGCGCGGATTGGCGATATGGTAAGCCTCTTGCAAGCAAGAATGATCAGAGCGCAAGACAATCACACACATAAATGTAATTGCACAATATTTACTCAAACTCCAACTTTATTTCATAATAATCAAGTATTCAAATACAACCACTAATTCAACTTATTCCAATCTATCAGACTTAAGAAATAGGAAAATTACATAGACTCAATCTAAATAATATAGACCTTCCTATGTCTTAACTCTCATCTTGACAATACTTTCATTCGATCTCGGACCCGCTACTTGTATAACCCGAATCTGAATTCGAATCACTTCCATCTCCTGAAAAGATTAGAAATATATATTGAGCACACTTGCCCAGTAGGTATCTTCGCATCAACATGAAGGCACTATTAAAGTAATTAATAATTTAGCTCTAAAGAATAAGGTAAAAATCATGCGAATGCAATCAATCACGCGATTAAACTAAAGTAACAAGACGATCAAGTAAGTTAGAATGAGAGCAAGTACGAACTAGCAAGAATGTAACAAGAACATGATATTGGCCTTTGATGAATAAGAATGTATCGAGAATGTACTAGCAAGCCACATAATCATCACTCTAGTATCTTTTGTTGATGAGCAAGTACTTAGTGAATTTTTGTGGAATATCAAGCAAGAAAGTCATGTACAAGAATGTCATGTCATGCCGTATTGTGAATTTTCACTTATTTATAGAGAAAGTATGCCCAACGCAATGCGACACTAGTAGCATCATACTCCATGGTTTATAATAGTATGTTTCCGACAATCAGCCGAGGGGACTAACATAGAGCCCTTGAACACAATCAGTGCTCAATCACATCTTCGAGTATAAATCAATCTTTTTCCACGCATGTAACAATAAAGTATGGCCAAGAATGTAATAAGTTCAATAAGCTTATGATAACAATAATTCAATGAATGAATGCTTTAATAAGAATCATTTGAAATCAAGAATGACTTAAGCAAGGTTATGCTTATGGAAATAAATCGGCAGCATAACGGTACATTCTTTATTTTCCATTCATTATTTTAGGTTTCTTGATCAATATGATAAGTTCTAGATCATCAATAGTCCATCTAGAAACCTTGGAATATCAACCCTTGGTCCACCTTGGGTTAAAATACTCAAGCAGTGTGACGGTCGTGTACTGGGCCGTTACATGATGTGACGCTCCAGTATTGGGCCGTTACATTAGTCTGAATCCAGAACCAAGAAATCGGACTCAGTTGAATGTGACGGTCATATATTGGGCCGTTACTTGTGCCTGACGGTCCAACATAGAGCCGTTACATTACTGATAACCAAAAATATCGATAGTGTAATCTAATCAATGGGCTTTAATGGTACAACTAACTCAACGTCCAAGTGGGAATGCCAGGCTCGCAGAGAATTACGGAGGCCTTGAAATGAGATTTCCTAGTCCATTAGAAGGAATATCCAATAGAGAGGTCCTCATGTCCAAGAATAATATTCCTATAGTGCAATGTGAACTAATGGACAACATACCGGAATATGCGCCATATACTTAAAGAAATGACTCTATTGATAAAGAGAACGTGTAACGATGTGAAACCATGAGAAAACTCCGTCAATACAACATTTGGAAAATCATGATTTAAATACAAAACTATAGAATTTTGACACATGAAATTAACATAACTTAAAATAACCGAAGACACATTAATCATACAATTTGATTATGAATCAGTAACTAAACTTGAAGTCATGATAACAGGTCTAACTTACCTATCTAAGCTTATTTATAAGTAAACTTAACTGGTTATTATTCTACCTTGGGCTGGCAGAACAAAGGGGTCTGACGGTCTAGGATAGGCGCGTTACAGTGCTTGTGACAGTTTATCGAGGGGCCATTATAGTGGTGTAACGCTCCTGCTAGGGTGCGTTAGAGACAATAGAACAATAAAACACAACAGGGTGTGACGGTCTATCGTAAGGCTGTTACATTCATGTGACAGTCTTACGTTGGTGCGTTAGAGAATCTGTTGGCAGTAAACTAAGTAAAGGTTTATGAAAACATAAGATGCCTGGAAATCAAAATACTACCACTGTCCTAGTCATGATAATGAAGTATAGGCCAACTATATGCATGGGTTTAGTGAATAGACATGATAATATCTTTCAATTTCCAGTTAGGGCTAAGAGATGCATGAATGTATAGAACTATTAGATCATGGAATTCTTAGTCTAGAATGCATGAAATCAATCACAACCAGAGGACTTTTATTCCTAACAAGTTATTTTTGCCAATCATGAGATAACCTACCTCTTCTAAAACCTTTAAACTTCGAATTTGATGCTAGGTGCTACCCTTAGTCCCTTGTACTTCTTGTGATAAATCAACAACTTCAATCTGCTCTATTTCCTCAGCCTCTTGACCTAAGGATGTGAAATTTTGAGGGTAAGAAGATGAAACTATTGGGAACAAAAAGTTCTAAAGGATTGAACTCTAATTACCTCGTTTAGACGTCCTAATCCTTGGATCTTCAGGGAACTTGCGTTCAGATTCCTGGGTTGCTAAGGTTGAATCAACAACTTTGGAAGCTTCTATCTCCTTGGTTGCTTGATCTCCTAGCACGAAATTTGGAGAGATATTAGTCTAATGTATTATAAACAAAAAGTCGTAAGGAACTTACCAGAAATTATGACTCCTTACCTTGATTCTTCAAGAGTCAAAAGTAAGGGTCGCTCAGTTCAGAACTAGGTCCTATTTATAGGGTTTTGAAGATTAGATCGATTCTAGAGTCCTTAATTTGCCAGAACCTAATCCCTAAGAGTCCTTAGTAATGTTATAAGCTCTCCCAAGTCGATCTCTTGTAAATAAGATCCCAAAGTTCTAATCTTTTTGCTCGTTCTTCCTTTCACGGAACTAACAGAGTGTAACACATCCAGCCTGGGGCGTTACAGGGCTATGATGGTCGCCCGATAGACAGTTACATTCAATGTGTATAGAGTTTCAATTTCATAAAACTCTTTTATTCGTTTATCCACATAATTATCTTATATAAATAGTATTTATCCTTAAAATATGTAAATAAGCTAATTACCCTTCTAGAATATGGGCCAAACTTGATGGGCTTGGTCCAGTAACCTTTTGGATTATCTTTAAATAGGCTAGGTTAATTATTTAACCTAATTGGGCCTTATAATGACTTATTGATCTAATATTCTACTTATTAATTTATTTAGGCCTTTATAAATTCTAGAAAATAATTAAATATTCCTAAAATAATTTATAAAAATTCTGGGGTCTTACATCCTCCCCCACTTAAGATAATTTGGTCCCCAAATTTAATATATGGATTTCGGAGAGTGCACTTACAGTTAAATAATTCTGGAAATCTTTTCCGCATGGCTGCTTCGGTTTCCCAAGTTACTTCATATGGCCATGTTTTCTTCCATTGAATCTTGACCATAGGAATAACTTTATTCCTTAGTTGACGCACTTCCCGTTCCAGAATCTTTATTGGCTTTTGTTCAAACATCATATCCTTCTGAATCTCCAGATTGTCATAAGTGATAATATGGTTTGGATCATATACATACTTCTTCAGCATAGAGACGTGAAATACGTCATGAACTCCTGCTAATTATGGAGGTAAAGCCAGTTTGTAAGCCACTTCACCAATCCGTTCAAGAATTTCAAATGGACCAATAAATCTTGGAGTTAGCTTTCCTTTAATGCCAAATCTTCAATTACCACGACCTGGAGAAACCTTTAAATATACATGATCTCCTACCTGAAACTCCAAGTCACATCTTCGATTGTTAGCATAAGACTTTTGCCTATCTTGTGCTATTTTCATTCTTTCTTGAATGAGCTTGATCTTCTCTGTAGAATCCCTAATGAGATCGGGGCCTAGAAATTGCTTTTCCCCTATTTCATTCCAACATATTGGTGATCGAAAACTTTTTCCATATAAGGCTTCAAAAGGTGTCATTCGTATGCTAGCCTGATAGCTATTGTTATATGCAAACTCTACTAGAGGCAAGTGATCATACCAACTACCTCCAAAGTCGATAGCACAAGCCCTGAGCATTTCTTCTACTACCTGATTCGTTCTTTCCGTTTGACCATCTGTTTGTGGATGAAAAGCTGTGCTGAAATTCAATCTAGTCCCTAGTGAATGTTGTAGACCGTTCCAGAATTATGATGTGAATCAAGGATCCTATCAGATATAATAGTGACTGGGACACCATGTAGTTTGACAATCTCCTTTATGTATAATGCTGCTAGAATATCCACAGACCATCGACTCTTTATTGGTATGAAGTGTGCGGATTTAGTCAATCGGTCTATGATTACCCATATTCCATCATGTCCACCTCTTGTCTTAGGTAAACCCATAATAAAGTTCATCCCTATACTCTCCCATTTCTATTCGGGAATACTCAAGGGGTGTAATTTACCTGCGAGTCTAAAATGTTCTACTTTTACTTGTTGGCAGGTGAGACAACGGGACACGAAATTAGCTATCTCTCTCTTCATATTGGGCCACCAGAAATTTCTTTTGAGATCTTGATACATCTTTGTTCCTCCTGGATGAATTGTGTATTTGGAATTATGCGCTTCATCTAGGATTAGTTTCTTCGTAGCCTCATGATCTGGTACACATATTCGGCCCTTAAATAACAATCTTCCATCATTGGAAATAAAAAAATCCGGCCTTTGTTCAATATTGGCTTTAATTTCCAGTAATCTAGGATCATCATTTTGCAGCTTGACCAGATCTTCTATCAATGTAGGTTGAGCTCGGATATTAGCTATGAAATAATCTTCTTCCTTTATGCCAATATCTAAGTTCAACTGAGCAAATTGAGGAATAAGGTTAGTTACACTTATCATAAGACTTGATAGCATACCCATTGGTTTTCTACTAAGTGCATCTGCTACAGCATTAACCTTGCTAGGATGACATTGAATAGCAAAATCAAAGTCCTTGAGATATTCTAACCACCTCCTCTACCTCATGTTAAGCTCCTTTTGAGAGAATATATATTTCAAGTTTTTGTGGTCTGAGTAGATGTTTGCGATCGTTTATTTTACCAGGGGTATTTTGTTAAGTAGCTCCCTGACTGTTTGGGATAGGATTCCTATTCTGTTTGTTGGTTTATTTCACGTGTCGATCAATCAATTAACTGACTGGCAATTAACTGACTGATTCACTACGAGGGCATGCCAGTCACGTACGTGACAAGTTTATTGTGCGCTCGTTCTGACCCGTGTCGGGCGAGAGTGAGGTTCGGTCGGGACCAGCAGTCCGTCATACCATAAAGGTCATGACGTTAATTACATCCCCCACGAGGAGGGAAAACCTTTGATTAATTGCTGAGGTAGTGGGCTGTCGAGGCCGGAGTAAGAGATGCAGAGCATGCGAGTGGTCATGCAAGATGCTACGATCGACTACACACAATTTATTAAGGCGGACCCTCAGTACATAGCGGAGGACTTAGGCCCGAAGACCACCATCACACGTGACAAAACTTCCGATCGGGCGTAACCCGACTTTCCGTTAATGCCATTTGATATACCAAGGGTGCGCACACTCAGGCATGCATTGACGCGACATGAATATTTAGACTAAAGGCATGACGGCAACGATACAAAGCAGATCAATTCAAGCTTAGACAAGCTAATTTTTTCAATTTATTGATCAAAAGGTTTACTTCATTCTGTTATTAACATTGGGAATCACCCTAGAGACGGGGAGGGGACCGAAACGGCACAACGGCACGATTCGGAACGAAATCGACGTGGTACGCGCAGAGAAAAGGCTTAAAATACTTGAAACGGTGCCAGAAAACGTAGGTAAAGGGCTTAAAATGGCGTGGGAACCGTAGGTGTAGAAGGGGGGTTAAAACGGCCTGACCCCTTTTGGGGCGCGCCGGGATGGGGCGCGCCATTTTAAAGCGTGCCGGACGTAAATGGCGCCAGTTTAGCCCAATTTCATGGAAACCGAGGTTTTATTTGTTATTTCTTGGGTTTGTTAAAACACTTTGGGAAACTTTGAAAGTTTATTTAAGTCATTTATTCAAAGGATCGCCCCGGGACATCCAGAAGCTGAGTCACAGGCATGCGCGAGGTTCACACTCGAGCACGGCGATTGTTCCGAGTCAGACTCGTTTGAGCCGGAATTTCGACAGCATCTCCCCGTCCCGGAGGATTGTTGGGGAGAAGCGGGGAATACTCACGTAGCGGAGCAACCCCTGAGGGCCGGGTGGGGCAACGGCGGCTGGCAAAACCCGAACGGAAAGAAAAACCCTGAGGTCCAGCCTGCTAGGGGCACCAAGTCCGTGGGTGAGAGTGGGCGGATGAGACAACTCATTAGGGGAGCGAAGACCCCGAGGACTGGCCTATGAGGGGGCACGCGACCCGAGTCGACTCAACGCTCAAGTCGGGACTACCGGTTAGAGAAGGAAACCCTGAGGGCCAGCCTACGAGGGGCACGCATCTCACGGCCACCACAATGTCCATCAAGGACTGTGGGTTTGGGCATATTGGGATTAACCCATTTAATGTCCACTCATTGATCCACAAGAGAGCTCGCCACTGAGAGACGGTCCTCTGTAGTCAGAGCGGAAGAGCAGTGAATCTGGCGAATGTTCCCCTCACCCCGGTCACCCAATCTCCTCGAAGAGGTGACAATACAGAATAGTCACGAAATCCGTTCGGTCCGTGGGCTAATTATAGTAGCTATAGATGCGCATATATGCGTGTATATGTTAACGGGTTGACAGAACGGCTATCATATCGATATTTAGAAGACAATGAGATGGGATATAGGGACAAACTCAACTCCTCTCATTCACAGTTAAGAACAGAGGAAAATAAAAGAATGGACCCATGATTAGCCAGAAGAATACATTTTCTCATATGTATCTGGCGATGAAACCTTCGATGCTCGAGAGGGAGAAAAACCCCAGGGAGAGGGGGATTAATGTAGCCCCTAACGTAGTAGGGCGTATAAGCGCCGAGGGAGACGGAACGGAAAAGCCATTCACGTAGAGAAATACACGAATGCGTTCGAACACTTTACATTCACCTCGGTCGGCGCAGTGGATGGGGGCATGCATATGTCGACGTCCCTATCACGGCGCCGTCCTTGTTGAACGGCGTCGTCCCACTAGCCGAAAGAGGGGCTTGCAGAAACGGGGGGATGGGATGCACAAGAGGAAGAAGGCAACATTCACTCATTCATCATTGACATATATATACGCATATATCTATTCATTCCACGGGGGAAAGCATACAGGGTTTATTCTGGCATCGGCGTTGTCGCGCGATTGCCATTGAAACAAACGAAGACAGATGCAGAGATAATAAACGGAAAAAAATGAGAGAGGGGGGGAAGGTTTGGCTCATATCATCACCCCTCCCCCCCTTCTCATTTACATTGCGACAGTAGAAGGAAACAGACGGCAGAAGAGGGGGATCGACTGGGAGAATCACACCGGGAGAATTACACCGACCCACCTAAAATAAGAGAAAGGAGCAGACGAGTCTTCTTTCTTCTCCGGCACCGGGGGTAGGGCGGAGCCGAGGACGGCGGTGGCGGCCAAAGGAAAAAAACCCCAGAGCTCCTCTCGCCAGAATCCTTTTTTTTCGAGGCCTCTCTGATTGGTGCTCTCCGACTCTTCTATCCTTTTTCTTCTTCTTCCTTCGATTCCTCTCTTCTTCCTTTTTTGAAGCCACGGCGTATATGTAGCCATAGTTAATCCGGAGCCATGGAAAGGGGCGCGCCGGATTCAATGGCACCGGGGGATATGTCCCCAGTTGATATTGGCGCGCTGGATTTGGCGGCGCCGGATTAAGGGGCGTCGACGTCCTTTTGTGCGCCGATTTAGCTTGTTCGCTCGATGCGGGCTAGCCGATGGGTCCGGGGATGGTTCCGGAGGCTCCCATTGACTGTTCCTCTCGCCCTGGTCCTTGGAAAACCCTGGCGGGTGTTGACGAAGCTCTCCATGCGGTGAATGACCTTGCTCAGAACTTCCTGTGTGTTCGGCTTCAAGCATACGGGTCTTCCGCCGGTACGGCCTTTGATACTATGATTCGTGCTTCCAGCTTAGACGGAATTGTGCTCGAAGCTTCCTTGTGGGATGGTACAACATCAGGGATAGTTCCGCCTTTGCTGGCGACCAATCGGCCACTAACGGGCCCACTATGGCGAGAAGCCGAACCTGTGTCGGGTGATCGGGACCTTCTGCTGACAGAAACTTCGGCTCCTTGTTGTGAATGGCCGAGGACGTTCTTCCTCAGGAGAGTCTTCATTCAAGTGGCGAGCCACCAGGTAGATCGTCGTCCTTGGTCGGGCAACGGGTGTAGGGTTGCGGCATGACAAGGTCGATGCCAGATCATTGGGCAGGCTTGGTCGCACTGCCGGTTAGTTGTGGATTTATCTCGACTTTCCTGAGGTGAAGTCCCCGGTGTTCACTTCCAGGTGACTCGAGGCTCTGGCAACTTGAGAAGCCTTCCGTCAGTTGATCTTCATCGGCTTCTGTGCTTCAGTGGGCCGTATCATTCGACTTTGCGGCTTGGTCACTGAGGGATCATATTTTGAGTGCCAACAAATGCCCCCCAGACGTGGGTGGTGCAAGCAAGGCAGGAGTGCAGCAGGACCGACGGATGAGCTTCGTCCGGATTGATCTCCTCCGGTGGCGGAAACTCGCAACGACACTTAATTCTGGCATCGGAAGCTAATCCGATGCGATCGGAGGCTTGTACGGCGCCGTTTAAAATGGCGCGCCTTTGCTTTGATGGTTGAAACGGCGCCGCTTAAAGCGGCGCGCCCTTTTAACTTTGGAGGTTAAAATGGCACCGGTATCAACGGCGCGTAAATTATTTAAAACGACACGCCTTGGGGCGCGCCATTTTAACGCTGGGGGGCCTCCCTATATAAGGGCCCCTTCTTTTTTTTCTTCTTCTTCACTGCTCATTCGCAGCTTTTCTTTCTCTCTCCTCACTTCTCTCCACCGCGGCGCCGAGTGAGCTAGAGTTTTAGAGGGTGAGTGGAGTGTTATTCCATTTGGGTTCTAAACCCACTCTTCGGGCCCCGGGAGGCTCCTCGTAGGACTTGTCCTCGGAGCTACATCCCTCGGGTGTCCCATTTGGCCTTGGCTTAGTGCCTCTGGCTGCTTTTAGGGGCTGCTCCCTTAGTGGACGGCTTCCACTTTTCTTTTGGCAAACCCCCGAGCTAGGGAGACTCTGCCGAAATTTTGTCAGAAGTCTTGCTTTGATCAAATGATTTCTGACTTTGCTTGTTCTCTTCTGGACGCTGCCTTGCAGGCAACATGGCATCCGTCCCTTCTTCCTCTGCATCCTGAGTGGCTGTGACATGGGGGAATGTCCACTCCCTTGATCGGGGATCTAGGCGGATAGCCGTGGTAGCTGAGTCTTCAGACTCGGAGACTGACACCGTTGACACCGGCCACCTGTTGATTCTCGACGGCAATCATTTCAAGTATGAGCGAGGGGATGGCGTCAGACTGGACCACCCCAAGGACAAACACTTGGTGGCATTCCTCGGGCGCTTCAACCTTGGCGAGAAGCGCGATATAATTCTTGTCCGTCGAGCCGAGGGAGCTTTACTGGCGGACAGAGATAGTCTGACCGAGTTGGTCATTCATGGCATGCCCATATATATTCCAGGCGAGCTCAGAAAATGGGGGGGCGTTCTTGGTGTGCAAGAGTTATCTCTAGAGGCCGGGCTACTGATAAGAGCTCCACAATTCAGGCCAGCCCGCTGGAATGAGACTGTCGGGCGCGTTGACAGAGAGAAGCCCGTGTATGGTTTGTTCCTCGCCCCGCTGCATTGGGGGTACCGAGATGAGCCTTTCCTTTTGGACTGTTTGGCGGTCCGGTTCAAGCACCAGATCTCGGTGGGATGGTTCGGAGAACTCAAAGCCACCGATGCTCACGCCTTCAGACCGGGAGCAGTCAAGTTTACATATTTTGTATTGCGGCAGTACGCTCCCATCCTGGTACATGCCGGTGTCTATCAAAGTGTATATGCTTCCCGGTACAGGTACCCGATCTCCCGAGGTCTGTGCTGCGGGATGATTGAGGTCTTCTGCCCGGAATAGAACACCTTCTATACTGCAGAGGGTGAGACTTCACTGGACCTCTTGAGTCTTTCCCAGCTGAGCGGCTTGCCGATAGACGGTGAGCCATACGAAGAAGTTTGTTTCCTGGACTGGCTGAAAGACCAGACAGATGGCGAAGGTAAATACTTTATGGGCTTCGTCTACCACTATTTGATGAAGGCATACCACACACTGCTGCGCTTGACGCTTGACTCACGGGAAGCGCGGAAGCCTGGTGAAAAGAGACGCGTGCGGATGGGCATGTGGCTTCAATACTTCTTCGGCGGGGAGCAGCAATATGAGGACTTCCCCACGGTGGTTCCGATAGCGGTGAAGTGGAAGAAGAGGGCTCGATGCCAGACAACCTACCCTGCTGCTTCAGGGAGAGGGCGACAAGGGGGCCCGAATCCCACAGGAGTTGACGCAGTTAAACATTGTGCTGCGTATCTGACATATTGGCTTTGCTCGTTCGCCCTCCCCCAGGGGGACGAGATGGTAATCAGGCCGGAGGCCATTTACCCTGCCTATTTGATGGCTTGGGGGACGAAGTTGTCCTTGTGCCCGGTGGCCCTATGCCTTACATATAAGATGTTTGGGGATTTGCAGAAGTCACAGATCCCCAGAAATTCACGAACGGTCGGCCCCCTCCACTTCTTCAACGCCTGGGTCTGCACCTTGTTTCCTGAAGTAGCTCCCCGGTCGATGCAGTTGGATCGTCCTGTGTCGCGGATGATCGAATTTGCTAGTGCTGAGCCGTCTTCACTGGCGGACCAGCTTTTTGCTATTCGGGGGAAGCTGACTACAGTTCCGACAGATTCCCCAGGATTTCTGCATTTTTGGAGTTTGGCCGCTAGCTCCATCCCTCTCGTCAACAGGATGCGGCAATGCCGGTTGTTCGAGACACAGGAATTCATTCACCAGCTCACTGGGACCAAGAGCACGAGGCCAATCTTGGAGCCAGAACTGGTTGATTGGGCACTGTCTATCCGCCCCAGTGTCCTTGTATTTAGAAAGAGCGGCTTACTATGGCTGGAGCCATACTACCCCTTCCGCTTTGGCCAGAATTTCGGATACGACCAGCAGATTCCTTCTTCTTCAGCCCGGTTCAATCTCCCGAACAGACATCAGGCTGGTCAGATGACTACGGATGAAGCCCGCACATGGTGGGACTACATCCATCGTCAGGAGGATGTATCCTTCAGGGTGCCAACTCCGGCTCGTCTGCCCCGAGTGACTTCGGACTTCATCAAGTGGTGGAATGCACGGATGGGCTTCTACCGGAACTTTCGGAAAGACTGTTGGCATGTTGCCAAATGTCGTTTCTTAGATTCCCAACGGGAGCCTGTTTTGGATGTTGATCCATCCTATTTGAAGAAATTGAAGTCCTGGTCCAACACCGAAGTGATGGCATATCTGGAGGCCAGGAAGGCTGCGAAGGGTAGGTCGTCCAAGGCCGACCCGAAAATGCCGGAGATCCAGAAAGACGACTACATCAAGACTCTCTGGGGGCTGTGCCGGGTTAGTAGTGACCGGATCGCCCTCCCGACGATCCCCCTCCCGATGGAGGAACTTCTACCTGTAGTGGCGGGCTGGCGCCCAGAAGCTGACCGTTTTCATCCCTATCGGACCTTCATCAGGAGGGAAGATAGACGGGCTGACTTGTATTCTAGCACCCCTTGGATATTCACCCTGCTTCATTCTCACCGTCTTTCAATTTCTGGTCCATTAGAAGCCATCCGGGACCATCAGCTCCTAGTGTCTTTCAAGTATGTCGACGGCTGGGGATTGGACCACTTGGGCCTATATCACCACTTATCCTGTGTGGCCATGAAGATTTGGCGCAGCTGGCGGAGAAAAGTGAGAAGATTGGTGACGTGTGCTGGCTTATTCACGAAGCGGATTCTCGAGATAAGGCGCCCGTATTACTTTATTGGTCGCTCAGCCCCCGATATACAGGGCCGCCAGGTAATGCTTGTGTTTCCTTTCAGCCTTAAAGCTGCTCCTTTCATAGTCAGTATGCATCTTTCTCACCTATACGCTTTTGCAGCTCACCTCTCTGTGGAGGCGACCAAACATTACAGGGAGTTGATATCTAAGGTGCAGAAGCCTTCATATTTTAATATTCCAGAGCCAGTTCCGACCACAGCACCGCTGCCCCCTGGGGATTCACGGAAGCGAACCAGGTCCCAGGTCAGGGAGGTATCGGCAAGGCCAAGAAGGCCAAGAGGGCGGACTCCCGCGCTACCCGGGTGCGCCGGAGGAAGGCCGCTGAAGAGGAACCCATAGTCACCCCTCCTTGGGTTCCATCATTCTCCGAGTTTGAGGCTGCTTGGATGCAAGGGCTTGAGGGCGAAGGTAACTTCTTGTTCCCGTATGGCTTGTTTGCTTATTTCTGCCACCTCGGCTGATCATCCTTCCTTTTTTTTTTAGCTGCTGGCACTACCTCTGCCATTGTCAGGTTGGAGGCGGTGACTGGAGCCGCGACTGAGGAGAGAGAGGAGGAAGCACCCTCAGCCTCTGTTGAGGGTAACTTGCCTTCACCGACACCCCATCAGGAGATGGAAGGTAACTTGCAGCTTGCCTGTGGAGCTCGGCGGTCCATCGTGCTTTCAGTCGGGCCTTGACTATTTATTGTCTTTTATCTTCAGTCGATGTTCGACCAACGATGCTCCCCGAGGTCGGGGCCATGGCGGGAGCTGCTACTGGAGAGCAGGTGCCTCCAAGGGAAGAATCCCAAGGTATATAGCCAACTGGTGTTTCCGAGGCAGAGGCCACCGAGGAGGTTCCGGCTAAGGGGCCTCCTCCTAATAGCATGGTTCCCGCTTAGATACTAGAGATTCGAGAACAGGCAGAAGAGTCCTCCTCCTCTGAGCGAGTTGATTATGGTGGCGGCTCCGGCGACGACGAGGGGTTCCCACCGGTTGACACCGAGGCTGAGGATGCTGGGGGCTCTTCAGCTTATGAAAGTGACCTTCTAACATTTATGTTAGGGTGCTAGGCCCGGATACAGAGGGGGGTGAATGTATCCCTGTAGAAAATATAGTCCAAATTAAAACTCTAAAGCTCAGATATGCGGAATAAAGACTAATGAGCTTTCCAAGATGAAATGATAAGGCAACAAATGAACAAACAGTTGGACTGCACCAATGCAGCCACCTGAACAACCAGAAACGAAGGCAGAGCTAAACAACCCAAACACACTTAGCAGAATATAATGCTAAAAAATAACTCTCTAGATAATGCAACTAGCCAAGCATGCACAACCTGTGAATGGGAGGTAGAAGATATGGAGCTAACGCAAGGCAAACCACTGCACAAATAATTTTAAGGTGGTTCGGTCCTCCAGACCTACATCCACCCCTCACTCCCAACCGGAGTGAGGCTTCACTAGCCAATGCTAGAACCAAGCAGACTCAGTCTGCGAACAGTTGCTGCCACACAGCTTGACTAGGGGAACAGCCTCCCCTCTTCCTCCCAACCGGAGGGACACCCCAAGTGACTCCCAGCCACTTGGAAACCAGAGACCGAAGTCTCTCTTCCTCCAGTCCAGGAGGGAACCCGCCAGTGACTCCCCGTCACCAGCAACCAGAGGTCGAAGACCTCTCTTCCTCCAACCGGAGGGACCCCTGGACTTGCAAGCCACAAGCCCAGAACCGGAGACAAGTCTCCCTTCTCTTGAATCCACAGGAGGAACCCGATCCCCAGCAGGGCAATCGGAAGAACAAGACTAACCAAAGAAACAAAAGAAAAAATAAGGAAACATAAAAAACATAGCAACAAAAGCTGGAAATGAAACACAAGAGATGTAGCTCTCAATGAGCATAGTCGTTCTGGATTTGATCCACGAACAGACTGAACTGATCTTCAATAGACTCTCTCCTCCTCTTCTTTTCTTCCTCTTCTTTCTGCTTCTCTTTCTTCTCTCTTTCTTCTCACTTCTCACGAGCACTATCTCTCTCTTTTCCTTCTTCTGCTCTCACTCTCTTTCTTCTTCTTCTCTTTTTCTTCTTCTATTCTTTTTCTGGATCGAAGGGCTTTCTGCTCTCCAGGCTTCTTCTTCGATCAGCCTCCATCTGAAGACGAAGGCTCCAATATATACCAGCAGCAGTAGGGAGATAGGGCGTGTGCTTCCCACGCCTTCAGTCTAGAAGATTCCTCCTCGGATCACGTGCTCAGCACCCACCTCGGATCACGTGTCAGGTGCCAGCTTCGGGTCGCGTGCCCATTCATCAGTACGCTCAGCAACTGGAGTTAGATGGCGTCAACCCACTTGCTCCAACGAGTTGACGTAGCCTTCAGAGATCTTAAATCCTTTCTAACTGCTGCGTTGACGCTTCCAACCCGTGGCGTTGATGCATTGATGCGTTCCAGTGAGCAACCAGCCTAGCCTTTTTAACTATTGCGTCGACGCTGCTCCACTGCTGCGTTGACGCGTTGGAGTATTTCTGAAAAGGCCTCTGCTTCTTGAGTGGCCGAGTTGACGCAGCCTTTGCGTAGAGTTAACGCTGTGAAGAGTATCCGTGGATGCATCATCTGATGTGAAACGACCTCGGACTTAATGCAAGCAAGCACAATCGCATTCAAATGGGCCGAATTGGGCCACCGCTCTATCGTCGCTCACCCAAGCCCGGGGTAACTTGGCAATGCCAAGGTGAGGTTGAGAGATTGGGCCCTTGCTGGTAGAGGGCCGGCAAGGCCAAGGTTTGATTCCCAATGGGTGAGGATGCCCAATTCAACGGGGCCGATGAAGTGCTGAAGGCACCAGTTGCACTCTTCCCACGGTGATCACTCAAGACAACGGGGCTTGAGGATCGGGCTCTCACTCGCATAACCAGCGGAATTAAAAACTAATATTGAAAGACAAGCACTAAGTGGAGTGAAGGTTTGAGCACTTACTCGACCGGTTTGAAGAAACCGGTCCCGGTCGGAGACGAGGGCGAGCGGGGAGGCGAGTGGATCCCCACACGCCGCGGCGGTGTCGCTTGACCTGCCCAAACAAAGTACACCACTACACCTCTCACAGGAGGGGGAACTTGGGGTGGGGGTTAATGATATTACATCAATACTACCTCCACGCAGGGAGGGGCCTTCAGCCGGCCAAGCGGGGTGGGGAAACCAAAGCAAAGAGCGAGGAATAAGGGTGGACGCCGAATCTGCCTGCTATCTACGAACCAGATAGAGGGTCGGTGTTTCTATTGTAGATCTTGCTCATGAATTTTACTGATGGCGACACCGGCGGCGAAATCTTCATAACAGGAAGGGGAATGTCTCAAAATTTTTGCAATTTCTTCTGGAGTTTCTGCAGGTCGGGGCAGAAGCTTGAACAGGGCCTATGTTTCTCGGACTAGCAGGGGCAGGTCACCAATAGTAGGATGCAGAGGCTGTCCTCGCTGTTCCCGACCTCCAAATTTGATGCTGTCAGTGCCGATAGAACGGTGGGTGAGTCCTCTTTGCAGCAAAAGAAACGAGGATGCCAGAAGAGAACGGAGACGATCTGTAGAGCCAGAAGAGTGAGAAGGTGTAGATGCAGACTGGGGACGGCAGAGCCGCGCGACCGTGGAAGAAAATTGGTAACTTCTGTTCCTGGATGCTGAATGGGCTTCCGCTTCTTGATTCTGAAATTAGACAGGTCGATGAAGAACTTTGAAGAAGGACTTGAGGACTGATTCTTTCGGGGATGGTCGTGGCAGAGCTTCTAAGCCGGCTCAGGTCCCTAGCCGAGGGAGAACCACGCAGCTGTGGGAGAATGGACCTCCTGGACGACTCGGAGATCGGAAGATGACGAAACCACTTCGGTTGCGAAGGCGACTGGCAGACGCTTCCGACGATGGCTCTTGGGTCTTCAAACTCGTCCGGAGGAGGTCGTGGTGGCCACTGCAAGTTGCTGATCTGCTGTAGATCTTCAGTTGAGAGCTGTAGGTTGATGATGATGGGGGGGAATGGGGTATATGGGAGGGGAAATGGGGGTGGATGAGTGTGGTGAAAGCCCGGGCTGTGAGGGGGTCTAGGAGGGGGTGTTCTAAGGTGGGGGAAGGGAAGAATGGGGTCTGGAAGGAGGTCTAACAGGTGGTGGGAGGAGGAACTACGAATTTGGGAAGGTGGGTGAGAGGAGAAGGTGAGGGGGGGCACAAGTGAGTGGAGGGAAGGGTGGATTTCAAATTTGAAATGGCATTGGAAGTTGTGGGGTTATGTGGGGAAGGGGTTGATTATGTTGGAATGGGGAAAGTGGTGTTGGAATGGTGAGGGATCTCCTTGGGACTAGGGGGGTGGAGTAATGGAGGCCATGGGGAAGTGGAGGGCTTTAATGATGGTAGGTGGGGGTTGAGGTGGTTGGGAAGGGAGGAGAGAGAAGAAAATTTGAAATTGGGTGTTGAGGAGAGAGAAAATAGAGTGAAAAAGAGGGATTAAGAGAGGGAAGGGTGGGGAATCTCTCCCCTAGGGTTTCTCACTCAAAAAATGTTGGAATCACTCCACTAAACTAACCTTTGGACTCTCAAATGGCATTTTTTTCATTGATTGATTCATTCATTTTGTTGAAATGGGGGGGAATGTGGTCCTATATATAGGAAACCCACATTTCTACAAAAGTCCCTTACAAAAGACTCAATAACAAATAACCGAAGGGGTAGGGGGGGCTCATGGGCCAAGCCCGAAGAATTGGGCCCAATAGCACATTACACAATCTAATGACACTCAAACTTCGGAAAATAATTACAAGACCTAGGAACATGACTCAAATAAAAGGGAAAATACATCAAATGACTCAAATAAAATTACATAGGACTCAAAATTAAATGACTAAACCATGCCGGATGCAACCGGAGACGAACGGTAAACGTGGGCATGGGAGGTGATGTCCCCATCATACTCTTGGGGTGCGGAGAACTCGACTCTGTCGAGTAAGTGTCCTTCCCTCCTTGGAGGGTGTAGAAGTGGTACCGCCCTCAAGTCTCCCGAACGAGACCGATCCATCCACCTGCCGAGATAGCGCTCATATACCTTGCTCCGAGTGGTAGTGACTTGTTCATCCAATATTTGTTCAATTTATTCACGCTGGGCTCTCTTGGCTGGTGGTTTATCATCATGGGTAGGTGCTCTCTCAAGGGAAGAAGTAGGCTCAATCTCCTCACTAGGTACCACCGTGTGTCCCTTATATGGCACTAGGTCGGCAACATTGAATGTGGGACTTATTCCATACTCCTCATGGAGATCTAACTCGTTGGTATTTGCACCTATGCGCCTCAAGACCTGGAAGGGACCAACCCCACGTGGCCTCAGTTTAGAGTTGGCTCCCGGGGAGAGCCTATCCATCCTTACCATCACAAGGTCACCCACTTGGAATTCTTGGTGATGCCGATGAGAGTCGGCCAGCCTTTTATAAGCCTCATTCCTTTTGCTGATGTGCTTGCAAAGGTTTTCATGCAATTTTATGAATGCTATCCTTTTAGTGGTTATGGGTGGACCTGGACAACCATAGATGGACCTATCCTGCCACGATGCCAGATGGACCATGATGAACCTTGGTGGGCCGGTGCAACCATTTGTGGACTTATCATGCAATGTTGTCATGTAGACTTTGGTGGGCCTAGGTGGGCCGGGACAACCGTAGGTGAACCTATCATGTAAAGTGGTGATGAATGTGGGGGGGCCCGGACATCCATAGATGCTTTTGACATGCTTAAGATCCATGATGAATGAAGGAGGATCATGACATCCGAATGTGGCCCACTCATGCTTTCTACTTGACATGTGAGTGATATGAATGAATGGACCCAACATAGTGTTCATGCCAAGGGGTATGGAAAGCCTAGACACATGCATGCTTTTCCCAAAAGTGACTTCCATGTGTATAGGTGTGGGACAACCTTTGAACTCCCATTGGAAAGAATCGAATGGATCTAAGAAGGTGGTCATCATGGGGTGGGGCACCACCTTATTCTCTAGGGATATATGTTCCAAGGTTATGGCTCCCAAGGTGCAACCCGGGTCATGGATGAGGTGGGTTTGGCCCAATATGGTGGGTGAGGGTAGGAAAGGGTGGGTGGTTGGTAAGATGGTTGGGTCATATGAGTCCCTTGACTCCCATTGGAATGGATCATAAAATGGGTCATCTAGGGGGAGGAACTCCATGTCCTCAAGATCCTTAAAAGTTGCTAAGTCATCCTTCTCCATGATAGTTGGGCTAATGTTCTTGACAAGTGGGTCGGCCATGAGTGGAGGGCTTGGCTTTCTACCCGAGATAAGAAGCTCTAAATCGAGGAGAAGGTTGGGCTCATCGAGTGTAGGGAGGAATAGAAGGAGGTCGCTAGTGTAGCAACCAATGGTGCAAACCGAGGTGATAGACCCTATGCATAGGTGTAGGAGGCTAAGGCTCCTAGGTTGTTCTACCATAGGGGTCAACATGCTAGTCATCTCTAATTGCCATGCTATGCCCTTGAGAAGGTCCTCTAAGGTCTCCACTTGATAGGATGCTTGGATTGTGGTGTGATAGGAGAAGAAGGGCACTAAGAGAAGGTCTTGTTCTATGGGAGGGAAAACATGGGCCCGGATCTCTCCAATTGGGCTCTTCTTTAGCCAACTAACAATGGGTTCTCCTAAGATGAGCTTAGTCCCAACTAGAGAGGGTGATGTAAGGTGAAGACCCTCATGTGTTGTTTCTTCTTCAATTTGGGCTTGGGTTTCCTCCAAGGTGGAGAGTGGGTTTGGAGTGTTCACCACTATGGGGTGGGGTATGGGTTCTTCTTCCAAGGAGGTGAGAGGGGCTTTTGAGGGTGTGGTGATGATTGGGGCATGGTGTATCCGGGGTGGTAGGTAGTGGGAAACTTGGGTTAGGATAGGTGAGGGTAGTAGTGGAGGCTTTGGTGGGAGTTGGATTGGGGTAGGGAGAGGAAGATGGGTGGGTTGAAGGGGTTTGGGTTGATTTGTTTTGGGAGGAGTGTCTCTTTTTGGGGGTGATGGAGAGGTAGTGGTGGGGGTTACCATGGGCCTAGGTGGAGAGTTGGCCATGGGGCCCAATTGGGTATGGGGGCCTATGGTTGTGGTGTGGACTTCGAGGTGGGGTGTAAATGTAGTGGTTGGGGTGGGAGAGATGGAATGTGGTAGGGAATGGGTGATTGGGGTCTTGGATTGACCGGGTGGGGATGAAGGAGTTGAAGTACTCCTTGGGCTTTTGTGATTTGAGTAGGAGGGAGAGGGTTGGAGAGTGTAGGTTTTCCTAAGCTCGACCTTCATCTCATCCCAAGTGCTAATGGGGGCCTCCCTACGGATCTTTCTCAAACCTTCCACAACTAACCAATGAGTTTTAGCTTGTTTGGAGAGGTGTGCCTTGGCTAGCCTCATTCTTCTTCCTTCGTTCAAGGGACAACTTTTAAAGAATTGGTCAATGAAAATCTCCCAATCTAGGTAAAGGCTTGGGCTGTTGGATCCATCAAAGGCGGGGGTTTTGATTTTCAAGTGTTCTAAAAATATGGTTTCTAGATTTCCCCAAAGGTCATTCTCATTCACTCTTGGTGCACGGCTATTTCCTTCAAGTCGGTCGAGTCGAGACATGATATCTTCAAGCCGATTAAGGACATTAGGTAGGGATTCTATGATAGAGGTGTTGCTACCCACTTTGTTGGCAATGGAGCTTCCATGAGGATTTGGGCTTCTTGGGAAAGTTGATGGGGATGAATATGACGGGTATGAAGCGGCTATTCTAGTGGACATGGGAGATGCAACCGAGGACTCTAAATGCATAAACATGCCCTAGGACCAACTTGTGGAGAGACAAGTTGTGAACTTGCTCTGATACCACTTGATGTGAAACGACCTCGGACTTAATGCAAGCAAGCACAATCGCATTCAAATGGGCCGAATTGGGCCACCGCTCTATCGTCGCTCACCCAAGCCCGGGGTAACTTGGCAATGCCAAGGTGAGGTTGAGGGATTGGGCCCTTGCTGGTAGAGGGCCAGCAAGGCCAAGGTTTGATTCCCAATGGGTGAGGATGCCCAATTCAACGGGGCCGATGAAGTGCCGAAGGCACCAGTTGCACTCTTCCCACGGTGATCACTCAAGACAACGGGGCTTGAGGATCGGGCTCTCACTCGCATAACCAGCGGAATTAAAAACTAATATTGAAAGACAAGCACTAAGTGGAGTGAAGGTTTGAGCACTTACTCGACCGGTTTGAAGAAACCGGTCCCGGTCGGAGACGAGGGCGAGCGGGGAGGCGAGTGGATCCCCACACGCCGCGGCGGTGTCGCTTGACCTGCCCAAACAAAGTACACCACTACACCTCTCACAGGAGGGGGAACTTGGGGTGGGGGTTAATGATATTACATCAATACTACCTCCACGCAGGGAGGGGCCTTCAGCCGGCCAAGCGGGGTGGGGAAACCAAAGCAAAGAGCGAGGAACAAGGGTGGATGCCGAATCTGTCTGCTGTCTGCGAACCAGGACAGAGGGTCGGTGTTTCTATTGTAGATCTTGCTCAGGAATTTTGCTGATGGAGACACTGGCGGCAAAATCTTCGTAACAGGAAGGGGAATGTCTCAGAATTTTTGTAATTTCTTCTGGAGTTGCTGCAGGTAGGGGCAGAAGCTTGAACAGGGCCTATGTTTCTCGGACTAGCAGGGGCAGGTCACCAACAGTAGGATGCAGAGGCTGTCCTGGCCGCTCCTGACCTCCAAATTTGATGCCGTCAGTGCCGATAGAACGGTGGGTAAGTCCTCTTGCAGAAAAAGAAACGGGGATGCCAGAAGAGGAAGGAGACGATCTGTAGAGCTAGAAGAGTGAGGAGGTGTCGATGCAGACTGGGGACGGCAGAGCCGCGCGACTGTGGAAGAAAATTGGTAACTTCTGTTCCTGGATGCTGAATGGGCTTCCGCTTCTTGATTCTGAAATTAGACAGGCCGATGAAGAACTTTGAAGAAGGACTTGAGGACTGATTCCTTCGGGGATGGTCAAGGCAGAGCTTCTAAGCCGGCTCAGGTCCTCAGCCGAGGCAGAACCGCGCAGCTGTGGGAGAATGGACCTCTTGGACGACTCGGAGATCAGAAGAAGACGAAACCACTTCGGTTGCGAAGGCGACTGGCAGACGCTTCCGACAATGGCTCTTGGGTCTTCAAACTCGTCCGGAGGAGGTCGTGGTGGCCGCTGTAAGTTGCTGATCTGCTGTAGATCTTCAGTTGAGAGCTGTAGGTTGATGATGATGGGGGGGAATGGGGTATATGGGAGGGGAAATGGGGGTGGATGAGTGTGGTGAAAGCCCGGGCTGTGAGGGGGTCTAGGAGGGGGTGTTCTCAGGTGGGGGAAGGGAAGAATGGGGTCTAGAAGGGGGTCTAACAGGTGGTGGGTGGAGGAACTACGAATTTGGGAAGGTGGGTGAGAGGAGAAGGTGAGGGGGGGGCACAAGTGAGTGGAGGGAAGGGTGGATTTCAAATTTGAAATGGCATTGGAAGTTGTGGGGTTGTGTGGGGAAGGGGTTGATTGTGTTGGAATGGGGAAAGTGGTGTTGGAATAGTGAGGGATCTCCTTGGGACTAGGGGGGTGGAGTAATGGAGGCCATGGGGAAGTGGAGGGCTTTAATGATGGTAGGTGGGGGTTGAGGTGGTTGGGAAGGAAGGAGAGAGAAGAAAATTCGAAATTGGGTGTTGAGGAGAGAGAAAATGGAGTGAAAAAGAGGGATTAAGAGAGGGAAGGGTGGGGAATTTCTCCCCTAGGATTTCTCACCCAAAAAATATTAGAATCACTCCACTAAACTAACCTTTGGACTCTCAAATGGCATTTTTTTTCATTGATTGATTCATTCATTTTGTTGAAATGGGGGGGAATGTGGTCCTATATATAGGAAACCCACATTTCTACAAAAGTCCCTTACAAAAGACTCAATAACAAATAACCGAAGGGGTAGGGGGGGCTCATGGGTCAAGCCCGAAGAATTGGGCCCAATAGCACATTACACAATCTAATGACACTCAAACTTAGGAAAATAATTGCAAGACCTAGGAACATGACTCAAATAAAAGGGAAAATACATCAAATGACTCAAATAAAATTACATAGGACTCAAAATTAAATGACTAAACCATGCCGGATGCAACCGGAGACGAACGGTAAACGTGGGCATGGGAGGTGATGTCCCCATCATCATCACTGGTGCGTGGACGCCTTAAGCTCTAGCGTCGACCCTGTTCCTGTCAGCAACAAGAATGAAGTCATAAGATTTAATTATGTACATTGCAGTGTATATACTTCGTTGTATAGACTTGTGAAGGTGAATGCAACGTACAGACTTGCCCAATGTGTTGACTTCAACAAAGGAGACAACGGCTGTATAGACTTTAAATCCTAAAGGTAGTGTATAGACATTGAATTCGAAGACCAATGTGCAGACTTTGGATTTGAAGACCAGTGTGCAGACTTCAAGTTTAACTGTGGATGTACAGACTTCAGGTGTGAAGACCATTGTGCAGACTTTGTAGAACAGTTCAATGTATTGACTTAGCGTTGTATAGACTTGGCTTTGAACGCTTGAGCTGAAGACAATGATGTAATGTATAGACATGAAGAAACTGTGCACATTGTATAGACTTGAAGAAACAAGGCAACGTTGTATAGACTTGAAGAGACAAGGCAACGTTGTATAGACTTCAAAGATGAATGATCAGACAATGTATAGACTTCACAGTTCAACAGCCATTGTATGGACTTGGACAGTGGTGCGCAGTGTACATACTTTGAAGTCCGACCTAGCAGGATGTGTAGACTTAGACTACAACCAGGATGTCTAGACTTGTTGTGAAGCAATGCACAAGCTGTACATACTTGAAGAATGCTTGCAGAAGGCGATGAAGTGTATAGACTTCATGAAATGCGAACGGCTGAACAGACTTGAATGAGTATAGAGTGTATAGACTTGAAAGTCTGAAGGCGATGTGCATACTTGCTGAGTTGACGCTGCTGCCCAATGAGTTGATGCTGCAACGTATATACTTTACGTTTAACTGATGATGTATAGACTTGAAGTTAGACAAACCAGATAGTCAGTGTTCTGATGGGTCGACGCATCAGCAAGGGTGGGTCGACCCACTACTGTTTATACTAACTAAGCAGAGTGTAGCAATGAATGCTTTATGCATCAGTTAACATGACTGAACATCAAATATGTTAGACTAAACTGAGCAGCAAGATGACTGAACATTTGATAGATTGAGTTATGATCAGAAAATAACTGAATAACAGCATGATGACTCACACAGCAAGATGACTCACAGTGATTAACTCACATCAAAAACCAATCATCAAAACCATCATCAAAACCACAGGGGCACAACAATCTCCCCCTTTTTGATGATGGTAACACTTTCAACACATTGAGTCATTCTGATGATGTGAGGCATTCTGATGACTCAAATTATTCTCCCCCTTTGACTTTATCAAAAAGAAAAAAATTTGAGAAATTAAAGCATGTATAAAAATTCAGTCAATTTCTCCCTTTTGTAAGAACACAATTCTCCCCCTTTAAGAGTTTCAAGATGAACCATGGGAAGGGGTATGAATGTAGATGCAGATACCAGAAATATGAATGTCAGAGCACAATTCTTCTCCTTCTATGCAGCATGGTGCATATGACAAGGAGGCTCCCCCTCAATAAATGGAACCTTATGAAATGAATGAGAAGGAGACCACAGCGGCAAACAAGGAGAAGTTCAGGTCAATGAGCCAAGGACATGAGCAGAAGAGTTTCAATTAATAGATTTTTCAAGGATGCTCCAATCTCAGAAAATTCAGTCAGATTTTCAGAGAGATATCAATCTCATAAATCCAAAACATAAATTTTTCAAAGTCTTCCATTATAAGGGCTTATGAATGAGCTTTATTGAACAACATGGTTTAAACATGATTTATGTAGAGTTTATCAATAAAATTCTATATTGATATCTAAAACCATGGTTTAATAAAAATGAACCAAGCCCTCATATTTATCTTGATAAATCTCCCTTTCTCTTACACAATCAAATTTATTGACTTCTTTCAGAATTACATGCATCAGTATTGAAATCAAGCAATTATGAAGTCATATGATTTTGTCTAGGGTTGAAGCAATTTGATTTTAGCATCAATATTCAGATATTTCAATTCGTTCAACAATTTTTCATGCTACAAATTTTACGAGCACTCTAGTTCAGTGCACACCTTGTAACTAGAGGATATACCTTGATCAGAGGCCAATATCCCTAAGCACTTAGTGTGACTAACTGTCATGCTTTATATGAACGGAGATAGCATTTACACATCATGACACACTGCAAATTATTTCTTGATGAGTGAGTTGTATTTCTCAGTGTGCATGCCAT
This sequence comes from Amorphophallus konjac, assembly GCA_022559845.1. Taxonomy (NCBI): domain Eukaryota; kingdom Viridiplantae; phylum Streptophyta; class Magnoliopsida; order Alismatales; family Araceae; genus Amorphophallus; species Amorphophallus konjac. Next base: position 137,271,080 of record CM040119.1, on the reverse strand, counting down.
TGCTCTGCCTGAATTTCAATTATTCTTAATCAGAGTTAACTATGGTACCTCATGACACAGTCCTTTGGACATGTGTTTCTCAGTGACCAAGGTCATTGCTCTGACAGAAAATACCCTTTAGACATTTCAGAAAAATTCATTTGCTTCAAATCAATAACAATTTCATGTACTTAACCAAATAAAGTCATGTATTCAATAATGCAGATTTCAGAAGATTTTACAAGACACAGCATGAAACATATGGTTAAGGTTTATTTAACATGCTTCAGATATTTTTAAGAGATTTTAAAGCCAAACTCATTGAATACATTAAACTTAAACCACATGAGTTATTTCAGTAATTCATAAAAATGTATAATAGAAGATTTCTAGTTCAAGAATTTTTAGATTTATGATCGAGATAGTCCCATTGAAATCTTCATGAAAGACTGATAGAAATATGAAGCCAAATGATACCAATTGATAGGAGAGATTTTGAAGCTCAATGTTTTCAAAAATATGTTCAAGGTCTGTCAACAAAATCAATAAGGAAGGATATGTAATGAATTCTCACATGAGTATGCATTTGACAACCTATATGCAATGCATTGACTCCCCCTAACACTATGCATTCAGACAATATTTTTGGCATTTTTCATGAAATGCATTGCAATTAACTACATGCATGCAAAGACTCAACACTGAATGCTATGCAAAGACATTCAATTAACTCCCCCTGAAAACATGCAATATTTGCACTGAAAACTGAACATATGAAACCAAATGATATTGTGACTTGTGCACAATCAGACTGTCCTATCAGCAAAGTGACCCATGGTACTAGGTGGAGCACTTGGTCTAAAAGACCACCTCACACATAGTAAGAGCCTCCAGACCGATTTTCCGGCCTTTTGGTAGCTTACCATTTATATACCATTGAGGTCAATCATGATAATTCAATATGCAGTGACAAATTTCAACAACATTCACATGCAGTTTAGATTTAAACAGACAAAACAGTATGAGCATTGAGAGATGTGAATACTCATAGTGTCCAAAGCATAAATTTCAGTTGAGGAGAGTTCAGAGGCTTCAATTTAGACAATGCAGATGAAGAGTGATTATGCTATGCAGAAAAAAAATAGCAATTATGCATGGACACATCAACCAAGATATGTAATGAGTTTTAAAATAGGAAATGCAGAGAATTTACCTGAACAGTTCAGATGGGGTTTTTATTCTTGAGTGCCTTGGATTAATACCCCTTCTTATTCCATTCCAAGGCACACCTGCAAGGCAAAGTTATTTTGCACAAACAGGCACCCAAGAAGTCTTGGGTCCTGACATGACATTATCACTTCTAGCAGGTTTTCTCAGCACATCTTTAACTTGATAGCAAGGAGCAGTAGTTTTCAGATATGATTTATGCACATCATTATGAACTTGAATTGTATGTGTATTAGCATGGAAATTTCTGTTATTCGCATGACCAAACTATTTTCCATAATCAACACATTCAAAGTTTTTCTTTTTGAAAACAACTTTGTTCTTTCTGAGAGCATTTGTACTTGCAAGGAATTTAAACTTTCTAGAAATGAAAATTTTCCCTTGAGCATGCCAACAGTCTTTGACTATGTGGCCATGCTTTCCACAGTGAGAACAATAAGAGACATTCTTTTTAAAATTGAGTTCATTATTGCCATAGCCTCCTTGGGCATGCCAACAGTCCTTGACTGTGTGGCCATACTTCCCACAGTGATAGCATGCAGGAGACTTTCTGTTAATGGCAGGGAATTTAACAGTTTTAGAATTGAATTTTCTACCCTGAGCATGCCAACAATCAATGGCCCTGTGGCCATGCTTTTCACATTCAAAGCATGAAATAGAATTTCTTTTAAAAGAGCCTGACCAGCATTCAGAGGTCTTGTGACCAATTTTGTTGCAGTTAAAACAGATGATATGCTGGTTCATTGAAACAGATTTGTTTTTATTAAAAACATGTTGGTTTGCAAGGAATTTAGCATGATATGAATAAAAGGTTTTCTTACCACTAGCAAACCAGCAATGAGCAATTGAGTGTCCTAATTTGCCACAGTGCAGACATTCAATTTTCTTTTTCTGGAATGAAGACTTTTTATCATGAAGTTTCTTAGCATTCATTATCCCGGCCCTCATGTCATCCTTCTCCATCAATTTACACTCATGCATTAAATGTCCAAATCTATGACAATAGTGGTATGACATTTTCCTTCTAGATGCATGTGAGTGTATGTGAGGACTGTGATCAACATGCACAGATGAACCCTTTTTATTCATTTTCTGTTCTCCAATCATTTTCTGATTTTTATCCTGTTTCTCTGTTTTCTTAGCCTTATACTGAGGTGGAGATGAAGTAGAAGGCTTTTCCTATTCAGAAGATTTAACGAAAACAGTTTGTTTTGGGGTTCTCTGAACAGTGGACTGAGAAACAGGTGACTTCTGAGAAGTGTGAGAAGTAGAGCTAGCAACAAAAGATGTATGAATTTTATTTTCAAAATTCTTTTTATTTACAGGATTATAACCTAACCCCTCCTTCTGAAAATTGACTTTTACTCCAAGCAGTTTGTTCAGATAATCTTGCCCACTAACAAATTTAGACAAGGAGTTTTTTAAATCCTGAATTTCATTTTCTTGAGAGGAAATGTGTAGCTCAAAACTGGCAATCTCTTGTTCACTGCAATTCAAACATTCAGTTAACACCTTGTTAGCAGTTTTATATTTTTCAATTTCTTGTTCAAAATGCTCAATTTTTTAGGAACTTCAACACACACCATTTTTCCTTTTTGTAAGGTTAGAAGTCTCTCAAACATCGCACTGTTTAACCGCTTCAATTTTTCAATTTCTTCTTTAAGCTTATCATTTTGAACCAATTCATTTATTAGAAGCTGGTCTTCTGAATTGACTTCATACTTTCTTTCATTTTCAATTTGCTTCATTTCTCTTTGTTGTATTTCAAAATCTTTCTGTAATTCTATGTTTACAGATTTGATGGCTTCAAATTTCTCGGTCAGCAGTGTGTTCTCCTTTTCTAGTTTCTCTAAACTTTCTTCATTTTCTTTGGAGAACCCTCTAAGAGAATCATTTTCTGATTTCAGCTTGTTTAATTCAGACTTAACGCATTCAAATTCTTTCAGCATTTGAGTATCAGACATACTAGCATCAAGAGCATTTTTCAGTTCAACACAATTTCTACAATCAACATTTAAATTGTCTGACCTACTACTTTTCTTCAATTTTTTGTATTGTTTTCTTAACAGTTCATGAGATTCAAGCAGCTCAGAATATGCATTTTCCCAATCATCTAAATCATAGTTTTCAAAGGGATTTACCTCATCATCATCATCATCTTCATCTTGACTGCTGCCTTGATTATTTCTGTCAGCCATCATGCAGCTGTCCACATCTCCTATCTGAGTTCGCTTCAGCATGTCCAGAATATCTTTAGCAGAACTGCAATCAAAGAACATGAATGAAAAGCTCTATCAGTAGCTACCTTCATCAGATTTATAGCTATCTGATTTTCTTCATGCAGTGATTTTTGACTGTCAGTCCATTTGGACTTTTTCTTTGGTAGTTCATGAGGACCATGTGAAATCACTTTCCACAGATCTGGATTAACAGATTTCGCATAAATTTTTAGACTAGCAAACCATACATTAAAATGCGTACCACTGAAAACTGGTGGTTCACCCATGGAGACAAACAGATATAATGCAATAGGAATATTGATGCACCAAAAGCAAATTAGCACCTAAGACAGCAAGATCGGATCTGCAAGTCGCTGGACCTTGTATGCAGACACCGCTCTGATACCAACTGTTAGGGTGCTAGGCCCGGATACAGAGGGGGGTGAATGTATCCCTCTAGAAAATATAGTCCAAATTAAAACTCTAAAGCTCAGATATGCGGAATAAAGACTAATGAGCTTTCCAGGATTAAATGATAAGGCAACAAATGAACAAACAGTTGGACTGCACCAATGCATCCACCTGAACAACCAGAAACGAAGGCAGAGCTAAACAATCCAAACACACTTAGCAGAATATAATGCTCAAAAATAACTCTCTAGATAATGCAACTAGCCAAGCATGCACAGCCTGTGAATGGGAGGTAGAAGATATGGAGCTAACGCAAGGCAAACCACTGCACAAATAATTTTAAGGTGGTTCGGTCCTCCAGACCTACATCCACCCCTCACTCCCAACCGGAGTGAGGCTTCACTAGCCAATGCTAGAACCAAGCAGACTCAGTTTGCGAACAGTTGCTGCCACACAGCTTGACCAGGGGAACAGCCTCCCCTCTTCCTCCCAACCGGAGGGACACCCCAAGTGACACCCAGCCACTTGGAAACCAGAGACCGAAGTCTCTCTTACTCCAGTCCAGAAGGGAACCCGCCAGTGACTCCCCGTCACCAGCAACCAGAGGTCGAAGACCTCTCTTCCTCCAACCAGAGGGACCCCTGGACTTGCAAGCCACAAGCCCAGAACCGGAGACAAGTCTCCCTTCTCCTGAATCCACAGGAGGAACCCGATCGCCAGCAGGGCAATCGGAAGAACAAGGCTAACCAAAGAAACAAAAGAAAAAATAAGGAAACATAAAAAACACAGCAACAAAAGCTGGAAATGAAACACAAGAGATGTAGCTCTCAATGAGCATAGTCGTTCTGGATTTGATCCACGAACAGATTGAACTGATCTTCAATAGACTCTCTCCTCCTCTTCTTTTCTTCCTCTTCTTTCTGCTTCTCTTTCTTCTCTCTTTCTTCTCACTTCTCACGAGCACTATCTCTCTCTTTTCCTTCTTCTACTCTCACTCTCTTTCTTCTTCTTCTCTTTTTCTTCTTCTTTTCTTTTTCTGGATCGAAGGGCTTTCTACTCTCCAGGCTTCTTCTTCGATCAGCCTCCATCTGAAGACGAAGGCTCCAATATATACCAGCAGCAGTAGGGAGATAGGGCGTGTGCTTCCCACGCCTTCTGTCCAGAAGATTCCTCCTCGGATCACGTGCTCAGCACCCACCTCGGATCACGTGTCAGGTGCCAGCTTCGGGTCACGTGCCCATTCATCAGTACGCTCAGCAACTGGAGTTAGATGGCGTCAACCCACTTGCTCCAACGAGTTGACGCAGCCTTCAAAGATCTTCAATCCTTTTTAACTACTGTGTCGACGCTTCCAACCCGTGGCGTTGACGCATTGATGCGTTCCAGTGAGCAACCAGCCTAGCCTTTTTAACTGTTGCGTCGACGCTGCTCCACTGCTGCGTTAACGCGTTGGAGTATTTCTGAAAAGGCCTCTGCTTCTTGAGTGGCTGAGTTGACGCAGCCTTTGCGTAGAGTTAACGCTGTGAAGAGTATCCGCGGATGCATCTTCACTAGTGCGTGGACGCCTTAAGCTCTAGCATCGACCCTGTTCCTGTCAGCAACAAGAATGAAGTCATAAGATTTAAGTATGTACATTGCAGTGTATATACTTCGTTGTATGGACTTGTGAAGGCGAATGCAACGTACAGACTTGCCCAATGTGTTGACTTCAACAAAGGAGACAACGGCTGTATAGACTTTAAATCCTAAAGGCAGTGTATAGACATTGAATTCGAAGACCAATGTGCAGACTTTGGATTTGAAGACCAGTGTGCAGACTTCAAGTTTAATTGTGGATGTATAGACTTCAGGTGTGAAGACCATTGTGCAGACTTTGGAGAACAGTTCAATGTATTGACTTAGCGTTGTATAGACTTGGCTTTGAACGCTTGAGCTGAAGACAATGATGTAATGTATAGACATGAAGAAACTGTGCACATTGTATAGACTTGAAGAAACAAGGCAACGTTGTATAGACTTGAAGAGACAAGGCAACGTTGTATAGACTTCAAAGATGAATGATCAGACAATGTATAGACTTCACAGTTCAACAGCCATTGTATAGACTTGTACAATGGTGCGCAGTGTACAGACTTTGAAGTCTGACCTAGTAGGATGTGTAGACTTAGACTACAACCAGGATGTCTAGACTTGTTGTGAAGCAATGCACAGGTTGTACATACTTGAAGAATGCTTGCAGAAGCTGATGAAGTGTACAGACTTCATGAAATGCAAACGGCTAAACAGACTTGAATGAGTATAGAGTGTATAGACTTGAAAGTCTGAAGGCGATGTGCATACTTGCTGAGTTGACGCTGCAGCCCAATGAGTTGACGCTGCAACGTATATACTTTACGTTTAACTGATGATGTATAGACTTGAAGTTAGACAAACCAGACAGTCAGTGTTCTAATGGGTCGACGCATCAGCAAGGGTGGGTCGACCCACTACTGTTCATACTAACTAAGCAGAGTGTAGCAAAGAATGCTTTATGCATCAGTTAACATGACTGAACATCAAATATGTTAGACTAAACTGAGCAGCAAGATGACTGAACATTTGATAGACTGAGTTATCATCAGAAAATAACTGAATAACAGCATGATGACTCACACAGCAAGATGACTCACAGTGATTAACTCACATCAAAAACTAATCATCAAAACCATCATCAAAACCACAGGGGCACAACAATTTAGTCCTCCGAGACTACTGGGAGTCGAGCACGGGCCATCATACCCGATCGCAGGAGGAGGGCCAGAACCTTCAGAGGCCACTTTTGGAGGCCTAAATATAGTGACGGTCGAGGTAGGAAATGTTCCGACTCCCGCCTGTAGCACTTCTTTTTATTTCCAAGCCAGCTGGCTGACATACACATATGTGATGCAGGCTGAGGTGGTACCGCCAGCTGTGATGGTTCGCATACCCCTTCCTGACTTAGGCATGAGCCGATCGGCCTTTCCACCTGTTGTGCGGCCCATCGCCCTACGGCTTCCATAGACCTATGCTGCTGTAGCGGCCTCAGAGGAGCCCGACGCAACTGCTGGAGTTGGCGACCCGGTCGAGGTTGCGAGGCCTCAAGCCTCAGTTGCCGGTGAAGAACTATTGCTGAAGCCAAGCGGCCCCCCGGAAATAGAAGCGGGAGAAATCATTACAGAAGAGGCCGATGTTACTAAAGCCTTGTCTGTCATAGAAAGCTCCCCTCCTTTAGCGGCCGGTGAGACTGTTCAGGAGGAGCGAGTGCCCTCAGCTGCTGAGACGGCTGTCATAACCTCACCTCAAAGGACGGGCAAGGAAGTCGCCATCGTGGAGAGCCCTTCAGCTGTAGCAGCTACAATTGTCGTGCCGGGCATTGGCGCTGTGCAGACCATGCCGTCGACGTCCCTCAGGGTGGCCGACGACATCTGGGCTGAGATAGATAGCAAGGTGGACTTTCAGCTCCCCGATACTTCGCCACTGGGCTTACAATTCTCCAGTAACATGGTGTGGCAGTCTCTGGATAATCTCCAGCGAGCCGTGTCAGCTTCCCCAGGTCTAACGTATGTGCAACTGAGGGGCCTGATAGAACACCTCTCTCGGTCAGTATTAGCATTTGGCTGCCCAATGGATGATTGGACCCCATGGGTTGTGATGTTGCTAAAGCACGCCAACAGGCGGGATTTCCTCAGCCGAGAGGTATTTGATCAGCTTGCGACTGTGAAGCTAGAGAGGGCAGATTGCCACGCTGCTACGACTTCACTGAGGGTGACCGTGGAGCAGTTGAGGGGTGTTGCCGGCAATATCTCAGAATGTCGGTTGCTCCTCACGGTGCGGATGGAAGAGTTGTGCGCGAAACTTGCCAAGGTCGAAGCCGAGTTGCAGGAAGCCGAGCGCCTAGAGGTCCAGACAACGGAAGAAGCTGATCTGGCGGAAGGACGACTTGTCTCGCTGGATGAGAGGTTATCACAGTTGACAGCTACCGAGGCTCGGTTGCAGGAGTTGACCCAATACCCCTCACTAGGCCTCTTGGAGTTGGTAGATATTTTCCGGCGCCCTTTGCCGTAGCTTTGCTTTGCTCTGCTTTTTGCATCGAGCTCTGCTTATTTTTGCCTTTGGAGCTTATGTACCCCTAGGGAATGCCCCGGGCACAAATGTATTCTGACGACTCACATTAATGAAACATCTCTGTTTGTCGCCTCAATCGTGACTTCTTTCACTCTTTTCTTCTCTCTTTTCTTCTAGCTGCTCATCCAAGTCTAGGGATACGCGTCGATGGCGCAGGAGAGCACTCACGCCTTTAGCGAAGGGGTGAGGTGTTCGCTCCACCGCAGCATAGCCGTTCCCAGAACTGGATTTTGGCTAGGGCAGGACATGGGTAGCATAGGCGGATGTGCCTTATGAACTTCGCCAATGAAGACAAAGGGTGTGTTCTAACCATCGACATGGGTTAAATATCGACGCAACGATACTTTGTTTATTAATGAGGGTGGAAGGCCAGGGTTAGGGGGGTAGTTGACCGGGCTCGTCGATGGTGGCAAGGGTCGAAAAAGGTAGCAACCGATCTTGCCGATGGTGACAAGGGTCGAGAAGGTAGGGACCGATCTTGCCGATGGTGACAAGGGTCGAAAAGGGTAGCGACCGATCTTGCTGATGGTGACAAGGGTGAAAAGGGTAGCGACCGATCTTACGGATGGTGACAAGGGTCGAAAGGGTAGCGACCGATCTTGCCGATGGTGACAAGGGTCGAAAAGGGTAGCGACCGATCTTGCCGATGGTGACAAGGGTCGAAAAGGGTAGCGACCGATCTTGTCGATGGTGACAAGGGTCGAAAAGGGTAGCGACCGATCTTGCCGATGATGACAAGGGTTGAAAAGGGTAGCGACCGATCTTACCGATGGTGACAAGGGTAGAAAAGGGTAGACGGTCTTGCCGATGATGACAAGAACCAGAAGGGGTTGCGACCGATCTTGCCGATGGTGACAAGGGTCGAAAAGGGGTAGTAAATATATATATATAGAGGCGGGACATCGGATGAAGACTCTGCTTCAACCCTGTAAAGGGTCTTCAGGATGGAGGATGGATCATCACTATTCATCATTCACTTATAATTTCTTTTTTTTATATTCACATTACTGACCTAAGCGCCCTTTTGGGTTTTCACCGAAGCCAGCCCCCTCTTGCTTTTGCCCACGCGCCCTCTCGGGTTTTCACGTGGCGGGGTACCCGATTTTGCCCGCGATGCCCTTTCGGGTTTTCGCCACCACTAGGTTATAGACATTTTTGCACTTGTCCTAATATAGGAGCAAGTCTGGCGGGTATCTCTATTTTTAACCCCATTTTTTTCTCTTTTGTTTTGAATTTAGAGTACAGAAGAACTTAACTGCTAGAACGTTGACTGGCCTTGCCGATGATGACAAGGATTGGTCCCTAGTTTAGTTCGTCGAGACTGGTTGAATGTCGAAGCAAATGACATGGTTCATTAACAAGGACGTAAGATCCGAGTTAAGGGTAGAGGTCGACCGATCTCGTCGATGATGACGAGGGTCGAACCTGGGTTTGTTCATCAGCACGGGTCCCATGCCGAAGCAAAGGTAGGATTATTAACAGGGACGGAAGGTCCAAGTTAGGGGTAGAGATCGACCGATCTCGTCGATGATGACGAGGGTCGAACATGGATTTGTTCATCAACATAGGTCACATGCCGAAGCAAAGGTAGGATTATTAATAGGGATGGAAGGTCCAAGTTAGGGGTAGAGATCGACCGATCTCGTCGATGATGATGCGGGTCGAACATGGGTTTGTTAGAGGATCTCCGGTGGGATTTTGATGACTATCCCTTTTGGAGTTTCATCGGGGGAAGAACAAAAGAGGAATTTTTTTTAAATTACCACTTTACTGACTTAAGCGCCCTTTCGGATTTTCACCGAAGCCAGCCCCCTCTTGCTTTTGCCCACGCGCCCTGTCAGATTTTCACGTGGCGGGATACCCGATTTTACCCGTAGCGCCCTTTCGGGTTTTCGCCACAGCTGGGTTATAGCCATTTTTGCACTTGTCCTAATGTAGGAGCAAGTCTGGCGGGGTATCTCTATTTTTAACCCCATTTTTCTTTTCTTTTCTTCTCTTTTTTTTGATATAAAGGGTGGTAGGTTGAAGTATAATGTCCGACCCTTGGTTGATAGTAGACGGCTGTTGGCTGGAACACCGGGCCTCGTGCCGAGTAGAGCGGTTCATTCGTTAGCAAGGGCTGAATGCTAACACAAAGTAAAGATCTTTCGCCGATTCAGACGTAAGGCCCGTGATGGCAATATTGTTAGTTAGGTGCGATTGATAAACACAGATCCAGAGGGGGGGGTGAATGGATCTTTCAAAGAATTCTACCAAATTTAAAATTCGCGAGAGATGATAACAACAAAATCAGTGGACAATTGATCAAACATAAGATATGCAAACTCAATTAAACTCTAGGATATAGATAATCAATTAAATCAATGTCCTAGTATGCATCTAGCGGAAGCAGCCAATCAAACAAACCACTGCACAAGGATTTTTAGGTGGTTCGGTCCAAAGACCTATGTCCACCCCTCACTCCCAACCTGAGTGAGGCTTCCACTAGTAACACTAGCATAGCAGACTCAGTCTACAACAAATGGTGCCAAACAGCTTGACCAGGGGAACACCCTCCCCTCTTCCTCCCAACCGGAGGGACATCCCAAGTGACTCCCAGCCACTTGGAAACCAGAGACACACGGTCTCTCTTCCTTTAGACCCGGAGGGAACCCCTGGACTTGCTACCCACAAGCCCAGAACCGGAGGACCAAACCTCCCTTCCTCCAAACCGGAGGGGAACCTAGAGACCCAAGTCTCTCTTCCTCTGAAACCCAGAGGGAAACACAAGTGACACCAAGTCACCTGCAGACTAGAGGTCTCGGACCTCTCTTCCTCCCAACCGGAGGGAAACAACCAATGACGTCCAGTCAAAGGCAACCAGAGACGCAAGTCTCTCTTCCTCCACACCGGAGGGAACCCGACCTCACACTAGAGGATCGGAAGAACAGCAAGTGAATAGTTCAAAGGAAAAACAAAAACGTAGCAACAGAAAGCTAAAAAGATAAAATCAAATGTGGCTCTCGGAGGAGCTGGCTGGCCTAGATTTGATCCACGGTCCAGCAGGAGCTTCTTCTTCTGCTTCTCTCTTTCTCCCAGCACGAACTCTCTTTTCTTCTTCTTCTTCTTTCTTTCTTCTCTATTCTCTATATCGTGAAGGCACTCTCTGCTCTTCAGCTTTTCTCGATAGCTCTCTTCCTGCTCTCAGATGGCCTCTTTTGCTTTACTTCTTCCTTGGAGTGAGCTCTCCCTTTTTGAAGACGAAGAGAGGGATTTATATACCAATAACAGGGGCTCCGGAGGATAGGGCAGAGATGCCCTAGAGAGCTTCGATGGGTTGGTCCATGTGGTGAAGTAGCAGGCCCCAGCTTCCACGTGTCTGACTGCTGGCACGTCCTTTGTTATAGGATCATGTGCCCTTTCATAATTGGGGTCTCCTTGTACTGCATCGAAATATTCTAGTAATTTACCACACTTACTATTTCTGGAGACTGACCGCATTGACGCACTGCCATCACTGCGTCTACTCTTTGCTTGTACACATTTGAATTTGTCCCACTGCGTCGACCCTGCTGTGGATAGCGTTGACGCGTTGAAGACAACCAGAGATCAGTCGCCCCTTTCTTGAACTGATGCGTCGACGCTGCCAGTTGGTGGCATAGACGCACGGATGAAAATCAGAAGTGTGTATTGGCCTCTCTTCCGCCGCTGCGTCGACGCTGCTTGTTGATGGCGTTGACGCACGAACATGTACATTAAGGCACTTGATGGCGTGAAGGAACGAGCGTATAGACTTAGTTGATGCCAATGAATAAGTATGTACACTAAGAGAGTGTATAGACTTGAAACCCAAAGGCTGTGTACAGACTTTGTAAGTGTGAGCCAATGTACAGACATCAAGTGAAGACCAGTGTGTAGACTTCTCGTGAAAACCAGTGTACAGACTTGTGAAGGCTTCAAGGCAACAATGTACAGTCTTTGAAATAAAGAGTGTACAGACTTGAAAGTTCAAGGCCACGATGTATAGACTTCAAAAGAACCAGTCCAATGTACAGACTTCAAGAACTCTAGACAACGGACGTTGTATAAACTTCAGCTAAGTAGGCCACAGGCCGATGTGTAGACTTGGCCAATGTGCAGACTTTGGCTTGGAACGAAGGTAAAGATGAGGCTGTATAGACTTGGCCAGAACGTAGGAAAAGCCATGAATGTATAGACTTGATCATCCAGATTCAAGGCAACCGATGTATAGACTTGAACGCTGTACAGACTTCTCGAGGTGATGCTTGAGCAAAGAGACAGTGTATAGACTTTCCCACAAAAAGTAGACAAAGCAGCATGGCGTCAACCCAGCTGTTCCACTGCGTCAACGCAGCAAGTAAACCAGCAACTACTGCGTCAACGCAGTGTCCTTGAAGCATCAACGCACTGCATGAACAATTAGCCACTACGTTAACCCAATCTAGCCATATTCATGAATTAGCTATTCAAGCAAACAATCAGATATTTAAGCAGTCAAACAGTCATCTATATTAATTAGCACACCTCAGTGTGACTCATGGTGTGTCAGCCATCATCAAAACTACACAGGGGCACAACAATCTCCCCCTTTTTGATGATGGCAACACTATGAGTTACACTGACTCAGATTAGATTCTTCTCTCCCTTTGCCTTCATCAAAAAAAAATGAAGTAGGAAAAACAATTCAGTAAAGCACAGGAATGTTATACTTCCCTTTGGATTGTTGATGGTTCGAAGGAGGCCTTTTCTTTGGAGACATATATCTTACAAATGTATCCTTTTAAGAGCTTCTCCCCCTGTAGATATGTCATATTTTCAATCACACAGGAGCACTGAAGTATGAAGAACTCAATCATGTAAAGAGTTAGGAGCTCAATAAAATGCATGAATCAAGTCTCCCCCCCTTTTTTTGAATTATGGAAAGAGCAGCTATTTTCTGACACCAATTGAAAATTTCAGACATAACAAATTTCCCTTAACGAAGTGGAGCATAGCAGCAAGCACACAGGGAGTTCGAATTGGATCTGATTCTAGGACTGCAGGAGTCGACCCATGGGGTCGACCCATGAACACAGCAAGTAGTGACTTATGCATCAGAACATAAGGTCATCTCAGCAAAAATAACTTGAAAATTAACTATATGAGTGCAATTAACTATATGAATGCAATCAAAAATTGTCAACTAGAAAGATGTTATGAATGCAGTGCAATTAACTATGTGAGTGCACAGTCATTGACAATTCATGTAGGATATGAGAACTATGCATGAGTCAAAACCTGAAAGGCATGTTATGCAATTAGTTTGACTAGCTCCCCCTTAGTCATACAACCCTTATGCATCCACCATGCTTATGCAGGCCCAAGATATGAGTGGAAGTCAACAGTTGAGACCAATTGATAGAACTGAGTGCAAATGAATCAGTCAGTTTGGTCTGAACGACTGGAGTCCAATATGAGAGAGTAAAAAAAAATTCAGAAAGAATGAGAAAGATTTTCAATGGAATATCAAATTTCATAAATCTGATTTAAACAGATGATTACAGACTCTTCCATCATAGAAACCTATGAATGAACCTACGTTGACAAAGCAGATCAGAATTTTATGTATGCAAGGTTTGAACATGAGCCTTTTCTACTCATATCTGAAATCAATTTTCTTAATAACAAGTGAACCAAGTTTTCATATTAAGAGACCTTTTTAACCTTCTTCATTCTTACTCACTTAATTTCAAAGATTTCCTCAAGAAATGCAATCGATAGTATTGAGGATAAACAAACAAGAAACCATTTATTTCTGTCAAAGTTTCTATTGAAAGAAGATTCTTTTCTAAACAATTTCAGATGATATGCTAGATAGGCAACGAATTTTTGACAACAATATTCAGGAGAAATTAAGTTAAGTACATCCTTACAACTGGAGGATACACGTTGTTTAGACGCCAGTATCCCTAAGTGCTTGGAAGGACTAACTGTCATGCTTCTTAAGAACAGAGATAGCATTTACACCTCATGACACACTGAAACTCATTTCTTGATGAGGGACATGTATTTCTCAATGTGCCTGCCATTGTTCTGCCAGATTTTTAATCAACATATTTAAGCAGAGTTAACTATGGCACTTCATGACATATCTTAATTCATTTCTTTGATGAATGAGATGTGTTTCTCAGTGACCAAAGACATTGCTCTGACAAGATTTGGTATTTGACATAATCCATATTCCCTGATGTTTAAAAATAATACATATTTTCATACAAATCAGTCAAGGAAAATCATGATTTCAGAATTTCAGATTTCAGAAGAGTTTAAAAGACACAACATGAAAGGGTTGGTTAAAGTTAATTAAGACTAACTCGGATATTTTCAGGAAGAATTCATAAGCAAACACAAGAAATACATGAAACTTCAATCGGCTGAAAGCTTCAGACATTCATAGTCCTATATGATAGAAATTTCCTTAAAAACAATGTTTTCGGATTTATGATCAAGATATGCGCAGAGAAATCTTTCTGGGACTTCAAGGAAGGCAAGAGCATTTTTCAGGTACAGCCAAGTCAACAAATGCCAATGGATACCAATTGATAGTATGAGTGACAATGACTGACAAGAGTTGAAGCAAGAGGCTGAAATACAATGCATTTCACAATCACCAAGGAGTTTGTCAAGATTGCAGTTCAAACAGGAAGGTGAGTATTAGTCATCAGACATGAGCTTTGATGAGAGGTATGATGGTCACATGCAATTACATGAATGAATAATGAGAAATGCTCCCCCTCACTAAATGCATAAACTGAAACCCTCCCTTTTCTTTTGAAAAATTTCATGATTAAATGATGCCACTCTAAGATGCAATTAGATGCATTAACTACTCATGAAGGGCATGAAGACCCTGAAGGGTATTAGACTAGTCAAATGTGCATGATATGCAGTGCAGCTCCCCCTGACGGTATGCATTCAAAGCATTTGAAAATCATTCATGAGTCATAAATTCTAGATGTATACAGTCACAGAATGAGCATATCAAGACGCAACAACTATTGCATGGAAATGCAAACATGCATGTTTAAACCACTAATTAACAAATCTATCTATATACCTAATGCCATCTAAGCAGACTCATTAAAAAGTCAAGAGACTTACCTGAGAAGTGCATGAGTGGGGTTTACCTTCTTAGGGTGTCTTGGTTTATTTGCCCCTTTTATTTCTCGTTCCCAAGACACACCTGCAAAAAGTTTCTCACTTGGCACATTTTGGTACCCAAGTTGCCTTGGGTCCTGCAGGGTTAGTGGCATTTTAATGGGATGTTTTCCAAAGCTTCTGAGCCATCATATCATCATGCTTTTTCATATAGCAACTAGGCATGGAATGTCCAGACCGACCACAATAATCACATGAACCACTCGGTTTGAATTTCTTACTATGCATGTAAGCAGGTGTGCCAAATTCATGAGCATGAATGTTTCTGTTTTTACCACCACTTTGTTTCAGATGGTCAGAAAACCAGCAATCAGTCACCTTGTGACCTTGCTTTCCACACTCAAAGCATGTGAGGGATTTTCTTGTTTGAACAGATTTGTTCCTACCAAACACACTTTGTTTAACAAATTTAGAGTTGACCTTCTTTCTCTGAGAATGCCAGCAGTCTTTGACTGTATGGCCAGGTTTCTCACAGTGATAGCAGAAGATGGAATTTCTTCTACCAACATTAAGCCAGCAGTCAACCGCCCTATGGCCTGACTTGCTGCAGGTGGAACACACCATGTGTTGGCCCCTGGACCCATTTTTGTTCCTCTTAAAGACATGCTGATTTTCATACAAATTGACATGATTAGAATTTGAAAAATATTTGCCTTTACCTTTGGCAAACCAACATTGTTCACTAACATGACCTGTTTTTCCACAATGATAACAATAACTTTTTCTTTTTTGTTCAACAGGACTATTTTTGTTATTGTACTTCCTAGCATGCATTCTATCATCCTGTTCCATCAATTTACATTCATGCATCAAGTGACCAACCCTATGACAGTAATGGCATGAAATTTTCTTTTTATTTGCATGAATGTGTTTGTTCAATTTAGGCACAGCATTCTCAGTTTTATCATGAGAGTTCCTTGAATCTTTGTTCTGAACATGAACGGTCTTTTGCTGTTTTTGAACTTGTTTCTCAGACTTAGGGCTGTCAGTGGAATTTTGATTCTTCTTAGCACTAAATTCAAAAATAGGCACATTCGATGTGCTGCCAGACTTAGAGCTACTCACGAATGAAGTTTGAAGCTTACTTTCAAAGCTCTTTTTATTTATTGGTTTGTAGCCCAACCCCTCTCTTCGGAGATTCACTTTAGATCCAAGAATTTTATTAAGATTTTCTTTTTCACTGACAAATTTCTCAAGAGATTTCCTCAATTCTGTAACTTCTGATCCAAGCTTTGATACATGGATTTCATATTCATCAGCTTTCTTTTTATAGCAAACAGCATCTTCTTTCAACATTTGATTAACAGTCCTAAGACTTTCAATTTCCTGTTCAGCTTTCATTAGCTCATCAGAGCTATCCAGGCTAACACTCTTCCCTTTTTCAAGAGTGATAAGTCTCTCAGACATAACTGTATTTAACTGTTTTAGCTTGCAGATCTCCTGTCTCATTTTACCATTTTGTTCCAGGATTTCATCATCAAATTTCAAAATGCTTAAGGAGGTCTGACATTCACTAAACACTTCTTGTTCATCTTCAGATTGAAGATTTTCAAGCCTTTTCTGAAGTTCTGAGTTTTTTATTCTGACAGTCTCCAAAGTTTCAGAAATCAATCTATTTTTATTTTCAAGGCTCACTGATTTAGATCCAGATTCCTCAGTTTGTTTTTTGAGTCTAGCATTTTCAGATTTCAGATATTCTAGATCTGAAGTAATAGAATCAAGATCAGTCAGCTGTCTTCTAAATATCTGATTTTCAATTTTCAGAGTATCACTGTCCTCACCAGTAAGTTTAGAATTTTCAAGCCTATCTAACCATTTTTTCATAGATCTATTTTTCTTGCTCAATTTATTGCTAGATCTTAACAGCTTGGAATAAGCATCTACCCAATCATCTAAGGTATAGTCCGCAAAGGGATTTACCTGAACTTCGTTCTCTTCTTTATCACTGTGGCTGCTGCTATGGTCGCTCCCATCAGCCATCATGCAGTTTTCCTTCCCTGTTCTGCAAGTTAGTTTCATCTTGTCCAGAATATCCCTAGCAGACCTGGAATCATGAAGGCAAAAGTGTAAGGCCTTGTTAATGGATGCTTTTATCAGATTTATAGCTTTCTGATTTTCTCTATGCATTGATCTATGACGATCAGTCCATTTGGACTCTTTTCGTGGTAACCTATGAGGACCATGAGTAATTAACTTCCACAAATCGGGATTATCTAGATTGACGTAGTTACGCAAACTACTGAACCATGAATCAAAGTTAGACCCATTGAAAACCAGTGGAAGAGCCATTTATAGGCTATGATCAATTAGACAAAAAATCAAGGAGCAGCAAACCGGAATAAGCACCGAGAAGCACGGGGATCACTGCAGATCGTTGGATCTTGAAGCAGTAACCGCTCTGATACCAATTGTTAGTTAGGTGCGATTGATAAACACAGATCCAGAGGGGGGGTGAATGGATCTTTCAAAGAATTCTACCCAATTTAAAATTCGCGAGAGATGATAACAACAAAATCAGTGGACAATTGATCAAACATAAGATATGCAAACTCAATTAAACTCTAGGATATAGATAATCAATTAAATCACTGTCCTAGCATGCATCTAGCGGAAGCATCCAATCAAACAAACCACTGCACAAGGATTTTTAGGTGGTTCAGTCCAAAGACCTACGTCCACCCCTCACTCCCAACCTGAGTGAGGCTTCCACTAGTAACACTAGCACAGCAGACTCAGTCTGCAACAAATGCTGCCAAATAGCTTGACCAGGGGAACACCCTCCCCTCTTCCTCCCAACCGGAGGGACACCCCAAGTGACTCCCAGCCACTTGGAAACCAGAGACACACGGTCTCTCTTCCTCCAGACCCGGAGGGAACCCCTGGACTTGCTACCCACAAGCCCAGAACCGGAGGACCAAACCTCCCTTCCTCCAAACCGGAGGGGAACCTAGAGACCCAAGTCTCTCTTCCTCTGAAACCCAGAGGGAAACACAAGTGACACCAAGTCACTTGCAGACTAGAGGTCTCGGACCTCTCTTCCTCCCAACCGGAGGAAACAACCAATGACGTCCAGTCAAAGGCAACCAGAGACGCAAGTCTCTCTTCCTCCACACCGGAGGGAACCCAACCTCACACTAGAGGATCGGAAGAACAGCAAGTGAATAGTTCAAAGGAAAAACAAAAACGCAGCAACAGAAAGCTGAAAAGATAAAATCAAATGTGGCTCTCGCAGGAGCTGGCTGGCCTGGATTTGATCCATGGTCCAGCAGGAGCTTCTTCTTCTGCTTCTCGCTTTCTCCCAGCACGAACTCTCTTTTCTTCTTCTTCTTCTTCTTTCTTTCTTCTTTATTCTCTATATCGTGAAGGCACTCTCTGATCTTCAGCTTTTCTCGATGGCTCTCTTCCTGCTCTCAGATGGCCTCTTTTGCTTTACTTCTTCCTTGGAGTGAGCTCTCCCTTTTTGAAGATGAAGAGAGGGATTTATATACCAATAACAGGGGCTCCGGAGGATAGGGCAGAGATGCCCTAGAGAGCTTCGATGGGTTGGTCCATGTGGTGAAGTAGCAGGCCCCAGCTTCCACGTGTCTGACTGATGGCACGTCCTTTGTTATAGGATCACGTGCCCTTTCATAATTGGGGTCTCCTTATACTGCATCGAAATATTCTAGTAATTTACCACACTTACTGTTTCTGGAGACTGACCGCGTTGACGCACTGGCATCACTGCGTCTACTCTTTGCTTGTACACATTTGAATTTGTCCCACTGCGTCGACCCTGCTGTGGATAGCGTTGATGCGTTGAAGACAGCCAGAGATCAGTCGCCCCTTTCTTGAACTGATGCGTCGACGCTGCCAGTTGGTGGCGGTGACGCACGGATGAAAATCAGAAGTGTGTATTGGCCTCTCTTCCGCCGCTACATCGACGCTGCTTGTTGATGGCGTTGACGCACGAACATGTACATTAAGGCACTTGATGGCGTGAAGGAACGAGTGTATAGACTTAGTTGATGCCAATGAATAAGTATGTACACTGAGGGAGTGTATAGACTTGAAACCCAAAGGCAGTGTACAGACTTTGTAAGTCTGGGCCAATGTAAAGACATCAAGTGAAGACCAATGTGTAGACTTCTCGTGAAAACCAGTGTACAGACTTGTGAAGGCTTCAAGGCAACAATGTACAGTCTTTGAAATAAAGAGTGTCCAGACTTGAAAGTTCAAGGCCACGATGTATAGACTTCAAAAGAACCAGTCCGATGTACAGACTTCAAGAACTCTAGACAACGGATGCTGTATAGACTTCAGCTAAGTAGGCCACAGGCCGATGTGTAGACTTGGCCAATGTGCAGACTTTGGCTTGGACCGAAGGTAAAGATGAGGCTGTATAGACTTGGCCAGAACGTAGGAAAAGCCATGAATGTATAGACTTGATCATCCAGATTCAAGGCAACTGATGTATAGACTTGAACGCTGTACAGACTTCTCGAGGTGATGCTTGAGCAAAGAGACAGTGTATAGACTTTCACACAAAAAGTAGACAAAGCAGCATGGCGTCAACCCAGTTGTTCCACTGCGTCAACGCAGCAAGTAAACGAGCAACTACTGCGTCAACGCAGTGTCCTTGAAGCGTCAACGCACTGCATGAACAATTAGCCACTACGTTAACCCAATCTAGCCATATTCATGAATTAGTTATTCAAGCAAACAATCAGATATTTAAGTAGTCAAACAGTCATCTATATTAATTAGCACACCTCAGTGTGACTCATGGTGTGTCAGCCATCATCAAAACCACACAGGGGCACAATAAATATGGTGTATTCTTTTGAGAGCTCGGCCAGGGCAGAGTGCCACTAGACCCAGGAAAGGTAGCTCGAATAGGGCAGAGTGCCACTAGACCAAGGAAAGGTAGCTCGATCAGGGCGGAATGTCACTAGACCAAGATAAGGGTAGCTCGATCAGGTCGGAGTGTCACTACACCAAGATAAGGCTAGCTCGGCTAGGGTGGAATACCACTAGACCAAGGAAGGATAGCTCAATCAGGGTGGAGTGCCACTAGACCAAGATAAGGGTAGCTCGGTTAGGACGGAGTGCCACTAAACCAAGGAAGGATAGCTCGATCAGGGCGGAGTGCCACTAGACCAAGATAAGGGTAGCTCGGCTAGGGCGGAATGCCACTAGACAAGGATAAGGGTAGCTCGGCTAGGACGAAGTGCCATTAAACCAAGATAAGGGTAGCTCGGCTATGGCGGAATGCCACTAGACCAAGATAAGGGTAGCTCGATCAGGGTGGAGTGCCACTAAACCAAGGAAGGATAGCTCGGCTAGGACGGAGTGTCACTAGACCAAGATAAGGGTAGCTCGGCTAGGGCGGAGTGCCACTAGACCAAGATAAGGGTAGCTCAGCTAGGGCGGAATGCCACTAGACCAAGATAAGGGTAGCTCGATCAGGGCGGAGTGCCACTAGACCAAGATAAGGGTAGCTCGATCAGGGCGGAGTGCCACTAGACCAAGATAAGGGTAGCTCGATCAGGGCGGAGTGCCACTAAACCAATGAAGGATAGCGCGGCTAGGACGGAGTGCCACTAGACCAAGATAAGGGTAGCTCGGCTAGGGCGGGGTGCCACTAGACCAAGATAGGGGTAGCTCGGCTAGGGCGGATTGCCACTAGACCAAGATAAGGGTAGCTCGATCAGGGCGGAGTGCCACTAGACCAAGATAAGGGTAGCTAAATCAGGGCGGAGTGCCACTAGACCAAGATAAGGGTAGCTCGATCAGGGCGGAGTGCCACTAAACCAAGGAAGGATACCTCGGCTAGGACGGAGTGCCACTAGACCAAGATAAGGGTAGCTCGGCTAGGGCGGAATGCCACTAGACCAAGATAAGGGTAGCTCGATCAGGGCGGAGTGCCACTAGACCAAGATAAGGGTAGCTCGGCTAGGACAGAGTGCCACTAGACCAAGGATGAAGGTAGATCATTCGGGGAGCGCCGGTTGAACCGTGTGATACAGTTTTAGGTGCTTCTCATTAAGGGGAGAGAATTGGATGACTCCTTTGTGGTCCACCAGGACGTAGGCACCCCCTTCATATACTCGGCGGACGATATATGGTCCGATCCAGTTTTTGACCAACTTCCCCTTAGGGTTGGAGGCCATCACTTCTCTTCTTTTAACCATCACCAGGTCTCCTTTCTTTAATTCTCGACCTTTGACCAGCTTATCGAAAGCACGGGCCATGCGAGCTTGGTGGAGTAGGATGTTTTGTTGTGCCCAGAGGCATTTTCCTTTGAGCTTGGTGAGCTCTTCCAATCTTCTTTCTGCATTTGTTTGTTCACCCCTGGCTTGTCCATGCTGGATGGCGACTCGCAGCGAAGGAACTTCTAATTCGATCGGCACCACAGCCTCTGACCCATAGACGAGGGAGAAAGGTGAACAGCCGGTTGGGGTTTTGTAGACAGTACGATAGGCCCAGAGCGCTTCGTACATCCTTTCTTCCCAATCTTTTTTATTAGACTTGACAGTCTTTGCCAACAACGTGCATAGTGTCTTGTTGAAGGCTTCTGCAAGTCCATTGGCTTGAGGGCTGTAGGGGGACGATGTCCTCTAGTCAATCTTGTATTTGTCGTCTAGCTGATAAACCTTCTGGTTTCTGAAATGGCTGCCATTATCAGAGATGATTCGGCTGGAGATCTCGAACTGGAATATTATATTCTGTCGGAAGAATCTTGCGACCAGTTCCCCCGTTACATCTCTCAATGCGACCGCCTCTGCCCATCTAGAGAAGTAGTCTGTAGCTGCTAAGATATATCTGCACCCTGATGAAGATGCTGGTAGCGGCCCTACCACGTCCGTGCCCCACTGAGCAAACGGCTAGCTTGATAGGGTCGGATGTAATGGCACTGGAGGTCTCCTTGCCACGTTAGCGTGTTCTTGACATTTCTAACAAGCCTTGGCGAACTTGCAGCAATCATTAAACATAGTGGGCCAATAGTAACCCAATTTCTTTATCTCAATTTTCATCTTTGGGCCAGCCTGGTGTGCTCCAGCTGATCCCGCATGGACTTCTTGCATCACTTGTCCCGCCTCTGTTGAAGACAAGCAACGAAGTAGGACTTTCCTTCGGGCATCCGCCATTATTCGGAACAAGGTTCGCTTCTCATCTCGTAAGAGTCTTTGACCCTCAGGAGCTTCATTCTTTGTTCTTTCTCTCTTGGGAGCTGTTGGTGTTCAAACCACCGCAGAAGATGTTCTCACCAATCGGGCTGCTGAACCTCCTCGACGACTACCACCTCAATTTCTTGCTCACCAGCTAAGACTTCTGTTATACTGGGGACTTGCCGGCGGTTGATCACTGTTATGTTCAGGCTTGTGTCTGGCAGGACCGCCAACGAACTGGCCAGCTTAGCGAGGGCGTCTGCCTGAGCATTCTGGCCTCGGTTGATATGCTTGATGCTGATGAAGTAGAATCTTGACATCAGGCAGGTTGCCAACTGATGGTAGGGGAGAAGTTCTTGCTTTCGCACATCGAATTCTCCTTCTAGTTGTTTTATAACTAGCATGGAATCTCCAAATGCTTCCAGCATCTGAATTCCCATGGATAGAGTGATTTGTAGCCAGATTATCAGGGCTTCATACTCTACTTCGTTATTCGTGCAATGCTTGTTTATCGAGTAAGATGTGTGCACCACTTCCCCCTTTGGGGATTTCAGGACTATGCCTGCTCCTGCCCTGACCCTGGCCGATCCAGTGGCAGAGGTGTCAATTCTGGAAGCGCCATCGAAATATAGCTGCCATAAAGAGGGCTGCACCTGAACGGCTTCCAGGGTTTCATCTTCAGGAAGCTCCGGTTCCAATGGGCAGTCCCGGGTGCTGGGTGCTCAGCGAAGAAGTCTGTAATAGCTTGGCCCTTGACGGTCTTGCGTGGCACATAGGAGATGTTAAACTCCATAAGGATTACTGCCCATTTGCCCAGGCGACCTTTGAGTGCCGGCTGGGACATAATATATTTCAGGGGGTCCTATTTGGATACCAGGCTGATTTCGTGCGATAACATGTAGTGTCGTAGCTTCTTAACTGTGAAGACCAACGCTAGACAGACCTTCTCAATATAAGTATATTTCTTCACAGTTCTGACCAGTCTCCGACTGAGGTAATAGAGGGCTTGCTCTTTTCCTTCTTCATTATTCTGGGCCAGCATTGCCCCCAGGGAGTTATGTGTAGCTACTATGTATAGTATCAATGGCCGTCCTTTCACCGGTGCGCCCAGCACTGGAGGAGTCTTCAGATAGTCTTTCAGCTTGTCGAAGGTTGTCTGGCAATCTTCATCCCAATAAAAGGGAACATCTTTCATCATCAGTTTGTGGAAAGGCTGGCATCGCCCTGACAAATTGGAAATGAAATGCCGGATATAAGCCAAGCGGCCCTATAGTGATCTCAGCTCGGAGAGGTTCCTTGGTAGAGGTAGCTCCTGAATTGCTTTGATTTTTGAGGGGTCTATCTCGATCCCCCGATATCGGACAATGAAGCCCAAGAACTTTCCGCTCGATACTCTGAACGCACACTTCATGGGGTTCATTTTCAGCTCATGCTGCCTCAGCCTCTGGAAGACGATCCGAAGGTCCTACAGATGATCTTCTTTTCATCTGATTTTGACCACCAGATCATCTATGTAGCACTCGACCTTGTGGTAGAGCAACTCATCAAAGATTTTGGTCATTGCATGCTAATAAGTTACGCCAGCATTCTTCAGTCCAAACGGCATCCTCTTATAATGATAAATGCCTTTAGGGGTTCGGAAAGCAGTATGGACCCGGTCATGCTCCGCGATCCAAATCTGGTTGTAACCGGATGACCCGTCCATGAATGACAGGGCCTCATGACCGGTTGTAGCATCGATCATGACTTCCGTTATTGGCACCGGAAAGTCATCTTTGGGGCAGGCTTTATTTATATCTCGAAAGTCGACACATATCCAGATCTGTCCATTCTTCTTTTTCACGGGGATGATATTCGCCAGCCATGTGGTGTACTAATTTTCTTCGACAAATCCCACGTCAATAATCTTGTCGACTTCAGCACAAATTTGAGTAATGAGTTCTGGCCTCATGCGCCGTAGTGGTTGCTTCACCGGCTCGGCCTCAGGGCTGATTGCCAGCTCATGTTGTGAGACAGCGGGGTTTAGACCTGGCATTTCTTTGTAAGTCCAGGCGAAGCAATCCCGGTACTCTTGCAGTAGCTGGGTGTACAGCTCCCGTTCTTCTGGGGATAGTTGGGCACTAAGGAAGGTAGGCCTAGGGTCCTCCTCATTTCCCAAATTGACTTCTATCAGTTCATCGACTGTGGCTTGGCCTCCGTCTTCTATCTCCGGAGGTGCCGGCTGGAGTTCAACGAAGTCTGGAATACCATCTTGAGGGTCGAGTTCTTCGACTTCCTCATCTGACATCATCAGAGCTTCTTGAGGATTCTCTGCTTTCTGCACCAGCGGTTGCGAGGTTTGTTCTGTTAGCAAATCCACTGCCGTTGCAGCTCCCAAGGGTGAGAGAGTAGCTTCAGTCTTTGTAGATGAGGTTGTAGCCATGACAAGCTCGTAGTTGTTTATTGCAGGGCTTTGACAACATCCCGGTCTTGTAGAAGAAGTTGAGGAGGTCTCGCCTTCTGGGGCAGTTGTATCTTCCGTAGAAGTGGCTTTTTCATTCTTGGCAACGTGTTCCTCTTGATCAGAGTCGACCGAGGCTTCCCCGATTGGCAGAAGGGGTACTGAAGTTATCATCAGTAGGACTCTACTGGAGGGAGAAATTCCTGCTTCTTCAGTATCTTCGGCTTCACTGCTGCTAGCCGTATCGAATTTGCTTGAAGGGCCGCCTCTTCAGGGTAGACCTACTCCCAGCATCGACAGGGGACCGCGGTCTCTACTTCTTGATTTCCGGGTTGAGCCAGTTCAACATGCTCAGCTTCCGCTGGGTATTCATCAAAAGTTGCCCCCAGCGGGCTATCTTCAGCAGGATAGAAGGCGGAGATGGTGTCTACCTCGTATCGCCCACTGTAATAATATTCTTCCAGGGTGAAGCCCAACCCCGGATGTTGAGAGACACGTCTCATTTTTTTATCCAGATTTGTGGGATACCACATTTTCTGGAAAGCTTCATTGCGCTTTTGAGACTGATTGGGGGGGATGTGTTGCTTCTGAAACATCCTGGCCATCCGATCAGTTGTGAATGCCAGACTCTGGACGGGAACCGGCGGCTTGCTTATATCTTTGGGGAGGCTGCAGTCTGTGTCTTCCTGAGTAGGGTGCTCTTCAGCCGTATAGAACAAGCTGCTAGGTCCATCTTCCTGTGTCACCTCCCAAATTTTGAAAGGCTAGACAGTAGGGTTATCAAGGCCGGGAGTTGGCTTGGTGAGGCCATCCGGGATTTCAATATGATTATGCCGCCGAGCGACCCTCACTTCATTAGCTTCAGGGTATAATGTTGGGGGTGCTGTTCTGCCCACGTCTCCGGATGCTGTGATATGGGAGACCACCTTGGGCTTGACATATCCGCGCGGCGGTGGTGGATACCAACTGCTGCCGGATGTGCTTCTCGATGCCCCCGCAGCGGTCTTAACTTCCGAGGTCTTTTGAGAAGGCCCCGTATATAGGTTGGCATCCGCCAAATGACATTCGAACACCTTGAACGGGTGGGGGTCTACAAATATCCTCTCCTCCTTCCCTTGGAGACTGTACTTGATGCATTAGTGGAGCTTGGAGGGCACCACCATATTTTCATGCAGCCATGGGCGGCCGAGTAGTGCCTTGTACGAGGTGCGGGAGTCAATGACATGGAACTGCACCGTGGTAGTGAAATCTGCTAAGGTGAGGGTGAACTCTGCCACCCCCATTGACACTTCACATTTTTGATTGAAGCCGGCAATACGCATATCTCTGACTTTCTCGAGATGCACGTTAAAGTGATGCCTCTCGTATATTCTATAAGGCAGGATGTTGACCGTTGCACCGGATCAACCAGAATCCTGTTCAGCTCCCTTCCATTCAGGTGCCCCTTCATATACAGCAGCATGTTGTGGCTGATGGTGGGCAGCAACATATCGTCTGGAGTGAAGGTCATGCTAGCCTCCGGCATTGCTTCAGCCAGACATGTCTCAAAATGAGCAGGCGTTTGGAGAGCTGTAATAATCGCCTGTCGAGTCTCTTCACTCAAAGAAAGGATCTCCCATATTGTAAATCAAGCAGGGAGCTTCTTGAGTAGCTTCATTATTCGGCTCCCAGCTCGGACATTGGAGAGCTTCATCTCTTCAGCCCATCTGGGCTTGCGGAAGTCTTGGTTTGCTGGCCCTGACGGACCTGCTTCATCTTCCTCAGATTCGGCGCCCTTCTGGCTGGGACCAACTTCTGGGTGTTCTTTGTTAGCTGCTGCGGGGCAAGCTCCATCTGCACTTGGATCTTCGACAGATTGTGCTAGCTGCGGATGAACGTCCCCGAGTGTAGGGTTAGCCTCTTAACAAGGCTACTTCCCCTTGGACATCTTCATGAATTCAAGAAATGTAGGGACCCCCTTGCCCCCACTCTTGTTATATAGGCCTGACGGAGGAGGGATTTGGACTCCCTTGACCTCCAGCGGAGGTGTTTTATAGGGTTGCTCCCCCCTGAACATGATGTTGTGGTTGGGTGGCGGCTAGCGCCCCCATTTTCGGCCTGACCGAGTGGCATGTGCAGCAGTTGCGACCTCGGCCTTGCCTCCCTCAACATGGGGTGTGAAGTAAATTTCCTCTTCTTCCTCCTCTCCAGATAGGTTGAAAAGTGATGATAGAGTATTACAGGAGACAACCTGCACTTCATCGGCCTCAGCAGCCTTCCCTTTCTTCTTCTTTTGTTTCTTCTTCTTTTTTGCTTCTGCGGGCGGGTGCCCCCAGAACAGACTACCCTCTCTATCGGGTGCCGCTTCAGCTTCCTCCTTTTGTTCGAGTGAGAGCTGCTCTAGTTCTTGCCACGGGACGTGGTCCCGCACCAGCAAGGACTTCAATTCGGGCTGCACGTATTCGTCCAGCCCCTCAATGAGGTTTTGCAGTCGAAGGACCCCAGGATTGGTCTCCTTAACCACTGGCAGCGGAGTTTGTCTCCTCCAATTATGTGTAGGTATCGTGACAGTTGTAGGTGGAGTGATCCATACGGGTGCTACCACCGGCGGAGTAGGCTGGGGTGTGACACCACGGATATGTGGCCCCTCTTTCGGGCGGGGTGCCCTCTTTTTCTTATGCTTCACATGGAGTGATCCATGTGGGAGATGATATTTTATTAAGAATATATATTTTATTATGGGTTTATTTGGTTTTTTTATTAGAGATTTATTTACGCAAGGCATGCCAGTCACTGAGTGACAAAGTTATTATGCGCACCGTCTGACTAACCAGACGATTATGGGTGATCATGTCAGGACCCAAAACCCGCCGTACCGTGAAGGCTACAGCGTTAATTACATGATGTGACACCACCTTGGACTTAAGCAAGCAAGCACATATGCAACCGAATCGGGCCAATTTGGGCCGCCGCTCTCTCGTCGCTCACCCAAACCCGAGGTAACGTGACAATGCCAAGGTGAAGATGTGGGGTTGGGCCCTTGCTGGTAGAGGGCCAGCAAGGCCAAGATTAGATTCCAAAAAGGTGGAGATGTCCAAATCAAGGGGGCCGACAAAGTGCCAAAGGCACCGGTTGCAATTTCCCACGGTGATCACTCAAGTTTGTGGGGCTTGAGGATCGGGCTCTCCCTCGCACAACCAACGGAGCTAAGAAACAAATATTGAAAGACAAGCACTAAATGGAGTGAAGGTTGGAGCACTTACTCGACCGGTTTGAAGAAACCGGTCCCGGTCGGAGACGAGGGCGAGCGGGGAGGCGAGTGGATCCCCACACGCCGCGGCGGTGTCGCGTGACCTGCCCAAACAAGTTACACCACTACACCTCTCGCAGGAGGGGGGATCTTGGGGTGGGGGTTAATGAAATTACAAATAATACTACCTCCACGTAGGGAGGGGCCTTCAGCCGGCCAACCGGGGTGGAGAAATTGGAGCAAAGAACTATGACTAAGTGTCGGCGCCAAAACTGCCAGCTGTCTGTGAGCAGGGACAGAGGGGCGGTGTTGCTGCTGTAGTTCTTGCTCAGGAATTTTGCTGATGGCGAGACTGGTGGAGAAATCTTCGTAACAGAAAGGGGAATGCCTCAGAATTTTTGTAATTTCTTCTGGAGTCTCTGCTGGTCGGGGCAGGAGCTCGAACAGGGCCTCTGTTTCTCGGACTAACAGGAATTGGCTTCTAACAGCAGGATGCAGAGAGTACCCCGGCTGTTCCCATTGACGGAATCAGGCACCGTCGGAGTTGTTGGAACCGTGGATGGCGTAGCAAAACTGACGGAGATGCTAACCGATGTTGGAGACGATCTGTGGAACCAGAAGAGTGAAGAGGGGCCGGTGCAGACTGTGGAAAGCAGAGCCGCGCGATCGTGGAAGAAAATTTGTAACTTCTGCTCCCGGATGCTGAATGGACTTTCGCTTTTTGATTCTGAAAGTGAACAGGCCGAGGTAGAACTTTGAAGAAGAACTTGAGGAATGATTCCTTCAGGGTTTGTCGTGGCAGAGCTTCAAAACGGGCTCAGGTCTTCAGCCGAGGCAGAACCGCGTAGCTGTGGGAGAATGGACCTCCTGGACGACTCGAAGATCAGAAGAAGACGAAACCACTTCGGTTGCGAAGGCGACTGGTAGACGCTTCCGACGATGGCTCTTGGGTCTTCAAACTCCTAGGGATGTGGTCGTGGTGGCCGCTGCAAGCTGCTGCTCTTCTTCAGATCTTTGATTGAGAGCTGTAGGTTGAAGATGATGGGGGGGAATGGGGTATATGGGAGGGGAAATGGGGGTGGATGAGTGTGGGGAAAGTCCTGGCTGTGAGGGGGTCTAGGAGGGGGTGTTCTAAGGTGGGGGAAGGGAAGAATGGGGTCTGGAAGGGGGTCTAACAGGTGGTGGGAAGAGGAGCTACGAATTTGGGAAGGTGGGTGAGAGGAGAAGGTGAGGGGGGGCACAAGTGAGTGGAGGGAAGGTGAGTTTGAATTTTGCTTAATGAAAGGTATTCAATGGTGGTCTTGGGGATGGGAGGGGTTGTGTTGGGGAAGGGAAAGTGTGCTTGGGGTAGTGGGAAGGGTGCTTGGGAAAGGGGGTGGGGTAGTTGGGGGTTGGGAGGTGGAGCTGGGATTGGTGGAAGCTCTCTTGGGACTAGGGGGTGGAGTAATGGGATGTGTGGGGAAGGGGAGTGGTCTTTAATGGGGGTAGGTGGGAGAGTGGTGGTTGGGAAGGGAGGAGAGAGAAAATTTTCGGATTTGGGTGTAAAGGAGAGAGAAAGAGGGGTGAAAGAGAGAGATTAAGAGAGGAATAGGTGGGGAATCTCTCCCCTAGGGTTTCTCACCCAAATAATGGAATCTCTCCACTAGATAAGAGGTTTGAACTCTCAAAATGGCAAATTTTTCATTCATTCATTCATTCATTACCTCCAAATGAAGGAAATGGGGCCCTATATATAGGAAACTCACATTTTACAATAAGACCCTGACAAAAGACTCATTGACAAATAACCGAAGGGGTAGGGGAGCTCATTGGGCCAAGCCCGAAGAAATGGGCCGAATTAGCACATTACACAGTCTAATGACACTCAAACATAGGAAAATAAATGCAAGACCTAGGGACATGACTCTAATAAAATGAAAATTACATCAATGACTCAAATAAAAATTACATTGGGCTCAAAATTAAATGACTAGACCATGCCGGATGAAATAGGAGATGATGTCCCCATCATACTCCCGGGGTGCGGAGAACTCGACTCCGTCGAGTAAGTGTCCTTCCCTCCTTGGAGGGTGTAGAAGCGGTACTGCCCTCAAGTCTTCCGAACGAGACCGATCCATCCACCTGTCGAGATAGCGCTCGTATACCTTGCTCTCCTTATGGTAGTGACTTGTTCATCCAATATTCGTTCAATGTGCTCACGCTGGGCTCTCTTGGCTGGTGGACTCTTCTCACGGATGGGTGCTCTCTCAACGGAGGGAATATGCTCAGTATTCTTACTAGGTACCACCGTGGGTCCCTTGTATAGCACTAGGTCGGCGACATTGAAGGTGGGACTTATTCCATACTCCTCAGGGAGATCTAACTCGTGGGCATTTGCACCAATGCGCCTCAAAACCTGGAAGGGACCAGCCCCACGTGGCCTCAGTTTAGAGTTGGCTCCCGGGGAGAGCCTCTCCGTCCTTACCATCATAAAGTCACCTACATGGAATTCTAGGTGACGCCGATGAGAGTTGGCCAGCCTTTTATAAGCCTCATTCTTTTTGCTAATGTGCTTGCAAAGGTTTTCATGTGATTTTGTGAATGCTGTCCTTTTAGTGGTTATGGGTGGACCTGGACAACCATAGATGGACCTATCATGCCATGATGCCATATGGACCTTGATGAACCTTGGTGGGCCAGAGCAACCATATGTGGACTTATCATGCAATGTTGTCATGTAGACTTTGGTGGGCCTAGGTGGGCCGGGGCACCCGTAGGTGGCCCTATCATGCAAATTGGTGATAAATATCGGGGGACCCGGACATCCGTAGATGCCTTTGACATGCTTAAGATCTATGATGAATGAAGGTGGACCATGACATCCGAATATGGACCACTCATACTTTCTACTTGACATGTGGGTGATATGAATGAATGGACCCAACATAGTGTTCATGCCAAGGGGTGTGGTATGCCTAGACACATGCATGCTTGTCCCAAAGGTGACTTCCATGTGTATAGGTGTGGGACAGCCTTTGAACTCCCATTGGAAAGGATCGAATGGATCTAAGAAGGTGGTCATCATGGGGTGGGGCACAACCTTATTACCTAGGGATTTGTGGCCCAAGGTCATGGTTCCCAAGGTGTAACCCGGGTCTAGGATGGGGTGGATTGGGTCAAACATGGTGAGTTGGTGTAGGGAAAGGTGGGTGGTGGATAAAGTGTTTGGGTCACACGAGTCTCTTGACTCCCATTGGAATGGATCATATGGATCATAAAATGGGTTACCTAGGGGGAGGAACTCTATGTCCTCAAGATCCTTAAAAGGTGCTAAGTCATCCTTCTCCATGATAGTTGGGCCAATGTTCTTGGCAAGTGGGTCGGCCATGAGTGGAGGGCTTGGCTTTCTACCCGAGATAAGAAGCTCTAAATCGAGGTGAAGGTTGGGCTCATCGGGTGTAGGGAGGAATAGAAGGAGGTCGCTAGTGTAGCAACCAATGGTGCAAACCGAGCTGATAGACCCTATGCATAGGTGTAGGAGGCTAAGGCTCCTAGGTTGTTCGATCATAGGGGTCAACATGCTAGTCATCTCTAATTGCCATGCTATGCCCTTGAGAAGGTCCTCTAAGGTCTCCACTTGATAGGATACTTGGATTGTGGTGTGATAGGAGAAGAAGGGCACTATGGGAAAGTCTTGTTCTATGGGAGGAAAAACATGGGCCGGGATCTCTCTAATTGGGCTCTCCTTTAGCCAACTAACAATAGGTTCTCCTAAGATGAGCTTGGTCCCAACTAGTGAGGGTGATGTAAGGTGAGGGCCATCGTGTGATGTTTCTTCCTCAACATGGACTTGGGTTTCCTCCAAGGTGGGGAGTGGGTTTGGAGTGTCCTCAACTATTGAATTGGGTATGAGTTCTTCTTCCAAGGAGGTGAGAGGGGCTTTTGAGGGTGTGGTGATGATTGGGGCATAGTGTATCCGGTGTGGTAGGTAGTGGGAAACTTAGGTTAGGATAGGTAAGGGTAGTAGTGGAGGCTTTGGTGGGAGTTGGATTGGGGTAGGGAGAGGAAGATGGGTGGGTTGAAGGGGTTTGGGTTGATTGGTTTTGGGAGGAGTGTCCCCTTTTGGGGGTGATGGAGAGGTAGTGGTGGGGGTTACCATGGGCCTAGGTGGAGAGTTGGCCATGGGGCCCAATTGGATATGGGGACCTATGGTTGTGGTGTGGACTTGGAGGTGGGGTGTAAATGTAGTGGTTGGGGTAGGAGAGATGGGAAGTGGTGGGGAATGGGTGATTGGGGTCTTGGATTGACCGGGTGGGGATGATGGAGTTGAAGTGCTCCTTGGACTTTGGTGATTTGAGTAGGAGGGAGAGGGTTGGAGAGTGTAGGGTTTTCTAAGCTCGGTCTTCATCTCATCCCAAGTGCTAATTGGAGCCTCCCTACGGATCTTTCTCAAACCTTCCACAACTAACCAATGAGTTTTAGCTTGTTTGGAGAGGTGTGCCTTGGCTAGCCTCATTCTCCTTTCTTCGTTCAAGGGGCAACTTTTAAAGAATTGGTCGAGGGAAATCTCCCAATCTAGGTAAAGACTTGGGCTATTGGATCCATCAAAGGGGGGGGGGTTTAATTTTCAAGTGTTCTAAAAATATGGTTTCTAGATTTCCCCAAAGGTCACTCTCATTTACTCTTGGTGCACGGCTATTTCCTTCAAGTCGGTCGAGTCGAGACATGATATCTTCAAGCCGATTAAGGACATTAGGTAGGGCTTCTATGATAGAGGTGTTGCTACCCACTTTGTTGGTAATGGAACTTCCATGAGGATTTGGGCTTCTTGGGAAAGTTGATGGGGATGGATATGACGGGTATGAAGCGGCCATTCTAGTGGACATGGGAGATGCAACTGAGGACTCTAAATGCATAAAAATGGCCTAGGACCAACTTGATAGAGACAAGTTGTGAACTTGCTCTGATACCAATTGATGTGACACCACCTTGGACTTAAGCAAGCAAGCACATATGCAACCGAATCGGGCCAATTTAGGCCGCCGCTCTCTCGTCGCTCACCCAAACCCGAGGTAACGTGGCAATGCCAAGGTGAAGATGTGGGGTTGGGCCCTTGCTGGTAGAGGGCCAGCAAGGCCAAGATTAGATTCCAAAAAGGTGGAGATGCCCAAATCAAGGGGGCCGACAAAGTGCCAAAGGCACCGGTTGCAATTTTCCACGGTGATCACTCAAGTTTGTGGGGCTTGAGGATCGGGCTCTCCCTCGCACAACCAACGGATCTAAGAAACAAATATTGAAAGACAAGCACTAAATGGAGTGAAGGTTGGAGCACTTACTCTATCGGTTTGAAGAAACCGGTCCCGGTCGGAGACGAGGGCGAGTGGGGAGGCGAGTGGATCCCCACACGCCGCGGCGGTGTCGCTTGACCTGCCCAAACAACTTACACCACTACACCTCTCGCAGGAGGAAGGATCTTGGGGTGGGGGTTAATGAAATTACAAATAATACTACCTCCACGCAGGGAGGGGCCTTCAGCCGGCCAAGCGGGGTGGAGAAATTGGAGCAAAGAACTATGACTAAGTGTCGGCGCCAAAACTGCCAGCTGTCTGCGAGCAGGGACAGAGGGGCGGTGTTGCTGCTGTAGTTCTTGCTCAGGAATTTTGCTGATGGCGAGACTGGCGGAAAAATCTTTGTAACAGAAAGGGGAATGCCTCAGAATTTTTGCAATTTCTTCTGGAGTCGCTGCTGGTCGAGGAAGGAGCTCGAACAGGGCCTCTGTTTCTCGGACTAACAGAAACTGGCTTCTAATAGCAGAATGCAGAGAGTACCCCGGCTGTTCCCATTGACGGAATCAGGCACCGTCAGAGTCGTTGGAACCGTGGATGGGTCTTCTTCGTAGAAAAACTGACGGAGATGCTAACCGATGTTGGAGACGATCTGTGGAACCAGAAGAGTGAAGAGGGGCCGGTGCAGACTGTGGAAAGCAGAGCCGCGCGATCGTGGAAGAAAATTTGTAACTTCTGCTCCCGGATGCTGAATGGACTTCCGCGTTTTGATTCTGAAAGTGAACAGGCCGAGGTAGTACTTTTAAGAAGAACTTGAGGATTGATTCCTTCAGGGTTTGTCGTGGCAGAGCTTTAAAACGGGCTCAGGTCTTCAGCCGAGGCAGAACTGCGCAGCTGTGGGAGAATGGACCTCCTGGACGACTCGGAGATCAGAAGAAGACGAAACTACTTCGGTTGTGAAGGCGACTGGTAGACGCTTCCGACGATGGCTCTTGGGTCTTCAAACTCCCAAGGATGTGGTCGTGGTGGCCACTGCAAGCTGCTGCTCTTCTTCAGATCTTTGATTGAGAGCTGTAGGTTGAAGATGATGGGGGGAATGGGGTATATGGGAGGGGAAATGGGGGTGGATGAGTGTGGGGAAAGCCCTGGCTGTGAGGGGGTCTAGGAGGGGGTGTTCTAAGGTGGGGGAAGGGAAGAATGGGGTCTGGAAGGGGGTCTAACAGGTGGTGGGAAGAGGAGCTACGAATTTGGGAAGGTGGGTGAGAGGAGAAGGTGAGGGGGGGCACAAGTGAGTGGAGGGAAGGTGAGTTTGAATTTTGCTTAATGAAAGGTATTCAATGGTGGTCTTGGGGATGGGAGGGGTTGTGTTGGGGAAGGGAAAGTGTGCTTGGGGTAGTGGGAAGGGTGCTTGGGAAAGGGGGTGGGGTAGTTGGGGGTTGGGAGGTGGAGCTAGGATTGGTGGAAGCTCTCTTGGGACTAGGGGGTGGAGTAATGGGATGTGTGGGCAAGGGGAGTGGTCTTTAATGGGGGTAGGTGGGAGAGTGGTGGTTGGGAAGGGAGGAGAGAGAAAATTTTCAGATTTGGGTGTAGAGGAGAGAGAAAGAGGGGTGAAAGAGAGAGATTAAGAGAGGAATAGGTGGGGAATCTCTCCCC
Source organism: Amorphophallus konjac (assembly GCA_022559845.1). Classification (NCBI taxonomy): domain Eukaryota; kingdom Viridiplantae; phylum Streptophyta; class Magnoliopsida; order Alismatales; family Araceae; genus Amorphophallus; species Amorphophallus konjac. Next base: position 137,236,167 of record CM040119.1, on the reverse strand, counting down.
TAGGATTTCTCACTCAAATAATGGAATCTCTCCACTAGATAAGAGGATTGAACTCTCAAAATGGCAAGTTTTTCATTCATTCATTCATTGATTACCTCCAAATGAAGGAAATGGGGCCCTATATATAGGAAACTCACATTTTAAAATAAGACCCTGACAAAAGACTCATTGACAAATAACCGAAGGGGTAGGGGAGCTCATTGGGCCAAGCCCGAAGAAATGGGCCGAATTAGCACATTACACAGTCTAATGACACTCAAACATAGGAAAATAAATGCAAGACCTAGGGACATGACTCTAATAAAATGAAAATTACATCAATGACTCAAATAAAAATTACATTGGACTCAAAATTAAATGACTAGACCATGCCGGATGAAATAGGAGGTGATGTCCCCATCATTACATCTCTTCAGAAGAGAGAAAACCCTTGATTAATCGCCAAAATAGAGAGGTCATGGGGCCCGTAGAATGTGTAAAAGATGTGATTGCATGCAAGCACACAATATGGTAGTATTTATTTATTAGACCGGCTCCCGGTACGAGGCGGAGAACCTAGGTCCGAGGACCACCATCATGCACAGTGAAGGCCTCCGGTCAGGCATAACCCGCCCTTCTTCCATTCACCGTTTGATATACCGAAGAGTCAGCTCATGCCAGCATGCACCAAGGTGATATATATATATACATGAACATGTATAATGCATACAATAAGAGCATGATAGAAAATAGGTTTAAATTAATCAATCTCTTTTTACCCGACCTATGGTCAATTAGGTTGACCAATCCCTGTCATGGAAGGCAAGGGTTGCCCCGGGAATGAGTGCGGGGTTAAAACGGCGCAAAAGGAAACAATTGGCTCTAATCCGGTGCGATCAAGCGTAGGTATAGGCCTAAACGGCGCGGGGTAGCGTAGGCAAAAATGCTAAAACGGCGCGGTATGGAGTGAATGGGCTAAACCGGCGCGGGTGGCTTGGGGCGCGCCGGAATAGGGCGCGCCGGAATAGGACCATTTTAAAACATGAAATTTTGAGTCTAATATTAATTCGGCGCGGGGGGGGGGGGGGGTACCGCGCCGTATTAGGGTGCGCCGGATTAAGGGCGCGCCAGATTAGGCTATTTTCTTGTTATTTTCAACCTGTTTGAGTTCTAGAGTTATTTATTAGCCTATTTGGTGTTAATTGAGTAAATTAATTATTAAACTGGAGCCCCAGGCTCTCCAGAAGCAGAGTCATGAGCTCGTGCGAGGTTCATACTCAAGCACGGAGGTTCATTGTTTAAAATCACATGTTTTATTAAGTCCAAATCATCAAGGTAACTTAGTGTTCAAAGCCTGGCGAAAATTGGGCAGCATCTCCCCCATCCCTGAAGGATTGTAGGGGAGAAGCGGGGTCATACTCACGTGTGGAGTAAGCCCCTAACAAGCCGGACGGCACAATGGCGGCCAGCGGACCCCAGGCGGATAGGAAACCCCGAGGACTAGCCTACTAGGGCCACCATGGCTCCGTGGGTTAAAACGTGATCAGATGAGATGACCAATAAGGGAAGGAAAATCCCGAGGGCTAGCCTACGAGGGGCACACGACCCTTGGTCAAATCACGATCTAAAGGAACGACCTGTAGGGAAGAAAACCCCGAGGGCTAGCCTACGAGGGGCACACGACCCACGACCACCAGTAATTCCCTTGAGGGTAGTGGGTTTGATATCGGGTTATGAACCCTGTTGTTATTCCCCATAGGGTGGCTTGCAGAGATGCACATCATTGAAGGACTTGCCCCTTTAGGCTTAGTGGTGGTCTGAAAACATCAATGGGGAATGTTCCCCCTCCCCGGTCAGTGAATTCTTCGAGAAACACTCACATACAATGCATGTTCATAACACACTCGGCCAAGAGTCTGACCATTGTTAATTGCATCTAATAAGGAAGGGTAGATGATTAGCATGTTAGCAGAGGGGTGAGCGGGTCAGTATGCAGACGGAGATTATAAGGGGCAAATCCTCGAATAGCCTATAGGTGGCATAAGGGAAAATGATCATACCAAAAGACCCTGCGCCCAAGTTATAGGGATGGCCACGTTCTCTCTAGTTCATCGTTATGAACAGATGAACAATGGGGGGGGGCAGTCCCAGGGGTAGCCAGAGATGGATATATGCACACGTCTCTGGTAATAGAACCTACGATAAATACGGAGGAAACTCGATACAGACATTCCTTCGAAGAGGACCCCGGGGAGAGGGGAATATTGCATTAATGTTGCTCTGAGAAAGACCAGGGTGTGTTCGGCGTCAATGAGGAAAAACTAAACAGAAACACACAGACGGCGGAGATTGGATGCAACTAGAGAAAGAAGAAGGAACTCAAACACATACCAACGCTCTTATTCAGACCCAAAGCTCGTCACAAGGTGCAATAGTCAAACGAGATCACATATATAGATACGGCTTGGCATTGTCGCACAAGACCGATTACATTACATCTCAATGTTAAAAGGCCAAAGGCTAAACTGAACGAAGAGACGAAGGGGGATGCGAACTCATATCATCGCTTGGCTTGTTACAAGATCCACGGAGGGAAAAGCTTTACAGAGAGAAGGGAAAAGAAAACAGAAGGAGGCCTTGCCACCCACCTAATCCTTTCTCAGCAGAAACAGAGTATCGGAAGAAGAACCCTCTTCTCCGGCTCCGGGCTTCTTCGGGCAGACGGACGGGAAGGACGGTGGCTCTCCGAGCCTCCCTCTCAGAAAAACCCCTACTTCTTCCCCAAGCTTCCCCTTCTCAGGCGATTGACTGCTCTCTCTGGCCGTCTCCTCGTGTTCTCCGTTCCTCTTGGTCGAACCACTTGAATATATATAGACGGAGGCTATTACGGCGTGGAGATGGCGCGCCGGATTTGATGGCACCGGGGAAGAAGCTCCTGCAAAGCTTTTACGCGCCGGAATTGGTGGTGCCGGGTTAAGGGGCGCGCCGGTGAAGGGCGTGCCGTATTGGCCTCGTTCGCTTGCCGCGGGCTAACTGGTGAGTCCGGGGATGGTTTCGGAGGTTGACTTGGTCCTTCATCTCATCGCGGCTTCGTGAAATTGCCACAAGAAGTATTGGTAAAGCCTTCAGGCCATTGAACGGTCGATTCCAGAACCTTTTGTGCCTTTGGTTCGGACACTCAGTTTCTTGCTGACATGGCCTTCGGCACTGTGATTTGTGTTGCCGGGCCAGCTTCACTTGTATTTGTAACTTTTTGATTGCTCCTTCGGGGATGGTCCCAAATATTCATCTTTTGTTCGGCTTCCGCCATTCTTTTTCTTCTTTTCTTTCTTTTCTTATCTGTCGGCACAGGTGCACCCGATCAGAACTTACGACCTGCAGAAGCAGAAGTCAGGAAGTATTAGGAATATTTTCAGTGTCAACAAATGCCCCCCACCCGCAGGTGTCGTGACAGAGGGACGAAAGAGCGGGACGTGCGGGTGTAGCCCATAGCCCGTTTGAAAATATTGCATGGGTTTTTTTATTATTTATTCCATTTCCATTTATCATCATTCATTCATTTCTTATTTCATCATTCATTTTTATTATCTTTTTTTTTAATGTATAAAACCTTATCCAAGCACGCAGGCACTCATCCAATGCAAGCATAGAGTAGATATATGTAGCATAGTTCCCCTATAACAGGGATAGGATAAGGACAGCGCCCACGATTCACGGACAGAGTGCGGCTCACGAAGCACAACTAAGGGAGATGTGCATACGTAAAGGGGACGCCACGTAGAACATATGCATAGCATAAACCACAATCTACACCCAGGACTATTCCTCCATAGTGTGAAAGTGTAATTATATGGGTAGTGAACCCTAGACATAGGGACATGCAGACATTCTGAGTAACACTCGAGGATTACTTTATCGCCTACACATACATTTGGGGCTCTCGGCTTTTGGTAGCTTCGCACAACCCCCATTATTCTTAATTTCAAACTTCACCATTTGACGTGAGTTTCCTCATGTGTCTCAATGGGGATTCCCGGCTACTAGGATTCATCCTTTATTATGATACTATTGTGGATTTCACCGTTTGACGCGTGTCTCCTCATATGTCTCAATGGGGATTCCCGGCTACTAGGATTCATCCTATATTATGATATTATTACGGATTCCACCGTTTGACGCGAGTCTCCTCATATGTCTCAATGGAGATTCCCGGCTACTAGGATTCGTCCTTTATTATGATACTATTGTGTATTTCACCATTTGACGCGAGTCTCCTCATTTGTTTCAGTGGGGATTCCCGGCTATTAGGATTCATCCTTATTTTAACTGTGGAGTTTGCTGCACCGTTTTCGCGTGAGTCTCCTCATTTGTTTCAGTGGAGATTCCCGGCTACTTGGATTCACATTCCACTTACCGTTATCATCATTTTTCCATTTTTTTAAGGGGGCAGATAGCTTTTTCCTCACGATCACCCTTTACGCGAGTGTAGAGATTTAAGCGTTCATGAAGTGTTAAGAAGAATTTATATCGTCCCTATGACTAAGGGCCATTGCTCATATTATGTGCGAAGTGTGGGAGTTTTGTCAAGGGTATATCACGTGAGTTGTGCTAGCAACATAGCTACGACTCTTCCCCTAGTCGTATGCACTCACCAAGAATTGGCTTTTCATTCCTTAGTGTATGCCGTGACGCACACATATCCTGAATCAAGATAGCGTCATTTAGCAAGGAAGTACGCGGCCTTAGAAATTTCAAGGAACAGTGCTAATACTATACTTTCAAGCAGACATGCACGTGAGGCAAGCAAGCACATAAATCACATCATGATCTTCATCTTTTTTTTCTTTCTTCTTTTTTTTTCCTCTTTTCTTTTTTTATTTATTTTTTTCCTCTTTTTTTATCCCCCTTTTTCTTCTTTCTTTCTCTTTTTTTGGAGGGCATAGTAAGTACATCCGCAGGCCGACTCTCTTACAGGTGGGTGGCTGATGCCACGACGACGGAGAGAAGGTGTTACATGTTATGGTGAATCCCTGGAGAGATCAAGGGTTGGTATGAAACCAGAGGGGGTCTTTTCGTTCATTGGTTCGGATAGCAATTCCAGGCCAATGGTAAGAGGTTTGTCGGCTTAGACGGAAGGTCATGACGCCGAATGACTTGGCTTAGGCTTAAGGCCATGACGCAAAGAAAGAGCATTCGCCGGCTTAGGCAAGGAGCCTTGACGCCGGACCACTTGGCCTAGACGGAACGTCATGATGCCAAGGGAGAAATATTTACTGGCTTAAGCATAAAGCCATGACGCCAGACAACTTGGCCTAGACGGTGTGTCATGTTGCCAAGGCAGAATAGTTACTGGATTAGGCGGAAAGCCATTACGCCGGACAAGAATATTTAACGGCTTAGACGTAAAGTCATGACGCCGTATAGCTTGGCTTAGGCGGAAGGCCATGATGTCAAGGTAGAATATTTATCGGCTTAGGCGGAAAGCCATGACGCCAGACAAGTATATTTAATGGCTCAGACATGATGTCATGACGCCGTATAGTTTGGCTTAGGCGGAAGACCATGACGCCAAGGCAGAATATTTACCGGCTTAGGCGGAAAGCCATGACGCCGGACAAGGATATTTAACGGCTCAGACATGAAGTCATGACGCCGTACAACTTGGCATAGGCGGAAGGCCATGACGCCAAGGTAGAATATTTACCAGCTTAGGCAAAAGCCATGACGCCAGACAAGAATATTTAACAACTTAGACGTAAAGTCATGACGCCGTACAGCTTGGCTTAGGCAGAAGGCCATGACGCCAAGATAGAATATCTACCGGCTTAGGCGGGAAGCCATGACGCCGAACAAGGATATTTAACGACTTAGACGTAAAGTCATGACACCGTACAACGTGGCTTAGGCGGAAGGCCATGACGCCAAGGCGTAATATTTACCGGCTTAGGCGGAAAGCCATGACGCCGGACAACGATATTTAACGGCTTAGATGTAAAGTTATGACGCATACAGCTTGGCTTAGGCAGAAGGCCATGGCGCCGAACAAGGATATTTAACGACTTAGACATAAAGTCATGATGCCGTACAGCTTGGCTTAGACGGAAGGCCATGACACCAAGGCAGAATATTTACCGGCTTAGGCGGAAAGCCATGACGCCGGACAAGGATATTTAACGACTTAGACGTAAAGTCATGACACCGTACAACTTGGCTTAGGCGGGAGGCCATGACGCCAAGGCGGAGTATTTACCGGCTTAGGCGGAAAGCCATGACGCCGGACAAGAATATTTAACGGCTTAGACATAAAGTCATGACGCCGTACAACTTGGCTTAGGCAGAAGGCCATGACGCCAAGGCAGAATATTTACTGGCTTAGGTGAAAAGCCATGACGCCGGACAAGGATATTTAATGGCTTAGATGTGAAGTCATGACGCCGTACAGCTTGGCTTAGGCGGAAGGCCATGACTCCAAGGTAGAATATTTAACGGCTTAGACATAAAGTCATGACGCCGTCGATAGAAGGAGTCTTTTTGTTCCTCAACTGGATGGAAGGGTAGAGTCACAAGTAGAAAGGATCTTTTTGTTGTATGGTCGGACGGAAGGTCCGGACCAAAGGTGAAAGGGTCTTTTTATTGACCGACTGGACGAACGGTCCGAGCCAGAGGTGGAAGGGTCTTTTTGTTGACTGACTGGATGAAAGGTCCATGCGAGAGGTAGAGGGGTCTTTTTGTTGTATGGTCAGATGGAAGGTCCGAGCCAAAGATGAAAGGGTCTTTTTGTTGACTGACTGGACGAAAGGTCCAAGCCAGAGGTAGAAAGGTCTTTTTGTTGTCTGGCTGGACAAAAGGATCCAAGCCAAAGGTGAAAGGGTCTTTTTATTGACTGACCAGACGAAAGGTCTGAGCCAGAGGTAGAATATGAATGTTAACCTGACGAGATGTCAGACTTAACAAACCTTGCCTAGGCGGTATGTCTAGGAAAGGGCAGAAATAAAGCATTGTTGTGATCTCAACGTCATGTCGAACACGACCAACCTGGAAGAGACGAAGGGTCCGGGCCAGGGCAGAATATGGCCGTTGACTTGACAGACTTGTCAAAGTCAACTAACTTGGAAAAGGCGTAAGGCCTGAACCAAAGGCAAAACACAATATAGGTGTTGACTTAACGTTCTGTGAAAGTAAACAAAGTTGGCGAAGGTGGGTGGCCTAAACCAAGAGCATCATGCAGGATAGGTGTTGACTCGATGGAATATCGAAGTCAACGAACTCGGCGAAGGCGTGGGGCCTAAGCCAAGGGTATAATGTGGGATAAGTGTTGACTCGACGTCATGTCAAAGTCAACAAACTTGGCGAAGGCGTGAGGCCTAAGCCAAGGGTAGGATATAGGGTATAAATGTTGACTCAACGTCCTATCGAGACCGACGAACTTGGCAGAGGCGTAAGGCCTAAGCCAAGGGTATAATGTAGGATAGGTGTTGACTCGACGGAATGTCGAAGTCAACGAACTCGGCGAAGGCGTGGGGCCTAAGCCAAGGGTATAATGTGGGATAAGTGTTGACTCGACGTCATGTCGAAGTCAACGAACTTGGCGAAGGCGTGAGGCCTAAGCCAAGGGTAGGATATAGAGTATAAATGTTGACTCAACGTCCTGTCGAGGCCAACGAACTTGGCAGAGGCGTAAGGCCTAAGCCAAGGGAAGAATATAGGATATGTGTTGACTCGACGTCCTGTCGGAGCAACAAACTTGACAGAGACATGAGGTCTAAGCCAAGGGCATAATGTAGGATAGGTGTTGAATTGACAGAATGTCGAAGTCAATGGGCCCTACCCCGATAGAAGGTTTGGGGTTAGGGTAGACTAAATTGTAGACGTATGAGAGGCCTAGACCCATGGCTAAATATTGATGTCAACCCGACGAGGTGTCAGAGTCAACCAACCTTGCTCGGACGATAGGTCTGAAACAAAGGTAGAATATGTAGGTGAAGATGCCAACTCGACGTCATGTCGAAATTGACCAACTTGGCGAAGACGTGAGGTCTAAACCAAGGTAGAGTATGGACATTGACCCGAGGAGATGTCGGGATCAACAAACCTTGCTCAGACAGAAGGTCCAAGACAAAGCGAAGAGGTCTTTTATTGATTTATTAGTTTGGATTGACTGAGTTTATTGAATTTGTTGGGTTTATTGAGTTTACTGGGCTTATTGGTTTCATTGAGTTTGTTAAATTCATCGGATCTATTAATTAAGTTTGTTGGGGTTTATTTGATCTATTGAGTTTATTGATTTGATGAGTCGATTATCTTGTTGGGTTTATTAGATCTGTTGGATTTTATCGATTCCATTGAGTTTATTGATTTGTTTGGTTTTATTGGGTTTGCTGGGTTTGTTGCATTTGTTGGATTTTGTTGGTCTTACTGACTTATTAAGTTCATTTCAAACCATTGTTTTCATTTCTTCATCGTTTTGATTTCTTTCTTCTTTTTGTTTCCTTTTTTGTTATTATTATTTTGTTATTATTTGTTGTTTTTTTTGTTGGGCTCCCCGACGCAGTCTCGTCTGTGATGCGGGATATTTTGTCCGGTGGGAATATTGATGAATTTGACTATTTATTCTATTGGTGGGGCTAGGGATTGATGTCCAAGAGTCCGGCGGGCCTGGCGAGGGTGGAGTGCCACTAGGCCAAGGAAAGGGTAGCTCGGTCAGGGCGGAGTGCCACCAAACCGAGGAAAGGGTAGCTCGGTCAGGGCGGAATGCCACTAGACTGACGAAAGGGTAGCTCGGTCAGGGCGGAGTGCCACTAGACCAAGGTGAGGGTAGCTCGGTTAGGGCGGAGCGCCACTAGACCAAGGAAAGGGTGGCTTGGTCAGGGCGGAGTGCCACAGGACCAAGGAAAGGGTAGCTCGGTCAGGGCGGAGTGCCACTAGACCAAGGTAAAGGTAGCTCGGTCAGGGCGGAGTGCCACTAGACTAGGGAAAGGGTAGCTCGGTCAGGGCGGAGTGCCACTAGACCATGGTGAGGGTAGCTCGGTTAGGGCGGAGTGCCACCGAACCAAGGTGAGGGTAGCTCGGTTAGGGCGGAATGCCACCAGACCAAGGAAAGGGTGGATCGATCAGGGCGGAGTGCCACTGGACCAAGGTGAAGGTAGCTCGGTTAGGGCGGAGCACCACCGAACCAAGGTGAGGGTAGCTCGGTTAGGGCGGATTGCCACTAGACCAAGAAAATGGTGGCTCGGTCAGGGCGGAGTGCCACTAGACCAAGGTAAAGGTAGCTCGGTCAGGGCGGAGCACCACTAGACCAAGGAAAGGGTTTTATGAATCTTGCCCAGTAGGACAAAGGATAATTTTGGGGCTCGGTGAGGGCGGAGTGCCTCAAGCCAAGGAAGAGGGCTTTATGAATCCTACCTAGTGGGACGAAGCTTATTTTCGAGCTTGGCAAGGGCAGAGCACCTCAGGCCAGGGAAAAGACTTTGTGGACCCAGCCCGATGGGACAGAAGGTAATTTTCAAGTTCGGCTAGGGCAGAGCGCCTCCGACCAAGGGAAAGCTTTTGTCGGCTCGGCCCGACGGGGCTGATGGGCAAATTTTGAGCTTGACAAGGGCAGAGTGCCTTATGCCAAGGAAATAGGTGATTTTATTGGGCCGACATTGGACAAGGAATCCAAACTGGCATTGATAGGAGAGTCCCATGGGACAAATATGGCATTGTTGTGGCTGAATGCCGAAAGGCCATGAGAGTGCATTGGCTGGGAGCATAGGTCCCAGATCAAGTGTGGAGGGTTAGTCTTGGTGAGACGAGTGGGGAGTATCTCCATAGGATAGGAGGGCGACGAGGCACCGTGAATTCTGCTAGGGCCACGGGTGCTGAGATAGGCCACTAGAAGTTAAAAGGCGCTTATTTGTTGGCTTGATGAGGAGAGAGGAGCTGAGAGTGCGGACAACTCGGCGGGACTTGTTCTTTTCATTCCCCAATAGGGTTTGGACCCGTATTTGGAACGGGAGGCCTGGTGGTCAATGAAGGTTCTTTAGCATCGGTGGGACCGTTGATTTCATGGTCCTCCCGAGGATATTGAGTGACAACTATGCATCAGATCAACAGCTATCTTCTTTTGTCATTGATTTCATTAGGAGGCGCTTTGAACAACTTTAGCTCGTCCCTCCGGTGCTTACGCCAAATGCCATCCTCTTGACGCTTGTTCTTAGAGGCTGCAGTTGCAGGGTCTTCCTACTTCCACAGATGATGTAGTCATTTTATTATCCCCTTGGGCATTCACCATGCATTTTACAGTCCAAGGTGGGTGCACAGGAGAGCGCTCACACCCTCAGAGAGGGGATGAGTGGTTCACTCCACCATACCAACCCCACAATGGTAGCTTTTTTATTTGGCGTGGACCAGGACATGAGGGGAGTGACATCTCCCTCGACGGATGTAGACACCAAGGCCTCCTCCATTTTACTTCATTTTTTTTTTGGAAGACCCGACCTTCTAAGGGACGACATCTCAGATTCAATAGGCGGAGCCCCGTGTCTATATGTGCAAATTTCATTTGCCCTCCTTTTTCTTGCTCATTTTTTCTTCTTCTTTTTTTTTGTGCCTGCCCCTAGAACAGGACCTTTCCTTTCTTTCTTTTTTTTTTTTTTGCTTCATTTGACATTCTTCTTTTTGTTGGCAAGCATCCGCATTCAAGCTACGCAGGCTTGCTAGACATCGGCTTCAGCCAGATTTGTGAGAAGCAATTGAGGCGGTAACGTCGCGCGAGGCTGCTCTTTTGAGGACAGATATTTGATGAGGGCACGGTGGTTCCACCTTATACTCGCCCATCTGTGGGTCACCTTTCTTGATCAGGCCTTCAATAATGTCCTTGAACACATAGCAATCCGTAATGGGATGCCCCAACATTTGGTGATAGGGGCAGAAGCGTGGATCGTCTTTTCTTTCGGCATCGCCTGCCTTCTTTGGCTCTGGAAGGGCTACTTTTGATGGAGGCATCACCCACGATTCCCTTTGGCTCGAGTCCACTTCTTCACATTCGGGAGCTAGTTGAGTTTGGGCCTCACTCTATTAAGGCCCCTTATCCATTTAGTAGCTTTCCTTTGTGTCATTTTGATGTATTTTCATTTTATTTGAGTCATTTCCCTAGGTCTAGCACTTATTTTCCTATGTTTTTGTATCATCATGCTGTCTAATGAGGCTATTGGGCCCAATTCGTTGGGCTAGGCCCATTGGTGCCCCCACCCCCTTGGTTATTTGTAGTTGCTTATTTTGTCAGGGACTTATTGTAAAGAGTGGGTTGCCTATAAATAGGACCCCACTCCCCCTCATTTGAAGTTAATGAATGAATGAGTTAAACTTGCCATTTGAGTTCAAATTGGAGTGATTCCTCTAGTTTTTGGGTGAGAGACCCTAGGGGAGAGATTCCCCACCCATTCCCCTCTTAATCTCTCGATTTCACCCCTCTTTCTCTCTCCTCCAACCCCAATTCCGAATTTTTCTTCTCTCTCCTCCCCTCCCCAACCACCTCCACTAGCTACCCACCTCATTCAATACCCCTCCACTTCCCCAAGCCACCATTACTCCACCCCATGTTCCAAGAGGGAATCTTCCCCGATTCCAACACAACCTCTTCCCTTCCAAGGCAATCCCCCTAGTTCCCATACAACCCTACACATTCCAAGACCATTTCAAAATTTGAAACCCATTCCCTCCACTTGCTTTGGCCGCCCCATTCCTTACCCTCCCCTCTTGCCAAGTTCGCCCCCCTTCACTCCCCCATTCCCTCACTCACACCCCCATCTTCCTCCTCCACCTGCTAGCACTTGCCTCCAGCCATTCTCCCCTCATCCCCCATCACCATTAGCTCTCTTCTCCACCCCACAAGAGCCCCCACTCACCCTTAGGTCGCCCCTACCACTGCCCTCCACCAAAGAAGCCACCTCTCCCTCTCATTTCATTTTCAGGTTGGAGCTGTGCAGACCTGCAGATCAGCCCCTGGTTGCAGCGTCTACCACGGCCTCTTCCTGGTGTTCCTGAAGGCGTGGCCTACCTTTCTGGAAAGGTCTTCTAGTCTACTTCGCAAGCGAGGTGGAATCGACTTCATCCGGGGTCGGAGCTGCCATATAGAGCTATTCTCCCACCATCGCGCAAGAAGGCCTCCATCCAGAACCAGAACCTAGAAGACTGCCGTCCCACGGTTTACTCAGGTGGAATTGGGCCCAAGTTCCTTGAACAAAGTTCTTCCCCGTCTAGTCCTCTTTCAAGATCAGGAAGCGGAGCTGCATTCGGCCACCGGGGGGGAGAGTTATCATTTTTTCTCTCCCCGTCTGTCCAGCCCTGCTTCTGCAGTCTGTTTCGAATAGTGAGCACCATTCTGGGTGCCCCGCTCGCCATCGTCATCGGAACGCTGCCCCGTCACTTTATGCTGAAAGCTACTTCGACCACGAAGACGTCACCGCTGGTTTCGTGTTGTTTGGAGATCGGGAGAGCGCACAGTGACCATTGCAAGTTGCTGTTCCAGCCCAGATCAGCCTGCGGCCAGGCAGAGCAATCTCCTTCCTGCTGCTGGAGCTGTCACCACTGACCAACAGAGCATCCCCAAAAATTCTCCAGTCATCCCCTTCAAGTCAGGAAGCTGTAGGAGGTGGTTTCATTCAATTCGGAGTCCGGACAAGTCCGTGGCAGCCACAACCTCAGCACCCTATCCTGCAGGCCAGAACAAGGCTGATATCGCGCCGGTCGCCACTTATCCATTAAAAGCTTTTCTCCCCTCCCCGCTTGGCCAGCTGAAGGCCCCACCCTGCGTGGTGGTAGTTTTGGTTGTAACATTTTAACCCCACCCCAAGATCCCCCTCCTGTGTGAGGTGTAGTTTTGTACTTCTTTGGGCAGGTCAAGCGACACCGCCGCGGCGTGTGGGGAGCCACCGCCTCCCCGCTCGACCTCGTCTCCAACCGGGACCGATTTCCTCAAACCAGTCGAGTAAGTGTCTCATCCTAGCTCATTAGTGTTTCTCTTTCAATATTTGCTTCATGCGTCGCTGAATTTGTGAGGGAGCGCCCGATCCTCAAGTCCATGACTTAGAGTGGTCGCCGTGGGGTAGTGTGAACCGGTGCCTTTGCGCACTTTGTTGGCCCCAATTGAATTGGGTATCCAACCCTTGGGGAGTCAAACCTTGGCCTTGCTGGCCCTCTACCAGCAAGGGCCCATTCCCATACTTCACACTTGGCATCACCAAGTCACTCCGGGTATAGAGTGCGACGGGAGAGCGGTGGCCCATTAAGGCCCATTTGAATGCTATTTGTGATTGATTGCCTAAGTCCGAGGTTGTGTCACATCAAGTGGTATCAGAGCAAGTCCTTGACTTGTCTCTATCAAGTCTAAGTCCTAGGACCTTTGCATAGTGTGTCCAACCACTTTGGCCCTTTGTCTTGCATGTCCACCCGTAGTGGTGCTAGCTATCAACCCGGTTCATCGTCTTCGGCTCCACCAATGGATCCCAATCCTCACCAACTCAACCAAGATGTTCCTAGGGAGGAACCCCAAGGCCCCATGGATAGGGTAGATGCTGCCCTCACAACCATCCTTGCCCAACTAGAGTCCCTTACCAACCGAATTGCTCGGTTAGAAGACCAAGAGTTCCGCCCAAGGAACAACGAGCCCAGAATTCCCCCTCCGCATGATGAGCCTCATAGGGAAGATTCTCACCCAAGGATCAATGAGCCAAGAGCCCCTCCACCACATGGTGAGTTCCATAGGAATGGTTTTCCCCAAAGGAACCAAGGCCCAAGAGTCCACCCTCCACATGTAGAGCCTCATAGGGATGAGTTCCACCCAAGGAACAACGGCCCAAGAGGCCATCACCCACATGCTGAATTTTATAGGGAGGATATGGACCATGACCATTATTATGACTATGAGAGGCCTCACCCCCATCAAAACCATGACCGGCGTCCACGGGATGATCCGGATGACCCCCTTTTAAGGATGATCAAGGTAGAGGCCCCAAATTTTGATGGTTCACATGAACCTAGTGTTTACCTAGAATGGGAGACCGCCATGGACCAATACTTTGAATGGTACCCCATGTCCGACCAAAGGAGAGTTAGATTGGCTAAGATGCATCTCACTAAGTTGGCCAAAACTTATTGGCTAAACCAAGAGGGTCTAAGACGGGTTAGGCGGGAAGAGCCTATTGACACTTGGGCGGATATGAAAAATCAACTTAGGAACAAATACCTCCCCCGAACCTACCACCAAATGCTCCTAGATGAATGGCAAAGCCTCACCCAAGAAGGGAAGACCGTGGTAGAGTACATTGAAAAATTTGACTCCTATCTTTTAAAGTGTGGAGTCTATGAGGATCCGGACGTCACCTTATCCCGCTTTAGGAATGGGCTTCAAAGCCACATCAAGAGGGAACTATTCATGAGAGACGTTGACAACCTTGAGCTAGCTTACCAAGTAGCTAGAGATGTGGAAAGGTTTTCTAGGAGTTCCCGATTTATCACTCCCCGACCAACCGATCCCAAAAACTTGGGACCACGTCCCATTCCACCCACTCCCATGAGAGCTCCTAGCCTAAGTGGGAATGCCCCTTTAAGGTCCTACAATCCTCCCCCACCCATCACTCCAAACAAGCCCGCTCCTAGTCATCCTCTCCCACGGAAGGATGACAACCCCAAAGGACCAAGTGTAGGAGCCACCCCGAGAAGAGGGCGCCAACAATGCTATAGGTGTCAAGGGTTTGGTCATTTTGCGGGACAATGTCCATCTAAGGGGTTATCTAGTTTGCTTATTGAGGAAGAAGTTCAACCCCAAAAGGAACAAGAAAATGACGTTGAGGAACATGAAGCCTCACTAGATTGGGAAGAGGAGTATGAAGCCCAATATCTAGAGTCGGGTCTAGATCACTCCACTCCTTCAAATAACTCCCATCTAGGAGTCATTAGGTGCATCCTCACCCAACCTCAAGAAGAGGATTGGCGTCGGACCTCAATCTTCCACACCTTTATCAAGATAGAGAACCATGTGAGGAAAGTGATCTTGGATAGTGGTAGTTGTGTTAATGCCGTGTCACCCGACACCGTCAAGCTCCTTGGGCTTACTCTCACTCCCCACCCAAGTCCATACTGGGTCTCATGGATCAACAACAACTCCATCCCGGTCAACACCCAATGCCTAGTGCCTCTCACTTTCTCTTCCTACCATGGCCAAATATGGTGTGACGTCATACCCATGGAAGTGGGTAGCATCCTTTTAGGAAGACCTTGGCTCTATGATGTGGATGCCACCATTTTAGGGAGAAGCAACATATGCACCTTTGAGCATGAGGGTAAGACTATCCATCTTAACCCCTCCCCACCTCGACCCATGCCCAAGAAGGACCCTCTCCCTCAAGGATCACACCCCACCACTCCACAAGTCTCGGGGAACTCCACCCCTCCAACCCAAGCCCTTATCCAAACCCCAAAACAAAGTAGGACCACGGGGTTGACCAAAGGTCTTCATCTCATCACTAGGAAAGAGCTTGAAGAGGAAATTGCTCAAGGGGTGCCATTGTGTGCGGTAATCATATGCTTAGGGGAACCTACCCCTTCTAACCCCCATCCCATAGGAATCCAACAACTTTTGGAAGAATTCCATGATGTGTTCCCGGAAGAGCTCCCGGACCAACTCCCTCCCATGCGTGATGTGCAACACGCAATCGATCTAGTACCGGGAGCCACCCTTCCAAACCTTCCTCATTATCGCCTCAATCCTACGGAACATGCCGAACTTAGGAGGCAAATAGAGGAACTCATTAGGAAGGGCTTCATCCGCATTAGTAAGAGTCCATGTGCCGTCCCGGCCCTCCTTACCCCCAAGAAAGATGGATCATGGCGGATGTGTGTGGATAGCCGGGCCATTAACAAGATTACCGTCAAGTATAGGTTCCCCATCCCTAGGCTTGATGACATGTTGGATATGTTAGCCGGAGCCACCATCTTCTCTAAGATAGATCTCAAGAGTGGCTACCACCAAGTTAGGGTAAGGCCCGGGGATGAGTGGAAAACGGCCTTCAAGACCAAGGATGGTCTCTTTGAGTGGTTAGTCATGCCATTTGGGCTTTCTAATGCCCCAAGTACTTTCATGCATCTTATGACGGAGGTACTTAGGCCTTTCATTGGGAATTTTCTAGTGGTATACTTTGATGATATTCTCATCTATAGCCAAACCCATGAGGCCCACCTTGACCACCTTAGGAAAGTTTGCACCGTCCTCCGGCAAGAAAGCCTATTTGCCAACCTAGGAAAGTGTCATTTCATGACCACTTCCATCACCTTCCTAGGATTTGTGGTGTCAACCCAAGGAGTCTCCATGGACCCCGACAAGGTCCAAGCTATTCTTGATTGGCCGGAGCCCCACACCCTTCATGAGGTTAGGAGTTTCCATGGGTTGACCACATTCTATAGGAGATTCATTCGAGGGTTTAGCACTATCATCGGCCCAATAACTGATTGTCTCAAGAAGGGAACCTTTGTTTGGACCAAAGCCGCCTCTAAAGCCTTCCTTGAGCTTAAGGAAAAGTTGACCCAAGCCCCGGTCCTATGCCTTCCCGATTTCTCCAAAATTTTTGAGGTCACTTGTGATGCATCCGGGATAGGGATAGGAGGGATTCTTAGTCAAGAGGGACACCCGGTCGCCTACTTTAGTGAGAAGCTATGTGATGCTAGGACTAGATACTCCACCTATGACAAGGAGTTCTATGCCGTGGTCCAATCCCTCCGACACTGGAGACATTACTTGCTTCCCAAAGAGTTTGTCATCTTCTCCGACCATGAGGTCCTCAAATACCTCAATTCCCAACAAAAGTTGAATGCCCGACATGCCCGATGGGTTGAGTTCATCCAATCCTACACCTTTGTCATCAAACACAAGGCCGGGAGTGAGAATAAGGCCGCGGATGCCCTTAGTAGGTAGATGTCCTTGTTATCCACTATCCAAGTGGAAGTGATTGGTTTTGATAAGGTCAAGGACGAGTACCCTGGTTGCCCCGACTTTGGGAAAATCTATGCCAACTTGACCACTCATTCTAACAAGGAGCATGAGGGATTTATTTTAGAATATGGGTTCCTCTTCAAGGGGCCAAGGCTTTGCATTCCCCCGACCTCTCTTCGAGATTTCTTGGTTTGGGAATTACATGCCGGAGGGTTAGCCGGTCATTTTGGGGTCCACAAAACCATTGCCCTAGTTGAGGGTCAATTTTATTGGCCGAGCCTCAAGAGAGATGTAGGCAAAATAGTGGGTCAATGTCGCACGTGTGCTTCGGCCAAGCAGGTGAAGCAAAACACCGGCCTATACACCCCACTTCCCATTCCCGACCGACCATGGCAAGATTTGAGCATGGACTTTGTGCTAGGCTTACCCAAGACCTCTAGGAAGCATGACTCCATCTATGTGGTGGTTGATAGATTTTCCAAAATGGCCCACTTCATCCCATGCTCCAAAACATCCGATGCCTCCCATGTAGCCCGATTATTCTTTGATGAGGTAGTCCGCCTCCATGGGCTGCCCAAGATCATAGTCTCCGATAGGGATGTCAAATTCACTAGCTATTTTTGGAAGACTCTTTGGCACATGATGGGTACCCTCCTCAAATTCTCCACTGCCTACCACCCCCAAACGGATGGCCAAACTGAAGTGGTCAACCAGAGTCTAGGGAACCTCCTTAGGAGTCTTGTTGAGGATCGGCCAGGAAATTGGGATCTCATCTTACCACAGGCTGAGTTTGCATACAACAATTCCGTCAATAAGTCGATAGGGATGAGTCCATTTGAAGCCGTGCATGGGTACAAATCAAGAAAGCCATCTGACCTCATTCCCCTTCCCCAGCATGCTAGAGTGTCCATTTCTGCCGAGTCTTTTGCACAACATATTAGGGAATTGCATGAGGAAATTCGCAAGCACATTAGCATGAAAAATGAGGCTTATAAAAGGTTGGCCGACTCTCACCGGCGTCACTTAGAGTTCCAAGTGGGTGACTTTGTGATGGTAAGGACGGAGAGGCTCTCCCCAGGAGCCAACTCCAAGTTGAGGCCACGTGGGACTGGGCCCTTCCAGGTCTTGAGGCGCATTGGTGCGAATGCTTATGAGTTAGATCTCCCTGAGGATTATGGGGTAAGTCCTACATTCAATGTCGCCGACTTAGTGCCATACAAGGGCCCCACGGTGGGACCTAGTGAAGAGATTGAGCCTACTTTTTCCTTTGAGAGAGTACCCACCCGTGAGGAGAGTCCACTAGCCAAGAGAGCTCAGCGCGATCGCATAGAACGAATATTGGATGAGCAGGTCACTACCACCCGGAGCAAGGTATATGAGCGCTATCTCGTCAGGTGGAAGGATCGGCCTCCGTCGGAAGACTCATGGGTGAGTCGGGAGGACCTCCAGCGATTGGATCCGGACCTCCTCGAGCGGTACCTTAGCCGGATGGATCCTTACTCGACGGAGTCGAGCTCTTCGCGGCCCAGGGGATTTGATGGAGGCATCACCCACGATTCCCTTTGGCTCGGGTCCACTTCTTCACATTCGGGAGCTGGTTGAGTTTGGGCCTCACTCTATTAAGGCCCCTTATCCATTTAGTAGCTTTCCTTTGTGTCATTTTGATGTATTTTCATTTTATTTGAGTCATTTCCCTAGGTCTAGCACTTATTTTCCTATGTTTTTGTATCATCATGCTGTTTAATGAGGTTATTGGGCCCAATTCGTTGGGCTGGGCCCCCACCCCCTTGGTTATTTGTAGTTGCTTATTTTGTCAGGGACTTATTGTAAAGAGTTGCCTATAAATAGGACCCCACTCCCCCTCATTTGAAGTTAATGAATGAATGAGTTAAACTTTCCATTTGAGTTCAAATTGGAGTGATTCCTCTAGTTTTTGGGTGAGAGACCCTAGGGGAGATATTCCCCACCCATTCCTCTCTTAATCTCTCGATTTCACCCCTCTTTCTCTCTCCTCCAACCCCAATTCCGAATTTCCTTCTCTCTCCTCCCCTCCCCAACCACCTCCACTAGCTACCCACCTCATTCAATACCCCTCCACTTCCCCAAGCCACCATTACTCCACCCCATGTTCCAAGAGGGAATCTTCCCCACTTCCAACACAACCTCCTCCCTTCCAAGGCAATCCCCCTAGTTCCCATACAACCCTACACATTCCAAGACCATTTCAAAATTTGAAACCCATTCCCTCCACTTGCTTTGGCCGCCCCATTCCTTACCCTCCCCTCTTGCCAAGTTCGCCCCCCTTCACTCCCCCATTCCCTCTCTCACACCCCCATCTTCCTCCTCCACCTGCTAGAACTTGCCTCCAGCCATTCTCCCCTCATCCCCCATCACCATTAGCTCTCTTCTCCACCCCACAAGAGCCCCCACTCACCCTTAGGTCACCCCTACCACTGCCCTCCACCAAAGAAGCCACCTCTCCCTCTCATTTCATTTTCAGGTTGGAGCTGTGCAGACCTGCAGATCAGCCCCTGGTTGCAGCGTCTACCACGGCCTCTTCCGGGCGTTCCTGAAGGCGTGGCCTACCTTTCTGGAAAGGCCTTCCAGTCTACTTCGCAAGCGAGGTGGAATCGACTTAATCCGGGGTCGGAGCTGCCATATAGAGCCATTCTCCCACCATCGCGCAAGAAGGCCTCCATCCAGAACTAGAACCTAGAAGACTGCCGTCCCACGGTTTACTCAGGTGGAATCGGGCCCAAGTTCCTTCAACAAAGTTCTTCCCCGTCCAGTCCTCTTTCAAGATCAGGAAGCGGAGCTGCATTCAGCCACCGGGGGGGAGAGTTATCATTTTTTCTCTCCCCGTCTGTCCAGCCCTGCTTCTGCAGTCTGTTTCGACCAGTGAGCACAATTCTGGGTGCCCCGCTCGCCATCGACATCGGAACGCTACCCCGTCACTTTATGATGAAAGCTACTTCGACCATGAAGACGTCACCGCTGGTTTCGTGTTGTTCGGAGATCGGGAGAGCGCACAGTGACTATTGCAAGTTGCTGTTCCAGCCCAGATCAGCCTGCGGCTAGGCAGAGCAATCTCCTTCCTCCTGCTGGAGCTGTCACCACCGACAAACAGAGCATCCCCAAAAATTCTGCAGTCATCCCTTTCAAGTCAGGAAGCTGTAGGAGGTGGTTTCATTCAATTCGGAGTCCGGACGAGTCCGTGGCAGCCACAACCTCAGCACCCTGTCCTGCAGGCCAGAACAAGGCTGATATCGCGCCGGTCGCCACTTATCCATTAAAAGCTTTTCTCCCTCCCCGCTTGGCCGGCTGAAGGCCCCACCCTGCGTGGTGGTAGTTTTGGTTGTAACATTTTAACCCCACCCCAAGATCCCCCTCCTGCGTGAGGTGTAGTTTTGTACTTCTTTGGGCAGGTCAAGCGACACCGTCGCGGCGTGTGGGGAGCCACCGCCTCCCCGCTCGACCTGGTCTCCGACCGGGACCGGTTTCCTCAAACCGGTCGAGTAAGTGTCTCATCCTAGCTCATTAGTGTTGCTCTTTCAATATTTGCTTCATGCGCTGCTGAATTTGTGAGGGAGCGCCCGATCCTCAAGTCCATGACTTAGAGTGGTCGCCGTGGGGTAGTGTGAACCGGTGCCTTTGCGCACTTTGTCGGCCCCAATTGAATTGGGTATCCAACCCTTGGGGAGTCAAACCTTGGCCTTGCTGGCCCTCTACCAGCAAGGGCTCATTCCCATACTTCACACTTGGCATCACCAAGTCACTCCGGGTATAGAGTGCGACAGGAGAGCGGTGGCCCATTAAGGCCCATTTGA
This sequence comes from Amorphophallus konjac, assembly GCA_022559845.1. Lineage (NCBI taxonomy): Eukaryota > Viridiplantae > Streptophyta > Magnoliopsida > Alismatales > Araceae > Amorphophallus > Amorphophallus konjac. The sequence goes on along the minus strand of CM040119.1, from coordinate 137,215,392 downwards.
ATGCTATTTGTGATTGCTTGCCTTAGTCCGAGGTTGTGTCACATCAACTTTGTTGTATTCATGGGCCCACTCAAAAAGTGCCCTAGTCTTGTCCTTTGGAAAGGAATACAGTTTCGTCATTTTACCCCTTAACGGGGGCCCTTATTTTGCTGTATCGGCGGAAGATGCCTCTTTCATCTTCTTCTTCTGTTGCTCGAAGGCTTCAAAACTTGAGGCGCAAACTTCTTCTTGTGCCAGAGGTTTGTTGATTGGTTTATTCTCCTGGATCGAGGCCGTAGAGGACGAGCAAAGCCTTGCCAGAACTGCTTCAGCATTGGCTGCAATGTCACCCAGTTGTTCAAAGGTCGTGACTTCAATGTCAATGACCCATCGTAGAATTTCTATTCTCAAATTTTCTTTGCAGATTTGAACAGAGTCCCCGTAGCTCGGTGGATGTCTGCATCTTTCACGGAGATTCCTCCACCTTCTTATGTAGTCCATGACAGACTCATTATCTTTTTGTTTGGCTGCTTGTAATTCGGGCTCGGTGACTTCCTCTTCAGTTGTCTCCACATTCATTGTTTGTTTTGCCTTCAGCTCGTCTGACTGCATGCGCGGTCTCATTGGCACAATCTTCGAGATGCTTTAGTTGAACCCCTGACGTGCTCGGGAGACTATATGTTTGAGTGGTTGAGGGAGGATACCCCCTGTAAGATCATGTGCTATTCGGGGTATGACTAGTCGTGCTGAAGCTTCAGGTGAGCTAGCACCACCTTGTGTCGCCTCAAGTAGATGTCCTACCAGTTGCGGCATAGGTGGACCTAGATTCATTTCATTCAGCTGCCTTCGCAGCATTTCAATTTCCTGCTGCTTCTGGTTTAGCAGTGCCACTACAGCGGGGCCTTGCCAAGAGGGGCCGGGAGTGCTATCTTGCGCCTCCGGTCTGACTAAGGTGAGTGGCATTCCGTCATTGTTGCTGGATGCGCCTGATTTCTTTGAGATGAACTCCCTGGGTTTTATACCTTCGAATGGAGGAGGAACGTGGTATTGCCCCCCCTTGTTGGCTGACGGGTGTCTTGATATCCTCTCGGGTCTAGCAGCATGATAGGAGGCAGAAGCTTTAGCCTGATTTGCACCTTTTGGCATAAAGCAAATTTCTTCATCTTCTTCAACAGTAGCTTGAGCCACATTGGATGGTGCTGATAGCATGTTACAAGAGAGAGCAACATATCTTATTTTAGCTTTTGTATTCTCATTTTCCTTCTCCCATATGGCTGGCCTCTGCCCCCGCAGTGGGTCGTTCGGTGCATTGAACACCCTTGCCTTTTCTTTAATTCCTTTTGTTAGCCCGTGAGACTTATTGTGTCCTTGAAGGGCATGCTTCTTGACCTGCATAGGCTGGCTCTTGAGCTGCTCCTGCTCGTCTATCCTGTCTGTAACAGTTTGTAGCCGTTCCACGGTTGAGTTGATTTCTTCATGTGCCCGCGCCGGGGCTTGTTTCGTTGTGTTATCCACTGGCCTTCTGATAGCCACAGGAGGGGCTATTTGTTGCCAAGCCAGAGCTATAGGGGGCGGAGCGGGCCGGCCCATGGCTCCACTAACATGGACTCTTGGAGTCGAAAGGGATGTTGATATTGTTCTTTTCTTTATTGACGATGCTTGCCAATTTCTTTACTTTTCTTCAGGTGCTAGGGCACAATCTTCATTGGTGTGTTGGCTGCAAGCCTCTCGCACTTCTTCAGGCAGTTGCTGACATATAGATATTACATTAATTGATGCCCCCCGAGTAGGCACTTCAAGAGGGCGCGGAGGATCGACTCTGTCCTCCTCCATTTGTAGCTCCCCTCTTTTTATTAAGCCTTGGGCGATCTCTTTAAATATTTGGCAATCCTCAATAGGATGCCCCAAGATTTGATGGTAGGGGCAGAAATGAGGATCATCTCTTCTTTTGACGTCATCAGGTCTCTTTGGCTTCGAAAGCCTGATTTTGCTACATTTGACAGCCCACTCGAATAATGCTCGAGTCCGGTCCCGGGGGAAGGCATAGAGCTTCTTTACTTTGCTCTGCAGAGGATGCCTCTCTCGACAGTCAGCAAGTTCATTGAGAGGAGGGTTGTGCACCCATTTGTGCCTTTTCGCCGTGAGGCTGATAATATGGACTGCTTTTAGCATCGGTTGTTTATCAACCTTTGTGACTTGATGACTTGAGCCGGCAGAAATGGAGGGATATCTTGTGAAGAAATCTTCAACCTCCGTGGCAATATCACTTAATCGGTCAAATGACCGGATTTCTATTCCGATCATCTTTTCCAGAATCTCCTTCTTCAGATTTTGTTTGCATATTTGTATTACATCTTCTGGATGCAGAGGGTGCCGACACCTCATGTAGAGATCCTCCCATCTCTTGATATATTCTGTAGCTGTTTCATCATCTTTTTGCTTGGATACCAACAGCTCAGCCATGGTCACCTCTGCCTCGATGACGTGGAATCTTTCATTGAATTTCTGCTGCATGTTTAGCCAGTCGTGGATAGACCCGGCCGGCAGGTCAGAGTACCATTCAAAGGCAGGTCTTGTCAATGAAGACACAAAGAACTTGAGCAGGTACGACTCATCCGCCGCCAAGTCGCCCATGACTATCATATAATTTGCAATATGCTCTTTCGGGTAGCCTTGTCCGTTGTATTTGTCAAATTTTTGGGGTTTATTGACACCCGAAGGTAACCTTTTTGCAACATGGTGGGCTGGATATGGTACTTCATATATGTCAAAGGGGGCATAGTCATCACCACCCCTCTTTAGCAGTCTTGCCTCGATCATCTGCTCCACCATCAACTTATTTAGCATAGATGGCTCTTCTAGTTGAGGGCAGAGGTGGGTGGGCTGCATCAATAATGCGGCCGAAGTCATAGCATTGGAGGGCAAAGGTTCTGACAGGGAGCCTGCCACTGCATCTGAAGGGGCATTGGCCGTGCTAGTTGGAGCCGTTGGGAATAATGCTGAGGAGTAGCCCAATTCTGAGCTGTAGTTTGTAGAATGGTCTGTGAAGGAGCACCCCTAGGGTTGAAACCTCCATGTGATGGCTCGGCTTGTGCCCCCGGTTCCCCGGGCGCCATAGCATGCCTAGTCATTTCATTCAATTTTCTCTTTAGCAGTTCTACCTCCTGCTGGTACCTTTGCAGCGTCATCAGCACTTTAGGGTCTATAACTATTTTGCTACTGATGCCCTCGAGTGCTTCACCAAAGGTGCATCCAGATAGGGGTACCCCTTCTTCTTCAGATGCCATTGTCTTGGTATTGAGAGTAGTGTTATTTTCATCAGCAACCCACTTGTCCTTAGAGACTTGCAGTAACTCAGCCTTAGTTTTGCCCCGTCTTGTCATCGGGTCTTTTCTTCCAGCAATCTCGGCCGACTCTTCTTGTTCATTTGGCGGGATGTCAGGTGTACTCATCACCCCTGTCATATTGCAAGTAAGAACCTGCATTCTTCTTTTGTGCTTTCTAACTCCACCTCGGGCCTGAAGGGAGAAAGTCGACTCTTCATATATAGAAGCTCCTTTCATCTTTTCATTTTGTGGAGGCCTTTCAAGGCTTCTAGCTTTGGCTCGCCTCCCCTCTTCATTCACCTCAACCGGTGCCATCTTGTCGTTTTCTTCCTCTTTGGCCCTGATGACTCGAAGCGACCTTTGCCAACCCATGATGGGACCTCCAAAGCTATGGAAATATTCCCGGACCATCCTTACTGTGTCTTCCCGACGGCATTCTGTAGAGATGGCAGAAGGCAGCACTTGGATTCGGGCTGACGGCATGTATGAAAGCCGTGTTAGTTTGGCCACTTGATCGGAATTCCCTGATAATTTGGAGATATGGGCTTATCTTGCGGAGACCCTGGTGGTGGGTGAAGAGATCACAACCATGGTATCTTCTGCACGCGCATCCCTTTTTCCCCCTCTTTTGGGGACATCAGCAGAATTGTTGAAATTCTGCGAAGCCGGTGTAGTGTTCCGGGTCTTCTTGGGAACCCAGACTTGTCTGAACTTTAGCAGTTTTGGGGTTTGCCTCCCTTGCTTGTTATCATTAAAATTCACCCTTCGGCTTGCTAGCACTTGGAAGGTGTTGTGAGTAGGCACAGTCGGGATGATCCGATCTGGCAGAACTTCGGCACCGTGACCATTGAAGTAGACTCGGATGCCCCCGATCAACACGGACTTCCCAGAGGCTGAAAGTTGGCTCCGAGGATCAGCAGCAATTCTTCCTCTGGAGCTCTTCTTGTTGCCTCCAGCCAACTTCTTCTCATGTGCTACAGTTGGGCAAACAGTATGGTGGACGTGGCAGCTCACGATCACTGGAGTTTTCAGTAGAGTTTTGTTAATTTGGCCCTCACTTTGGCGGGCCGCAGCTTTGTTGCTCTTCAGCTCCGCAGGTCCAGAACTCTCCACGTCTATGAGATCCGCGAATGTAACTCCCAAGAAGTTGGGGAAGCCAACGACCGGGGGAAAGTTGCCGAAGGTAGTAGGTACGGCAAGGTAGCCGTATACTGCATGGTGGGCCATGATTTGGGAATCGAAAACAACTCCGGACAGTCCACTCGCCATCACTTCAACCTAAAAAGAGGAGAACCAAGACGAATGAATAATTAGCATTTGAGGTAGTTGGGAGGGGGCCCCATGGTTCCTCTATTTTGGCGAAGAGATGAAGGGAGGTTAAGTCCCACCGGGCGTGCCAGCTTGTGGGAGATGAGATTTTATTAAGAATATATATTTTATTATGGGTTTATTTGGCTTATTTATTAGAGATTTATTTACGCAAGGCGTGCTAGTCACTGAGTGACAAATTTATTATGCGCACCGTCTGACTAACCAGACGATTATGGGTGATCGTGTCAGGACCCAAAACCCGCCGTACCATGAAGGCTACGGCGTTAATTACATCTCTCCAGAAGAGAGAAAACCCTTGATTAATCGCCAAAATAGAGAGGCCATGGGGCCCGTAGAATATGTAAAAGATGTGATTGCATGCAAGCACACAATATGGTAGTATTTATTTATTAGACCGGCTCTCAGTACGAGGCGGAGAACCTAGGTCCGAGGACCACCATCACGCACAGTGAAGGCCTCCGGTCAGGCATAACCCGCCCTTCTGCCAATCACCATTTGATATACCGAAGAGTCAGCTCATGCCAGCATGCACCAAGGTGATATATATATATATACATGAACATGTATAATGCATACAATAAGAGCATGATATAAAATACGTTTAAATTAATCAATCTCTTTTTACCCGACCTATGGCCAATTAGGTTGACGAATCCCTATCATAGAAGGCAAGGGTTGCCCCGGGAATGAGTGCAGGGTTAAAACGGCGCAAAAGGAAACAATTGGCTCGAGTTCGGCGTGGTCAAGCGTAGGTATAGGCCTAAACGGCGCGGGGTAGCGTAGGCAAATATGCTAAAACGGCGCGGTATGGAGTGAATGGGCTAAATCGGCGCGGGTGGCTTGGGGCGCGTCGGAATAGGGCGCGCCGGAGTAGGACCATTTGAAAACATGAAATTTTGAGTCTAATATTAATCCGGCGCGGGGGGGTACCGCGCAGCACTAGGGCGAGCCGGATTAAGGGCGCGTCGGATTAGGCTATTTTCTTGTTATTTTCAACCTGTTTGAGTTCCAGAGTTGTTTATTAGCCTATTTGGTGTTAATTGAGTAAATTAATTATTGAACTGGAGCCCCAGGCTCTCCAGAGGCAGAGTCATGAGCTCGTGCGAGGTTCATACTCAAGCACGGAGGTTCATTGTTTAAAATCACATGTTTTATTAAGTCCAAAATTGTTCAAAGCCTGGCGAAAATTGGGCAGCATCTCCCCCATCCCTGAAGGATTGCAGGGGAGAAGCGGGGTCATACTCACGTGTGGAGTAAGCCCCTAACAAGCCGACGGCACAACGGTGGCCAGCGGACCCCAGGCGGATAGGAAACCCCAAGGACTAACCTACTAGGGGCACCATGGCTCCGTGGGTTAAAACATGATCAGATGAGATGACCAATAAGGGAAGGAAAACCCCGAGGGCTAGCCTACGAGGGGCACACGACCCTTGGTCAAATCATGATCTAAAGGAATGACCGGTAGGGAAGGAAACCCCGAGGGCTAGCCTACGAGGGGCACACGACCCACGGCCACCACTAATTCGCTTAAGGGTTGTGGGTTTGATATCGGGTTATGAACCCTATTGTTATTCCCCATCCGGTGGCCTGCAGAGATGCACATCATTGAAGGACATGCCCCTTTAGGCTTAGTGGTGGTCTGAAAACATCAATGGGGAATGTTCCCCCTCCCCGGTCAGTGAATTCTTCGAGAAACACTCACATACAATGCATGTACATAACACACTCAGCCAAGAGTCTGACCATTGTTAATTGCATCTAATAAGGAAGGGTAGATGATTAGCATTTTAGCAGAGGGGTGAGCGGGTTAGTATGCAGACGGAGATTATAAGGGGCAAATCCTTGAATAGCCAGTAGGTGGCATAAGGGAAAACGATCATACCAAAAGACCCTGTGCCCAAGTTATAGGGACGGCCACGTTTTCTCTAGTTCATCGTTACGAACAGATGAACCATGGGGGGGGGGGCAGTCCCAGGGGTAGCCAGAGATGGATATATGCACACGTCTCTGGTAATAGAACCTACGATAAACACGGAGGAAGCTCGATACAGATATTCCTTCGAAGAGGACCACAGGGAGAGGGGAATATTGCATTAATGTTGCCCTGAGAAAGACCAGGGCGTGTTTGGCGTCAATGAGGAAAAACTAAATAGAAACACATAGACGGTGGAGCTTGGATGCAACTAGAGAAAGAAGAAGGAACTCAAACACATACCAACGCTCTTATTCAGACCCAAAGCTCGTCACAAGGTGAAATAGTCAAACGAGATCACATATATAGATACGGCTTGGCGTTGTCGCACAAGACTGATTACATTACATCTCGATGTTAAAAGGCCAAAGGCTAAACTGAACGAAGAGACGAAGGGGGATGCGAGCTCATATCATCGCTCGGCTTGTTACAAGATCCACGGAGGGAAAAGCTTTACAGAGAGAAGGAAAAAGAAAATAGAAGGAGGCCTTGCCACCCACCTAATCCTTTCTCAGCAGAAACAGAGTATCGGAAGAAGATCCCTCTTCTCCAGCTCTGGGCTTCTTCGGGCAGACAGACGGGAAGGATGGTGGCTCTCCGAGGCTCCCTCTCAAAAAAACCCCTACTTCTTCCCCAAGCTTCCCCCTCTCAGGCGATTGACTGCTCTCTCTGGCCGTCTCCTCGTGTTCTCCCTTCCGCTTGGTCGAACCACTTGAATATATATAGACGGAGGCTATTACGGCGTAGAGAATGGCGCACCGGGAAGGGCCCTCAAAGCTTCTTTGTGCGCCGGATTTGATGGCGCTGGGGAAGAAGCTCCTGCAAAGCTTTTACGCGCCGGAATTGGTGGCGCCGGGTTAAAGGGCGTGCCGGTGAAGAGCGCGCTGTATTGGCCTCGTTCACTTGCCGCGGCCTAACTGGTGAGTCCGGGGATGGTTTCGGGGGTTGACTTGGTCCTTCATCTCATCGCGGCTTCGCGAAATCGCAACGAGAAGTATTGGTAAAGCCTTCAGGCCATTGAACGGCCGATTCCGGAACCTTTTGTGCCTTTGGTTCGGACACTCGGTTTCTTGCTGACATGGCCTTCGGCAGTGTGATTTGTGTTGTCGGGCCAGCATCACTTGTATTTGTAACTTTTCGATTGCTCCTTCGGGGATGGTCCCGAATATTCATCTTTTGTTCGGCTTCCGCCATTCTTTTTCTTCTTTTCTTTCTTTTCTTATCTGTCGGCACAGGTGCACTCGATCAGAACTTACGATCTGCAGAAGCAGAAGTCAGGAAGTATTAGGAATATTTTCAGTGTCAACAGTGGAGTGATCCATACGGGTGCTACCACCGGTGCAGCAGGCCGGGGTGTGACACCACGGATATGTGCCCCCTCTTTCGGGTGGGGTGCCCTCTTTTTCTTATGCTTCACAAGGACCTACTGCCATCCCTGTTGTTCTTTCATGGGCTCCAAGAAATGAGCTTCATAGGTGCTCCGCGTGCTTGTTTCAGAGATCTCCTCGGGCAGTGCCTGGTATAGGGAGATCATGTTGACTCCTGCCCTCCTCTGAGGGGATTCATGTGACTGAGGAGGGTCCACTTTGTACTCTCCCAGCTCGATCTCATTTTTCTTCACCATCCCTTCAATGATGTCCTCGAAACCATAGCAGTCTTCGATTGGATGCCCCAACATTTGGTGGTAGGGGCAGAATCTTGGGCTATCTTTTCTCTTTAGGTCCTCCGGCCTCCTTGGCTCTGGCAGGGTGACCATGCTATATTCCGTTACCCAGTCGAACAAAACCCGGGTCTTGTCCTTTAGAAATGAATAGGCCTTCTTCATCTTGTCCCTCAGCGAAGGACCTTCTTTGCCGTCTGGGGCTTCTGCAGGCTGTGGGGTGACTCCCTTCTTGCCTTCACTTTTCTGTTGTTCGAATGCCTTTATGTCAAGAGCGTTCGCTTCTTTAGGCGACGGGCGCCGCTCAACCGCCTTGGCCTTCTGGGTCGTGCCGGCAGCAGATGTACGGGTAGGTCTGGCCAGGAAAGCTTCCACCTCGGCTACGACATTGTTCAATCGATCAAATGATCGTATTTCCATTCCGATCATCTTTTCCAGAACCTCCCTTCTGAGATTCTGTTTGCATATTTGCACAGCGTCCTCCTGATGCGGGGGCCGCTTGCACCTCATTCCGAGGTTCCTCCACCTCTTGATATAATCGAGGGCTATTTCATTGGCCCTCTGCTTTGTTGAGTAGAGTTCGGCCACTGTGACCTCCCTCTCTGTAACATGGAATCTTTCTCTAAACTTCTTCTGCATATCTGGCCAATCGCTGATCGACCCGGCCGAGAGGCTAGAATACCATTCAAATGCGAGCCCCGTCAACGAGGACCCGAAAAACTTTAGTAGGTATGATTCGTCGGTGGCCAAGTCACCCATGACAGTCATATAATAGGCTATGTGTTCTCTCGGGGACCCCTTCCCATTGAATTTGTCAAACTTGGGCAGCTTGTTGATTCCCGGGGGAAGCCGCTTAGCAGCATGGTGTTGCGAGTATGGCTCCCGGTAGGCATCAAATGCGACGTAGTCGCCTTCACCCCTTTCTGCGAGCTTCAGCTCGATCATTCTTTCCACCATCATCCGATTCACGACTGCAGGGTCAACTGGCTCTGGGTAGAAGTGCACTGGCTGCAAGTACGGGGTGACCAGGGTGGTCGCTTGTGGAGGACGTGGCAGCGGGGGTGTCTGGTGCACTTGAGGGAGCACCGGTGGTAGCAGCGGCTGGAGCTGTGGTTGCCGCTTTTGCATTGTTGCCATGCTTGGTTCTGACGACTGAGGTAGTGTGTAGAGCGGTGGAGGGCCGTCATGACGGACCGCTCCCCGGGATGATTCACCCTGGACTTCGGGTGGTTTGGAAGCTGAGGACTGTTCAGTTTTCTCCATCAGTTGCTTCTTTAGCATGTCTATCTCTTGCTGATATTTCTGAAGTAGCGTCAAGACTGATGGGTCCATAGTGGCAGTAGTGGGGATAACTTCTGCTGTCTCCCCAGACGTACCCTCGCGCAGGATGTCGAGGGGGATGTCGTCTTCTTCTTCCGCCGTGACAACATTGGCGGTTAAGATAGCAACTTCATCATCCCACTGGTGGCAGACCGGGGGTTGTTGTCCTCCAGCTATCGCCAGGAGTTGCCTCGCGGCTTCTGTTCTCCGAGTGCTAAGCCCTGGCCTTACGGCTAACTGAGCCAATTCTCGGGGATCTTCGGGAAGCCCCCCATATCGGTTGGATATACCAGCCATGTTGCAGGTGAAGACCTGCATCCTTCTCCTTTGTCGATAGACCCTCCTTTTGGCTTGATATGGAAAGGTCAACCTCTCGAACACAGAAACTCTTTCTGTCTCTTCTTCCCGTCGGGGGTCGATTTCATCGGCTCCGATCTCAAAGCCGTTGTCATAGCCATTGTTGTCAACCGATGACACCATCATATTTTCTCCCACATCTTCTTCATCTGCCATTGATGGGCAGCAGTCTTCATCAGTGGCGGCTGCTTGCATCAGCCGCTGTTGCCCAAGCGAGGGGTTGCCTAGCCCTCGAATATGGTTCCTGACCAGACAAGTCATCTCTTTCCGACCCCGTTCTTGATGCAGCACGGGGGACAGTTGCCGACCTTCCACAGGAGGGGTATAAGCTAGCCGAGCTCTATCGGCAGGTTGTTGGAATCTTCGTCCCATAGCTGGGATGTTGGCTTGACGGGCGCAGGTCCAAAAACTTTCACGGCGAGGAGGATCCGCAACCACTTCTTCCTCTTTCGGGGCCAGGCCCCTTCCTCTCTTTCCTTCCCCTCCGTCGTGAGCAAGACGGTAGGGGACGAGTGCAGCTTGGTGAACAGGTTGGACTCTCTTGGGGACCCACACCTGCTTAAATTTCCTTGGCCCGGGGGCCAACTTCTCTCAACCGTAATGGCCGGCTTCTTCTCTTTCCGCCCTTCTTCCAGCGAGGGCTTGATATGAGTTGCGGACGGGGATGGAAGGGACAACCCGATCCGGAACTATCTGCGTATCGCGTCCGTTGAGGAAGATGCACATGCCGCCAACCATCATAGATTTGCCGGATTGGGAGAGGGTTCCGGCAACCACAGCAGTACTTCTCCGGATCTGCTTGCACTGACTTCCTCCGGGGTTCCTGTTGGCAGCATTGGGGCGGGCCCCATGGATAGCATGGTGCACCAAGCAGCTGGCAACCGGGGTTGGAATCTTGAGCGAGTCATTGCAGCATCGGGCCTTCAGAGGCTCCATATTCTTCGTAGCTCCCTCGACAGGCTCCGAGGGTTCCACTTCTAGCATATCCACAAAGGCTAACCCCAAGAAGTTGGGGAAGCCAACAGCGGCAGGGAAGCTGCTGAACTCCATAGGCACCGCCAGGTACCCTTGCGCATGACCGGCAATAATCGAAGGACCGAAGTCAACGCCAGTCAATCCAGTTGTCGTCATCGTTCGCCTGCAAAGACAGACAAACCAACGATCAGCAACCTTTGGGAGGGCCTCGAAGCCCAAGTATCTCGGCAAAGAGATGAAAGGTGACACTAGTCCCACCGGGCGTGCCAGACTGTTTGCGATCGTTTATTTTACCAGGGGTATTTTGTTAAGTAGGTCCCTTACTGTTTGGGACGGGATTCCTATTCTGTTTGTTGGTTTATTTCACTTGTCAATCAATCAATTAACTGTCTGGCAATTAACTGACTGATTGACTGCGCGGGCGTGCCAGTCACGTACGTGACAAGTTTATTGTGCGCTCGTTCTGACCCGTGTCGGGTGAGAGTGAGGTTCGGTCGGGACCAACAGTTCGTCATACCATAAAGGTCATGACGTTAATTACATCCCCCACGAGGAGGGAAAACATTTGATTAATTTCCGAGGTAGTGGGCTGTCGAGGCCGGAGTAAGAGATGCAGAGCATGTGAGTGGTCATGCAAGATGCTACGATCGACTACACACAATTTATTAAGGCGGACCCTCCGTACATAGCGGAGGACTTAGGCCCGAAGACCACCATCACGCATGATAAAACTTCTGATCGGGCGTAACCTGACTTTCCGTTAATGCCATTTGATATACCAAGGGTGCGCACACTCAGGCATGCATTGACGTGACATGAATATTCAGACTAAAGGCATGACGGCAACGATACGAAGTAGATCAATTCAAGCTTAGACAAGCTAATTTATTCAATGTATTGTTCAAAAGGTTTACTTCATTCTGTTATTAACATTGGGAATCACCCCAGAGACGGGGAGGGGACCGGAATGGCACAACGGCACGATTCAGAATGAAATCGGCGTGGTACGCGCAAAGAAAAGGCTTAAAATACTTGAAACGGCGTCAGAAAACCTAGGTAAAGGGCTTAAAACGGCGTGGGAACCGTAGGTGTAGAAGGGGGGTTAAAACGGCGTGACCCCTTTTGGGGCGCGTCGGGATGGGGCACGTCGTTTTAAGGCGCGCCGGACATAAACGGCGCCAGTTTAGCCCAATTTCATGGAAACCGAGGTTTTATTTGTTATTTCTTGGGTTTGTTAAAACACTTTGGGAAATTTTGAAAGTTTATTTAAGTCATTTATTCAAAGGATCACCCCGGGACATCCAGAAGACGAGTCACAGGCACGCGCGAGGTTCACACTCAAGCGCGGCGATTGTTCCGAGTCAGACTCATTCGAGCCGGAATTTTGGCAGCATCTCCCCATCCCGGAGGATTGTCGGGGAGAAGGGGGGAATACTCACATATGGGGGAAACCCCTGAGGGTCGGGTGGCGCAACGGCGGCCGGCAAAACCCGAACGGAAAGGAAAACCCCGAGGTCCAGCCTGCTAGGAGCACCAAGTCCGTGGGTGAGAGTGGGCGGATGAGACAACTCATTAGGGGAGCGAAGACCTTGAGGACTGGCCTACGAGGGGCACGCGACCCCGGTCGACTCAATGCTCAAGTCGGGACGACCGGTTACAGAAGGAAACCCCAAGGGCCAGCCTACGAGGGGCACGCATCTCACGGCCACCACAATGTCCATCAAGGACTATGGGTTTGGGCATATTGGGATTAACCCATTTAATGTCCACTCATTGATCCACAAGGGAGCTCGCCACTGAGAGACGGTCCTCTGTAGTCAGAGCGGAGGAGCAGTGAATCTGGGGAATGTTCCCCTCTCCCCGATCACCCAATCTCCTCGAAGAGGTGACAATACAGAATAGTCACGAAATCCGTTCGGTCCGTGGGCTAATTATAGTAGCTATAGATGCACATATAAGCGTGTATATGTTAACGGGTTGACAGAACGGCTATCATATCGATATTTAGAAGACAATGAAATGGGATATAGGGACCAACTCAACTCCTCTCGTTCACAGTTAAGAACAGAGGAAAATAAGAGAATGGACCCAGGATTAGCCAGAAGAATACAGTTGCTCGTATGTATCTGGCGATGAAACCTTCGATGCTCGAGAGGGAGAAAAACCCCAGGGAGAGGGGGATTAATGTAGCCCATAACGTAGTAGGGCGTATAAGTGCCGAGGGAGACAGAACGGAAAAAGCCATCCACGCAGAGAAATACACGAATGTGTTCGAACACTTTACATTCACCTCGGTCGGCGCAGTGGATGGGGGCACGCATATGTCGACGTCCCTATCACGGCGCCGTCCTTGTTGAACGGCATCGTCCCACTAGCCGAAAGAGGGGCTTGCAGAGACGGGGGGATGGGATGTAGAAGAAGAAGAAGGCAACATTCACTCATTCATCATTGACATATATATACGCATATATCTATTCATTCCACGGGGGAAAGCATACAGGGTTTATTCTGGCATCGGCCTTGTCGCGCGATTGCCATTGAAATAAACGAAGACAGATGCAGAGATAATAAACGGAAAAAAATAAGAGAGGGGGGGAAGGTGATGGGGACATCCCCAGTCACTCCATCTTCTTCGAGACTCCGGTTATTCGCCATCGGTGCATCATCATCTCCATCACTTAATTTTGAGTAGTAGCATGTAATTTTCATCTTATTTGAGTCATAGATGTGTAATCTTTCTTTATTTGAGTCAGTTAATAGGTTAATGGGTCAGTTTGATAGTCATTTGGGCCCAACTAGTGAGCTTGGCCCAGGGGCACCCTCCCTTGGACTACTTTGGTCATTAGTTGTTTAGTCAGGGTCATTTTAGTCCTAGGAAAATATGAGTGCCTATAAATAGGCCACCCCACTCCCTCATATGTAATCTTTTGGTCAATCAAAACATTGAGTGTTCTAGTGCAATTGGAGTGGATTCTCCATCTCTCTCTCCCTCTCTCTCTCTAAGGAGTGGATTCCCCTCTCTCTCACTCTCTCTCTCTCTAAGGGGTCCCCCCTCTCTTTCTCTCTCTCTCTTCCCTACCCCCAAATTTCAAAATTTCTTCTCTCTCCTCCCATTCACTCTTCATTAATATTCCCCCCTTCCCCATACCCTCATTCAAGTCCCCCCAACCCCCAAGATAGAACCCACCAATCTCTAAGCCACCCTCCAACCCCCAACCACCCACTACCCTTTCCTAAGCACCCTTCCATCTCCCCAAGGCTGAGGGGGCTCAAACCCTAGGCCAAATTTGAATTTCCCTCCCCTTTCTAACTGCTCCCCTCCCCTCCCCATCACCCCCCACCACCTGGGTCGCACCCACAGCCAGCCATCAGCCCTCCTTCCCCATTCTCCCCTCTCTTACCTCCACTCCCTACCAGGCCCTATTCTGGTTCACAAGTAGCAGACCACCCGCAGATTGCAGAGAGGTCCACGGTGTCATAGTGAGGCTTCAGGATGTGTACCATATATCACTGGAAAGGTTGTCCAGAGAGCTTTCCAAGCGAGGTGGTTTCGTCTTCATCCGAGCACCGTGCTGATCGGGAGGCCCTTTCTTCCTCGACTGTGCAAAGCCTCCCTGGCAGGAGACCAGAGCCGGAGTAGAAGCTCAACTACGACGAATCTGTTGGGAATATGATCAAGAGTTCTTCTAAAAAAATCTTCTACTTTGAGTCTTCTATCATCCCCAAGAAGCAGAGCCCAGTTTGGCGACCGGACCTTAGAGTTATCATTTTTATTCCCCGGGTGCGCGGTTCTGCCTCCACTCAGTCTGCACCAACCCCTCCTCAGTGTTCTGAGCCTACCGGTCTGCTCCAACAATGAACGGCATCCCCATCAAGTTTGTTATGAAGAGGACTCACATACGGTTCTGTCATCTCTGGTGGCGCCTCATTCTGAGTTCAGGAACGGTTGTGGCATCCTCTGCTTCATGCTACTGAGTTCCTGAAGCAGTCAGAACTGTCAACCTATTCCCCTGTTCAAGATCCTACTCCGACCAGCACCGGTGCCCAACGAAATTACCCAAATTCAGGCATCATCCCGGCCCAGCTATGAGCAATCTCCAACTAGTTTCATCATCACCAAAATTCTGGAGTGGCCGCTGCGTCCAGAGAACCAACTGCCTATCCTGAATCGCAGAGAGTGGACAGAATCGACATCGGCCACCATTCTTTATTTCTAGCCCGATTTTTACTCTTTTTGCTTGGCCGGCTGAAGGCCCCTCTTGTGTGGAGGTAGTTTTGGATGTATTCACAGTTAACCCCCACCCCAAGATCCCCCTCCTGTGAGAGGCATAGTGTTGTAATCACTTAAATAGGGTCAAGCGGCATCGGCACGGCGTGCGGGTGCGTATCCACGCCTCCCCGCTCGCCCTCGTCTATCGGCCGGGATCGGTGTTCTCACACCGATCAGGTGAGTTCCGGGACACATCCCTCGCTGGTTTATTCATGCTTATTTAGTATTGTCTTTAGCTCCGTCGGACGGTAAGTGAGTGCTTGATCTAAATTTCCCTCCAATTGAGTGGCCACCGTGGAGTGAGGTGAGAGCGACCCTACAACCTATGCCTTTGGCATGCTGGCCACCCACTAAATTGGGTATCCCAGCCCCTTTGGGGGTCAGCCATAGTGAAGCCAAGCCTCGGAATGTCAAGGTCCCACTTTGGACCCTCCCCACCATCGCCAACTTGCCCACGGGCAATAATGTCCGCTAAGCGAGTGAGCTCGCCCGAGTAATTTCATCGTCCAAGTTGTTTGCTTGCGAATCATAGGTCCAAGATTCATTGGCCTTGTGATTGTCACCCAAGGTAGTGTCACATCAAGTGGTATCAGAGAAAGTTCACAACTTGTCTCTATCAAGTTGGTCCTAGGGCGTGTTTATGCATTTAGAGTCCCCTATTACATCTCTTTTGTCCACTAGCACGGCCACCTCTTACCGACCTTACCCATCGGCCCTCTCCATGAGTCCAAACCCCCAAGGGATGCCTACCACTAACACACATGACCTCCCTGGCCATGTCAACTACCTCATGACGGCCTTTACCTATGCCAATGAGCGGCTTGATAACCTATCGGGTCGACTTGACCAACTAGGAGAAAATGGGCCCACCCCAAGGGCGGATGATAGTAGGGCTCCTCCCCCACCTCCCATCTTTGATGGAACTCATCTTATGGACTATTTAGATTGGGAAGTCTCAATGGACCATTACTTCACTTGGTATTCCATGTCCGAGGATGAGAAAGTCCGATTTGCCAAATTGCAACTTACCAAACGGGCCCAAACTCATTGGTTGAACATTGAAGGCTTAAGGATAATTATAAAGGAAGCTCCCCTCACAACATGGGGGGACATGAAGGAACAACTTAGGGAAAACCTTCTTCCTGTGGCCTTGACCTAGACCCTGGTCGTCTTCCCCGATGGTTGACTCGGGGGGGGGCACCCGTGCCCCCCTTGTTGCCTGGTCCCCCACTTGCGCCTCATCCCCGTGGCCCTTCTTCTCTTCAAGCTGTTAACGGTCTACAATCGGATTCGTTTCAACCTCCCGGCGCTAGAACATTTACTGAAGTCCTCTCATCATCCATGGCCCCGCCGGTTGTTCCTGGCACCGTCCATGCCCCGGCGATGACCGATAGTGGGGAGCCTGCGGTGTTCTTTTCTCAGGAGGAGATCTCGGCATCGCTCCGGCCGTTTTCTTTTTCCTTAGTAGCTCGTACCCCTCAGGGGAGGCCTCCTTTTTCAGATATCAGAACTCATTTGAATAACAGATTCAGATTCACAGATGATTATATGATCAGCGCTCTGGACAACGGGCTTCTTCTTTTAAGATTTCGCAACTATGATGATTATCTCTCTCTTTTGCTGAAGGAGACGCTTTTGGTTCATGGTCGGCTATTCCGTTTCTTTAAATGGACTCTGGAATTTTCTCCTTCGGCTGACTCGCCCATTCTTCCGGTATGGATTTCCTTCCCTAATCTTCCAGTTAACTTCTACATTGAGCACTTGATTAGGTCCATTGCCGGTAATGTTGGTCGGGTATTGAAAGTTGATCAGTCCACGTTGAATTTATCCCAAACAACTGCTGCCCGAGTATGTATTGAGCTGGATATTTCTAAACCGCGTCCTCCAAGAGTTTGGATTGGATTCCCAGGAGGGGGAGCCTGGCAGGATGTAGTTTACCCGGACCTTCCACCTTACTGTTCAAATTGTTCACGCAATGGCCATAATGCAGTAAATTGTAAAGGTCCTAAGACCTCGGTTACTATTGTGAAGCCCAAACAGTCAGATGCATCACTCAAAGGCAAGGCTACTTGGCAACCTGTAAACAACCATAAGGAGACAGCTGGAATAAATTCAGTTTCAATACGAGCCACTGAAGATTGCACTCTTCCTAATCGCCCTGTTTTGATTAATTCAAGGAATTTCACTCTGGGTGAATGCTTAAAACAGTCAACAGATTTGAATGGTCCCTCATTAGCTAATGGTCCTAATGTTCATGATATAGAACCAGGGAAATGCACTAAACAGTCGTCAGATTCGAGTGGTCCATGTTTAGCTATTGACTCTATTATTCCTGACAAAGATCTAGGGGATCCTGCAAAGTCTCCCTCTCATTGCCTGCGAGGGGATATCCCATTGAATTCTTCAACTATTACTGTTGTGGAACAACATAATGAAAACGAGCCTGCACTACAAAAGGATTCCTCTGATTTGGCTAATGACTCCTCGGTGCCCATACACCAGGATATTATTTTAGTTGCTCATTTTGAAGATTTGGTCCGTCCACCTTTGGAGCTCCCTTCAAACCAAAATTGTGATCAGGCTGTCATTAATGGGATTGATTCTCCTGCAGATGGTATTGCTTTACAAGATCATGATACTCCTTCGATTGTTGAGGCCACTACTAGAAGATTGGAAATAGCTAACCTTGCTACAGCTCAAAATGTTATGGTACTGCATAAAGAACGCCCAGGGGTCACAACTAGATCTATGTTGAGGACAAGGTCCATGGGAAACATCCCTGTATTAAACATTTATCATGAATTTCATCATTTGGAATATTAGAGGTATTGGGAATGATGTCTCTATTGGCAGATTGAAATTCCTGATTAGATCTCAGAACATTGAATGCATTGTGATTTTGGAACCTAAAATAAACTTTAGCAGAATGGAGAATATCTGCAGAAGACTGGGCATGGACAATGATGTTGCGAACCAGGATGGGCTGGCTCATATCTGGATTCTTTGGAAAGACCCTCTAAAGTTCTCAGTTGTCTGTAGGGATGAACAGCAGATTACTCTTCTTCAGTCTAGCGCTGTTTTACCAGACCTTCATACAACTTTTGTTTATGCTAAATGTAATGCTATAGAGAGGCATTCTCTGTGGGCATCTTTGCTTAATATTCAGTCTCAAATTAATGGCCCTTGGATGGTAGCTGGTGACTTCAATTGCATTACATGTGCGGATGAGAAGCTTGGTGGCAATTCTCCTAATTTAATTGCTATGACAGATTTTAATAACTGCATCTCTAACTGTGCCTTATTTGATGGTGGATTCACTGGGTCCAAATTTACTTGGCATAATAATCAGTCTGGTGGCAGAGGCATTTGGGCTCGATTGGACAGAGTTCTCCTTAATGCAACTTGGCTCAATATTCTTTCTGTTTCTATTAAGCATCTATCCAGGGAGACATCTGACCATGCTCCTCTTCTTGTTAAATTGCTCTCCCAAGAACGAAGATTTAGTAGATTCTACTTTCAGAAAATGTGGATTTTGCATGAGCAGTTTTTTGAAGTTGTACAGGCTTGCTGGCAATCTAGTCCTATAGCTTCTTCTCCCATGACTTGCCTGTATCTATGTAGCAACCCTGATAAAAATAAGATTTTTAAATAAATTAAATTAAAATAAAAGATAAGTAAATAGATGACAAAGAGTCTAAATGGGTAAATCATTAATCAAGAAGAAATAACGCCTTTTATCAAGGCGTTGATTCAAAAGAAAACGCCTCTGGATAAGGCGTTAATTTAAAAGGGACGCCTAGACAATAGGGCGTCAAATTTCAAACGACGAAAGATAAAATTTAGGAAAGGAAATGAAACGTCCTCTACCTGGGCGCGTTTTACATAAGTAACGACGCTAGACAAGGCGTCAATTTAAATTCAACGCCCTCGCTTAAGACGTTAATTCAGTACGAGTTTCGTTCGACCCAGGAGTCTATCTAGAGCAAGTTATGGATAACTACGTCGAGAGTAGAATATAGTAAGGACTCTATCAAGGGAATACTACCCTTAATCAAATTCTAACTCTATTAGGATGCCCAAAATCCTATAAATAACCATGTCCGATCAAACCCTAAAGCTGTTGCTGCTGCGTGAAGAACAGGTGGTTCTTCGTACCGTTTTCTTCCTCTGTCCATAATTCTTAGTCATGAAGGATACTAATATTCTTCATGTGTTCTGTAGGTTGACGTGCTGAAGAACGAAGGGTCTTCATCATCGTCTACATCTTCTTCAAACTACCGAATTGTCGGAGGAGTTTTTCCTTATCATCTTCCTCTGCTTCCGGAAGATCAGAGCATCGTTATTATTGAACCTTTATCCGTTCGTCGGTCAAAATCTTCATAAAGGTAGGTTTTCTCAAGATCGTAGCCCAAAAACTAGCTTAATATCTTAATAATATCATCGGTTGTGCATGCATATAGTTCTTTTGTGGTTTCAAGATGTTTTCTATGTAATTTCAAAAAGAAACGCCCTTGACCAGGGCGCTAGTTTGAAGAAGCGACCCACACTAGGGCGCTAATTATTGTTTGACGCCCTTCACAGGAGTCGTCAATTTCACATAATTAATAAATACCCATGTTTAATAATTAATATCGATGCAACCATGAATAAAATATATTGCATGAGTATACATGTGGAATCCTGTTATTTTTCCTGTCCCTCTCTCCTGAAATTTAATCATTTGAAAATTGATAATGTCTTGAATTCACGACCTTGTCCAGGTCGTCTCATGTTTAACTGACGCCCCAGACCAGGGCGCATATTGAAGAGTCACGCCCCTGTCCAGGGCACGTTTCTGCTAAAAATTCCAGATTATTAATATTCTGTAAATTAGAAATATTGAAAGTACGACTTCTATGTATGTCGTCAAATGTAATATAAACGCCCCTGATTACGGCGTTAATTTCATGAAAAACGGCTTTACCAAAGTCGCTATTTTCCTACATTACTATTTCACTGATTACTGTTAACCGAGAGTTTCATTATATCTATATATATATATATATATCGGCACTATATTCCAGTCCGTGAGTATAGTCCCACGTTTCTACGACGATTTATCGCATTACCCTCTCAATTCTCATTGACATACAAGCTCTCCTTTGGACATTCCGTTCCTTTGGACTAGCGAGTTAGTCATAGAGACCTCATAAGACTCCTCGAGCCTTGGATTCCCTCAAGGCCGACTGAGCTGGTTGTACCATAAAAACCCATTACATTATTCGATTGCCATGTCACTCTAAAGAAACATGGTATACCGGCCCTCATGTTATGCAAAGTGTGTATCATGAGAATTCTCTTAATGGGATGAGGTTATCATGCCCTTTGATGTTGTTCTTGTAAACCCCAATTCTATATCAACATTGTCATGATGTTCTTGTAAACCCCAATTCTATATTCAACATGATGTTCTTGTGGACCTCAATTCTATATTAAGAATGAGGACGTCTTGCCATTGATGTGCTGTTCATGTGGACCTCAATTCTATATAAAGAGTGTCCATACTTGTTGGTCATGGTACCCAAGCTAGGGAACCAATTCCACCTAGTTTTATCGATAATCGTGTTTATAACATTATTATCGTCATTCTATGTCAAGTGTCATATTTTTAGACTCTATTCTATCAAAATCTATCCTACGTGTCTACAAGCTTTATCCTTGAAATTTCATATTGGCTATACACAAAAGTGAATGTTAAAATACATGATTAATGCCTGCGCATATAGGGCCCGATCTGGTCCTGGGAGGAGCACCCGAAAGTACTTGTGCCCATGGGAGTTGATTGATCACGGTATTGACATTATACCGAAGTGCATGACTAGCTTGATTGAACATTCCACAAATCTTGTACTTGTACTTGACTTGATATTACATGACTTGCGTGGCCCGAGAAAGGGTAATTTCATACTTGCTTGACTTGAAACAAAATAGCCAAATTCCAACATAACATGATGAGTTTACTTGCTTGAATATCTTGATATCTTTTGATATAAGTTCTTGAAAGTTCATGACTAGTTCTTCTTGCTATCTTATTGTTATACACTCTCTCTATCTTGTCGTTTTATGCGAGCATGCATAGCTATAGTGCATTCATGAAAGATGTAATTACCTAAACCCATTGCTAGTTCTTGAGATATAATTTCCTACTGAGCGTTCGCTCACTCAGTGTTTCCCTACGTTTCAGGTAAGTCCGACGATGAGGGAACTCAATCTGAAGGGGATGGTCAAGAGTGAAAGAGATGGAGCTTCTTCCATGTTATCTAGTTTTTTCCATATTTTCTTGAGTCAACCTTGTATTTTTCCTTTATTTTAGTTAGTACTTCAAGGTTTGTAATAGACATATTCTTATGAAGGAATAAAGGATTGGGTTATCTTTACTTTTGCGCATATCTGATTTTGGTGTCGAATACACTAATACTCTGATTGACATGATTGATATAAACTCGTCACGCGTCTCCGGGTATCTTTCGCTCTCGGGGCGTGACAGTTTTTGTGGTATCAGAGTCTAGGGTATTCAATTCCTAGGAAAACCCAAGTCCAAGGATAGGTTCAAACCTTTAACCAGTGAGATTGGGTAGAACCAAGGGTTGAGTTAACTTAAAAGCCCTTAACACGAGTATATACTAATATAGTTATTGTAATTATAGGACGATGGCTGCCGAACGTGCTCAGTGGCGCAACATGCAGCGTACACTTCAAGGCATGACTCAAGTGCTGCAACAAGTAGCCCAGGGAGGTGCACAACGAGCCGGAAGTCTCCACCAAGTCTTCAAGAACATGAACCCTCCAAATTCATGGGTTCTACTGATCCGGATGACGCAGAGCACTGAGTCAGGGAGACGGAACGTATATTCCGTGTTATGCAGTGCACGGATCAAGATAAAGTCTTATTAGCTACCTTTCAGTTGGAAAGGGATGCCCGATGCTGGTGGGAATCGATAGAAGCTACTTTAAATCAAGACCAAGTCACTTGGGAAGAATTCGTTGAACATTTCAACGCTAAATATTTTTCGGACCGAGTACAGGAAAGGAAAGCTACCGAATTTGCCGCACTTAAGCAACGGTCATTATCGGTGGCGGAGTACGAGGCACAATTCTCTAGATTGTCTCGGTATGCTAAGCACTTAGTTAGCACCGAGAAGATGAAAGCTAGGCGGTTTCTTAATGGGCTCAGGCCCCAATATATTACCTAGCTGGCGCCAATGGATATTCAGGTCTACTCAGAGATAGTACGTCGAGCTCAATTGTTAGAAGATGCCACGGAGCTATCATATAGAATCCGTGGGAAGGATAAGAAGGAACAAGTTACAAGTTCGGGTTCCTTTAAACCCAACTTCAAGAAGAGGCCTAGCACTGGAGGTACTTCTTCTCAAGACCAAAAATTTAAGAAGACCAAGCCCTTCTCTATCACTACTACACCTTCGAATAAAATATGTAAGCATTGCGACAAGGCTGGTCATAAAGCCGAAGAGTGCTGGAGGAAACTTGGAGCATGTCTCCGTTGCGGGAGCCGTGAGCATCGGATTCCCGATTGCCCATTACTTAATGATCAAACCGGTGACGGAAAGCGCCCGATAACCAAGAACACTCGTCTTCACGCAATTAAGGAGACCGAAGAAGAAGAAGGCGGACTAGTAGAAGGTACACTGAAAGTTTATTCCAAGTATGCACATGTCTTATTTGATACGGGTGCATCACATTCTTTTATTTCCAAGAAGTTTGCTAACCCACTACCTATGGAACCGGAATGGATGAAAATAATTTTATCTACTCCTCTTAGAAACGAAACCGATATTACTCACCATTATCAAAACTGTGAAGTCTTGGTAAAAGGAAGAAATCTTCCTATCGATCTCATATGTTTAGATCTAAAGGAGTAGATCAGTGGGGCATACCTTATAAAACTGCTTGTAAAAGCCAGGTGAAATTAGAAAGATGGATCTGTCCCCCTTGGCCATTTCTTAAACTTAATACAGATGGTGCATGTAAGATTTCTACAGTCACTGGAGGAGGAGGAATTATCAGGGATCATAGAGGGAAAACTATTCTTGCATTCTCTCATTTCTATGGCCACTCAAATAGCTTAATTGCAGAAGCTCGAGCTCTCCTGGATGGCATTAAATACTTGAAGACAGTGAATGCAAATCCAACTCTGATTGAATGTGATTCACTCACCCTTGTTAGGATTATCAATAAAGAAATATGTTGTCCTTGGTCCATTCTAAGCTATGCCAGGGCTATCTGGAGCATCACATCACAGCAAGATAAGATCTCTCACATCTTCAGAGAAGCCAACACTGTTGCTGATTTACTTGCATCTTTAGCATGCTCCAATAAATGTAATTCTTTCTATTCTAACAGTGAGCTGCCTTCCATTATAAAAGGTGCTGCTCGACTGGACTATCTAGGCTTGCCTAGTATCAGATTGATGTAATTCTTTTTATCTCTTATGAAATAAAATAGCCTCCTAGTGGTCCAATGGTGGAGTGGCTTCTCCTAACCTCTGGTAAGGGGTGCACTATCCCACTGAGCCCTAGGTTAGGTTTTTCTATTAAAAAAAAGGAGTATGATGTCATACTGGGAGCGGATTGGTTAGCCAAATACCGGGCAACAGTCGATTGCCATAACAGCAAAGTTACCTTCAGAGACTTTCCAGAACTAGTCTATTCTAGCCCTAAGAGTCGGAGCGAGTCACCTCTTATCTCAGCTCTCCGAGCTAGCAAACTAATAAGGAAAGGATGTGCATCTTTCCTAGTGTTTGTCACGATTAAGGAGAATAAGGAAACTAAGTGATGCGGGACGGGGCTGAAATGGCTAAGACCTACGAATGCGACGAAGTGCGTCCAACACTCGCACGCCAAAGGCAAGCCGGGCGGCTGACCTCCATAGCGTTCCTCCGGGTGGAGGCGTCTCTCAACAAGAAATCCAAGCCCAACGACCGTCCCTATGAAGGAAGCGCGGGGATCTCAGCGGCTAAGGAACCGCCGAACGACTAGGGGAGTCTAATTCGAGCTCGGTGCTCATTAGGGGTGCGGGACGGGTGCTCTCAACTCACATTCGCACGGTGAATTACAAAAAATGGCTAGGATCCTACGCGCTCACGCGACATATAGAATAGCATACTAGTAAAGCAAGCAATAGAGTAGGAGCGTCGCGCGTACCTCCACGCCCAGGCGTGGGGAAGAAACCCCGGTCGAGATCGACAACCCCGATACACAAGATAAACAATAATACACTCCAACCAAAAATGCCCACTCCTCGCAGGGAGATAACAGGCTACAACATATGGATTCGGGGCTGCCGATGCACGGGCTGACGGGCGGCACTCGGTGAAGGGGTGGCCGCGAGGAGGACCCGGGCGGCAGTCGGCAGGTTCGTAGCAATGCGCGACTCGGCGGTGAACGCTCCCACGGCCTGGTCCGGTGTCCGATTGAGGCGCCGTCAGCGAGGGCGGGTAGCTAGGTCACGGGAAGAAGCGTCAGCCAAAGTGGGCGTGCAGATTCGCACCGTGGTGGCCGTGAGGTCTTCTGCAATCCGTGACTGGTTTCCTGCACATAGAACAGCGCGCTCGCGCGGTAAAAATGATAACTTGTTGCTCCGGTAGGCGAACGGGGCGCCGCTTGAGGGAGGACGTCGGGGACGCAGAGCAGCAGGTCCCAACCGAAGGGCTCGGTCAGATCTGGTCGAGGTTGGCCGGGAGAGCCTCTGCAAGTCGTTGCTGGTTCGGGGGTCGGACTGCACAGGTTGATCTGCGCGGTCCCCCGAGATTTGACGCCACGCTCAGCACCGACGTCGAAACGAGGTGTGGTCGGTGGCGTTGGAAAGAAGACGACGATAGGTACGATCCCTGAAGAGACCAGATCCAAACTCGGAGTTGTCCGTCCTGGGGAATTTTCGCAAGAGGGCGGACAGAACGTGGCTCGCAGAGAGAGAGGGTCCTGCGCGAGCTCACGAAGAAAATCACCACCGGCGATGTTGACCTCGGATCAAGACGAAACCAAAGCCCACGCGTTGCCGACTCGTAGAAGTACCTCCAGAAAAAAAGGAGAGGGCCAGATTCGACCAAAACGGGATGGGGGCGCCGCTGCAACTCGGGGTAGAAATCTGGCGAGCAGATCCGTGCACCTGTGAAGGAGATAAGGGGAGATAGAACCTCGGTGTCGCACCGAGGGATGGGGAGTCACACCCCGAGGTTGATCCCATCGCAGGATCAAAGAGGGAGGAAGAAGGGGCGCAGCCACCAACGAGTCTTGCTCACTAAAAATTCTTCATCATCTCTTCTCAAAGAAAATTACAAGCTTTTATATGGGGAGGGGAGATGCTAGGGTGAAACCCTAGCCAAGAGGGAGGGGGGAGAGGTGCGCACATGGCATGGGGGAAAGGGGGGTGTGCACCACTCCTTGATTGTAGGAGTGGATTGGGGAAGGGGCAGCCAAAGGAGGGAGGGGGGGTGATCGGATGGGGAAGGGAAAGGGGAGGGGCCGCGCTCCACTCCTAGAAAGTAGGAGTGGGGGGGCGGCTGCCACCTCCTCCTCTTGGAGGAGATGAAGGGGGCTCCCAAACCCTAGCCCACAAGGGGGGGGGGGCGCAAATCCCCATGGGCCACTCATGTGGGAAGGTGGCCAACCCAAATGTGCCAATAAGGTGGATCACAAGGTGGCCCACTCTCCCTTGCCTAACTAATAAGCTTAACATCACCTAATGGAAGCCTAATTGGCCTAATTGGCCTACAAAGGTCCACAATAACAATAAAAATGTCCACGCAGGGACTAAACCAAGGCCCAGCATGGCCTAAAGCATAAAATAACTAAAGATAACTCTGCTCGTCCGCCAAGTGATCGCCGAGCCAAAGGGATGCTGGCGTGCTCCGTGTGCTCCGTCGAGTAATGCGGCGCGTGTCCTCACCAATTCTCCCCGGGTGGGAAGAACTCAACCCTGTCGAGTAAGGGTCACGGTCGCTCAAGTGGCGCTCCAGCAAGTCGGGGTCGATCCTCTCTAGCTCTCCTCGTGTGATCCAGGTGTCGTCTGTCGCAGGGCGCCCTCTCCAACGCACTAGGAAGCGTTGGTAGGCTCCGCTCCTGGTAGTGGTCACCTGCTCATCCAGTATGCAATCTATATGCTCGCGTTTCTGTAATGGAGCTCGAGGAGGTGGACGCTCGGAAGGTGTAACACTCTCAATAGGAGGGGAGGGCTCAAAAGGCTCACTGGGAATCACCGCAGGGTCCCGATATGCCACTAAATCTGAGACATTGAACGTCGAACAGATCCCATAGCCTTCTGGCAGCTCAATCTCATACGCATTCGACCCAATTCGCTTCAAGACTCGGAAGGGTCCAGCACCGCGGGCCTGGAGTTTCTTCATGGCCCCCGAAGGAAACCGTTCAGGTCTGACCCTGATCATGACGTACTCTCCCTTACGGAACTCACGGGTGTGTCGATGCGCGTCAGCTAACTCCTTATAACGTGCGTTGCGGGCCTCAAGGTGGTGATGATGCAGACTCCGAATAAGATGGGTAGACTCATACCTACGTGAATGCAAGGGTGGTCCTGGACATCCAAATGTGGATCTAATATGCCTATGACGTTTACCTGACTTGACAACATGGGGAGGACCGGGACAACCAAAGTATGACCAATCATGCACATGTGTCCTACTAAATATGGTAGACTCAGGAGGATGAATAACCCCAAACTCACTCATGACATTACCCCTATATGATGAGGAACATGGAGAAACATGAGAGAGAGACATGTGTCCCTGGCCTCCTAAACTCTGGCGTCTGGATGTATGCAAGGTGAGGTGTTGACTAGCAGGTCTGGGTGGGGTGTGATAATGGACCTTCTCGACATGGTGGGGAAAAGAATACGAGTCGAGAGGCTCACTAGGGAGGGGATCGAATGGGTCAAAGAAATGATGACCCCTCCCGACAGGTCCCTTTACTATACTTGCCCATGTCCGACATTCACCCAGGTGTAGATGATCACCTTCAGGCGCTCTAATATATGGGGCAAGGGGCTCATGAGGGAGGCACGGAAAGCTAGGTTCCTCCCTCGGGACCGTGATACCATAAGAGGGGACAAAATCAACCTCCATGGGTATGGGAAATAATAAAAGGACCTCGGAGGTGATATGTCCTATGGTGTAGACCGAGGTAATAGAACCCATAGCAGGGAGTGTAAAGCTATGACTATAGGGTTGGTCAGACCCTAAGGTCAACATATATGTCAACTCCCATTGACAATCTAAACTCCTAAGGAAGTCCTTCACATTTTCAAGAAAGCGGAAGGACCGAAAAGTGGTGTGAAAGGAGTTAAGGGGTACTATTGGGAGGGCTGGTCCCATGGGTGTATAGCAAGGAATGGAGACATCTAGAAGTATACCCTTCCGTAACCAGCTAGCTAGAGGCTCTCCAATGACAAGTTCACTCTGGGGAGGCAAGAATGGCTCCAGATGAGGCTCGAAGGGAGTCTCTCCCTCAGGTGGGGAAAAGGGGTCCTCTATGATGTGGGTGGCACCTTGACTCTCCATCAAGTGTCTCGGGACGAGAGTGCCGGTCCCAACCTCCATAGGTTTAGGCACGACTGGGTGCTCCATGGGATCATTCCCTAACTCCTCAACCTCAGTTAGGTACTCCTCAGCCAACTCCTGTTCAGCCTCGTAAGTCACCGGAACAAGCCCAGGTGGGGAACATGAGCCCGGAGGCGGAGTGGATCACTGGGGGTTGGTGGCTAGCGACACGGAGGTGGTCGGCACAGCGCCGTCGTGGAAGATAAACTCGCCTGGAAGGTGAGATGGGTGTAAGGTGCAGGTCCTCC
This sequence comes from Amorphophallus konjac, assembly GCA_022559845.1. Classification (NCBI taxonomy): domain Eukaryota; kingdom Viridiplantae; phylum Streptophyta; class Magnoliopsida; order Alismatales; family Araceae; genus Amorphophallus; species Amorphophallus konjac. The sequence continues at coordinate 137,187,346 of CM040119.1, read as the reverse complement.
TATCCAGGTCGATGGTCGCTCTTCTCTCCTCCAACCAAGTTTGCCCTAAAATGATGCATGGACCAGCAAGTGTGTCGATCTTACACCATGCGCCATCGTGATATATAACGGGGCCGAACCACCGTTGAAACTCGATAAAAGCTAAGCCACCATGGAGAACAATCTCCCCAGTCTTAGAGAGAGACTCAACAATGTCCTGTGAGACCCAATTAGATGGAACCCTACTGATGAAGTCGATCTCCGTATGCAACCCATTAGGTAGGACCGCCACGGACATGACAGGGCGCTGGAACGACTCGGTCATCGGTATAGGGATCGGGTCTCCCGACGACTGAGTGGTAGGGGTGACACCTAGGGGTCGTGCCATAAGAGCCTCGAATTGGGCCACCAGGGATGACCAATCTGACACGTGGGCTCGAGGAACCACCATGGGGCTGGCGGTGAGCTGGACATGCAAGACTCAACGAGACAAGGATAAAACTCTAACTAGACACAAACCTAAAATGACAATGCAATGGTAGGTTACCTACATGAACTAAGAGACTCAATGCACCCTAGACAACCTAAAGACTCAAATGACCTAAGACCCCAATTTGTTAGAACAAACTGGTTCCCTAAGCTCTGATACCAATTTGATGCGGGACGGGGCTGAAACGGCTAAGACCTACGAATGCGACGAAGTGCGGCCAGCACTCGCACGCCAAAGGCAAGCCTGGCGGCTGACCTCCATAGCGTTCCTCCGGGTGGAGGCGTCTCTTAACAAGAAATCCAAGCCCAACGACCGTCCCTATGAAGGAAGCGCGGGGATCTCAGCGGCTAAGGAACCGCCGAACGACTAGGGGAGTCTAATTCGAGCTCGGTGCTCATTAGGGGCGCGGCACGGGTGCTCTCAACTCACATTCGCGCGGTGAATTACAAAAAATGGCTAGGATCCTACATGCTCATGCGACATATAGAATAGCATACTAGTAAAGCAAGCAACAGAGTAGGAGCGTCGCGCGTACCTCCACGCCCAGGAGTGGGGAAGAAACCCCGACCGAGATCGACAACCCCGATACACAAGATAAACAATAATACACTCCAACCAAAAATGCCCACTCCTCGCAGGGAGATAACAGGCTACAACATATGGATTCGGGGCTGCCGATGCACGGGCTGACGGGCGGCACTCGGTGAAGGGGTGGCCGCGAGGAGGACCCAGGCGGCAGTCGGCAGGTTCACAACAATGCGCGACTCGGCGGTGAACGCTCCCACGGCCTGGTCCGGTGTCCGATTGAGGCGCCGTCAGTGAGGGCGCGTAGCTAGGTCACGGGAGGAAGCGTCGGCCAAAGCGGGCATGCAGATTCACACCGTGGTGGCCGTGAGGTCTTCTGCAATCCGTGACTGGTTTCCTACACATAGAACAGCGTGCTCGTGCGGTAAAAATGATAACTTGTTGCTCCGGTAGGCGAACGGGGCTCCACTTGAGGGAGGACGTCGGGGACGCAGAGAAGCAGGCCTAACCGAAGGGCTCGGTCAGATCTGGTGGAGGTTGGCCGGGATAGCCTCTGCAAGTCGTTGCTGGTTCGGGGGTCGGACTGCACAGGTTGATCTGCGCGGTCCCACGATATTTGACGCCACGCTCAGCACCGACGTCGAAACGAGGCGTGGTCAGCGGCGTTGGAAAGAAGACGACGAGAGGTACGATCCCTGAAGAGACAAGATCCAAACTCGGAGTTTTCCATCCTGGGGAATTTTCGCAAGAGGGCGGATAGAACCTGACTCGCAGAGAGAGAGGGTCCTGCGCGAGCTCACGAAGAAAATCGCCACCGGCGATGTAGACCTCGGGTCGAGACGAAACCAAAGCCCACGCGTTGCCGACTCGTAGAAGTACCTCCAGAAAAAAAGGAGAGGACCAGATTCGACCAAAACCGGATGGGGGCGCCGCTGCAACTCGGGGTAGAAATCTGGCGAGCAGATCCGTGCACCTGTGAAGGAGATAAGGGGAGATAGAACCTCGGCGTCACACCGAGGGATGGGGAGTCACACCCCGAGGTTGATCTCGTCGCAGGATCAAAGAGGGAGGAAGAAGGGGCGCAGCCACCAAGGAGTCTTGCTCACTAAAAATTCTTCATCATCTCTTCTCAAAGAAAATTACAAGCTTTTATATGGGGAGGGGAGATGCTAGGGTGAAACCCTAGCCAAGAGGGAGGGGGGAGAGGTGCGCACATGGCATGGGGGAAAGGGGGGTGTGCACCACTCCTTGATTGTAGGAGTGGATTGGGGAAGGGGCGGCCAAAGGAGGGAGGGGGGGGTGATCGGATGGGGAAGGGAAAGGGGAGGGGCCGCACTCCACTCCTAGAAAGTAGGAGTGGGGGGGCGGCTGCCACCTCCTCCTCTTGGAGGAGATGAAGGTGGCGCCCAAACCCTAGCCCACAAGGGGGGGGGGTGCAAATCCCCATGGGCCACTCATGTGGGAAGGTGGCCAGCCCAAATGGGCCAATAAGGTGGATCACAAGGTGGCCCACTCTCCCTTGCCTAACTAATAAGCTTAACATCACCTAATGGAAGCCTAATTGGCCCAATTGGCCTACAAAGGTCCACAATAACAATAAAAGTGTCCACGCAGGGACTAAACCAAGGCCCAGCATGGCCTAAAGCATAAAATAACTAAAGATAACTCTGCTCATCCGCCAAGTGATCGCCGAGCCAAAGGGATGCCGGCGTGCTCCGTGTGCTCCGTCGAGTAATGCGGCGCGTGTCCTCACCACTAAGATAGAAGATATCCCAGTTGTGCAAGAATTTCCGACGTATTTCCAGAAGATTTGCCTGGATTACCTCCGCAAAGAGAAGTGGCCTTCACCATCGACTTAGTCCCTAGTGCTGGTCCAGTTTCTAAGGCACCTTATAGAATGTCCCCTGCCGAACTCAAGGAGTTAAAGGAGCAATTGATGGAACTTCTTAAGAAAGGATTCATTAGACCGAGTACTTCCCCGTGGGGAGCGCCTGTATTATTTGTAAAGAAGAAGGATGGATCCATGAGACTATGCATCGACTATCGACAGTTGAATCATCTCACTATCAACAACAAGTATCCACTGTCGAGAATCGATGAGTTCTTTGATCAAATATCTGGATCCAAGTACTTTTCCAAGATTGATCTCAGGTCAGGATATCACCAACTGAGGATCAAGGATGAGGACATTCATAAGACTGCATTCAGAAGCAGGTACGGCCATTATGAATTTGTTGTTATGCCTTTCGGACTAACGAATGCCCCTGCTGCCTTTATGCAGTTAATGAATAGTATATTCAGGCCTTATTTGGATCAATTCGTGGTGGTCTTTATCGATGATATATTGATTTATTCTGAGACCAAGGAAGAGCATGAGGAGCATTTAAGGGTTGCATTATAAATATTAAGGGCAAACCAATTGTATGCAAAACTCAGCAAGTGTGAATTCTGGCTTGAGAAAGTGACTTTTCTCGGACATGTTATATCAAAGGATGGCTTATCAGTAGATCCATCAAAAGTTGAAGCTGTAAGAAATTGGGAAAGACCGACCAATGCTAGCGAGATCCGAAGTTTCTTAGGTCTTGCCGGCTATTACAGGCGATTCCTCAAAGATTTCTCTAAGATCGCCGTACCACTTACAAGGTTAACTCGCAAGGAGATCCGTTACGAATGGAGTGAGGAATGTGAAAGAAGCTTCCAAACTCTCAAGGATCATCTTACTACAGCTCCTGTCTTAACCTTACCAATGGAAGGAGAGAAATTCAAGGTATACACTGATGCTTCTGGCATTGGCCTCGGATGTGTTCTAATGCAACAAGGAAAGTTTATAGCTTACTCTTCTCGTCAATTAAAGAAGCATGAAGAGAACTACCCCGTCCATGACTTAGAATTAGCTGCGGTAGTATTTGCACTAAAAATCTGGATACATTACCTATATGGAGTGCAGTTTACTGTATACTCCGATCACAAGAGTCTCAAATATCTCTTCTCTCAAAAGGAACTAAATATGAGGCAAAGACGTTGGCTAGAATATCTCAAGGACTTCGACTTCAATATACAATATCATCCCGGAAAGGGTAATCATGTAGCAGATGCCCTTAGTCGAAAGCCGAGAGCACTGTTAGCCAATTGTATGATTCAAGAATGGAAGTTGCTGGAGCAATTCTTGGAACTCAATATAAGCGTGGACACAGACTTTCAATGTGTCACATTGTCTCATATAAGCATTCAACCAGACCTATTAACTGAAACACAAGCACTTCAGGATGATGATCCAATATTAGTGGAAATCAAGGGCAGATTGGAAGGACAATCTGATTTCCAAATAACTTGTGAAGGAAGATTAATGTTCAGAAATAGAACTTGCATACCGGATTGTCCCGAGTTAAAGAAGAAGATCTTAGATGAAGCTCATAGATCAAGGTACACAATTCATCCAGGATCAACCAAAATGTACCAAGATGTGAAGAGGAATTTTTGGTGGCCCAACATGAAAAGAGAGATAGCAAACTATGTATCACGTTGTCTCACTTGCCAAAAGGTCAAGGCGGAACACCAAAAGCCTGCTGGAAAATTACATCCTCTAGATATTCTCAAATGGAAGTGGGAGAATATTAGTATGGATTTCATCATGGGTCTATCTAAATCAAAAGGAGGACATGATGGAATATGGGTTATTATTGACCGATTGACTAAATTGGCGCATTTCTTGCCAATAAAGAGCCGATGGTCAGTTGATGTTTTGGCTGCATTATACATCAAGGAAATAGTCAGATTACATGGTATTCCTGTTTCAATCGTGTCTGACAGAGATCCCCGTTTTACTTCTCACTTTTGGAAAGGACTACAACATTCGTTGGGAACAAGGCTTAACTTTAGTACAGCTTTTCATCCTCAAACGGACGGTCAGACCGAGAGAACTAACCAGGTGGTTGAAGATATGCTCAGAGCTTGCATCATTGATTTCGATGGAAGCTGACATGATCACTTGCCGTTGGTGGAATTTGCTTACAATAATAGCTACCAGGCAAGTATACAAATGGCACCTTTCGAAGCCGTATACGGAAGGAGTTGCCGATCACCCTTATGTTGGGACGAAGTTGGGAAAAAACAACTATTAGGTCCAGACATGGTAAAGGATACCACTGAGAAGATACAATTGATTAGAGAAAGACTGCGAGTTGCTCAGTCTAGGCAAAAGGCTTATGCCGACACGAGAAGGAGAGATCTTGAATTCCAAGTTGGAGATCATGTATTTCTCAATATATCGCCTGGACGTCGCATACGGAGATTTGGTGTTAAAGGCAAGCTTACACCAAGATTCATCGGACCCTTCGAGATACTGGAACGAGTTGGCGAGGTTGCTTATCGCATCGCATTGCCTCCTCAACTGTCCGATGTACATAATGTATTCCACATATCTATGTTGAAGAAGTATGTACACGATCCATCACATATTATTGATCATGGAGACTTAGTGATCCAGAAGGATCTCACATATGAGCAGAAGCCTATGAAGATACTAGATCGTGAAGTACGTACCCTAAGGAATAAGGTTATTCCCATGCTAAAAGTACAATGGAATAAGAGTTCCGATCATGAAGCTACATGGGAGACCGAGGAATCCATGAGGAAGCGATTTCCAGAATTATTTTAAGGTATATACTCTACGCTCTCCACTTATATATATATATATATACTATTGAATTTGGGGACAAAATTCCTTTAAGTGGGGGTGGGTGTAGCAACCCTGATAAAAATAAGATTTTTAAATAAATTAAATTAAAATAAAAGATAAGTAAATAGATGACAAAGAGTCTAAATGGGTAAATCATTAATCAAGAAGAAATAACGCCTTTTATCAAGGCGCTGATTCAAAAGGAAACGCCTCTAGATAAGGCGTTAATTTAAAAGGGACGCCTAGACAATAGGGCGTCAAATTTCAAACGACGAAAGATAAAATTTAGGAAAGGAAATGAAACGTCCTCTACCTGGGAGCGTTTTACATAAGTAACAACGCTAGACAAGGCGTCAATTTAAATTCGACGCCCTCGCTTAAGACGTTAATTCAGCACGAGTTTCGTTCGACCCAAGAGTCTATCCAGAGCAAGTTATGGATAACTACGTCGAGGGTAGAATATAGCAGGGACTCTATCAAGGGAATACTACCCTTAATTAAATTCTAACTCTATTAGGATGCCCAAAATCTTATAAATAACCCTGTCCGGTCAAAACCTAAAGCTGTTGCTGCTGCGTGAAGAACAGGTGGTTCTTCGTACCGTTTTCTTCCTCTGTCCATAATTCTTAGTCATGAAGGATACTAATATTCTTCATGTGTTCTGTAGGTTGACGTGCTGAAGAACGAAGGGTCTTCATCATCGTCTACATCTTCTTCGAACTACCGAATTGTCGGAGGAGTTTTTCCTTATCATCTTCCTCTGCTTCCGAAAGATCAGAGCATCGTTATTATTGAACCTTTATCCGTTCGTCGGTCAAAATCTTCATAAAGGTAGGTTTTCTCAAGATCGTAGCCCAAAAACTAGCTTAATATCTTAATAATATCATCGGTCGTGCATGCATATAGTTCTTTTGTGGTTTCAAGATGTTTTCTATGTAATTTCAAAAAGAAACGCCCTTGACCAGGGCGCTAGTTTGAAGAAGCGACCCACACTAGGGCGCTAATTATTGTTTGACGCCCTTCACAGGAGTCGTCAATTTCACATAATTAATAAATACCCATGTTTAATAATTAATATCGATGTAACCATGAATAAAATATATTGCATGAGTATACATGTGAAATTCTATTATTTTTCCTGTCCCTCTCTCCTGAAATTTAATCATTTGAAAATTGATAAATTCTTGAATTCACGACCTTGTCCAGGTCGTCTCATGTTTAACTGACGCCCCAGACCAGGGCGCATATTGAAGAGTCACGCCCCTGTCCAGGGCGCGTTTCTGTTAAAAATTCCAGATTATTAATATTCTGTAAATTAGAAATATTGAAAGGATGACTTCTATGTACGTCGTCAAATGTAATATAAACGCCCCTGATTATGGTGTTAATTTCATGAAAAATGGCTTTACCAAAGTCACTATTTTCGTGTATTACTGTTTCACTGATTACTGTTAACCGAGAGTTTCATTATATCTATATCTATATATATATATATATACATATATATATAGCGGCACTATATTCTAGTCCGTGAGTATAGTCCCACGTTTCTACGATGATTTATCGCATTACCCTCTCAATTCTCATTGACATACAAGCTCTCCTTTGGACATTCCGTTCCTTTGGACTAGCGAGTTAGTTATAGAGACCTCCATAAGACTCCTCGAGCCTTGGATTCCCTCAAGGCCGACTGAGCTGGTTGTACCATAAAAACCCATTACATTATTCGATTGCCATGTTGTTGCATTCCTATGGTTTTGATGATGTCTCACACTATAAATCAATCTTCTATCTCTAGATTAATGTTGTTTCATCATGTGAGTGAGTACAGTTCATTTGGTTGTCAGATAAGCATGCTATCATGATTTTATCTACACTATGCTTAGCTAGTATTGATAGCAGTGGGTCGACCCACCCCTTCTGATGAGTCGACTCATCTGTTCATTGGCATAACTCCTTCAAGTCTATTCACTGTGTCTGCACAGTCTTCACACCAGTGCGTCAACTCAGTGTGCTGATGCGTAGACTCTTCTATTCAGGTTCTTCATTTGATTAAGTCTATACATCATCAGTTGAACGTAATAGTAATACGTTGCAGCGTCAACTCATTGGGCTGCAGCGTCAACTCAGCATGTTAAACACTGTGTTAAAAGCCTAAGTCTATACACTCGTTTGTGAGACTTTCAACTCTGTACACTGCTTGAGCCTCACCAAGTATGTACATCGCTTCAAGCGATTCTAGTCTAAACAGTTGGCCTTCAGACTAGCAAGTCTATACATCGTCTCGTGTTTGCAAAGTCTGAACAGTGTTCGTTGTCAAGACTTCTTGAAGTCTGTACATCGGACTGCTTATTGTGAAGTCTACACATTGGCTCGCTCATTTTTGCAAAGTATGCTCTTTAGACTGTGGCGAAGTCTATACATTCGGTTCCTTGGGCAAAGTCTATACATCGCATAGTCTGCACATTGCCTTCAGCCCAAGTGCTCAAAGCCAAGTCTATACAACGCCAACCCAACACATTGAACAGCTCTCCATGTCTATACACTAGACTTCATTTCTCTAAAGTCTATTCATTGCTGTTTGAATTGCAAGTCCATACACTGGAAACTCCTCATTTGATTGAGTCTGTACATTGAGCTCAACGTTAACACTAAGTCTATACACTTCTTTCTTGTTGCTGAAGGGAGCAGGGTCGACGCCTGAAGCTTAAAGCGTCCACGCATCAGTAGATGAAGCTTTCACATCGTCTTCTATTGCGCCAACGCCACAAGCAAGCAGCGTCGACGCAGCAGTTAAAGTAGCAGAGACTCTTACAAGCGATGAAGCCATCATGAAATCTTCCACTACGTCAACGCCATCAACAAGAAGTGTCGACGCAGCGGAATAAGAGATGCCAGTATAGAAATGTACACGTTCGTGCGTCAACACCACCAACTGGCAGTGTCGACGCAGTAGTCCAAGAAAGGAACGACTCACCTCTAGCTGCCTACAAAGCGTCAACGCAGCAGTGGAGCGGCGTCGACGCAGCACGCCCATCTGCTAAAGACTTGATCACTGAATCATCGATGCGTCAACGCCACGGGCTGATGGAGTCGTCGCAGCGGTTAAAAAGGTTGAAGATCTATGATGTCAACTCTTTGGAGCAAGTGAGTTGACGCCATCTACCTCCAGTTGCTGAGCGTACTGGTGCTGGGCACATGATCCAAGGATAAGGAGAATGCCTAGATGAGGACACGTGTTCTGACAGTCTACTGAATGCTACCACGTGGTCCGAATTCTTAGGGCGGGAGCTGTGGAAGCCACACGCGCCCTGCTGCTGCTCCAGGTATAAAATGAAGCCTTCGTCTTCTGATGAAGGTTGATCGAAGAAGAAGCCTGGAGAGCATATACGTCCTTCGATCCAGAAAAGGAAAGAAAAGTGCAGAGAGAAAGAAAGAGAAAGGAAAAGAGCAGAGAGTTCAATATCTGAGAGGAGTTTGGTCGAGAGAGAGAGAGAGTGTGTGCTGATTGATGAATTACTTCATTTGAAGCTACATTTGTATTGGGTTTCAGAACCGATTCCTTCTCATTATTTTTCGTTTTCCACTTTGCTTTCGTTTATTTTTTGTCCTTCTATTCTGATCTGAATTGTTGTCCCTCCGGTGTGTAGAGGAAGGGAGTATCACTCCAGTTTCCCTCTGTGTTGCAGAGGAAGAGAGATCGGTGATCTCTGGTGGTGTTAGTGACTGGTTGTCATTAACAGTTTCCCTCCGGTGTGTGGAGGAAGGGAGAGGTTTCTCCGGTCATGTTCTAGCTGGGAGCTAGAACATGTTTCAAGTTCTGTGGGTAGCAGAACTTAGTTGAGGGCTTTGTCTCCCTTGGTGTTCAAGCTGTGTGGCAGCGTGTTGTTCGCAGACTGAGTCTGCATTGATCTAGCATCGTCTAGTGGAATCCTCACTCTAGTTGGAGTGAGGGGTGGATGTAGATTGCGGACTGCAATCGAACCACCTAAAAACCGAGTGCCTCCTCTGTGGTTTGCTATTGTTCTCTACGCTCTTCATCTGCTCGGCTCTTTGCTTCCATGTGATTCGCTCTTCATTCTCATTTACATCCCTCTGTGTACGGTTTAAGGAGGTGCGTTAGCAGTAGAAAATTTATTCCGCTTAAGTTTCTACAAATTGGGAGTGATCTATTCATCCCCCCCGTTCTATATCACTCTTGCTGCGCTAACAATTGGTATCGGAGCAGGTTTACGCCATGTGGACGAATGGTCAAGGAAATGGTGGTGGTCCTAGAACCTTCATGGCCGAAGGTCAATCCATTAGCTGCCCTCCTTATTTCGATGGTAGTAACTATCTGTTTTTGGAAGAACAGGATGGAAGTGTTCATCAGAGCTCAGAGTCATAAATTGTGGAGAGTAATCACGGTGGGGCCATATGAGTTGCCACCAAACGAGGATGCTTGGACAGATGATCATGTGAAGCTCTCGTCACTCAACTGGACGGCGCTGAACATAATCCAGTGTGCTGTTCATCCAGAGGAATATGCTCGTATATCTGCATACAGAACTGCCAAGCGAATGTGGGATGAGCTGCAATTGATCTATGAAGGTACAGCTCAAGTGAAAGCCTCGAAGGTAAACCTCTACACTTCTAAGTATGAAATATTTAAGATGAATGCAGATGAGAATATAACCGAAATGTATGCCAGGTTATCCTTGATCACGAACACTCTTAAAGGGCTAGGGAAGGATCTTACTGAGGCAGATATAGTCAGGAAAATCCTTAGATCTTTATCCCCGGCATGGCACACTAAGGCCATTGTGATTGAGGAGTCAAAAGATTTGACTGTCTTAACTGTGAATGAACTCATAGGATCCCTGATGACCTATGAGATGAATTTCCAAGGAAGTGGAGAAGGAAGTGAGAGGAAGGGTAAAAATGTAGCCCTAAGAGCTTCCCGCAAAAAGGGTAGCAACAGTGGAAGCAGCAGTAGTAGCCCTGAGTCCGAGTCTGAGCTTGAAGGTCTGTCAAATCTCGACCAGGAGGAGCAGGCAATGCTCACTAGATAGTTCAGAAAATTTTTGAAGAAAAAGGGAAAGACCTTTAGGAAGAAGAAGCCACAACCCTTTAACAATAATGCTGAATTTACTAGTTACAGGGATAGAAATCCTAAGAAACTGACTTGTTTTAATTGTAACAAACAGGGACACATGAGAGGCGAATGCCCAGACCTCCAGAAGAAGGGTCCCTATCTTCAGAAGAAAAATATAATGGTACAGAAGAAGAAGAAGCCACAGGCGATGGTCTGCACATGGAGCGAGGAAGAAGAAGACCTTGAAGATGCTTCCTCAGAAGAATATGAAGATGGAATTTGCCTTATGGCAAACAGTGAAGAGGAGGTAATAAATGTCTTTGAAAATTTCTCAATTGATGACTGGGAGGATGCTTATGGTGATTTGTTAGATAAATTTAATTCTCTTAGTAAAGAGCACAGAGTTCTGAAAAGAAAATTTAACACAAATGTTGAAGAACAAACTCTGGTATGTGAGGAAAATGAAAAGCTAAAAGAACAACTAGAAGAAATGACCTCACTAAGGAAAGAGAATGATAAGCTTAAGGGAGAAATTCAAGAAAGTCAAAAACAGCTCAATGAATTTAAAGCTAAAATTGAAGAAGGCATGAATGAAATTAGAGTAAATTCAGAGAAATATGAAGCTGTGAAGAAAGTAAATGCTGAACTCCTAAAGAATTCTGAGTATCTTCAAAAGGAGCTGGAAGACAAATAGAAAGTCTTAGAAAAGTTTGTCCAAGGAAAGACTAGCCTAGATGCTATACTAGGGACTAGGGTCAATTTCAATAAGGAAGGTCTAGGCTATGACCCAACCAACAAGAGACCCTTGCAATTCAAGACCATCACCTTCTGTCCAGAGATGGGAAAAGAAAAGCTGGACACACCATCCAGCTCAAACAGCTCTAAGGAAACTCAAAGTCCTAAAGAAAACACAAAAACCAGTACTGGACAACCATTTAAGATTGGAATGAACTTTATGAAAAATAACATTAAGTCCATTCACCAGAACACAAATGGTAGCTGGACCAAGAAAACAAATTAGAATAAAAGCTGGAATTATAAAAATCAGATGGGTCCAAACAAGACATACTGGAGGAATAACTTTCATGGTCAAAGATATGCCAATCAACAAGCCTACAGGAAATTTCCTAGGAATAGGAAGACCAATGAAAGGAATAGAACTCACTTCTCCAGTTCAGCTGGATTGAACTTTAAAAAATCAGAAAGGAAGGTGCCAGAGAAAACCATGCTGAAACAAATCTGGATACCTAAACACTTGATCAGAGATTTAAACAATGTCCTTGGACCCAACTCATCTTGGGTTCCAAATCACTCTGCTTGATATACTTGTGTAGGTCGGCCTGGCAGCTGAAGACAACAAGTGGTACCTCGACAGTGGCTGCTCCAGGCATATGACAGGAGACCGATCCAAGTTCAGCAAGATAGAGATGAAGCCAGGGGGTCTGGTCAAGTTTGGAGGAAAGAACAAAGGTAAAATAATTGGAGTTGGCACAGTAGGTAAGTCTTCCACAAATTCCATTGAAAAAGTATTACTTGTGGAAGGGCTTCAACACAACCTGATTAGCATTAGCCAATTATGTGACAGGGGTCACAGGGTTGTACTTGATGATAGTTCATGTAAAATCCTTGAAACGAATTCTGACATGGTTAAATTTGTAGCCAACAGGGTTAATAATGTCTACAATATAGACTTAGATGAGAATTCTGAATCTACTATTTGCTTATCTGCCAATTCTGAAAATGATGCCTTTGAATGGCATAGACGTCTAGGTCATGCTAGCTTTTCAACTTTAAATAAATTGGTCAAGCATGATTTAGTTAGAGGCATGCCTAGAATTAAATTCAACGCTATATCAAAAGCATGTGATGCCTGTGCTCTAGGCAAACAGACCAGAAACTCTTTTAAATTAAGATCTGAGCCATTGTCTTTGAGACCAATGGAACTTCTTCATATGGACCTTTTCGGTCCAACTAGAACTCAGAGTCTTAACGGAAGCAGGTTTGGCTATGTCATCATAGATGACTTCTCTAGATATTCATGGATGTTTTTCTTAGCAAATAAGAGTGATGCATTTCAAAAGTTTAATCTGTTTTTCAATAAGGTCAAACAAGAAGGGAAGTACAAGGTTAGTTCTATTCAATCTGACCATGGAGGTGAGTTTGAAAACTCAATGTTTTCTGATCTTTGTGACAAAGAAGGACTAACTCACAGGTTTTCTTCTCCCAGGACACCTGAATAAAATGGGATTGTGGAGAGAAGAAATAGGACAGTGGTGGAGATGGCCCGGACCATGTTGATTGAAAGTAAGTTACCTAGAAGGTTTTGGGCAGAAGCGGCCAATACAGCAACCTACATAATCAACAGGGCCATGGTAAGACCCATACACAAGAAAACACCCTATGAACTTCGAAAAGGTAAGAAACCAAACTTGTTTCATTTCAGAATTTTTGGAGCAAAATGTTTTATTCATAACAATGATAAGAAAGATTTAGACAAGTTTGAAGCCAATAGTTCACCTGGAATATTCTTGGGTTACTCTGAAGTGTCAAGGGCATATAGGGTATTTAACGTATCAGATCAGAAAGTGGAAGAATCTCCACACATTCTTTTTAGTGAAAAGAAAGATGTTTCTAATGTTGAAAATCTTGACAGGGATTCTAATCATGGTGGAGATTTTCTAGAAGACCAACAGGAAGAAGAGAACACTCAGCCAAGTGGGGAAACAAATTCCCCCAATTAGGAAGGTCCAAGAGAAACAGGTGAGTCTTCAACAAATATTAGATTTCTTAAAGATCATCCTTTAGATAAAGTCATAGGCAATCCTGAAGATCCTCTTCGGACTAGGTCTCATTTTAGAAATGTGAATAATGATGACTTAATTGCATTAGTCTCACAAATTGAACCCAAAACAGTAGAAGAGGCTTTAGCTGATCAAGCTTGGGTCAATACTATGAGTGAGGAATTTGGTCAGTTTGAAAGGAATAATGTCTAGGAGCTTGTCCCAAGACCAGATGGTATTAATGTCATAGGAACCAAGTGGGTGTTCAAAAATAAGATGAACGAAGATGGAATTATCTCGAGGAATAAGGCCAGACTAGTAGCCAAAGGCTACTGTCAAGAATTCGGTGTAGACTTTGATGAATCCTATGCACCTGTTGCTAGGATGGAAGCTATAAGATTGTTGCTTGCCTTTGCATGCTCAAAGAACATAAAACTCCAACAAATGGATGTTAAAAGTGCCTTTTTAAATGGAGTTATTAAAGAAGAAGTTTTTGTTGAACAACCTCCTGGATTTCAATATTCTCCTCAACCTAACCAAGTTTTCAGGTTAAACAAAGCCTTGTATGGTCTAAAGCAGGCTCCAAGAGCTTGGTATGAAAGATTGTCTGAATTTCTGATCAGCAAGGGCTACAAAAGAGGTAAAGTTGATCAGACCTTATTTACCAAGGGCATGAATAAAGATCTCATCATAGTTCAGGTATATGTAGATGACATTGTATTTAGATCAACTAAGCATGAACTATGTGATGAATTCTCTACCATGATGTCTGCTGAATTTGAAATGAGCTTGGTTGGTGAACTAAAATATTTTCTTGGATTGCAGGTACAGCAGCTAGAAGATGGGTGCTTCATCAACCAAACCAAATACACAATGGAACTGTTCAAAAGGTTTGGCATGGAAAACTTAAAGCACATTACTACACCCATGGGCACCAATACTTCATTGGATGCAGATGAGACATGTAAAGAAGTAAATGCCAAACTTTATAGAGGTATGATTGGATCACTACTTTACTTGACAGCCTCTAGACCTGATATACAATTCAGTGTAGGAATGTGTGCAAGGTATCAGTCTAGACCTACTGAACTACACTTAGCTGCAGTTAAAAGAATCTTCAGATATTTGTCAGCTAGTCATTCTCTAGGTTTATGGTTTCCTGCATCTCACACACTTAACCTAGTAGCATACACAGATGCTGACTATGCCGGCTGTAAACTAGACAGGAAAAGCACTAGTGGCCATTGTGAATTCTTGGGTGGGTGTTTAGTGTCTTGGGGCTCCAAGAAACAACATTCTGTGGCCCTCTCCACTGCAGAAGCTGAATATGTGACTGCAGGGAGTTGTGGAACACAAGTCATTTGGATTAAACACCAGCTTAAGGACTACCAAGTAGACCTGGGGTGCACACCTATTTACTGTGATAATACTACTGCCATCAATCTTGCTAAAAATCCTGTTTTGCATTCAAGAACGAAACACATAGAGATAAGACATCATTTTATAAGAGATGAGGTGTCTAAGAATAATTTTGAACTGATTCATGTAGGCACAGATAATCAGATTGCTGACATATTCACAAAACCTCTGGATAATGAAAAATTTTCCACTTTGAGAAGAGAATTAGGCTTATACAAATTGTCTTAGTTATGGAGCATGTTCTTGTTGTGAGGGGGAGTTGTGTCTATCTGCTGTTTAGCCTTCTTTCATGCTGGTTTAAGAGGGAGTTCTGAATCCTTATTGGTTAGCCTTCAGAATGCTCTAGGTAAGGGGAAGCTTTGAGATTTTTTGCTGGAATGGTTTTTGAGGTATGCTATGTCTTAGGGGGAGCTGAGTTGTGATGTGAGAAGAGAAGTTCTCTGACAGATTCAAAAGGGCTGTCCAGATGTGTACCTTTGCTGGTTTTGCATGACTGATTTAGTGTGGCTCTCTCAGAAAATAGAGTGTCACTTATCTCTTAAGTCTATAAGTCAGTGACTCTAATCTTCAAGTTAGAATCCTTCCTTTGGTACTCCTTCAGAGATCTGGACTAATTGCATAAAGTATATCTTCCTACATTGTCATTGATTATGGTTCAGGCCAAAAACTTGTATGTCTTGTTATCTGACCCAATCAACTTGAAATCTAGACTTCAAGACTCTATTCAAGAGAAGTTTTTTTTGGTATTATCTTCAATCATTCTATCTTTTTAACTCAAGGGCTTAACTGAACAAACATGTTCTGTTTTGATCACTGAGAAACTGGGAGCTTCATCAATGAAATGAATATTTCTCCCAAGTCATGAGGTGTCAAATGCTTAAAATGAATGAAAGTCATGACAGAGCAATGGTGGCTTGCTGGTGAGTAACTAGGGACTCTGGCCTCTAATCAAGGTGTTTAGCTAATGTCAAAAGCCACAGTTACTAACTCTGTTCCTTATTAAAAAAAAGGGGGGAAGTAATGAGGTACTCACTCTGAGTAACTGGGGATTCAGGCCTCTAATCAAGGTGTCTCCCTAATGTCAAAGGAAGTGAACTACCAACTTACTCATTGATCTTCTTGAAAATCATCTCCAACAAAAATTCCTTGTTGTTATGTAACTAATGGATTGCTTGTCTTCAATACCTTGAGAACACCTCTCTGATTTAGTCTCTTGCTGTCTTGTGAAATAGTTGAATGATCAGCTATATCTGGCCATACTTGTCAACTCCTGCTCTCAATCATTCACTATGTATGCTGATAAACTTGTCTATAACTCTACTTCTCTATTGTGTACTGAAGTCCAAAGAATCCTCTCTTGAGATTAGAAACTCACTTATTCTCTTAAGACCTACTCGTGACTTTCTGCACTAAGAAGTTACTGCCCTCAGTCCTCATGTTTCCAGCACTGTCATACATTCTGCAGTTCTTTTTGCTGATGTCAAAGGGGGAGAGAAGCTTGCAATATCTGCAATTTCTGTGAGAAGTTTGCAATTTCAGTGAGTATTAGTTTTGTCTTGAGCTTTGAGGGGAGTCATGTTGCTTCGTGGAAGAAATGGTTATGAGTTGTGGGGGAGATGAGAGTGTGCTGTAGGGAATGTTTAATTCATTTGCATGAGCATGTCTTGAATTTATTCTGCTTGTTGCAGCTGGTATTAACTTTTTGTTGAAACTTGATATTGCATGATTCAGAGTGTTGTCATCATCAAAAAGGGGGAGATTGTTGCATTCCTATGGTTTTGATGATGTCTCACACTATAAATCAATCTTCTATCTCTAAATTAATGTTGTTTCATCATGTGAGTGAGTACAGTTCATTTGGTTGTCAGATAAGCATGCTATCATGATTTTATCTACACTCTGCTTAGCTAGTATTGATAGCAGTGGGTCGACCCACCCCTTCTGATGAGTCGACTCATCTGTTCATTGGCATAACTCCTTCAAGTCTATTCACTCTGTCTGCACAGTCTTCACACCAGTGCGTCAACTCAGTGTGCTGATGCGTAGACTCTTCTATTCAGGTTCTTCATTTGATTAAGTCTATACATCATCAGTTGAACGTAATAGTAATACGTTGCAGCGTCAACTCATTGGGCTGCAGCGTCAACTCAGCATGTTAAACACTGTGTTAAAAGCCTAAGTCTATACACTCGTTTGTGAGACTTTCAACTCTGTACACTGCTTGAGCCTCACCAAGTATGTACATCGCTTCAAGCGATTCTAGTCTAAACAGTTGGCCTTCAGACTAGCAAGTCTATACATCATCTCGTGTTTGCAAAGTCTGAACAGTGTTCGTTGTCAAGACTTCTTGAAGTCTGTACATCGGACTGCTTATTGTGAAGTCTACACATTGGCTCGCTCATTTTTGCAAAGTATGCTCTTTAGACTGTGGCGAAGTCTATACATTCGGTTCCTTGGGCAAAGTCTATACATCGCATAGTCTGCACATTGCCTTCAGCCCAAGTGCTCAAAGCCAAGTCTATACAACGCCAACCCAACACATTGAACAGCTCTCCATGTCTATACACTAGACTTCATTTCTCTAAAGTCTATTCATTGCTGTTTGAATTGCAAGTCCATACACTGGAAACTCCTCATTTGATTGAGTCTGTACATTGAGCTCAACGTTAACACTAAGTCTATACACTTCTTTCTTGTTGCTGAAGGGAGCAGGGTCGACGCCTGAAGCTTAAAGCGTCCACGCATCAGTAGATGAAGCTTTCACATCGTCTTCTATTGCGCCAACGCCACAAGCAAGCAGCGTCGACGCAGCAGTTAAAGTAGCAGAGACTCTTACAAGCGATGAAGCCATCATGAAATCTTCCACTACGTCAACGCCATCAACAAGAAGTGTCGACGCAGCGGAATAAGAGATGCCAGTATAGAAATGTACACGTTCGTGCGTCAACACCACCAACTGGCAGTGTCGACGCAGCAGTCCAAGAAAGGAACGACTCACCTCTGGCTGCCTACAAAGCGTCAACGCAGAAGTGGAGCGGCGTCGACGCAGCACGCCCATCTGCTAAAGACTTGATCACTGAATCATCGATGCGTCAACGCCACGAGCTAATGGAGTCGACGTAGCGGTTAAAAAGGTTGAAGATCTATGATGGGTGCGTCAACTCTTTGGAGCAAGTGAGTTGACGCCATCTACCTCCAGTTACTGAGCGTACTGGTGCTGGGCACGTGATCCGAGGATAAGGAGAATGCCCAGATGAGGACACGTGTTCTGACAGTCTACTGGATGCTGCCACGTGGTCCGAATTCTTAGGGCGGGAACTGTGGAAGCCACACGCGCCCTGCTGCTGCTCCAGGTATAAAATGAAGCCTTCGTCTTCTGATGAAGGTTGATCGAAGAAGAAGCCTGGAGAGCATATATGTCCTTCGATCCAGAAAAGGAAAGAAAAGTGCAGAGAAAAAGAAAGAGAAAGGAAAAGAGTAGAGAGTTGAATATCTGAGAGGAGTTTGGTCGAGAGAGAGAGAGAGTGTGTGCTGATTGATGAATTGCTTCATTTGAAGCTACATTTGTATTGGGTTTCAGAACCGATTCCTTCTCATTGTTTTTCGTTTTCCACTTTGCTTTCGTTTATTTTTTGTCCTTCTATTCTGATCTGAATTGTTGTCCCTCCGGTGTGTGGAGGAAGGGAGTATCACTCCAGTTTCCCTCTGTGTTGCAGAGGAAGAGAGATCGGTGATCTCTGGTGGTGTTAGTGACTAGTTGTCATTAACAGTTTCCCTCCGGTGTGTGGAGGAAGGGAGAGGTTTCTCCAGTCGTGTTCTAGCTGGGAGCTAGAACAGGTTTCAAGTTCTGTGGGTAGCAGAACTTAGTTGAGGGCTTTGTCTCCCTTGGTGTTCAACCTGTGTGGCAGCGTGTTGTTCGCAGACTGAGTCTGCATTGATCTAGCATCGTCTAGTGGAATCCTCACTCTAGTTGGAGTGAGGGGTGGATGTAGATTGCGGACTGCAATCGAACCACCTAAAAATCGAGTGCCTCCTCTGTGGTTTGCTATTGTTCTCTACGCTCTTCATCTGCTCGGCTCTTTGCTTCCATGTGATTCGCTCTTCATTCTCATTTACATCCCTCTGTGTACGGTTTAAGAAGGTGCATTAGCAGTAGAAAATTTATTCCGCTTAAGTTTCTACAAATTGGGAGTGATCTATTCATCCCCCCCTTCTATATCACTCTTGCTGCGCTAACACATGTCACTCTAAAGAAGCATGGTATACCGGCCCTCATGTTATGCAAAGTGTGTATCATGAGAATTCTCTTAATGGGATGAGGTTATCATGCCCTTTGATGCTGTTCTTGTAAATCCCAATTCTATATCAACATTGTCATGATGTTCTTGTAAACCCCAATTCTATATTCAACATGATGTTCTTGTGGACAACAATTCTATATTAAGAATGAGGGCGTCTTGCCATTGATGTGCTATTCATGTGGACCTCAATTCTATATAAAGAGTGTCCATACTTGTTGGTCATGGTACCCAAGCTAGGGAACCAATTCCACCTAGTTTTATCGATAATCGTATTTATACCGTTATTATCGTCATTCTATGTCAAGTGTCATATTTTTGGACTCTATTCTATCAAAATCTATCCTACGTGTCTACAAGCTTTATCCTTGAAATTCCATATTGGCTATACACAAAAGTGGATGTTAAAATACATGATTAATGCCAGCGCATATAGGGCCCGATCTGGTCCTGGGAGGAGCACCCGAAAGTACTTGTGCCCATGGGAGTTGATTGATCATGGTATTGGCATTATACCGAAGTGCATGACTAGCTTGATTGAACATTCCACAAATCTTGTACTTGTACTTGACTTGATATTACATGACTTGCGTGGCCCAAGAAAGGGTAATTTCATACTTGCTTGACTTGAAACAAAATAGCCAAATTCCAACATAACATGATGAGTTTACTTGCTTGAATATCTTGATATCTTTTGATATAAGTTCTTGAAAGTTCATGACTAGTTCTTCTTGCTATCTTATTGTTATACACTCTCTCTATCTTGTCGTTTTATGCGAGCATGCATAGCTATAGTGCATTCATGAAAGATGTAATTACCTAAACCCATTGCTAGTTCTTGAGATATAATTTCCTACTGAGCGTTCGCTCACTCAGTGTTTCCCTACGTTTCAGGTAAGTCCGACGATGAGGGAACTCAATCTGAAGGGGATGGTCAAGAGTGAAAGAGATGGAGCTTCTTCCGTGTTATCTAGTTTTTTCCATATTTTCTTGAGTCAACCTTGTATTTTTCCTTTATTTTAGTTAGTACTTCAAGGTTTATAATAGACATATTCTTATGAAGGAATAATGGATTGGGTTATCTTTACTTTTGCGCATCTCTGATTTTGGTGTCGAATACACTAATACTCTGATTGACATGATTGATATAAACTCGTCACGCGTCTCCAGGTATCTTCCGCTCTCGGGGCGTGACAATCTAAAACTTAAAGCATTGAAAAGAATGCTTCGGAATTGGAACAATCAAACTTTTGGCAATGTTCATCTAAATCTGGCTGCTGCTGAGGATGTTGTCCTTCAAGCTGAGCATTTTTATGACTTGCAACCTTCTGATGCAAATCTGGCTGCTTTGGAAGAAGCTAAAAATATACAGTCAGACAGGATTCTTCAACAAGAATATTTTTGGGGACAAAATTCTGGAGTTCGATGGCTTCTTGAGGGAGACAGAAATACAAAATTTTTCCACATGTCCACTTTAGCTAACAGACGCAAACACAACATCACTCATTTGAGAACTCCTGCTGGGAATCTTTCTTCTAACCATGAGGATATGAAAAGAGTTGCTACTTCCCATTTCCTGAATGCTTTCTCCACTCAAGAACATCATATTCACAATGAATTCTTGAACTGTATTCCCCACCTAGTAAATCAGAATGAGAATGACTGTCTTTCTGCTATTCCTTCTGAAAGTGAAATTCATGATGCTGTTTTCAATCTATCAGCTGATAGTGCCCCTGGCCTTGATGGTTTCTCTGGAGCTTTCTTCCAGAATGCTTGGAGTATCATAGCCCCTTTGGTTGTCAGTGCTGTGCAAGAAGTTTTTCTTCTGGGAATCCTCTGCCAAGAAGTGTTACATCCACCCTGATTGCTCTAATACCAAAAAAACCTAATGCTGTAGAGATTATAGATTATAGGCCGATCAGTTTATGTAACTTCTTCTACAAGATTATTTCCTCAATTATTAATAAAAGATTGGCCACTATTCTTCCCAAGATCATTTCTCTTGAGCAATCTACGTTTGTAAAGGGAAGACAGATTATTGAAAATATTGCACTTGCTCAGGAGCTCTCTCTTGAATTGGGTAGAAAAACCAGAGGATCCAATGTTATGTTCAAGCTCGATATGGCGAAAGCTTATGATAGACTAGAATGGGATTTTCTTTACTCTGTTATGCTCAGATTTGGTTTCAGCAATAACTTCATTAATCTTGTTCATAAGCTGATTAGTAACTGTTGGTTTTCTATAATGCTGAATGGAGACACTGCTGGTTTCTTTAAATCTACAAGAGGTATCCGTCAAGGTGACCCGATAGCCCCTTCTTTATTTGTTATTGCTGAAGAAGCTTTGAGCAGGTCTTTAAGAGAAGCATTCATCAGTGGCCGGATTGAATGGTTCAGAGGCTTTCAGAGATGTCCAAACATATCTCACTTATTATTTGCAGATGATACCTTGATTTTGAGTAAGGCCACCGCAGCCTGTATCAAAAATCTTATTGACGTCTTTCAATCTTATGAGGAAGCCTCTGGTCAATTGATTAATGTTAGCAAGAGTGGATTTTTAATCCACCCAAAACAGCCTTGTTCTATTGCACAGCGAATTCAAAACCTCACTGGTTTTTCCAGACTGCATTTCCCTCACAAATATCTTGGTATTCCTTTGGTGATTGGCAGAACAAAAAAGGTATATTTTGCAGGTGTTATCAGTTCTATACAAAAAAGGATTGCTGGGTGGAAAGCAAACTTGTTGTCCCAAGGTGCCAGATTAGTTCTTATAAGGCATGTTCTGTCTTCCTTGCCTATTTACTCACTTTCTTCAGCTCCTTTGCACAGTGGCATTCATAATCTGATTGAGCAGGCATTTGCTAACTTCTTTTGGGGGTCTTCCCCTCTTGGCAAAAAGAGACATTGGAAATCTTGGCAGGCACTATGTAAGCCTCAATCCAAGGGTGGCCTTGGTATCAATTCCCTTAGGCTCATAGAAATTGCACTTCGGGTAAAAATGTTGTGGCATGCTATTCACTCTACTTCTCTATGGGCTACTTACTTTAGAGCCAAGTATTTGCGCCACTGTCACATCAGAGATGCCAACTTTAGAAACATGAAGAGTTTTGCTAGAAGAAGCTGGTTGAAGGCAAAAGAGTATATTCTTCAATTTAAGAAGGTTATTATTGGTAATGGTCTAAATACCAATTTTTGGCATGATAATTGGCTGGGCCATCAATGTTTAGATACTTATGTCCCTGATGCTCTCATTCCTAACCCAAAAGCATCAGTTCGAGATGTCCTTCTTAACCCTTCTTCTGAAGAAGCTGTCCTGCTGAATACAATGATTCCAACCAGTATACAGCAAGCTATCAGAACTGTGAATTTGAATCAGGAAATGGATTTGGATGTATGGAGTTTATCTCCCTCTGGTCAGTGTACAGTAGCTTCAATCTACAAGTTTATGGCAAACAGTCATATTCAGTCTAATATCCCTTGGAGCCGATTGTGGTCTAATTGGGTCCCGACTAAAATATCAGTCCACTTATGGAAGATTATGACCAACTGTTTACCGACTGATGATAATATTCAAAGAGTGGGTGTTGTCCTTTGCTCCAAATGCTCTTGTTGCAGGCAACCGTAGGTGGAAGACCTTAATCATTTGTTTATGTACAGTGAAACAGCAAGGCATGTCTGGACTGCTTTAACAGCTATAGGATTACACTTTGAAGGCCGCACTGCTAGGGAAGTAATCCTGAACTCCATCTGCCACTTTCAGCCAGGTTCGGCTTATGGTCTTTTCTCTCTTGCCTCTGTTGGTTTTGGAATGTGGGATATTTGGAAGGCCAGAAACTCCAGCAAATATGATGCTAAATCTTTCACCAATTCCAATATCACCCATCATATTATATCCCAAGTGAAGATGGTCTGCTCGATTGCTGCTCTAAAAGAACCGAAATGCACCAATCGAAAAATCTTGGAACAATTAGGAATCAGAATTCAAGATCCCTGCAGACAACAGCTGAAGATTGTGAAATGGCTTTGCCCTCCTTGGCCCTCTCTAAAATTAAATTCTGATGGTGCATGCAAACAATCTAGAGACACTGGAGGAGGTGGAATCATCAGGGATTCAAGAGGTAAGGTCATCCTGGCCTTTTCTCACTTCTATGGTCAATCTAACAGCTTAATTGCGGAAGCTCGTGCATTACTTGATGGCATCAAATATTTGAAAACTATGGACAATAAACCAGCACTCATTGAATGTGATTCCCTCACCCTTGTCCGGATTATCAAGAAGGAAACTCATTGTCCCTGGTCCATTCTCAGCTATGTCAGGGATATCTGGAGCCTCTTATCTCAGCTTGATTCTATTTCTCATATATTCAGAGAAGGCAATACAGTAGCGGATTTACTTGCCTCTTTAGCTTGCACCAATAAATGTAATTCTTTCTATTTATCAAGTGAGCTCCCTTCAATTATAAAAGGTGCTGCTCAGCTGGACTCACTAGGCTTGCCTAGTATCAGACTGATGTAATTCTTTATTCTTCATCAGTGGAATATAATTTGCCTCCTAGTGGCTTGATGGTGGAGTGGCTTTCTCCTTACCTCTGGTAAGGGGTGCACTCTCCCACTGACCCCTAGGTTAGGTTTTTCTATTAAAAAAAACTTAGGGGTAGATATATTTTCCCCTCCCATTCCGAACACCGAAGCCCAAAGAGCATTTCAACTCCTTCATTTCCCCTTGGCCAACCCAAGACCCTAATAACCCAATCCCCACCACTTCCCACCTCTCCCACCACTACATCTACACCCTACCTCCAAGTCCACGCCACAACCATAGCTCCATCGGCCCAAGTGGACTCCCTATCCACTCCTCCACCAAAGCCCATGATGGCCACCACCCCCCAACCCAAAACCCCTCACCAAACCCATACCCCATAAACCCCCTTTCCCCCCACAACTACCCCTCCTTCACCCCTTAAAAGGGACACATCTCCCAAAACCAATCAAACCAAGCCTCCACACCCACCCCACCTTCCTCTTCCAACCCCAATCTTACCCCAACTTAGGCCACCGCTACTTCCACTTCCAACCCCAATCCAAGTCCGACCTCGTTCACCACCTCGGATGCACCATGCCACAAAGTAGCAGAACCCATAAAGTACCTACCCACCTCTTTGGTAGAAGAACCCATAAT
Source organism: Amorphophallus konjac (assembly GCA_022559845.1). NCBI lineage: Eukaryota > Viridiplantae > Streptophyta > Magnoliopsida > Alismatales > Araceae > Amorphophallus > Amorphophallus konjac. Next base: position 137,162,925 of record CM040119.1, on the reverse strand, counting down.
CCTGACACCCGACCCCATAGTGGTGAACACCCCAGATCCAACCCCCACTTTGAAAGAAACACATGCCCAAGATGAGGACAAAGCCTTGCATTACGATCTTCACTCTATGCCCTCTCCTCTAGTAGGGAGTGAGCTTATCATAAGTGGGTCCTTGGCTAGATGGTTAAAAGAGAGCCCAGCTCACCCGATCATGGCCTACCCTTCCTTGGAGCGACACCTACCCATAGTGCTCTACAACTCCTATCGCACCACCATCCAATCATCTTATCAAGTGGAGACACTAGGGGACCTTCTCAAGGGCTTAGCATGGCAATTAGAGTTGACTGGCATGTTGACCCCTATGACCGAACAACCTAGGAGCCTTGACCTCCTACACCTATGTGTTGGGTCTATCACCTCAATGTGCACCATTGGTTGCTACACTAGTGACATTTTATTATTCCTCCGCACACCCGATGAGCCCGACCTTCCCCTCAAATTGGAGCTTCTTATGTCGGGTAGAAAGCCAAGCCCTCCCCTTATGGTCGATCTACCTCCCAAGAACTTCGGCCCAATTACTTCATTAGAGGAGGATGACCCACCTTGTATGGACCTTGTGGATATAGAGTTCCTTCCACTAGGAAGCCCAATCCATGACCCCTTTGATCCCTTACAATGGGAGCCTAGTTACCCATGTGACCCACCCACCTTACCCACAACCCACCTTTCTCTACCCCAACCAACCATGTTGGACCAAGACCACCTCTTCCAAGACTCGGGCCCCACAAAGGGAACCATCGCCATAAATAACATATGCCTAGGAAACAAGGAAGAGCTCCTCTCCATAATGCCCACCTTCTTAGATCCCTTCGACCCATTCACATGGAAGTTCAAAAGTCATCCCACATCTATGCACATGGAAGTCACCTATGGGATAAACATGCATATGTCTAGGCTTACCACACCATTTGGCATGATTCATAAGTCGGGTACATTCATTCACATCACCCACATGTCAAGTTGGAAGCATAAGTGGACCGTATTCGGATGTATTGGCCCACCTTCATTCATGATGAGTCTTAAACATGAGAGGAGCATACATGGATGTCCGGGTTCCCTGACATTTGTCACACCCATGCATAAAAGGTTCATCTATGGATGTCCTGGCCCTCCTAAGTCTATCACACTCTTCATGGCATCAAAGTATGATCGGTCTACATTTGGCTACCCCGGTCCACCTTTGCACACCATACTTTCTACACCAACATCGCATCGTAGTGCATGGCATATGCATTCTCGCAAGCATCTAGCAACGAGCGGTGAGGATCACAAAAAGCGGGCAATAGCTTGTAAGTGGCACTTGGGATTCCAAGTAGACAACTTGGTAATGCTGACATTGAAGTGGCTCTACCCTAGGGCTATCTCCAAACTGAGGGCGCAAGGACTTGGACCTTCCCGAATTCTGAGTAGCATTGGCAAACATGCTTTTGGTCTGAACTTTCCAAAGGATTCTGGGACACACCCGACTTTTCGTGTGGCAGATATAGCACCCTATAAGGGCCCCGCGGTGGAACCTAGTAAGCATCTTGAGCCTACAATTACCTTTGTGAGTGACACCACCGGAGAGCCTCCACATATCAGCCCGAGAGCCCGACATGAGCACATGGAGGCAATACTAGATGAGCAAGGCACCATCGCCAGGAAGAGGGTGTGCCCGCGCTATCCTGAGAAGTGGAAGAGCCATCCCTCGGCTACGGAGGCAGGGTTGAGTTGGGAAGACGCTCTGCACCCGGATCTACTTTCGTGTACTGCTACCCCGGAGGACCCACACCCGACGGGGTAGAGTTCTCCCCACCCCGGGGGTATGATGAGGACATCCCCAGTCACTCCATCTTCTTCGAGACTCCGGTTACTCGCCATCGGTGCATCATCATCTCCATCACTTAATTTTGAGTAGTAGCATGTAATTTTCATCTTATTTGAGTCATAGATGTGTAATCTTTCTTTATTTGAGTCAGTTAATAGGTTAATGGGTCAGTTTGATAGTCATTTGGGCCCAACTAGTGGGCTTGGCCCAGGGGCACCCACCCTTGGACTACTTTGGTCATTAGTTGTTTAGTCAGGGTCATTTTAGTCCTAGGAAAATATGAGTGCCTATAAATAGGCCACCCCACTCCCTCATATGTAATCTTTTGGTCAATCAAAACATTGAGTGTTATAGTGCAATTGGAGTGGATTCTCCATCTCTCTCTCCCTCTCTCTCTCTAAGGGGTGGATTCCCCTCTCTCTCACTCTCTCTAAGGGGTCCCCCCTCTCTCTCTCTTCCCTACCCCCAAATTTCAAAATTTCTTCTCTCTCCTCCCATTCACTCTTCATTAATATTCCCCCCTTCCCCATACCCTCATTCAAGTCCCCCCAACCCCCAAGATAGAACCCACCAATCTCTAAGCCACCCTTCAACCCCCAACCACCCACTACCCTTTCCTAAGCACCCTTCCATCTCCCCAAGGCTGAGGGGGCTCAAACCCTAGGCCAAATTTGAATTTCCATCCCCTTTCTAACTGCTCCCCTCCCCTCTCAATCACCCCCCACCACCTGGGTCGCACCCATAGCCAGCCATCAGCCCTCCTTCCCCATTCTCCCCTCTCTTACCTCCACTCCCTACCAGGCCCTATTCTGGTTCGCAAGCAGCAGACCACCCGCAGATTGCAGAGAGTTCCACGGCGTCATAGTGAGGCTTCAGGAGGTGTACCATATATCTCTGGAAAGGTCGTCCAGAGATATTTCCAAGCCAGGTGGTTTCATCTCATCCGAGCACCATGCTGATCGGGAGGTCATTTCTTCCTCGACTGCGCAAAGCCTCCCTGGCAAGAGACCAGAGCCGGAGTGGGAGCTCGACTACGACGAACCTGTTGGGAATCTGATCAAGCGTTCTTCTACAAAAATCTTCTACTACGAGTCTTCTATCATCCCCAAGAAGCAGAGCCCAGTTTGGTGGCCGGACCTGAGAGTTATCATTTTTATTCCCCGGGTGCGCAGTTCTGCTTCCACTCAGTCTGCACCAACCCCTCCTCAGTGTTCCGAGCCTACCGGTCTGCTCCGACAACGAACGGCATCCCCGTCAAGCTTTTTACGAAGAGGACTCACATACAATTCCTTCGACTCTAGCGGCACCTCAATCTGACTTCAGGAGCGGTCGTGGCATTCTCTGCTTCCTGCTGCTGAGTTCCTGAAGCAGTCAGAACTGTCAACCTGTTCCCCTGTTCAAGATCCTACTCCGACCAGCGCCGGTGCCCAACGAAATTACCAAAATTTAGGCATCATCCCGGCCCAGCTAGGAGCAATCTCCAACTAGTTTCATCATCGCCAAAATTCTGGAGTGGCCGCTGCATCCAGAGAACCAACTGCCTATCCTGAATCGCAGAGAGTGGACAGAATCGACATCGGCCACCATTCTTTGTTTCTAGCCCGATTTTTACTCTTTCTGCTTGGCCGGCTGAAGGCCCCTCCCTGTGTGGAGGTAGTTTTGGATGTATTCACAGTTAACCCCCACCCCAAGATCCCCCTCCTGCGAGAGGCATAGTGTTGTAATCACTTAAACAGGTTCAAGCGGCATCGGCACGGCGTGCGGGTGAGTATCCACGCCTCCCCGCTCGCCCTCGTCTATCGGCCGGGATCGGTGTTCTCACACCGATCAGGTGAGTTCCGGGACACATCCCTCGCTGGTTTATTCATGATTTAGTATTGTCTTTAGCTCCATCGGACGGTAAGTGAGTGCTTGATCCAAATTTCCCTCCAATTGAGTGGCCACCGCGGAGTGAGGTGAGAGCGACCCTACAACCTATGCCTTTGGCATGCTGGCCGCCCACTAAATTGGGTATCCCAGCCCCTTTGGGGGTCAGCCATACTGAAGCCAAGCCTCGGAACATCAAGGTCCCACTTTGGACCCTCCCCACCATCGCCAACTTGCCCACGGGCAATAGTGTCCGCTAAGCGAGTGAGCTCGCCCGAGTAATTTCATCGTCCAAGTTGTTTGCTTGCGAATCATAGGTCCAAGGTTCATTGGCCTTGTGATTGCCACCCAAGGTGGTGTCACATCAGAAGGTTTGGTGCATATCATCGCCCCTCCCCCCCTTCTCATTTACATTGCGACAGCAGAAGGAGACAGACGGCAGAAGAGGGGGATCGACCGGGAGAATCACACTGGGAGAATCACACCGACCCACCTAAAAGAAGAGAAAGTAGCAGACGACTCTTCTTTCTTCTCCGACACCGGGGGTAGGGCGGAGCAGAGGACGGCGGTGGTGGCCAAAGGAAAAAAACTCCAGAGCTCCTCTCGCCAGAACCCTTTTTTTTCGAGGCCTCTCTGATTGGTGCTCTCCGACTCTTCTATCCTTTTTCTTCTTCTTCCTTTGATTCCTCTCTTCTTCCTTTTTTGAAGCCACGGCATATATGTAGCCATAGTTAATCCGGCGCCATGGAAAGGGGCGCACCGTATTCAATGGCGCCAGGGGATATGTCCCCAGTTGATATTGGTGCGCCGGATTTGGCGGCGCCGGATTAAGGGGCGCCGACGTCCTTTTGTGCGCCGATTTAGCTTGTTCGCTCGATGCGGGCTAGCCGATGGGTCCGGGGATGGTTCCGGAGGCTCTCGTTGACTGTTCCTCTCACCCTGGTCCTTGGAAAACCCTGGCGGGTGTTGACGAAGCTCTTCGTACAGTGAATGACCTTGCTCGGAACTTCGTGTGTGTTCGGCTTCGAGCATACGGGTCTTCTGCCGGTACGGCCTTCGATACTATGATTCATGCTTCCAGCTCAGATGGACTTGTGCTCGAAGCTTCCTTGTGGGATGGTACAACATCCGGGATAGTTCCGCCTTGGCTGGCGACCAATCGGCCACTAACGGGCCCACTATGGGGAGAAGCCGAACCCGTGTCGGGTGATCGGGACCTTCTGCTGACAGAAACTTTGGCTCCTTGTTGTGAATGGTCGAGGACATTCTTCCTCAGGAGAGTCTTCATTCAGGTGGCGAGCAACCAGGTAGACCGTCGTCCTTGGTCAGGCAACGGGTGTAGGGTTGTGGCATGACGAGGTCGATGCCGGATCATTGGGCAGGCTTGGTCGTACTGCCGGTTAGTTGTGGATTTATCTCGACTTTCCTGAGGCGAACTCCCCGGTGTTCACTTCCAGATGACTCGAGGCTCTGGCAACTTGAGAAGCCTTCCGTCAGTTGATCTTCATCGGCTTCTGTGCTTCAGTGGGCCGTATCATTCGTCTTTGCGGCTTGGTCGCCGAAGGATCATATTTTGAGTGCCAACAGTAAACCGTAAACTTTTCTCCATAAATATAATGACGCCAAATTTTAAAAGCAAAAATAACCGCTGCCAATTCCAAATCATGTACGGGACAGTTTTCCTCGTGATGTTTCAATTGTCTTGAAGAATAACAGATTACTTTTCCATTCTGCATGAGAATGTATCCTAAGCCAATGCCAGACGCATCCGTATACACTTCAAATCCACCACCTTCCATTGGTAGTGATAGAATATGAGTTGTGGTTAGATGATTCTTAAGAGTTTGGAAACTCTTCTCACATTCCTCTGACCAGATAAAAGGATTTTCTTTTCTTGTGAGTCTAGTTAAAGGAACTGCTATCTTTGAGAAGTCCTTAATGAATCTTCTATAATAACCAGCTAGACCCAGAAAGCTTCTTACTTCTGATACAGTCGTTGGCCGGCTCCAATTTCTGACAGCTTCTACCTTAGAAGGATCCACAGTAATACCTTCTTTTGAAATAATGTGGCCTAGGAATGAGACTTCGTCGAGCCAGAATTCACACTTATTGAGTTTGGCATAAAGCTTATGTTCTCTAAGTGTTTGTAAAGCTATTTTCTAATGTTATTCATGTTCCTCTTTTGTCTTAGAATATATCAAGATATCATCAATGAAGACGACGATGAACTGGTCCAGATATGGCTAGAAGACATTGTTCATAAGTTGCATGAATGCTGCTGGGGCATTAGTTAACCCTAAACGGCATCACTACGAATTCATAGTGGCCATAACGACTTCGAAAAGCCGATTTATAAATGTCCTCTTCTTTAATTCTAAGCTGATGATAACCTGATCTGAGGTCTATCTTAGAGAAATATTCTGCTCTTGAAAGTTGATCGAAGAGCTCATCAATACGCGGTAATGGATACTTGTTTTTAATTATTAGCTAATTCAGTCGCCGGTAATCGATGCATAGCCTGAGAGAACCATCCTTCTTTTTGACAAATAGGACAGGCGCACCCCACGGGGATGTGCTATGTCTGGTGAAGCCCTTATCCAGAAGTTCCTGCAACTGCTTCTTCAATTCTTTAAGCTCTGTGGGGGACATCCTATAAGGGGCTATAGAAATAGGTGCTGCTCCTGGAATGAGTTCAATAGTGAAGTTTACTTCCCTCTCGGGTGGTAAACTTGGTAATTCAGATGGAAACATGTCTGGGAACTCATTTACAATAGGGATATCCGCTAAGATAATCTCCTTAGATTCGGCAACAATGACAGAAGCAAGAAAAGCTTCACATCCTTGCGAGATAAGTTTGCAAGCGTGAAGAGAAGATATGATAGTAGGATACTTCTTGTACTTGATGCCAATAAAAGAGAATCTCGGAAGACCGGGCATTCGAAAGGATATAATCCTATTTCGACAATTGATATAAGCATCATGATCTACAAGCCAATCTACCCCTAAAATGGCATCATAACCTTTCATGTTAAGGCATACTAAGTTTGCGGGGAGATTGTGACCCTCTACTATCACTTCGCTATCAGGATAATAGTCGGTAAGCTTTGTTCCAGAACCTAAGGGTGTGGAAATAGCAAGATCTGAAGGTAAGGGAACTGATGCCATTGGTAATGTTTTAGCAAAAGTAGTGGAAATAAAAGAATGAGAGGCACCAGTATCAAATAGCACAAATGCAGGATGAGAACAGATTTGAAGAGTACCTTCCATAAGCCCATCATCCCTGGGCGCTTCCTCTTCTTCTATAACAGCATTGAGGCGAGCCTACCTCCTGCATCCATTACCAGATGACTGGTCCTTCATAAGGGGGCATTTCGGCATGCGATGCTCCCTACTTCCATAATGTAAACAAGCGCCAAGACGCTTCCAACACTCCTCGGCCGAATGGCCGAATTTTTCATAAAATGTGCAAGCCGTGGTGACCTGCTCCTTCTCCTCCTTGACTTTCTTTTGCTTATGGGAACTTCCACCATTCCCATTCCTGGATCTCTTCTTACTATCACGGCTCTTGTAAGACTCCGTGATGCTGAACTTTTCTTTCTTATAACGCCGATCTGAGCGTCGGCTTGATTCTTCTTCTTTCCCTTTCAATCTTTTGACCTTCTCTAAGGTCCTTTCATATAAATACGCTGGCTGAACCATCTCCGCATAATTACGGATGTTTTGGATCCCGAGCTGCTGGATGAAACTGGGACGTAACCCGTCCATAAACTGATTCACCTTTAATAAATTGGTACTGATTAGATGTGATGCATACGGTGCTAGCCTTGAGAATTGCAGTTCATATTCGGCAACCGTCATCATTCCTTGCCGAAGAGTGGTGAACTCCATAGCCTTTCGTTCCTTTACGTGCTCCGAAAAGTACTTGGCACGGAATAGGGAAAGAAAACCGTCCCATGTATGAGGTGCATCGGCCGGAGGTGCCGGAATCGACTTCCACCATGTGCGAGCATCTTTGTTAAGTTGAAAGGTTGCGAGACGCACCTTCTCCTGATCGGTGCATTGGATAACATCAAATATACGATTCATTTCGTCTATCCAGTTTTCTGCCTCGTCAGGATTAGAAGAACCATAGAATCGTGGAGGATTTAAACTCCAAAAATTGCGATGTAGGTCACCGGCCCTTCCCCCCGCGCCACCTTGCACTATGGTTTGCAATACCTGAGTAAGGCCGGCAACTGTTTGTTGCATGCCATCCTAATCTACATGATGAGCCATCCGTAAGATAAGGTACTTGAGAGAAAATAACAACTTGTTATTTCTCATGAAATTGGAATGAAAAAAAAATCAATCTTAAAGCTAATTAATTATCTTATCCCGGGCTCTACCTAATTCTCACATGGGTATGGAAATTTCTTCCTTAGTTCATAGGTAGGGGTCCTTAAACCTTGGACTTTTCCTATGACATGACTCTTCTTCCCAAGTCATGAGACTTAGGCTCTGATACCAACTTAATTGTCACACCCCGAGCCTTTATTACAGCGCAAGACTAACTCGGGGAGCGCGGACAACCGGCATGGTAAGCCTCTTGTAAGCAAGAATGATCAGAGCGCAAGACAATCACATACATAAATGCAATTACACAATATTTACTCAAACTCTAACTTTATTTCATAATAATCAAGTATTCAAATACAACCACTAATTCAACTTATTCCAATCTATCAGACTCAAGAAATAGGAAAATTACATAGACTCAATCTAAACAATATAGACCTTCCTAAGTCTTCACTCTCATCTTGACAATACTTTCATTCGCTCTCGGACCCGATACTTGTATAACCCGAATCCGAATTCGAATCACTTCCATCTCCTGAAAAGATTAGAAATAGGTAATGAGCACACTTGCCCAGTAGGTATCTTCGCATCAACATGAAGGCACTATTAAAGTAATTAACAATTTAGCTCTAAAGAATAAGGTAAAAATCATGCGAATGCGATCAATCACGCGATTAAACCAAAGTAACAAGATGATCAAGTAAGTTAGAATGAGAGCAAGTATGAACTAGCAAGAATGTAACAAGAACATGATATTGGCCTTTCATGAACAAGAATGTATCAAGAATGTACTAGCAAGCCACATAATTTTCACTCTAGTATCTTTTGCTGATGAGCAAGTACTTCGTGAATTTTTGTGGAATATCAAGCAAGAAAGTGATGTACAAGAATGTCATGTCATGCCGTATTGTGGATTTTCACTTATTTATAGAGAAAGTACTCCCAGTGCAATGCGACGCCAGTAACATCATACCCCATGGTTTATAATAGTATGTTTCTGACAATCAGCCGAGGGGACTAGCATAGAGCCCTTGAACACAATCAGTGCTCGATCGCATCTTCAAATATAAATCAAGCTTTTTCCACGCATGTAACAATAAAGTATGGCCAAGAATGTATTAAGTTCAATAAGCTCATGATAACAATAATTCAATGAATGAATGCTTTAATAAGAATCATGAGAAATCAAGGATGACTTAAGCAAGGTTATGCTTATGAAAATAAATCGGTAGCATAACGGTACATTCTTTATTTTCCATTCATTATTTTAGGTTTCTTGATCAATATGATAAGTTCAAGATCATCAATAGTCTATCTAGAAACCTTGGAATATCAACCCTTGGTCCACCTTGGGTTAAAATACTCAAGCAATGTGACGGTCGTGTACTGGGCCGTTACATGATGTGACGCTCCAGTATTGGGCCGTTACATTAATCTGAATCCAGAACCAAGAAATCGGACTCAGTTGAATGTGACGGTCGTATATTGGGCCGTTACTTGTGCCTGACGGTCCGACATATAGCCGTTACATTATTGATAACCAAAAACATCGATAGTGTAATCTAATCAATGGGCTCTAATGGTACAACCAACTCGGCGTCCTAGTGAGAATCCCAGGCTCGCATGGAATTACGGAGGCCTTGAAACGAGATTTCCTAGTCCATTGGAAGGAATATCCAATAGAGAGGTCCTCATGTCCAAGAATAATATTCCTATAGTGCAATGTGAACTAATGGACAACATACCGGAATATGCGCCATATACTTAAAGAAATGACGCTATTGATAAAGAGAACGTGTAACGATGTGAAACCATGAGAAAACTCCGTCAATACAACATTTGGAAAATCATGATTTAAATACAAAACTATAGAATTTTGGCACATGAATTTAACATAACTTAAAATAACCTAAGACACATTAATCATACAATTTGATTACGAATCGGTAACTAAACTTGAAGTTATGATAACAGGTCCAACTTAGCTATCTAAGCTTATTTATAAGTAAACTTAACTGGTTATTATTCTGCCTTGGGCTGGCAGAACATAGGGGTCTGACGGTCTAGGATAGGCGCGTTACAGTGGTTGTGACAGTTTATCGAGGGGCCGTTACATTGGTGTAACGCTCTTGCTAGGGTGCGTCAGAGACAATAGAATAATAATACACAACAGGGTGTGACGGTCTATTGTAAGGCCGTTACATTCATGTGACGGTCTTACGTTGGTGCGTTAGAGAATCTGCTGGCAGTAAACTAAGTAAAGGTTTATGAAAACATAAGATGCCTGGAAATCAAAATACTACCACTGTCGTAGTCATGATAACGAAGTATAGGCCAACTATATGCATGGGTTTAGTGAATAGACATGATAATATCTTTCAATTTCCATTTAGGGCTAAGAGATGCATGAATGTATAGAACTATTAGATCATGAAATTCTTAGTCTAGAATGCATGAAATCAAGCACAACCAGAGGGCTTTTATTCCTAACAAGTTATTTTTACCAATCATGAGATAACCTACCTCTTCTAAAACCTTTAAACTTCAAATTTGATGCTAGGTGTTACCCTTAGTCCCTTGTACTTCTTGTGATAAATCAGCAACTTCAATCTGCTCTATTTCCTCAACCTCTTGACCTAAGGATGTAAAATTTTGAGGGTAAGAAGATGAAACTATTGGGAACAAAAAGTTCTAAAGGATTGAACTCTAATTTCCTCGTTTAGACGTCCTAATCTTTGGATCTTCAGGGAACTTGCGTTCAGATTCTTAGGTTGCTAAGGTTGAATCAGCAACTTTGGAAGCTTCTATCTCCTTGGTTGCTTGATCTCCTAGCACGAAATTTGGAGAGCTATTTGTGTAATGTATTATAAATAAAAAGTCGTAAGGAACTTACCCGAAATTATGACTCCTTACCTTGATTGTTCACGAGTCAAAAGTAAGGGTCGCTCAGTTCAGAACTAGGTCCTATTTATAGGGTTTTGAAGATTAGATCGATTCTAGACTCCTTAATTTACCAGAACCTAATCCCTAAGAGTCATTAATAATGTTATAAGCTCTCCCAAGTTGATCTCTTGTAGATAAGATCCCAAAGTTCTAATCTTTTTGCTCGTTCTTCCTTTCACAGAACTAACAGAGTGTAACGCATCCAACCTGGTGCGTTAGAAGGCTGTGGCGGTCGCCCGATAGACCGTTACATTCAATGTGTATAGAGTTTCAATTTCATAAAACTCTTTTATTCGTTTATCCACATAATTATCTTATATAAATAGTATTTATCCTTAAAATACGTGAATAAGCTAATTACCCTTCTAGAATATGGGCCAAACTTGGTGGGCTTGGTCCATTAACCTTTTGGATTAACTTTAAATAGGCTAGGTTAATTATTTAACCTAATTGGGCCTTATAATGACTTATTGATCCAATATTCTATTTATTAATTTATTTAGGCCTTTATAAATTCTAAAAAACAATTAAATATTCCTAAAATAATTTATAAAAATTCTGGGGTCTTACACCTCAGGCCGAGGCACCGGTACCCCCGGTGGCTCGCGATGCTGCCAACACCTCAGCGGTGATTGCCCGAACCCCGTTGGCAACTGGGTTTGGCACGGCCCCGGGTGAGACTGAACCACGAGCCTCCAACACGCCAGTGTCGGGGGATCTCTTGGCACAACGCCATATGATCGAGTGCATCATCGAGACAAAGCTCGCCCATTATGGTGAAGGGACGGTCACGATAGATCTCTACAGTGTACCCTACCTGCTTCACCACCAGTTGAAGAAGCTTCCTCTAGAATACTCCAAGCCCCCGAAGCTGCAAAAGTTCGACGGGCAGGGGTCGCCACATGAGCACTTGGCCTACTATGTCACGGCCATGGGCGAGTTAGCGTTGGATGAATCCTATCTCCTCCGCTACTTTGCCACGTCGCTCACGGGAACGGCCTTCCAATGGTACTTCCATCTGAAGCCCGGCTCAGTCGTTGACTGTGCCGATCTCCAGAAGAAGTTCCTCGACCGATTTCAGACGGCCGAGCGAAAGGTCTCATTAGCCGAACTGATGTGAAACAACTTTGATGAGAATGCAGCAACTAGACCAAGGGTCCTTGGGCCTACCAAGCAAGCACAAAGCACAAGAGCAGAGAATCACATAAGTTGTCGAACCACCGTTGCACACACGATTCCCTAGTGACTCGGCGATGCTGAGTAGAGGTTATGGAACAAGACCCTTGCTGGTAGAAGGCCAGCATGGCTAGGGTTGCCCTCCCGAGGGTACAATGCCCACACTCAAGGGGCTGGTTGGGTGCTAGAGGGGCACTAGGTCGCTCTCTCACAATCCCACGGTGACCACTCGTAAGCGGGGAGCTTCGGGGTCGGGCGCTCTCTCACCGTTCAGTGGAGCAATTCTATGGATATTAAATAAACAAGTACCAAATTGGGGAGCAAGGGTTTCCAGCTTACCCGGTCGGTTTGAAGAAATCGACCCCGTTCGGAGATGAGGGCGAGCGGGGAAGTGTGGGTTCCCCGCACACTGCTATTCACGAACCTTTTTTTTTCTCTTCTCTCGCTCGCAGGTCGACCAACCAACTGACCAACTGGTGGTCGGATGATCGATTGACGACGCGGGCGTGCCAGTCACATGAGTGACGATTTTATGATGCGCTCATTCTGACCCATGTCGGGTGAATGTGAGGTTCGGTCGGGACCAGCAGTCCGCCATACCATAAAGGCTATGGCGTTAATTACATCCCCCGCGAGGAGGGAACACCTTTGATTAATTACCGAGATAGCGGGCTGTCGAAGCCAGATTAAAAAGAGCTACATGATGATCGTGACGAAGACATGTAGGATGCATATGTTTATCGTGCAGAAGATGCATAGTTCATAGAATTATGGATCCTCGGTACGTGGCGGAGGACGTAGGTCCGAAGACCACCGTCGCGCATAGCGAAGACTTATGACCAGACGTAATCCGGATTTTCTGTCGACGCCATTTGATATACCCGAGGATGTATGCATGGATGCACACATGACGTTCATGATTATTTTAAGCATGATAACAGAATTGTGGAAGTAAATGGTGATCAACCACGTTTATTACTCCCCATCGAGAAGAGGGAAGGCAACATAAGTGTGATAGCGAAAGTAAAGTGTTAACGGACATGGTAATGAAGATATGATAACAATATAGTTCGGGCTCGCTTGGCCCCTCCCTTACTCAATTTATTACCCATTGTGATTTATTAACGCCAACCCCGAGGGACGAGATCCACTCGGGGGCAAATGAGCGATTAAAGCAACAAGAGGTTTCAAAACCGGCGCGACCCTGCGATAGGTAGCTTATACGACTGATGGGAACATCCCTTGCCCCTCCACATTTTCTGAAGCTCGGATTGATCGTCGGTGTACGCCATTATGTTCCTCATGTGTTTGTGAGTCGAGTCATGTAATTTTATTATTTTTATTTGAGTCTTAAACATGTAATTTTCCCTTTATTGAGTCATGTACCTAGGTTAGAAAGTCATTTTCCTAAGACTTGATGATGGGGACATCCCTTGCCCCTCCACATTTTCTGAAGCTCGGATTGATCGTCGGTGTACGCCATTATGTTCCTCATGTGTTTGTGAGTCGAGTCATGTAATTTTCTTATTTTTATTTTAGTCTTAAACATGTAATTTTCCTTTATTGAGTCATGTACCTAGGTTAGAAAGTCATTTTCCTAAGTCGTGAAGTCATTATGTTGGTTTGATAGGTTAATGGGCCCAATTCATTGGGCTAGGCCCAGGGGCGCCCCTCCCTTGGACTGTTTGGTCATTAGTTAGTTTGTCAGGGTCAGTTTGGTCTTAGGAAAAGTGTGGGGTCTATAAATAGCCCCACCCCTCTCTCATTTGTAACAATTATGCTTGAATATTGAATCCAGAAAATTTCCACACCTTCTAGTTCCCTCTCAATATCTCCCTCTCTCTCTCTCTTACTATCACTCTCTCTAAGTGGGTTGTGCCCCCTCTCTCTCTCCTCCCCACCCCAATTTCGAAATTCATTCTCTCTCCTCCCCATTCACCCCTCATTAAGGCCCCTTCCCCTTCCCCATGCACTCATTCAATTCCCCCTCCAACCCCTAGGTGGAAACCCTTTCTCCTAGGCACCTTTCCACTCTCCCAAGCAACCCTCCCTCTCCCCAAGACTGAAAGAGCCCTTCCCTAGGCCAAATTTCAAATTTCCTTCTCCCTTGGGCTGTGCCCTTTCATCTCCCCACCTCCCTAACCACCCAAGGTCGCACCCCCCCTTCCCCATCCACCAAATAACCCCTTGTTCATGCCCTTCCCCACACCCTCTCCTCTACCTATTCTGTCCCTGTTGCAGGTTTCAGAAAAGTAGTGATTTGCAGTAGCAGCCACGACATCCCCTGAAGGCTCCCGGTGGCATATCTTATATTTCTGAAATCGTCTCCAAGTCTTCTTTCCAACGGTGGTACTCCTGCCTGCATCCGAGTTTGGAGCTGTCAGGAGGAACGTCATCTTCAACGACTGCGCAATCTGTCCCAGACTGAAGGCCAGAGCGATCTTGGAAGTCGTTCAGCGGCCAACCTTGGAGGAATTCGATCACGCTTCCTTCTACAAAATTCTTATTCGTCTAGTCCTCCATCAGTAGCAGAAGGAATGACACCACTCGCCCACCCGAGCTATTTGTTCGTAATTTCTTCACCAAAGTGTGCAGTCTACCCCCTGCAGGTCCAGGTTCGATCTGTCTTCCCTTCTCCTGCCACCATTCTCCTCTCCGACCTCGGATTGTGGCCCCGTCAATTTCTGCTCGAAGCTACTTCGACCACGATCGCGTCACCGCCAGTTTCGTTTGATTTGGAGTTCGGGAGCGCCCGCAGTGCCTTCTGCAATCAAGTGTATCAATTCTGCATCAGTCAGAGGCAGAGTGTTACTGTCCTGCTCCAGTCGCCGGTCCGATCAGCCCCGAGTTCCAGATTTTCCCAAAAAATTCAAGCATCATCCTCGGCCAGTTGGGGAACTTTTGGCACCATTTTCATCAAATTTAGAGCTCGGTTGAGTCCGTGGCAGCATCTTCATCGACAACCTATTCAGCAAAATTGAAGAGTGGCAGAACCGGCGAAGCTTGGAGAGTCGGCGTTCTCTTCATAATTTCCCCACCCCGCTTGGCCGGCTGAAGGCCCCTCCTTGCGTGGAGGTAATCTTGGTTGTAATAAGTCTAACCCCCACCCCAAGAGCCCCCCTCCTACGAGAGGTGTAGTTCATGTAATAATATTTTCGCAGATTTGAAGCGACATCGACGCGGCTTGCGGGTGCAAACCCTTGCCTCCCCGCTCGCCCCCGTCTTCGGCCGGAGTTGGCATCTTCACGCCGGCTAGGTGAGCCTCGGTCCCCCTTTCCTTGCTGGTCAATATCACTTGCTTAGCTTAGTATTCTTGCTTTGCTGCGTCGGACGGAGAGCGAGGGCCCGGCCCAAATTGCCGAACACGTGAGTGTCCATCGCGGGCGAGTTGTGAGCGAGCCATTTCAACCCACACCCATGGTGTGACGGCCGCCCGTGAGTGGGCATCCCTGGCCCATTTGGGGTTCTCCCCAAGCTTTCCAAGCATCGGAGCATCATTGTCCCACCCCGGACCCTCTCCATTATCGTTTAGTTACCCACGGGCACAAGTGTGCACCAAGCGAGTGAGCCGCTCGAGTGGTATCATCGCCAATTTGCTTGCTTGCAACCTTAACTCCAAGGGTCATATTGTCTTGTGGTCATCACCCCAAAATGGTGTCACATCAAGTGGTATCAGAGCAAGTTCACAACTTGTCTCTATCAAGTTGGTCCTAGGACGCTCATATGCATTTAGAGTCTTCGGTTGCATCTCTTTTGTCCACTAGCATGGCTACTTCATGTAAATCACATCTATCTCACTCGGCCCTCCGCAAAGGTCCGATTGACACCCCTTTGGACAAAGTCCTATTTGAGGACCTTATCTTTAACGGATACCACCATAGTGCATATTTAGAGTGGGAGGAAAACATGGACAAATACTTTAAAAGGAATCCAATGACTGAACCCATGAAAATCTATCTTGCCAAGAGTCGACTTGTGTACCATGCCGAGGATAGGTGGAAGTTCATTGAACAATTTAGGAGGGTTATGAGGCTAGAGCCTATTAACACATGGGAGAACATGAGAGCCGAACTTAGGAAAGTCTACACTCCCCGACCTCCTCCCTCCTACCCGGGTTACCAAAACTCGAGGAGCACTCCCACTCCTCCAACCCCACCCGTCCAAACCCTTACCACTAGAACCCAAGTGTCCAAGGCCTCCACCTCCCCACCTAACCCCATGAGGGCCCCCACACCCCAACCAAACCCCCCTTCCCTAACCTACACTAGTCAAGCCCCTTTAGCCCCCACTTCCACCCCAAACGATCCCAAGGACAAGAGACCCCTAACCGACCCAATTCCCTCCATGGTGACCACCACTTATCCAACCCTCACCATTAAAAACCAAGTGGACACCGCGTCCACCCCTCCACCTAGGCCCATAATGGCCACCACCCCCAAACCCAAAACCCCTCACCAAACCCGTACCCCACAAGCCCCCTTGACCACCACCACAAACCCACCATCGTCCCCAAAAAGGGACACATCTCCCAAAAAAAATCAACCCAAAACCCCTCACCCAACCCACCTCCCACTTCCTACACCAATCTTTCCCCAACCTAGGCCTCCTCTACTTCCCCTTCCTATCCCAACCCAAGCCCATGCTTGTTCACCACCCCGGGTGTGTCATACGCTAGCTATCACCAAACCACCCACCATAGATCCCCCTACTCCATTAGCAATAGAAGTTGCTACCCACACACCTACCCAAGTGGAGAAGGATGCCCATCCGAATCCACCTCCCAACATAGAGGAAATCCAAAGGCCAAACAACTCACACACCTCTAGCCTAGCTCCTCTAGAGACACCCAACCTCACCATAGATAAGTCCATACTCCAATGGCTCAAGAAAGGTCTCACCATTCCTAGTTCACAACCATGCCACCTACCCATGGGATATCAATCTCAAATCATTCCCATTCAGCCACATGTCACTTATCAAACTTCCTATTGTGTGGAAGATTTGGGAGACTTAGTGAACTACCTACATTGGTAAATTCACTTGACCAATATGCTAGCCTTGAGGCCGTCCGAAACTAACACCATTAGCCTAGCATATCCCTCCATTGGCTCCATCACTTCCATCTACACTAATGGCCAAGTTACTAGTGAGATCATCCTCCTTCTTCCCATGGAGGAAGAACCTATCCTAGTCCACTCCCCAACCATTAAGATCCCAAGTGCTTTGATCGGTCAACCCATTAGCAACCTTGGCCCAATTATTGAGGAGGATGACTCACCATTCGAGGACCTTGAGAGCATAGAGTACCCCTACCAAGGTGACCCTTACCATGATCCCTTTGACCCTTTTCTATGGGAGTCTAGATCTCAATGTAACCCACTCACCTTATTCACCACCCACCTTACCCTACCCTTACCACCCATGATAACCCAAAACCTTCCCTTCCTAGAATTGGGTTACACCAAAGAAGCCTTAACCATAGGCAACATACACAATGGGATTGATAGATGGCCCCACTCCATGATGTCTCCCTTCTTAGATCCCTTTGACTCATACGAATGGAAGCTCAAGGGACACCCCACACCTATGCATATAGAAGTCATCACTAGGATTGAAATGCATGTGCTTAGGCATACCACCCCACTTGACATGATTAGAAAGTCGGGTCCATTCATTCATATCACCCACATGTCAAGAAGAAAACATGAGTGGTCAATATTTGGTTGTAATGGTCCACCATCATTCATCATAAATCTCAAGCATGTTAGGAGCATTCATGGATGTCCGGGTCCCCCGGCACTCATCACACTCACACATGAAAGGGACACCTATGGATGCCCCGGTCCTCCCAAGACATTCAAAGTCTTCATAACATCAATGCATGATAGGTCTACATGTGGTTGCCCTGGACCACCTTTGCATACCACGCACTACTCACTCACACCGCATCTTAGTACATGGCATATGCATCAAAACATACATCAAGCAAAAAGCAGTGAGAATTACAAAAAGCGGGCAAAAACTCGTGAGCGCCACTTGAACTTCCACGTTGGCGACTTGATGATGATGATGATTTTGGAGTGGCTCTACTCTAGGGTCACCTCCAATTTGAGGGCACGAGGACTTGGACCTTGCCAAGGTTCGAGTGGCCTTGGCACCCGGCTTGCGGGTTGAACTTACCAATGGGTTTTGGGATTCATCCCACTTCCCACGTGGCGGATCCGGCACTCTCTAAGGGTACCGCGGTGGATCCTAGTGAGTGTCTTGAGCCTACACCTATCCTTGTGAGAGACACCCTCGGAGTGCCACCACAAACTAGCCCGAGAGCCCGACGTCAGCACATGGCGGCAATACTAAGCAAAGCAAGATCTCTTCGCCAGCCTAAGGGTGTGTCCGAGCCACTTTGTCGAGTGGAAGCACCGTTCCTCGGCTATGGACATGGGTCGAGTTTGGAGAACAAGGTTTGCCCGGAACTGCGTTTGGGATGCTACATCCCCGGTGGACCCATACTCGACGGGGTCGAGTTTTCCCCACCCCGGGGGTATGATGGGGACATCCCTTGCCCCTCCACATTTTCTGAAGCTCGGATTGATCGTCGGTGTACGCCATTATGTTCCTCATGTGTTTGTGAGTCGAGTCATGTAATTTTCTTATTTTTATTTGAGTCTTAAACATGTAATTTTCCCTTTATTGAGTCATGTACCTAGGTTAGAAAGTCATTTTCCTAAGTCTTGAAGTCATTATGTTGGTTTGATAGGTTAATGGGCCCAATTCATTGGGCTAGGCCCAGGGGCGCCCCTCCCTTGGACTGTTTGGTCATTAGTTAGTTTGTCAGGGTCAGTTTGGTCTTAGGAAAAGTGTGGGGTCTATAAATAGCCCCACCCCTCTCTCATTTGCAACAATTATGCTTGAATATTGAATCCAGAAAATTTCCACACCTTCTAGTTCCCTCTCAATATCTCCCTCTCTCTCTCTCTTACTATCACTCTCTCTAAGTGGGTTGTGCCCCCTCTCTCTCTCCTCCCCACCCCAATTTCGAAATTCATTCTCTCTCCTCCCCATTCACCCCTCATTAAGGCCCCTTCCCCTTCCCCATGCACTAATTCAATTCCCCCTCCAACCCCTAGGTGGAAACCCCTTCTCCTAGGCACCTTTCCACTCTCCCAAGCAACCCTCCCTCTCTCCAAGACTGAAAGAGCCCTTCCCTAGGCCAAATTTCAAATTTCCCTCTCCCTTGGGTTGTGCCCTTTCATCTCCCCACCTCCCTAACCCACCAAGGTCGCACCCCCCCTTCCCCATTCACCAAATAACCCCTTGTTCATGCCCGTCCCCACACCCTCTCCTCCACCTATTCTGTCCCTGTTGCAGGTTTCAGAAAAGCAGTGATTTGCAGTAGCCGCCACGACTTCCCCTGAAGGCTCCCGGTGGCATATCTTATATTGTTGGAATCATCTCCAAGTCTTTTTTCCAACGGTGGTACTCCTGCCTGCATCCGAGTTCGGAGCTGTCCGGAGGAACGTCATCTTCAACAACTGCGCAATCTGTCCCAGACTAAAGGCCAGAGCGATCTTGGAAGTCGTTCAGCGGCCAACCTTGGAGGAATTCGATCATGCTTCCTTCTACAAAATTCTTCTTCGTCTAGTCCTCCATCAGTAGCAGAAGGAACGACGCCAATCGCCAGCCTGAGCTATTTGTTCAGAATTTCTTCGCCGGAGTGTGCAGTCTGCCCCCTGCAGGTCCAGGTTCGACCTATCTTCACTTCTCCGGCCACCATTCTCCTCTCCGACGTCAGATTGTGGCCCTGTCAATTTCTACTCGAAGCTACTCCGACCACGATCGCGTCACCACCAGTTTTGTTTGATTTGGAGTTCGGGAGCGACCGCAGTGCCTTCTGCAATCCACTATATCAGTTCTACATCAGTCAGAGGCAGAGTGTTTCTGTCCTGCTCCAGTCACTGGTTCGATCAGCCCCGAGTTTCAGAGCTTCCCAAAAAATTCAAGCATCATTCTCGGCCAGCTGGGGAACTTTTGGCACCAGTTTCATCAAATTTGGAGCTCGGTTGAGTCCGTGGCAGCATCTTAATCGACAACCTGTTCAGTAAAACTGACGAGTGGCAGAACCGGCGAAGCTTGGAGAGTCGGCGTTCTCTTCATAATTTCCCCACCCCGCTTGGCCGGCTGAAGGCCCCTCCCTGCGTGGAGGTAATCTTGGTTGTATTAAGTCTAACCCCCACCCCAAGAGCCCCCCTCCTGCGAGAGGTGTAGTTCATGTAATAATATTTTCGCAGATTTGAAGCGACACCGACGCGGCTTGCGGGCGCAAACCCTTGCCTCCCCGCTCGCCCCCGTCTTCGGCCGGAGTTGGCGTCTTCATGCCGGCCAGGTGAGCCTCGGTCACCCTTTCCTTGCTGGTCAATATCACTTGCTTAGCTTAGTATTCTTGCTTTGCTGCGTCGGACGGAGAGCGAGGGCCCGGCCGAAATTGCCGAACACGTGAGTGTCCATCACTGGCGAGTTGTGAGCGAGCCATTTCAACCCACACGCATGGTGTGACGGCCGCCCGTGAGTGGGCATCCCTGGCCCAATTGGGGTTCTCCCCAAGCTTGCCAAGCACCGGAGCATCATTGTCCCACCCCGGACCCTCTCCATTATCGTTTAGTTGCCCACAGGCACAAGTGTGCACCAAGCGAGTGAGCCGCTCAAGTGGTATCATCGCCAATTTGCTTGCTTGCAACCTTAGGTCCAAGGGTCATATTGTCTTGTGGTCATCACCCCAAGGTGGTGTCACATCAAGTGGTATCAGAGCAAGTTTTAGACTTGTCTCTACGAGTCTAGTCCTAGGGCATCATCAATTGAGTCTCCCTTGCATCATGTTTTCCATTAGTCCTTTGCATGACCACCCTAGGGAGATGCCCCAAATATCCATGGACCGATTTTACACTGTCACTAACAAGATTCATAACTATATAGATACCCTCACCACCCGGCTTGATCGGATTGAAGCAAAAAGGAACCACGTCCCTAGAGCTTGGTCACCTCGGGATGAATTTGGATGGGAAGCCAAAGGACCCCTAGATTCATTAGAAGAGATAAGGATTGAGATTAGGAAGATCTTCACTCCCCGACCTTCCCACTCCTACCTTGAGAACCACCACCCGAGGAGCACTCCCACTCCCCCTTTCCCTCCCAGTCAACCTAAGACCTCCCTTAGGGCCCAAACTCCACCACCCCAAATGATTCCAATCCCGATCACCACCACCATTCAAACCAAATTGGCCACCACCCAACCCAAAACCTCTCACCAAACTCGTACCCAACAACCCCCCTTGACCACCACCACAAACCCACCATCGTCCCCAAAAAGGGACACATCTCCCAAAACAAATCAACCCAAAACCCCTCACCCAACCCACCTCCCACTTCCTACACCAATCTTTCCCCAACCTAGGCCTCCTCTACTTCCCCTTCCTATCCCAACCCAAGCCCATGCTTGTTCACCACCCCGGGTGTGTCATACGCTAGCTATCACCAAACCACCACCATAGATCCCCCTACTCCATTAGCAATAGAAGTTGCTACCCACACACCTACCCAAGTGGAGAAGGATGCCCATCCGAATCCACCTCCCAACATAGAGGAAATCCAAAGGCCAAACAACTCACACACCTCTAGCCTAGCTCCTCTAGAGACACCCAACCTCACCATAGATAAGTCCATACTCCAATGGCTGAAGAAAGGTCTCACCATTCCCAGTTCACAACCATGCCACCTACCCATGGGATATCAATCCAAATCATTCCCATTCAGCCACATGTCACTTATCAAAGTTCCTATTGTGTGGAAGATTTGGGAGACTTAGTGAACTACCTACATTGGTAAATTCACTTGACCAATATGCTAGCCTTGAGGCCGTCCGAAACTAACACCATTAGCCTAGCATATCCCTCCATTGGCTCCATCACTTCCATCTACACTAATGGCCAAGTTAGTAGTGAGATCATCCTCCTTCTTCCCATGGAGGAAGAACATATCCTAGTCCACTCCCCAACCATTAAGATCCCAAGTGCTTTGATCGGTCAACCCATTAGCAACCTTGGCCCAATTATTGAGGAGGATGACTCACCATTCGAGGACCTTGAGAGCATAGAGTACCCCTACCAAGGTGACCCTTACCATGATCCCTTTGACCCTTTTCTATGGGAGCTTAGATCTCAATGTAACCCACTCACCTTATTCACCACCCACCTTACCCTACCCTTACCACCCATGATAACCCAAAACCTTCCCTTCCTAGAATTGGGTTACACCAAAGAAGCCTTAACCATAGGCAACATACACAATGGGATTGATAGATGGCCCCACTCCATGATGTCTCCCTTCTTAGATCCCTTTGACTCATACGAATGGAAGCTCAAGGGTCACCCCACACCTATGCACATAGAAGTCATCACTAGGATTGAAATGCATGTGCTTAGGCATACCACCCCACTTGACATGATTAGAAAGTCGGGTCCATTCATTCGTATCACCCACATGTCAAGAAGAAAACATGAGTGGTCATTATTTAGTTGTAATGGTCCACCATCATTCATCATAAATCTCAAGCATGTTAGGAGCATTCATGGATGTCCGGGTCCCCCGGCACTCATCACACTCACACATGAAAGGGACACCTATGGATGCCCCGGTCCTCCCAAGACATTCAAAGTCTTCATAACATCAATGCATGATAGGTCTACATGTGGTTGCCCTGGACCACCTTTGCACACCACGCACTACTCACTCACATCGCATCTTAGTACATGGCATATGCATCAAAACATGCATCAAGCAAAAAGCGGTGAGAATTACAAAAGGCGGGCACAAACTCGTGAGCGCCACTTGAAATTCCACGTTGGCGACTTGATGATGATGATGATTTTGGAGTGGCTCTACTGTAGGGTCACCTCCAATTTGAGGGCACGAGGACTTGGACCTTGCCAAGTTCCGAGTGGCCTTGGCACCCGGCTTGCAGGTTGAACTTACCAATGGGTTTTGGGATTCATCTCACTTCCCACGTGGCGGATCCGGCACCCTCTAAGGGTACCGCGGTGGATCCTAGTGAGTGTCTTGAGCCTACACCTATCCTTGTGAGAGACACCCTCGGAGTGCCACCACAAACTAGCCCGAGAGCCCGACGTCAGCACATGGCGGCAATACTAAGCAAAGCAAGATCTCTTCGCCAGCCTAAGGGTGTGTCCGAGCCACTTTGTCGAGTGGAAGCACCGTTCCTCGGCTATGGACATGGGTCGAGTTTGGAGAACAAGGTTCGCCCGGAACTGCGTTTGGGATGCTACTTCCCCGGTGGACCCATACTCGACAGGGTCGAGTTTTCCCCACCCCGAGGGTATGATGGGGACATCCCTTACCCCTCCACATTTTCTGAAGCTCGGATTGATCATCGGTGTACGCCATTATGTTCCTCATGTGTTTGTGAGTCGAGTCATGTAATTTTCTTATTTTTATTTGAGTCTTAAACATGTAATTTTCCCTTTATTGAGTCATGTACCTAGGTTAGAAAGTCATTTTCCTAAGTCTTGAAGTCATTATGTTGGTTTGATATGTTAATGGGCCCAATTCATTGGGCTAGGCCCAGGGGCGCCCCTCCCTTGGACTGTTTGGTCATTAGTTAGTTTGTCAGGGTCAGTTTGGTCTTAGGAAAAGTGTGGGGTCTATAAATAGCCCCATCCCTCTCTTATTTGTAACAATTATGCTTGAATATTGAATCCAGAAAATTTTCACTCCTTCTAGTTCCCTCTCAATATCTCCCTCTCTCTCTATCTTACTATCACTCTCTCTAAGTGGGTTGTGCCCCCTCTCTCTCTCCTCCGCACCCCAATTTCGAAATTCATTCTCTCTCCTCCCCATTCACCCCTCATTAAGGCCCCTTCCCCTTCCCCATGCACTCATTCAATTCCCCCTCCAACCCCTAGGTGGAAACCCCTTCTCCTAGGCACCTTTCCACTCTCCCAAGCAACCCTCCCTCTCCCCAAGACTGAAAGAGCCCTTCCCTAGGCCAAATTTCCAATTTCCTTCTCCCTTGGGCTGTGCCCTTTCATCTCCCCACCTCCCTAATCACCCAAGGTCGCACCCCCCCTTCCCCATCCACCAAATAACCCCTTGTTCATGCCCTTCCTCACACCCTCTCCTCCACATATTCTGTCCCTGTTGCAGGTTTCAGAAAAGTAGTGATTTGCAGTAGCAGCCACGACTTCCCCTGAAGGCTCCCGGTGGCATATCTTATATTTCTGGAATCGTCTCCAAGTCTTCTTTCCAACGGTGGTACTCCTGCCTGCATCCGAGTTCGGAGCTGTCCGGAGGATTGTCATCTTCAACGACTACATAATCTGTCCCAGACTGAAGGCCAGAGCGATCTTGGAAGCCATTCAGCGGCCAACCTTGGAGGAATTCGATCACGCTTCCTTCTACAAAATTCTTGTTCGTCTAGTCCTCCATCAGTAGCAGAAGGAACGATGCCAATCGCCTGCCCGAGCTATTTTTTCTGAATTTCTTCGTCGGAGTGTGCAGTCTTCCCCCTGCAGGTCCAGGTTCGACCTGTCTTCACTTCTCCGACCACCATTCTCCTCTCCGACCTCGGATTGTGGCCCCGTCAATTTCTGCTCGAAGCTACTCCGACTACGATCGCGTCACCGCCAGTTTCGTTCGATTTAGAGTTCAGGAACGACCGCATTGCCTTCTGCAATCTACTGTATCAGTTCTGCATCAGTCAGAGGCAGAGTGTTGCTGTCCTGCTCCAGTGGCCGGTCCGATCAGCCACGAGTTCCAGAGCTTCCCAAAAAATTCAAGCATCATCCTCGGCCAGCTGGGGAACTTTTGGCACTGGTTTCATCAAATTTGGAGCTCAGTTGAGTCTGTGGCAGCATCTTCATCGACAACCTATTCAGCAAAACTGACGA
Source organism: Amorphophallus konjac (assembly GCA_022559845.1). Classification (NCBI taxonomy): domain Eukaryota; kingdom Viridiplantae; phylum Streptophyta; class Magnoliopsida; order Alismatales; family Araceae; genus Amorphophallus; species Amorphophallus konjac. The sequence continues at coordinate 137,137,803 of CM040119.1, read as the reverse complement.
GTGGCAGAACCGGCGAAGCTTGGAGAGTCGGCGTTCTCTTCATAATTTCCCCACCCCGCTTGGCCGGCTGAAGGCCCCTCCCTGCGTGGAGGTAATCTTGGTTGTATTAAGTCTAACCCCCACCCCAAGAGCCCCCCTCCTGCGAGAGGTGTAGTTCATGTAATAATATTTTCGCAGATTTGAAGCGACACCGACGCGGCTTGCGGGCGCAAACCCTTGCCTCCCCGCTCGCCCCCATCTTCGGCCGGAGTTGGCGTCTTCATGCCGGCTAGGTGAGCCTCGGTCACCCTTTCCTTGCTGGTCAATATCACTTGCTTAGCTTAGTATTCTTGCTTTGCTGCGTCGGACGGAGAGCGAGGGCCCGGCCCAAATTGCCGAACACGTGAGTGTCCATCACGGGCTAGTTGTGAGCGAGCCATTTCAACCCACACCCATGTTGTGACGGCCACCCGTGAGTGGGAATCCCTGGCCCAATTGGGGTTCTCCCCAAGCTTGCCAGGCACCGGAGCATCATTGTCCCACCACGGACCCTCTCCATTATCGTTTAGTTGCCCACGGGCACAAGTGTGCACCAAGCGAGTGAGCCGCTCGAGTGGTATCATCGCCAATTTGCTTGCTTGCAACCTTAGGTCCAAGGGTCATATTGTCTTGTGGTCATCACCCCAAGGTGGTGTCACATCAACGACGCGATAAAACGTAGGTATAGCATCTTAATCTGGCGCGGCCATGATGAATGTTAATACGGTGCGAAGAAACATAGGTATAGCGGCTAATACGGCGCGGCCATACAGCCGGTTAAGACGACGCGCAAAAGGGATGGGGCGCGCCGGTTTTCGGAGCGCCGGAAAGTCGCAAAGGAAAAAAAGAGGGATATGAGTGTAACGTTAATTCGGCGTGGGGGGGTACCGCGCAGGATTAGGGTGCGCCGGCTAAGGCCGCGCCGTTCAACCCACCTTTTCTATGAATTTTGCAACTATTGAGTTTGTTAAGTTTTGGGTAAGGATTCTGAAGTTATTTGGGGCCAATTGCTTATTGAATTGAAGTCTAGAACCCCGAAGGATGGTGTGATTAAGCCAGAGCGAGGTTCCTACTCGAGCACTAGGATAATTGGGTCCAGAACGATCGTTTTGTTATGGTTTATTCATTATTAATCTGTCCAAAATTGGACAGCATCTCCCCTGAACCTGAAGAGTTGCAGGGGAGAAGCGGGGTCATGCTCACCTATGGAACAAGCCCCTAAACCGCCGGTCTACATGAAGGCAGCCAGCAAACCCCACTGGATGGAGTATCCCGAGGACTAGCCTGCTAGGGGCACCAAAATTCCATAGGGGAAGAGACAGAGGGACGAGGTCGTTGACGAAGGGAGCCATACCCTGAGAGCTAGCCAGCGAGGGGGGGAGGACCCATAGTCTGCGATTCATCCCATGGAGGAACTGACCATTGGGAGAGTGGGACTCCGAGGGCTAGCCTACAAGGAGCGTACATCCCCCAGTCTCGATCGGGCCCTGATTTGTTGGGGTTGAGTTCGTTGAACCAGGACCCCTACCATTGTCTGCGATGGCTTCGAGGAGGCGCCTACCATTGAGAGATAGAGCCCCCCCGATCGCCCAGCAACTTCAGGAAGCAACGGGGGAATGTTCCCCTCCCCGGGTGATCGAAGCGGCGAGAAACCCTTGGAACAGTGCAGATGATCGTGACACCCAGACGCAGTAAATGCATAAACGAGGCGGGCTCATGGCATGGGCATATGTTCGAACAGTTGGAAAGCAATGTTCAGGGGGGATAGACCCTGCGTATGGCGGGCAAAGGCACGCGCAGAGGCACGGCTCCATCCGAGGAGAGAAGGAGATGTGAAAATCCTTGAATCAAACGTAAAAAAAAAGGAATGAACGATAGAAAAGCCCCCCGGGGAGGGGTGTTTCTATAGCCCACGATGATTCGGGGCACGATGCAGACTTCGGGGGAAACAAGAATCACGGCCATGCCGAGAAAAACCCAGACACGGGCATTGGCGTAGATAAAAGAGGCTAAGGATCATTCATTCAATCTATTGGTTTGACGTTCACACGCATGTATATATATTACCATCCCAGAAATGGGAAGGGTTTAGCATTTACATGGTGAGAGTATAGCACCGGCACCATTGTTTGGTCGCCGTTCGACAATATCAAAGGCAGAGGACGCTCGGAGCGCAACAACAGGGGAAGAACAAAAGAAGAAAATCGCATAGAGGGGGGAGGAGAATCGACTCATATCATCGTCGCTCCTCCCCCCCCTCGCTTACATTCGATGGGTGGAAGTTTCAGAAGAGAGATCTTCGGAAAACCGGAAAAGAATCAGCACACCGGCGCCCACCTGTTCCCGAAATAGGGTATCACAGAGGAAGAAGACGACCGGCCGAAGCTCCTCCTACTCCCTCTCTACTTCAGGAGAAACCCTCTCGAGAGCTCCTCTCCCTCCTTTTCTTCATCTTTTCTTCTCTCTATATCTTCTGGTCTTTCTTCTTGATCTGCCTCTCTTCTCTTTTTCATCTCCTCTCCCTTTTGTTCTCGAACAACCATCTATAAATAGGGGCACGAGTTCGAACGTTGAACCGGCGTGGGATTGGCGCGTCGGGGGGAGCCTTCAAGGCTTATCGCGTCGGGATCGGAGCCATCCATTAGGGTGATTTACGCGCCGGCATAAGGGCTAAAGATGGGGAGCGCCGGTATAAGGGCTGAAGATGGGGCGCGCCGGGACAAGGGCATGCCGGGCTAGTGCTCTATACGAGCTTCGAGCAGTCGATGAGTCCGGGGACAATTCCGGGGGTCACCGTGAGCTTTTATCTCACCAACGCCCATCCAGACTTTGACGAGGTGTTTTGTCGGAATCCCTTGGTCGACTTACGTCTATTCTCAAGACTCCAGATAGCTTTAGTTTGATCGTGCGGGTTTCCCGCTGACACGGCCCTCGGGTCTACGATCCATGCTGTTGATTCGGCCTGGCTCATGCCCGAAGCTCCTTGGAAGGCGAGATAACCCTAGGGACAGTTCCGCCCGAGCTGGGCGATCATTCGGCCACTAACGGGCCCATCTTGTCGGGAAGCCGTACCCATGCCGGGTGATCGGGATCTTCTGCCGTCAGAGCTTCCGGTCCTCTGTCTCGGAGAGCCAGGGGGGACTCCTTTATCTTCAGGGGAGCCTTTCATGAGGTGGGTAGCCACCGGGTAGACCATCGACCTTGGTTGGACAACGGGTGTAGTGGATGCAGCACGACAAAGTTGATGCCGGTTCATTGGGCAGGCTTGGTTGCACTACCGGTTGGTTGTGGATTCATCTCGGCTCTCCTGAGGTGAAGTCCCCGTATCCATACGGAGTGACTCGAGGCTCTGGCAGCTTGAGAAGTCTTCAATATGTTGATCTTTATCGGCTTCCATGCTTCGGTGGGCCGGGTCATTCATCTTTATGGCTTGGTCATCGATGATCATATTTTGGGTGCCAACAAATGCCCCCTAGACGTGGGTGTTGCGAGCGAGGCACGAGTGTAGCAGGGCCGACGGATGCAGTCCACCAGGCCTGACCTCCTCTCCAATTGACGGGAGCTCTAGAGGGCCCTTAATTCGGCACGGACGTTAGTCCGGTGCCGTTTCGATTTTAACCAGGCGCGGCCTGTGACCCTTGGGCTTTTAATCCGGCGCGGCCGTTGACGTTCATGCTTTGACCCGGCGCGCCTTTTACCGGCGCGCCTTTCACTTAAAGGGTTGTTAATCCGGCGCGATAAATAGCGCGCCGGTTTAGCGATGGGGGACTCCCCCTATTTATCTTCCTTCTTCTTTGTTTTTTCTTCATTGCCCTTCATTCACACCAACTCTTTCTCTCTCTTCCCTTTCTTCTCTCCCTCTGGCGCCGACAGCGGTGATTTTTTTTCTTCGGGTGAGTGGGGATGCTGTCCATTTGGGTTTTGAACCCTTTCTTTGGGCCCCGGGAGGCTTCTAGCAGGGCTTGCCCTCGGAGCTGTTTCCCAGGGTGTTCCCTTTGGCCTCGGTGCCACGCCGATGGCTGCCTTTTAGGGACCGTTCCTCGGTGGACGCATTCCCGCTTTTCTTTGGCAATCCCCTGTGCTGGGGAGACTCTGCCAAAATTTTGTCAGAAGTTCGCCTTTGATCAGCTATTTTCTGACTTTACTTTTGTTTGATATGCCCTTTTTTGCAGCTATCATGGCATCCAGCTCTTCTTCTCGTGCCATAGTGACATGGGGGAACGTCAATTCCCTCGACTGGGGGCACGGCCAGGTGGCCATAGTTACGGAGTCTTCGGATTCAGATACAGACACTGTAGACACCAGCCGTCTCCTTATCCTCGGGGGTGACTCCTTTCATTATAATATAGAGGGCGTGACCAGGAGGGATTATCCAAAGGACAAGCACCTGATGTCCCTTCTTCAACGCTTCAACCTTCAGGGGAAGAGGGATGTGTTCGCCGTTCGGAAGGTTGAGCAGGCCTTGCTGGTGGAGAGAGACAGCCTCGCCGAATGTGTGATGCGGGGAAGGCCCATCTATCTCCCGGGGGAGGTCAGGAAATGGAGCGCTATGCTGGGGCTGCAAGACCTGGCTCCGGCAGACGGATTGCTGACTAGAGCTCCCGAGTTCGTACCCGCTAAGTGGAATGACTCCGCGGGCAGAGTGGATCAAGAAACCGATCTTTGGTCTATTCCTTGCCCCGTTGAGATGGGGATATAGAGATGAATCGTTCTTGCTGGACTGCTTGGCGGTTCGCTTCAAGCACCAGATATCAGTGGGGTGGTTCGCTGAGCTGAAAGCTACAGACGCTCATGCATTCAGGCCCGGAGCAGTGGAGTTCACATACTACGTGCTGCATCATTACGCTCCTCTTCTGACTAGGGCCGGCGTATATCACAACGTGTACGCTTCAAGCTACCGGTACCCAATCTCACGGGGCTTGTGTTGTGGAATGATCGAGGTATTTTGCTCCGAATATAACACTTTCTACACTTCAGAGGGGGAGACCTCTTTAGACTTGTGGAGTCTGTCGCTGCTCAGTGGCCTACCCATTGACGGGGAACCGTATGAAGAAGTCTGCTGGCCTGACTGGTTGAAAGACCAGACCGACGGTGACGGTCGGTATTTGGCGGGCTACGCTTATCGGTATCTGATGAAGGCGTATCGTACCCTTTTTCATTCGTCGCACGATACGAGGGAAGCTCGAAAGTCGGGCGAGAAGCGAAGAGTGCGGATGGGCGCCTGGCTTCAATATTTCTTCAAGGGGAAGAATAAGTATGAAGATTTTCCTCCAATAGCACCCGTGGCCCAGAAGAGGAAGAAGAGGGTGCGACGCCAGGCTGCTTCATCATCTTCTTCGAAAGGAGGGCAGGGGGAAAACCCAAACCCTACTGGTGTTGATGCAGTCACTCACTGTGCTGCATATCTGGTTTATTGGCTTTGTTCGTTCGCTCTTCCTCAAGGTGACGAGAGCGTGATTAGGGCGGAGGCCATTTACCCGGCCTGTCTTATGGCTTGGGGCATCAAGCTGTCCCTTTGCCCAGTGGCTTTGTGCCTCATTTACAAGATGTTGGGAGACTTGCACAAGACGCATCTCCCCAGAAGCCTTCGGACGGTTGGTCCGTTACATTTCTTTAATGCTTGGGTCTGCACCCTGTTTCCGGAGGCAGCTCCTCGGGCATTACAAGCGGTTCCTCTGGTCCCGCGTATGATAGAGTTTGCGAGTGCTGAGCCATCTTTACTAGCGGAGCAACTCTACGCCATTCGGGGTAAATTGGCCCGCATTCCCATGGATTCGCCTGGGGCTCTTCATTTCTGGAGCTTAGCTGCCCATTCGAGCCCGCTGACGAACAGGACGAGGCAGTGCAAACTGTTTGAGACTGAGGAGTACATCCATCCGATTTCCAAGGCCAAATATACCAAGCCTATTCTGGAGCCGGAGTTGATTGATTGGGCACTGGCCATCAGGCCTAGTGTCCTTGTATTTCGCAAGAGCGGCATTCTGTGGTTGGAGCCGTATTACCCGTTCCGCTTCAGCCGGAACTTTGGCTACGACCAGCAGATTCTACATTCCTCTTCACAATTTGCATTGCCCAACAAGCATAGGGCCGGGCAAGTTTCAAACGATGACGCCCGAATATGGTGGGACTTTTTCCATCGTCGTGAAGACGTTTCTTTTCGGGTGCCCGCCCCTGCAAGCTTCCCTCGCGTCACGCCTGAATACGTCAAGTGGTGGAATGCGCAGACGGGATTTTACAGGAACTCTCGGAGAGAGTGCTGGGCCGTGGCGGAGCACAGGTTTTTAGCTTCCCAGCCGGAGCCAGTTCTTGACATTGAAGCCTCTTATCTCAAGAAGTTGAAGTCTTGGACCAATACAGAAGTGAAGGCCTATATGGAGGCCCGCAATATTGTGAAAAGCCGCAAGACGAAAGTTGAACCGAAGCTGCCCCCGATCAAGAAGGATGATCATGTGAAGACCCTTCGGGGTTTATGCCGGGTAAGCAGTGAGAGGGTGATTCTCCAGCAACTCCCTTTACCGGTAGAGGAGCCCATCGCGGCTGTGGCCGACTGGCGTCCCGAGGTGGATAGGTTGTATCCCTATCGGACTTTCATTCGCAAGGAAGATAGGCGGGATGGCTTGTACGGCAATACTCCCTGGCTATTTGCACTCCTTCGGCCGCATGGCCTGTCGGTGGGTGATCCGAGCGAAGCCATCCTGGACCATCCTCTTCAGATTTCATTCAAATATGCAGACAGGTGGGGGCTGGACCATCTGAGCCTGTATTATCTCCTATCCTCTTGTGGTCATGAGGACCTGGCACTACTGGCCGAACCGAGCGAAAAGTTTGGAGATCTATGCTGGCTTATTCGCGAGGCGGCTTCGAGGGACAAAACGCCATCGCTGTTTTATTGGCCTCTCTTCCCCTTTTATACGGGACCGGCAAGTATGTTTCATTTCTTCTTTCAGGCCTTTTGGCCAGCTTCTTCTTTTCATTGTGGTGTGTCATTCTCACCTTTGTGCATGTGCAGTCCGATCGACTTCGGAGGAGACCCGGCACTTTAGGGAACTGATCATAAAGGCCCAAAAGCCAACATATTTTGAAGTTCCTGAGCCTGCTCCGACCACGACGCCACTGCCTCCTGGGGATTCGAGGAAGAGGACTCGGTCCCAACTGAGAGAGGCCGTCGGAAAGGCGAAAGCGGCGGTGACCCGGGTGACACGGGCACGTCGAAAGAAGGCTGCAGAGAAGGAATCGGCAACCGTCCTTCCTTCGGTTGTATCTTTTGAAGAGTTTGAAGCTTCCCGCACACAAGGGCTAGAGGCTGAAGGTAGGCTCTTTTTCTCTTCAAAGTGCATTAGCTTGTTTCGGCTGCCTTGGCTAGCCCATGCTGACGGTTGCTGACACAGTTGTTGCGGTCATCGGGCTGGAGGCGACGGTAGATGTAGCGGCTAGGGACGGGGCAGAGGAAGTTCCTACTGCTCCTGTAGAAAGGGATCTGCCCTCTCCAACACCCAGGCAGGAGATGGAAGGTAATCTATAGTTTAGTTGCAATAGCACCGTAAATCTTCATGTCTTTAGCTAGCTTGACCCCTTCTTGCCGTAAATTGCAATTGACATACAACCGTCATTGCTTCCGGGCTCGGATGGTATAGAGGAGGCGATCCCCTCGGGGCAGGGCAGACCTGCTCTTGAGGTATCATCTATTGTTGCCCCTGGCGCGGAGAGCACCGGGGAAGTTCCCACCGAGGGTGATGCTCCTGCTGGCGAGGCTCCTGCTCCGACGGCGGAGCATCCTGAGAGAGCAGAGGGGTCCTCTTCCTCTGAGCAGGTAGATTATGGTGGCTCCAGTGACGAGGAGCTCTCACTGATTGATCTCGAGACCGATGACGCCGGGGCGTCGTCGGCCTATGAAAGTGATTATCTGACTTTCAGCCCGGCCCGGTTGTCGTGGGGCGGTCCCGAGCCGTCATTATCGCTTGAGAGTGAAGAGGCCGGTGCCGGGGGAGCTGCTCTTAAAGGTTTGAGCTTAGTACCCGCTGAGGTAAGGACCTGCCCAATGTCGGTGTCTGCTGTTCTTCTTTATCTTCCGTCCAACCTCATTTTTTTTAATGTATATATATTTCTGATGCAGGCTGAGGTGGCGCTGCCAACCATGACGGTGCAGATACCACTCCCGGCTCTGGGAACGGGCCATGCAACTCTTCCGTCAGTCATGCGGCCTATCGCATTGCGATACCCCAAGGACTATGCAGCGGCAATGGTTCCAGTCGGACCCGGAGCACTTGTGGAAGTTGGTAGTTCGGCGGCAACCGGGGATTCTCAGCCAAGGAGGCTGCATAGCAATCAACTCTGGAAAAGAATGGTCTTCCTAAAATAGAAGCCAAAGAGATCATTGAAGAGCAGATGTTTTCGGCTCTCGATGTTTATGTTGCACCTCCATCCCAGGGGACAGGAAAAGAGATTGCTATTATTGAGGCTCCGGCCACCGTATCCGCCAGCGCGCTTGTTCCTCACTGCAGTGGACTGTAGCTCATGCCATCGTCATCTTTCGGGACGGCCGATGATATCTGGGCTGCCGTGGATGGCAGAGTGGAATTTGAACTGCTCGAGACGTCGCCACTTGGTCTTCAATCTTCAAGTGACTTTGTGTGGCAGTTTCTGGGGACCCTCTAGCAGACCGTAACGGCCAGCAGGGATTTAACTTATGTTCAGCTGAGGGCTTGATAGAACATCTATCCCGCTCGCTGTTGGCCTTTGGTTGTCCCATGGACAACTGGACTCCACGGGTGATCCTGCTCCTGAAGTATGTAAACAGGAGGGAATTTCTAGGCCGGGAAGCAGCTGACCAGCTGGCGGCCATGTCATTGGAGCGGGCTGAAAGCCGAGCAGCTCTTGTTTCTCTGCAAGAGACTGTGGCGAGGATGAGGGATGAAGCCAATGCCTCTTTACAGCGCCAAAGCTTCTTGACGACCCGGATGGCGGCATTACAGGCCGAACTTTTATGGGTAGAGGCCGAACTTGAAGAAGTAGATCGCCTGGGAGTCCAGAAGGCGGAGGATGCAGAGATGGCCGAGGGACAAGCTGCTTCCCTCGAGGAGAAGCTATCTGAGCTGGAGGCCACCAAGTTCTGATTGCAAGAACTGACCCGCCATCCTTCCCTGGGTATTCCTGCGCTGGAGGACATCTTCCGACGCCCTCTGCCGTAGTCTTTTTTTTTTATTTGCTCCCTTTTTGACGCACTTCATGTACTCCGGGGGATGGCCCGTGTAACATGTACCTTTTACTTCATAGTAATGGAAAATCTCCATCGTGCTTTTTGAATGAAGACTCCATCTTGTCATTATTCTTCTCTTCCATTCGCCCGTTGTTTCTAATCCGAGTGTATGAGTCACTAGGGTAGGAGAGCGCTCACGCCTTCAGCAAAGGGGTGAGGTGTTCGCTCCACCGCGCCGTGACTATTCTCGAGACTAACAATGGCCTACGCCAGACGAGAGTCTCGGGGGACTCAACAGGGTATATCAAAAACTGGCGGGTAAGCGGTCCTGCCGAGGATGGCAAGACCCGAGAATGGGTAGCGACCGGTCCTGTCGATGATGACGAAGGTCGAAAAAGGGTAGACGGTCTTGACGATGATGACAAGAACCGGACTTGGGTAGCGACCGATCTTGCCGATGGTGACAAGGGTCGAAAAGGGTAGACGGTCTTGCCAATGGTGACAAAAACTGGATAGGGTAGCGACCGATCTTACCGATGCTGACAAAAACCGAGTAAGGTAGCGACCGATCTTGTCGATGGTGACAAGGGTCGAAAGAGGTAGACGGTCTTGCCGATGGTGACAAAAGTCGGATAGGGTAGCGACCGATCTTGCCGATGGTGACAAGGGTCGAAAAGGGTAGACGGTCTTGTCGATAGTGACAAAAACCGGATAGGGTAGCGACCGATCTTGCCGATGGTGACAAGGGTCGAAAAGGGTAGACGGTCTTGCCGATGGTGACAAAAACCGGATAGGGTAGTGACCGATCTTGCTGATGGTGACAAGGGTCGAAAAGGGTAGACGGTCTTGCCGATGGTGACAAAAACCGGATAGGGTAGCGACCAATCTTGTCGATGGTGACAAGGGTCGAAAAGGGTAGACGGTCTTGCCGATGGTGACAAAAATTGGGTAGGGTAGCGACCGATCTTGCCGTTGGTGACAAGGGTCGAAAAGGGTAGACGGTCTTGCCGATGGTGACAAAAACCGGATAGGGTAGCGATCGATCTTGCCGATGGTGACAAGGGTCGAAAAGGGTAGACGGTCTTGCCGATGGTGACAAAAACCAAGTAGGGTAGTGACCGATCTTGCCGATGGTGACAAGGGTCGAAAAGGGTAGACAGTCTTGCCGATGGTGACAAAAACTGAGTAGGGTAGCGACCGATCTTGCCGATGGTGACAAGGGTCGAAAGGGGTAGACAATAGATGTATATAGGCGGGATATCGGATGAAAATTCTCCGTCGACCTCGTAGGGGTCTTCCGGATAGAGAATGAATCATCACTATTCATCATTCAATTTTTTTATTCACATTACTGACCAAAGCGCCCTTTCGGGTTTTCACCGAGGCCAGCCCCCTATTGCTTTTACCCGCGCGCCCTTTCGGGTTTTCACGCGGCGGGGCACCCGATTTTGCCTGCGACGCCCTTTCGGGTTTTCGCCATAGCTGAGTTATAGCCATTTTTGCACTTGTCCTGATATAGGAACAAGTCTGGCAGGGTATCTCAATTTTTAACCCCATTTTCTTTTCTTTCTTTCTTTTTTCGAATTCGGGATGCAAAAGAACTGGACCACGAAAATGTTGGCTGGCCTTGTCGATGATGATAAGGATTGGATCCTGCTTCGATTCGTCGACACTGGCTAGATGTCGAAGCAAAGGATATGGTCTATTAATAAGGATGTAAGATCCGAGTTAGGGGTAAAGATTGACCGATCTCGCCGATGATGACGAGGGTCAAACACATGTTTATTAATCAGCATAGGTTATTGCCGAAACAAAGGTGGGTTTATTAGCAAGGACGGAAGGTCCAAGTTTTAGGGGTAGGGATCGACCGATCTCGCCGATGATGACGACGGTCGACCATGGGTTTATTCATCAGCATGGGTCACATGCCGAAGCAAAGATGGGATTATCAACAGGGACGTAAGGTCCAAGTGAAGGGTAGAGATCGCCCGATCTCGCCGATGATGACGAGGGTCGAACATGGGTTTATTCATCAGCACGGGTCACATGCCGAAGCGAAGATGGGATTATCAACAGGGACGTAAGGTCCAAGTTGAGGGTAGAGATCACCCGACCTCGCCGATGATGACGAAGGTCGAATGTGGGTTTGTTAAAGGATTTCCAGTGTGACTTTGATGATTGTCCCTTTCGGAGTTCCCTTGGGTGGAGAATAGGAGAGGAATTTGGAAATTACCACTTTACTAACTCAAGTGCCCTTTCGGGTTTTCATCAGAGCCAGCCCCCTCTTGCTTTTGCCCGCACGCCCTTTCGGGTTTTCACGCGGCGGGGTACCCGATTTTGCCTACAGCGCCCCTTCAGGTTTTCGCCACAGCTGGGTTATAGCCATTTTTGCACTTGCCCCAATATAGGAGCAAGTCTGGCGGGGTATCTCTATTTTTAACCCCATTTTCTTTTCTTTCTTTTTTTTGTTGATATGTATAGGGTGGCAGGTCGAAGTGTGATGTTCGACTCCTAGTCGACACTAGATGGCCCGTAGTGGCAACAATGTGAGAATGCCAGCTAGAACACAAAATCTCCAGCCGACCCGGGTTTATTCGTTAGCGGGAAGATAATGCTAACGCAAGGAAGGGCTTTCGTGCCAATCCGAACGTAAGGTTCGTAATGGCGGTGTGGCGTATTCTTTTGGAAGCTTGATCAGGGCGGAATGCCACTAGACCAAGGAGAGGGTAGCCTGATCATGGCGGAATCCCACTGGACCAGAGGAAGGTAGCTCGGTTAGGGTGGAATGCCACTAAACCAAGGAAAAGGTAGCTCGATCAGGGAGGAATGCCACTGGACCAAGGAGTGGGTAGCTTGATCAGGGCGGAATGCCACTGGACTAGAGGAAGGTAGCTCGGTTAGGGCGGAATGCCACTAAACCAAGGAAAAGGTAGCTCGATCAGGGCGGAATGCCACTGGACCAAGGAGAGGGTAGCTCGGTTAGAGCCGAGTGCCACTAAACCGAGAAAAAGGTAGCTTGTTTAGGGCAGAGTGCCACTAAACCACGGAAGGTAGCTTGGTTAGGGCGAAGTGCCACTAAACCAAGGAGAGGGTAGCTCGGTTAGGGCGGAGTGCCCCTAAACCCAGGAAAGGGTAGCTCGGTTAGGGCGGAGTGCCACTAAACCCAGGAAAGGGTAGCTTGGTTAGGGCGAAGTGCAGTTAAACCAAGGGGAAAAGTAGTTCGGTTAGGGCGGAGTGCCACTAAACCAAGAAAAGGGTAGCTTGATCAGGGCGAGATGCTACCAAACCAAGAAAAAGGTAGCTCGGTTAGGGCGAGATGCCATTAAACCAAGAAAAGGGTAGCTTGATCAGGGCGAGATGCCACTAAACCAAGAAAAAGGTAGCTCGGTTAGGGCGAGATGCCATTAAACCAAGAAAAAGGGTAGCTCGGTTAGGGCGGAGTGCCACTAAACCAAGAAAAGGGTAGCTCGGTTAGGGCGGAGTGCCACTAACCAAGGGGAAGAGTAGCTCGGTTAGGGCAGAGTGCCACTAAACCAAGGAAAAGTTAGCTCCGACCGATCACTCGGGACATGTCAGCTACGCTGCATGATACAGCTTAATGTGTTTTCCATTGAGGGGATAGAACTGAATGACTCCTTTGTGGTCTACAAGGACGTAGGCACCCCCTTCATATACTCGGCGGATGATATACGGCCCGATCCAGTTTTCGACCAGCTTCCCTTTGGGGTTGGAGGCCATCACTTCTTTTCTTTTTACCATTACCAGGTCTCCTTTCTTGAATTCTCGACCCTTGACTAGCTTGTCAAAAGCACGGGCCATGCGAGCCTGGTAGAGTTCGATGTTTTGCTGTGCCCGGAGGAGTTTTCCTTCGAGCTCAGCGAGCTCCTCCAATCTTCTTTCTACATTGGCCTGTTCACCACCGACTAGTCCGTGCTGGACGGCAACTCGCAATGAAGGAACTTCAAGTTCAATGGGCACTATAGCTTCCGACCCATAAACGAGGGAGAAAGGTGAACAGCCGGTTGGGGTCTTGTAGACAGTACGATAGGCCCAAAGTGCTTCGTACATCCTTTCTTCTCAATCCTTTTTATTAGACCTGACAGTCTTCGCCAGCAGCGTGCAAAAGGTCTTGTTAAAGGCTTCTGCGAGTCCATTGGCTTGAGGGTTGTAGGGGGACGATGTCCTCCAGTCGATTTTGTATTTGTCGGCCAGCCGATAAACCTTCTGGTTCCTAAAGTGACTGCCATTATCAGAGATGATTCGGCTGGGGATCCCGAACCGAAATATTACATTCTGCTGGAAGAACCTTGCAACTAGTTCTCCCGTCACATCTCTTAGTGCTACTGCCTCCGCCCATCTAGAGAAGTAGTCCGTAGCTGCTAAGATGTATCTGCACCCTGATGAAGATGCTGGTAGCGGCCCTACTACGTCCGTGCCCCACTGAGCAAACGGCCAGCTTGGTAGGGTGGGATGCAATGGCACTGGAGGTCTCCATGCCACATTAGTATGTTCTTGACACTTCTGACAAGCTTTGGCAAACCTGCAACAATCGTCAAATATAGTGGGCCAATAGTAACCCAGTTTCTTTATCTCAATTTTCATCTTCGGGCCAGCCTGGTGTGCTCCAGCTGATCCTGCATGGACCTCCTGCATCACCTGTCCTGCTTCTGCTGAAGACAAGCAACGGAGTAGGACTTTCCTTCGGGCATCTGCCATAATTCGGAACAAGGTCCCGCTTCTCATCTCGTGAGAATCCTTGATCCTCAGGAGCTTCATTCTCTGTTCCTTTTCTTTTGGAAGTTGCTGGTGTTGAAACCAGCGTAGGAGATGCTCTCGCCAATCGGGCTGCTGAACCCGTTCGATGACTGCTACTTCCATCTCTTGTTCGACGGCCAAGACCTCTGTTACGCTGGGGACCTGTCGGCGGTTGATCACTGTTATATTCAGGCTTGTGTCTGGCGGGACCGCCAATGAACTGGCCAGCTTAGCGAGGGCTTCTGTCTGAGCATTCTGGCCTCGATTGATGTGCTTGATGCTGATGAAGTAAAATTTTGACATCAGGCGAGTTGCCAACTGGTGATAGGGGAGGAGCTCTTGCTTTCGTACATCGAACTCTCCTTCCAGCTATTTTATAACTAGCATGGAGTCTCCGAATGCTTCCAGCATCTGAATTCCCATGGACAGAGCAATTTGCAACCCGATTATCAGGGTTTCATATTCCGCTTCATTGTTTGTGCATTGCTTGTTTATGGAACAGGATGTATGCACCACTTCTCCTTCTGGGGATTTCAGGACTATGCCTTCTCCTGCCCTAACTCTAGCTGATCCAGTGGCAGAGGTGTCAATTCTAGAAGCACCATCAAAATATAGCTGCCATAAGGTGGGTTGTACATGAACGGCTTCTAGAGTTTCATCTTCAGGAAGCTCCGGCTCCAACGGGCAATCCCCGGGCACTGGGTGCTCAGCGAAGAAGTCTACAATAGCTTGGCCCTTGACAGCCTTGCGCGGCACGTAGGAGATATCAAACTCCATAAGGATTACCGCCCATTTGCCCAGGCGGCCTTTGAGTGACGGTTGAGACATGATGTACTTTAGGGGATTCTCTTTGGATACCAAGCTGATTTCATGCGACAACATATAGTGTCGGAGCTTCTTAACTGCGAAGACCAGTGCCAGACAGATCTTCTCACTATAAGTATATTTCTCTTCAGTTCTGACCAGTCTCTGACTGAGGTAATAGAGGGCTTGCTCTTTCCCTTCTTCATTATTCTGGGCCAGCATTGCCCCCAGAGAATTATGTGTAGCTGCTATATACAGTATCAATGGTCGTCCTTTCACCGGTGCGCCCAGCACTGGAGGAGTTTTCAGGTAGTCTTTTAGCTTGTCAAAGGCTGCCTGGCAATCTTCATCCCAATAAAATGGGACATCTTTCATCATCAACTTGTGAAAAGGCTGGCATCGCCCTGACAAATTGGAAATGAACCACCGGATATAAGCTAAGCAGCCCTGTAGTGATCTCAGCTCGAGATATTCCTTGGCGGAGGTAACTCCTGAATCGCCTTGATCTTTGCGTGGTCTATCTCGATTCCCCGATATCGGACGATGAAACCCAAGAATTTTCTGCTCGACACTCCGAAGGCACATTTCATGGGGTTCATCTTTAGCTCATGCTGCCTCAGCCTCTGAAAAACAATCCGGAGGTCTTGCAGATGATCTTCCTTTCTTCTGGTTTTGACCACCAGGTCGTCTATGTAGCATTCGACCTTGTGGTAGAGCAACTCATCAAAGATTTTGGTCATTACGCGCTGATAAGTTGTGCCAACATTCTTCAGTCCGAACGGCATTCTCTTGTAATGATAAATGCCTTTAGGGGTTCGGAAAGCAGTATGGACTCGGTCATGCTCCGCAATCCAAATCTGATTGTAGCTGGACGATCCATCCATGAATGACAGGGCTTCATGCCCGGTTGTAGCATCAATCATGACCTCGGTTATTGGCACAGGAAAGTCATCCTTGGGACATGCTTTATTTAGATCACGAAAGTCGACACATATCTGGATCTGTCTATTCTTCTTTTTCACGAGGATGATATTCGCCAGCCACGTGGTGTACTGGTTTTCTTCGACAAATCCCACGTCAATGAGCTTGTCGACTTCAGCACAAATTTGGGTGATGAGCTCTGGCCTCATGCGCCACGGTGGTTGCTTCACCGGTTCGGCCTCATGGCTGATTGTT
This sequence comes from Amorphophallus konjac, assembly GCA_022559845.1. Classification (NCBI taxonomy): domain Eukaryota; kingdom Viridiplantae; phylum Streptophyta; class Magnoliopsida; order Alismatales; family Araceae; genus Amorphophallus; species Amorphophallus konjac. The sequence goes on along the minus strand of CM040119.1, from coordinate 137,121,854 downwards.
AGCTCATGTTGTGAGACAGCGGGGCTTAGACCTGGCATCTCCTTGTAAGTCCAGGCGAAGCAATCCCGGTACTCTAGCAGCAGCTGGGTGTACAGCTCCCGTTCTTCTGGGGATAGTTGGGCACTGAGGAAGGTAGGCCTAGGGTCCTCATCATCTCCCAAGTTGACTTCTATCAGTTCATCGACTGTGGCTTGGCCTCCGTCTTCTATTTCCGGAGGTGCCGATTGGAGGTCGACAAAGTCCGGAATACCATCTTGCGGGTCGAGTACTTCAACTTCCTCGTCAGACACCACCAGAGCTTCTTGAGATTTCTTTGTTTCTTGTGCTAGCGGCTGAGTGGATTGTTCTATTAGCCAATCCATTGCCATCGCAGCTCCCAAGGATGAGAGAGCAGCTTTAGTGTTTGCAGAGGAGATTACAGCCACGACGGGCTGGTGACTATTTATTGCCAGGCTCAGACAGCATACTGGTTCTATAGCAGAAGCTGAGGAAGTCTCGGCCTCTGGGACAGTTGTGTCTTCTGTAGAAGTGGCTTTTTCTTTCCGGGTAGCCCGTTCCCCTTGATTGGAGTTGACCAAGGCTTCCCTGATTGGTAGAAAGGGTGTTGAAATTATCATTAGTAGGACCCCTGTGGAGGGGGAGACTCCTGCTTCTTGAATGTCTTCGGCTTCGCTGCTGCTATCCGTATCAAATTCGGCTTGAAGGGCCGCTTCTTCAGGATGAACCTGCTCCCAGGATCGGCAAGGGGCCGAGGTTTCCGCTTCTCGATTCCCGGACCGAGCCAGTTCAAGATATTCGGCTTCCACCGGATACTCATCAAAGGTTGCCCCCAGAGGGCTATCTTCAGTAGGATAGAGGCGGAGATAGTATCCACCTCGTACCGCCCACTGCAATAATATTCCTCCAAGGTGAAGCCCAACCCTAGATGTTGAGAGACACGTCTCATTTCCTTATCCAGCTTTGCAGGCTACCACATCTTCTGGAAAGCTTCTTTGCGCTTTTGAGACTGATCGGGAGGAATGTGTTGCTTCTGAAACATCTCGGCCATCCGATCAGTTGTAAATGCCAGGCCTTGAACAGGAACCGCTGGGTTGCTTAGATCTTCGGGGAGGCTGCAGTCTGTGTCTTCCCGAGTGGGATGCCGCTCAACTGTATAGAACAAACTGCGGGGCCCATCTTCCTGTGTCACCTCCCAAGCTTTGAAAGGTTCGACAGTGGGGTCGTTGAGGCCGAGGACTGGCTTGGTGAGGCCGGCCGAGATTCCGATGCGGTCGTGCTGTCGATTGACCTGCACTTCCTTAGCTTTGGGATATAATGCTGGGGGTGTTACCCTGCCGACATCTCCAGAAGCGGTGATGTGGGAGACTACCTTCGGCTTGACATATCCACGTGGCGGTGGTGGATACCAACCGTCACCCGATATATTCTTCGACGCCCCTACAGGGGCCTCGGCTTCAGAAACCTTCCGGGGAGGCCCCGTATATAGGTTGGCATCCGCCAATTGACATTCAAACACCTCGAATGGGTGGATATCAGCAAATCCTCTCTTCCATCCCCTGGAGGCTGTATTTGATGCATTGGTGGAGCGTGGAGGGCACCACCATATTTTCATGCAGCCATGGGCGGCTGAGCAGCGCTTTGTAGGAGGTGCGAGAGTCAATGACATGAAACTGCACCGTTGTAGTGAAATCTGCCAGGGTCAGCGTGAACTCTGCCACTCCCATAGATACTTCACATTTTTGGTTGAAGCCAGCGATACGCATATCCCCAACTTTCTCGAGATGCACATTAAAGTGGTACCTCTCGTATATTCTGTATGGCAGGATGTTGACTGCTGCACCAGGATCGACCAGGATTCGGTTCAGTTCTCTCCCATTCAGGCGCCCTTTCATATATAGCAGCCTGTTGTGGCTGGCAGTAGGCAATAGCATGTCTTCTGGAGAGAAGGTCATACTGGCCTCTGGTACAGCTTCGGCTATGCAGGCTTCAAAATGAGCAGGCATCTGCAGAGCGGTGATGATCGCCTGTCGAGTTTCTTCACTCAAAGAGAGAATTTCCCAGATCGTAAATCGAGCGGGGAGCTTCTTGAGCAACTTCATTATTCGGCTCCCAGCCCGGACATTGGAGAGCTTCATCTCTTCAGCCCATCTGGGCTTGGGGAGGTTTTGATTTGTGGGTCCAGACGGACCTGCTTCATCTTCCTCGGACTCGGCACCCTCTTGGCTGGCACCGGCTGTCGGGTCTTCTTTATTAGCTACCGTAGGGCAAGCTCCATCTGCATTTGCATCCTCAGTAGATTGTGCTGGCTGTGGGTGAATGGCCCCGAGTGTAGGGTTAGCCTCTTGACAGGGCTGTTTCCCCTTCGAAATTTTCACAAATTCAAGGAATGAAGGGACTGCCTTGCCCCCACTCTTGTTGTATAGGCCTGACGGAGGAGGGATTTGAACTCCCTTAACTTCCGACGGAGGTGTCTTGTAGGGTTGCTCCCCTCTGAACATTATGTTGTGGTTGGGTGGTGGCTGGCTCCCCCATTTTCGACCCGACCGAGTGGCATGTGCAGTAGTTGCGGCCTCGGCCTTGCCTCCCCCAGCATGGGGTGTGAAGCAAATTTCTTCTTCTTCCTCTTCTCCGGATAGGTTGAAGAGTGCTGATAGGGTATTGCAGGAGACAACCTGTGCTTTATTGGCCCCAGCGGCCTTTCTTTTCTTCTTCTTTTGCTTTCTCTTCTTTTTGGTTTCTGCGGGTGCCTGCCCCCAGAACAGGCTGCCCTCTTCAGGGGGTGCTGTTTCGGCTTCCTCCACCTGTTTGAGTGAGAGTTGCTCTAGCTCTTGCCATGGGACGTGGTCCCGTACCAGCAGAGGTTTCAATTCGGGCTGCACATATTCATCTAGCCCTTCAATCAGGTGCTGCAGTCGAAGGACTCCAGGATTGGTTTCCTTGATTACTAGCAGCGGAGTTTGTCTCCTCTCGTTAGGTGTATGTATTCTGACAGCTGTAGGTGGAGTTGTAAGACCCCGAATTATTTTATTGGATTTAATATATTTATTTAGCTCTTGCTAATTAAGAATTGAATTTCTATTGATTTAATAATTGAATTTCGGATTTATTAATATTTAATTCCTTAGAATTAGAATAGTGAGAATTTCGACCACCTTATAAAAATCCATAAAAATGGTAAACAGATTAAGGTCGAGGTAGATAACAACTTTTCCTTATGGCATTAGGCCATTGTAAATCCGTGGGAAGATCTATTTAGAGTTTAAACCCAAAAGTGCACACTTTTGACCCATACCTAACCCTTGGATTAAAACACGAAATTCGACCTCAATACTCAACCAAATGAACTGAAATCAGTGGAGAATGGAAGGCCACAATGTAAGGAACATTTAACCTCAATCAATTTGAGGTAAACCTAGCCCCAAAACGTGCTGCCGACATAGTTTGGTCAATTCAAAGATTTCGGCGCCGTTTCTAAACACGTAGCTTACAGCAGCGAATACTCCAAACTCCGAAGGCTCCAGAAGCTCTATGAGCTATCAAAATGAAGCCCTACGAGTCTTCTTTCATTTGGCTACTGTGGGGTTCACTGAAGTTTCAGATCTGGGGAGATCTAGCTCGAATTGTGGAGGTGGGTCAGCAGGCCGTTGGCTTCCCTTCATCCTTCTTTGATCCATCAATTGAGGTAGGAATTCTCAACCAAATTTTGATCAAGAGTATAGCAAATTGTTCCTCTCATCGAGCTCTATCCATTGGTGGCAAAAGCCCCAATTTTCATTAGGTATCCGTGGAGAAATCGAGCTTTTTGTGAGGTGCTGTCCAAGTGTTCTTCATCCTAGGGTTTGAGTTTTCTCTCTCCTATTTGAGGTAGGTGTAACAGACCAAACTCTAATTAATTTATATGATGTAATAAGCATGATATTAGCTTTCATTTCACGTAGAAAGCCCTAAGTTTCATGAAGCATACTTATAGAATTTCTGTTTATAGTAACAGCATGTTTTAGACCTAGTTCGATGTGTTCATCCGAAGTGATTTATGATTTCAAAGTATTAATCTTAATCCTCATGAACCATATCTTATATTGTTGGATTCACCATCGAAGTAGCTTTCATTTGAGCCAAGAAGCCCCAAATTCCATTCTATATGTAGAGAGAATTTAACGTTTTAGTCACAGCATGTCAGAATTAGGGTTTCATGTGTTCTTGACTTAATAGATCTCGATTCCAGCAATTGATCATGCAATTGACCTTGTAGACAGGTAGAGTTTTGTATTAGCTTTCCATTGATACCAAAATCCCCTTATTTGGAGCTCAATCCTAGTAGTTATTAACGTTTTAGTGCAACCCTAGCAATCACCTTGTTCCCGGCGTTCACCGGACGCGGCAGGGATGACCGGAGACGCCCCAGAGATGGGCGGTCTTACGATAGACCATCCAACTCCAGCCCATCTTTTGACCAATTTTGACCCTAGCAGCCCTTATATAAACGGTTTTTCAAGAACCACTCATCCCAGGATGAACGGTTCCACAGGAACCACATATCTTGATGAAAGGTCCCTGACAGACCACATATCTTTGAACGGCCCTGCACTGGCCGCACATCCCAGGGGATGGGCGGTTGGTACAGAGCCGCCCAACCCCTTGGGCGGCCCATGAGGAACCGGCCAAACCCTTGGGCGGCCCAGGGAGAACCGCCCATCTCCCTATGTCACAGGGTGACCCCTGTTCGGCCCCTGAATGCCCAGTTATATGTGCGGTCCATATAGAACCGTTTATCCTTTCAGAGAGGGACTTAATACTTGTTCTAAGGCATTCATTTGCATGTCATTAATGATAATTAGTGAAATAGAAACTCATTTAATAACTATTTAAATATGCAACTAAATTTACGATTATTGCTTGTTATTCGTGCTTACGTGACTTACGCGAACTCGTTATCATCTTAAATTACTTTTCTTGGCATCTTGGGTTAATATATAACCAAATCTCTATTAAATTGGCTTGGCATTAGGATTAATATGACTGTTTAGCTTGCTAATTAGCTGCTGTAGTACAGTGGAACATCATGTTTAACTTTCCGACTTTGCACGAGCCGATTGGCCGATTAGCGTACTAGTCTCGGTTCTACCCCGGAAACTCTATCCGGTGGTCTTACCATCATCTTGGAACATCATTATAATCATGATTAGAATCTGTTTAACACCAGCATACCTTGTTTTATGAGTTTAAACCGCTGTGTTAAGTCTTGGATCAAATCGGACGACCCGAGGCATGCACAGTTAATATTTGACCGCATAACCTCTTCGGCGGCCCGATCGTGACCGCATATCTTTATACGGCCCAGTATGGACCGTATATCTTGTTCTTGGGCCTCACTGTCTTTTAGACATGAGCAGCCCATATTGCACTGTTCTTACCTTAGGGCGGCCCACTGTCAGCCGTTCTTTTCTTGACTTCACGGGCTGAGTTTCAGTCCAGTTCCTGTACGTACGGTCCTGTATGAACCGTATATACCCATCGAGCGGCTCCGTTACGACCGCACATCTCTTGAAGATGAGTTTGACCGTGTTTTGTACTCTTGAATCTAAGGACAAGGTTAGTCCTTTAAATCTGAACTTATGGCAGAAATTCCTCTGAATAATTGGCCATTAAAATTGACTGAATGTCTAGACGGATGGGACGTTGGGCCCAGTAAATCAATGCCATCGCATCATAAGGGCCCGGTCTGGTCCTGGGGAGAGCGCCCGAAAGTTAGTGAGCCCATGGGATGTTAATGACAAGGTGGGGCATTGCACCGAAGTACTTGCTTGAGTGTTGGCGTCTATGACAAAAGTATCTTGTTACTTGTTACTTGATCATACTTGGTTAAATGTTTAAAATACTTGCTTGTTGGCCAATTCCTTACTACTATCTCTTGTTGTAAATTCTTGTATTTGTTATTCTTGTTAATCATTATCAATTATATATTTCTTGACCTTGCAAGATCTTGTTATTACCGTTGTTTCATTATATCATCATTACCTTTTTATTGCATTATCATTTGTATCATGACATTTTGAAAATGTAATTAAACTGTTTATCACTTATACATGTCTGTTATTTCCTACTGAGCGTTAGCTCATAGTTGTGTTTCCCCCCTTTCCAGGCTCTTCAGGTGACGCGCTTACCGACGGGGAAGGGCAGGAGTGATGTCTTAAGTGTTTCAGTTCTAGTATGTTAGCAGTGTGTTTATTGTTAGTTGTGATTGGAGAGCATTTAGTTTCAGTGATGTTGTTGAGTCTTAGTGATTGTTATTCCACATTGTATTAAGTTGCCTTTGAGATTATTGTAACAGTTTGGTTGTTAAATGATCATTTAGTATTTCTTTTCCATAGCACTTGTGTATATTTAGATTAGTTCTCTCTCTTTCCTGCTTGCCTCTGACTGTATGTCCCAATATTTCTGCCTTGTTCGGGGCGTGACAGGAGTGACCCATACGGGTGCTACCACTGGCGAAGCAGGCCGGGGTGTAATGTCACGGATATGTGCCCCCTCTTTCGGGCGGGGTGCCCTCTTCTTCTTGTGCTTCACAGGGATCTGTTGCCACCCCTGTTGTTCTTTCACGGGCTCCAGGAAATGGATTTCGTAGGTGCTCCGTGTGCTTGCTTCAGAGATCTCCTCAGGTAAGGCCTGGTAGAGGGAGATCATGTTGACTGCTGCTCTCCTGAGAGGGGCTTCATGTGGCTGAGGAGGGTCTACTTTGTACTCTCCCAGCTCTATTTCATTCTTCTTTACCATTCCTTCGATGATGTCTTTGAAAATATAACAGTCTTCGATTGGATGTCCCAACATCTGGTGGTAAGGGCAGAATCTTGGACTGTCTTTTCTTTTCAGGTCCTCCGGCCTCCTTGGCTCAGGCAAAGTGACCATGCTGTATTCTGTTACCCAGTCGAACAGGACTCGGGTCTTGTCCTTTGGAAAGGAATAGGCTTTCTTCATTTTATCCCTCAGCGAAGGACCTTCTTTATCATCTAGAGCTTTCACAGGTGGCGGGGGAGCCGCCCTCTTGCCTTTCTCCTTCTGCTATTCGAACGCCTTGATATCAAGCGCATTCGCTTCTTTAGGTGTGGGGTGCCGTTCCGCAGCCTTTCCTTTCTGGGCTGTGCTGGCAGTTGACGCCGGGACAGGCTTGGCTAGGAAAGCCTCCACTTCGGCCACCACATTATTCAGCCGGTCGAACGACCATATTTCCATTCCAATCATCTTCTCCAGGACCTCCCTCCTGAGATTTTGTTTGCATATTTGTACCGCGTCCTCCTGATGCGGGGGCCGCTTGCATCTCATTCCGAGGTTCCTCCACCTCTTGATGTAATCAAGGGTTGTCTCATCTACTCTTTGTTTTGTTGAGTAGAGTTCGGCCACCGTGACCTCCCTCTCTGTGACATGGAATCTTTCTCTGAACTTTCTCTGCATATCCAGCCAATCACTGATTGACCCGGCCGAGAGGCTAGAGTACCACTCAAATGCGAGCCCTGTCAGCGAGGACCCGAAGAATTTCAGCAAATATGACTCATCGGTGGCCAGATCGCCCATAACGGTCATGTAATATGCAATATGCTCTTTCGGGGATCCCTTCCCGTTGAATTTGTCAAACTTAGGCGGCTTGTTGACCCCCGAGGGAAGTCGTTTAGCCGCATGGTGTTGCGGGTAAGGCACCTGATAAGCATCAAATGCGATGTAGTTGCCTTCACTTTTCTCTGCGAGCTTCAGCTCGATCATTCCCTCCACCATCATCCGGTTCACGACCGTGGGGTCAACCGGTTCTAGATAGAAGTGCTCTGGTTGCAAGTACGGGGTGACCAGGGTGGTCGCCTGTGGAGGACGCAGCAGCGGGGGTGTCGGGTGTACCTGAGGGAGCACCGGAGGTAGCAGCGGTTAAGACTGTGGCGGCCGCTGTTGTGCTGTCGCTATGCTTGGCTCTGACGGCTGGGACAGTGTATAGAGCGGTGGAGGGTCGTCACGATGAGCCGCTCCCCGAGATGACTCACCCTGGACTTCGGGTGGTTTGGACGCTGATGAATGTTCAGTCTTTTCAACCAGCTGCTTCTTCAGAGAGTCTATCTCCCGTTGATATTTTTGTAGCAGCATCAGAACTGATGGGTCTATAGTAGTGGGGATACTCTCTGTTGTCTCCCCGGACGTACCCTCAGGCAGGATGTCGAGGAGGATGTCGTCTTCTTCTTCTGCCGTCACCACATTAGCGGTCAACACGGGGGCCTTGTCATCCCAGTGGGGATAGACCTGGGGCTGTTTCCCTTTAACCATCATCAGAAGCTCTCTTGCTACTTCTGTTCTGCGGGTAGTTGGCCCCGGCCGTGCGGCCAATTGAGCCAATTCTTGGGGGTCTTCAGGAAGCTCCCCATATCGGCTGGATATACCAGCCATGTTGCAGGTGAGAACCTGCATCCTTCTCTTTTGTTGATAGACCCTCCTTCTGGCTTGCTGCGGAAAGGTCAGCCTTTCGAACACAGAAACTCTTCTTCTTTCTTCCCGCTCGGGGAAGGCTTCATCGGCTTCGACCTCGAAGCCGTCATCATATCCATTGTCATTGATTGACGACACCATCATTCTATCTCCCATATTTCCTTCCTCTGTCGCTGGTGGGCAGTAATCTTCCTCAGTGGCGACTGTCTGCATCAGTCGCTGCTGTCCGAGTGAGGGATTTCCTAAGCCTCGGAAATAATTTCTGACCAAGCAGGTCATCTCTTCTTGACCCCGTTCTTGATATACGACGGGGGGTGATTGTCAACCTCCAGCAGGAGGGATATAGGCCAGTCGAGCTCTGTCGGCCGGCTGTTGGAATCTTCATCCCACAGCAGGGACGTTGGCTTGACGGGCCGCAGCCTGGAGACTTCTGTGGCACGGAGGATCCGCGACCACCTCTTCTTCCTTCTTCGGGGGGAGGCCCCTTTCTCTTCTCACTTCCGCCTCGTCGCTCACAAAACGACGGTGGATGGGTGTTAGCTGGTGGGCAGGTCAGGTCCGCTTGGGAACCCAAACGAGTTTAAACTTCCTCGGCCTGGGTGCCGGGCTTCCTTGGCCATAATGACCGGTTTCTTCTATTTCTGCCCTCCTTCCAGCGAGAGCTTGATAGGCATTGTAAACAGGAATGTTGGGGATGACTCGGTCTGGGGTCACCCGTGCAGTGCGTCCGTCGAGGAAGACGCGCATACCCCCGACTAGCATAGATTTCCCGGACTGAGACAGAGTTCCGGTGACTACAGTAGTATTCTTGCGGGCCTGGCAATGCTGGCATCCTCCAGGGTGTTTGTTGATGACATTCGGGTGGGTCCCACGTATGACGTGGTGCACCAGACAGCTAGCGGCCGGGGCCGGACTTTCAGACAAGTCTTTGCAGCAGGGAACCCCCAGAGGCTCCATTTTCTCCACAGCTTCCTTGACAGGTTCTGGGGCTTCGACCTCCAGCACATCTATAAAGGCTAACCCTAAAAAGTTGGGGAAGCCCATAGCGGCAGGGAAGTTGCCGAATTCCATGGGTACCGCTAGGTACCCTTGCGCGTGTCCAGTGACTATCGAAAGATCGAAGTCGACGCCAGTTATCCCATTGGTTGTCATTGTCCGCCTGTAAGAAATAAACAAGCCAAACATCAGTAGCCTCTGGGAGGGCCTCGAAGCCCAAGTATCTCGGCAAAGAGATGAAAGGTGACACTGGTCCCACCGGGCATGCCAGACTTGTTCGCGAACCTTTTTTTTCTCTTCTCTCGCTCGCGGGTCGACCGACCAACTGACCAACTGGTGGTCGGATGATCGATTGACGACGCGGGCGTGCCAGTCACATGAGTGATGATTTTATGATGCGCTCATTCTGACCCATGTCGAGCGATTGTGAGGTTCGGTCGGGACCAGCAGTCCGCCATATCATAAAGGCTATGGCGTTAATTACATCTCCCACGAGGAAGGAACACCTTTGATTAATTGCCGAGATAGCGGGCTGTCGATGTCGGATTAAAAAGAGCTACATGATGATCATGACGAAGACATGCAGGATGCATATGTTTATCGTGCAGAAGATGCATAGTTCATGGAATTATGGATCCTCGATACGTGGCGGAGGACGTAGGTCCGAAGACCACCATCGCGCATAGCGAAGACTTTCGACCAGACGTAATCTGGCTTTTCTGTCGACGCCATTTGATATACCCGAGGATGTATGCATGGATGCACACATGACGTTCATGACTATATGATGTGACACGACCTAAGGGTGCAATGGTATCAACCAAATGAACCTCAGACCTAGACTTGCAAGCCCACTTACAAATTAGCGGACTCGATGTTGGCGGACCGATATCGCAGCACAACCCTTTCCCCGTGGTGACTAAGTGATGGTAGGGTGGATTCGAGAGCCTAAACCACGCTGCTTAGGGTGATGACTTGGCCAATGAGTTCCCCTCCCTTGGATTGGAGCACCCACATCAGTGGGGCGGACGTCGTGCCTTGAGTGTACGGGGATCTCTCCTCACTCAAACCGCGGTGGCCACTCGTGATCGGGAATCACGGGACCGGGCACTCTCTTCCTCGCCGGCTGAACTTAGAAATGATACTAAGAAAACACAAATATCCAGGAGGGTTCAGCATATACCTAACCGGTGTGAGGACACCGGCCCCGAGTCAGAGACATGGGCGAGCGGGGAAGCGTGTGTTCCCCACACGCCGTGCCAGGGAAGCTTGACCTGCCCAAGAGGAGTTACAACACTACACCTCTCGTAGGAGGGGGATTTTGGGGTGGGGGTTAATGGATATTACAACCAAAATTACCTCCACGCAGGGAGGGGTTTATGGACTACTCTTGGGCTTCCAGGAACGTCCGGAGGAGGTCGGGGTCGCTGCTGCAAGCTTCAGGTCTTCTGCAGGTCCTCTTACTCTAGATGGTAGAAGGTGGGGTGATGGAGGTGAACAAGGGAAGATGGAGAGGATGAGAGAGGGGCGACCCTAACCAAAGGGGAGGGGTCTTGGGCGCCCTAGGGCTATGGAGGGAAGGGGATTTTTGAATTCAAATGGTCTAGGGAAGTGGAGGGTTGCATGGGGGAGAGGGAAGGGTGCTTGGGAAAGGGATGAGGTGGTTGGAGGGTGGCTTAGTGATTGGGGATGCTCCCTTGGGACTAGGGGGTGGAGTAATGGGATGTGTGGGGAAGGGGAGTGGACTTTAATGGGGGTAGGTGGGAGAGTGGTGGTTGGGAAGGGAGGAGAGAGAAAATTTTCGAAATTAGGTGTGGAGGAGAGAGAAAGGGGAGTGAAAGAGAGAGATTAAGAAAGGGATGGGTGGGATTCTCTCCCTAAGGCTTCTCACCTCACTAATGGATTCACTCCACCATAAAAATAAAGATAGAACTCACAAAATGGCACATTTTTCATTCATTGATTCATTCCCTTCAAATGAAGGAAATGGGGCCCTATATATAGGAAACCCACATTTTACAATAAGACCCTGACAAAAGACTTAATAACAAATAACCGAAGGGATAAGGGGGGCTCATGGGCCAAGCCCAATGAATTGGACCCAATAGCACACTAAACAATCTAATGACACTCAAACTTAGGAAAATAAATGCAAGACCTAGGGACATGACTCAAATAAAATGAAAATTACATAATTATGACTCAAAGAAAATATGAAAATTACATGAACTGAATCAGAAAAATGTGACGAACATAATGGAACCATGCTGGTGAACAACCGGTAAATATGAAGGGTGAGAGATGCCCCCATCACTATATTAAGCATGATAACGGAATTGTGGAAGCAAATGGTGATCAACCACGTTTATTACTCCCCATCGAGAAGAGGGAAGGCAACACAAGTGTGATAGCGAAAGCAAAGTGCTAACGGACATGGTAATGAAGATATGATAACAATATAGTTCGGGCTCGCTTGGCCCCTCCCTTATTCAATTTATTACCCATTGTGATTTATTAACGCCAACCCCGAGGGACGAGATCCACTCGGGGGCAAATGAGCGATTAAAGCAACAAGAGGTTTCAAAACCGGCGCGACCCTGCGATAGGTAGCTTATACGACGCGATAAAACGTAGGTATAGCGTCTTAATCTGGCGCGGCCATGATGAATGTTAATACGGCGCGTAGAAACGTAGGTATAGCGGCTAATACGGCGCGGCCATACAGCCGGTTAAGACGGCGCGCAAAAGGGATGGGGCGCGCCAGAAAGTCGCAAAGGAAAAAAAGAGGGATATGAGTCTAACGTTAATCCGGCATGGGGGGGTACCGCGCCGATTAGGGCGCGTCAGCTAAGGCCGCGCCGTTCAACCCACCTTTTCTATGAATTTTGCAACTATTGAGTTTGTTAAGTTTTGGGTGAGGATTCTGAAGTTATTTGGGGCCAGTTGCTTATTGAATTGAAGTCCAGAACCCCGAAGGATGGTGTGATTAAGCTAGTGCGAGGTTCCTACTCGAGCACCGGGATAATTGGGTCCAGAACGATCGTTTCGTTATGGTTTATTCATTATTAATTTGTCCAAAATTGGACAGCATCTCCCCTAAACTTGAAGAGTTGCAGGGGAGAAGCGGGGTCATGCTCACCTATGGAACAAGCCCCTAAACCGCCGGTCTACACGAAGGCAGCCAACAAACCCCACTGGATGGAGTACCCCGAGGACTAGCCTGCTAGGGGCACCAAAATTTCATAGGGGAAGAGACAGAGGGACGAGGTCGTTGATGAAGGGAGCCATACCCCGAGGGCTAGCCTGCGAGGGGTGGAGGACCCATAGTCTACGATTCATCCCATGGAGGAACTGACAATTGGGAGAGTGGGACTCCGAGGGCTAGCCTACAAGGAGCACACATCCCCTGGTCTCGATCGGGCCCTGATTTGTTGGGGTTGAGTTCGTTGAACCAGGACCCCTATCATTGTCTGCGATGGCTTCGAGGAGGCGCCTACCATTGAGAGATAGAGCCCCCCCGGTCGCCCAGCAACTTCAGGAAGCAACGGGGGAATGTCCCCCTCCCCGGGTGATTGAAGCGGCGAGAAACCCTCGGAACAGTGCAGATGATCGTGACGCCCAGACGCAGTAAATGCATAAACGAGGCGGGCTCATGGCATGGGCATATGCTCGAACAGTTGGAAAGCAATGTTCAGGGGGGATAGACCCTGCGTATGGCGGGCAGAGGCACGTGCAGAGGCACGGCTCCATCCGAGGAGAGAAGGAGATGCGAAAATCCTTGAATCAAACGTAAAAAAAAAGGAATGAATGATAGAAAAGCCCCCCGGGGAGGGGTGTTTCTATAGCCCACGATGATTCGGGGCACGATGTAGACTTCGGGGGAAACCGAAATCATGGCCATGCCGAGAAGAACCCAGACACGGGCATTGGTGTAGATAAAAGAGGCTAAGGATCATTCATTCGATCTATTGGTTTGACGTTCACACGCACGTATATAAATTACCATCCCAGAAATGGGAAGGGTTTAGCATTTACATGGTGAGAGTACAGCACCGGCACCATTGTTTGGTCGCCGTTCGACAATATCAAAGGCAGAGGACGCTCGGAGCGCAACAACAGGGGAAGAACAAAAGAAGAAAATCGCATAGAGGGGGGAGGAGAATCGACTCATATCATCGTCGCTCCTCCCCCCCTCGCTTACATTCGATGGGTGGAAGTTTCAGAAGAGAGATCTTCAGAAAACTAGAAAAGAATCAGCACACCGGCGCCCACCTATTCCCGAAACAGGGTATCGCAGAGGAAGAAGACGACCGGCCGAAGCTCCTCCTACTCCCACTCTACTTCAGGAGAAAACCCTCTCGAGAGCTCCTCTCCCTCCTTTTCTTCCTCTTTTCTTCTCTCTATATCTTCTGGTCTTTCTTCTTGATCTGCCTCTCTTCTCTTTTTCGTCTCCTCTCCCTTTTGTTCTCGAACAGCCATCTATATATAGGGGCACGAGTTCGAACGTTGAACCGGCGTGGGATTGGCGCGCCGGGTGGAGCCTTCAAGGCTTATCGCGCCGGGATCGGAGCCATCCATTAGGGTGATTTACGCGCCGGCATAAGGGCTGAAGATGGGGCGCGCCGGTATAAGGGCTGAAGATGGGGCGCGCCGGGACAAGGGCATGCCGGGCTAGTGCTCTATACGAGCTTCGAGCAGTCGATGAGTCCGGGGACAATTCCGGGGGTCACCGTGACCTTTTATCTCGCCAACGCCCATCCAGACTTTGACGAGGTGTTTTGTCGGAATCCCTTGGTCGACTTACGTCTATTCTCAAGACTCCTAATAGCTTTAGTTTGATCGTACGTGTTTCCCGCTGACACGGCCCTCGGCTCTACGATCCATGCTGTTGATTTGGCCTGGCTCGTGCCCGAAGCTCCTTGGAAGGCGAGATAACCCCAGGGACAGTTCCGCCCGAGCTGGGTGATCATTCGGCCACTAACGGGCCCATCTTGTCGGGAAGCCGTACCCATGCCGGGTGATCGGGATCTTCTGCCGTCAGAGCTTCCGGTCCTCCGTCTCGGAGAGCCAGGGGGGACTCCTTTATCTTCAGGGGAGCCTTTCATGAGGTGGGTAGCCACCGGGTAGACCGTCGACTTTGGTCGGACAACGGGTGTAGTGGATGCAGCACGACAAAGTCGATGCCAGTTCATTGGGCAGGCTTGGTTGCACTGCCGGTTGGTTGTGGATTCATCTCGGCTCTCCTGAGGTGAAGTCCTCGTATCCATACGGAGTGACTCGAGGCACTGGCAGCTTCAGAAGTCTTCAATATGTTGATCTTTATCGGCTTCCGTGCTTCGGTGGGCCAGGTCATTCGTCTTTATGGCTTGGTCACCGATGATCATATTTTGGGTGCCAACAACTGCGTTGCTCGAAGCTTCACCCTATTTAAGTAATTTACATGCACTACTCCTCACACAAGAGGGGAAACTCGGGGTGGGGAGAATAGGGGTATAAGCAAACACTACCTCTACACAAGGAGGGGCGGTAAGCCGGCCTGGCGGGGAGGGGAGTGAGGCGAAGGAAGAAGCCGAATGACCCTTCGTGGTTCTGCCCGCCTGTCTGCCTGTCTGATAGATGCTCGATGTTGACGCTGCCGAGGACGATCCCGAACTCAGAAGCTGATGAAACCAACGCCAAATCTTCACTGACTGAGCCAGGAGGGCTCCTTAATTTTCTTGGGACTGCTAGTCGTCGTCGAGGGCTGGGGCAGATTCTAGAACTGGGCCGTTCTGTTCTGGCTCGGACAGGTTCCAGGGTATAGCAGCAGGAAGAAGGAATTGCCACGCGCACTCCCAAAGTCCAAACGAGGCAGGACCAGAACGGGCACGATCGTGTTCGAGTCTTCTTCGAGCAGCAATCAGGCTGGTCACCGGGGGAGGTCGGAGCATGAAGAAGAAGCCTAAGAGTGGTGGGGTATCTCTGCTGACTCTGACCGGACTGATCTGCACACCCGGGGGAGATAAATTGGAACAATTAACTCCGAGCTCCGAACAATGCTCCGCCGGCTGCGTTGGACAGAAGACTGGTAGAGCTGCGCCCCAGTCAAATGGTGCGCCAAGGGAAGCCGGGGTGTGGCCGCAGTAGCTTCTGAACTGAGTCTCTGCCCTCTGCTCGGGTGCCGGATGCGCTGTCGGGCGAGAATGGCCGTCGTGGACGGCTCCGAACTCAGATCGAGGTGGGACTGCCTCGCCTGCGAAGCCGCTTCGAAGATATAGGATAGACCACCAGAGAATGCGTGATGAAGACATTGCAGCCTCTGCAACCTCGTGGTACTCTACTGCTACAGGTTCCAGACTGGTAATAGAGAGAGATGGTGATCAAATGAAAGGGAATGGAGAGGATGACGTGGGGGAGAGGGGTGGGAGGTACCCCTAGGTGTGTGGGGTGAGGGATGGGGTTGTTCTCCAGGCTGTGGGGGTGGGAGGTACCCCTAGGTGTGTGGGGTGAGGGATGGGGTTGTTCTCCAGGCTGTGGGGGTGGGAGGAAGGGATGGGGGGGCGGAGCTAGCAGGGGGGAGGGGTGGGGTGCACAGGTTGCCTAGGTGGAGAGGGAGAGAGGGGGGGAATTCTCTCCCTTGGTTTGAATGGGTGGTTAATGGAGGGATTAATGTTGGTCTTGGGGATGGGAAGGGTTGTCTTGGGAATGTGAAGGGGTGCTTGGGAGATGGGATTCTCCATTGGGAGATGGAAGGAGTGGCTTGGGAATGGGGAAGGTTGCCTTGGAAGGTGAAATGTTGCTTGGGGTTTGGTGAGATTAATGGAAGAGTTGATGGGTCTTGGGAAGGTGAAAGGTTGGGGCTGATGTGGAGGGCTGAGGTGGCAAGGGGTAGGAGAGAGCAGGCTGCGAATTGGAGAGAGAGAGAGAGAGGAGAGGAGAGAGAAAGGGGTCGTCCCCTAGAGAGAGAAGGAGAGGCGAGAGAGAGGGAATCACTCCCTTGGAGAAGAAAATTCACACAATTTAGTGGAAACTCAAATTCAAATTCTCATTCATTCATTAGTTCTCCAAGGAGGGATTGGGGTCCTATTTATAGGGAACCCACAATTTACAAAAAGTCCTTGACATTTGGACTAATGACAAATCACCAGGGGGGGAAGGGGGTGCCCATGGGCCAAGCCCAATGAAATGAGCCCTTTAACCCACTAGACCACCTAATGATACTTAGACTTAGATAGATGACTCACTAACCTAAGGTACTTGACTCAAATAAAGGAAAATTACATAACCATGACTCACATAAAATAGGAAAATTACATGACTTGACTCAGAAAATCAAGATGAACACACTGGCTCATGCCAACAAACATTCCAGGCTCCCAAAAAATTGTGAAGGGCAAGTGATGCCCCCATCATACCCCCGATGTGCAAAGAACTCGACTCCGGCGAGTAAAGATCCATCATGTGCGGAGGGAGCCATGGCAGGGTCGCCCACAAGTCTGTCAAAGGTAGCCGGTCCTTCCACCAAGCGAGGTAACACCCATACACCATGCTCCCGGAGGTAGTAACCTGTTCATCTAATATCCGCTCTACTTGCTCATGCTGGTCTCTCTGGGCTGGTGGATTTCTCTCAAGGGTAGGTGCTCTCTCAAGGGAGGGGATGAGCTCAATTTTCTCACTGGGTGCCACCGTGGGACCCCTATATGGCACAGGTCCAGCCACATTGAAAGCAGTGCTTACTCCGTACTCCTCGGGGAGGTCTAACACATAAGTATTAGTGCCGATGCACCTCAGAACCTAGAAGGGACCTGTTCCATGAGACCTCCGTTTTGAGACATTTCTAGAGACGAATCTCTTAGTCATCACAATCACAAAATCACCCACACGGAATTCTTGGTGGCAGCGGTGGGAATCGGCCAATCTTTTGTAAACATCATTGTGGTTGTGCTTGCCATGCAACTTTATGAATGTTGAACCTCTAGAGATGAAGGGAGGGTCTAGACAACCAAATTCAGCCCTATCAAGTGTTACATTGGTTTTGACGGACTTAGGAGGACCGGGGCATCCATAAATGATTCTACCAGGTATGGGTGCAGTGAATGCTGGAGGACTTGGACTTCCATGTATACTCCTATCATGCATAAGATGGATGATGAGTGGGGGAGGACCTGCATATCCAAATGTAAACTTGTTGTGCACTGGAAAATGAGATGACTTGACTTACTAGCCCTACCAAATGATGCAAAATGTAGTGACACATGCATTGCCATCCAAATGGCATCTTCTATGTGTATGGCTTGGTGTGGGAGATTCCACTCATAGGGGTCGTGGGGGTCAAAGAATGATGTGACACACTAAGGGGAATGCAGCAAACAGACGTGGATCCTCGGACCTATTCCACAAACACAATCATAAAATAGTGAGGTTCTAGATAGGGGCCGAATCGTCGTCGCACACACACGAACCCTGGTGACTCGGTGATGCCGAGTGGAGGTGATGGATCAAGACCCTAGCTAGTAGAGTGCCAGCAGGGCTAGGGTTGCCCTCCCAAGGGTACGAGGCCCACACTTAAGGGGCTGGCCGGGTGCCAATTGGGGCACTAGGTCCCTCTCTCTCACAGCCCACGGTGACCGCTCGGAAGTGGAACACACGGGGTCGGGCTCTCTCTCTCTTGCTCAACGGAGCAACTCCACGGATATTAGATGAACAAATACTAATAATGGAGCAAAGGTCAGAGCTTACCCTGGTTGGTTTGAAGAAACCAACCCCGTTCGGAGACGAGGGCGAGCGGGGAAGTGTGGGTTCCCCGCACACTGCGTCGGTGTAGCTTCCCCTGTTTAGATTATACAAGCACTACATTCCACGCAGGGGGGGTGGACTAGGGGAGGGGGAATTGAGTTACACACCAAACACTACCTCCGCACAGGGAGGGGCGCTAAGCTGGCCAGGCGGGGAGGGGAGATTGGCTTGGTTCGCGCCGACGGAGTACCCTGCAGAATCTGTCCAGGTCTGGAACAGCATAACAGTAAGTCGGTGTAGTCACCGCTGTGCACTCCTCCGAACTCAGAATTCGACGAGGCTGGCTCCGGAACGTCGCTGACGGACCCAGAAACGACTGGGAATTTTTATGGGCGGTCCCGAAGTCATCGCCAGCGGGGGCGGGCTATGGAACAGGGTCCCTGTGCTCAGACTCGGACTGCTCCCAGGGTGTAACAGCATACGGATGTAGCCACCACGCCCGATCCCGAAGTCCAAACGTGGAGGGACCAAGACGAGCACGACCGTGGACGAGTCTTCTTCGAGCAGTAAGAAAGAACAGCACCGGCGGACATCGGGGCCGAGAGCAGTAGTCCGAGAAGTGGGATGGTGTCGGGGCAGATCCTGACTGACCTGAACAGCGTCACGGTGGTAAATAAATCGGTATAATTAGATCCAAGCTCCAAACGTGGCCCCGCTGGCTGCGTTGGACGGAGGACCGGTGGAGCTTCACCCCGGTCAAGTGGCGCGCCCAGGGGAGCACCGGTGTTGTTGCAGGAGCTTCTGCAAGTCGCTTCTGGTTGCAGGCCAGACTGGTTCTGCGCAGTTGTTGAAGGACGGCTCTCCTGGACAGCTCCGACCTCGGATTGAGGCGAGACCACCTCGCCTGCGAAGATGACCGGAAGAGCTTTCCGTCAATGTTGGCCATGCCCCCAAGGGCTCCAGGATGTGCTCTAGGGAGGCGCTGCAACAGGCTGTCGATCTGCAGGGATGCACCTGCACACAGATTTGATGAGAGAATGGTTGAGGGGGTGGTTTCTTTGGTGGAGGGGAAGGGGATATGGGTGTTTTGGTGGTGGAGAAGGGTTGGGAGGTGGGAAGGGAAGGTGGGTGGATGGTGGCAGGGGCGGAGCTAGCAGGGAGAGAGGGTGGGTGCGCAATTGGCCTTGGAGGAGGTGGTGGGGAGATGGGGGCGCAAATGACTTGGGGGAATGGGGAGGGCTCCTCTTTGATTTGAGTGGAGGGTTAATAGAAGAGTTTAATGGTGGCCTAGGGAATGGGAAGGGGTTGCCTTGGGGAGGGGAAGGGGTGCTTGGGAGAAGGGATTCTCCCTTGGGAAGATGAATGGTTGTATGGGGAAGGGGAAGGGTTGCTTGGGAAGTGATGGGACTGAAGAGGAGTTAATGATCTTGGGAAGGTGAAGGGGTGGGGGGGGCTGATGTGAAGGATGAGGTGGCAAGGAGAGGAGAGAGGGAGAGGTTCAAAATTTGGAGAGAGAGGGGGAGAGAGAGAGAGGGGTTCGCCCCCTTTAGAGAGAGAGAGAGGTAGAGAGAGAACTAGAGAGAGAGAGAGAGAAGGGAGGCAATTCCTGTGGCTAAATTTTCATTCAACATTCAGTAGTCCTCACAAGTGGGGTTGGGGTCCTATTTATAGGGATCCCAACATTTACAAAAAGTCCCTGAGATAAGTGCTAATAGCAAATAACCAAAAGAGATGGGGAAGGGGGAGGGCGCCCCTGGGCCAGGCCCACCAAATTGGGCCCATAAGACACTCTAATCCATCATGATGACACAAACTTAGGTAAATAACATGACAACCTAGGGACTTGACTCAAAAAAAAAGGTAAATTACATCAAAATAAAAGGAGAAAATACACCAAGATGACCAACATAGCAATCCTAAGTGTCGAAGTGGACCCGTCCAGTCGTGGAGCCGCATCCTACCCGTCTCCGGGAGGGAGAGAGGTGTCGAGCCAGAGGGAATCATGGGTGATATCCCCATCAACTCCCCCGGGCTGTGAAGAGCTCGACTCTGTCGAGAAAGGGTCCACTCGGCTGCGATAACACTCCAGGAGGTCGGGGTCTAGCTGCTGAAGATCCTCCCTGCTCACCCATGAGTCATCCGAAGGGGGCCGGCCCTTCCACCTGACCAAGTATCGCTCGTATGCTTTGCTCCGGGTGATCGTGACCTGTTCATCCAATATCCGCTCTACTTGCTCACGTTGGCCTCTCTGGGATGGTGGCGCTTTCTCACGGGTGGTGGCTCTCTCAAGGGGTGGAACAAGCTCGATTTCCTCACTAGGTGTCACCGTGGGACCCCTGTATGGCACCAAGTCAGCCACATTGAATGTGGGACTTACTCCGTACTCCTCGAGAAGGTCCAACACGTAAGCATTCGTGCTGATCCGCCTCAGAACCTGGAAGGGACCTGATCCACGCGACCTCAGTTTGGAGACATTCCCAGGGAATAGTCTCTCGGTTCTCACCATCACATAGTCACCTACACGAAATTCCTGGTGGCGTCGGTTGGAATCGGCCGATTTCTTATACACCTCATTGCTTTTGTTGATGTGTTTGCGGATTTCCTCATGCAATTATTTCATGTGTTGGGCAAAAGACTCAGCACTAATAGACACTCTAGCATGTGTAGGCAAAGGAATGAGATCTGTAGGCTTTATAGGCTTGTACCCATGTACGGCCTCAAATGGGCTCATCCCTATTGACCTATTTACTGAGTTGTTGTATGCAAACTCTGCCTGGGGTAGAATAAGATCCCAATTCCCTATGCAATCCTCGACAAGACACCGAAGGAGATTCCCGAGACTCCGATTGACGACCTCAGTCTGGCCATCTGTTTGAGGGTGATAGGCCGTGGAAATTTTGAGAAGGGTCCCCATTAGGTGCCAGAGGGTCTTCCAGAAATAGCTGGTAAACTTAACATCCCTATCAGAAATGATAGTCTTGGGTAGGCCATGGAGGCGAACTACCTCATCAAAGAATAGGCGGGCCACATGGGAGGCATCAGAGGTTTTGGAATAGGGGATAAAATGAGCCATTTTGGAAAACCTGTCCACTACGACGAAGATTGAATCATGCTTCTTCTGGGTTCTAGGGAGGCCCAAGACAAAGTCCATGCTTAAATCCTGCCATGGATGATCAGGGACAGGGAGTGGGGTGTATAGGCCAGTGTTCAATTTTACTTGCTTGGCTGAGGCACATATGCGACACTGTCCCACAATTTTGGCTACATCCCTTTTGAGACTTGGCCAGTAGAACTGTCCCTCGACCATAGCAATGGTCTTATGTACCCCAAAATGTCCAGCCAGGCCTCCAGCATGTAACTCCTTGACTAAGAAATCTCGCAGTGAGGTTCTAGGTATGCAAAGTTTATGGCCTTTGAAGAGGAATCCGTCCTCTATGATGAAACCTTGGTGTTCCTTAGGTGATTGGGTGGTCAGGGTGGTATGGATAGGCCCAAAATCCGGGCAATCATGGTACTCATCCTTGATTCTTTCAAACCCTATGACTTCCACCTGAATGGTAGCCAACAAGGAGACCCTCCTACTGAGTGCATCTGCGGCACGATTCTCACTCCCAGCCTTATGCTTGATCACAAAAGTGTAGGACTGGATGTATTCGACCCAGCGGGCATGTCGGGCATTCAGTTTCTGTTGGGAGTTGAGATATTTCAGGGCCTCGTGGTCAGAAAAGATGACAAACTCTTTGGGCAAGAGATAATGTCTCCAATGCCGGAGGGATTGAACCACGGCATAAAATTCTTTGTCATAGGTGGAGTATTTCATCCTGGCATCACACAATTTTTCACTAAAGTAGGCCACCGGGTGTCCCTCTTGGCTGAGGATCCCGCCAATCCCTACCCCGGAGGCATCACAAGTCACCTCAAAGACTTTGGAAAAGTCGGGGAGGCATAATACCTGGGCTTGGGTCATCCTTTCCTTGAACTCTTGGAAGGCCCTAGAAGCAGACTTGGTCCACACAAAAGTCCCCTTTTTAAGGCAATCTGTGATGGGGGCTGTGACCATGCTGAACTCGCGGATAAATCTCCGATAGAAGGTGGCCAACCCATGCAAACTCCGGACTTCATGGAGAGTGCGGGGTTCTGGCCAGTCAAGGATAGCTTGGACCTTTTCGGGGTCCATGGACACTCCCTGAGTGGAGACCACATATCCAAGGAAAGTAATGGATTTGGTCATGAAATGACATTTTCCCAAGTTGGCAAAGAGACTCTCTTTCCTAAGGGTAGTGCAGATTTGCCTAAGATGGATGAGGTGGGCTTCCTTGGACTGGCTGTAGATAAGGATATCGTCAAAATAGACCACAAGGAAGACTCCAATGTAAGGCCTAAGTACCTCCGTCATAAGGCGCATAAAGGTGCTCGGGGCATTTGATAGCCCAAAAGGCATCACTAGCCACTCATAGAGTCCATCTTTGGTTTTAAAGGCTATTTTCCATTCATCTCCTGGCCTTATCCTAACCTGATGGTAGCCACTTTTAAGATCTATTTTGGAAAAAATGGTGGCTCCGGCTAGCATGTCGAGCATATCGTCAAGCCTAGGTATGGGGAACTTATATTTGATGGTAATTTTGTTGATGGCCCTGCTATCGACACACATTCGCCATGTCCCATCCTTCTTGGGTGTGAGAAGGGCTGGGACAGCACAAGGACTTTTGCTTAGGCGGAGAAAGCCTTTCCTAATAAGTTCCTCCACTTGTCTCCTCAATTCAGCATGCTCCGTGGGGTTGAGGCGATAGTGGGGAAGGTTTGGGAGGGTGGATCCTCGGACGAGATCAATAACATGTTGAACATCTCTCATGGGTGGCAGTTGATCAGGGAGCTCATCGGGGAACACATCCTTAAATTCATCCAAGAGAGGGTGTATTTCCACGGGGTGGGGGTTGGAGGGAGTTGACTCTCCAAGGCATATGACTACCGCACACAAGGGTGTTCCTAGAGCAACCTCTTCCTCCAGTTCTTTTCTTGTGATGAGATGCAGGCCTTTGACTATTCCGTTTGGCTTTTCATGGGTAGGTTCTTGGAAGGCTGGTTGGGTTGGTGGGAGTGGGACCCCTGGGTTTGGAGGTGACTTTGGTTGTGGTGAAGGGAGAATCCCCTTGGAGGGAGGTTCCTTCCGTGGTGGGGAAGGGTTGAGGCGGATGGTCTTCCCCTCATGTTCAAATGTGCATGTGTTTGGCTTTCCTAGGATGGTTGCATTGACGTCATAAATCTAAGGCCTCCCTAGAAGGATGCTCCCTACTTCCATGGGTATAATGTCACACCACACCTGTCCTTGATAAGATGAGAAGGTGATGGGTACAAGGCAACAAGTGTTGACTGGGATGGAGTGATTGTTAATCCAAAAGACCCGGTATGGCTTGGGGTGGGGTGTGGTAGTAAGCCTAAGAAGCTTAACGGTGTCAGGAGACACGGCATTGACACAACTCCCATTGTCTAGGATCACTTTCCTAACATGGCTCCCCATCTTGTGGTAGGTGTGAAAAATGGAGGTCCTACGCCAATCCTCCTCTTGTGGTTTGGTGAGGGTGCATCTAATCACACCTAAGTGGGAGTCGGCGGGAGGAGGGTCGTGGTCTAAGCCTGTTTCATAGAGTTGTTCCTCATACTCCTCTTCCCAACCTAAGGCAGCCTCATACTCCTCAATCTCACTCTCATGCTCTCCTTGGAACGGGGTAGGTCCCCCTTCAATGATAAGGCTGGACAATCCTTTGGATGGACATAGGGTGGAGATGTGGCCATAACCATGACACCGAAAGCACTTTACCGAAGTACTCCCTGGGGTTGTTTCTTTGGGGGGTTCCTCTCTTCGGGGAGGAGGGTTGGGTGGAGTAGCCCTTGTAGGGGTGGGGTTGGTTGGTTGATGGTAAGTCCGAGTAGTAGTTCCCCCACTGGGGATATGGGTCTTCAATAGGGGAGGAAGGTTGGGTCGGGGACCCGGAGTCCTAACATCGGCCGTTCTAGGGGAGGCAAACCTAGGATTCCTAGAAAATCTCTCCTCATCGCGGGCTATTTGATAGGCTATTTCAAAGCTATGCACTTCCCTCATGAAAAGCTCCCGTTTGATGTGGGGTAGAAGACCATTTCTAAATCGGGATAGAGTGACGGCCAGTTCCTCGACGACTCCACACTTTAGGAGATAGGAGTCAAATTTTTCAATGTACTCCTCCACAGTTTTTCCTTCCTGGGTAAGACTTTGCCACTCATTGAGGAGTAGTTGACTATAGGAATTGGGAAGGTATTTGCTCCTGAGTTGGGTCTTCATGTCAAGCCAATTGTCAATGGGCTTTTCCCGCCTAATCCTCCTTTGGCTTTCTACCTTTAACCAATAGGTTTTGGCTAGTTTGAGAAGGTGCATCTTAGCCAACCTAACTTTCCTTTCCTCGGTCATTGGGTACCAATCAAAGTATTGGTCCATGCCATGTTCCCACTCTTCATAGGCGCTTGGGTTATGGGACCCATCAAAGTTCGGAGCCTCTACCTTAATCATCCTTAAGAGGAAATCGTCTGGGTCCTCTCGGGGTCGCCTCTCATTGCGCCGAGGTTGTAGGGGCCTCTCATGCTCATGGTAAAAGTCATTCTCTAGGTCTTCCCTATCAAGTTCAGCTCGTGGAGGGGGAGCCCTTTGGGCATGGTTCTTAGGGGGGGCCCTAGCTTCCTCGAGTCTATCCAGACGGATGGAAAAACCATCTAACCGATCCATGATGGTATTAAGGACAGCCTCAACTCAATCCATCAGAGCTTGGTGTGCCTCCCTAGGGATGTCTTGGTTGCCTTGGGAATTGGGATTCATAGGGGGAGCCGAGGATGAGGGGTCGGTCCGATACAAGGCACCACTACGGGTACACATGCACAATGAGGAGATGACCGACACACGGGTGAAGATAATGCAATGGCCTTAGGACCTAGGCTTGTAGAGACAAGTCTAAAACTTTTTCTGATACCACTTGATGTGACACACTAAGGGGAATGTAGCAAACAGACGTGGATCCTCGGACCTATTCCGCAAACACAATCATAAAATAGTGAGGTTCTAGATAGGGGCCGAATCGTCGTCGCACACACATGAACCCGGGTGACTCGGTGATGCCGAGTGGAGGTGATGGATCAAGACCCTAGCTAGTAGAGTGCCAGCAGGGCTAGGGTTTCCCTCCCAAGGGTACGAGGCCCACACTTAAGGGGCTGTCCGGGTGCCAATTGGGGCACTAGGTCCCTCTCTCTCACAGCCCACGGTGACCGCTCGTAAGTGGAACACACGGGGTCGGGCTCTCTCTCTCTTGCTCAACGGAGCAACTCCATGGATATTAGATGAACAAATACTAATAATGGAGCAAAGGTCAGAGCTTACCCTGGTTGGTTTGAAGAAACCAATCCCGTTCGGAGACGAGGGCGAGCGGGGAAGTGTGGGTTCCCCGTACACTGCGTCGGTGTAGCTTCCCCTGTTTAGATTATACAAGCACTACTCCCCACGCAGGGGGGTGGACTAGGGGAGGGGAATTGAGTTACACACCAAACACTACCTCCGCACAGGGAGGGGCCCTAAGCCGGCCAGACGGGGAGGGGAGATTGGCTTGGTTCGCGCCGACGGAGTACCCTGCCGAATCTATCCAGGTCTGGAACAGCAGAACAGTAAGTCGGTGTAGTCGCCGCTGTGCACTTTTCCAAACTCAGAATTTGACAAGGCTGGCGCCGGAACGTCGCTGACGGACCCAGGGACGGCTGTGAATTTTTTTGGGCGGTCCCAAAGTCTTCGCCGGCGGGGGCGGGCTCTGGAACAGGGTCCCTATGCTCAGACTCGGACTACTCCCAGGGTGTAACAGCAGAAGGATGTAGCCACCACGCCCGATCCCGAAGTCCAAACATGGCATTACCAAGACGACCACGACCGTGGACGACTCTTCTTCGAGCAGCAAGAAAGAACGGCACCGGCGGAGGTCGGGGCCGAGAGCAGTAGTCCGAGAAGTGGGATGGTGTAGGGGCAGATCCTGACTGACCTGAACAGCGTGCCGGTGGTAAATAAATCGGTATAATTAGATCCGAGCTCCAAACGTGGCCCCGCTGGCTGCGTTGGACGGAGGACCGGTGGAGCTTCAACCTGGTCAAGTGGCGCGCCAAGGGGAGCACCGGTGTTGTCGCAGGAGCTTCTGCAAGTCGCTTATGGTTGCAGGCCAGACTTGTTCTACGCAGTTGGTGAAGGCCGGCTCTCCTGGACAGCTCCGACCTCGGATTGAGCTTGCGAAGATGACCGGAAGAGCTTTCCGTCAATGTAGGCCACGTCCCCAAGGGCTCCGGGATGTGGTCGAGGGTGGCGCTGCAACAGGCTGTCGATCTGCAGGGATTCACCTGCACACAGATTTGATGAGAGAATTGTTGAGGGGGTGGTTTCTTTGGTGGAGGGGATGGGGATATGGGTGTTTTGGTGGTGGAGAAGGGTTGGGAGGTGGGAAGGGAAGGTGGGTGGAGGGTGGCAGGGGTGGAGCTAGCAGGGAGAGAGGGTGGATGCGCAATTGGCCTTGGAGGAGGTGGTGGGGAGATGGGGGCGCAAATGACTTGGGGGAATAGGGAGGGCTCCTCTTTGATTTGAGTGGAGGGTTAATAGAAGAGTTTAATGGTGGCCTAGGGAATGGGAAGGGGTTGCCTTGGGGAGGGGAAGGGGTGCTTGGGAGAAGGGATTCTCCCTTGGGAAGATGAATGGTTGTATGGGGAAGGGGAAGGGTTGCTTGGGAAGTGGTGGGATTGAAGAGGAGGTAATGATCTTGGGAAGGTGAAGGGGTGGGGGGGCTGATGTGGAGGATGAGGTGGCAAGGAGAGGAGAGAGGGAGAGGTTCGAAATTTGGAGAGAGAGGGGGAGAGAGAGAGAGGGGTTCGCCCCCTTTAGAGATAGAGAGAGATAGAGAGAGAACTAGAGAGAGAGAGAGAGAGAAGGGAGGCAATTCTTGTGGCTAAATTTTCATTCAACATTCATTAGTCCACACAAGTGGGGTTGGGGTCCTATCTATAGGGATCCCAACTTTTACAAAAAGTCCCTGAGATAAGTGCTAATAGTAAATAACCAAAAGAGATGGGGAAGGGGGAGGGCGCCCCTGGGCCAGGCCCACCTAATTGGCCCCATAAGACACTCTAATCCATCATGATGACACAAACTTAGGTAAATAACATGACAACCTAGGGACTTGACTCAAAAAAAAAGGTAAATTACATCAAAATAAAAGGAGAAAATACACCAAGATGACCAACATAGCAATCCCAAGTGTCGAAGTGGACCCGTCCAGTCGTGGAGCCGCATCCTACCCGTCTCTGGGAGGGAGAGAGGTGTCGAGCCAGAGGGAATCATGGGTGATGTCCCCATCAAAGAAGTTATGTGTCATGGAGTGGGGCACTTCATTGTTTCCTAGGTGTATTTCACCCATGATCATGGTTCCCTTGGTGTGTACCGGGTCTTGAGAGAGGTGGGCTTGGTCTAACATAGTTGGTTGGGGTAGGAAAAGGTTGGTGGTGAGTAAGGTGGGTGGGTATAGGAAGGGATCATGGTAAGGGTCACCTAGGGAGAGGAACTCTAAATCCATCTTATCGACCTCAAGGTCCTTACAATATGGTGGTGGGTCTTCCACCTCTATTGACATAATTGGGCCTAAGTTATCGGTAGGTGGGTCGGCCATGAGGGGATGGCTTGGCTTTCTACCCGATTGTAGGAACTCCAATTCGAGGATACGGTCGGGTTCATCGGGTGTGGGGAGGAATAGAATAAGGTCACTAATGTAGTAACCCACAGTGTAAACTGTAGTGATAGACCCGACACATAAATGTAGGAGGCCAAGGCTCCTGGGTTGGTCGGCCCTTGTGGTCAACATGCCAATCAACTCCATTTGCCATGCTAGGCCCTTAAGGAGGTCCTTTAAAATTTTCACTTGGTGGCATGATTGGATGGTGGTGTGATAGGAGAGGGATACTATAGGGAGGTTTTACTCCATAGGAGGGCAAACATGGGCCATGATCTCTCTCATTGGGCTCTCCCTTAGCCGAGTAACAAGGGGTTCTCCTAAGATAAACTCGGTCCCAACTAGGGAGGGTGGTGTAGGGTGAAGACCCTCGTGTGAGGCTTCCCTTTCAATTTGGACATGGGTGCCCTCCATGGAGGGGATAGGGTCCGGAGGGGCATTTGTCTCCATGTGGCTAAGTGGGTGCGTTACTTCTTCTAAAGCCAATGGGGTGGGAAGGTCTTTTGATGGTGGGGTGATGATAGCCGGTGTGTGGGGCACCCGAGGTAGTGAACAAGGATGGGACTCCGGTGGATGGGAGAGTACAAGGTTGTTGAATTTAAAGGCTCCCGAAAAGTGTGGTGGATGCACTAGGCAAGTCCGACGTGTCGGGTCAATGTCGACATTCCTTTCATCTAACTATTTCTTACCTAGGATTATGCAAGGGCCCGCCAAAGTACCAATTTGACACCAAGCTCCATCAAAGAATTTGGCCTTCCCGAACCATTTATGGAATTCAACGAAGACTTGGTCTCCATTGTGCACAATCTGTCCGGTCCTAGAAAGAGAGGCAATGATATCGGGGGATACCCAATTATCGGACTCCAAGTCATTGAAATCAATTTCCGTGGGCTCTCCATTAGGTAGGTATGCAAGGGATATGATTGGGTGAGGGATCATTTGACTCTAGATTGAACGATGACAATGGTGGGTGGACAATGCATGGGTTGGACCGATGATGACTCCAATGCAAGCGTGCCCTAGGACTTGACTTGTAGAGACAAGTCAATGACTTGCTTTGATACCAAATTGATGTGAAACGACTTTGATGAGAATGCATCAACTAGACCGAGGGTCCTTGGACCTACCATGTAGCAACCCTGATAAATTTAAAAGGAATAAATAAATCAAAATAGATTAAAAGATTTAATAAATAAATGAAAGAGCTTGGAATAAAAATAATTTAAACCCTGATGAAAGTAACGCCTCAGATATAGGCGCTACTTTACAAGAAAACGCCCTCACCTAAGGCGTGTTTTTAAGAAAGGACGCCCACATATCAAGGCGTCAAATTTCAAATGACCAAAATAAATAAAAAGGGCAAGTTAGAGTAACGTCCTTTGGGTGGACGCGTTTCTACAAGAAACGACGCTTGACAAGGCGTCAATTTGAAATTCGACGCCCTTACTTAGAACGCTAATTCAGTTTGAGTTCCGTTCGACCCAAGAGTCTATCCAGAGTAAGTTGATAACTATGAGAAAGAGTTCGAATGTAGTAATAACTCTATCACGGAAGTGTTACTTCCAATCGAGCACTAACCTTATTAGGATTCTAAGAATCCTATAAATAACCTACTGCTTGAACCGAGAACGCTATTTGGCGTTCGGACTCTTCTAAGGTACGTAAAGAACAGCATGTTCTTTTTCTTTACTCTGTGTATCGAATTTGTGAAGAATACTGATGATTCTTCATCTACTTCTGGTTATAGGTTGAAAGCTTCTGTCTTCCGAAGAACAAGTAAGTTCTTTCCCCTTGCTTTCGATTACGTATAAGAAGATTTTAACATCTTCTTCTTCGTTTCTTCTGCCTCTACAGGTTGCCTGTAGAAGTGAAACCGATCGATTGAAGAATTGTGGGTTCTTCATCTGCATCCTCTTCTGTGCGTGCTGCCGCTATTAGCAATTATCATCGCCAGAAGGCTCTGTAAAACAGAGTATCGTTCTTTCTTCACAGAACCTGCATCCGTTCAAATCTTTATCAAGGTAGGTTTTCTCAAGCACTGTAGCCCAAATCACCATAATAACTATGTTAAACCATATATATTAGTTCATGCATATAGTTTTCGCGAGTTTTAAATGTTTCTATTGTTGGAAAGAAACGCTCTTTCCAAGGGCGCTACTTTAATACGCGACCCAGACAAGGGCGCTACTTTGAAATAAACGACCATGACCAGGTCGTCAATTCTAGATTTGACGCCCTGTACACGGACGTCAATTTTCTCAATTGTTAATTACCCATGTTAATTATCCAATATTCAATTAAACATGATTCTAAATCAGTGCACAATCTTATTTACTTGAATACCGATAAATTTCCTGTCATGACCATATCTCTTGTTTCTGGAAATTATAAAACTTGAAATCTGAAAATTCTTGAATTCACGACCCTGTATAGGTCGTCTCTCACTTGACTAACACCCCTATTCAAGGCGTGAATTGAAAAGTAACGCCCCTGTCCAGGGCGTGTTTTTGATAAATTTTTGAATATATATATACTGTAAAAATAGAAGTAAAGAATGAACGACCACTGTATACGTCGTCAACTTGTAAATAAACGCCCCTTACCAGGGCGCGTTTTTGGTAAAATACTGAAATATTAGAATTTTGTAAAAATGTAAAATAGATAAACGCCCTTACTAAAGGCGTTAATTACTTGAGTAGTGACTTTACTTAAGTCGTTATTTTCCTATAAAAAAATATTTTTACCTGTTTCTGACAACCGATGGTTTCAGTATATCTATATATATGTATATCGGCACTATATCTCCACTCCGTGAGTATAGTCCCACGTTTCATGATGTTTTATCGATCACCCTCAATTCTCATTGACATACAAGCTCTCCATTGGACACTCCGTTCCTTTGGACTAGCGAGTTAGTCATAGAGACATCCGTAAGACTCCTCGAGCCTTTGATTCCCTCAAGGCCGACTGAGCTGGTTGTACCCTAAAAACCCATTACACTATTGAATGCCATGTCACTCTAAAAGAAACATGGTATACCGGCCCTTATGATATGCAAAGAGTATGTCATGAGAATTCTTAATGGGATGATGATATCATGCCATTTGTTGATGTTCTTGTGGACCTCAATTCTATAATAAGAATGAGGGTATCTTGCCTTTGATATACTGTTCATGTGGATCTCAATTCTATATAAAGAATGTCCATACTTGTCATGGTACCCGAGTTAAGGGAACCTAATTCCACCTAGTTTCATCGTTCATCGTGATTGTACCATTGTTATCGCCTATCTATGTCCAATGTCGTATTTTTGGACTCCATTCTCTCAAAGTTATCCTACGTGTCTACAAGCTTAAATTGTTGAAATTCCATATTGGCTATATATACAAGAGTGGATGTCAAAATACATGATAAATGCCTGCGCATATAGGGCCCGATCTGGTCCTGGGAGGAGCACCCGAAAGTACTTGTGCCCATGGGAGTTGAATGATAAGGTATCTGGCATTATACCGAGTGCATGACTAGCTTGATTGGACATTCCACATAAATCTTGTACTTGACTCGTACTTGACATGACATGAATTGCGTGACCCGAGAAAGGGTAATTAATTACTTGCTTGCTTGATACATGATAGCCAAAGTTCTTGACATGACTTGTTAAAAAGTACTTGCTTGAATATCTGTTATCTTTTCTTGAAAGCTCATGACTAGTTCATCTTGCTGTCTTATTGATAAATTCTCTCTCTATCTTGTCGTTTATGCGAGCATGCATAGCTATAGTACATTCATGAAAAATGTAAGTACTTAAACCCCTTGCTAAGCGCTTGAGATATAATTTCCTACTGAGCGTTCGCTCACTCCGTGTGTTCCCTACTTTTCAGGTAATTCCGACGACGAGGGAAGTCAATCGGATGGGAATGGTCAAGAGTGAAAGAGATAGAACATTCCCAGTGTCATCTAGTCTTTTTCCTATTTTCTTGAGTCAACTATCTACTTTTCCTTTTTAATTGAATAGAGTATTGGATTTGTAATAGTCTATCCATTATGAAATAAAGGATTGGGTTATCTTTCTATTTTTGCGCATCTCTGTTTTGGTGTCGAATACACTACTACTCTGATTGACATGATTGATATAAACTCGTCGCGCATATCCGAGTATCTTCCGCGCTCGGGGCGTGACAGTTTTTGTGGTATCAGAGCCTAGGGTATTCAATTCCTAGGAAAACCCAAGTCCAAGGATATGTTCAAACCTTTAACCAGTGAGATTGGATAGAACCAAGGGTTAAAGTTAACATAGAATGCTAGTCTTTAAGATACAAATCACGTATTAATCTAGTTATTATAATTGTAGGATAATGGCTGCCGAACGTGCTCAATGGCGCAACATGCAGCGTACACTGCAAGGCATGACTCAAGTGCTGCAACAAGTAACACAAGGAGGTGGACAACGAGCAGGAAGTCTCCACCAGACTTTCAAGAACATGAACCCGCCCAAGTTCACGGGTTCTACTGATCCAGATGACGCTAAACACTGGATTAGGGAAACATAACGAATATTCCGTGTTATGCAATGCACAGATCAAGATAAGGTCTTATTAGCTACTTTTCAGTTAGAAAGGGATGCTAGATGCTGGTGGGAATCAATAGAGGCTACTATAAATCAAGATCAGGTTTCGTGGGAGGAATTCGTTGAACACTTCAACGCAAAATATTTCTCGGACCGAGTTCAGGAAAAGAAGGCTGCAGAATTTGCTGCATTAAAGCAACGATCTTTGTCAGTGGCTGAGTATGAGGCCCAATTCTCTAGATTGTCTCGGTATGCCAAGCATCTAGTTAGCACCTAGAAAATGAAAGCTATGAGGTTTCTTAAAGGGCTTAGGCCCCAAGCTATTACTCAACTGGCGCCGATGGACATTCAAGTCTACTCGGAGATAGTACGCCGAGCTCAACTATTAGAAGATGCCACGGAACTGTCTGATAGGATTCGTGGTAAGGATAAGAAGGAACAAGTTACAGGATCGGGTTCCTTTAAACCCAACCTCAAGAAAAAGGCCTAGCAATGGAGGAGCATCCTCACAAGACCAAAAGTTCAAGAAGACCAAGCCCTTCTCTATCACCACTACCTCTCCAAATACAGTGTGCAAATATTGTGATAAAGCGGGTCATAGAGCAGAAGAATGCTGGAGGAAACTTGGAGCATGTCTCCGCTGTGGGAGTCGTGAGCATCGGATTCCCGATTGCCCATTACTTAACGATCAAGCCGTTGACGGAAAGCGCCCAGTAACCAAGAATGCTCGTCTTCATGCAATCAAGGAGACCGAGCAAGTAGAAGAAGGTGGCTTAGTGGAAGGTACATTGAAAGTTTGTTCCAGGAATGCATATGTCTTAATTGATACTGGTGCATCGCATTCTATTGTTTCTAAGAAGTTTGCTGACCCATTACCCCTAGAACCGGAATGGATAAAGTTAGTTTTGTCTACTCCTCTGGATGATGAGACTGATATTACACATCATTACCAAAACTGTGAAGTATTGGTTCAGGGTAGAAATCTCCCTATTGATCTCATATGTTTAGATCTGAAGGAGTATGATGTTATTCTAGGAGCAGATTGGTTATCCAAGTATCAGGCAACGGTTGATTGCCGCAATAGCAAGGTTACATTCAAGGAATTTCCAGAACTAATCTTGACTAGCCCCAAGGGTCGGAGCAGATCCCCTCTTATTTCAGCTCTCCGAGCTAGCAAGCTCATCAGGAAAGGATGTGCATCTTTCATTGCCTTTGTCACAGTTAAAGAAGCTAAGGAAGCTAAGCTAGAAGATATTCCAGTGGTACAAGAATTTCCGGACGTGTTTCCGGAAGATTTGCCGGGATTACCCCCGCAAAGAGAAGTGGCCTTCACCATTGACTTAGTCCCTGGTGCTGGTCCGATTTCAAAGGCACCTTATAGGATGTCACCTGCTGAACTCAAGGAGTTAAAAGAGCAATTGATGGAACTCATTAAGAAATGATTCATTAGACCAAGTACTTCCCCGTGGGGAGCGCCTGTATTATTTGTAAAGAAGAAAGACAGATCCTGAGGTTATGCGTCGACTATCGACAGTTGAATCATCTCACTATCAAGAACAAGTATCCACTGCCGAGAATCGATGAATTGTTTGATCAAATTTTAGGATCCATGTACTTTTCCAAAATTGATCTTAGGTCAGGATATCACCAACTAAGAATGAAGGACGAGGATATTCATAAAACCGCATTCAGAACCAGGTATGGCCATTATGAATTTGTTGTTATGCCTTTTGGACTAACGAATGCCCCTGCTGCCTCTATGTAGTTAATGAATAGTATATTCAGGCCTTATTTGGATCAATCCGTGGTGGTCTTTATTGATGATATATTGATTTATTCCAAGATCAAAGAAGAGCATGAGGAACATTTGAGGATTGCATTACAAATATTGAGGACAAACCAATTATATGCAAAATTTAGCAAGTGTGAATTCTGGCTTGAAGAAGTGACTTTTCTCGGACATGTTATATCAAAAGATGGCTTGTCTGTAGACCCATCAAAGGTTGAAGCTGTAAGGAACTGGGAAAGACCGACCAATGCTAGCGAGATCCGAAGTTTCTTAGGTCTTGCCGGCTATTACAGGCGATTCATCAAGGATTTCTCAAAAATCGCCGTGCCACTTACGAGGTTAACTCGCAAGGAGATCCGTTATGAATGGGATGAGGAATGTGAAAGAAGCTTCCAAACTCTCAAGGATCATCTTACTACAGCTCCTATCTTAGCATTGCCAATTGAAGGAGAAAAGTTCGAGGTATACACTGATGCTTCTGGCATTGGCCTCGGGTGTGTTCTAATGCAACAAGGGAAGGTTATAGCCTACTCTTCTCGTCAATTAAAGAAGCATGAAGAGAACTACCCCGTCCATGACTTAGAATTGGCCGCGGTAGTATTTGCACTCAAAATATGGAGACATTATCTTTATGGAGTACAGTTTACTGTATACTCCGATCACAAGAGTCTCAAATATCTTTTCTCTCAGAAGGAACTAAATATGAGGCAAAGACGATGGCTGGAATATCTCAAGGACTTCAACTTCAATATACAATATCATCCCGGAAAGGGTAATCATGTAGCAGATGCCCTTAGTCAAAAGCCGAGAGCACTGTTAGCCAATTGTTTGATTCAAGAATGGAAATTGCTGGAACAATTCTCTGAACTCAATATAAGCATGGACACGGACCCTTGATGTGTCACATTATCTCATGTAAGCATACAGTCAGATTTATTGTCTGAAATACAAACACTTCAGAATGATGATCCTACATTAGTAGAAATCAAGGGCAGATTAGAAGGACAATCGGATTTCCAATTAGCTTCTGATGGAAGATTAATGTTCAAGAATAGAACTTGTATACCGGACTGCCCAGAATTGAAGAAGAAGGTCTTAGATGAAGCTCATAGATCAAGGTACACGATTCATCCTGGATCTACCAAAATGTACCAAGATGTAAAAAGAAATTTTTGGTGGCCCAACATGAAAAGAGAAATAGCGGACTACGTATCACGCTGTCTCACGTGCCAACAAGTCAAGGCGGAACACCAAAAGCCTGCTAGAAAATTACATCCTCTAGATATCCCTAAATGGAAGTGAGAGGATATTGGTATGGATTTCATCATGGGTTTATCTAAATCAAAAAGAGGACATGATGGAATATGGGTTATCATTGACCGATTGACTAAATCAGCGCATTTCTTGCCAATCAAGAGTCGATGGTCAGTTGATGTCTTAGCTGCACTATACATCAAGGAAATAGTCAGATTACATGGTATTCCTGTTTCAATCGTGTCTGACAGAGATCCCCGTTTTACTTCTCATTTTTGGAAGGGACTATAACATTCGTTGGGGACGAGACTTAATTTTAGTACAACTTTTCATCCTCAAACGGATGGTCAGACCGAGAGAACCAATCAAGTAGTCGAAGATATGCTAAGAGCATGCATTATTGATTTTGATGGAAACTGGCATGATCACTTGCCACTGGTCGAATTTGCATACAATAATAGCTACCAGGCAAGTATACAACTGGCACCTTTTGAAGCCTTATACGGAAGGAGTTGTCGATCACCCTTATGCTGGGACGAAGTTGGAGAGAAACAACTGTTAGGTCCAGACATGGTAAGGGACACTACCGAGAAGATACAATTGATCAAAGAAAGACTGCAAGTTGCTCAGTCTAGACAAAAAGCTTATGCCGATACAAGAAGAAGAGATCTGGAATTCCAAGTTGGAGATCATGTATTTCTCAAGATATCACCTGGACGTGGAATACGAAGATTTGGTGTTAAGGGCAAGCTTACACCAAGATTTATCGGACCTTTTGAGATACTAGAAAGACTTGGCGAGGTTGCTTAGCGCATTGCATTGCCACCTCAACTGTCCGAAGTACACGATGTGTTCCACATATATATGTTGAAGAAGTATGTGCATGATCCATCACATATTATCGAGTATGGAGATCTAGTAATCCAGAAGGATCTCACGTATGAACAGAAGCCTATGAAGATCTTAGATCGAGAAGTACGTACCCTAAGGAATAAGGTTATTCCCATGCTTAAAGTACAATGGAATAAGAATTCATAACATGAAGCTACATGGGAGACCGAGGACTCTATGAGGAAACGATTTCCCGAATTATTCTAAGAGGTATTCACTCTACACTCTCCATATGTAAAGATATGATATGGA
This sequence comes from Amorphophallus konjac, assembly GCA_022559845.1. Classification (NCBI taxonomy): domain Eukaryota; kingdom Viridiplantae; phylum Streptophyta; class Magnoliopsida; order Alismatales; family Araceae; genus Amorphophallus; species Amorphophallus konjac. The sequence continues at coordinate 137,085,160 of CM040119.1, read as the reverse complement.
ATTTGGGGACCAAATTCTTTTTAAGTGGGGGAGGGTGTAGCAACCCTGATAAATTTAAAAGGAATAAATAAATCAAAATAGATTAAAAGATTTAATAAATAAACGAAAGAGCTTGGAATAAAAATAATTTAAACCCTGATGAAAATAACGCCTCAGATATAGGCGCTACTTTACAAGAAAACGCCCTCACCTAAGGCGTGTTTTTAAGAAAGGACGCCCACATATCAAGGCGTCAAATTTCAAACGACCAAAATAAATAAAAAGGGCAAGTTAGAGTAACGTCCTTTGGGTGAGAAACGACGCTTGACAAGGCGTCAATTTGAAATTCGACGCCCTTACTTAGAACGCTAATTCAGTTTGAGTTCCGTTCGACCCAGGAGTCTATCCAGGGTAAGTTGATAACTATGAGAAAGAGTTCGAATGTAGTAATATCTCTATCACGGAAGTGTTACTTCCAATCGAACACTAACCCTATTAGGATTCTAAGAATCCTATAAATAACCTACTGCTTGAACCGAGAACGCTATTTGGCATTCGGACTCTTCTAAGGTACGTAAAGAATAGCATGTTCTTTTTCATTACTCTGTCTATCAAATTTGTGAAGAATACTGATGATTCTTCATCTACTTCTGGTTACAGGTTGAAAGCTTCTGTCTTCCGAAGAACAAGTAAGTTCTTTCCCCTTGCTTTCGGTTACGTATAAGAAGATTTTAACATCTTCTTCTTCGTTTCTTCTGCCTCTACAGGTTGCCTGTAGAAGTGAAACCGATCGATTGAAGAATTGTGGGTTCTTCATCTGCATCCTCTTCTGTGCGTGCTGCCGCTATTAGCAATTATCATCGCCAGAAGGCTCTGTAAAACAGAGTATCGTTCTTTCTTCACAGAACCTGCATCCGTTCAAATCTTTATCAAGATAGGTTTTCTCAAGCACTGTAGCCCAAATCACCATAATAACTATGTTAAACCATATATATTAGTTCATGCATATAGTTTTCGCGAGTTTTAAATGTTTCTATTGTTGGAAAGAAACGCCCTTTCCAAGGGCGCTACTTTAATATGCGACCCAGACAAGGGCGCTACTTTGAAATAAACGACCATGACCAGGTCGTCAATTCTAGATTTGACGCCCTGTACACAGACGTCAATTTTCTCAATTGTTAATTACCCATGTTAATTATCCAATATTCAATTAAACATGATTCTAAATCAGTGCACAGTCATATTTGCTTGAATACCGATAAATTTCCTGTCATGACCATATCTCTTGTTTCTGGAAATTATAAAACTTGAAATCTGAAAATTCTTGAATTCACGACCCTGTATAGGTCGTCTCTCACTTGACTAACACCCCTGTTCAGGGCGTGAATTGAAAAGTAACGCCCCTGTCCAGGGCGTGTTTTTGATAAATTTCTGAATATATATATACTGCAAAAATAGAAGTAAAGAATGAACGACCACTGTATACGTCGTCAACTTGGAAATAAACGCCCCTTACCAGGGCGCGTTTTTGGTAAAATACTGAAATATTAGAATTTTGTAAAAATGTAAAATAGATAAACGCCCTTACTGAAGGCATTAATTACTTGAGTAGTGACTTTACTTAAGTCGTTATTTTCCTGTAAAAAATGTTTTTACCTGTTTCTGACAACCGATGGTTTCAGTATATCTATATATATGTATATCGGCACTATATCTCCACTCCGTGAGTATAGTCCCACGTTTCATGATGTTTTATCGATCACCCTCAATTCTCATTGACATACAAGCTCTCCATTGGACACTCCGTTCCTTTGGACTAGCGAGTTAGTCATAGAGACCTCCGTAAGACTCCTCGAGCCTTGGATTTCCTCAAGGCTGACTGAGCTGGTTGTACCCTAAAAACCCATTACACTATTGAATGCCATGTCACTCTAAAAGAAACATGGTATATCGGCCCTTATGATATGCAAAGAGTATATCATGAGAATTCTTAATGGGATGATGATATCATGCCATTTGTTGATGTTCTTGTGGACCTCAATTCTATAATAAGAATGAGGGTATCTTGCCTTTGATATACTGTTCATGTGGACCTCAATTCTATATAAAGAATGTCCATACTTGTCATGGTACCCGAGTTAAGGGAACCTAATTCCACCTAGTTTCATCGTTCATCGTGATTGTACCATTGTTATCGCCTATCTATGTCCAATGTCGTATTTTTGGACTCCATTCTCTCAAAGTTATCCTACGTGTCTACAAGCTTAAATTGTTGAAATTCCATATTGGCTATATATACAAGAGTGGATGTCAAAATACATGATAAATGCCTGTGCATATAGGGCCCGATCTGGTCCTGGGAGGAGCACCCGAAAGTACTTGTGCCCATGGGAGTTGAATGATAAGGTATCTGGCATTATACCGAGTGCATGACTAGCTTGATTGGACATTCCACACAAATCTTGTACTTGACTCGTATTTGACATGACATGAATTGCGTGACCCGAGAAAGGGTAATTAATTACTTGCTTGCTTGATACATGATAGCCAAAGTTCTTGACATGACTTGTTAAAAAGTACTTGCTTGAATATCTGTTATCTTTTCTTGAAAGCTCATGACTAGTTCATCTTGCTGTCTTATTGATAAATTCTCTCTCTATCTTGTCGTTTATGCGAGCATGCATAGCTATAGTACATTCATAAAAAATGTAAGTACTTAAACCCCTTGCTAAGCGCTTGAGATATAATTTCCTACTGAGCGTTCGCTCACTCCGTGTGTTCCCTACTTTTCAGGTAATTCCGACGACGAGGGAAGTCAATCGGATGGGAATGGTCAAGAGTGAAAGAGATAGAACTTTCCCAGTGTCATCTAGTCTTTTTCCTATTTTCTTGAGTCAACTATGTACTTTTCCTTTTTAATTGAATAGAGTATTGGATTTGTAATAGTCTATCCATTATGAAATAAAGGATTGGGTTATCTTTCTATTTTTGCGCATCTCTGTTTTGGTGTCGAATACACTACTACTCTGATTGACATGATTGATATAAACTCATCGCGCATATCCGAGTATCTTCTGCGCTCGGGGCGTGACATACCAAGCAAGCACAAAGCACAAGAGCAGAGAATCACATAAGTTGCCGAACCACCGTTGCACACACGATTCCCGGGTGACTCGGCGATGCCGAGTGGAGGTTATGGAACAAGACCCTTGCTGGTAGAAGGCCAGCAGGGCTAGGGTTACCCTCCCGAATGTACAACACCCACACTCAAGGGGCTGGTTGGGTGCTAGAGGGGCACTGGGTCGCTCTCTCACAATCCCACGGTGACCACTCGTAAGCGGGGACCTTCGGGGTCGGGCGCTCTCTCACCATTCAGCGGAGCAATTCCATGGATATTAAATAAACAAGTACTGAATTGAGGAGCAAGGGTTTAGAGCTTACCCGGTCGGTTTGAAGAAACCGACCCCGTTCGGAGATGAGGGCGAGCGGGGAAGTGTAGGTTCCCCGTACACTGCGTCGCTCGAAGCTTCACCCTGTTTAAGTAATTTACATGCACTACTCCTCACACAAGAGGGGGAACTCGGGGTGGGGATAATAGGGGTACAGCAAACACTACCTCCACACAGGGAGGGGCGGTAAGCCGGCCAGGCAGGGGAGGGGAGTGAGGCTAAGGAAGAAGCCGAATGACCCTTCGTGGTTCTGCCCGCCTGTCTGCTTGTCTGATAGATGCTCGATGTTGACGCTTCCGAGGACGCTCCCGAACTCAGAAGCCGACAAAACCAGCGCCAAATCTTCACTGACTGAGCCGGGAGGGCTCCTGAATTTTCTTGGGACTGCTAGTCGTCGTCAATGGCCGGGGCAGATTCTGGAACTGGGCCGTTCTGTTCTGGCTCGGATTGGTTCCAGGGTACAGCAGCAGGAAGAAGGAATTGCCACGCGCACTACCAAAGTCCGAACGAGGCGGGACCAGAACGGGCGCGATCGTGTTCGAGTCTTCTTCGAGCAGCAATCAGGCTGGTCACCGGGGGAGGTCGGAGCAGAGAGAAGAAGCCTGGAGAGTGGAAGGGTATCTTTGATGACTCTGACCGGACTGATCTGCACACTCGGGGGAGATAAATTGGAACAATTAACTCCGAACTCCGAACGATGCTCCGCTGGCTGCGTTGGAAAGAAGACTGGTAGAGCTTCGTCTCGGTAAATGGTGCACTAAAGGGAGCTGGTGTGTGGCTGCAGTAGCTTCTAAACTGAGGCTCAGCCCTCTGCTCGGGTGCCGGATGCGCTGTCGGGCGAGAATGGACGTCGTGGACGGCTCCAAACTCAGATCGAGGCGGGACCGCCTTGCCTGCAAAGCTGCTTCGAAGATCTTTCCAGAAATATAGGATAGACCACTGGAAAATGCATGATGAAGACGTTGCAGCCTCTGCAACCTCGTGGTACTCTGCTGCTACAGGTTCGAGACTGGTAGTAGAGAGAGATGGTTATCAAATGGAAGGGAATGGAGAGGATGACGTGGGGGAGAGGGGTGGGAGGTACTCCTAGGTGTGTGGGGTGAGGGATGGGGTTGTTCTCCAGGCTGTGGGGGTGGGAGGAAGGGCTGGGGGGGCGGAGCTAGTAGGGGGGAGGGGTGGGGTGCGCAGGTTGCCTAGGTGGAGAGGGAGAGAGGGGGGGGGATTCTCTCCCTTGGTTTGAGTGGGTGGTTAATGGAGGGATTAATGTTGGTCTTGGGGATGAGAAGGCTTGTCTTGGGAATGTGAAGGGGTGCTTGGGAGATGGGATTCTCCCTTGGGAGATGGAAGGAGTGGCTTGGGAATGGGGAAGGTTGCCTTGGAAGGTGAAAGGTCGCTTGGGGTTTGGTGAGATTAATGGAAGAGTTGATGGGTCTTGGGAAGGTGAAAGGTTGGGGCTGATGTGGAGGGCTGAGGTGGCAAGGGGTAGGAGAGAGCGGGCTGCAAATTGGAGAGAGAGAGAGGAGAAGAGAGAGAAAGGGGTCGCCCCCTAGAGAGAGAAGGAGAGGGGAGAGAGAGGGAATCACTCCCTAGGAGAAGAAAATTCACACAATTTAGTAGAAACTCAAATTCAAATTCTCATTCATTCATTGGTTCTCCAAGGAGGGATTGGGGTCCTATTTATAGGGAACCCACAATTTACAAAAAGTCCTTGACATTTGGACTAATGACAAATCACCAAGGTGGGAAGGGGGTGCCCATGGGCCAAGCGCAATGAAATGAGCCCTTTAACCCACTAGACCACCTAATGATACTTAGACTTAGATAGATGACTCACTAACCTAGGTACATGACTCAAATAAAGGAAAATTACATAACCATGACTCACATAAAATTGGAAAATTACATAACGGGACTCAGAAAATCAAGATGAACACAATGGCTCATGCCAATAAACATTCTGGGCTCCCAAGAAATTGTGAAGGGCAAGTGATGCCCCCATCATGAACTCTGTTCTCTTCGGCAGAAAAAGGGAGAGGGTGCCCTCGACTTCATCAAGAAATGGCGAGACCTCAGCATGAGGTGTGTCAATCCACCCATCCAGGAGGACGCCATCACCATATGTCGTCGTGGTCTGGCGGCTAAGGTCAGCGAAAAGCTTCTCGGTACCAATATCAAAGGCTTCGACCAGCTCAATTCGGCAGTCACAGAGATAGAGATGTTCTTCGTCGACAACCCGAGCTATACTTTAGCAAAGGGTAAACAAGTGCTAGAACGCCAACCCGGTAAGGAGGTGAATATCATAGAGTTAACGCCTGCCACTAAGGCCAGTAAAGGGGCCGAATCCAGTGGCTGTGATAAAAAGCCAATAGACAAGTCGGCTGCTCCTTCCTTCTCAGAGCGTAAGAAGACACCCTTCTCCTTCAAGAAGGAACATACGAAGATACTCTTCGACCTCTGCATGGCTCAGAAGATCGTCGAACTGCCAGAAATCCGCAAGCCAGATGAGGCACTAAAGACCGACGATCCCAGTTATTGCCTATACCATCGCATGCTGGGTCATTCAATTGATGATTGCGACGTCTTCAAGACTCTGGCGCAGAAGCTGATCTGAGACGGCCTCATCAAGATGAAGAGCGGTCTCGTCGATCCTCCGCAACCACATAAGTGGGCCAAGCCGGCTAAAGCAGCACGCGTGGCTTACCCCTCGGCCAATGTCATCCACATGATGGCCACATTCTCTCTTTCTGATGATGAATCAGAGGAGCCCAGTGTCGGTCGAATGGAAGGTTCGATCTGGTATCCAGGGTGGAGGCCTTGGCATGATCAGAGACCTCTCTCCTTCCCCAGGGAGAGAACTCGATGACTCTTCAACATCCTCGTCGAGATTGGGTAAATCATGCCCCGCGACCCGCCTCCTGGCTACACCCATTGGGATCGTAGTCACCCCCAGTATTGCCCCTTCCACGCCAGAATCTGCCACCCGATCGAGTCCTGTGAGGAAGTCCAATACCTCATCTAGGAACAGATCCAATGGGAGTAGATTGATGCAGAAGGAAACTCCATGTCGCTCGTCAGGCTTCGACAAGCTGTCAAAGAGACCCTGAGCATCGCCAGGGAGGCGCCAGAGCGGCCAGACTCTCCTCAAGAAAATGGGCACGGGCTGCCTTACCAGCATCCTCCGGAATGACTCGAGTTCCGGACCAACAACCAAGAAGTACTTGAGCGACTACGAAGGCGTAGAGAGTAGGAGGCCAGTCAAGAGGTGGAGCCAGCTAACTTCTCGGTCAACATCGTCCATACCCCTGCTCCTCCGGCCCTCGAGGGCTCTCAGGCATCTACAGCTAGCCAGCCAACCCCAGCCACTTCGGCAGTGTAATGATGGTCCTGGCGGGAGCTAAAGTCTCTCCCTTTTCCTGAAGAAGACACTGCCAGGCTCCTCCGGATCCTTCTCAGCCGAGAGGATGTTCTGGTGGGCGAGACGATGACAAGCTCTTCAGCTCTTTCTTGTTCTCCTCCCGTCCTATCTCCGTCGCCGACGGTCGCGGATAGGAATGGAAAGCAAAAATAGGGTGAGGCCCCACCTCAACCTCGTGACACCTCCCCAGTGGAGGGGCCGTCCGGTCCTCTCCGCCTACATGTTGACACAACTTGAGGTACAAAGAAGACATCTTCGGAGTCTTCAACGGCTTCGATTCAAGTGGCGGGCCGACTGCCACTACGCTCCTCCATTCCGCAAAGTCGGGATAACTGTGCTGAGCGACAATGTCTTACGACCCTGTCAGTTGTCGCAAGGCCCAGCTCTCAGCATGGTCACAAAGGCAAGCCTAAGGAGTAGGATGACCAGTGCCCTTCTCTGCCCGCTTCTCAACAAAAGCCACCGCCACCGCCACCGCGTCTAAGGCATCAAACCGCGCATATGTCTTCCGACACCAGTCCCAATGTACCGACTCAGCAGAAGACATCTTTATCACCACCACAATTAAGGCATCAAACCGCACACATGCCCTCCAACGCCAGTCCCCATGTACCGGCTCAGCGAAAGACATCTCTGTCGCCACTACGGTTAAGGCATCAAACCACGCACACGTCCTCGGACGCCAGCACCAGCCTACCGACTCCTCGTAGGCTCCCGTCACCACAGCGGGTAAGGCACCAAACCGCGAACACATCTTCGGACGCCAGTCCCAACATTCCGGCATACCAGGAATTACCGCTCGAGGTAATCGAGCAGGTGATTAATGCCACCTTCCAGATACAACAAGCGGAAGGTGCCTCGATCGAGATCCGGCAAGGAAGAGTCATCGACCTCGCCCCGCAAAGGCATCAGCTCGGAGATATCCTCACCAGGATTTGTCAACTCTGGCTCTAGCACCTCTCCCTCTGACTCCCTTGGAGACGGCTATCGCCAAGAGGCAAGAGAAAAATAGGAGGAAGAACCTCATAAGGCGGCTCAAGAAACAGGCTGAACTAGCAGCCGCCCTACAATTCCTGACCGAGCCAACGCCCCTCCAAAGGCTCCAGCGGCTCATTGACGACCTGGAGGAATACGTTCCCCCTCGTCCTACTGGGGCTCTCCCACTCGACAGCTACATCCCATGAGAATAAATGCAAAAATGAGCCCGCCTCCGAAATTGGGTCCAAGAGATGATCCAAAAACTCAAGAACGGCGAAAGACTCGTAATCGCTGATGAGCTCTCCTTGTGCTATAAAGACAAGGATATCACCACAGAGTAGCTGGAAGAAATGCTCCGACGCTGCACCTGCAACATGGTGGCCATCCCACTGCCTGATAATATCAATACTTCTCGACGGGGCGAGCCAGTAGCCTCCCGAACAAGACAAAGGGCCGCCGCCCCTCTTGGGCTCCAGCCAGGTCCAGAGCACACCGGCCACGGCCGAGGCTGTGGCCGGGGACGTGGTAGAGGCCGTGGGAGAACTCCCGAGCTACCCCTCTCTCCGTCCACCTTCGATCCAGAGCGAGTCATCCTCTTTCGAGGAGAGGAACCGGCTCCCATCCCAGAGATAGAATTTGGGACAGACCCAGCATCTTCAACCCTGCCAGCTTTGGTGAGGCTGCGGCTAGCCTTTCAGCTCTGATGCCAGTACCGGCTTCTGTAACAGAGCAAGCGGGACAATCCGGCAAGGACGAGCCAGCCCACCAATCACCCACAGAAGAGCTATCATTGGCATCCCTGTTCCAAGAGCCCGCTGGTGATCAAGGTCAATCTGGTCCCAGTGATAAGGGCAAGGCAGTGCAACTTCTCGATGGAGAACAACACGGCAGCTCGTAGAAGGCTCAGCCTGGCATTCTACCCTCTCTAGAGGATGCTCGAGCCCGAGCCGACCGAAAGGTCCTCCACCAAATGAAACGCTTTCCTGCCAGCATTTCAATTTGGGAAGCCATCGCTTGGTGTAAGGATCTGAGGGAGACCCTTATCAAAATACTCAAGGAGCCAGAAGTTTATGAAGCGCATGCCGCGGAGCTGAATGCGGCTGCCTATGGGGCCTTCACAGCCACCATCACCTTCATGGAGAAAGACATGCTGCTGTCCCTTCCGTGCCACAATCGTCCTCTCTACATGAAGGGGAAGATCAACGGACATGATGTGAACCGGATCCTGGTGGATGCTGGTGCCGCTGTTAACATCATGCCGCTCAAGACATTAAAGTCTCTATATCTGACCCCATACCTCCAGAAGGTCCAGGCGGTCAAGATATCCGATTTCAACCAGAACACCGAGGACGTCCTCGGCCGGGTAGACGTCGATGTGGTGCTCGATGATTTTACCTCCAAGGCAACATTCTACATCATCGACTCCAACACGTCTTACAAGATGTTGCTGGGCAGACCCTGGCTCCATGAAAACTGGGTTGTCCCGTTGACTCTCCACTAATGCATCAAGTATGCCAAGGACGGGGAGCAACATAAAGTCTTTGCAGACCTGTCACCGTTCACACCGGTAGAATACAACCTAGCCGACACTGCGCTCTACTTCAAGGGGATTAGTCCGTACCCCGTGATCAAGAGCAAAAGCAATGGTTGGCTCTCAGAGGAAGATGATGATGACCTCTTCTCTGTTGACGAGGAAAAGGCCAAGCTCCATCGGCTGCGCCTCAGCTCCAAGTCAACCCCAGATCGCCCTGAGAGGCGCCAGATCGATTTCGGGGCTAATCTCATTAGCCGGGCTATCGGCAATAGTATATGCCTGCCACCATATTGAATCCAGCTCCCGTGTGCATCCGAGGATCACAGCGTCGAGTCGCTGACAACATTCATTGTCACCTTCAAGCAACAACGCCGGAACAAGAAGAAGGCTAATAGGGACAAACCTATTGTCTTCTATAAAGGAGACATAGTCCCTCAAGCCCCGCCATATGACGACTTCAGCTGGTTTAGGCGAGCTGATAATACCCCTGAAGCAGTTCAGGTGTGGGGCGACCTATCGCCGCATATTCTAGAGTTGTGTTTGAAACAACACATTCCCCTGTGGCAGACCTCTGCCCAACAAAGATACTTCCGACAACTGTGGGACCCATCCCAGGTCCGGGGGCAACCCTCGTCCTTCCATAAGGATACCAGGGGGCTTGGTTACGACCAAGAGCCGGACTTCCGTGTCCACTACGCAGTTAACGTTGTAGGCTTGGCACTACCAGCCGACGACCAAGCAAGAGTCGAAGCTAAATTCGACAGCTCCGGGGATGAGGGAGAAGAAATCCCGATCCCGATCTCCGCCAAAGCCAGAACCCCGGCTCAAGATGTTGGGGAACCTCCTTCGCCTCCCTGCCAAGATAAAGGAGCAGAAGAAGCTTCTCCGGTCTCTCAACCTGTCGAGGGACCTGGTTCAATAAACCCTTCTTAGGGGGGAATCTTACTGACCTTAGCTGTGAGGAATTGCCGGCTTCGCCAGGCAATCCTGGGGAGACCTCATCAACTCCAGTTGGCGATTGTCGGCCAGAGGTCGGCGGCCCAAGTCAACCCCGAGTGGATTCCCATGACAGCCACTCTCCAGTCCATTCTGCATCAGTCGGTGTCTTCGAGAACCAAGAGATACACGAAGCCGACACTGATGATGACGATTTCATCGACCTCCAACCCGCTCCACCCGAGCTGGAGGACGGCGGCCAGGCGACCATCGACGATCTCATGGAGATCAACCTGGGCGACGATGAAGCCCCTCAGCCTACATTCGTTAGTGCCCTCCTCACCGAGGCAGAGAAGCATAACTACAAGCAACTCCTGCTTGAGTTCAAGGACTGCTTCGCCTGGACGTACAAGGAGATGTCAGGGCTAGACCCCTCCGTAGCAGAGCACGATCTAGCCATTTCTCCCTCAATCACTCCGGTCAAGCAACCACAGCGGCGCATGCGCCACTAGTTGGAGCTCCAGGTTTCGGCCGAAGTCCACAAAATGGCGAAGGTCGACTTCATCGAGCCGTGCATCTACCCGATCTGGCTCGCCAATATAGTTCCAGTCAAGAAGAAGAATGGTCAAGTCCGCATCTGCGTCGACTTTCGGGACCTCAACAAAGCCTGCCTAAAGGACGACTTCCTAGTCCCAATTACAGAAACGATGGTCGACATGACCACCGGTCACGAAGCCTTGTCTTTCATGACGGGTCATCCAGTTATAATCAAATACAGATGTCCCTTAAAGACAAGAACCACACAGCCTTCAGATCCCCCAAGGGGATTTTCAATTACAAGTGCATGCCCTTCGATTTGAAGAATGCCGATGCTACTTACCAAAGGGCCATGACTAAAATATTCGATGAGATGCTGCACAACACAATCGAATGTTATGTCGACGACCTCGTCGTCAAGACCAAAAGGAGCGAAGACCATTTACACGACCTTCGCCAAGTCTTCGAGCGTCTCCGGCAATATGGGCTCAAGATGAACCCCATGAAATGCGCCTTCGGCGTATCCAGCGGCAAATTCCTCGGCTTCATCATCAGGTACCGAGGAATCGAGGTGGATCCCAACAAGATCAAAGTGATCCGGGAGCTTCCACCACCCAGCAACATCACCGAACTAAGGTCCTTCCAAGGGAGGCTGACCTACATTCGGAGGTTTATTTCTAACCTCTCCGATCGATGCGCGCCTTTCAGCAAGCTGATGAAGAAAGATGCCCCATTCACATGGGACTCAGAATGCCAGGTGGCTTTTGAGCAAATCAAGGAGTACCTCCTCACTCCCCCAGTTTTGGGAGCACCAGTCAAGGGTAAACCCCTCATCCTTTACATTGCTGCCATGGACGCGTCGCTAGGAGCTCTGTTGGTGCAAATTACTGAAGAAGGTAAAGAGCAGCCCCTCTATTACCTCAGCAGGAAGCTAATCGGGACCGAGTACCGCTACTCCCCTATGGAGAAGGTCTGCTTGGCATTGGTGTTCGTAGTTAAGAAGCTGCGGCATTACCTCCTGTCTCATCGCGTCGAGCTTATCTCCAAGCACGACCCTCGGAAGTATCTCCTTCGGCAACCTGTCCTCTCAGGTAGACTGGGGAGGTGGGCTCTCTTGTTGATGGAATACAACATTACCTATGTCCCAAAAAAGTAATCAAAGGACAGGGTATGGCTGAATTCTTGGCAGCCCATCCAGTGCCAGACGACTCACCTCTCAGCTCGGAGCTCCCGGATGAGGAGTCCCTTGCTACTCAATCACAACAACCGGTTGAACAGAGCAGAGATGTCTTGCATTATTGGCAGCCCAACGCTCTCACAGCCAGCGTGCCTTGCTGGGAGCTCTACTTCGACGGTGCTTCCTGAGGGATCACCCGGAGCAACCAGGACCCAACCACTACGGTGGGTGCCGGCATTGTCTTCCTGACTCCTCAGGGCGGAGTTTTATACAACTCATGTGCCCTCATGAAGTCCCTGACCAACAATGAAGCCAAGTATGAAGCTCTACTTATTGGGCTCCAGATGGCTCTACACATGGGCATTAAATACCTCAAAGCCTAGGGGGACTCCCAGCTGATAGTCGGATAGGTCCTCAGCATCCATGACGTGCGGAAGCCAGAGTTGGTTCCATACCACACCATCGTCACCAGATTAACCCAGAAGTTCTATTTCTTCGAAATAGATCACATTCCCAGAAGCAGCAACACTCAGGCGGATGCCTTAGCAAAATTGGCCGCGGCCATCAAGCTCCCGCCCGAGGGTGAGGTCGACATCGTCATCAAGCACCAGAGGTTGATGCCGAGCTCACTCGAAGGCAACGTCGGTCTCACCATTTATGAGGTCCACGACCTTTACCAGAGCACACCTCTGGAAGAAGATGATTGGCGTGCGCCTATCGTCAAATTCAAGAAAGGGTGGCTTCCCTCTGACCGGGCTCAAAGGGTCCAGCTACTCCGTCGAGCGACCTCTTACGAGCTAATCGGTGACTCCCTATATCGGCTCATCGACGAGAAGGATAAGTCGATTCTCCTGAGATGTGTCTCCCTAGCGGAAGCTTGAGCCATCATGCAGAAGTTCCACTCCAGATTGTGCGGTGCGCACCAGGCCGGAGATCGGATGAAACACAACATCAAGCTCAAAGGCTTCTACTGGCCAACCATGTACGCGAATTGTGCCCAGTATGCCCGTACATGCCACCAATGCCAAGCCTTTGGCCCAGTACCCAGGAAACCTCCTAACCCATTGCGTCCTACGGTCCCCACCTGGCCATTCGCTGAGTGGGGCATGGACATCGCGGGGCCTTTTCCGCCATCTTCCAAGGGCCATAAATACATCTTGGCCGCCACCGACTACTTCTCTCGTTGGGCGGAGTCTCTACCCTTGTGAGAGGTCACCGGAGAAATCATTGCTAGATTCATCCGGCACAACATTATATACCAATTCGATACTCCCAGTCGCATAGTATCCGACAACGGGAAACCTTTCAAGAATAAGGCCGTGTAACAGTTAGCGGCCAAATTCCACATCGACTGGAGAACCTCTTCGGTCTACAACCCCCAGGCTAACGGTTTAGCGGAGGCCTTCAACAAAACCCTCTGTAAGCTCCTGGCTAAGATGGTTAGCCACCGGAAATGCGATTGGGGTGAAAAGATCTTCGAAGCATTATGGGCCTACCGGACGGTCTACAAAACCCCTACGGGGTGCTCGCCGTTTTCCCTTGCCTACGGGTCAGAAGCGGTTATCCCCATTGAAGTCCAGTTAGCCTCTTATCATGTGACAATCCACACCGGCCTTGCCGGCTCTGACGATAATGAGTACCAGAGAAGGCTAGAAGAGCTCACCGATCTAGAAGGCAAGCGGCTCGAAGCCTACAAACACCGACAGGTATACCAGGCTCGCATTGCCCGAGCCTATGACAAGCTCGTCAGGCGGCGAGCTTTCAAACAAGGCGACCTTGTCATGATCAAGGAAAATGAAGTCATGGCAGGGCGCTCCAGTGGAAAACTGTAGCCAAATTGGCGAGGTTCGTACATCATCCATAATGTCTACGAGGGTGGGGCCTACACAGTTGTTGATCACAAAGGTTACAGATCGTTCCCACCTCTCAACGGCAAACACATGAAGCTATATTATGCTCCACAGCATGAGTTCACGCGCCAGCCAGACTAAGGCGCACGCCCCAGCTACTACCAATGAGGCCGATCCTCCCCCGTGGAGGATCCCACCGGCCAATCCTCCCGGTCTTCAATTCCTAGTCAACCAGTCAGTCCAGCTCCCCGGAACAGCCACCATGCATCCACGGGAACCGGTCCCCTACCCTCGTTCCCGTCACTATGGGAGCACGTGCACTTCTGCACCAGCGCCAGTTTAGCCGCCAGGCTCCCAAGTAAGTCAAAAAAAACAACAACAACAAAAAAAGGGGTTAAAAATGGAGATACCTTGGCAGCCCCAGTCACCCTCATTGCAAGGGGGCAACTGGGGGCAAAAAGGCCAGTGACCCGGCTGAGGTGGAAACCCGAAAGGGCGCCTCATGCAAAATTGGGAAACCCCTCGACGTGAAAGCCCGTAAGGGCATGTCGGAAAAAGCTAAAGCGGGTCGGCTCTGGCGAAAACCCAAAAGGGTGGTAGAGCCGATAACGAGAAAATATTCTTCTCCCTACCAGTCAACATGACCTTCCACCTATCCTTTGGTGGGCCGCTAGCTTCACCCAGAACCAGTCTCTAATACACTTGCACCGCTACGGCGTAAAACTTCCCAATCTCCAGTTAACCCTGCATTACTCCTACTCAGCTCGGTCAACCTTTGGCCCTCACCTCAATGTCACAGTTCAACCAGTCCCAGTAACAGTCAAGCTTCCACTTACCATCCCGGTAAATTTATATCCTGACACATTCCCAGATATTTATCAGTCTTCGCCCCTACATCCCACACACCCTGCAAATCCAGAGCCGTCCGGTTTCTTACAATCCTAGTTTCCCCATACAATCCCAGATCCACTAGTTACAACTCCAGCCATACCTTCCCATGGCCAAGTGGCCCTTCGCCACCATGGCTTAGTGATTTCTAAAAACCCTTGTGAATGGTCGAACAATATTCGGCTATCCACACCTTCCAGCCTCAGGTTACATTCCCTGACAGCAACATGCTATGGACGGTAGTCTAATATATATATATATACCCCAGCGGCCTCAGTCAACTCTCTCAACGAGACGACTGGGGGCAAAAACTGCCACCAACCCAGCTGAGGTGAAAACCCAAAAGGGTGCCTCAGGTAAAATCGGGTAACCTCTAGGTGTGAAAACCCGCAATGGCGCATCGGAAAAAGTTAAAGGGGGCCAGCTCTAGCGAAAACCCGCAAGGGTGATAGAGCTAGTAAAGAAAAAAAAAACTCTCTCCCTCCCTACTCTGCACTTACAAAGCTATCGACCATGACACATCCCGATGGCGAGTTCAACACAGCAATGGTGACCACTACACCCCCGAGGGTCGGTCATCGCCAGTCTCCAGCTTCCAATTTCAGCTACAACGCCTTCACAAGCCAGCCACCAGCCTCCAACTCCCAGTTTTGGCTACAACGCCTTCACAGGCCAGCCGCCAGTCTCCAGCTCCCAGTTTTGGCTACAACGCCTTCACAGGCCAGCCGCCAGTCTCCAGTCCCAGTTTCGGCTACAACGCCTTCACAGGCCAGCCGCCAGTCTCTAGCTTCTAGTTTCATCTACAACGCCTTCATAGGCCAGTCGCCAGTCTCCAGCTTCCAGTTTCGGCTACAACGCCTTCACAGACTATCCACCAGTCTCCAGTCCCAGTTTCAGCTACAACGCCTTCACAAGCCAGCCGCCAGTCCCCAGCTTCCAATTTCGGCTACAACGCCTTCACAGGCCAACCACCAGCCTTCAACTCCAATTTCGGCTACAACACCTTCATAGGCCAGCCGCCAGTCTCCAGTCCCAGTACCCCGGCTATAACGCCCTTACAGGCCAGCCACCAATTTCTATCTCCAGTTACTGGCTATAATGCCCTTACGGGCCAACCGCCAGCCCCCAGTTCCAGCTTCGGTCGCAATCCCTCTATGGGTGGACCACTCAATCCCACTCTCGCTTGCGGCCCCTGGCTGTGATGCCCTTTCAGGCCATACGGCCAGCTCAGTCCCAGTCTCCCAAGTCCAGAAGAGCTACATGACCGGTTAACAACATGCAAACAACCAGCATCCAGTACCCAGTACCCAATATCTGGTCATGCTACTCTCCTCACCTAGCCTTTTACCTCAGCTCCAGACTTGAATAAAACCCAGTTCGCTGCTCCCTATACTGGTACGTGTTAAAACAATCAAGCATGACCAACAGTAAGTGGCAGCCATCCCTTGTATCCAACCCTATTCCACATACTAGGGAAAAGAACAATTCAACAAACAACAATGCAAAAAAATCCAGAATTTATCATTGATACTCTATGATAGGGATCCCAAGACATGCCCTTGGGGTAACAAAAGTACACTATCTAGATAACAAAACGGGGGAAGGGAAGTGATACAATCACGGTCGAGCCTCACTCCCCTCCAGCTCCGCCAAGCGGGACTCCGCAGCCGCGAGCTCCGCCTCCAAGGTCGACGCAAGCTGAACGCTAGCCTCGGCTCCGGCATCGGCAATCTGCCACTCAGATCTAGCAAGCTCTACAGCTTGTCGCTACTCCTCCAAGGACTTCTGCAGGGCCTCCGCTCTATTGGTCGCCTTCCTCAACAGCATAGCACGGTCCTGAGCAAGAGACACGGCCGCGTCGGCAAGCCTCCTCTGCTCGGTCGCAACTGCCGTAAGCTGAACGCGCTGCTCCTGTACCTCCCGGATGGCCGCCAGCCGCTATGCCTGTTGCTCCTGAGCCTCTCAAAGTCGCAGGTACCCCGCCCACATGCCGGCCAAGCCAGACATCCAAGGCCCACGAGGGAAGCCAAGGCTGTGGTATCCGCGCGTGCACTCCCTCAATCGGTGCCATAGCTCCTTCGGGGAAGGTAGAGGGTCACCCCCTACATAGCCTCGGGCTCGCTGCAGTAAGGCTGCACCTACGCTGGCGTCTAGCAGTGGCTCCGGTGGGGAAATAGATGTTGGCCACTCAATGTCACGCCCCGAGCGCGGAAGATACCCGGAGATGCGCGACGTGTCTATATCAATCATGTCAATCAGAGTGGTCGTGTATTCGACACAAAGACAGAGATGCGCAAAATAGCAAGATAACCCAATCCTTTATTTCATAATGGATAGACTATTACAAATCCAATACTCTGTTTAATAAAAAGGAAAAGAATACATAGTTGACTCAAGAAACTATGGAAAAGACTAGACGACACTTGTAGAAGCTCTATCACTTTCACTCTTGACCATTCCCATCCGATTGACTTCCATCGTCGTCGGACTTACCTGAAAAGTAAAAAGGGACAAACGGAATGAGCGAACGCTCAGTAGGAAATTATATCTCAAGTACTAGCAAGTGGTTTAAGTAATTACATTTTCATGGATGCAATAAAGCTATGCATGCTCGCATGAAACGACAAGATAGAGAGAATGTAATATCAAGAAAATAAGATGAACTTAGTCATGAACTTCCAACAAGATAACAAGTTTATTCGAGATATTCAAGCAAGTACATTTAACAAGTCATGTCAAGAACTTTGGCTATCATGTATCAAGCAAGTAAATTACCCTTTTTCGGGCCACGCATTTCATTTCATGTCAAGTACGAGTCAAGTACAAGATGTGTGTGGAATGTCCAATCAAGCAAGTCAAGTACTCGGTATAATGCCAGATACCTTATCATTTTAACTCCCATGGGCACAAGTACTTTCGGGTGCTCCTCCCAGGACCAGATCGGGCCCTATATGCGCAGGCATTTATCATGTGTTTTGACATCCACTCTTATTTATATAGCCAATATAGAATTTCAATAATCAAGCTTGTAGATACGTATGACAACTTTGATAGAATAGAGTCCAAAATATGACAAAGGACATAGAATGGCGATAATAACGGTATAATCACGAGTTCGATAAAACTAGGTAGAATATGGTTCCCTTAACTTAGGTACCATGACAAATCAATATGGACATTCTTTATATAGAATTGAGGTCCACATGAACATTAGATCAAGCAAGATACCCTCATTCTTATCATAGAATTGGGGTTTACAAGAATGACACGATATGGCATGATATCATCATCCCATCAAGAATTTCTTATGATATACTCTTTGTATAATCATAAGGGCCGGTATACCATGTTTCTTTAGATTGACATGGCAAGGATCGTGTAATGGGTTTTTAGGGTACAACCAGCTCAGTCGGCCTTGAGGGAATCCAAGGCTACGAGGAGTCTTACGGAGGTCTCTATGACTAACTCGCTAGTCCAAAGGAACGGAATGTCCAATGGAGAGCTTGTATGTCAATGAGAGTTGAGTGTGATCGATAAATCAACATGAAACGTGGGACTATACTCACGGAGTGGAGAATAGTGCCGATATATATATATATATGTATAATATGAAACCATCGGTAATAGAATCAGGATAAAATCAGTTTACAGTAAAATAACGACTTAAGTAAAGTCGTGTATTGAATAATTAACGCCTAACAGAAGGGCGTTTACATGTATTGCCAATTTGCAGAATTTCCATTATTTCATTAATTTATCAAAAACACGCCTTTCCTGGGGGCGTTTCTTCAAAGTTGACGACTGCAGAGGCAGGCGTCTCATCATTTACATATTCGACAGGATATAATTATTCTCAGAAATTTATCAAAAACGCGCCCTTGGAAGGGGCGGTACTTTCTAATTCCATTTTACAGAATATGTGAATTTCAGGATTTTAGCAGATACACGCCCTAGGAAGGGGCGTTACTTTTCAAATTCACGCCTTGTACTGGGGCGTTAGAATATGGAAAACGACTTTGTCCGAGTCGTGAATTTCAAGGGATTTACGATAAATAATATTTCGAGAGACAGGAGACATGTCATGGCAGTAAAATTTAACAGGAATTCACAGAGTCATGCAAGATATAAAAAAATCAATATTTCATATGTATTGTAATTTTTAAACAGGATCAATTATTAATCACATGCGATTCTTATGAAATTAACGCCTGCGTAGAGGGCGTCAAATATTAAATTGACGACCACTAGCATGGTCGTTTCTTTTAAATTAGCGCCCTCATCAAGGGCGTTTCTTTCAAAATATTTCAGAAAACACATGAAAACTATAATAATCATATGCATGACATGCTTATATATATATATATCTTGTATTAATTTCATTTGGGCTACAGTAACTTGAGAAAACCTACCTTAAAAATAGATTTGGAGATGACCGGTGAATAACTTGAGAAGAACACCTTGGACAGGAAGAAGGAAGATTTTAGTTGATGAATATGACGGAGATGATAGCCTTCAATCAACCTGTAGGAAAAGAGAGGAATGAATATGAAGATATGAAATCAATCTTCACAGGTATATGGTGAAGAACATACCTTGTTCTTTCACGTACGCCACCTTACAGACCTATAACAGAATCAGATGAAGAACATTAGTTCTTCATGTAATAGAAGCAGAAAAATAAAAGAATAGAGGATCCGTTTTTTTCTTCACGTACCTAGCAGCAGACGTTCGATCAAATGGGTTTTAGGGTTCGATCGAACATGTTATTTATAGGATTTTGGAAGTCCTAACAAGAGTAGTGTTTGATTGAGGGTAATATATCCTTAATAGAGTCCTTACTCTGATAGACACTTACTAGATTAGGTTAATCTTTCCTTGGATAAGTTCTGGGTTCGATCGGGTCACGAACTGAATTAACGCCTTTGGTCAGGGCGTGTATTCTTGAATTAACGCCTTGCATAAGGGCGTTTCTTAAAAAGCGCCTTGAAAAAGGGCGTTTCTTGTTTTAAAACACGCCCAAGGTAGAGGCGTTTCTTTTACTTACTCATTTGGTCGCGTGAGAACTGACGACCGTAGGTGTGGGCGTCCTTTCTTTATTCACGCCATGGGTAGAGGCGTTTCTATATAAATTAACGCCTTAATAAGAGGCGTTATTTTTAATTTGTTTTATTTCGTCCAATTAACCCTATTCCTTTTATATATATATTACTTCTGTAATATATATGTTTTAATTCATTTCAATTATTCATTTATTAGGGTTGCTACACCCTCCCCCACTTAAAAAGAATTTGGTCCCCAAATTCAATATATATATAATTATACACGCGGAGAGTGTAGGACATATACCTCTTAGAATAACTCGGGAAATCGTTTCTTCATAGATTCTTCGGTCTCCCATGTCGCTTCGCGTTCAGGATTCTTATTCCATTGCACCTTAAGCATGGGAATAACCTTATTCCTTAGAGCTCGTATTTCTCGATCTAATATCTTCAAGGGCCTCTGTTCATATGTGAGATCTTTCTGGATTACCAGATCTCCATGCTCAATAATATGTGACGGATCGTGCACATACATCTTCAACATAGATATGTGAAATACATTGTGTACCTCGGACAACTGAGGAGGCAACGCGATGCGATAAGCAACCTCGCCAACTCTTTCGAGTACCTCAAATGGTCCGATGAATCTTGGCGTAAGCTTGCCCTTAACACCAAATCTTCGTATGCCACGTCCAGGGGATATTTTAAGAAATACATGATCTCCGATTTGGAATTCAAGATCTCTTCTTCTTGTATCTGCATAAGTCTTTTGTCTGGTCTGAGCAACTTGTAATCTTTCTCTGATTACTTGTATCTTCTCGGTTGTATCCCTTACCATGTCTGGACCTAATAGTTGTTTTTCTCCAACTTCGTTCCAACATATGGGAGATCGGCAACTCCTTCCGTATAAGGCTTCGAAAGGTGCCATTTGGATACTAGCTTGGTAGCTATTATTATATGCAAATTCAACTAAAGGTAAGTGGTCATGCCAGCTTCCTCCAAAGTCAATAATGCATGCTCTCAGCATATCTTCAACAACTTGATTAGTTCGCTCGGTCTGACCATCCGTTTGTGGGTGAAAAGCAGTACTAAAGTTGAGCCTTGTCCCCAACGAATGTTGTAATCCCTTCCAAAAATGAGAAGTAAAACGGGGATCCCTATCAGACACGATTGAGACAGGAATTCCATGTATCCTGACTATTTCTTTAATGTATAGTGCAGCTAGCACATC
Organism: Amorphophallus konjac; assembly: GCA_022559845.1. Lineage (NCBI taxonomy): Eukaryota > Viridiplantae > Streptophyta > Magnoliopsida > Alismatales > Araceae > Amorphophallus > Amorphophallus konjac. The sequence continues at coordinate 137,064,147 of CM040119.1, read as the reverse complement.
AATCGACCATCGGCTTTTGATTGGCAAGAAATGTGCCGATTTAGTCAATCGGTCAATGATAACCTAGATTCCATCATGTCCTCCTTTAGATTTAGACAAACCCATGATGAAGTTCATACCAATATCCTCCCATTTCCACTTAGGAATATCTAGAGGATGTAGTTTTCCCGCAGGCTTTTGGTGTTCCGCCTTGACCTGTTGGCATGCGAGACAGCGTGATACATAGTCCGCTATTTCTCTTTTCATATTGGGCCACCAAAAGTTCCTCTTTACATCTTGGTACATTTTAGTTGATCCAGGATGAATAGTGTATCTTGATCTGTGAGCTTCATCTAAGATCTTCTTCTTTAATTCCGGACAATCGGGTATACAAGTTCTATCTTTGAACGATAATCTTCCATCAGAAGTTAGTTAAAAATCAGATTGTCCTTCTAATCTGCCTTTGATTTCTATTAACATAGGATCATCATCCTGAAGTGTTCGTATCTCAGATAACAAATCTGACTGTATGCTTACATGGGATAGTGTGACCAATTTGGATTCCGTGTCCAAGCTTATATTGAGCTCGGAGAATTGTTCAAGTAACCTCCATTCTTGTATCATACAATTTGCTATCTTTGCTCTCGGCTTTCGACTAAGGGCATCAGCCACATAATTACCCTTTCCGGGATGGTATTGTATACTGAAGTCGAAGTCCTTGAGATATTCTAGCCAACGTCTTTGTCTCATGTTCAGCTCCTTTTGTGAAAATAGATATTTGAGACTTTTGTGATCGGAGTATACAGTAAACTGTACCCCATAGAGATAGTGTCTCCATATCTTTAGGGCAAATACTACCGCGGCCAATTCCAAGTCATGGACGGGGTAATTCTCCTCATGCTTCTTCAGTTGACGAGAAGAGTATGCTATGACCTTCCCATGTTGCATTAGAACACATCCGAGGCCAATGCCAGAAGCATCAGTGTAGACCTCGAATTTCTCTCCTTCAATTGGTAGGGCTAAGACCGGAGCTGTGGTGAGATGATCCTTGAGAGTTTGGAAACTGCTTTCACATTCCTCACTCCATTCATATCGGATCTCCTTACGAGTTAATCTTGTAAGTGGTACGGCGATCTTAGAGAAATCTTTGATAAATCGCCGATAATAGCCTGCAAGACCTAAGAAACTTCTGATCTCGCTTGCATTAGTGGGTCTCTCCCAGTTTCTCACAGCTTCAACTTTTGACGGATCCACAGATAAACCGTCCTTGGATATGACATGTCCGAGAAAAGCCACTTCTTCAAGCCAGAACTCGCATTTGCTGAGTTTAGCATATAATTGATTTGTCCTCAAGACTTGCAATGCAATCCTCAAATGCTCTTCATGTTCTTCCTTAGTCTTAGAATATATCAATATATCATCGATGAAGACTACTATGAATTGATCCAAGTAAGGCCTGAATATGCTATTCATTAACTGCATAAAGGCAGCAGGGGCATTTGTTAGTCCAAAAGGCATAACAACAAATTCGTAATGGCCATACCTGCTTCTGAATGCGGTCTTGTGAATGTCATCATCCTTGATCCTTAATTGATGATATCCCGACCGGAGATCAATCTTGGAGAAATATTTGGATCCTGAAATCTGATCAAACAATTCATCGATTCTCGGCAGTGGATACTTGTTCTTGATAGTAAGATGATTCAACTGTCGATAGTCAATACACAATCTCATGGATCCATCCTTCTTCTTTACAAATGAGACTGGTGCTCCCCACGGGGAAGTACTTGGTCTAATAAACCCTTTTTGGATTAGTTCCATCAACTGCTCCTTCAACTCCTTGAGTTCAGCAGGGGACATTCTATATGGTGCCTTTGAAACCGGACCAGCACCAGGGACTAAGTCGATGGTAAAGGCCACATCTCTTTGCGGGGGTAATCCCGGCAATTCTTCCGGAAATACGTCTGGGCATTCTCGTACTACTTGAACGTCTTCTATCTTGGTTTCCTTAGCTTCTTTAATAGTGACAAAAGCAAGGAAGGATACACATCCTTTCTTGACGAGCTTGCTTGCTCGAAGAGCCGAAATAAGAGGGGATTTGCTTCGACTCTTAGGACTAGTATAAGTCAGTTCCGGAAATTCCTTGAAAACAATCTTACTATTACGGCAATCAACCGTTGCCTGGTACTTAGATAACCAATCTGCTCCTAGTATAACATCATATTCTTTTAGATCTAAGCAGATAAGATCAATAGGAAAATTCTTTCCTCGAACCAACACCTCACAGTTTTGGTAATGATGCGTGATATCCGTCTCGTTTCCGAGAGGAGTAGACAACACTATTTTCATCCATTCTGGTTCTAGAGATAATGGGTCAGCAAACTTCTTGGAAATAATGGAATGCGATGCACCCGTATCAAATAAGACATGTGCATATTTGGAACAAATTTTTAATGTACCTTCCACCAATCCGCCTTCTTCTTCTGGTTCGGTCTCTTGGATTGCATGAAGATGCGCGTTCCTTGTCACTGGGCGTTTACCCTCACCGTCTTGGACATTCATTAATGGACAATCGGGAATCCGATGTTCACGACTCCCACAACGGAGACATGCTCCTAATTTCTTCCAGCATTCTTCTGTTTTGTGACCAGCCTTGTCACAATGCTTGCATACTACGTTTGAAGGGGTAGTGGTGATAGAGAAAGGCTTGGATTTCTTGTACTTCTGATCTTGAGAGGAAGAACCTCCATTATTGGGCCTCTTCTTAAAGTTGGGTTTAAAAGAACCCGAACTTGTGACTTGCTCCTTTTTGTCTTTCCCACGGATCCTATCAGATAGTTCCGTGGCATCTTCAAGCAACTGAGCTCGGCGCACTATTTCAGTATAAACTTGAATATCCATAGGCGCCAGTTGAGTAATGTAGTGGGGCCTAAGCCCATTAAGAAATCTACGGGCTTTCATCTTTTCCGTGCCAATTAAATGCTTAGCATATCTAGACAGTCTAGAGAACTGTGCTTCATAACCAGCCACCGATAAAGATCTTTGCTTTAATGCGGCAAATTCGGCGGCCTTCCTTTCCTGGACCCTATCAGAGAAATATTTGGCGTTGAAATATTCAACGAATTCACCCCATGTAACTTGAGTTGGGTCAATAGTAGCTTCAATCGACTCCCACCAGCATCTAGCATCCTTTTCTAACTGGAAAGTAGCTAATAAGATTTTGTCCTGATCCGTGCATTGCATGACACGGAATATACGTTCAATCTCCCGAACCCAATGCTCGGCATCGTCTGGATCGGTCGATCCCATGAACTTCGGGGGATTCATATTCTTGAATGCTTGGTGTAAGCTTCCAGCTCGTGGAGCACCACCTTGTGCTACCTGTTGTAGCACTTGGGTCATCCCTTGAAGGGTACGCTGCATGTTGCGCCATTGAGCACGTTCGGCAGCCATTATCCTACAATTACAATAGCTATGTTAGTATTATATCACTATGATCTTATAAAGGACTCATTGATCATTTAACCCTTGGTTCTACCCACTCTCACTTGGTTAAAGGTTTTGAAACCTATCCTTGGACTTGGGTTTCCTAGGAATTGAATACCTTAGGCTCTGATACCACAAAGACTGTCACGCCCCGAGCGCGGAAGATACCCGGAGATGCGCGACGTGTCTATATCAATCATGTCAATCAGAGTGGTCGTGTATTCGACACAAAGACAGAGATGCGCAAAATAGCAAGATAACCCAATCCTTTATTTCATAATGGATAGACTATTACAAATCCAATACTCTGTTTAATAAAAAGGAAAAGAATACATAGTTGACTCAAGAAACTATGGAAAAGACTAGACGACACTTGTAGAAGCTCTATCACTTTCACTCTTGACCATTCCCATCCGATTGACTTCCATCGTCGTCGGACTTACCTGAAAAGTAAAAAGGGACAAACGGAATGAGCGAACGCTCAGTAGGAAATTATATCTCAAGTACTAGCAAGTGGTTTAAGTAATTACATTTTCATGGATGCAATAAAGCTATGCATGCTCGCATGAAACGACAAGATAGAGAGAATGTAATATCAAGAAAATAAGATGAACTTAGTCATGAACTTCCAACAAGATAACAAGTTTATTCGAGATATTCAAGCAAGTACATTTAACAAGTCATGTCAAGAACTTTGGCTATCATGTATCAAGCAAGTAAATTACCCTTTTTCGGGCCACGCATTTCATTTCATGTCAAGTACGAGTCAAGTACAAGATGTGTGTGGAATGTCCAATCAAGCAAGTCAAGTACTCGGTATAATGCCAGATACCTTATCATTTTAACTCCCATGGGCACAAGTACTTTCGGGTGCTCCTCCCAGGATCAGATCGGGCCCTATATGCGCAGGCATTTATCATGTGTTTTGACATCCACTCTTGTTTATATAGCCAATATAGAATTTCAATAATCAAGCTTGTAGATACGTATGACAACTTTGATAGAATAGAGTCCAAAATATGACAAAGGACATAGAATGGCGATAATAACGGTATAATCACGAGTTCGATAAAACTAGGTAGAATATGGTTCCCTTAACTTAGGTACCATGACAAATCAATATGGACATTCTTTATATAGAATTGAGGTCCACATGAACATTAGATCAAGCAAGATACCCTCATTCTTATCATAGAATTGGGGTTTACAAGAATGACACGATATGGCATGATATCATCATCCCATCAAGAATTTCTTATGATATACTCTTTGTATAATCATAAGGGCCGGTATACCATGTTTCTTTAGATTGACATGGCAAGGATCGTGTAATGGGTTTTTAGGGTACAACCAGCTCAGTCGGCCTTGAGGGAATCCAAGGCTACGAGGAGTCTTACGGAGGTCTCTATGACTAACTCGCTAGTCCAAAGGAACGGAATGTCCAATGGAGAGCTTGTATGTCAATGAGAGTTGAGTGTGATCGATAAATCAACATGAAACGTGGGACTATACTCACGGAGTGGAGAATAGTGCCGATATATATATATATATGTATAATATGAAACCATCGGTAATAGAATCAGGATAAAATCAGTTTACAGTAAAATAACGACTTAAGTAAAGTCGTGTATTGAATAATTAACGCCTAACAGAAGGGCGTTTACATGTATTGCCAATTTGCAGAATTTCCATTATTTCATTAATTTATCAAAAACACGCCTTTCCTGGGGGCGTTTCTTCAAAGTTGACGACTGCAGAGGCAGGCGTCTCATCATTTACATATTCGACAGGATATAATTATTCTCAGAAATTTATCAAAAACGCGCCCTTGGAAGGGGCGGTACTTTCTAATTCCATTTTACAGAATATGTGAATTTCAGGATTTTAGCAGATACACGCCCTAGGAAGGGGCGTTACTTTTCAAATTCACGCCTTGTACTGGGGCGTTAGAATATGGAAAACGACTTTGTCCGAGTCGTGAATTTCAAGGGATTTACGATAAATAATATTTCGAGAGACAGGAGACATGTCATGGCAGTAAAATTTAACAGGAATTCACAGAGTCATGCAAGATATAAAAAAATCAATATTTCATATGTATTGTAATTTTTAAACAGGATCAATTATTAATCACATGCGATTCTTATGAAATTAACGCCTGCGTAGAGGGCGTCAAATATTAAATTGACGACCACTAGCATGGTCGTTTCTTTTAAATTAGCGCCCTAATCAAGGGCGTTTCTTTCAAAATATTTCAGAAAACGCATGAAAACTATAATAATCATATGCATGACATGCTTATATATATATATATCTTGTATTAATTTCATTTGGGCTACAGTAACTTGAGAAAACCTACCTTAAAAATAGATTTGGAGATGACCGGTGAATAACTTGAGAAGAACACCTTGGACAGGAAGAAGGAAGATTTTAGTTGATGAATATGACGGAGATGATAGCCTTCAATCAACCTGTAGGAAAAGAGAGGAATGAATATGAAGATATGAAATCAATCTTCACAGGTATATGGTGAAGAACATACCTTGTTCTTTCACGTACGCCACCTTACAGACCTATAACAGAATCAGATGAAGAACATTAGTTCTTCATGTAATAGAAGCAGAAAAATAAAAGAATAGAGGATCCGTTTTTTTCTTCACGTACCTAGCAGCAGACGTTCGATCAAATGGGTTTTAGGGTTCGATCGAACATGTTATTTATAGGATTTTGGAAGTCCTAACAAGAGTAGTGTTTGATTGAGGGTAATATATCCTTAATAGAGTCCTTACTCTGATAGACACTTACTAGATTAGGTTAATCTTTCCTTGGATAAGTTCTGGGTTCGATCGGGTCACGAACTGAATTAACGCCTTTGGTCAGGGCGTGTATTCTTGAATTAACGCCTTGCATAAGGGCGTTTCTTAAAAAGCGCCTTGAAAAAGGGCGTTTCTTGTTTTAAAACACGCCCAAGGTAGAGGCGTTTCTTTTACTTACTCATTTGGTCGCGTGAGAACTGACGACCGTAGGTGTGGGCGTCCTTTCTTTATTCACGCCATGGGTAGAGGCGTTTCTTTATAAATTAACGCCTTAATAAGAGGCGTTATTTTTAATTTGTTTTATTTCGTCCAATTAACCCTATTCCTTTTATATATATATTACTTCTGTAATATATATGTTTTAATTCATTTCAATTATTCATTTATTAGGGTTGCTACACTCAACCTCCAGCTCGAGGGAAGAGTGACCCATCTCAGCCAGCACCCCAGAAGGACCTACACAATCCCACCAAATAGCAAACAGGTCAACAATGCTCAGGGTCTCCCTATGACAAAATAAGGTGGAAAACCTGACAAAGGCCCTGACTCTTACTGGTGTAGCTTCTGCCGCGCCTATGACTTCCCGGCTCGGGGTCGGTGAAGGCAACCTCTCCTCCACCCCGATAGTGTCCCCTACCGGAGTCGGAGAGGGTAAGGACTTCCCTACAACCCGATCCTCCCTAATGACCATTGGGGTGACGGAAGACTCCTCCTGACCCTCCTCGGTGGGAGCCGGCACGCTCTCCTCCTCAGTCTCCTGTCCTGGACATAACACAAAAATGTCAGCACTCTACCATAAACTCTGTATCAAACTAATGCGGAGACAAGGAGAAGCAACATATACCTTCCAGCGCCGCCTCCATCTTGGGATCCTCGGTAGAAGAGGCCTCAGAGGAAGAAGAAGAACTCGAGCTCGAGCTCTCGTCAGTCTCCATCGTGGCACTACCGCCCTCTGAAGAACCAGACGAGCTCCTTGATGAACCCTCAGTCACAGGTAAATCAGGGGCACCTATACATCGAGAAGCCAGATTAGGCTATCATCAAGTCCAGCCTCACATAAAGACAGCTCCATAGTCAAAGGTGCTAGGGAGGAAGCTCACCAGTCGGGGCATCTCCTTCAGAAACCCCCTCAATGTCGACAAACTCCTCATCGCCCCCAGTAGTAGCTGCGATAGGAGGTTCGGCTCCTAATAGCCGGCCCGTGTCTCGAGGAAGCTCCCCTTCCTCCAGGGGGGAAGAAGTGCCTGCAATCCATCCCAGTCTAGGCTCAACACGGGTGGGAAAGTCAAATAATCCACCCTGAAATAATCAAGTGCTCAGCTACATACCTGACGGTCCCACACTAGAGGACTCCACCAGCCCCACCGTACAGGCTGACACTACGGTCGGCAAAGGTGGGAGAGGCACCCTCGTGGTGCGGACACCCGAGCAGTTACGCCGAGCCATCGGTACCGCACGCAGAGCATGACTCGAGCCACCTCAGTGTCCATCTGGCTCAGAGACAACCTGGAGACTCCTCCTTGAGTCTCCCCATTTATCACATTTGTTTAGACTTTATTTGTGTGTAATGTGTGTTTATTTCATTTTATTCGGTTTGTAATTTTGATTGTAAGAGGGGTTTATTTAAACCTTCAGTTAAAAAAAGGAAAGGTTGTGTTTGCGTCCCCTCTCTTAGGGTTTGCATGGCTGCCTAGCCATGGCGGCCCCCCCCTCGGGGGATGGTGAACTCCATCCCCATCCCCCTCCGTCGTCGCCAAAGCCTTCTTTCCTTCAAACTCTAGCCCGCAACCTCTCCCCAACAAAGGTCTCGATAGGTATCAAGCCCCCAGCCTTTACAGATGATGGCCATGCTGCGGTTTTCTTCTCAAGACAGGAAGTTTTGCAGTCCTACAAGCCACTAGAGTTCGCGATAATCGCCAGATGCTCATATGGCAGGCCGTCGATACCGGAGATCAAGAGCTTTCTTTCCCAACGACTAAATATTCAGAAAGATTATTTACTGAGTGCTCTCAATCCCCGACATCTCCTGCTGCGGTTCTCGTCGGAAGAAGAGTTCCTGAAGGTCCTGCTTCGAAAGAATATCTACGTCAAAGGCTTTCTCTTTCGATTCTTCAGATGGACAGCTGATTTCAACTTTAACACTGACCCATCCATCATGCCGATATGGGTTAGTTTCCCAGCCCTTCCTGTTAATTTTTATGGTGAGGACTTCCTCTGCTCGATAGTAGGTAATCTTGGAAAGGTGCTGCGGATTCATGAATCCACTCTAGCCTGGACTCATACCGCAGAGGCTTTTGTTTGTGTTGAACTTGATATTGAAAGGCCTCTTGTGGAGAACATTTGGATCGATTGTGGGGGCCCTGGTTTTTGGCAAAGCATCAAATATCACCGTATACCTCATCTCTGCTCAGCATGCCACAAGATTGGGCATGAAACAAAGGATTGTGCAAGGAAACCTGGCACTTCAACTGTTAAAATAGATAACAAAAAATAGAGTCCTCCACCAGATGATACTTCAAGTGCCAAGAATCATCAGGCTTGGGTGATTGTGGGCTCGAAACATCCAAAACCTGACACACACTTGCAGAAAACAACTGAACAAGAAGAAACCCCGGTCTGCAACACCTTTCAACTCCTTCAGCAGCTTGATGAATCCACTAAGGATGAGGCTGAGCCTTCAACTCTGGAGATGCACCCCTCCCCCTTGGAGAATTCTCTAAAGCAAACTGAGGACCAAACAAAGACACAAGTCGACACTTGTTCTCAGGAGACCCCACACAAGACTGCTGTTGCTCCTGAAATATCCTATAATCCAACACTCCAGGGCCCTGATCACACAACACTTAAGAGGCTGGACAAAGGCAAAACCATCATAAGTTCCCCCTCCTTCAATACTCGGCCCCCACTTGAAATAAGCTCTATTAGAATTGGACACCAAAGTTACACATCGGAGGCTGAAACCAATTCCAATATGCAGCAGGAGACACATCACTTAAACGATCCTCAGTTGCAGGAAAAGATGAAAGAATGCAGGAAGGAAATTGCTCTCCAAGCAGAGATTGACAACATCATAGCTATCCATGCTGACAGACCGAGGGTCCTAACCAGAGGAATAAAGAGGATTGGATCTGAAGGCAAGATCCAGTCCAACACCCTTCTCTAATGTCTTTTCTCATCTGGAACATAAGGGGCATCAGAAATGACCTCTCTATGGGTCGTGCCAAACTCTTAATTAAAGAGCATAGAGTTGACTGCATTGCCATTCTCGAGCCAAAAATTAATAACAGCAACATGGATAGAATTTGCAAGAAACTAGGTATGGAGAAATGTATTGCAAATAAAGATGAGCAAGCTCACATATGGATTATGTGGAAAGGCCAGTTGAAATTTGATATCATATGTCAGCATGATCAACAAGTTACCATCAAACAGACTTCCCACAATTTGCCTGAATTCTATGCCTCCTTTATATATGCCAAATGCACTCCTATGGAAAGACTTCAATTATGGGCATCTCTCACTCATGCCAACTCTCTTATTAATGGCCCATGGATAGTGGCTGGCGATTTCAACAGTATCATGGCAGTTGATGAAAAATTGGGAGGCAACTTTCCCTCATTCAGATCCATGAATGACTTTAAGGATTGCATGAACGATTGTGGTCTCCTAGATGCAGGTTTTATGGGATCCAAATACACTTGGCACAACCAGCAAACTGGCTCCAATGGCATTTGGGCAAGACTTGACAGAGTCCTCACTAATAACTCTTGGATGACTTCCTTCCCCATTACTGTGGAACACCTCTCTAGAGAAGCTTCAGACCACGCCCCCCTACTGGTGAAATTGGCTAGACAATGCACTACTAAAAGCAGATTTTACTTTCAGCAAATGTGGACAAAGCATGACTTATTCCTGTCAGCAGTGGAGCAATCATGGAGAACCAGCCCTTTAGCCTCCTCTGCTATTACTACTCTGATTCTCAAACTTAAATCCTTGAGGTATACTCTTCGGGATTGGAACAAGAATGTATTTGGAAATGTTCACAATAACTTAATGGAAGCAGAAGATATGGTGTTACAGGCCGAACATAACTATGACCAGCAACCTTCCACTCACACACTCTCATCCCTTGAAAGTGCCAAAAACATTCTCACTGAAAGAATTTTATAGCAGGAAATTTTCTGGAAACTAAAGTCTAGGATCAGATGGTTGGCTGAAGGAGACAGAAACACAAAATTTTTTCATGCCACTGCTTCAGCTAATAGAAGGAATAATTAAATCAGCCACCTAAAGACTGCCATGGGTGACTTAACATCTGACCCTCAAAAGATGAAGGATATTGCTGTTTCGCATTTTCAAACTGCTTTCACCTCCCAACCCCACCAAATTGGGATGGACAGTCTAAACTGCATCCCAAATATTGTGACCCAGGATGACAACATACAGTTAAATGCTGTCCCAACTGATGTGGAAATAAAGGAAGCTGTATTCTCAATATCTCCTGATAGTGCCCCTGGCCCGGATGGATACACAGGCAGCTTTTATCAACAGGCATGGCATATAATTGCAGACACTCTTATCAAGGCCATTCAGGAATTTTTCACAGATAGAAAGCCTCTCCCTAGATGTATCACAGCTACTGTCATTGCCCTTATTCCAAAGACAAAGAATGCAAATGACATTTCTGAATATAGGCCTATCAGTTTATGCAACTTCTCTCATAAAGTCATTTCTAAAATCCTCAGCAATAGAATGAGCAGACTTCTACCATCACTCATTTCAAAGGAACAAACTGCCTTTGTCAAAGGCAGGCACATCATTGAGAATATTGCCTTGGCTCAAGAACTGGTGCAAGAATTAGGCAGGAAAACCAGAGGTAGCAATGTCATTCTTAAATTGGACATGGCCAAGGCATATGACAGAATTGAATGGGATTTTCTTGCTGCAGTCCTGAAGAAGTTTGGTTTTGACACTCAGTTCATTGATATGATTGACAGATTGATTTCTAACTGCTGGTTCTCAATAGCTTTAAATGGAGAGCTTGCTGGTTTCTTCAAGTCCACAAGAGGCCTCAGACAAGGTGATCCCATTGCCCCCATTCTTTTTATTCTGGCCCAAGAATCACTTAGCAGGTTGCTCAAGGACCAATATGACAAAGGTAAAGTGGGTTGGTATTCTGGCCCCCGGAGGTGCCCATCCACATCCCACCTTTTATTTGCTGATGATACTTTAATTTTTGCCAATGCCAGTGCCAATTCACTTCGTCAGCTCATGCACACCTTAAAAATTTATGAGGAAGCCTCAGGGCAACTGATAAATACTAGTAAGAGTGGCTTTTTACTGCACTCTAACTGCAACTCCACTCTCAGTAGAAGACTAGAAAATATAACAGGTTTCTCTAGACAATCTTTTCCTCAAAAATACTTGGGCTACCCTTTGGTTTTGGGCAGATCCAAGAAAGTCTTCTTTGTTGGCATCATAACCACCATCCAGAAGCGAATAGAAGGATGGCAAGCTAGATTACTCTCACAGAGTGCTCGGTTAATATTGATCAAACATGTGCTGTCCTCCATCCCTATATATATCCTGGCATCCACCCCTCTACATGCAGGCATACATCAGATGATGGACAGATCCCTTGCCAATTTTTTCTAGGGCTCCTCTAATTTTGGCAACCGAAAACACTGGAAATCTTAGAATTCTGTATGCAAACCTATTGTACAGGGCGGTCTTGGAATTATGTCCCTTAGACATATGGATCTTGCACTTCGGGTCAAAATGCTATGGAATGGGCTCCATTCTCAATCCCTTTGGGCAGAGTTTTTCAGGGCTAAGTATATTCAAAATGCACATCTCTCTGAGGTTAACTTCAAAAGCATGAAGGGCATCAACAAAAGCAGCTGGACAAAAGCAAAAACTATCATCCTGAATAATCAAAGGGTCATTCTGGGTGATGGGGCTCAAACAAATTTTTGGATGGATAATTGGATAGGAAACAGAACTCTTGCTTCTTATATATGCACGGATAGCACCATCAACACAAATGCAACTGTTAAAGACATACTTATGACACCAAGGCCGGAGGACACTAATGCAGTGGAACTCCACCTACCAGCTGAGATCAGGAGGATTTTGACACCTTCCCTCCTAACTCCTTACTCAGATCACTTCATCTAGTCATTATCAGGAAATGGAGAATATTCTGTCTCCTCCATTTATAAAAATCTGATGCAAACTCAACACTCGCAGCTTACGGAGATGAATGTAAACTGGAACCGCATTTTGTCCCCACGGATTCCAACCAAAATTTCACTGCATATATGGAAAGTATTCTTCAACTGTCTGCCCACTGATCAGAATATTAAAGTATGTGGCATTCCAATATGCTCAAATGCAATTGCTGTCAGATCCACAAAGAAGAGGATACTAACCACCTCTTTATTAACAGTGAATGGGCTGTGAACATCTGGTCCTTCTTTCAAAACAAAGGTCTAGACATAGGTGGGAGGACAGTCAGAGAACTAATTTCCAAAAATATTCAAACTGCTGCAGGTACATCTCTGTTTGGTCTTTCATTATAGCTCTGACTGGCTTCAGCTTGTGGGAGATATGGACTTCTAGAAACGCTGTCCTCCATGATGGGAAGCCTCCTAAGATCCAGCACATGATCCATAAAATTCTTTCCTAGGTAAGGCAATCACTAGCACTGTCAAAGCTTCGGGAAGACAATCATGAAAGAAAAGCAGTCTTAGCTGCTTGTGGAATTCAGTCCACCAGGAATAACAGTCCAAAACTGAAGCTCATCAAATGGCAACTCCCACCCTGGCCCCACATTAAACTTAATACCGATGGTGTAAGACCCCAAATTCTTTAGAAATTTATTTAGAAAGTTATTTGTAATTATTTGGAATTTATTTGAAGTTATTCGAATTAATGAGAATTATCCAAATTAATTAGATTAATTAATTAATTAATAGAATAAGTCATTTTTCTACTATTTTCTAAAAATCCCCAAAAATCACATCTTGTAGAATTAATTTTGTTTAGCAACTTTGTCTTCTACATTTAAGCCTAAGAAAATCATTTATTATGCCGAATTAGTGAACTTAGTTTTCCGAACTTAACATTTAACTATTTACGGAATAGTATAAGTAATAATCCGACTACCTTAGAAAAATCTGTAAAAATAGTAAATAGATTTAGGTCGATGTAGATAACAACTTTTCCTTCTGGCATTAGGCCATTGTAAATCTGTGGTAAGATCTATTTAGAGTTTAAACCCAAAAGTGCACACTTTTGACCCATACCTAACCCTTAGTTTAAAACACGAAATTCGACCTCAATATTTGACCAAATGATCTGAAATCAAGGGCAAATGGAAGGCCACAACGTAAGGAACATTTACCCTCAATCAATTTGAGGTAAACCTAGCCCCAAAACGTGCTGCCGACATAGTTTGGTCAAGTCAAGGATTTCGGCACCGTTTCTAAACACGTAGCTTGCAGCAGCGAATACTCCCAATTCCGAAGGCTTCAGAAGCTCTATGAGCTATCAAAATGAAGCCCTACGAGTCTTCTTTCATTTGGCTGCTGTGGGGTTCGCTGAAGTTTCAGATCTGGAGAGATCTAGCTCGATTTGTAGAGGTGGGTCAGCAGGCCGTTGGCTTTCCTTTATCCTTCTTTGATCCATCGATTGAGGTAGGAATTCTCAACCAAATCTTGATCATGAGTATAGAAAATTGTTCCTCTCATCGAGCTCTATCCATTGGTGGCAAAAGCCCCAATTTTCATATGGTGTCCGTGGAGAAATCGAGCTTTTTGTGAGGTGCTGTCCAAGTGTTCTTCATCCTAGGGTTTGAGTTTTCTCTCTCCGATTTAAGGTAGGATCTAACAACCAAACTCTAATTAACTTACATGATATAATCAGCATGTTATTATCTTTCATTTAACGTAGAAAGTCCCAAATTTCATTGAGCGTGCTTGGAGAATTTTGATTTTTAGTAAGAGCATGTCTAGAATTTGATGTATATTATGTTCTTCAAGTAGAAGCTTGATTTTCGGGCTATTTTTGGATTAGATAACTTGATCCATATATGGCTTATAGTATATGGTTGGATTCATCATTAAGTTAGCTTTCTTTTGATATAAAAAGCCCCAAATTCCGTTGTGTATATTGAGAGAAATCTACATTTTAGTAGACGCATGTCAAGAACTAGGTTCTTCATGTATTCATCATAAATAGGTTGTGATTCGATTGAGTTTTCAGCAAATTTATTGTTTCAATCTCTTGTTTTATGACCTTAGTATGTATATTAAGAACCCTAGAGCATTTGGTTAAAATCCCAACTCATTTAGACCCCAAATCATTGAGTTTTCATGGTTTACGGAATCACCCGTCGCTTCTGGAAGTGTAGGGGTCGACCCAAGGGGTCGACCCATGCACCCAGTGAAGGGGGTCGACCCATGAAGCTTTTTTTTTTTTTTTTTGAGGGGTCGACCCAATGGGTCGACCCATACCCAGGAAGGCTCCTGGAATGCCAGGGGTCGACCCAATGGGTCGACCCATGCCCTGTATGACCCCATTAATGATGTTTTTGACCCGGGGATCAATCCGGATCATTGGGGAATCAATCCAATCAACCTAATCACATTGAAAACTACATTTTTGAGGAACTAATGACCAATTCATGTACCCTTTTTAGTTTCAATTAACATTGGTCCATACATGCAAACTTAGTGTAAAAACACACCGTTTATCATCTTCATTTCAATGCATACAAGATTAAATAGAAACCCACATAATTAGTGGTTAATGGTGTAACTAAATCTCTGTTAATGCATTCTATTTCACTCCTGTGGGAGTTGTTCTTTGCCTTATCATCTTGAATCAGCTTTTTGGCAATTGTCTTAATGCAAATGATAATGGTTAATCATGATATCTTAACTTGGTGATTAGGATTAATATGTTGATTAGCTTGTTTGATTGCTGCTGTTTTACATTAGCGCAGCACGATTAACTCTTGTTGTGACTTGGTTTCGATCTCCTTGATGATTATACTTACCTTGAAATTCTGGAAATGAATCTCTTTCCTACGTGAAGTTATTATTGCTACTTAGTTTAAACCTTGGAATTCTGGCCATAAACTGTGGAAGTCTAGATTCGTGGGATCTTTGATCCAAAGAAATCAATGCCTGGCAAACAATTAAGGGCTCGGTCTGGTCCTGGGAAGAGCGCCCGAACACTACGTGTACCCCCGGGGAGGTGAATGACTAGGTGTGACATTTGGCACCAGTACATGACATGTGTTAAATCTAGGACTGTCCACTACTCTCTCCACTACTCTCTATATTACTTTCTACTACTTTTCACTTTCCACTCTTCACTATTCTATACTCTACTTGTGGTTACTTTACTTGCTTATTACTTGGACGTGAAAATGAAATTACTTACGTGCTTGACATGACTTGAATTGTCTTGATATGGCCAACTTTTTATCGTTATCTCCTGTAGTAAATGCTTGTCTTACTATTCTATTCATTATATTTCTTGACCTTGCAAGATCTTTGAATTCTGTTTCGTGATATCACCGTTATCTTTTTATTGTTTTTATCATTTGTAGCATGACATTTTAAAATGTAATTAAACTGTTAATCACTTATACCTGTCTGTTATTTCCTACTGAGCGTCAGCTCATAGTTATGTTTTCCCCCCTTTCCAAGCTTTTCAGGTGACGCGCTTACCGATGGGGAAGGGCAGGAGTGATGTCTTGAGTGTATCAGTTCTAGTGTGTTAGTATTGTGTTATCTTTCTTTAGTTGTGTTTTGGAGAGCTTTTAGTCTCAGTCATGTTATTGAGTTTTAGTGGTTGATTATTCCAGTTGTATTAAGTTCAACTTGAGGTTATTGTATCAGTTGTGGTTTGTTAATGATCATTTAGTATTTCCATCTTGTAGCACTTGTGTATTATTTTAGATTAGTTCTCTCTCTTGCCAGCGTGTCCCCAACTGTACGTCCCGATATTTTCGCCTTGTTCGGGGCGTGACAGTTTAGTTGGTATCAGAGCCTAGGTTTCACATTCCTAGGTTTTTTTAAGTTCTTAAGTTCTAGGTTTTCTAAGTTCTTGCATGGCATCCCAATAACCCGGTATATCAAAAGATGTTGTCCGAACGTTAGGCTACGCCTATCGGAAGGTCGCATACTTGCACGAGTGGTCTTCGGACCGGTTATCTCCGCCAGGTACCGAGTTTTGGTTGTGTCTAGGTGCATTAGACCCCTAATCTTGTTAAAGTTTAGGACCTGACCTGGTGAGAATGGGTAGAAACTTGGGTTAAGTTTGTTTCTTAATCGTGTAATTAATTATCTTGAATTAACCTAAGTAATATATTTCTCGTGTAGATGGTAGCTGATCGCGCCGAATGGAGGAACCTACAGCGCACGGTTCAAGGCCTTACCCAGGCCCTTCAGCAAGTAGCTCAGGCAGGAGCGGCACCACATGGCACCGGTGATCTATACCGGAACTTCCGCGGGATGAATCTGCCTAGATTCGCGGGTTCGACCGACCCCGACCAAGCCGAGCACTGGCTAGATGAGATGGGGAGAATATTTGAAGTTATGCAATGCACCAACCAGGAGCGTGTCCTTCTCTCGACATTTCAATTGGAGCGTGATGCACGTACTTGGTGGGATTCTATCAAGGCGACTCTCGGTGATCATCAGGTTACGTGGGAAGAGTTCGAGGAATTTTTCAACGGCAAGTATTTTTCTGACCGAGTGCAAGAGAAGAAGGCGGCAGAGTTCGCGGCCTTGAAGCAACGAGGTTTGTCCGTGGCAGAGTATGAGGCTCAATTTGCACGGCTTTCTCGATATACTACACACCTTATTTCCACCGAGAAAATGAAGGCGAAGCGTTTTCTCAACGGATTGAAGCTGCATTATATCAACCAACTGGCACCAATGGAGATTTCCACTTATTCTGAGATGGTGAGAAAGGCTCAAGTTCTAGAGGATACCCTCGAAATGACGGAGAGAATCCGTGGAAGCGGTGCGAAGAAGGAACAACCTACGGGTTCCGGGAGTGTCAAACCCGGGTATACCAAGAAGAGGCCTGTTAGTGGACCTAGTTCGTGGAGCGGGTCCGGATCGTGGAAGGGCAAGATGCCGAGGCATGAAGACAAGAAGCCTGGCCCTATTGTTCCGTTTAACGGCGTGTGCAAGTATTGTGATCGTCCAGGTCACAAGGTGGAGGAATGCTGGCGCAAGCTGGGCGCCTGTTTGCGATGTGGAAGCAAAGAACACCGTATCCCCAACTGTCCTTTGATAGCGGAGCAAGCAACACCGGCAAAATCGCAAGTCTTCAAGAAACCGCAAGGGAAGCTCCAAGCTCTGTATGCAGAAGAAGCGGAAACAGCCGAAGATGGTGGACTTGTCGAAGGTACTCTTATTATACTCGACAAGCCAGCATTTGTTCTTTTTGATACTGGTGCAACACATTCCTTTATTTCTCGGAGTTTTGCTAAGTCATTAGCTATGGAACCGATTATGATGGATACTCCGTTAGAGATTTCAACCCCTATTGGTACTAGATCGGCAATCCAACATTTCTATCCTTCTAGTAAGGTTTTGATTGGTGAGCAGAACTTTCCAACTGATTTGATTTGCATGGACATGAAGGGTTATGACGTAATTCTAGGAGCAGATTGGTTGGCCAGATATGAGGCCAATGTTCATTGTAGTTCTGGCTCGGTGTCTTTTACTAGGCACCCGAGGCTTTCTTTTGTGGGTGTTAAGCACCATAACTCTGTATCGCTTATTTCGGCTCTTCGAGCTGATAAGCTTTTGAGGCATGGGTGTGAGGCTTTTCTAGCCTTTGTTTGTGCAACTCCTGAGCAGCAGATGGAGATCAAGGACATTCCTGTTGTCCGAGATTTTCCTGATGTCTTTCCAGAAGAACTACCAGGACTTCCGCCTGAGTGGGAAGTTATCTTTTCTATTGATCTTATTCCTGGCACAGCTCCTATTTCTAAGGCTCCTTATCGTATGTCTCCTGCGGAACTGAGGGAACTGAAGCAGCAACTGATGGAATTACTTGAGAAGGGTTTTATTCGTCCTAGTACTTCTCCGTGGGGAGCCCCTGTACTATTTGTCAGGAAGAAAGATGGTTCGATGAGGCTGTGCATTGATTATCAGCAATTAAACCAGCAGACTGTCAAGAATAAATATCCCTTGCCAAGGATTGACGAGTTATTTGACCAGATAGCGGGAGCTCAATATTTCTCTAAGATCGATCTTCGATCTGGATATCACCAGTTGCGGATTAAGGAAGAGGATATTTATAAAACGGCTTTCCGCAGCAGGTATGGTCATTTTGAGTTTGTCGTTATGCCTTTTGGTCTAACGAATGCACCAGCGGCTTTCATGCAGTTGATGAACGATGCATTTCGGCCCTATCTTGATAAATGGGTCGTGGTCTTTATTGATGACATCCTGATTTATTCTAAGAATGAGGAGGAACATGCTGAACATCTGAGAATGGCATTGCAATTGTTGAGAGATCATCAACTATATGCTAAGTTCAGTAAGTGTGAATTCTGGCTGCAAGAGGTGTCCTTTCTAGGACATATCATTACGAAGAACGGTATTTCTATTGATCCTTCGAAGGTTGAGGCAGTGAAGAATTGGGAACAGCCTACCAGTGTGACAGAAGTTAGAAGTTTTCTAGGCCTGGCAGGTTATTATCGAAGATTTATTCAAGATTTCTCCAAGATTGCAGTACCTATGACAAGATTAACCCGCAAGGAGAATAAGTTTGATTGGTCAGATGATTGTCAGCGAAGCTTTCAGACTCTGAAGGAGTGTTTGACTACTGCACCTGTTTTGGCTTTACCTTCTCGTGAAGGAGGATTTGTTGTTTATACTGATGCATCAGGTATTGGCTTAGGCTGTGTACTCATGCAGCATGGGAAGGTGATTGCCTATTCCTCTAGACAGTTGAGGAAGCACGAAGATAATTATCCTGTTCATGATTTGGAACTTGCTGCAGTCGTGTTTGCTTTGAAGATATGGAGGTATTACTTGTATGGAGAAACCTTTACAGTGTTCTCAGATCATAAGAGTTTGAAGTATTTATTTTCTCAGAAGGAACTCAACATGAGGCAGCGGAGATGGTTGGAGTACTTGCAAGACTTCGACTTCTCGATTGAGTATCATCCTGGCAAAGGTAATGTTGTGGCAGATGCATTAAGTCGGAAGCCGGTAGCTAGATTGTCAAGTCTCATGTTACAAGAATGGAGGTTGTTGGAACAATTATCTAGTCTGGATCTTAATATTGACAATGATCGGATCTTGATTGCTCAGATTCAACTTAAACCTGAATTATTGATAGAGATCAAGTCCTTGCAAGATAATGACCCCGAGTTGGTAGAGATCAAGGGTCGCTTGAGCAGCAGACCTGACTTCATGTTGGCCGATTATGGTAGATTATTATTTAAAGGCAGAACTTGTGTTCCGGATGAGGCTACAATAAAGAACAAAATTCTTGAGGAAGCTCATAGATCCAGATATACCATTCATCCTGGAGGCACTAAGATGTACCGAGATTTGAAAAGGTCCTTTTGGTGGCCGAATATGAAAAGAGAAGTTGCAGATTTTGTGAGCAGATGTTTGGTATGTCAGCAAGTTAAGGCCGAACATTTCAGACCAGCAGGGAAATTGAAACCACTCGACATACCCCAATGGAAGTGGGAAAGCATTGGCATGGATTTCATTATGGGTCTACCTAGGACTCGTGGTGGATTTGATGCGATATGGGTGATTGTCGATCGATTGACAAAGTCGGCTCATTTCTTACCAATTAAGTCCAAGTGGACGATTGATGTATTGGCTGCCTTGTATATAAAGGAAGTGGTGAGATTGCATGGTATCCCAGTGAATATAGTATCTGATCGAGACCCCAGATTTACTTCACATTTCTGGAAGGGACTGCAAGAGTCTTTGGGTACTCGTCTGAATTTCAGTACTGCTTTTCATCCACAGACAGATGGACAGACTGAAAGAACCAATCAGATAGTGGAAGATATGTTGCGAGCTTGCATGATTGATTTCGGTGGTAATTGGAGTGAGCATTTGGCATTAATTGAATTCGCTTACAATAACAGCTATCAGTCTAGCATTCATATGGCTCCTTTTGAAGCACTATATGGTAGAAGTTGTCGTTCCCCGTTGTGTTGGGACGAGGTAGGTGAGAAACAGTGGCTTGGACCAGATCTTGTTTCAGAATCATCACAGAACATCCGTGTTATCCGAGACCGGTTACAAGTAGCCCAGTCAAGATAGAAGAGTTATGCCGACAACAGGAGAAGAGCATTAGAATTTCAGGTTGACGAGCATGTGTTCTTAAAGGTCTCTCCAACGAGAGGGATCCGAAGATTTGGCATTCATGGCAAGCTGAGTCCGAGGTACATTGGTCCATTCGAGATTCTAGATAGAGTGGGAGAGGTGGCATACAGACTGGCTTTACCAGCGCATTTGTCTGGCGTACATAATGTTTTTCATGTGTCTATGTTGCGGAAATATGTGTACGATCCCACTCATATCATTCAGCAGGTGGATTTTGAACTGAAGGAAGATTTGACCTATGAGGAAAGACCTGTCAAGATTCTGGACCGGAAGCAACAGCAACTCCGGAATCGTTCGATACCGATGGTCAAGATTCAGTGGAGTCGGCGTGGGACCGAAGAAGCTACATGGGAGTCTGAAGAGACTATGCGAAAGTGGTATCCCGATCTATTCTAGGTGAGCGATCTTTTTCTACTCTCAGTTTTAGTGCAATGAATTTGGAGGACCAAATTCCTTTAAGTAGGGGAGGGTGTAAGACTCCAAATTCTTTAGAAATTTATTTAGAAAGTTATTTGTAATTATTTGGAATTTATTTGAAGTTATTCGAATTAATGAGAATTATCCAAATTAATTAGATTAATTAATTAATTAATAGAATAAGTCATTTTTCTACTATTTTCTAAAAATCCCCAAAATCACATCTTGTAGAATTAATTTTGTTTAGCAACTTTATCTTCTACATTTAAGCCTAAGAAAATCATTTATTATGCCGAATTAGTGAACTTAGTTTTCCGAACTTAACATTTAACTATTTACGGAATAGTATAAGTAATAATCCGACTACCTTAGAAAAATCTGTAAAAATAGTAAATAGATTTAGGTCGATGTAGATAACAACTTTTCCTTCTGGCATTAGGCCATTGTAAATCCGTGGTAAGATCTATTTAGAGTTTAAACCCAAAAGTGCACCTTTTGACCCATACCTAACCCTTAGTTTAAAACACGAAATTCGACCTCAATATTCGACCAAATGATCTGAAATCAAGGGCAAATGGAAGGCCACAATGTAAGGAACATTTACCCTTAATCAATTTGAGGTAAACCTAGCCCCAAAACGTGCTGCCGACATAGTTTGGTCAAGTCAAGGATTTCGGCGCCGTTTCTAAACACGTATCTTGCAGCAGCGAATACTCCCAATTCCGAAGGCTTCAGAAGCTCTATGAGCTATCAAAATGAAGCCCTACGAGTCTTCTTTCATTTGACTGCTGTGGGGTTCGCTGAAGTTTCAGATCTGGAGAGATCTAGCTCGATTTGTGGAGGTGGGTCAGCAGGCCGTTGGCTTTCCTTCATCCTTCTTTGATCCATCGATTGAGGTAGGAATTCTCAACCAAATCTTGATCATGAGTATAGCAAATTGTTCCTCTCATCGAGCTCTATCCATTGGTGGCAAAAGCCCCAATTTTCATTTGGTGTCCGTGGAGAAATCAAGCTTTTTGTGAGGTGCTGTCCAAGTGTTCTTCATCTAGGGTTTGAGTTTTCTCTCTCCGATTTGAGGTAGGATCTAACAACCAAACTCTAATTAACTTACATGATATAATCAGCATGTTATTATCTTTCATTTAACGTATAAAGCCCCAAATTTCATTGAGCATGCTTGGAGAATTTTGATTTTTAGTAAGAGCATGTCTAGAATTTGATGTATATTATGTTCTTCAAGTAGAAGCTTGATTTTCGGGCTGTTTTTGGATTAGCTAACTTGATCCACATATGGCTTATAGTATATGGTTGGATTCATCATTAAGTTAGCTTTCTTTTGATATAAAAAGCCCCAAATTCCGTTGTGTATATTGAGAGAAATCTACGTTTTAGTAGACGCATGTCAAGAACTAGGTTCTTCATGTATTCATCATAAATAGGTTGTGATTCGATTGAGTTTTCAGCAAATTTATTGTTTCAATCTCTTGTTTTATGACCTTAGTATGCATATTAAGAACCCTAGAGCATTTGGTTAAAATCCCAACTCATTTAGACCCCAAATCATTGAGTTTTCATGGTTTACGGAATCACCCGTCGCTTCTGGAAGTGTAGGGGTCGACCCATGGGGTCGACCCATGCACCCAGTGATGGGGGTCGACCCAATGGGTCGACCCATGAAGCTTTTCTTTTTTTTTTTTTTTGAGGGGTCGACCCAATGGGTCGACCCACACCCAGGAAGGCTCCTGGAATGCCAGGGGTCGACCCAATGGGTCGACCCATGCCCTGTATGACCCCATTAATGATGTTTTTGACCCGGGGATCAATCCGGATCATTGGGGAATCAATCCATTCAACCTAATCACATTGAAAACTACATTTTTGAGGAACTAATGACCTATTCATGTACCCTTTTTAGTTTCAATTAACATTGGTCCATACATGCAAACTTAGTGTAAAAACACACAGTTTATCATCTTCATTTCAATGCATACAAGATTAAATAGAAACCCACATAATTAGTGGTTAATGGTGTAAATAATCTCTGTTAATGCATTCTATTTCACTCCTGTGGGAGTTGTTCTTTGCCTTATCATCTTGAATCAGCTTTTTGGCAATTGTCTTAATGCAAATGATAATGGTTAATCATGATATCTTAACTTGGTGATTAGGATTAATATGTTGATTAGCTTGTTTGATTGCTGCTGTTTTACAGTAGCACAGCACGATTAACTCTTGTTGTGACTTGGTTTCGATCTCCTTGATGATTATACTTACCTTGAAATTCTGGAAATGAATCTCTTTCCTACGTGAAGTTGTTATTGCTACTTAGTTTAAACCTTAGAATTCTGGCCATAAACTGTGAAAGTCTAGATTCGTGGGATCTATGATCCAAAGAAATCAATGCCTGGCAAACAATTAAGGGCTCGGTCTGGTCCTGGGAAGAGCGCCCGAACACTACGTGTACCCCCGGGGAGGTGAATGACTAGGTGTGGCATTTGGCACCAGTACTTGACATGTGTTAAATCTAGGACTGTCCACTACTCTCTCCACTACTCTCTACATTACTTTCTACTACTTTTCACTTTCCACTCTTCACTATTCTATACTCTACTTGTGGTTACTTTACTTGCTTATTACTTGGACGTGGAAATGAAATTACTTACGTGCTTGACATGACTTGAATTATCTTGATATGGCCAACTTTTTATCGTTATCTCCTGTAGTAAATTCTTGTCTTACTATTCTATTCATTATATTTCTTGACCTTGCAAGATCTTTGAATTCTGTTTCGTGATATCACCGTTATCTTTTTATTGTTTTTATCATTTGTAGCATGACATTTTAAAATGTAATTAAACTGTTAATCACTTATACCTGTCTGTTATTTCCTACTGAGCGTCAGCTCATAGTTATGTTTTCCCCCCTTTCCAAGCTTTTCAGGTGACGCGCTTACCGATGGGGAAGGGCAGGAGTGATGTCTTGAGTGTATCAGTTCTAGTGTGTTAGTAGTGTGTTATCTTTCTTTAGTTGTGTTTTGGAGAGCTTTTAGTCTTAGTCATGTTATTGAGTTTTAGTGGTTGATTATTCCAGTTGTATTAAGTTCAACTTGAGGTTATTGTATCAGTTGTGGTTTGTTAATGATCATTTAGTATTTCCATCTTGTAGCACTTGTGTATTATTTTAGATTAGTTCTCTCTCTTGCCAGCGTGTCCCTAACTGTACGTCCCGATATTTCCGCCTTGTTCGGGGCGTGACAGATGGTGCCTCTAAGCTTACTCAGGTTTCAGGAGGGGGTGGTGTTATCAGGGACTCACATGGGACAATCATTTTGGCTTTTTCCCATTTTTATGCTCAAGCTAGCAGCATGATGGCAGAGGCTAGAGCACTTAAGGATGGTCTGAAATATCTGAGATCGATTACTACACAACCGAGCACCATTGAATGTGACTCCCAAATTCTGGTCCATGTTATTAACCAAAAGATTCCATGTCCTTGGGAAATTTTGAAGTATGTGAGGGAAATCTGAGCCCTCCTCATTGCTAATGATACCATCAACCACATCTTCCGTGAAGCAAATAAGGTGGCAGATTCTTTGGCCAATCTAGCTTGCACAAACAAATGTAATCTTTATTTTTCCTCACACCAGCAGCTCCCTAGTGCTATTAGAGGTTTTGCCCGGTTGGATAAGCTAGGAATGCCTAGCATCCGTACAATGTAATTCTCTTGATTCTTTTATATGAATAAATATACCTCCTAGTTGTGCATTTCCTATGCACCTAGGAAAGGTTTTACATAAAAAAAAGAGGGGTTTATTTGCAAAATGGGACCCTCGGGTCCCACGGGCCCCACCAGACCCCTCCCATTGATCCACCTCAGTCGTGGGGCCCCACGTGGGGTCAGTCAACCATTCAAATGGAGGCTTCTAGAAGGGTGGGCCAAGTGGGGGACAATGGACCAAAAATGTCAAACATTCCAACCCACCCCCACCTACCCTTCTCTCTAGTCAATAGGCCGCCCCCCTTTATTTTTTTTATTATAATTTTTGTGTGTTGTTCACATCTAATCCCAGCCCTCCATTCCCGTCCCCTAGATCCAACGGTGGAGGATGGATTAGATATGTAACCTATTTAAGCTTGTATTTTTCCATTTGGATGAATTAATGATAGAAGAAATTGAGAAATTCTTGTGGAAGAGCCTTGGGCGCCCCCTTCCTCTCTCCTCCCTCTCCCCCTTGCAGCTGTGAAGGCTGCCATTCTGAGGTGTGACTCCTCCCCTTATCGTTCCGGTCATCATCGCCGCCGCCACGAGCCGCCACCGCACCGCCATCGGGATCATCGGAGTTCTGCCTTCCACCTGCAGTAGCCACCTCCACGAATTACTGCCATCAGCCACGAGCTCATTTAGACCTGGGATTTTGAGGGGATGTTCCAGAGGTGTTCCCTACGTTCTAAAAAATTGGTGGGTCATAATTATTCCATTTGGAAATTTCCCATTTTCATCCAACCTCCTTTCCCAGATCTGTCTGCTTTCTGTTTCAATTTCCACCCGCCCTATGTTTCCCATGTTCGGACCCCTTTGTGATTTTTGCTAGGGCTCCCAATTTTACTGAGGGTTCTTTCCATCAACCCCTCCTACCACGCATTTTCTTGAATTTGGATCAGCCCACCACCTATTTGTTCAAAATTCATTTTCAGAGCTAGCTATAGTGCTATCCACCTATTCCCAGATCCGACCACCCTCCTGTGCAAAAATCATAACAAATCATAACCTCCTCCAATGCTTCCACAAAAAATATCTCCGGTTTCCTTGTTCAAAACCCTACGACTTTGATGAAGAGCTCAGGAGCTGAATCAGCCATCAACCTCACGGTCAATGGCTGTTCTCAGACAAGTCACCTGCAGATCTGAGATTTCGGGTACTGTACAACAGGAACTTGTAAATTCAGTAAAGTCCATATCCGACTAGATCCAGTCGTTCTATCTGAGCCGAGATTAAAGGATTTAGAGATAGCTTTCCAACGATAGTTCGTGCGTCCCGATCCGACAGAAATCAAAATTCAGTTCGTCCCGATTGATCGCAGCGGCCGTTTTCACCGAGCGCGCGCCGGAAAACAGAAATCAAAATTCGTGGGCAGCTAGTTCAACAATTGGAAATCAGGGCCAATCGACCCCCGATCGGCATTTCCGGCCGACCACCGTCCGTGGAGGAGCGCCACCAGGGGTCCCCATCACAGTGGGTTTCACCCCCGCAGATCCGGAGGACAGCGCCGTCCGTGGGCCCCACGGACCAGTAGAACCCGCCATCCGGATAACACGAAAACGCGGAGTTCGACACCGCCGGGCGACATCAAGATGCTGCCTGTCAACCCGATTTACGTGATTCCCGGGCCCCACATGTGACCTTTTACCTCCCTGCGTGGAGTGGGTCAAATAATTGTACTGCTGGAATATTGTTTAACCGGGAGTCCGTGAATTGGCCGGGGTTGTCTTCGCCACGCCGGGTGCGTGGAGGTAAAGGTCTCAACTTCTCGGCATTCGCTTGCTAGTTTAGTATATAGTCTTTTGCCGCTGCCGAGAGCGATAGGTACTACCCCGTGAGTCCATGTCATCGCTGTGAGTGTGAGAGTAACCCGTCCCGCGACTCGATCCGAGTCCGGAAGTTGAGTTAGACTACCTTGAACTCTGCTGGTTCCTTAACCGCGCACGATCCACGCTTTCCCTCGCATGGGACGACGAGTGAGTTTGCACTTCTGTTAGCGACGTGTAGCCTATAGGAGCTCTTAGTGTCGAGCCGAGGTCGCTCTAGTAGTCGTTTCGTTACTGGTCGAGTCGTGTCCATCTCATATAGCGTCGTCTCCTCAGTCCGTCCCGCATCAGTTTGGTATCAGAGCGTCCGTGGTTGAGTCTAGGGTAGTCATTTCATAAGTCTTGCATAGTCTAAGTCGAGTCTAGGATCATCATTATTTTCAAAACAAAAAAAAGTGTTTTAAGATTGCATTTCATCCCGATAATCTGGTATCTTAAAAGGTGTTGTCCAAACGTTAGGCTATCTCTATCGGGAAGGCCGCACACTTGCGGGAGTGATCTTCTGGTGAGGACACGCGCCGCTTCACTCGACGGAGCACACAGAGCACGCCGGCATCCCTTTGGCTCGGCTATCATTTAGCAGACTAGCAGAGTTATCCCCATTTATTTCATGCTTTAGGCCATGTTGGGCCTTGGATTAGTCCCTGCGTGGACACTTCTATCTAGTTGTAGGCCTTTGTAGGCCAATTAGACATCTTTTGTGCTTTGTAGGCTTAATTAGAGGGCAAAGGGGTTAGTGGGCCATCTTGTGCTCCACTTCTCTTGGCCCATTTGGGGTTTGCGCACCCAACCCCTAGGGTTAGGGTTTTGGGCGCACCTCTCACCTCCTCCAAGTGGAAGAGGTGGCCGCCGCCTTCCCCTTTCTCCACTCCCTCCTTTGGCCGCCCCTTCCTTTGATCCCTCCTTGATTGGAGGAACCTCCTTGATTGAAGGAGAGATTCCCTCCTTGATGGGAGGAGAGCTGGCCGCCCCTACCCCCTCCCATTTGCGCCCCCATCTCCCCATTTGGTGGTAGAAACCCTAGCTCCCCTCCCCAACTATATAGTCTTAGCATTTTCTTTGGAAGAAATTAATGAATGAATGAAATATTTTGATTGAGCAGCCATTTGCGCAGCCACCCCTTGGAGAGGGCGACCCTCTCTTTCTCCTCTGCTCCTGCGACGGGAGCAACCCCGGGGTGCGACTCCCCATCCCCTCGGTGCGACGCCGAGGTTCTTCCTCCCTTCTACTTCATCTCCGGTTCGAGTTCGCGTGTTCCAGATTCGGCCCCGAGTTGCAGCGGCGTCCCCATCCGGTGCGGGCCGAATCCGAGCCCCTCCTTTTTTTGGTGGATACTTCTACGAGTCGGCAGCGCGTGGGCTTTGGTTTCGCCTCGATCCGAGGTCGGCACCACCCGTGGCGAGTTTTCTCGTGAGCTAGCGCAGGAGCCTCCCTCTCTGCGCGCCCAGATCCACCCTCCTTCTTGAGAAAATCCCACAGGACGGACAACTCCGAGTTTGGAGCTTATTTCTTCAGGGTTTGTACCTCTCGTCATCCTCTTTCCAACGCCGCCAACCTCGTCTCGTTCCGACGTCCGAGCTGTTCGTGGCGTCCGTTCCCGTGAGGTCGCGCGGGTCTGCCCAGTCCACCCGGTGCCAGGACAACCGGCGACTTCCAAAGTTCACAGCGTCCAACCACGACCAGATCTGATCGAGCTCTTTGGTCCGGACCTGCTGCTCTGCGTCCCCGACGTCCTCACACAAGCGGGGCCTCGTTCGCCTACCGGAGCAGCGAGTTACCATTTTCCCCGCTCGACAGCGCAGTTCTGGGAGCAGATTCCTTGTCCCCACTTGCAGGTGCGGCCACGGCTTCCACGGACGGAATCTGAGCACGCCTTTTGGCCGAGGCTTCCTCCTGCGACCTAACTACGCGCCCTCACTGACGGCGCCCCAATCGGACTCCGGATCCATTCGTGGGAACGTTTACCACCGAGTCGCGCGTTGCTGCGATTCTGCCGATCGTCATCCGGACCCTCCTCGTGGCCAACCCTTCACCGAGTGCCGCCCGTCAGCCCGTGTATCGGCCGCCCCGAATGGAATTGTTGTAGCCTGTTATCTCCCTGCGAGGAGTGGGCACCATTGCTGGCTTGTACCTATTCTTTCATTGTGTGTATCGGGGTTGTCGGTCTCGGCCGGGGTTCCTTCCCCACGCCTAGGCGTGGAGGTACGTGCGACGCTCCCCCCCTTGGCATTTTGCTTTACTAGTATGTGATCTTGTATGCCGCGTGAGAGTGTAGGGATCCTAGCTAGCATTCAACACCGCGAGATCGTGAGTGAGAGTATCCCATTCCGTGGCCCTAATCGAGCACCGAGCTCGGACTAGACTCCTATAGTTGCGCGTCGGCTCCTTTGCCGCTTTGATCCACTCGCTTCCCTCATAGGGACGACCGTGGACTTGGGTTTCTTGTTGAGAGACGCCTCTCTTCGGAGGAATAGTACGGAGGTCGATCTCTCGGCTTGCCTTGTCACGTGTGAGTGCTGGCCGCACTTGGTCTTCATCATAGGTTTAGTCCATTTGTCAGTTCCGTCCCGCATCAAATTTGGTATCAGAGCTTAGGGAACCAGTTTGTTCTAACAAATTGGGGTCTTAGGTCATTTGAGTCTTTAGGTTGTCTAGGGTGCAATTGAGGCCTTAGAGTTATCTAGGTTGCATTGAGTCTCTTAGTTCATCTAGGTAACCCACCATTGCATTGTAATGTTAGGTTTGTGTCTAGTTAGAGTTTTGTCCTTGTCTCGTTGAGTCTTGCATGTCCAGCTCCGCGCCAACCCCATGGTGGTTCCTCGAGCCCACATGTCAGATTAGTCATCCCTATTGGCCCGATTCGATGCTCTTATGGTACGACCCCTAAGTGTCGCCCCTACCACTCAGTCGTCAGGAGACCCGATCCCTATACCGATGACCGAGTCATTCCAGCGCCCTGTCATGTCCACTGCCATCCTACCTAATGGGAAGCATACGGAGATCGACTTCATCAGTAGGGTGTCGTCTAACTGTGTCTCACAAGACATTATTGAGTCACTCTCTAAGACTGGGGAGATTGTTCTCCGTGATGGTTTAGCCTTTATCGAGTTTCAACGGTGGTTTGGCCCCGTTAATAATTCCGATGGCGCTTGGTGCAAGATCAGCACACTTGCTGGTCCATGCATCATTTTAGGGCGAACTTGGTTGGAGGAAAGAAGTGCGACCATCGACCTGGATAGGAGGACCTGCACCTTACACCCATCTCACCTTCCCGGTGAGTTTGTCTTCCATGACGGCGTTACGCCGACCACCTCCATGTCATCACCTGGGTTTGTTCCAGTGAGTTACGAGGCTGAACAGGAGTTGATTGAGGAGTACCTAACTGAGGTTGAGGAGTTAGGGAGTGATCCCCTCCACATCATAGAGGACTCCGTTTCCCCTCCCGAGAGAGAGGCTTCACCCTTAGACCCTCATATAGAGACATTCTTACCTTCCGAGGGTGAACTGGTCATTGGTGAGTCTTTAGCTAGCTGGCTAAGGGAGGGTCCACTTCTAGATGTCTCCATTCCTTGCTATACACCCATGGGACCAGCCCTCCCAATAATACCCCTTAACTCCTTTCACACCACTTTTCGGTCCTTCTGCTTTCTTGAAAATGTGAAGGACTTCCTTAGGAGTTTAGATTATCAATGGGAGTTGACTTATATGTTGACCTTAGGGTCTGACCAACCCTATAGTCATAGCTTTACACTCCCTGCTTTGGGGTCTATTACCTCGGTCTACACCATAGGACATATCACATCCGAGGTCCTTTTATTATTTCCCATACCCGTGGAGGTTGATTTTGTCCCCGCTTATGGTTTCACGGTCCCGAGGGAGGAACCTTGCCTTCCTTGCCTTCCTCATGAGCCTCTTGCCCCATACATGAGAGTGCCTGAAGGTGATTATCTGCACCTGGGCGAATGTCGCACATGGGCAAGTATAGTGAAGGGACCTGTCGGGAGGGGTCATCATTTCTTTGACCCTTTCGATCCCCTCCCTAGTGAGCCTCTCGACCCATATTCTTTTCCCCACCTTGTCGAGGAGGTCCACTATCATACACCACCTAGGCCTTCTAGTCAACACCTCACCTTACCGGCATCCAGATGCCCGAGCTTAGGAGGCCAGGGACACATGTCTCTTCCCCATGTTTCTTCATGTCCACCATCATATAGGGGTTTGTCTCATATAGGGAATGTCATGAGTGAGTTTGGGCAATTTAGTCCCCATGAGTCTACCACATTACGTAGGACACCCATGCATGATAGATACAACTTTGGTTGTCCTGGTCCTCCCCGTGTTGTCCAGTCATGTAGGCGTCATAGACATGCTGGGTCTATGTTTGGATGCCCTGGGCCACCCATGCATTCATATCGGTATGAGTCCACGCCACTAGTTTGGAGTCTACATCATCATCACCCCCTCGAGGCCAGCAACGCACGTTATAAGGATCTAGCTGATGCGCATCGACGCACCCGTGAGTTCCAAGTGGGAGAGCACGTCATGATCAGGGTTAGACCTGAACGGTTCCCTTCGGGGGCCGTGAAGAAACTCCAGGACCGCGGTGCCGGACCCTTTCGAGTCTTGAAGCGAATTGGGTCGAATGCGTATGAGATTGAGCTGCCAGACGACTATGGGATCTGTTCGACGTTCAATGTTTCAGATCTGGTGGCATATCGGGATCCCGCGGTGATTCCCAGTGAGCTTTTTGGGCCTACCCCTCCTGTTGAGAGCATTACACCATCTGAGCGTCCACCTCCTCCAGCCCCATTACAGACACGCGAGCATATAGATTGCATACTGGATGAGCAGGTGACCACGACCAGGAGCGGAGCCTACCAGCGCTTTCTAGTGCGTTGGAGAGGGCACCCTGCGACAGACGACACCTGGATCACACGTGGAGAGCTGGAGCAGATCGACCCGGACCTGCTGGAGCGTTACTTGAGCGACCGTGACCCTTACTCGACGGGGTCGAGTTCTTCCCACCCGGGGAGAATTGGTGAGGACACGCGCCGCTTCACTCGACGGAGCACACGGAGCACGCCGGCATCCCTTTGGCTCGGCGATCATTTAGCAGACTAGCAGAGCTATCCCCATTTATTTCATGCTTTAGGCCATGTTGGGCCTTGGATTAGTCCCTGCGTGGACATTTCTATCTAGTTGTAGGCCTTTGTAGGCCAATTAGACATCTTTTGTGCTTTGTAGGCTTAATTAGAGGGCAAAGGGGTTAGTGGGCCATCTTGTGCTCCACTTCTCTTGGCCCATTTGGGGTTTGCGCACCCAACCCCTAGGGTTAGGGTTTTGGGCGCACCTCTCACCTCCTCCAAGTGGAAGAGGTGGCAGCCGCCATCCCCTTTCTCCACTCCCTCCTTTGGCCGCCCCTTCCTTTGATCCCTCCTTGATTGGAGGAACCTCCTTGATTGAAGGAGAGATTCACTCCTTGATGGGAGGAGAGCTGGCCGCCCCTACCCCCTCCCATTTGCGCCCCCATCTCCCCATTTGGTGGTAGAAACCCTAGCTCCCCTCCCCAACTATATAGTCTTAGCATTTTCTTTGGAAGAAATTAATGAATGAATGAAATATTTTGATTGAGCAGCCATTTGCGCAGCCACCCCTTGGAGAGGGCGACCCTCTCTTCCTCCTCTGCTCCTGCGACGGGAGCAACCCCGGGGTGCGACTCCCCATCCCCTCGGTGCGACGCCGAGGTTCTTCCTCCCTTCTACTTCGTCTCCGGTTTGAGTTCGCGTGTTCCAGATTCGGCCCCGAGTTGCAGCGGCGTCCCCATCCGGTGGGGGTCGAATCCGAGCCCCTCCTTTTTTTGGTGGATACTTCTACGAGTCGGCAGCGCGTGGGCTTTGGTTTCGCCTCGATCCGAGGTCGGCACCACCCGTGGCGAGTTTTCTCGTGAGCTAGCGCAGGAGCCTCCCTCTCTGCGCGCCCAGATCCACCCTCCTTCTTGCGAAAATCCCACAGGACGGACAACTCCGAGTTTGGAGCTTATTTCTTCAGGGTTTGTACCTCTCGTCATCCTCTTTCCAACGCCGCCAACCTCGTCTCGTTCCGACGTTCGAGCTGTTCGTGGCGTCCGTTCCCGTGAGGTCGCGCGGGTCTGCCCAGTCCACCCGGTGCCAGGACAACCGGCGATTTCCAAAGTTCACAGCGTCCAACCACGACCAGATCTGATCGAGCTCTTTGGTCCGGACCTGCTGCTCTGCGTCCCCGACGTCCTCACACAAGCGGGGCCTCGTTCGCCTACCGGAGCAGCGAGTTACCATTTTCCCCGCTCGACAGCGCAGTTCTGGGAGCAGATTCCTTGTCCCCACTTGCAGGTGCGGCCACGGCTTCCACGGACGGAATCTGAGCACGCCTTTTGGCCGAGGCTTCCTCCTGCGACCTAACTACGCGCCCTCGCTGACGGCGCCCCAATCGGACTCCGGATCCATTCGTGGGAACGTTTACCACCGAGTCGCGCGTTGCTGCGATTCTGCCGATCGTCATCCGGACCCTCCTCGTGGCCAACCCTTCACCGAGTGCCGCCCGTCAGCCCGTGTATCGGCCGCCCCGAATGGAATTGTTGTAGCCTGTTATCTCCCTGCGAGGAGTGGGCACCATTGCTGGCTTGTACCTATTCTTTCATTGTGTGTATCGGGGTTGTCGATCTCGGCCAGGGTTCCTTCCCCACGCCTAGGCGTGGAGGTACGTGCGACGCTCCCCCCCATTGGCATTTTGCTTTACTAGTATGTGATCTTGTATGCCGCGTGAGAGTGTAGGGATCCTAGCTAGCATTCAACACCGCGAGATCGTGAGTGAGAGTATCCCATTCCGTGGCCCTAATCGAGCACCGAGCTCGGACTAGACTCCTATAGTTGCGCGTCGGCTCCTTTGCCGCTTTGATCCACTCGCTTCCCTCATAGGGACGACCGTGGACTTGGGTTTCTTGTTGAGAGACGCCTCTCTTCGGAGGAATAGTACGGAGGTCGATCTCTCGGCTTGCCTTGTCACGTGTGAGTGCTGGCCGCACTTGGTCTTCATCATAGGTTTAGTCCATTTGTCAGTTCCGTCCCGCATCATCTTCGGATCGATTAACTCCGCCGCGTACCGGATATTGGTTTAGGTCTAGGTGCATTAGTCATTATTTGCATCAGTTTGTGTCTCCTAGTTCGTGTGTAGTCCAATAAGAGTCAGTCAGTCTTGTCCAAGTGTCGGCATGTCCAACATGTAGCTCTCCCCAACTTCCCATGGATTCCCAATCACCCGGGCAATATGGCCGTTGGTCTATCCATGGGCTTGGCAACCATCCTCTCCCCTTCCGTAGGCCTGAAGCCTCGGATTTTTATGGCTCTAATGATCCGGGCGACTACCTCAATTGGGAGGCCACCATGGACAAATATTTTGAATGTTACACCATGTCCGATGCCATGCAAGTTAGTTTTGCCCGAGAGAGGCTTGTCCATAAAGCCGCTTGGAAATGGGAGAGCATTGAGCGCATGAGGGAGGTTAGGAGGCAAAGGCCCATCGAGTCGTGGCATGAGATGAAGGTTGAACTTAGGAAGGTCTACCTACCCGGCTCGGTCACCTCCAACCGACACCATCCAATCACCTCCAACCAAGTGGGACATAATCGGAGGCAATGTGCCGCGCATGTAGGAGAGCCTAGGTCCACGACTAAGCCACATTCATATGGGAGAGTCCACCACATTACTCCTACTCCAAACCCCACCATTGCCGAATTCTTCCAAATCTTTGCGGATAGACTGGATAAGAGGTGTGATTATATCGAATCCCTGATTCCCCCTTGCCAACCACCTGGCCGGGATGGAACCAAGCACGAGCCTAAGGAGGGAGTAATTGGTAGTCCCAACCCAGTACCATCTAGGGTTCCACCCCAAGGTCCTCTCCCCATCATGGTGGGTCCTCTTCTCCTACCCACGAGAGCCCCATTGCCTACACCCCCTGTCCGTCAGGAGGATAAGGGTAGGGCCCCACTTATCAGGGAGCGTAGTGGGTCACGACAGCAGTGTTATCGCTGCCAGGGGTTCGGCCACTACGTCGGACAGTGTCCCACTCGGACATCTCTAGCCCTAAGGGACAAAAGGGTTGGAGAAGCCCCACTCTCTGATCTTTATTCTAAGCCCCCTCAGCCCGAGCCACCCGTGTTTCTAACGAGTATGCTTGTCATAGCCGAGCCGCTTATTAGCTGGCTCAAGAAGGGCTTGGTCCCACTTTCCTTCCCATCTATGGACCCTATCCTACCTCTGGTGCCAATCAATTCATTTCACACCACTTTCCGGTCTAGTCACTATGTGGATACATTGCATGACCTTCTTAAAGGGTTAGACCGGTAATTGACATTTATGCACTTGTTGGCCCCAGGCTTCGACCGACCCACAGGTCGTAATTTCACTCATCCCGCTTTAGGGTCCATCACCTCCGTGTACACTGTGGGTCATTGATGGGGACATCGCTTACCACTTCCCATTCCTCCATGGGTCCCGATGATCGCCAATGTGTTCGTCTTGATTTCTTGAGTCAAGTTATGTAATTTTCATATTTTTCTGGAGTCATATCATTGTAATTTTTCTTTTATTTGAGTCAAGTCCCTAGGTTAATGAGTCTTCTACCTAAGTTTATTATCATTACGTCAGTTAGATTGGTTAATGGGCCCAGTTATATAGGCTTGGCCCAGGGGCGCCCCTTTCCCCCTTGGTTAGTTGTCATTAGTCTAAGAGTCAGGGACTTTTGTTGAATTGTGGGATTCCTATAAATAGGACCCCAATCCCACCAGTTGAAACTAATGACTGAATGAAAAATTTGAATATCTTGAGCATAAGTGCACCTCTCCCTCTCTCTCTCTATCTCTCTCTCTCTCTCTCAAGAAGGGGCGACCCTTTTCTCTCTCCTCTCCCCTCCCTCTCTCTAGGCCGACCAGCCCCCCTCTCTCCTCACCTACCCACTCTCCACTTGCCACATCACCCACCCTTTCACCTCCCAAGGCCACATTAACTCTCCCATTTAATCCTTCCCTCTTCCAAGGCACCCCTTGGTATTCCCCATACACCCCCCTCATTTCCCCAAGCACCCCCTTCACCCCTCCCAAGCTAAAATTTGAATTTTCCTCCCTTTGGGGACTGCACCCATTCATTCCTAGCCCCTTCACCTCCCTAGGTCGCAGCCCCCCAACCCCCTTCCCATTGTTCTTCCTTTGGCCAACCAAGTTCTTCCACCCCTCTCCCCCCTTTTGATCAGTCTGCAGGTGGCAGAGGAAGGGTCATCTTGCAGAAGCTGTCACGGAGTCATACGGAGACCTCTGAAGACGTACCATACATTGCTGGAAAGGTCGACCAGTTGGCTTCGCAGGCAAGGCGATCTCATCCCATTCCGACGTCGCTACAGCTCGTGGTGCCCATTCTCCCTCGGCTGCGCAGAGCTCCCCCTGCAGAGTGCCTGAACCAGAAGGGTAGCTGTGCCACGGCGAACCCTAGCAGAACCAAGCCGACGTCTCTTCATCAAAGTCCTTCCACGTTCTGTCCTCTTCCAGGATCAGGAAGCGGAACTGCGTTCGAGTTCCGTGGGACAGAGTTAAAGAGTTTCTCCTCCCACTGCTCCAAGCTGCTTCCCCAAGTCTGCTACGACCTGTTAGCACCTTCTTGGGTCCCCCGGTCTCCTCCGACCTCATCCGGCTTCCCCGTTGATTTTGCTGCGAAGTAGACTCGACCACGATTCCAGCAACTCCAACGGCTCATGATTCAGAGTTCGTGAGTGGCCGGGGTAGCTTCTGCAAGTCGCTGTCTGAATCAGGTAGCTGCTGCGGCCAGAATCTGCCACCCTGTTCGAAGCTGCACCACGGCCGACGGTGGAAGATTCAAGTCATGAGTCCTTCTACAAATATCTTCCTCCACCTGTCCTCTTTCTGGATCAAGAAGCAGAAGTGCTTTCGGCGTCAGGATGTCAGAGTTTTCATCTTTCTCCCTCGACTGGTCGGGTCTGCCTCCCACAACCTGCAGTGACCTGCTGCCACTCATCGGCATCCCCCAGTCCACCCCGACCTCAGACGGCTTCCCCACTAGTTTTCCCGCGAAGAGGGTCCGTCCACAGTTCCAGAAACTTTGACGGTTCAAGATTTGGTGCCCGGGAGCGGCCGGGACAACTTCTGCAAGTCACTGTTCGTGTCAGGTAGCTGTTGCGGCCAGAAACTGCCACCTTGTTCTAAGCTCGACCCAGACCAGCCACTGCAGCCGATGAAATTGAGAAAATTCTGAAGCATCCTGGTTCCAGATACGAAGATTCCCCAGCTGGTCTCGTCTTCAGCGAAATTCTAGAACGTGATCTACGGCCTCTACAGCGACTGGCAGTCAGCCATCACAGCAAGCAGGGAGTTTCCATTTCGGCTACACCGGCGCGTCCTCCGGCGAATCTCCCTCTCCCGCCTGGCCGGCTTACCGCCCCTCCCTACATGGAGGTAGTGTTTGAGTGTACTTAATTGTCCCCACCCTAAGTTCACCCTCCTGCGCGAGGTGTAGTGATTGTAATCATTCAAAACAGGATTGAAGCTTCACCGGCGCAGTGTGCGGGGAACCACACTTCCCCGCTCGCCCTCGTCTCCGATCGGGGTTGGTTTCTTCAAACCAACCAGGTGAGCTCCTGCCCTTGCTCCAGTTATTTCTGTTCATTTCATATCCGTAAAGCTTGTTTGCTGGTCGGTGAGAGAGCGCCCGTTCCCGGAGCCACTAACTCTTGTGTGGTCACCGTGGCCATAGTGAGTGAGTGACCTAGTGCCCCCAAGGCACCCGGCCGCCCTCGTTTGTGGGCTTCATACCTTCGGGAGGGTCAACCTAAGTGGTGCTGGCCCTCTAGCCAGCCAGGGGCTTTCTCCACTACCTCGACTCGGCATCACCGAGTCACCACGGGAAGCGGGTGTACGCGGTGTAACGGCGACTCTCGAGTTGCTCTCGACTCTTGTGATTGTTATTGCGAATTAAGTCCAAGGGATCATTGTCATTTGCTGCCTTTGCATCATTGTGTCACATCAACTTGGTATCAGAGCAAGTTCTAGACTTGTCTCTACAAGCCTAGGTCCTAGGGTCTTTGCATTTTCATCATCCGTATGCATGTCCACCCGTAGTGGTGCCTTGTACCGAGCCGACCCCTCTACCTCGGTTCCACCATGAATCCCATTCCCCAAGGTTACCCAAACATCCCTAGGGAGGCTTCCCAAGCTCCAATGGATCGACTTGAGGCTGCCATTGAAGCCCTCTCGGAGAAAATGACTGGGATTTCCACCCGCCTAGAGAGACTCGATGAAGCTAGGGCCCCACCTAGGAACCATGCCCAAAGGGCACCCCCTCCACCAGTTGAACTTGATAGGGAGGACCTTGAGGATGACTTCCACCGTGAGTATAAGAGGCCCCGCCAACCTAGACATTTTGAAAGGCGACTATGGGAGGACCCGGATGACTACCTCTTGAGGATGATTAAGGTTGAGGCTCCTAACTTTGATGGGTCACATAATCCACATGTCTACCTAAAATGGGAGAGTGCTATGGACCGATACTTTGGTTGGTACCCTATGACGGAAGATAGGAAAGTTAGGCTCGCAAAAATGCACCTTACCAACCATGCTAAGACCTATTGGATGAGTGTGGAAACTAGGAAGAGGATTAGGAGGGAAGAACCAATCCATACCTGGGAAGACCTGAAGACCCAACTTCGGTTCCAATACCTCCCCAACTCCTACCGTGAGGACCATAACCCGAAGAGCACTCCCACTCCCCCGTTTCCTCCCAGTCAACCCAAGACTTCCCTTAGGACCCAAACTCCACCACCCCAAATGATTCCTATCCCGATCACCACCACCATTCAAACCAAAGTGACCCTCACTCCACCTAGGCCCATGACGGTCATCACCCAACCTAAAATTCTCCATCAAACCCACACCCCACAAGCTTCCACAGTCCCCACCACTACCCCTCCATCTTCCCCTAAAAGGGACACACCTCCCAAAATCAATCAACCCAATCCTCCTCGACCCACCCATCTTCCACTACCAACCCCAATCCTATCCCAACTTAGGTCTCCACTTCTTCCACTCCCAAACCCAACCCAAGTTCAAGCACCCTCACCACCCCGGGTGCACCATACCCCAACCTTCATCACCCCATCCACAAAAGACCTTCCCATTCCTTTGGAAAGTAAAACCCCCACACCCCAAAAGGATGAGAGCGTGATTGAGGAATATGAGGCTTCCCTAGATTGGGAGGAAGAATATGAAGCTCAATGCCAAAGGTTGGGTCAAGAAGGCTTCTCTTTATCCAAAGAGACCACAACGAGCCTAACTAGGAACATCCTCCCCCTTGAGTTGCCAGATGACCAACCAAGTCCCCCCACCCACCCTTCCATAAGAACTGTGATTTTAGGGGAACCTCTCATTGAGTGGCTTAAGCAAAATCTCCTCCTCCACATCATGCACCCCTCTATGGAGAATCATTACCCAATTTTGCCCAGTCCTCCATTCCACACAACCTACCAATCGTTCTCCTTTGTGGGAGCCATGAGGGACTTGATTAAGAGTGTACTTTGGCAAATAGAGGTGACAAACATGTGGGCCTTAGAAGCAAGCCACATGGGGTACCTTAGTTTCTCACACTCCTCCCTCGGGACCATCACCTCCATTTACACCAAGGGTCCTTGCATGAGTAAACTCCTATTATTTCTACCCGAGCCTAATGAGTCTTACATCACCCCCCTACCCTCCCACAAGGAGCATTGCATTGGGTCCCACCAGGGTCATGACTTCCACTTCCCTATGTGTGCTAGGGACCCTAGGGCAATCACTTGGATTGAAACCCCCCTCCACGTCACTCACCCCTTAACCCATCTTGATCTATTTGGCCACCCCCTATGGGCTTCCAAGTACCCATCACTCACCACCCACTCCCTCCTACCCTCTCCCACCATGTCAGTCCTAACCCACCCATTCCGAAATTCCACCCACACTATGAGAGTCAATACCAAGGGTGACATCAACCTTGGAAATAAGGGAGTGACCCATCCCAAGAACCGCATTGATCCCCATGAGTGGAAACCCCCAAAACTCACAAATGGGACCATCTTGATAGGAAACCATGTATCACAATCTTTCGCATCGTGTGGTCAGACTAGTCACATCATTTGCGTCACTCACGCACTAGGACCGATGCATGATAGGTTTACATCTGAATGTCCAGGCCCCCCAAAGTCAGTCATCGTGAAGTCTAAGCATGAAGGAAACATTCATGGATGTCCGGGACCCCCGACATCAAACACCCTTTTGCATAATAGGTTCACCTATGGATGTCCCGATCCTCCTAGGTCCATCAAAGTCTACATAGCACCAGGGCATGCTAGATCCACTTTTGGTTGTCCAGGACCCCCATTATCCACTGGGAGTCAACACCTTAGAGAGTTGCATGAGGATATTCGCAAAAACATCAACAAGAGCAATGAGATTTACAAGAAGTCAGCTTATTCCCACCGCCGCCACCAAGAATTCCAAGTTGGTGATTTTGTGATGGGGAGAACTGAGAGGTTATTCCCTGGGAATGTCTCAAAGTTGAGGTCACGTGGAGCCGGCCCCTTTCAGGTGTTGAGGCACCTTAGCACAAATACTTATGTGTTGGACCTTCCTTAAGAGTACGGAGTAAGCCCCACTTTCTATGTGGCTGACCTGGTGCCCTACAAGGGTCCCACGGTGACACCCAGTGAGGAGATCTAGCCTACCCCACCCCTTGAGAGCTTCCCCACACCTCAGAGAGCTCCATCCAGCCTGAGATACCAGCGTGATCAAGTGGAGCGGATATTAGATGAACAGGTCACCAACACGCGAAGCAAGGCGTATGAGCGATACCTGGTTAGGTGGAAGGGACGGCCACCTTCGGACGATGCCTGGGTGAGTCAGGAGGATCTCCAGCAGCAGGATCCTGACCTATTGGAGCAGTACCGCAGCAGGGAGGACCTTCACTCGACAGAGTCGAGTTCTCTGCACCCCGGGAGTATGATGGGGACATCGCTTACCACTTCCCATTCCTCCATGGGTCCCGATGATCGCCAATGTGTTCGTCTTGATTTCTTGAGTCAAGTTATGTAATTTTCATATTTTTCTGGAGTCATATCATTGTAATTTTTCTTTTATTTGAGTCAAGTCTCTAGGTTAATGAGTCTTCTACCTAAGTTTATTATCATTACGTCAGTTAGATTGGTTAATGGGCCTAGTTATATAGGCTTTGCCCAGGGGCGCCCCTTTCCCCCTTGGTTAGTTGTCATTAGTCTAAGAGTCAGGGACTTTTGTTGAATTGTGGGATTCCTATATAATGACTGAATGAAAATTTGAATATCTTGAGCATAAGTGCACCTCTCCCTCTCTCTCTATCTCTCTCTCTCTCTCTCAAGAAGGGGCGACCCTTTTCTCTCTCCTCTCCCCTCCCTCTCTCTAGGCCGACCAGCCCCCCTCTCCCCTCACCTTCCCACTCTCCACTTGCCACATCACCCACCCTTTCACTTCCCAAGGCCACATTAACTCTCCCATTTAATCCTTCCCTCTTCCAAGGCACCCCTTGGTATTCCCCATACACCCCCCTCATTTCCCCAAGCACCCCCTTCACCCCTCCCAAGCTAAAATTCAAATTTTCCTCCCTTTGGGGACTGCACCCATTCATTCCCAGCCCCTTCACGTCCCTAGGTCGCAGCCCTCCAACCCCCTTCCCATTGTTCTTCCTTTGGCCAACCAAGTTCTTCCACCCCTCTCCCCCCTTTTGATCAGTCTGCAGGTGGTAGAGGAAGGGTCATCTTGCAGAAGCTGTCACGGAGTCATACGGAGACCTCTGAAGACGTACCATACATTGCTGGAAAGGTTGACCAGTTTGCTTCGTAGGCAAGGTGATCTCATCCCATTTCGACGTTGCTACAGCTCGTGGTGCCCATTCTCCCTCGGCTGCGCAGAGCTCCCCCTGCAGAGTGCCTGAACCAGAAGGGTAGCTGTGCCACGGCGAACCCTAGCAGAACCAAGCCGAGGTCTCTTCATCAAAGTCCTTCCACGTCCTGTCCTCTTCCAGGATCAGGAAGCGGAACTACGTTCGGGTTCCGTGGGACAGAGTTAAAGAGTTTCTCCTCCGACTGCTCCAAGCTGCTTCCCCAAGTCTGCTACGACCTGTTAGCACCTTCTTGGGTCCCCCGGTCTCTCCGACCTCATCCGGCTTCCCCGTTGATTTTTCTACGAAGTATACTCGACCACGATTCTAGCAACTCCAACGGCTCGTGATTCAGAGTTCGTGAGTGGCCGGGGTAGCTTCTGCAAGTCGCTGTCTGAATCAGGTAGCTACTGCGGCCAGAATTTGCCACCCGGTTCGAAGCTGTACCACGGCCGACGGTGGAAGATTCAAGTCACGTATCCTTCTAAAAATATCTTCCTCCACCTGTCTCTTTCTTGATCAAGAAGCAGAAGTGCTTTTGGCATCAGGAGGTCAGAGTTTTCATCTTTCTCCCTCGACTGGTCGGGTCTGCCTCCCACAACCTACAGCGACCTGCTGCTACTCATCGGCGTCCCCCAGTCCACCCCGACCTCAGACTGCTTCCCCACCAGTTTTCCCGCGAAGAGGGTTCGTCCACGGTTCCAGCAACTTTGACGGTTCAAGATTTGGTGCCGGGAGCGGCCGGGACAACTTCTGCAAGTCACTATTCGTGTCAGGTAGCTGTTGCGGCCAGAAACTGCCACCTTGTTCTAAGCTCGACCCAGACCAGCGACTGCAGCCGAAGAAATTGAGAAAATTCTGAAGCATCCTGGTTCCAGATACGAAGATTCCTCAGGTGGTCTCGTCTTCAGCGAAATTCTAGAACGTGATCTACGGCCTCTACAGTGACTGGCAGTCAACCATCACAGCAAGCAGGGAGTTTCCATTTCGGCTACACCGGCGCATCCTCCGGCGAATCTCCCTCTCCCGCCTGGCCGGCTTACCGCCCCTCCCTGCATTGAGGTAGTGTTTCAGTGTACTTAATTGTCCCCACCCTAAGTTCACCCTCCTGCGCGAGGTGTAGTGATTGTAATCATTCAAAACAGGATTGAAGCTTCACCGGCGCAGTGTGCGGGGAACCACACTTCCCCGCTCGCCCTCGTCTCCGATCGGAATTGGTTTCTTCAAACCAACCAGGTGAGCTCCTGCCCTTGCTCCAGTTATTTCTGTTCATTTCATATCCGTAAAGCTTGTTCCCTGGTCGGTGAGAGAGCGCCCGTTCCCGGAGCCACTAACTCTTGTGTGGTGACCGTGGCCATAGTGAGTGAGTGACCTAGTGCCCCCAAGGCACCCGGCCACCCTCGTTTGTGGGCTTCATACCTTCGGGAGGGTCAACCTAAGTGGTGCTGGCCCTCTAGCCAGCCAGGGGCTTTCTCCACTACCTCGACTCGGCATCACCGAGTCACCACGGGAAGCGGGTGTGCGCGGTGTAACGGCGACTCTCGAGTTGCTCTCGACTCTTGTGATTGTTATTGCGAATTAAGTCCAAGGGATCATTGTCATTTGCTGCCTTTGCATCATTGTGTCACATCAACTTGGTATCAGAGCAAGTTCTAGACTTGTCTCTACAAGCCTAGGTCCTAGGGTCTTTGCATTTTCATCATCCGTATGCATGTCCACCCGTAGTGGTGCCTTGTACCGAGCCGACCCCTCTACCTCGGTTCCCCCATGAATCCCATTCCCCAAGGTTACCCAAAC
This sequence comes from Amorphophallus konjac, assembly GCA_022559845.1. Lineage (NCBI taxonomy): Eukaryota > Viridiplantae > Streptophyta > Magnoliopsida > Alismatales > Araceae > Amorphophallus > Amorphophallus konjac. The sequence goes on along the minus strand of CM040119.1, from coordinate 137,020,693 downwards.
ATCCCTAGGGAGGCTTCCCAAGCTCCAATGGATCGACTTGAGGCTGCCATTCAAGCCCTCTCGGAGAAAATGACTGGGATTTCCACCCGCCTAGAGAGACTCGATGAAGCTAGGGCCCCACCTAGGAACCATGCCCAAAGGGCACCCCCTCCACCAGTTGAACTTGATAGGGAGGACCTTGAGGATGACTTCCACCGTGAGTATGAGAGGCCCCGCCAACCTAGACATTTTGAAAGGCGACCACGGGAGGACCCGGATGACTACCTCTTGAGGATGATTAAGGTTGAGGCTCCTAACTTTGATGGGTCACATAATCCACATGTCTACCTAAAATGGGAGAGTGCTATGGACCGATACTTTGGTTGGTACACTATGACGGAAGATAGGAAAGTTAGGCTCGCAAAAATGCACCTTACCAACCTTGCTAAGACCTATTGGATGAGTGTGGAAACTAAGAAGAGGATTAGGAGGGAATAACCAATCCATACCTGGGAAGACATGAAGACCCAACTTAGGTTCCAATACCTCCCCAACTCCTACCGTGAGGACCATAACCCGAAGAGCACTCCCACTCCCCCGTTTCCTCCCAGTCAACCCAAGACTTCCCTTAGGACCCAAACTCCACCACCCCAAATGATTCCTATCCCGATCACCACCACCATTCAAACCAAAGTGACCCTCACTCCACCTAGGCCCATGACGGCCATCACCCAACCTAAAATTCTCCATCAAACCCACACCCCACAAGCTTCCACAGTCCCCACCACTACCCCTCCATCTTCCCCTAAAAGGGACACACCTCCCAAAATCAATCAACCCAATCCTCCTCGACCCACCCATCTTCCACTACCAACCCCAATCCTACCCCAACTTAGGTCTCCACTTCTTCCACTCCCAAACCCAACCCAAGTTCAAGCACCGTCACCACCCCGGGTGCACCATACCCCAACCTTCATCACCCCATCCACAAAAGACCTTCCCATTCCTTTGGAAAGTAAAACCCCCACACCCCAAAAGGATGAGAGCGTGATTGAGGAATATGAGGCTTCCCTAGATTGGGTGGAAGAATATGAAGCCGAATGCCAAAGGTTGGGTCAAGAAGGCTCCTCTTTATCCAAAGAGACCACAACGAGCCTAACTAGGAACATCCTCCCCCTTGAGTTGCCAGATGACCAACCAAGTCCCCCCACCCACCCTTCCATAAGAACTGTGATTTTAGGGGAACCTCTCATTGAGTGGCTTAAGCAAAACCTCCTCCTCCACATCATGCACCCCTCTATGGAGAATCATTACCCAATTTTGCCCACTCCTCCATTCCACACAACCTACCAATCGTTCTCCTTTGTGGGAGCCATGAGGGACTTGATTAAGAGTGTACTTTGGCAAATAGAGGTGACAAACATGTGGGCCTTAGAAGCAAGCCACATGGGGTACCTTAGTTTCTCACACTCCTCCCTCGGGACCATCACCTCCATTTACACCAAGGGTCCTTGCATGAGTAAACTCCTATTATTTCTACCCGAGCCTAATGAGTCTTACATCACCCCCTTACCCTCCCACAAGGAGCATTGCATTGGGTCCCACCAGGGTCATGACTTCCACTTCCCTATGTGTGCTAGGGACCCTAGGGCAATCACTTGGATTGAAACCCCCCTCCACGTCACTCACCCCTTAACCCATCTTGATCTGTTTGGCCACCCCCTATGGGCTTCCAAGTACCCATCACTCACCACCCACTCCCTCCTACCCTCACCCACCATGTCAGTCCTAACCCACCCATTCCGAAATTCCGCCCACACTATGAGAGTCAATACCAAGGGTGACATCAACCTTGGAAATAAGGGAGTGACCCATCCCAAGAACCGCTTTGATCCCCATGAGTGGAAACCCCCAAAACTCACAAATGGGACCATCTTGATAGGAAACCGTGTATCACAACCTTTCGCATCATGTGGTCAGACTAGTCACATCATTTGCGTCACTCACGCACTAGGACCGATGCATGATAGGTTTACATCTGGATGTCCAGGCCCCCCAAAGTCAGTCATCGTAAAGTCTAAGCATGAAGGAAACATTCATGGATGTCTGGGACCCCCGACATCAAACACCCTTTTGCATAATAGGTTCACCTATGGATGTCCCGGTCCTCCTAGGTCCATCAAAGTCTACGTAGCACTAGGGCATGCTAGATCCACTTTTGGTTGTCCAGGACCCCCATTATCCACTGGGAGTCAACACCTTAGAGAGTTGCATGAGGATATTCGCAAAAACATCAACAAGAGCAATGAGATTTACAAGAAGTCAGCTTATTCCCACCGCCGCCACCAAGAATTCTAAGTTGGTGATTTTGTGATGGGGAGAACTGAGAGGTTATTCCCTGGGAATGTCTCAAAGTTGAGGTCGCGTGGAGCCGGCCCCTTTCATGTGTTGAGACGCCTTAGCACAAATACTTATGTGTTGGACCTTCCTGAAGAGTACGGAGTAAGCCCCACTTTCTATGTGGCTGACCTGGTGCCCTACAAGGGTCCCACGGTGACACCCAGTGAGGAGATCTAGCCTACCCCACCCCTTGAGAGCATCCCCACACCTCAGAGAGCTCCATCCAGCCTGTGATACCAGCGTGATCAAGTGGAGCGGATATTAGATGAACAGGTCACCAACACGCGAAGCAAGGCGTATGAGCGATACCTAGTTAGGTGGAAGGGACGGCCACCTTCGAACGATGCCTGGGTGAGTCGGGAGGATCTCCAGCAGCTGGATCCTGACCTATTGGAGCAGTACCGCAGCAGGGAGGACCCTCACTCGACAGAGTCGAGTTCTCTGCACCCCGGGAGTATGATGGGGACATCGCATACCACTTCCCATTCCTCCATGGGTCCCGATGATCGCCAATGTGTTCGTCTTGATTTCTTGAGTTAAGTTATGTAATTTTCATATTTTTCTGGAGTCATATCATTGTAATTTTTCTTTTATTTGAGTCAAGTCCCTAGTTTAATGAGTCCTCTACCTAAGTTTATTATCATTACGTCAGTTAGATTGGTTAATGGGCCCAGTTATATAGGCTTGGCCCAGGGGCGCCCCCTTCCCCCTTGGTTAGTTGTCATTAGTCTAAGAGTCAGGGACTTTTGTTGAATTGTGGGATTCCTATAAATAGGACCCCAATCCCACCAGTTGAAACTAATGACTGAATGAAAAATTTGAATATCTTGAGCATAAGTGCACCTCTCCCTCTCTCTCTATCTCTCTCTCTCTCTCTCAAGAAGGGGCGACCCTTTTCTCTCTCCTCTCCCCTCCCTCTCTCTAGGCCGACCAGCCCCCCTCTCTCCTCACCTACCCACTCTCCACTTGCCACATCACCCACCCTTTCACCTCCCAAGGCCGCATTGACTCTCCCATTTAATCCTTCCCTCTTCCAAGGCACCCCTTGGTATTCCCCATACACCCCCCTCATTTCCCCAAGCACCCCCTTCACCCCTCCCAAGCTAAAATTCAAATTTTCCTCGCTTTGGGGACTACACCCATTCATTCCCAGCCCCTTCACCTCCCTAGGTCGCAGCCCCCCAACCCCCTTCCCATTGTTCTTCCTTTGGCCAACCAAGTTCTTCCACCCCTCTCCCCCCTTTTGATCAGTCTGCAGGTGGCAGAGGAAGGGTCATCTTGAAGAAGCTGTCACGGAGTCATACGGAGACCTCTGAAGACGTACTATACATTGCTGGAAAGGTCGACCAGTTGGCTTCGCAGGCAAGGTGATCTCATCCCATTCCGACGTCGCTACAGCTCGTGGTGCACATTCTCCCTCGGCTGCGCAGAGCTCCCCCTGCAGAGTGCCTGAACCAGAAGGGTAGCTGTGCCACGGCGAACCCTAGCAGAACCAAGCCGACGTCTCTTCATCAAAGTCCTTCCACGTCCTGTCCTCTTCCAGGATCAAGAAGCGGAACTGCGTTCGGGTTCCATGGGACAGAGTTAAAGATTTTCTCCTCCGACTGCTCCAAGCTGCTTCCCCAAGTCTGCTACGACCTGTTATCACCTTCTTGGGTCCCCCGGTCTCCTCCGACCTCATCCGGCTTCCCCGTTGATTTTGCTGCGAAGTAGACTCGACCACGATTCCAGAAACTCCAACGGCTCGTGATTCAGAGTTCTTGACTGGCCGGGGTAGCTTCTGCAAGTCACTATCTGAATCAGGTAGCTGCTACGGCCAGAATCTGCCACCCGGTTCGAAGCTGCACCACGGCCGACGGTGCAAGATTCAAGTCGCGAGCCCTTCTATAAATATCTTCCTCCACCTGTCCTCTTTCTGGATCAAGAAGCAGAAGTGCTTTCGGCATCAGGAGGTCAGAGTTTTCATCTTTCTCCCTCGACTGGTCGGGTCTGCCTCCCACAACCTGCAGCGACCTGCTCCCACTCATCGGCGTCCCCCAGTCCACCCCGACCTCAGACGGCTTCCCCACCAGTTTTCCCGTAAAGAGGGTCCGTCCACGGTTCCAGAAACTTTGACGGTTCAAGATTTGGTGCCCGGGAGCGGCCGGGACAACTTCTGCAAGTCACTATTCGTGTCAGGTAGCTGTTGCGGCCAGAAACTGCCACCTTGTTCTAAGCTCGACCCAGACCAGCCACTGCAGCCGAAGAAATTGAGAAAATTCTGAAGCATCCTGGTTCCAGATACGAAGATTCCCCAGCTGGTCTCGTCTTCAGTGAAATTCTAGAACGTGATCTACGGCCTCTACAGCGACTGGCAGTCAGCCATCACAGCAAGCAGGGAGTTTCCATTTCGGCTACACCGGCGCGTCCTCCGGCGAATCTCCCTCTCCTGCCTGGCCGGCTTACCACCCCTCCCTGCTTGGAGGTAGTGTTTGAGTGTACTTAATTGTCCCCACCCTAAGTTCACCCTCCTGCGCGAGGTGTAGTGATTGTAATCATTCAAAACAGGATTGAAGCTTCACCGGCGCAGTGTGCGGGGAACCACACTTCCCCGCTCGCCCTCGTCTCCGATCGGGGTTGGTTTCTTCAAACCAACCAGGTGAGCTCCTACCCTTGCTCCAGTTATTTCTGTTCATTTCATATCCGTAAAGCTTGTTCGCTGGTCGGTGAGAGAGCGCCCGTTCCCGGAGCCACTAACTCTTGTGTGGTCACCGTGGCCATAGCGAGTGAGTGACCTAGTGCCCCCAAGGCACCCGGCCACCCTCGTTTGTGGGCTTCATACCTTCGGGAGGGTCAACCTAAGTGGTGCTGGCCCTCTAGCCAGCTAGGGGCTTTCTCCACTACCTCAACTCGGCATCACCGAGTCACCACGGGAAGCGGGTGTGCGCGGTGTAACGGCGACTCTCGAGTTGCTCTCGACTCTTGTGATTGTTATTGCGAATTAAGTCCAAGGGATCATTGTCATTTGCTGCCTTTGCATCATTGTGTCACATCAGTCATGTTACCACGGAGGTTCTTCTACTCCTCCCTATGCCGGCTGAGTCCGACTTCATTCCCAATTGCCCAAGGGAGGAATCTTACTTTCTACCTATGACTGCCGTCCCACCTCTCACAATGAATGAAGGTGATCATTTACACCTCCAAGATTTTCAAATATGGAACAGTGATTTGTGGAAGCCTAGTCCAAGGGGTCATATCTTCTTTGATCCCTTCGACCCATTCTCTTGTGGACCCCGTGACCCACCATATTTACTCCACCTTTTTGAGAGGGTCCACCATCATACCCCCATCGTCTCATCTCCCTTCATGAATGAAGGAGATCAACAACACCTTCTAGACTTCCACACATGGGATCTTGAGATGAGGGAATCCATATCGAGGGGTCACACATTCTTTGATCCCTTCGATCCCTTTCTTCGTGGGCCCCTTGGCCCACAACCTCCATTCCACCTCTTTAAGGAAGTCCACTATCACACTCCTCCTACTCGGGCCTGGCAACCTTCACATGGCAATAGGTCCGAACCGTCATTTGGGGGTAATGAAGACTTTGGTTCTCCCGGTCCACCTAAACCACCCAAACCTCCCGGACTTCCCACATCCAAACCAAATGTCCATGATTGGTGCATCGTAGGATGTCTAGGAGTCCACCATGACATTAACCTCCGGTTATGTCAAATGCATGCATGGCACACATTCGGATGTCCTCGACCACCTTGCATATGATTGGGTTTGACTAACATTAGGTTTGTGTAGAGTCGTGTGTGCATCTGTGTGTTTTTCTTTTTGTTAGGCATGTTTGGAGTCTGCATGACGACGTCCATCATCACAGTAAGGCCAGCAATGCACGGTACAAGGAGTTAGCCGGTGCCCATAGACACCACCGAGAGTTCCAAGAGGGCAAATATGTCATGATCAGGGTAAGACTTGAACGGTTTCCCTCGAGAACCGTTAAGAAGTTGCAAGCTCACGGAGCCGGTCCATTTAGAGTGTTGAAACGCATTGGATCCAATGCGTATGTTGTGGACCTGCCCGAGGAATACGGTATAAGCTCTACTTTTAATATTTCGGATCTAGTTGCATATAGGGACCCAGCGGTGATCCCTAGTGAGCCTTTCGAGCCATCTCCTCCAATTGAGAGTGATCCCACACCTGAGTGTCCACCTCCAGCCCATTTGTCATGGTAGCGTGAGCATATAGATCATATACTGGATGAGCAGGTGACAATTACCAGGAGTGGATCCTACCCACGCAACCTAGTGCGATGGAGAGGACGGCCCGCTACCGAGGACACGTGAATTACGCATGGAGAGTTGCAGCGGATTGATCCGGACCTTCTGGAGCAATACCGGAGCGATGCATACCCTTACTCGACAGGGTCGAGTTTCTCTCACCCGGGGAGAATTGGTGCGGACACCCGAGCAGTTACGTCGAGCCATCGGTACCGCACGCGGAGCACGACTCGAGCCACTTAGCGTCCATCTGGCTCGGAGACAGCCTGGAGACTCCTCTTTGAGTCTCCCCATTTATCACATTTGTTTAGACTTTATTTGTGTGTAATGTGTGTTTATTTCATTTTATTCGGTTTGTAATTTTGATTGTAAGAGGGGTTTATTTGCAAAATGGGACCCTCGGGTCCCACGGGCCCCACCAGACCCCTCCCATTGATCCACCTCAATCTTAGGGCCCCACGTGGGGTCAGTCAACCATTCATATGGAGGTTTCTAGAAGGGTGGGCCAAGTGGGGGACAATGGACCAAAAATGTCAAACATTCCAACCCACCCTCACCTACCCTTCTCTCTAGTCAATAGGCCGCCCCCCCCCCCCTTTATTTTTTTTATTGTAATTTTTGTGTGTTGTTCACATCTAATCCCAGCCCTCCATTCCCCTCCCCTAGATCCAACGGTGGAGGATGGATTAGATATGTAACCTATTTAAGCTTGTATTTTTCCATTTGAATGAATTAATGGTAGAAGAAATTGAGAAATTCTTGTGGAAGAGCCTTGGGCGCCCCCTTCCTCTCTCCTCCCTCTCCCCCTTGCAGCTGTGAAGGCTGCCATTCTGAGGTGTGACTCCTCCCCTTATCGTTCCGGTCATCATCGCCGCCGCCACGAGCCGCCACCGCACCGCCATCGGGATCGTCGGAGTTCTGCCTTCCACCTATAGCAGCCACCTCCACGAATTACTTCCATCAGCCATGAGATCATTTCGACCTGGGATTTTGAGGGGATGTTCCAGAGTTGTTCCACACGTTCTACAAAAATTGGTGGGTCATAATTATTCCATTTGGCAATTTCCCATTTTCGTCCAACCTCCTTTCCCAGATCTGTCTGCTTTCTGTTTCAATTGCCACCCACCCTGTGATTCCCATGTTCGTACCCCTTTGTGATTTTTTCTAGGGCTACAAACTTTACTGGGGGTTGTGTCCATCAACCCCTCCTACCACGAATTTTCTTGAATTTGGATCAGCCCTCCACTTATTTTTTCAATTCATTTTTAGACCTAACTACAGTGCTGTCCACTTGTTCCCAGATCCAACCACTCTCCTGTGCAAAATTCATAACAAATCATAACCTCCTCCAATCCTTCCAGAAAAAATATCTCCGATTTCCTTGTTCAAAACCCTACCACTTTGATGAAGAGCTCAGAAGCTGAATCGGCCATCAGCCTTGCAGTCAACGGCTGTTCTCAGACAAGTCACCTACAGATCTGAGATTTCAGGTACTGTACAACAGGAACTTGTAAATTCAGTAAAGTCCATATCTGACCAGATCCAGCAGTTCCCTTTGAGCCTAGATTAAAGTATTTGGAGAGAGCTTTCTAACGATAGTTCGTGCGTCCCGATGTGACGTCGGGATTGATCGCAACGGCCATTTTCACCCGAGTGCGCGCCGGAAAATAGAAATCAAAATCCGTGGGCAGCTAGTTCAACAATTGGGAATCGGGGCCAATCGACCCCCGATCGGCATTTCCGGCCGACCACCGTCCGTGGAGGCGTACCACCAGGGGTCCCCATCACAGTGGGTCCCACCCCCGCAGATCCGGAGGACAGCGCCATCTGTGGGCCCCACGGACCCGTAGAACCCGCCGTCCGGACAGCACGAAAACGCGGAGTTCGGCATCGCCGGGCGACATCAAGATGCTGCCCGTCAACCGATTTGCGTGATTCCCGGGCCGCACATGTGACCTTTTACCTCCCTGCGTGGAGTGGGTCAAATAATTTTACTGCTGGAATATTGTTTAACCGGGAGTCCGTGAATTGGCCGGGGTTGTCTTCGCCACGCCTGGTGCGTGGAGGTAAAGGTCTCAACTTCTCGGCATTCGCTTGCTAGTTTAGTATATGGTCTTTTGCTGCTGCCGAGAGCGATAGGTACTAGCCCGTGAGTCCATGTCGCCGCTGTGAGTGTGAGAGTGACCCGTCCCGCGACTCGATCCGAGTCCGGAAGTTGAGTCAGACTACCTTGAACTCTGCCGGTTCCTTAACCGCGCACGATCCACGCTTTCCATCGCATGGGACGACGAGTGAGTTTGCACTTCTGTTAGCGACGTGTATCCTATAGGAGCTCTTAGTGTCAAGCCGAGGTCGCTCTAGTAGTCGTTTCATTACTGGTCGAGTCGTGTCCGTCTCATATAGCGTCGTCTCCTCTGTCCGTCCCGCATCACCTCGTCAGCAACGACGGTGGTCTACCCAACGGGTCCTCAACGGTGGCTGAGGGCACGAAGGTCACCGGTTCGGGCTCATCTCCGAAGGATGGTAGGGCCACTGTCGGCCCGACAGTCGCCAACTCCCGGATCATCTGTAGGCTCACCGTCGCGTCCTCACCTGCCAAACCAGTAACATAAATCAAGTCAATAATTTTGGCTTGCCAAAAAGGGGCTCAACAGCAACAAGAAGGCCCCCTCGACGGCGGTCAGACACTCACCCTGATGACTGCTGGCCATCGCAGACCCTGGCTCGTTGGCCTGGCCAGGTACTTCACCCTGTGTCCCAGCTGGGGCCTCAGCCCATGGGGCCTCTGCCCTCCCTGCATAATCCGGAGGGTCACAACAAATAATCAGAGGCAAAACAAAGCTGCGGCATACGACCTACGTTTGAAACTCTTACCTGCGCGGGCTCCTCCCATGGCTGTCCATGACTCAAAGTCGGGGAAGTCCTCTATATTGGGAAAAGGTTCGCTCATCAGGCGCGTAAGCTCCTCCATGTCAACCGCCCCTCCGGCTTCCTCTTCACGTAGGGGATCTGCATCTCGAGTGGGCGAGAAAGTCACCTCCGCACAAGCCACCTGCGGAGCTGCAACAGACAGATGAGTCCAAAAAAATAGAATTAGTCAATCATATTGGCTAAACCAGACAAAAACAAAGGAGTTGGGGGCGACACTCACTAAAGGCCGTCTCCTCCTCAACTCGCTCTCCAGTCTGGGGTCCCTCAGATGACCCACCAATCTCAACCGCGGCCTCTGCCACACGGGGGCGCTTCCGCCGAGGCCGCAGGCCTCCTTCCCCATTCCCTGAGGATGTTCCCGTGGAGGGCTGAACCCCCTCCGTCGCATGATCTGCTGACAAACACAGCAATACACAACATCTCAGTCATGTAACCAAGAATTACAGAATGAAAGAAAGAGAACAGACTAAGGGAGGAAAGCCGAACCGGAAGCCCCAAAGGGGGTCAATGGTAGGGGCACCAACTGCTCTATCCCTATCGCCAGGGCTTGGGCCGCCATCGTCAGGGCCCCCCGAATGTCCCGTGGGGTGCGGGCGCACTCAATCTGGGACACAAACTCCATGGGTCCAGCTGACCCAACCACATGGGCGATGTGTCACCTCCAGTCATTGACCACTGTATAGGCAAAGCTCCCGTGTGGGAGCTCCTGGTCCAGCGACCCTCTGCCCCGGATGCCACAATCCACAAGGAACTGAGTCCACCAAGCCCTAGGTGCCCTCGACTGAGACACCTTCGCTCCAGTTGCAGTCACCGATGCCCGTCCCAGGGGCTTTAGTGCCCCTCCGTTGCTTCGGCTCCTAGAAGACGAACCCCGGCCACTCCGGGGCCACTGCGGCGCAATCTGCTCGACCTCTCGGCGGATCCGAGCAACACGGGTCCTCAAGTACCCCTCGTCCAGTGCAATGGGAGGCAGATCCTCCCTCAGTAGGTGACTCTCCTCTGCCTTCCTGATCGCAGAGGCCTTCTATCGATAGAGGTGACTATGCCTGAACCACCACCGGGCGTAGTGCACGTCGAATCATCCCCGATGACCCTACTCCGCCATCAAAAGTCACTCCGGCTACCAACGGCAGTAGAAATCCCACCAGGCCGCTGCAAGAAGGTGGGTGTCCTTGCCCTTATACTGCCTGCCCGTTAGATGGAACTCCCTGTTCGGTGAAATCCCCTTGTCGTACCCGAAGTTTCTGGCGAAGCGATGTGGGTAGTACGGCTCCAGGAAGCTCGTCGCCGACCGGTGTAATGCCAACACGGCTGCTCGAGTGCTCAGTATCCACTCAGTCTGCGGTCTCGCATCGGAGGTCCCCTGGCTGCCGCCCCTCCACCTGAAGCCCCTAGAAAAAGGCCAGAGTCCCTCGCTACACTGTCAAAGGGCAGTCCCTCCTCGCCCCGGGCGAGTAGGTAACAAACAGCCCTCCGGGCCCCCTCAAGCTACTCCTCTGTGTCACCATCCGGCTGCCCAGTAAAGCTGAACAAGAGTGGTGCCATTGGGTTCGCCACACTACCCCACGTCACCAGTCCCGAGAACAGTAACCCGGCCCACACACTAAGGTAGAGGGTCGGCAGAAGTATACTCCTCTCCCTCGGCGCTGAGTGTGCTGCCAGAACTCCAAACCCCTGGTAGACGTTGGCCAGGGCAGTAGGAGCTAGAGCCAACTGCCTCCCCTCAGCCAACAAGCAAGCCGGCCACAACAACTCGGATCTCAACAGTCCGTCCTCTCCGTGAGGAACTACAAAGGTCGCCAGCTCATATGCCAGATATGCTGCAAGATATGTCACATCTGGCAAACCATGGGTATTCCACCCCTCCCATGGCGCATATACATATCTGGAGTACATCCAAAAGCGTAGCTTCACCTCCGTGTACTCCTCCCATGGAGTCTGATCCCTGGCAAACTCCTGGTAGAAGCAGAACGGCCCGTTGTAAAAGTGACGAACCCAAACATTCAGTGGAACCCGGGGAGTCTGAGCAACTCTCTCTCTCCCCGCCAGAGCCAAATCTCTCCAAGTCTATATCAGATACCGGTAACTGTAAGGCACTCGGTATCTCCCCAGTCCGTTAGTGTGACTGCAGTGGAGGTCATCTAGCACGACCTCCTCATATCCCTCGCCGACAACTGGCAAGCCGGAGATCTGGAACAAAGTCCACAAGTCGAGATTGGTCTCCCCCTCCGCTGTGGCCACCATGTTCCAACGACGGTTGAAATGCTCCAGCAAGCCATGAAGTAATCCAGTATAGCACGGGTACGCGTACAGGGCGGCAGTCACCGCGTACCTGATCCTGGCTCGATCCAGCAATACTCGGTAATGATGGACAATTCCCATCAACCACTCTGTGGCACCCTGGCAATAGTAATGTGACGAGATCACTGTCCAGCGGCCATACCAGCTGGTGACGGTCTGCCGCATGATCCCGTTTAACATAATGTGGTCATCGTAGCCCTCTCCAGCATACTGCACACCAGCGGGCTCCAACACCAATCTAGCAATCCCCTCTGTCTCTGTGCGATGGTGGCCATGCAGATCCCAGCTAGCCGGGCCAATCGGCCCGACCCTGACTCCAGACTGCTCCGCCATGCCAAGGAACCCCAGGCGCTCGATCCTAGTAAACTGGCGCTGCCTCTAGTAGTCCTCCAAAAAGCTCGGGTAGCTACAGAAAGCGGTGCCAAGCAGGCTATCCCAGCCAATCAGAATGGCCCTCGCAAGCCTGTGGTAAGTTCTCGGAATCTACGAATCACCCTCCTCCGCGCCAGGAGGGACATAGCTGCGGATGAACTAAAGTAGGTGGCGATCAAGGGGAAACTCCAATGGATAGCCCCCGCCCCGGTCATAGCTGTATAAGTCACCCACCTCAAGAATTCAGGCCACCTCCATGACCCCTGCTCCAGCTGTCCGCTCACCAATCGGACCCTCAGCCACGGCCATGTGGCCCCGGACCAACTACTCTACACCAGCCACGACAATCACAGGTGCATCTAAAGGACGCATCGGTCAATCAGTCCGCTGTACCCAGTGATCCTCCTCCCGAGCCAGCCACCTCGGGACCCGCCCGTCTCTACCGAAGCGCGCCATAGCTGCAAGACAAGGCACCCAGAAAAAGTAGTCAGCATATCAGAAAAATCATATGTGCAACATAGCAAAATAAAGACATATGAAGCGTCAAAATACAACTACAACAACTCAGAAAGAGGATCTCACGGGCCGTACGCCCTCGTCCCCGCCTCCGACGCACTCCCCGTGGGGGGCATTTGTTGTACCCAGAATATTTCCCAGCCAAAACTACAAGGAATAAGGGTTCGGGCACTTCCCCGAACACCCTCAAGGCACGGGCTACCTAGCCCTTTCTACAACCCTAAAGGTCCCCACAAGGGCCCCAATCAACTCGTCGTAACGCACGGTGGCACAAACAAGTGTTAGTGGTCAATCCCGGCCACTCTCGTACGGGCTTTGCCTGCGTTCTATATGGCCGCCCGGGATCACCCGGGGGCACCCCGACGTTAAGCCACGCCACGTGACATCCAGTAAAAGAGTCGCGGGCCCACTCCAAGACTCTTCATTCAACCCTCCAAGGTCAAAGGGAGACCCGAGCAAGTCAACTACAGGCTTTGGAGGCCCGCAACATGTACGTACGGCTCACACACGTGTGTTCGGCATTTTTCCGAACACCTTGTGGGCGCCTATATTTCAACCCTTCTACACAAGACCACGGGCCAGCCCGTGGTTCCAGTACAGTAGTTGGGTCCTACAACGACCCCCCAGCAAGTCGGGGCCACCCCCGACCCTTAGACACGTGGCAACAAGCCACCGCACTTAGCTCTCGGGCCAACCCGACGCTACCTTGCCAACCCGCAGTACAATGTGGCACGTAGTACGAGGCAAGGCCCATGGGACCAAAATGCCTCCTTCCAACCCATACAGACCTCTACCCTTGGCCTTAGGCCAAATCCAAGGTCTGTCGGCCGCTTACACGGCTCGTTCGGCAACCCGGGGTGTGTCGGGTATTTCCCCGAATACCTTGCGAGTGGCTACTCCGACTCAAAGAACAACAGCCCTACGGGCCCATGCCAACCTCCCGGAGTTCAAAGTCCATCAAAGGACGTCCCCGGACAACACAAGAAGACCACCAGGGACCATCCCTCGGGGTTACGGCCAGCCCAGGGCCAGTTCACCCCGGGGCATGGCCGCGCTCCCCAGGGAGGGCGAACTCCCTAGGGGCCACGCCCCTCCCTCCAGCTCGGTGGTCCCACGACCCCACTCAGCCCCTGTTCGCTCAATTACGGCCCTACTATGCGGTTCGTGTGCCGTACCAGTTCGAGGGCTCAAAGTGCGGATGTGGAAGCACAAAGTGACAGCACGACGGGTCATCCTCAAGTCAACGAGCACAAGTCTCCACAAGCCGCCACGTATCCTTCACCCACTTGTCCTTTTCTTTCTTAGTTAAATTAGGAAGAAAAAATGGCAAAAAATCACATTTTATAGGGTGGGGACCAGCCCCCCTCTCTCTCCTTGCGAACCCGCCTAAACCCCCTTGGGGAGGGGGTTTAGGCGGACCAGCCAGACCCCCCTGGCTGGTCCCCCTAAACTCCCCAGGGGGGGTTTACGTGGACCAGCCAGGACCCCCTGGCTGGTCCGCGTAAACCCCCAATTCAAACCAAAAAAAATATTTTTTAAAAAGAAAAAAAACAAGCCGCCTAAGCCCTTGGGGGTTTAGGCAGACTAGCCAGGGCCCCCTGGCTGGTCCGCGTAAACCCCTTTCCCTCTCTCTCTCAGCCCGTAACCCAAGCACTATTCCATTGGGTTTATGCAGACCAGCTCACCCCCCCTGGCTGGTCCGCGTAAACCCCATGTGACCCTTCATCATCCCCTTTAAATACCCCTTAGGATCTCAAGGGGTGGGGCATCAATCCAATATAAGACATCCAGCAATATGCAAGATCATCCGGCACCTAGCAAGCACAAGACATCGAGCACGGAGCAAAGGAGAATTTTGTGTGGGTGACTTGTTTGGCGGTCTACTACGCCGGGGGTATGTCGTTCGCACTCCCCTCACACCGTATGTCGCCGTCACACACGAGTCGACACCCACCATATGTTAGACATTGTGATATGAGCGGACGTCCCCTCATGCCAGGATTCCCCCTCGCACGCCCATCGGTCACAACCACACGCGTGCCATGACGCCATGCTCACTCGCAGTCACGAGGCCATGTCCGCCTGCTCAACTCGAGTCGTGACCGACCCTCGCCCAGATACTGGATCGACGTATCCCCCAGTTATCCAGTCACAGGCCCTCGTTCGGCACCATGACTATGGCCCACGCCACGGGAGGACCCCTCTATAAAACACGCATAAGTGCATCTATCACGCATCGACTCGGGGACCTACCTACACATCGGAGTTGTCCCGCAGCATGCGCCAGTTGTACTTTGGCCATTACGACTTTCCTGTAAAGAAATATACCTCTCAGCACAACATTGCCGATTGGACGAGTGCTCTCGCACCCGCGTCCCAGCCTTCAACCTTCTATCCACATTCCTTGGCATTCGTGCCTAACACTCCAACCCCAGTAAACACCCCTTGGTCCAATACGCACCCCTAGCTGCTGAACGCCCCCAGCCCTCCACCCATGGCTTCAGACACATATACAGACTTTTCTTCAGCATGGAACGAAGGTATTCGGATTCAATCCGATGTAAATAAACACCGGTTGCTTGCGACCGATGGGTAAAGACGTCCTGTACACGATTCCCGTAATCGCCTACGCACTTGCACCCATAGAACCCCTTCTCTCCGCGTGTCACCCGATCGCCCGAGCCCACGTGCCGCGCCCTGGTGGAGCTTCCCCGGTCAAACCTTGGTTCCATGAGTGATTGTCGAGAGATCGACTGGCACACCTGCACCTTGTCCGGTTAACCTTTATTCCGACATTTCCGTGCCACGTTGACCGAGGTTGAAACTTTAGATCTGGACGATGGGATTTTTATGGGAGATGGAGGGGGAAGCAAGGAACACAATGACAATTGAGTGGGGTAAGGGATTTTATAGCAGTGGGTGGTTGGATCTGGACTGTGGGAAACAGAACATGGTCCAATTTTTGCAGTGATTTTTAAAAATGGTAAACAAACTCCAAAAATCCTAAACAAATTTGTGGGATGAGGGTTGGGTGGACAGAACTCCCAGTCCAAATTTCAGCTAGATCTGAAATTGGAAAGGGGTTCGAATGGGTGAAGAGTATGGTTGTTAGAACACAAGTCTACACATGGGTAGATTGTCTTGGCTGTGAGAATTTAAAGGGAAAAGTGGGAAAACGAAGTGGAAATAATCTAAATTTTTTTGTGGGACGTGGGAACAACCATGGGAACTCACCCTCAAAATTTCAGCCTCGTTCGATCTACGGGCTGAGAGCTAAAATTCGGCCTTCAGCTTGCTATCCCGCGATGGGTAGAACTCCGGCAACGGGCGGTGGTGGTGCAACAGCGGCTCGACGGCGGCGGTGATGACGGTGCTGAGCTTCACACTCTGATAAGGGAGGCTTCACACCTTAGAATGGCAGCCTTCACAGCTGCAAGGGGAGGGAGATGAGAGAGAGAGGGGGCCGCCTAGGCCTTGGAGCATAAATTACTGAAATTCTTGTATTAATTGTGGTGAAAATAGAAAATACAAGCCTTATATAAGAAATGGGAACCCTAGGTAAATGACTAAGACTACTGATGCGGGACGGACACGGGGACCGACTCTAAGTGATATGGACCTCGGACTCTAAATGCACACACGACCAGCAACATACTATGGGAGAGACATTAGGCCCGACACTAAGAGCTCCTATGGGCTATACGTCGCTAACAGAAACGCAAGCTCACTCATTGTCCCAAGCGAGGGAAACGCGGATCGTGCACGGTTGAGGAACCGGCAGAGTTAAGGGTAGTCCGACTCACTTCCGTGCTCGGATCGAGCCACGGGATGGGTCACTCTCTCGCTCACAGCAGTGACATGGACTCACGGGCTAGAATCCTACGCTCTCATAGCGGCATACGACCATATACTAGCTAAGCAAAGTAATGCCAAGAAGTTACGATCGTACCTGCACGCTCCCGGCGTGGGGAAGACAACCCCGGCCAAATCCTGACTCCCGATTAACAATTATTACAACGGTACAATGGTTTTGACCCACTCCACGCAGGGAGGTAAAAGGTCACATGTGGGGCCCGGGAGTCACGCGAATTGGGTTGATGGGCAGCATCTTGATGTCGCTCCGTCGGTGCCGAAACCCGGGTTTAGTGCTATCCAGACGGCGCGACCTACGGGTTCGTGGGGCCCACTGACTGCTCTGTCCTCCCGGTCTCATGGGGTGGGTCCCGCTGTGATGGAGACCCCTGGTGGTGCACCTCCCTGGAAGGCGGATGGGCGGGAACGCCGGTCGGAGGCCGGGCGGCTCCGATCTTCAAGACTTGGAGTTGCTGCCCACGGATCTGCATGTTCTATTTTCAGGCGCGTGACTCGGCGAGATCTGCTACTGCGATCACTCCCGACGTCGGATCGACGTACAAGAGGTATCGTTGGAAAGCTCTCTCGAAGTCCTTCGACCCTGCAGGAGTAAGAAAAATTCACCAGAGCTGTGCTTCTGATGGGTGATTTTAGAACCAAACTATTCTCAGTTTCAGATCTGACAAGGTAGAAACTGAGTTTCCTGAGAGTTGACATTGAACATAAGGCAAACCTCCGAATCAGACCTTGAGCACTTCATGAAGATTGTAGAGGGGAGAGAGAAGAAAATGGCAATATTTCTTATAACTGATTTGGTAGATATTTGGATTGGGAAAGCTATTTTATACTGGTAGGTGATCGGATCTGGATAGAAGCCGACAGAACTGAAGGGGATCTAAAAATGATTTTTAGAAAATAGGTGGAGACCTTTTGAAATTCTACGAAAATTCATGGGTGGAGGGGATGGTGGGTAGAACTTCCAGTAATTTGGGGGGTTCCAAAAAAAATCAAAAAGTGGTCCGGAGATGGGAAACTCAGGAGGGCAGTGGATCTAGACTGAAAACAGGCAGATCTGGAAGGAAAAGATGGACGAAAATGGAAAAATAGAAATTGGAAACTAGAGGCCAAACCCATTTTTATAGAATATGGAGGGAACCTCTGGAACACACCCTGAAAGTTTGAAATCAAGAAGATTTCATGGTTGGGATCAGAAATTCGTGGAAGGGCTTGCTGTTGGATGAAGATAGAATTCTGATAAGGCGGCGGTGGCGGTGCGACGGCGGCTCGGTGGTGGCGGCGGCGACGATAGATCTGAGCTTCCCACTCAGAAGAGGCTTGAATGAGAGGCTTCACACCTCTGGCGGCAGCCTTCACAGCTGCAAGAAGGGGGAGGAGAGAGGGGGGTGCACACAAAGCTTGGGCTCCCAAAGAAATTGCTGAATTTTATGGCATTAATTGTGATAGAAATGAAAATTACAGCATTTTATATGACTTGACCTCCCATGGCAAATGACCTTCCATGCCCTCAGATCTAGGGTTGATGAGGGCATCTTGGGAAAGCTAGGAAAATATTTCTCCCATGTGGTCAAAAGAGAAGAAAGAAAAGAAATCAACTAGCTTAATGAAGCCAAAAGAGGGGGCGCCCCCTTCATGGGCCTCTCTTGGGACACTATGATCCAAGGCCATCAAGGCCCATCCACAAGCCCACTCTATTCCAACTTAGGTGGCCCATGAGAGAGAGAAGCTTAATTGGGCCTTAAGTGGCTTAAGAACCCAATATGAAGCTTAATGAAGCCTCATAGCCCAATATGGCAATCACCCCTTAATAGACTCTAAAGGGCTTAACCCAAATGGCTTATTAAGAGACTTACAATGAGCCCAAAATGAAAAACTCAAATAAAACACACATTACAAGCCCAAATACAATCCAAATAAGTGCTAAAAAGTGTCCAAACTCATGGCGGAGACTCGAGACTATCTCCGAGCCAAAGAGAAGCTGATGTAGCTCGAGTGGAGATCCGCATATGGTACCGACGGCTCGCCGGTTCATGCTTCTTGCTCGCTCTGGTGTCTGCACCAATTCTCCCCAGGTGGGAGAAACTCGACCCTGTCGAGTAAGGGTCTGCATCGCTCTGGTAGCCCTCCAACATGTCCGGATCTATCCGCTGCAACTCTCCACGGGTAATCCAAGTATCCTCGATGGCGGGTCACCCTCTCCAACGCACTAGGTAGTGCGGGTAGGATCCACTCCTGGTGATTGTCACATGCTCATCCAGTATATGATCGATATGCTCTCGCTGCTGTGAAAAACGAGCTGGAGGTGGACACTCAGGTGTGGGGTCACTCTCAATGGGAGTAGATGGCTCGAAAGGCTCACTAGGGATCACCGATGGGTCCCTATATGCAACTAGATCCGACACATTGAAAGTAGAGCTTATACCATATTCCTCGGCCAGGTCCACAACATACGCATTGGATCCAACACGTTTCAACACTCTAAATGCACTGGCTCCGCGAGCTTTCAATTTCTTTACAGTTCCAGAGGAAACCATTCAGGTCTTACCCTGATCATGGCATATTCACCCTCTTGGAACTCACAGTGGTGTCGATGGGCATTTGCTAACTCCTTATACCATGCATTGCTGGCCTCAATGTGGCGACGGATGTCGTCATGCAAACTCCTAACATGCCTAGCAAAAGACTCGGTAGACTCAGACGCTCGTGCATGAATGGGCATGGGAACACGACCACTGGCTTCCTAGGCCTACGACCTGTGACAATCTCGAATGGACTCATACCGGTAGACCTGTTAACCGAATCATTATATGCAAATTCTGCCAGTGATAATATGAGATCCCAATCCCCTACACAGTCCTTGACAAGACACCTCAAAAGGTCACCCAGACTCCTATTGACCTCCTCGGTCTGACCATCTGTCTGGGGATGATATGCAGTGGAAAACTTGAGGTGAGTACCCAACATATGCCACAGTGTCTTCCAAAAATAACTGGTGAACCTAACATCACTGTCAGACACTATGGTACGGGGCAACCCGAACTTGCACACCACATGAGTAAGGAACATGCGGGCTACCCTCGAAGCATCCGAAGTCTTCGAGCAGGGAATGAAAAGGGCCATCTTCGAGAATCGGTCAACAACCACATAGACCGAATCATGCTTCCTAGAGGTACGTGGCAATCCTAAGACAAAATCCATGCTAACATCCTGCCACGGGGCATCAGGCACGGGAAGAGGTGTATAAAGGCCTGAGCTTTGCTTCATCATTTTGGCCGTAGCACATGTACGGCACTGAGCCACAACATGAGCAACATCACGCTTCAAGCTCGGCCAATAAAATCTATGCTCAACAGCCACGATAGTCTTGTTCCGACCAAAGTGGCCAGCTAGAACTCCCGCATGTAGCTCCCAGACCAAGAAGTCTCGAACCGAAGTTCGGGGAACATAAAGCCTGCCTCCTCGAAAGAGGTAACCCTCCTGAAGCACATAATCATCAAGGTCTCTCGAGGGTCTGGCCTGGAGAATGGTATAAATCTGACCAAAGTCAGGACAATCAACATAGGCCTCTCTCATCTTCTCTAACCCTATGACCTCGGCACTCATGGTGGTAAGCAAACACGCTTGCCGACTCAAGGCATCGGCCACCTTGTTCTCCACTCCAACCTTATGTTTCAGCACAAAAGTGAACTGTTGGAGATACTCAACCCAACGGCTGTGACGCTCATTAAGCTTCTTTTGGGAATGGAGGTACCTCAAAGCCTCATGATCGGAGTATAAGAGAAACTCCTGATGTAATAGATAGTGCCTCCAATGCCTGAGAGCCTGAACAACTGCATAGAATTCCTTATCATAAGTGGAGTATCGCAGTTTCACGTCATTCAGCTTCTCACTGAAATATGCGACCGGGTGGGCCTCCTGACTCAACACTCCTCCTATCCCAACACCCGATGCATCACAAGAGACCTCAAACACCTTCGAGAAATCTGGCAATCGAAGGATCAGTGTCTGGGTCATGCGCTCCTTGATGTCTTTGAAGGCAGCAGCCGCGACCTTCGTCCATACAAACGTGCCCTTCCGAATACAGTTCGTGATCGGGGCAGTGACGGAGCTAAATCTACGGATAAAATGACGATAGAACGTCGCAAGGCCATGGAAGCTACGGACATCATGGACCGTACGGTGTTCCGGCCACTCAACAAAGGCCCGGACCTTCTCCGGATTGGCGAAGACCCCAGTACTAGACACAATAAAACCCAAGAAGGTAAGTTGAGGTGTCATGAAGGCACACTTCTGTGGGTTCGCATATAGCTGTTCTCACTTAAGAAGTAGACAGACCTACAGAAGGTGGTCTAAGTGGTCCCCCGTGGTGCGACTATAGATAAGAATATTGTCAAAGTACACGACCACAAAGACTCCAATGAAAGGTCGAAGGACCTGTGTCATGAGTCGCATGAAGGTGCTAGGGGCATTGGTCAGCCCAAAGGGCATAACCAACCACTCATAGATACCATCCTTGGTCTTGAATGCGGTCTTCCACTCATCACCTGACCTAATCCTCACCTGATGGTAGCCACTCTTAAGATCGATCTTTGAGAAGATAGTGGCATCGGCCATCATGTCTAGCATATCATCTAAGCGAGGAATAGGGAACATGTACTTCACGATGATTTTGTTGATGGCACGACTATCAATGCACATTCTCCACGTGCCATCCTTCTTTGGGGCGAGTAATGCGGGAACAACACATGGACTCATGCTGTCCCGAATAGACCCTCTCTGCATCAACTCATCCTACCGTTTTAGATCGGCATGTTCCGTGGGACTCATGCGATAATGAGGAAGATTGGGCAATGAGGAGCCCGGAATCAGGTCGATAGCATGCTGAATATCCCGCATGGGTGGGAGTCCCTCGGGAAGCTCCTCGGGAAACATATCAGCGAACTCCTGCAGAAGAGGAATGACATCGGGTGGGAGTTCACCCTCGGAGTTCGGCTCCACCTCTCGGACCGTAATAGCAAATATAGGGCAGCCCCGACTAGCCTCCCGCTCCTTTTCCCGGGAGCTAATTGATGCGACACGCCTAAGGATGATGATGCTCTGATACCAATTGATGCGACACGCCTAAGGATGATGATGCTCTGATACCAATTTGATGAGACACGACCCCTCGGACCTAGAATTCCAAGCAACCGAACCGAACGGCGGACCCACTCAAGCGGGTTCACCCACGTTGCCCACACCCGGGTCCGTAGGCGGACCGGCGATGATGGGGAGGGTCCGAGGTTGGACCTCAAGGTTCCAAGGGTATGGCCAGCTAGGGATGGTCCCCAATGGGCCATGGATGCCCAATTTCAAGGGCGGCTGGCACGCCGAGGCCGTGGGTTGTAGTGTCATACTTTCAACTCACTCCGCGGTGTTCACACAATTCAATGGCATTTGAGATCGGGCGCTCACCTCACCACCGACGGTCAACTAGAAACAATACTAAGACAAGCAAAAGTAAAACCAGCAGAGGAAGTGGCCAGAAGCTCACCTGATCGGCGTGAGGATGCCGATCCCGGCCGGAGACGAGGGCGAGCGGGGAAGCGTGGGCTACCCGCACGCCGCGCCGATGACGCTTCGACCGCTTACCTGCTAGTACAATCACTACGCCCTCACAGAGGGGGTGGACTAGGGGTGGGGAAATGAGGTTACAAACCAAACACTACCTCCACGCAGGGAGGGGCGCTAAGCCGGCCAGGTGGGGAAAGGAGTTATGCTTGATTAGTGCAGATGAAGCACCCCGCCGAATCTGCCCAGATCTGGGACAGCAGGATAGGGGGTCGGTGTAGTCATCGCTGTGCACTCCTCCGAACTCAGAATTCGATAAGACTGGCACTAAAACGACGCTGACGGATCCAGGCACATCTGTGAATTTTTGTGGGCAGTTTTGAAGTCGTCACCGGCTGGGGCAGGCTCTGGAACAGGGCCCCTACGCTCAGATTCATACTGTTCCCAGGGTGCAGCAGCAGATGGATGTAGTCACCACGACTGCTCCTGAAGTCCGATTGATGCGAGACCAAGTCAAGGACGACCGTGGACGAGTCATATTCGATCAGCAACCAAGCAGAGCACCAGACGATGTCAGGGTGGTGAGGAGGAGTCCGTTGAGTGAGGGGGGGTCAGGGCAGGACCTGAACAATCTGTTCTACGCGCCCGGGAGAGAAAAATTGGAAAAGGCTCTTCCTGATGCCGAAAGGGACGCCGCTTGTTGGTGATGGTAGATGCCTTGTGGTAGCAGCTCTCGGCCAAGTGGCGCCTTCAGAAGTTGAGGGGTGTAGCCGTGGTAGCTTCTGCACTGCAGCTCTGGTCCAGGTTCTGGTCCCGGTTGCGCAGTCGGACGAGAATGGCCACCACGATCTGTAGTGAAGTCGGAACAAGATGATTCATCATCAACCTCCTAGTCGAGGGCTCGCCTGGGCCAGATGTAACGGTCATAGCCCGAGCTAGGATGGGGTGCTGGGCCCGGGCATGGAAGGCTCTGGAGTACGAGGGCCAGTAGGACCCCTAACTGATGGGCTCTTGGGCTGATGGGGGTGGAGAGTAATCCGTTGGCCAGCATGGTCGAATGTACAGGTGTTCGACTGACCATGGAGTGTGGCATCCCGATCAAATAACCACGGCCTACCAAGAATAATGCTGCCCACCTCCATGGGGAGGACACTAGATATCTTCACGGTAGGCACGGAACTGCAATGGGACCAGACACCGCAGCCTGATCGGAATGGAGGTGGAATCCACCCATGATACTCAATAGGGGCAAGGATGATCCACGGGTGTAAGACCAAGACTGGAGATAGTGCCCGTGGAGATTGCATTGATGCAACTCCCACTATCGATGATCACTTTACAAACTTGTTTGCCCAGCCTACAGAATGTATGAAAGATAGTGGTCCATCGCCAGTCATCACTAGCCTGTGGCTGGGTGAGATTACACCTGACGACCCCCAAGTGGGTATCGTCCGGATGCTGGGCATCTTGACCATTACCTTCAGCCTCATAGTACTCGTCAGCTAGCTCCGGATCTGCTTCATAACTGACTAACTCGAGGTCCGTAGGGGTGGTATCCTCGGCCTGTGTGTCCCCAATGACAAGAGACTGGTGGGTGGGACACTAGTTGGCAAAATGGCCAAACCCATTGCAGCGATAACACTGCTGTCGTGATCCACTAGGTTCCCCAATCATGGGTCCTTTCCCCTTATCCTCCCGACGGATAGGAGGTGAAGGCAACAAAGGATGGGCCGGAGGTGCGGGTGCCGGTGGACGGGCTGTGGGTGCCGTAAGATGTTGGGGACGAGGAAGGTCCCTTGGGGGTGGAGGGCGAGGCCTAGGGGCAAAAGGCTCAGGACGAGTGGGCTCCTGAGGTCCGGCCATGAGGGCCCTCGAATATGTGCCCCTGGCTCGACACTACGAAGGGGAAAGGTGCCCAACCGATGGGGAGACTCGAACTCGGCCTCGAATTGCTCCAATTCGAGAGCAACCTGATACGCTTGTTCCAAAGTGGTCGCATTGCGTCAAAAAAGTTTGTATTGATAGTTTGGCCGTAGACCTCTCCGAAAGCGTGATATGGTCATTGTGCTCTCTTCCGTAACTCCACTCCGCAAATAATACTCTTCAAACTCGGCGGTGTACTCGATCACGGATCGGTTCCCTTGGGAGAGACTTTGCCATTTATCTATGCGACGTTGGCGATATGAGGCAGGAAGGTACTTCTCCCTCAATTTCATTTTCATGTCATCCCAAGTGCCGATCGGGGGTTGACGTCGCTAATTTAGCAGGCTCTCCACATTGGTCCAATAAGTTTGGGCTTGCCCATGCACCTTCATCTTCGCGTATCGAACTCCCCGATGGTCCGTCATCTCAAACCACTCGAAGTACCGGTCCATGCCGGCCTCCCAATCTAAATAGACCTTTGGGTCCAAGGACCCGTTAAAAAGGGGAGGGTCCGCACGCATGCTCCGAAGAACATGATCGTCATCATCATCATCACGATTCCATCGTTGGTTACGATGACCATTTCCCCCTTGCTCATTATCAGATGCATAGTCAGCCACCTCATGCACCTGTTGCCTCCCAACATCTACCGCTTGAGCTCTTGGCACAGCAGGTTGCTGAGCCGGCTCCTGTTGACCATTGGTCGTCGTGGGTTGCGCCGCCGTTGGGGCTCTCTCGAGGACGGCAATTCTCCCTAAAAGACCCTGGATGGACTGGTCTGAAGTTTCAGCCCGATCCTCGAGGGCTTTCATCCTCCCTTTTAGACGCATTCCTATGCCATCTAGATGCGTACTAAGGCCATCCATACGCATATCGAGACGATCCATGAGGGCTCGAAACATCTCGGCCGTCGAAGGCTCATCGGAGCTATGGGCTCGGGAATCCGCCATAGGTGGTGGTGGCGAGTATAGGGTGCCTCGACGGGTGGGCATGCAAAGACACACGGACTAAGAGACATAGACTAATGCAAACACCGACTAATGCACCTAGACCTAAATCAATATCCGGTACGTGGCGGAGTTAATCGATCCGAAGATCACTCCCGCAAGTGTGCGGCCTTCTCGATAGGCATAGCCTAACGTTCGGACAACACCTTTTAATATACCGAATTATCGGGATGAAATGTAATTTTAAAACACCTTTTTTTTTAAAATAATGATGATCCTAGACTCGACTTAGACCGTGCAAGACTTAGGCAACGACTACCCTAGACTTGACTCGCTCTGATACCAAACTAATGCGGGACGGACACGGGGACCGACTCTAAGTGATATGGACCTCAAACTCTAAATGCACACATGACCAGCAACATACGATGGGAGAGACATTAGGCCCGACACTATGAGCTCCTATGGGCTATACGTCGCTAACAGAAACGCAAGCTCACTCGTCGTTCCAAGCGAGGGAAACGCAGACCGTGCACGGTTGAGGAACTGACAGAGTTAAGGGTAGTCCGACTCACTTCCGTGCTCGGATCGAGCCACGGGACGGGTCACTCTCTCGCTCACTGCGGTGACATGGACTCATGAGCTAGAATCCTATGTGTTCTAGCTGGTGCGATGGATTCAGAGGGGGGTGAATGAATCTCCCCTTTAAAAAATTACTCCCAATTAAAATCTTTAACAGAATAATGATGCGGAATTAACACAAATAGGTGCTTTGTATGACACAGGTGCTCTCTTCGAATGAAAAGGGAAGATCAGATAAACTGAACTTCTTATCTACTCTATATGCACAGGTGTGCAGACCCAATTCCAATCAAATATGTGGTGTGCGAATAAACCACTCACTAGATGAAAGAACACATCGAACCTAAGCATGCATCTAGCGAAACACAATAGACAATCAAACCACTGCACACAAGATTTTTAAAGTGGTTCGGTCCTCCAGACCTACGTCCACCCCACACTCCAACTAGAGTGTGGATTCTGCTAATACACAGCTTAAACCGCTGGGCCTCACAGCTTGCCTCCAACCGCTGACTAACAGCTTGACCGCTGGGCATTACAGCTTTGCCAACCACTGGGGACTATAGCTTAACCCATCCAAAGGAATCCTCCTCTGCCCGCTGAGCAACACAGCTTGCTCCGCTGACAAACAGCTTCAAACATATGTAAAAGAAAAACAAAATATGGAAAGGACACAGCAACAGAAGGTTGTATACGATAAAGCACAAAACAACTCTCAAGGAGCAAGTTGGTCTGGATCTGATCCAAGAGCCAATAGATAACACATCTTCAATGAAGTCTTCTCTCTCCTTTTTCACGAACTCTCTATCTCTCTTTTCACTCTCCTTTTTCTTCTTCTACTAATCTCTCTCTCTCTTTTTCTTTCTCTTTCTCTTCTTCAGAATCGTGCAGGCTCTCTCTCTGCTTCTGCTCTTTCAGATAAGTTCCCCTGCTTCGATCACTCTGCTCACGATCGCCCTGCTCCTCTAGAAGAAGCTTCTTATTTATAGAGCAGTGAACAGATAGGGCGTGTGCTCTCCACGATTCCCGCCGAAGAGCCTAGACCACGTGGCAACATTTCACTCACTGCTTTACATGTGTCACGATCCTGGCACATCCTCCCTTCTTGTGCCCTTCTTAATTTCCTCGACCAGCAGTCCTGTCAGATCAGACTTGATTATCAGAAAAAGAAAAAGATGCATCGAGTAGGTTTGAGATTTGAACTAAGCATGTATAGACTTGCTAGTGGGTAGTGCAAAATGCATTTAACAAATTATGCACAATGAAGATGAATGCACATGCATGAAATCAAGGAGTGCATGGACATAGTGTGCATGCGACACCAATGTACAGACTTGCTGGAGTGATGATGCATGAACATAACCACTCGTACCAGCAATGGAATGTATAGACTTTGAATGCATGGTAAAGAGTGTATAGACTTTGTTTTGAAAGATTGCACAAATGCAACTGAAGAATGTATAGACGTTGAACGTGTGAAATGCAGTTTGCATCTATCAAAGTATGCACAGCAAAGATGAATGCTCAAGCATGCTGTCAAAGAATGTACAGACTTTGCGTGCATGCGCCAAGATGATGTACAGACTTTACGTGCCTGAAATAAGACAATGTACAGACTTGCTACCTAGCATTTAAGAATCGATGCATCATGTATAGACTTGCTTAAATGACGCATGGACATAACATCAAAGACTGTGCAGACATTGTATATGCTTGAAACAACAGAATGTACTGACTATGTATGCATAATGAACATGCATTGACTTCAAAATAAAGTGACTGACGAATGCATCGATGCAGTGTGTGCATATGTCAGATATTGAACCGATGCAATGTATGTAGGAGAACTAACAGTGCAGTCTATTTACCAGATCATGCATCGACTACATGACGTGCAACAACAGTTACTGTACCGATGCAAACTACACTTGTTATGCAAGAACTAGAGTTGCACCAATGCAGAGACAGACAATGCAATGAGATGAATGTGCCCACTCTCAAATCAATCAATCAATCATGCTCATAGTGCTTGCTGACATCAAAATAATTCATACTCATAGTGCTTGCTGACATCAAAACCATAGGGGCACAACAATCTCCCCCTTTTTGATGAAGGCAACACTATGAGTCACTATGAGACACACAGATCCAAGCTATCTCCACCTTTGACTTATCAAAAAGAGAAAAAGTTTGTGAGAGAAAGAATAAGCAGGTATAAAAAGATTGAGATAATATCTCCCCCTTTGACAAATGAAGGCACATAAGAGCTATTCTCCCCCAAAATGAAGTATGCAGGATGAGCACTAGAAGAATAAAATATAAGAGCTCCCCCTATCAATATGAATGAATGACTACTCTCCCCTTAAATGCAGATGACCCAGAACTCCCCTAAAGTGCATGAATGAATTCTGGTTAACCAAAAGCAATCTGAAATATGCCACCACAAGGAATCCAAAACAATAATGGTTGTGGCACCTTATATTTGTATGGACAGAACAATGTAGGTGAAAAGCCCACAGAACTAGAACTGGTTACAGAAACAAGATGGAAGATTCCAATAGTGTGGACAAGAGTAGGAGTGAGAAACAGTCAAAGCACAGTACATCTCAAGGAGCAATCAATCAACTAATAAGAGATAATTGTCAACAAAGTTCCTGTTGATCAAGTTGTCAGGAGTGAATCAGATCATGAGGGATTGTAAGGCATGCACCACTACAATAAGTCTTAACATGAATAAACTCTCCTATCATAGAGGGTTATGAATTGGCAACTTGACCAACCTGATTTAATTATGATGTATACCAAATTTGTCAATTAAACTCAATACTTATATATGAATTCAAGTTTTAATAAAGGTGAACCAAATAATCAGATAACACTCAGGACCAATCATCTTTATCTTACACGCATGATCTCAATGACTCCTTTGAGAGTTACACAGATTAGTATTGAGATTAAACACTTTTACAAGGGAATGAGTTGACAGAGTTTGCAAGATATTTTCATTTGAAGCACATTATACTTTTCCTGAGCAATTTAAGTTGATCAACACCTTTTTACGTGAGGCACAACACGTCTCAGGTGAAGTGACCCAGTTACTCAGTGTGATAACTGTCATTGTCTCTCAACATTAAGACCAGAGTTAGCAATAGAGATATCTTTTTACGTTAGGAGACACCTTGATTAGAGGCCAGACTCCCCAGTTACTCAACACACACATGCCATTGCTCTGTCAGGTTTTTCAATAAATTTTCACCAAAGATAACTATGGTACTTCATGACGTAGGTTTACTCTATTTCATTGATAGAGAACCCAGTTTCTCAGTGACCAAGTCATTGCTCTGAATGCAATTTTTTCATTTAGTCAACATTTTTTTAGGTTAATGTTTAAAAACAATACTCACTCTATGTATCTCAACCAAGGTAGCCTTGATTTTAAATTTTTAGATTTCAGATGAGTGAGTCTAAGGTTTTCATGACACATGAGGTTAAAATTTATTAAAGCTTATCATTCAGATATTTTCAAGTCATTTAAATGCAAATATGAGAATACATAAACCTTATAGCAGTCTGATTCAGTGGTCATTCTTAAACCTATATGATAGGAATTTCTACATGATTCTCAGACTGAATTGCATGGCCTGCAGCTTGTGTTCCTCAGATCAGATCAAAAATATAGCTGACCAACTAATCAACAATAAAAACAAATCAGTCACACCAGCTAAGAAGTATGTGAAGGATTAGTGTAAGCTGGTGGAAGAAACAACAACAGGAAAGAAGATCATCAGAAGAGAGTCTATCAATAAGCAGTAGCTGAGTCTCGAATATAGACATATCAGCTATTTCAGTGAAGGTAACAGAGAATTCAATTGAAACAAATTGAGAGCATTAGAAGATCCAATAAACTAGACAGAAAGATTTCAGGTGAAAGTGAATAAGGTGATTAAAAAAGCTCCCTTTGTCTAGATGCATCATGTAAACAACAAAGCATGAGCAGCAGTATGGTTAATCAAGACTAGTTGAACTCCCCCTGACTAAGTGCATGAAATGTAATGAAAGCACAACACATGATTTCAAATTCTTCATTCATATATGATTCATGCAATTCAGACAGAAGGGAATTACCATAAGCATGATTGCGTAATTCATATTTAAAGAAAATTTCAATTGAGCACCAACAGAGCAGCATGATATATACTCATTTCAAATTAACAATTTCAGATGATAGAATTTAAGGTGAGTGCTCAGAACAGACCTGAAGAGCAAGATCCTAGGGTCTTTCTTTTGAGTGCCTTGGTTTATTTACCCCTCTCTTTTTTTTTGTTTCAAGGCACACCTGCAACAACTGGGTTATTTTGATCCAGCAGGAACCTAATTCGCTTTGGGTCCTGAAGTAAAAGTGACACCTCTGAATGGTGTTTTCCACATTTTCTGAGACTTCAGATCATCACTCATCATCAAGGAGCAATTATCCATACAATGACCTATCTGACCACAATAATGGCATGATGCAGCAGATTTTAAATTCTTTTTATGCAAATTACTGTTGTCATTAATTCTATGTATCTTTGCATGAAAAATTCTGTTAACAGATGTAAGATTCTGTTGACCGAAGCCAGCCTGTTTATTATAACCTGCCAGCCGGCAGGTTGCAGCCCTGTGGCCTAGCTTTTCACATTCAAAACATACAATGTGCTTGGTTCTAGAACCAAACTTCTTTCTATCGAAAATATTTTTATTAACAGGGAAATTAACATATCCATAATTAGTTTTCTTTCCCTGAGCATGCAAACACTTGGCATCAATGTGGCCCAATTTGCCACAGTGATAACAATAAATTTTCTCATTCAGATGAGCATGACTTTTCGCATGAGATTTCTTAGCTTCCATGTCATCTTGTTTCATTAAATTACATTCATGCACGGCATGACCAATTCTATGACAATAGAAGCAGTGAATTCTTTTCCTTTGAACAAGATACAGTTTCTTAGCAAAAGAGTTCCTAGCATGAATTCTATCAATTTTCTGATCATCCTTCTTTATAGCAAAACAATCAGCCATCTCATGACCAAAATTTTCACAATAAAAACATTTAACATGTTCTCTTTCAATCGTGAATATTTTGGCCTGAGAAATTTTACCATGCATTTTATTCAAGACATGTGCATGTGAGTGTGGGTGACAACTATTATCATCATGCACAAATTTAGCAGGGTTATTCATGAATGAAATATTTTTATTAATTTTCTATTTTTCAGTCTTCTTGGCTGTGAACTGGAAAATAGAAGAACTAGAGGGATTGGCATGTTCTGAACTTCTCACAAATACAGTTGATTTCTTCTTTTCATTCATTTTCTTATTAATAGGCACATACCCAAGTCCCTCTTTTTGGAAATTCACATTAGAGCCAAGTAATTTATTCAAATTATCTTTAGCTTTGACAAATTTTGACAAAGAGTTTTTCAGATCTTCAATTTCAGAATTCAAAGAAGCAATGCTCACTTCATATTTAGATAGCTCAGATTCACAAATGATTACCTGTTGTTGCAAAGCATCATTTAAACTTTTCAGTGTTTCATTTTCTCTTTGAAACTTTATTTCATCATTTGTTTCCTTTTCTTTCAGAACAGATTTTTCTTTTTCAATTGCCATCAGTCTTTCAGATAGAACAACATTCACAACCATCAGTTTTTTATTTTGATCTTTTAGATGAGAGTTTTCTTTAA
The DNA here is from genome assembly GCA_022559845.1 of Amorphophallus konjac. Taxonomy (NCBI): domain Eukaryota; kingdom Viridiplantae; phylum Streptophyta; class Magnoliopsida; order Alismatales; family Araceae; genus Amorphophallus; species Amorphophallus konjac. Next base: position 136,989,328 of record CM040119.1, on the reverse strand, counting down.
TCAGCTTGTCTTTATATTCTCGAGCTTTAATTTTATTTTCTAGCAATGATTGATTTTCTTCTTTCAGAGATTTGATTAAATCCGTTTGAAAGTTATCATCAGAATCAAGGTCATTAATCAGGTCTCTTAAAACAGTACACTCATTGCAAGAATCATCTTCTCTAATGAGTTTATTTCTAAGGTTATCATTTATAGATTTCAAATTATTCAACTCAACTTTCAGACAAGTAACTTCATGAATCATTTCTTTTCTCATTTTTCTCTTTTCAGATTTGACTCTATCATATTTAACCAATAAATGCTCATTCATGGCAACAAAATCATCATAACTAATATTCTCTATCCCAGAGTTTACCTGAGAGGATGAGTCCTCGGACTGATCTCTGGCCATGAAGCACATTTCCTCATCTCTGCACGATCTCTCTAATATTCGGTTGATGATTTCCGATGCGCTCCTGCACTCCCCAACAAATGAAAAGCAATGAGAGTCTATTGCCATTTTTGTTAGATCTAGGGCTTTTTGATTTTCTTCAGATTTCAGTCTATCTGAGGACTTCCATTTGGATTTGTCCTCAGGAACTTCATATGGACTGTGAGCTATGAGTATCCATAAATCAGAATTCATATGGATCACATAGTCTCTAAAATGACCGTACCAGCTATAGAAGTCTAAACCAGTGAATACAGGAATTTCAGCCATAAGTGCAAGATGAAACAGATCAGATCAAGAGCAATGCTAGTAGAGAGCTCAAAATAATGCAAGCGAACAGATCAACTTAGATCGCACCGAAGCCAATTACGGATCGGATCTGCAGGTCGCTGGACCCTCTGTGCAGACACTCGCTCTGATACCAATTGTTGTAGCTGGTGCGATGGATTCAGAGGGGGGTGAATGAATCTCCCCTTTAAAAAATTACTCCCAATTAAAATCTGTAACAGAACAATGATGCGGAATTAACACAAATATGTGCTTTGTATGACATAGGTGCTCTCTTCGAATGGAAAGGGAAGATCAGCTAAACTGAACTTCTGATCTACTCTATATGCGCTGGTGTGCAGACCCAATTCCAATCAAATATGTGGTGTGCAAATAAACCACTCACTAGATGAAAGAACACATCGAACCTAAGCATGCATCTAGCGAAACACAATAGATAATCAAACCACTGCACAGAAGATTTTTAAGGTGGTTCAATCCTCCAGACCTACGTCCACCCCACACTCCAACTAGAGTGTGGATTCCGCTATTACACAGCTTAAACCGATGGGCCTCACAGCTTACCTACAACCGCTGACTAACAGCTTGACCGCTAGGCATTACCGTTTTGCCAACCGCTGGGGACTACAGCTTAACCCGTCCAGAGGAATCCTCCTCTGCCCGCTGAGCAACACAGCTTGCTCCGCTGACAAACAGCTTGAAACATAGGTAAAAGAAAAACAAAATATGGAAAGGACACAGCAACAGAAGGCTGTATATGATAAAGCACAAAACAGCTCTCAAAGAGTAAGTTGGTCTGGATCTGATCCAAGAGCCAACAGATAACACATCTTCAATGAAGTATTCTCTCTTCTTTTTCACGAACTCTCTATCTCTCTTTTCACTCTCCTTTTTCTTCTTCTGCTAATCTCTCTCTCTCTTTCTCTTTCTCTTTCTCTTTCTCTTCTTCAGAATCGTGCAGGCTCTCTCTCTGCTTCTGCTCTTTCAGATAAGTTCCCCTGCTTTGATCACTTTGCTCACGATCGCCCTACTCCTCTAGAAGAAGCTTTTTATTTATAGAGCAGTGAACAGATAGGGCGTGTGCTCTCCACGATTCCCATCCAAGAGACTAGACCACGTGGCAGCATTTCACTCACTGCATTACATGTGTCACGATCCTGGCACATCCTCCCTTCTTGTGCCCTTCTTAATTTCCTCGACCAGTAGTCCTGTCAGATCAAACTTGATTATTAGAAAAAGAAAAAGAAAAAGATGCATCGAGTAGGTTTGAGATTTGAACTAAGCATGTATAGACTTGCTAGTGGGTAGTGCAGAATGCATTTAACAAAGTATGCACAATGAAGATGAATGCACATGCATGTCATCAAGGAGTGCATGGACTTAGTGTGCATGCGACACCAATGTACAAACTTGCTGGAGTGATGATGCATGAACTTAACCACTCGTACCGGCAATGGAATGTATAGACTTTGAATGCATGGTAAAGAGTGTATAGACTTTGTTTTGAAAGATTGCACAAATGCCACTGAAGAATATATAGACGTTGAACGTGTGAAATGCAGTTTGCATTTATCGAAGTATGCACAGCAAAGATGAATGCTTACGCATGCTGTCAAAGAATGTACAGACTTTACGTGCATGCGCCAAGACGATGTACAGACTTTGCGTGCCTGAAACAAGACAATGTACAGACTTTCTACCTAGCATTTAAGAATCAATGCATCATGTATAGACTTGCTTAAATGACGCATGGACATAATAGCAAAGACTGTGCATACATTGTATATGCATGAAACAACCGAATGTACTGACTATGTATGCATAATGAACATGCATCAACTTCGAAATAAAGCGACTGACGAATGCATCGATGCAGTGTGTGCATATGGCAGATATTGAACCGATGAAATGTATGCAGGAGAACTAACAATGCAGTCTATTTACCAGATCATGCATCGACTATATGACGTGCAACAACCGTTAATGTACCGATGCAAACTACACTTGTTATGCAGGAACTAGAGTTGCACCAATGCAGAGACAGACAATGCAATGAGATGAATGTGCCCACTCTCCAATCAATCAATCAATCATGCTCATAGTGCTTGCTGACATCAAAACAATTCATACTCATAGTGCTTGCTGACATCAAAACCATAGGGGCACAACACTATGCTCTCATAGCGGCATACGACCATATACTAGCTAAGCAAAGTAATGCCAAGAAGTTATGATCGTACCTCCACGCTCCCGGCGTGGGGAAGACAACCCCGGCCAAATCCGGACTCCCGATTAACAATTATTACAGTAGTACAATGGTTTTGACCCACTCCACGCAGGGAGGTAAAAGGTCACATGTGGGGCTCGGGAGTCACGCGAATTGGGTTGACGGGCAGCATCTTGATGTCGCTCCGTCGGTGCCGAAACCCGCGTTTAGTGCTATCCGGACGGCGCGACCTACGGGTTCGTGGGGCCCACGGACTGCTCTGTCCTCCGAGTCTGATGGGGTGGGTCCTTCTATGATGGAGACCCCTGGTGGCGCGCCTCCCTGGAAGGCGATCGGGCGGGAACTCCGGTCGGAGGCCGGGCGGCTCCGATCTTCAAGACTTGGAGTTGCTGCCCACGGATCTGCAGGTTCTATTTTCAGGCGTGCGACACAGCGAGATCTGCTACTGCGATCATTCCTGACGTTAGATCGATGCACAAGAGGTATTGTTGGAAAGCTCTCTCGAAGTCCTTCGACCCTGTGGGACTCAGAAAAATTTACCAGAGCTGTGCTTCTGATGGGGGATTTTAGAATCGGCCTGTTCTCAGTTTCAGATCTGACTGGGCAGAAACTGAGTTTCCTGAGAGTTGGCGTTGACTATAAGGCAAACCTCTGAATCAGACCTCAAGCGCTTCATGAAGATTGTAAAGGGGAGAGAGAGGAAAACGGAAATATTTCTTATGACTGATTTGGTGGATATTTGTATTGGGAAAGCTATTTTATACTGGTAGGTGGTCGGATCTGGACAGAGACAGATAGAACTGAAGGGGATCTGAAAATGATTTTTAGAAAATAGGTGAAGGCCTTTTGAAATTCCACGAAAATTCGTGGGTGGAGGGGATGGTGCGTAGAACCTCCAGTAATTTTGGGGGTTCCATAAAAAATAAAAAGGGTGTCCGGAGATGGGAAACGCAGGGTGGCAGTGGATCTAGACTGAAAACATGCAGATCTGGAAGGAAAAGATGGACGAAAATGAAAAAATAGAAATTGGAAACTAGAGGCCAAACCCATTTTTATAGAATATGGAGGGAACCTCTGGAACACACCCTGAAATTTTGAGCACAAGAAGATTTCGTGGATGGGAGTAGAAATTCGTGGAAGGGCTTGCTGTTGGATGAAGATAGAATTCCGATAAGGCGGCGGTGGCGGTGCGACGACGGCTCGGTGGTGGCGGCGGCGGCAATAGATCTGAGCTTCCCACTCAGAAGAGGCTTGAATAAAAGGCTTCACACCTCTGGAGGCAGCCTTCACCGCTGCAAGAAGGGGGAGGAGAGAGGGGGGGTGCGCACCAAGCTTGGGCTCCCAAAGAAATTACTGAATTTTATGGCATTAATTGTGATAGAAATGAAAATTACAACATTTTATATGACTTGACCTCCCATGGCAAATGACCTTCCATGCCCTCAGATCTAGTGTTGATGAGGGCACATTGGGAAAGCTAGGAAAATATTTCTCCCATGTGGTCAAAAGAGAAGAAAGAAAAGAAATCAACTAGCCAAATGAAGCCAAAAGAGGGGGCGCCCCCTTCATGGGCCTCTCTTAGGCCACTATGATCCAAGGCCATCAAGGCCCATCCACAAGCCCACTCTATTCCAACTTAGGTGGCCCATGAGAGAGAGAAGCTTAATTGGGCCTTAAGTGGCTTAAGAACCCAATATGAAGCTTAATGAAGCCTCATAGCCCAATATGGCAATCACCCCTTAATAGACTCTAAAGGGCTTAACCCAAATGGCTTATTAAGAGCCTTACAATGGGCCTAAAATGAAAAACCCAAATAAAACACACATTACAAGCCCAAATACAATCCAAATAAGTGGTAAAAAGTGTCCAAACTCATGGCGGAGACTCCAGACTATCTCCGAGCCAAAGAGAAGCTGATGTAGCTCGAGTGGTGCTCCGCGTACGGTACCGACGGCTCGCCAGTTCGTGCTTCTCGCTCGCTCTGGTGTCCGCACCAACTACCCTTAGATCTAAGGTTTGGGAGGGGTACATTGGGGATGCCCATTTTTATTTTTCCCCATGTAGTCAAACCCAAAATAAAAAAAATGCCTAATAGAGCCAAAAGAGGGGGCGCCCCCTTTAAGAAGAAAAATGCCATTTCCCTTCTCTTGGTTCAATGGTCCAAGTCCAAGGTGGACCATGGGCCAGCCCCTATGGGTCCCTAGAAGTTAGGTGGCAGAATGGGGAAGAGGGTGAGGGGACCCGCTGGGCCTTGGTGGCCCTTTTTTACAAAGAAACCCATTTATTCATTCTAATTACACTCTATTAACCCCAAATAAAATCAAATAAGCACACATTACATACCAAATGAAAACCCAATAAATACTAAAAATACTAGGACTGAAGACGGAAACTCCTGACTGTCTCCAAGCCATAGGGATGCTGGTGTAGCTCGAGTGGTACTGCGCGTTTGGTACCGACGGCTCGCCGACTCATGCTTCTCGATCGCTCTGGTGTCCGCACTAATTCTCCCCGGGTGGGAGAAACTCGACCCTGTCGAGTAAGGGTCTAGATCGCTCTGGTAGCGCTCTAGTAGGTCCGGATGTATCCTCTGCAACTCTGCCCGGGTGATCCAAGTATCATCGGTGGCGGGTCGCCCTCTCCATCGCACAAGGTAGCGCGGGTAGGATCCACTCCTGGTAATTGTCACTTGCTCATCCAGTATATGGTCTATATACTCACGCTGCCGTGGAAATGAGGCTGGTGGTGGACACTCAGGTGTGGGGTCACTCTCAAGGGGAGGAGATGGCTCAAAAGGCTCACTAGGGATCACCGCTGGGTCCCTATAAGTAACTAGATCCGACACATTGAAAGTCGAGCTTATCCCATATTCCTTGGGCAAGTCCACAACATAGGCATTGGATCCGACGCGTTTCAACACTCGAAATGGACCGGCTCCGTGAGCTTGTAATTTCTTTACAGTCCTAGAGGGAAACCGTTCAGGTCTAACCCTGATCATGACATAATCACCCTCTTGGAGCTCACGGTGGTGTCTATGGGCATCGGCTAACTCTTTGTACAGTGCATTGCTGGCCTCAATGTGACGACGGATGTCGTCATGTAGACTCCTAGCATGCCTAACAAATGACTCAACAGACTCCGACACTCGTGCATGAATGGGCATGGGAACAAGATCCACTGGTTTCTTAGGCCTACGACCTGTGACAATCTCAAAAGGACTCATACCTGTAGACCTATTGAACGAATCATTATATGCAAACTCAGCTAGTGGTAACATGAGATCCCAATCCCCTACACGGTCCCTAACAAGACACCTCAAAAGGTCACCCAGACTCCTATTGACCACCTCGGTCTGACTATCAGTCTGGGGATGATATGCAGTGGAGAACATGAGGTGAGTACCTAACATATGCCACAGTGTCGTCCAAGAATAACTTGTGAACCTAACATCATGGTCAGACACTATGGTACGAGGCAACCCAAACTTACACACCACATGAGAAAGGAATAGACGGGCTACCCTTGAAGCATCTGATGTCTTAGAGCAGGGAATGAAAAGGGCCATCTTCGAGAACCGATCTACTACCACATAGACCGAATCATGCTTCCTAGAGGTTCGTGGCAATCCCAAAACAAAATTAATGCTAACATCCTGCCACGGGGCATCAGGTACGGGAAGAGGCGTATAGAGGCCTGAGCTTTGCTTCTTCATTTTGGCTGTAACACATGTACGGCACTGGGCCACAATGTGAGCAACATCTCTCTTCAAGCTCGGCCAATAGAACCTGTGCTCGACAGCCTCGATAGTCTTGTTCCGACCGAAGTGGCCGGTTAGACCTCCCGCATGAAGTTCCCAGACTAAGAAGTCACGAACCGAAGTTCAGGGAACACAAAGCCTGCCTCCTCGAAAGAGGTAACCCTCCTGAAGCACATAATCACTATGATCTCTCGAGGGTCCAGACTGGAGAGTGGGAAAGATCTGACCAAAGTCAGGACAATCAACATAAGCCTCTCTCATCTTCTCTAGCCCTATAATCTCGGCACTCATGGTAGTCAGCAGACATGCACGCTGACTCAAGGCATCAACCACCTTATTCTCCACTCCAGCCTTGTGCTTGAGCACAAATGTGAACTGCTAGAGATACTCAACCCATCTGTTGTGACGTGCATTGAGCTTCTTTTGGGCATGGAGGAACTTCAAGGCCTCATGGTCAGAATACAAGACAAACTCCTGATGTAATCAGTAGTTCCTCCAATGCCTAAGTGCCTTCAAGGCCTCATGGTCAAAAACAAACGTGTGAAAGTTTGAAAAGTCATAAAGAGAGTAGGTGAAGTGTTGAAAAAAGAAAAAGAAAGGATTCAAAGTCAAAAAAAAAGTTAAATATAATATATATATATTTGATATATATATATATATAATCTTATATATATCTATATACATATATATATTTTAACTTATTGAAGTGGCACCTAAAGTCCACAACGGAGGCTCGAACAACCCCCGAGATACTGGGTCGTCGATAGACGTTCCGCAAATTACGGGACGCGCGTACCTCTGAGTCTTCCTGCGTAGAGAAATTGGACTAATTTGTTCCCCTACGTGAGAAATTTTAAGTCACATGATTTTGTAATAATTGCGACCTCCCTACGAGGAGAAAATTCTTTGTAACCGGTGAAGCTTCTTCGACGCCGTGCGGGCACGCACGTCCCCGCTCGCCTTCATCTCCGGTTGGAGCTTGACTTCTCAATCAGCTAGGTACGTGCTCCAAATCACTTACTTATTTAGTATCTTTTAAATTGCCGCGCGAAGTGAGAGAGAGCCCGATCCATGCAGCTAGTCTTTTGAGTGCATCGCCGTGGACGGAAAGCGAGAGCTTGTATGTACCCATCCTTAGGCCCTAGACTATCGCATTAGGGCACCCTAATTGGCAGGAGGTAGTTCCACAACTACTTCACCTACGGGCAAGCAACTGACTGGTCCCTTCAAATTGGCCCTTTGCCAATTAGCCAACAAAATTCGGGTCTATAGCTTGCTAATTATCGGTCCCAGGACTGCATCATTTAAGTCCGAGGTCGTGCATGTCACGTTGGTCTAGGAATTCATCCGGTCGTCTAGAACGCCCCTCAATGCTACCCATGGATCAAGAGAGCGTGACTACTATGCTAGGCTAGCTCGAGCACAATCTCGTGGCCCACTTTGAAGAATCCATAGGCCAACTACGGACGGAACATGATAAGAGGATCCGAGCCTTAGAGGATCGACTGAAGGGGGAGGAAGGAAGAGTGAATGGCCACGGCAATCCCGTAGCCAATCCTAGGGAGGAAAGAGAGCAAGCCCGCCAAAATTAGGCTCCCCAAGGTAGAGAGCAAGAGGCCCGTGTGCCTCGAGAGAGAGACCCCGACGATGAAAATATCATCCTACGGAACGTCAAGATTGACGCTCCAAGTTTTTATGGGTCCCTCAACCCCGCTACATACCTTGATTGGGAGACCGGGATGGACCAATAATTTGATTGGCATCGCCGTATGACCCCTGCTACAAGGGTGAGGTTTGCCAAAATAAAACTCCTAGGTCAAGCCAAAACCTACTGGTGTAATGTTGAGAATCTCCTAGCAAGGAGACGAGAGGAGCCTATTCGCACGTGGGAAGAAATGAAGGAAAAATTGAGAGAGAAGTATCTACCACCTTCCTACCATCAGCGTCTTTTAGACCAATGGCAGAAATTCACCCAAGATGGAATGTTCGTGGACGAATACATCACCAAATTTGATGACTTCTTCCTTCGGAGTCGAGTCATGGAGGATGCCTCCGTCACCCTCTCACGGTTTAGGGCTGGCTTACACGAGAACATACAACGGGAGCTATTCCTACGGGAAGTTAACACTCTCGAGCATGCCTATCAGGTTGCTCGGGACATCCAGCGGTTTTAAAGGGTGGTCCTACCTCGGTCCCCACCTACCGCTAACCTGAGTCCCGAAACCCCATGGTCCGCTACTCTGAGAGGCCTGGCCCCTCCACCTCCTACGTCCCTACTGCTACCCCACTTAGGGCCATTGCCCCTATTGCTCCTTTCCCACGGAACCCCTTACCTGCACCCGCTGCTGTGCCTAGGCTGGAGTATACTCCACCTGAGAGGAGAGATGACAAGGGAAAGGGAGTTGTCCCTAGCACCTCCCAACCAGCCCCTATCTTGGGAGTCCGTTGCTTCAGGTGTCATAACCTGGGGAATATTGCCACCAATTGCCCCACCCGAGCCTTGGTCATCACCGACCCCCAGCCTATGGAGCTTCCACCTCAAGAAGAAGAACCCCTTGAGAGATATGAGCCTGACCCTGATATCATTGTCCAGTTTGAGGAATTAGATGCAGGGTATGATGGAACGCATGTCGAGTACATGCAAGTGGGAGAAATTACCAAAATTTCAAACCAGGGAAGACTAGGTGTAGTTCGCTGCATCCTCGCACACCCACAGGAGGACGACTGGCGTCGAACCTCCATCTTCCAAACCTACATCTTGGTCAAATCTCAACCCTACAAGGTGATCTTTGACAATGAGAGCTATATCAATGCAGTCTCTTCAGACTTTATCTCCCATCTAGGTCTACCTACCCATCCTCATTCGAGGCCATACAACATGGCTTGGGTTGACGACACGTCTATCCCAGTCACCACTACGTGTGTCATTCCCATCCAGTTCCAGTCCTACCAAGGATAAATCCTATGCGATGTAGTGTCTATGAAGGTCGGGAGCATTATCCTAGGACGGCCATGGATCTACGATATAGACCTTACTACATTCGGTCGGTCCAATCAGTGTTCCTTCTCCCACAATGGAAAGCGGATTCAGTTGTGCCCGACACCCCCAAAGGTGGCCACGGGAAAGAGTCCTACCTCCACACCCGCTGCATCCCCCAAAATTCAGGAGAATGCCTCAACCCCCATTAAAGGGAAGCTTCTCATTCCCTCCTCTCATACACATGTCATATCCATCCCTAAGGCCCCTAAGGTTGACCATGACCCGATTAGGCGCCTTAACTTCATAGGTGTTCGTGAGATGACTAGAGAGGTTGCCGAGAGTGCCCCTGTTTGGGCTGTTATCGTCACCATTACTCCTGAGGAGTCCCAAGTCTCCATCCCACCTGAAGTCCAGGCACTCCTGTAGGACTTCCAAGATATCTTCCCGGAAGACTTGCCTTTAACACTCCCTCCCATGCGTGATATTCAACACGCCATTGATCTTGTCCCAGGGTCCACTTTACCCAACCTTCCCCACTATAGATTAAACCCCAGGGAGCATGCTGAGCTCCAACGAATTGTTAAGGACCTTATTCAAAAAGGCTTCCTCAGGGTGAGCAAGAGCCCTTGTGCTGTTCCTGCCTTGCTTACACCAAAGAAAGATGACACATGGCGGATGTGTGTTGACAGCCGCGCCATCAATAAGATCACTGTCAAGTATAGATTTCTCATTCCTCGTCTTGATGACATGCTTGACATGATGAGTGGAGCCACAATCTTTTCCAAGATTGACTTGAAAAGTGGCTACCACCAGGTCCGGATTCGACCAGGGGATGAGTGGAAGATAACCTTCAAAATAAAAGAAGGTCTGTATGAGTGGCTTGTCATGCCATTTAGGCTATTCAATGCCCCAATCACTTTCATGAGGCTTATGACAGAAGCCCTTCGTCCTCTGATTGGTCGCTTTATTGTCGTCTACTTTGACGACATTCTCATCTATAGCCACAACCCTCAGGATCACATCCACCATTTGAGGGAAGTTTGCGAGACTTTGAGGAGAGAAACCCTGTTTGTCAACCTTACTAAATGTGAATTCATGACAGACCGGGTCATTTTTCTCGGATTTGTGGTTTCAAGTCATGGAGTGTCTGTGGACCAATCCAAGGTCCGAGCCATAGTAGACTGGCCAGAGCCCCAGAATGTCCATGACGTTCGAAGTTTCCATGGGCTAGCCACTTTCTACAGACGCTTCATTCAGGGTTTTAGCACCATTATGGCACCCATTACGGATTGTATCTATAAGGGGAATTTTGAGTGGACCAAAGCCGCCTCCCAAGCTTTTCATGCCATAAAGGAGCTCATGACTAAAGCCCCTGTCCTCCGCCTGCCAGACTTTTCCAAAGTCTTCGAGATATCCTGTGATGCATCTGGCGTAGGAATAGGAGGAGTGCTCAGCCAGGAAAGCCACCCCGTGGCTTATTTTAGTGAGAAGCTTTCTGATGTAAAGCTTCGTTACTCCACTTATGATAAGGAGTTTTATGCCGTGGTCCAAGCTCTCAAACTCTGGAGACACTATCTCTTACCTCAAGAGTTTGTCTTATATTCGGACCACGAGACTCTGAAATTCCTTAGCTCTCAGAAGGGCTTAAACCCTAGGCATGGTCGGTGGGTAGAATTTCTCCAGTCTTTCACATTTGTCCTAAAACATAAGGCTGGCAAGGAAAATAAGGTGGCCGACGCCTTGAGTCGAAGGGTCTCCCTTCTTTCCACTGTTCAGGTAGAGGTCACGGGATTTGACCGCATGAAGGAACTCTATAGAGAGTGTCCTGGTTTTGGCCCTACCTACTCTGCTATATCTGCTAGACCCTCGATAGCCTTTTCTGACTATCTACTCCAGGATGGTTTTTTATTTCGAGGGCAGTAACTCTGTGTCCCGAGGACTTCTGTTCGGGACTTCCTGATTTGGAAAATGCATGCTGGAGGTCTTGCTGGTCACTTTGGCCGTAACAAGACCATCCATTCTATGGAGAAGCACTTCTATTGGCCGGGCCTGAAGAGAGATGTGGCCAAGATTGTAGCCTAGTGTAGGACATGCACGATGGCCAAATAGGTCAAACAGAACACTGGTCTCTACACTCCTCTCCCCGTTCCTGATCGACCATGGGTTGATGTGAGTATGGATTTTATCCTTGGTTTACCTCGCACTGCTCACAAGCATGATTCCATCTTTATTGTCGTTGATAGGTTCTCTAAGATGGCCCACTTCATTGCATATTCCAAAACATATGATGCATCTAGAGTCGCCCATTTATTCTTTGATGAAGTCGTGCGTCTACATGGCCTCCCCCAAACCATCGTGTCTGACTGAGATGTCCGGTTCACTAGCTATTTTTGGAAGACACTTTGGCACCTAGTTGGAACCAAACTGAAATTTTCCACTGCCTATCACCCCCAAACTGATGGGCAAACCGAGGTCGTCAATAGGAGTTTAGGAAATCTGTTGAGATGTCTTGTAGGGGAACATTCCGGCACTTGGGATCTTCTTTTACCCAGAGCCGAATTTGCATACAACAGCTCCATCAATAGGTCCATAGGTCTGAGTCCATTTGAGGTCGTGCATGGCTATAAACCTAGGAAACCTGTGGATCTCATTCCCCTTCCCCTCGAGTCTAGAACATCCAAGTCAGCTGAGGAATTTGCACAGCATGTCACAAGTCTGTATGAGTCAATTAGCAAGAAAATAAATCTCAGTAATGAAACTTACAAACACTTGGCTGATTCGCATAGGCGTCATCATGAATTCTAAGAAGGTGACATGGTTATGGTACGGGTTCTACCCGAACGACTCCCCTCAGGAGCCGTTAAAAAGTTGCAAGCCCGTAGTGATGGACCCTTCCCAATTCCGTGAAAGATTGGCTCCAATGCTTATGTTGTGAACTTACCTCCCGAATATGGGATTAGCTCGACTTTTAATGTGGCAGACCTAGTGGCCTACAAGGAACCCACAGTGATTCCTAGTGACCCTTTCGAGCCTTCTCCTCCATTAAGAGTGAGCCCACCCCTATGCGTCCCACAGCCTCGAGAGTACCGCGCGAGCACATTGAGAGGATACTGGATGAGCAGGTGACCACTACACGGAGCAGGGTGTACCAACGCTACCTTGTCCGCTGGTGGGACCGTCCACCTTCTGATGATTCCTGGATCAGCCGGGAAGATCTCCAGCGCCTCGATCCAGATCTACTGGAGCACTACCACAGTAGTGTCCCCCCTTACTCGACGTAGTCGAGTTCCAGCCACCTCGGGAGGGTTGGTGGAGACACCGGGCCCACTACTGGGCCCAATGCTCGGAGCCGACGTCGCACCGCCACTGCACCGAGCTTTTGGCTCGGCGACTCGTTTGAAGACTCGGCGTCCTGAGCATAATATTTATTTATGTGTATTTGTACGTATTTGTGTATTGTGTGTAAAATACATGTATCAGTACATGTATTTTTACTTTCATCTTATTAGGCTAAGTCATAGTCAATAAACATGTGTGTTTTGTGTATTTTATTTGGCTAAAACCCCCCAAGTCAAAAGTTAGGTAGGTGAGTTTGGTTTATTAGGCTAAGGACATATATGCTATTTGTAAAGTTTATGGGTGTAATTGTTATAGCCTCCTCCTATAAATAGGAGGCTAATGGTGTGTTACGAGATATGAAAGTTTATATGAAAGAACATCTTGTTGGTGCATTTTGCCCCTTCTTGTGCTTCCCTTCCCTCATCCTCTTTGTGAGTGTGAGTGTGTCGCCCGGTGTGAGACCGTCCGACGTGAGGCCGAGCTGCGTGAGGTAGCAACCTATCCGTTCCCGTCCGTGCCGTCAGGAGTTGCCGTCGATCCATTTCCACGTCACCGCCGCGTCAATGATGAACCTAGACTTAACAAATATCCAGTACGTGGTGGAGGTTTGATCTGAAGATCGCACTCACGCAAGTGTGCTACCTTCCCGATAGGAGTAACCTATCGTTCCGGAGGCACCTTTTAATATACCGAATAGAGGATGCAATGAGACACCTTAGATGACTACCCTAGACTCAACCTAGCTCTGATACCAAACTGATGTGGGATGAGTGAGGGACTCGATCCCAAATGTTGCGAACCTTGGACTCTAGGTGACGACGTGACCAGCGACACGAGAACAATAGAGCCACCTCGGCTCGACACTCAGAGCTCCTATGGGTATATGCCTTTAACAGAAAAGCAATCCCATGAATCGTCTCAAGCGAGGGAAACACGGATCCGCGTAGTTGAGAAACTGGCAGAGTCAAGGGTGGTCAAACTCACTTTCATGCTCGGAACGAGTCACGGGACGGGTTCACTCTCTTTCTCACAGCGGTGATTAAAATGATTTATCAAGCTAGAATTCTAACACACTCATGTAGTGGCATAATATCATATACTAAACAAGCAAATGCCGAGAAGGAGAGATCGTTACCTCCACGCTGCGGGCGTGGGGAAGATAACCCCGGCCAAGACCGTACTCTCGGTTAAGATAATTATCAATAAGTACAAAATTAAACCCACTCCACGTAGGGAGGTAACAAGTAACATGTGAGACCCGGGAGGATCGATCTTGGGTTGACGGGCATCATTTTGAACCGCTCCGATGGTGCTGGCACGCTGCTACTTGATGCTAGCCGGACGGCGCGAGCTGACGATTGTGGGGACCACGTTCTGCTCGAGCGACCGACAAAGGCAAAGTTAGTCTCTTTACGAAGGGGACTTCTGGAGGGACATTTCCTAGGAGGGGAACGCGCTGGTTCGCCTGGTGGAAGGCGAGGCGGCCTGATTGGGAAGCGTTGTTGCCTGCTATCCACTGACATGTTCTACAGTTTCAAGGTTGCGCGACCCGACGATAATTTTTTTTGTGATCAGCCCCGACGTCGGATCGACGCGAGACTGGCGCCGCTGCGAAGCCCTCTCATCGATCTACGACCATAGGCTGTTACATGAATTTTTATGGCCGTGGAATTTTTGTGGGATATTTATGAACAGACTGACCCTTGAACTCAGATCTGACTAGGTAGATTTTGATCCGCCTGATGAAGCACGCTGACCGAGGTTGAAACTTTGGATCTGGGAAATGGAATTTTTATGGGAGATGGAGGGGGAAGCAAGGTACAAAAGGATAATTATTTTTATAATTTTTTTGATAGGGTTTGAGTCGGGTAAGGGATTTTATAACAGTGGGTGGTCGGATCTGGACTGTGGGAAACAGAACAGGGTCCGGTTTTTGCAGTGATTTTAAAAATGGTAAACGAACTCCAAAAATCCTAAAAACATTTGTGGGATGAGGGTTGGATTGACAGAACTCCCAGTCCAACATTCAGATAGATCTGAAATCGGAAAGGGGTTCGAATGGGTGAAGAGCATGGCTGCTGGAACACAAGTTTGCATAGGGACATATTGTTTAGGCTGTGGGAATTTAAAGGGAAAAGTGGAAAAACGGAGTGGGAATAATCTAAATTTTTTTGTGGGATGTGGGAACAACCATGGGAACTCACCCTCAAAATTTCAGCCTCGTCCGATCTATGGGCTAAGAGCTAACATTCGGCCTTCAGCCTGCGGTCCCGCGATGGGTAGAACTCCGGTGACGGGCGGTGGTGGTGCAACGACGGCTCGACGGCGGCGGCGGTGCTGAGCTTCACACTCTGATAAGGGAGGCTTCACACCTCAGAATGGTAGCCTTCACAGCTGCAACGGGAGGGAGAGGAGAGAGAGAGGGGGTGGCCTAGGCCTTGGAGCATAAATTGCTGAAATTCCTGTATTAATTGTGGTGAAAAAAGAAAATACAAGCCTTATATATGAAATGGGAACCTAGGTAAATGACTAAGACTACCCTTAGATCTAGGGTTTGGGAGGGGTACATTGGGGATGCCAATTTCCATTTTTCCCCATGTGGTCAAGGCCAAAATAAAAAAATGCCTAATAGAGCCAAAAGCGGGGGCGCCCCCTTTAAGAAGAAAAATGCCATTTCCCTTCTCTTGGTTCAATGGTCCAAGTCCAAGGTGGACCATGGGCCAGCCCCTATGGGTCCCTAGAAGTTAGGTGGCCGAATGGGGAAGAGGGTGAGGGGACCCGCTGGGCCTTGGTGGCCCTTATTTACAAAGAAACCCATTTATTCATCCTAATTACACTCTATTAACCCCAAATAAAATCAAATAAGCACACATTACATACCAAATGAAAACCCAATAAATACTAAAAATACTAGGACTCAAGACGGAGACTCCAGACTGTCTTCAAGCCATAGGGATGTTGGTGTAGCTCGAGTGGTGCTGCGCGTTCGGTACCGACGGCTCGCCGACTCATGCTTCTCGATCGCTCTAGTGTCCACACCAATAAGTTTTTAAATATTAGCCTAATTTATAATTATAATTATTATAAATTTAATTAAGCTCATTGTAATTATATTCAAATTATTGTTATTTTGTTCAAGTGATTATATTTATTTATTTCATTTAATCTAACTTGCTACAATATATATTTATTGAATGAATAAAATAAATGAAATATTTGTCATTTGAATAGAGATCAATCGAATATCAGGCAAAAGATTAAAAAAAACTGAAATAGACGGTGACATAGATGAATCATCGTCTAAATTGGAATGTTAGACAATAAGATAGGTGATGTACCATCTGACTGGAAGGTTAGATGTTGAGATAGATGAAGTATCATCTTATTGGAAGGTTAGATGATGAGATTGATGAAGTATCGTCTAATTGGAAGGTTAGACGTTGAGATAGGTGAAGTATCACAACACGAAAGAGGACCTATAGCTATGACACTTACCAATGGTTCTGTTAGTCGTAGGAATAGATTGGACTATACCTACAGTTTTGTGGATTTATATATTACTTATGGTTAAGGTTGTAGGTAAGTGATGTATCATATCTACTGTTTAGTAGAGCCATAGGAATAGATAGCTATACTAAACTACCTATGGCTAAGGTCGTAGTTAAGTGGTCTATTATACAAATAATTTGGTAGAGCTGTAGGAATCAATAGCTATACTGAACTACCTACTATTACAGTCATAGGTACATGATGTCACATACCTACCATTTGCTAGTGTCATAGGAATAGATAGCTATACTAAATTACCTACGGTTAATGTCGTAGGTACATGATGTCGCATACCTACCGTTTAGTAGTGTCATAGGAAAAGATTAGACTAGTGAAATAGAGTAATCACGAGTAGAGTGAACATTATCTGCGATTTTTTATCTTTATATATTATCTACTATCAATGTCCTAGGTAAGTTATATTTCATACTTACGGTTTAAGAATGTGATAGGAATAGGTGTAAGGGTTTTGGCGCCAATGGAACAAACAATCCCGTGTGCCTGCATAGAAAGCGGGGTTCTTTTCCTCCCTTTGCGATATCAAACCCTAGCTACTCTAAGCTATATTTCCTCCCCCCTTTGTGATATCTCTCCCTCCTTTTCAACTCGAATGCCTTCATCCCCCTTGCGATCCCCCTCTGTGGTGGCGCTCCTTCCTCCTAGCCACTCAGTAGTGCTCATCCCCATACGACATCGCAGCGGTGCTCACCCGCACAAGGCATCTTAGCGGCACTCCTTTCTCCTAGCTGCTCAACAACACTCATTCCCGCATGGCATCTCAGAGTCACTCATCCCCGCATGACATCTCAACAGTGCTCGGCCCCACACGACATATTGGTAGCGCTCCATCCTCTAGGCATCTCAGCAGAGCCCTCCTTCCTCCATCGCCCAACCCTATAGCTTGTGCTTTATTTGTCACGTCCCGACGCGAAAAATCGAGGCGTGACGAGTCGATTCATTCATGTCGATCAGAGCATGCACATAAGGGGATCAACCTCCAAGGAGGTAATAAAAAGATACTATTATTTCATCAAGGATAGTTTTACAGCATACTAAGCCTCAAAGGCATGATTACAACTTCCAATACACATAATTCTAGCAAGAGAAACAATTAAATCTTGGGACTCTATGTTAGCTCGGTCTCTCCCTTCACCTTTGCCCTTCCCCGTTTGTTTGGGGTCCTTCATCAGAACTACCTGAAATGTTAACCAAAAACACAGGGTGAGCACAAGGCTCAGTAGGACTTATATCTCTATATCAGGCAGCTTTAAGTAATTAACTTTATTAGACAAGGTAATGTGCTATGACGAGAATTGCGATTAAAACATAAATCATGAGCATGAGAGAGAGTAAGGTAATGCTTGTATATATGATCACAAGTAAGCAAGTTGACAAGAGTAAGATTTCAAGATTGACTATGTAGCATGTATAGTAATTGAATTGGCCATTTCACGTAAGTAAGTACGAGTATTTCATGTAAATCAAGCAAGTCAAGTATTTCACGAATCAGTGGAATGTCATAAACGAATCTAGTAAGCAAGTACTCGGTGCAATGCCACACCTGGTCAATCAACTCCCATGGGCACAAGTACTTTCAGGCGCTCCCCTCAGGACAATGCCAGACATTAGTTATTATGGATCATTGATCCCAAGTATTTATTTAGACATCCACATAAGGTACATGGCGAAAGAATTTTCAAGAAAAAGCTTAAGAAGTGTAGTATAGCGCACAACTAGTTATTTAGTTATGGAGGACTCTAGAGGTGGCTCCCGTCATGTAGCACTTTGCACCATTCCGGCCTCAAGAGGTGGCTCCCATAACGTAACACTTTACCTTGCATGGCACTTAGCTCCTACACTCCCAAATGGTAGTTTATGGCTAAAGTATAGATTTTCATTTCTATTTCCAAAGACATGAAGAGTAATTGAAATTTACAATAGAATTTGAAGGATGATTGAGGGCATAATGTTTAACGACATTAAGGTAATGAGGAAAAGAGTTGTCGATCAAGGCACGATCAACTCTTCTGGAAATTCATGTAAGGTATCTTTAGATCGAGTTTTTCCTTAGTTGGTGTTTAGCGAGAACACCAAGAATTCACAGCCAGGTAAGAGGTGGGACAGTGGGAGGCTCCTCTTGCGTTTGCAAGGACCTAATTAAATAACCACTTATCCCCTTAAAGCGTTTACCTGTGGACCTCTTTCCTTAGACACCGGTCTTTCTTGATAATCTTGCTAGCTACGTGACTTTATTGGAAACCCGAAACGCTTAATTCATTTTAAGAAGAATTCAGGGTAAAAAAGAGTTCAAGGTATAGGCCAAAGCCTAGGGAACAATATAATGAAAGCACAAAATGCGAGAAACTGGAAGAATTAGCATCCACTCAGGTCACCGCTAATTCTAGAATTCGTGTCCAATAAGATGGGCGCCAATTCTAGGATTAAAATAATTTAGAAAAAATATATTTTAAATTATTGTCCGTTCTAAAAGGCGTTATTTCTTTAATTCATGTCACCGTAAAAGGGTGCTAATTCCATCTATTATTATTTTTCTTTAGTTCAAAATGAAATTATTTTTAAATTGGCATCCGTGTGTAAGGGCGCTAAATTTTAAATTCACATCCGTTTAAGAAGATGCTAATTCTATATTTTCCCAATTATTTGGTTTATTAATTAATCACATGAATTGGCGTCACAGGTATGGACGAGCATTTAATATTTAGATTTTATTATATATATATATATATATTTGAGAGATTAAGGGTATAGTTGAGGGTTTTTAAAGAATAAAGACAACAAGCGAAAAGAATACATAAGGTATAAAGATAAATAGGTATATAGTAAGGTTATGTGGAAACTTCTAAAAAGGTGAGAGTGCATCCTATGGTGGAGGTGTGATCAAAAGTCACGGTTACTATTCATTAAACATATTATTGTTCATTTAGAGTGAATAGTGCCACTTTTTAATTAACGAGAATTTAAAAAAAAAGGATTCTAACCATATGCATATCCAGATTTTATCTTATCCGATTTAATAGATATAAAATTTTAAAGGTGGGTATGTTCATACGGTGTAACAAGATCGTTATTGTTCATTGAACAGAGTCACCTTTAATATATGAAGTTTTTTATGGATCTAAAAATATGGAAATTAAGATAAAATTATGGGGATTCCAAAAATATACTTATCAAAAAATTTAAGCATCTGGTTACATGATTATAAAATTTTTAACCATGCTTGATTTATCTTATGTGAAATAGACACTGTGAAACTGTAACGTAATATGCATGCAATAGTTTTAGTTAATATCTTAAGCTTGAGATATTGAGATAACCTACGTAAAACTAACTTGAAACATACTACATGGAATCATGAAACATGCAGAGTTCATGCAAGATTTAATTGCTAACAAGTTTTTACTTGGGAGAGAACACCGACCTGGTTGAAATGGAAGAGGAAGAAGAGGAAGAACCAATGACCACCTAGAGCCCCCTTTCTCCTTAGAATCCTTCCCAACGTGTAAGGCAAAGTGGGTGCTTAGAGGGCCTATTTATAGGAAAATTGGGTTAAAATAGTAAGATTCCTCTCCCACACAAATTAAACTCATCTACCACCTAGTTCCATGTTCATGGCCCATTGTTAAACTATTCCACTAACCCACTTTTAATAAGGTTGGAAAATGTCACTATCCTAACTTTAATAGGGTATGGGCACAACCAATATTTGTAAGCTTTTTGTTTTTTGGGCCATCCTTCTGGAATTGTACTAATTTAATCAAAAAAATGGGTGTTTAAAAATGGGCAACCCATTTTACTCTATTTTGCCCATTACTCCCAATTTAACCCACTAAGGGTTATCCAATAGTCTAATTGTCAATCATAATCATTTTACCCCATTAACTTCAATTTCAGCTCATTAAGATTTGTTTCATAGCCCAAATTGTTAATTCTAGGGAATTTGATTGGTTCTCTTGAAATTTAAGCTATTTAACTTCAAGAAACATTCAATATAATCTCATTTTTTTTTTGAGTTACTACATCCTCCCCCACTTAAATGAATTTGGTCCTCCAAATTCATATCATGTAATCTTTAAAACATAAATTTTAAATAGAGGGTTCAAATTTCTAACCTGAGATCAAATCTGGATATCTTTTCGTGATCAAATCCACTAATTCCCAAGTAGCTTCTTCGAATCCCCGTTTGCTCCATTAGACTTTTACCATCGGTATAGCCCTATTCTGAGTTGGTGTAACTTTCGATCCAATATCTTGATCGATCTTTCCTCATAAGATAAATCTATATGTAGCTTCAACTCATTGAATTAAAGTACATGCGAAGGATCATACACGTATTTCCTCAGCATGGATACGTGAAACACATCATGAACACCAACTAATTGTGGAGGAAATGCTTGCTTATATGCCACTTCCCCGATTCTTTCCAGAATCTCGAAAGGGCCAATAAATCTTGGATTCAATTTTCCTTTGACACCAAACCTTTTGATTCCTCGTGTGGGTGAGATCTTCAAAAAGACATGCTCCCCCACTTAGAATTCAAGGTATCTTCTCTTGTTATCGGCACAACTCTTTTGCCGTAATTGGGCAATCTTCAATCTTTCCCTGATCAACTCGATGCTTTGAGTGGTATCTTAAATAATATCTGGACCCAATAGTCCTTTCTCTACAACCTCATTCCAGAATAGGGGTGATCTACAACTCCTGCCATACAGTGCTTCGAATGGTGTCATTTGAATACTAGACTGATAGCTATTGTTATACGCAAATTCAACCAAAGGCAGGTGCTCATGCCAACTTCCACCAAAATCAATCATACAGGCTCTCAACATATATTTGATGATCTGATTTGTCCTTTCGATTTGTCCATCTATCTGAGGGTGAAATGTCGGTCTAAAGTTCAGCCGAGTACCCAAAGATGATTGCAAACCTTTCCCGAAATGAAAGGTGAATATCAGATCTCTATCCGAAAAAATAGAAGTTGGAATACCGTGTAGCCTTACAACCTCCTTAATATATAGAGCAGCTAGAACATTCATAGTCCATTTGCTCTTGATGGGCAAGAAGTGGGCAGACTTAGTTTGTCGGTCTACAATCACCCATATAGCATCAAATCGACTTCGAGTCTTTGGCAATCCAACAATAAAATCCATGCCGATACTATCCAATTTCCACTCCGGTATTTCGAGAGGTTTGAACTTACAAGCAGATTTGAGATGTTCGGCTTTAACTTGTTGGCAGACCAAACATCGGCTTACGAACTCAGCTACCTCTCTTTTTGTAACGCCCGAGAATTTTCTAGGAAATTTTAAGGATTTAATATAATTATGGAGTATTTAAGTAGATTAAATGGGCTATTTAATAAATATAGGTCTACTTAATAAATATTATGATAGATTTAAACCCACCTAAATAGGCCTACAAGACCCAAATCCAAGTCTTTTAGGCCCAAGCCCAATTATAAAAATGTAATTAGAATTAAAAAAGACGATAAATAGCACAAATAGGGGATAAATTCAAAAATCTGAAAATTTTGAGAAATTGACCGAATGGCCGTCTATCGTGCGACCGCCAATCCCTCCTAGCGGTCCTTCAATGACCGCTAAGCCCTTCTGATTTTGTGAATGGAAGAAACGTGAAAAGCTTGGATCTTTGACATCTAAATCCTCAAGGATCGAAGTGTGTAGACATGTAAACATGCCTAGGACTCTTGGCAATCGATCCTACACCTAACTAGGACTCTAATTTTGATATAATCCCCCAAACCCTAGGTAAACTCTATAAATAGGGTTTAGGTTCGAATTGTCCGAACCCTTACTTTGGCTCGCAAAGTTCGACAGTAAGGAGATGATATCTCAGGTTAGTTCTTTAGGAGATTTTTTCTCCTTAGTTTTATCTACCTTCCCTCCAATTTTCATGCTATCCGTTGAAGAATTAGGGCGTCTGCAAGTCGCTAGTTTGCTACAGGCTGCACATGAACCAGTGCATCGGTCCAGTGAAGATCAGGAAATTGGAAGCCCTAATCGAGGTATTTAGAAGTTGATTCTTTAGAAACTTATGTTTCCTTTTCTATCTTTTACCTACCATCCTATTTTCACGAATTTAGGTCAAGAGAATCATACGATAGAGGGACGGGAAGTTGCTGGTTTAGCACAAGATATGTAGGAACCTATTTGCGACCTTTTCTTTCTTTTGTGGGTCGATCGACCAACTGACTAACTGGTAGTCAAATGATCAATTAACGACGCGGGCGTGCCAGTCACATGAGTGACGAATTTGTGATGCGCTCATTCTGACCCATGTCGGGCGAATGTGAGGTTCGGTCGGGACCAGCAGTCTGCCATACCCTAAAGGCTATGGCATTAATTACATCCCCCACGAGGAGGGAACACCTTTGATTAGTTGCCGAGATAGCGGGCTGTCGAAGCCGAATTAAAAAGAGCTACATGATGATCATGACGAAAGCATGCAGGATGCATACATTTATCGTGCAGAAGATGCATAATTCATGGGATTATGGATCCTCGGTACGTGGCGGAGGACATAGGTCCGAAGATCACCGTCGTGCATAGCGAAGACTTCCGACCAGACGTAATCTGGTTTTCTGTCGACGCCATTTAATACACCCGAGGATCTATGCATGCATGCGCACATGGCGTTCGTGACTATATTAAGCATGATAATGGAATTCATGGAAGTAAATGGTAATCGACCACATTTATTACTCCCCATCGTGAAGAGGAAAGGCAACACAAGTGTGATAGCGAAAGCACAATGCTAACGGACATGGTGATGAAGATATAATAAAAGTATAGTTTAGGCCCGATTGGCCCTTCCTTTATTCAATTTATTACCCATTGTGATTTGTTGATGCCAACCTCGAGGGACGAGAATCACCCGGGGGTAGATGAGCGATTAAAGCAGCAAGAGGTTTCAAAACCGGCGCGACCATGTAAGGTAGCTTATACGGCGCGAGAAAGCGTAGGTATAGCGGTTAATACGGAGCGGCCATATAGCCGGTTAAGACGGCGCACAAAGGATTGTGGTGCGCCGGTTTATGGCGCGCCGAAAAGGCGCCAGGAAGTTTTTAATTTTTTTGAGTGTAGGGTTAATCCGGCGCGGGGGGGGGGGGGTACCGCGCCGTATTAGGGCGCGCCGGGCTAAGGCCGCGCCGCTTTAGCTTATTATTTTTTTTTGATGAATTTCGAATCATTTGAGTTTGTTAAGTTTATGCTGAGGGTTTTGAAGTTATTTGGGGCCAATTGTTTATTAAAATGAAGTCCGGAACTCCTCAAGAATGATGATAAGTCGGTGCGAGGTTCGTACTCGAGCACCGAGATGATTGAGTCCAGAACGAGTGTTTCATTAAGGCTTATTCAATCTTAATATGTCCAAAATTGGACAGCATCTCCCCTGAACCTGAAGAGTTGCAGGGGAGAAGCGGGGTCATGTTCACCTATGGAACAAGCCCCTAAACCGCCGGTCTGCACAAGGGCAGCCAGCAAGGTCCCATCGGATAAGGTGCCCTGAGGACTGGCCTGCGAGGGGCACCAAAGCTCCGTGGGTGGAGACAACGGATGAAGCGGATGATAACAGAAGCGACACCCCGAGGACAAGCCTACAAGGGGTGGGCAACTCACAGCACACACTACATCTGCTGAGGAGACAGAGACCTTCAGGAGAAGAGGTTCCGAGGACTAGCCTGCTAGGAACGTTCGCCCTTTGGCCACCACATAGCCCCGGGGGGAAACTGTGGGTTTGAGATTATTGGGTTGAACCCCTGTCAATATCTGCTGCAGCCCTGAGGGAGCGTCTACCATCAAGAGATAGGGCTCCCGACCATTCAGCACCTCTGTGAAACCATGAGGGAATATCCCCCTCCCTGGATGACCGAGATGAAATCAGTGGAACTCAAGCGGTGGGCAATCACAGATGAGAGAGGGGATATTCGTTACCAACGGACTACCAATCTTAGGACCGAGGTATTGACTGTCGTGAGATTGGGCAGTTGGCGATTGGAAATCGTATGGAGGGACAATGGGAACATAGCCGAGATAATCTGACTACACGGACATATATTCAAGCAGCTGGACTGCGATAGTCACGAGACGAGCGGTCTCCAATTCTCATGCGAAACAGGGGAACGCAAAAGGGAGAAGGAGACCAGAACTCGTATTGAAATGGGAAGAGACATGTGCACAAGCACAGCTCCACCCTCCCAGAAAACGCAACGGCTGTCAACTGAGAAGCAAGTATAGATGGGAAAGCCCCGGGGAGGGGTTATCTCTGTAGCCCTTGATATCCCAGGGCACATGCGAAATTGGAGAAACCGAAATCATAGGACTGCACGCAGACGGACGACCACAGAGGACCTCTGAAGGAAATCGAGATGGGAGAAGATAATAAGGCATGGAGCATTCAACTCACCAACATTCATATATGCAGATGTATCACTGCCCGGCGAGGAAACTATATACATATATTACAATTCCGATGCCGGCACTATGGAACGGCCACCGATTCGCTTACAGGGAAAACCCACAAGAGAGCAGCAAGGAGGAGGGATGGCGAAGAAGGAGAGAGGAGCCGGCTCATATCATCGCCCTCCCTCAGCCTTCTCGCTTACATTCATCAGAGAGGTAGTGAAGCGAGGGAGAAGACGAAAGAAATCAAAACGACTCGAACTCCCACCTGTTCCAGGGAACAAAATGTCGGCACGAAACCTTCTTCTCTCACTCTTAGGAGCTTCAGATGGGGACGAGAGATGGCCGTCGAAGGGCGCTTGCGAGGAATCTCCACTCCTCTCCGAAAGCTCTCTTCCCCTTTTTTTTCTCTGTTTTTCTTCAAAGGCCTCCTTCTCTCCTTGTTCTCGAGCCGCCACATATATAGGGGAGCGAGTTCGAACATTAAACCGGCGTGGGATTGGCACGCCGGGAAGAGACTTCATCAACCTATCGAGCTGGGATTGGAGGGCGCCGGTTTAACGGGCGCGCCATTTAAGGGCACGTCGTATTAGCATTTCCCGCGCATTGCAGGTTAGCCGATGAATCCGGGGATGATCTCGAAGGTCATCGTGGACATTTATCTCGCCAATGCCCATCGAAACCTTGATGAGATGTTTTGTGAAGCCCCTCGGCTGACGTGCGGCCATTCTCGAGACTCCAGATAGCTTCGATTTAATTACGCGGGTTTTCCGCTAATACGGCCTGTGGCTCTGTGATTCATGCTGCTGGCTTGGTCTGGCTTGTACCCAAGCTCCTTAGGGGGTTGGATGACACCAGGTATAATTCTGTCTGCACTGGACGATCATTCGGCCACTAACGGGCCCATCTTGTCGGGAAGCCGTACCCGTGCCGGGTGATCGGGATTTTCTGCCATCAGAGCTTTCGGTCCTCTGTCTCGGGGAACCAGGGGGACCCCTTAATCTTCAGGAGAACCTTTCGTAAGGCGGGAAGCCACTGGGTAGACCGTCGACCTTGGTCGGACAACGGGTGTAGTGTGTGCGGCATGACAGAGTCGATGCCGATTCATTGGGCAGGCTTGGTCGCACTGCCGGTTGGTTGTGAGTTTGTCTCGGCTCTCCTGAGGTGAAGTTCCCGTGTCCATACGGAGTGACTCGAGGCTCTGGCAGCTTGAGAAATCTTTGATATGTTGATATTTATCGGCTTCCGTGCTTCAGCGGGACCGGGTCCTTTGTCTTTGTGGCTTTGTCGCCGACGATCATATTTTGGGTGCCAACAAATGCCCCCCAGACGTGGGTGTTGCGAGCAAGGCACGAGTGCAGCAAGACCGACGGATGAATTTCATCCGGACTGATCTCCTCTCTGATTGGCGGGAGCTCTGAAGGGCCCTTAATTCGGCACGGATGTTAGTCCGGCGCCATTTTCATTTTACTCGGTGCGCACATGACCCTTGGGCTTTCTAATCCGGCGCGGTCCCGGGCATTTCGGCCACTAATCCGGCGCGCTCTTTGCTTTTGCCATGTTAATTCGGCGCAGGTAGAAACGGCGCGCCTTTTGTATATTTGGACATTAATCCGGCGCGCTAAATAGCGCGCCGGGTTAAATACCCAGTGCCACCTCCATATAAGGCTTTTTGCCCTTGTCTTTTTCTTCTTCATTCCTCATTCGAATGAGCTCTTTCTCTCTCTTCCCTCTCTACCTTTTTCCAGCGCCGAGAGCGGCGATCTCTCCTTCGGGTGAGTGGGGATGTTGTCCATTTGGGGTTTTAAAACCCTTTCTTTGGGCCCCGGGAGGCTTCTGGCAGGGCTTGCCCTCAGAGCTATTTCCCCGGGTGTTCCCTTTGGCCTCGATGTAATGCCGATGGCTGCCTTTTAGGGACCGTTCCTCAGTGGACGCGCTCCCACTTTTCTTTGGCAATCCCCTGTGCTGGGGAGACTCTGCCAAAATTTTATCAGAAGTTCGCCTTTGATCAGCTATTTTCTGACTTTACTTTTGTTTGATATGCCTTTTTTGTAGCTATCATGGCATCCAGCTCTTCTTCTCGTGCCGTAGTGACATGGGAGAACGTCAATTCCCTCGACTGGGGGCACGGCCAAGTGGCCATAGTTGCGAAGTCTTTGGATTCAGAGACAGACACTGTAGACACCAGCCGTCTCCTTATCCTCGGGGGTGACTCCTTTCATTATAATAGAGAGGGCGTGACCAGGAGGGATTATCCCAAGGACAACCACCTGATGTCCCTTCTTCAATGCTTCAACCTTCAGGGGAAGAGGGATGTGTTCGCCATTCGGAAGGTCGAGCAGGCCTTGCTGGTGGAGAGAGACAGCCTGGCCGAATGTGTGATGCGGGGAAGACCCATCTATCTCCCTGTGGAGGTCAGGAAATGGAGCGTTGTGCTGGGGCTGCAAGACCTGGCTCCTGTAGATGGATTGTTGACTAGAGCTCCCGAGTTCGTACCCGCTCGGTGGAATGACTCTGCGGGCAGAGTGGATCGTGAGAAGCTGATCTTTGGTTTATTCCTTGCCCCGTTGAGATGGGGATATAGAGACGAATCGTTCTTGCTGGACTGCTTGGCGGTTCGCTTCAAGCACCAGATATCAGTGGGGTGGTTCGCTGAGCTGAAAGCTACAGACGCTCATGCATTTAGGCCCGGAGCAGTGGAGTTCACAGACTACGTGCTGCATCATTACGCTCCTCTTCTGACCAGGGCCGGCATATATCATAGCGTGTACGCTTCCAGGTACCGGTACCCAATCTCACGGGGCTTGTGTTGTGAATGATCGAGGTATTTTGCCCCGAATATAACACTTTCTACACTTCAGAGGGGGAGACCTCTTTAGACTTGTGGAGTCTATCGCAGCTCAGCGGCCTACCCATTGACGGGGAACCGTATGAAGAAGTTTGCTGGCCTGACTGGTTGAAAGACCAGACCGACGGTGACGGTCGGTATTTGGCGGGCTACGCCTATCGGTATCTGATGAAGGCGTATCGCACCCTTTTTCATTCGTCACACGATACGAGGGAAGCTCGGAAGCCGGGCGAGAAGCGAAGAGTGCAGATGGGCGCCTGGCTTCAATATTTCTTCCAGGGGAAGAATAAGTATGAAGATTTTCCTCCAATAGCACTAGTGGCCCAGAAGCGGAAGAAGAGGGTGCGACGCCAGGCCGCTTCATCATCTTTTTCGAGAGGAGGGTAGGGGGAAAACCCAAACCCTACCGGTGTTGATGCAGTCACTCACTGTGCTGCATATCTGGTTTATTGGCTCTGTTCTTTTGCTCTTCCGCAAGGTGACGAGAGCGTGATCAGGGCGGAAGCCATTTACCCGGCCTGCCTTATGGCTTGGGGTACCAAGCTGTCTCTTTGCCCGGTGGCTTTGTGCCTCATTTACAAGATGTTGGGAGACTTGCATAAGACGCACCTCCCCAGAAGCCTTTGGACGGTCGGTCCGCTACATTTCTTTAACGCTTGGGTCTGCACCCTATTCCTGGAGGCGGCTCCTCGGGCATTACAAGCAGTTCCTCTGGTCCCGCGTATGATAGAGTTTGCGAGTGTTGAGCCATCTTTACTAGCGGAGCAACTCTATGCCATTCGGGGTAAATTGGCCCGCATCCCCATGGATTCACCTGGGGCTCTTCATTTCTGGATCTTAGCTGCCCATTCGAGCCCGCTGACGAACAGGACGAGGCAGTGCAAGCTCTTTGAGACTGAGGAGTACATCCATCCGATTTCCAAGGCTAAATATACCAAGCCCATTCTGGAGCTGGAGTTGATTGATTGGGCGCTGGCTATCAGGCCTAGTGTCCTGGTATTCTGCAAGTGCGGTATTCTGTGGTTGGAGCCATATTACCCATTCCGCTTCAGTCGGAACTTTGGCTACGACCAGCAGATTCCACATTCTTCTTCACAATTTGCATTGCCCAACAGGCATAGGGCCGGGCAGGTTTCAAATGACGATGCCCGGATATGGTGGGACTTTTTCCATCGTCGTGAAGATGTTTCTTTTCGGGTGCCAACCCCTGCGCGCTTCCCTCGCGCCACGCCCGAATACGTCAAGTGGTGGAACGCGCGGACGGGATTTTACAGGAACTCCCGGAGAGAGTGCTGGGCCGTGGCGGAGCACAGGTTTTTAGCTTCCCAGTCGGAGCCAGTTCTTGACATTGAAGCCTCTTATATGAAGAAGTTGAAGTCTTGGACCAATATAGAAGTGAAGGCCTATATGGAGGCCCGCAAGATTGTGAAAGGCCGCAAGATGAAAGTTGAACCGAAGCTGCACCCGATCAACAAGGATGATTATGTGAAGACCCTTCGGGGTTTATGTCGGGTAAGCAGTGAGAGGGTGATTCTCCAACAACTCCCTTTACCGGTAGAGGAGGCCATCGCGGCTGTGGCCGACTGGCATCCCGAGGTGGATAGGTTGTATCCCTATCGGACTTTCATTCACAAGGAAGACAGGCAGGATGCTGATGCGGAACGGGACTAAAAAGGACTGGACCTACTATGAAGACCAAGTGCGGCCAGCACTCACACGTGACAAGGCAAGCCGAAAGATCGACCTCCGTACTATTCCTCCGAAGAGAGGCGTCTCTCAACAAGAAACCCAAGTCCACGGCCGTCCCTATGAGGGAAACGAGTGGATCAAAGCGGCAAAGGGAGCCGACGCGCAACTATGGGAGTCTAGTCCGAGCTCGGTGCTCGACTAGGGCCACGGAATGGTGCTCTCAACTCGCAAAACCCACGGTGAATTGAATATGTAGCTAGGATCCTACACTCGCACGCGGCATAATCGAGAGCATACTAGCAAAGCAAATGCTAAGGGAAGGAACGTCGCACGTACCTCCACGCCTAGGCGTGGGGAAGGAACCCCGGCCGAGACCGACAACCCCGATACACACAATGAAAGAATAATTACAAGCCAACAAATGCCCACTCCACGCAGGGAGGTAACGGGCTACAGCAACTCTGTTCGGGGCGACCGGTACACGGGCTGACGGGCAGCACTCGGTGAAGGGGATGGCCGCGAGGAGGGTGTCGACGGTGATCTGCCAGTTCGCAGCAGCGCGTGACTCGGCGGTAATGGCTCCCACGACCTGGTCCGGTGTCCGATGGAGGCACCGTTAGCGAGGGCGCATAGCTGGGTCACGGGAGGAAGCCTCGGCCAAAGGGGGCACGCAGATTCCGCCCGTGGAAGCCGTGGCCGCACCTGCAAGTCGCGACGGGATTTCTGCTCGCAGAACAGCACACTCGAGCGGGGAAATTGAGAACTCGCAGTTATGGAAGGCAAATGGGGCGCCGCTTGAGGGAGGACGTCGGGGACGCAGAGCAGCAGGTCCCGGTCGAACGGCTTGGCCAGATACGTCCGGGGTTGGCCGGGAGAACGTCTGCAAGTCGTCGTTGTCCCCGGCGCCGGACTGTGCAGATGGATCTGCGCGGCTCCACGAGGATCAACGCCACGCTCGGCACCGACGTCGGAACGAAGCGAGGTCGGCGGCGTTGGAAAGAGGAGGACGAGAGGTACCAACCCTGAAGAAATCAGGTCCAAACTCGGAGTTTGTCGCTCGGGAGAACTTCTGCAAGATGGCAGGCAGGATCTGGCTCGCAGTGGGAAGGGGTCCTGCGCGATCTCACGAGAAAAATCGATGCCGGCGATGTGGACCTCGGATCGAGGCGAAACCAAAGCCCACGCGTCGGGGACTCGCAGGGGTACCTCCAGAAAAAAGGGGACGAGCAGATTCGTCCGGATCTGGGCGGAGGCGCTGCTGCAAGTCGGGGTAGAACTCAGGCGAACAGCTACGTGCACTTGTGACAGGGGATAAAGAAGGGGGAAGCCTCGGCGTCGCACCGAGGGATGGGGAGTCGCACCCCGAGGTGATCCCGTCGCAGGATCAGAGAGAGAGAGGAGGAGGGGGCGCAGCCACCAAAGTTCTTGATCAGCAAAATTTCTTCATTATCTTTCAAAGGAAAAATACAAGGTTTATATATGGGGAGGGGAGGTGCTAGGGTTGAAACCCTAGCCAAGAGGGAGGGGAGGGGGATGCGCCACATGGCATGGGGAAAGGGGGGGCGCAACAAGGCAAGGGGGGGGGGGGAGGGCCGCACCCCTCTTCCTATAATCTAGGAGAGGGGCGGCTGCCACCTTCCAAGAGGAGGGAAAAGAGTTGGGGCGCCCAAAACCCTAACCCTAGGTGGGCTAAGCAAGGGAGTGGGTGGCCAGCCCATATGGGCCAGAGATTGAACCAAAAAAATGGCCCAATAGCCCTAACTCCTATCTAATAAGCATAAAATGGTCCAACTAAAGCCTAATTTGCTCCAAATGGCCTACAAAGGTCCATAACAATGCAAAAAGTGTCCACGCAGGGACTAAACTAAGGCCCAGCATGGCCTGAAGCATAAAAAGGGACTCTGCTAGTCCGCCAAGTGGTCGCCGAGCCAAAGGGATGCCGGCATGCTCCGTGTGCTCCGTCGAGTGATGCGGCGCGTGTCCTCACCAATTCTCCCCGGGTGGGAAGAACTCGACCCCGTCGAGTAAGGGTCACGGTCGCTCAAGTAACGCTCCAGCAGGTCCGGGTCGATCCGCTCCAGCTCTCCACGTGTGATCCAGGTGTCGTCTGTCGCAGGGCGCCCTCTCCAACGCACTAGAAAGCGCTGGTAGGCTCCGCTCCTGGTCGTGGTCACCTGCTCATCCAGTATGCAATCTATATGCTCGCGTGTCTGTAAAGGGGCTGGAGGAGGTGGGCGCTCCGAAGGTGAAATGCTCTCAACAGGAGGGGTAGGCCCAAAAAGCTCACTGGGAATCACCGCGGGATCCCGATATGCCACCAGATCAGAGACATTGAACGTCGAACTGATCCCATAGTCGTCTGGCAGCTCAATCTCATACGCATTCGACCCTATTCGCTTCAGAACTCGGAAGGGTCCTGCACCGCGGTCCTGGAGTTTCTTCACGGCCCCCGAAGGGAACCGTTCAGGTCTAACCCTGATCATGACGTACTCTCCCACTTGGAACTCACGGGTGCGTCGATGCGCATCAGCTAGATCCTTATAACGTGCGTTGCTGGCCTCAAGGTGGTGATGATGCAGACTCCGAACTAGCTGTGTTGACTCATACCTATGTGAATGCAGTGGGGGTCCTGGACATCCAAACATGGATCTAACATGCCTATGACGTCTACCTGACTTGACAACATGGGGAGGACCAGGACAACCGAAGTTGTATCTATCATGCATGGGTGTCCTACGGAATGTGGTAGACTCATGGGGACTAAATTGCCCAAACTCACTCATGACATTCCCTATATGAGACAAACCCCTATATGATGGTGGACATGAAGAAACATGGGGAAGAGACATGTGTCCCTGGCCTCCTAAGCTCGGGCATCTGGATGCCGGTAAGGTGAGGTGTTGACTAGAAGGCCTAGGTGGTGTATGATAGTGGACCTCCTCGACAAGGTGGGGAAAAGAATATGGGTCGAGAGGCTCACTAGGGAGGGGATCGAAAGGGTCAAAGAAATGATGACCCCTCCCGACAGGTCCCTTCACTATACTTGCCCATGCGCGACATTCGCCCAGGTGCAGATAATCACCTTCAGGCACTCTCATGTATGGGGCAAGGGGCTCATGAGGAAGGCAAGGAAGGCAAGGTTCCTCCCTCGGGACCGTGAAACCATAAGCGGGGACAAAATCAACCTCCACGGGTATAGGAAATAATAAAAGGACCTCGGATGTGATATGTCCTATGGTGTAGACCGAGGTAATAGACCCCAAAGCAGGGAGTGTAAAGCTATGATTATAGGGTTGGTCAGACCCTAAGGTCAACATGTAAGTCAACTCCCATTGATAATCTAAACTCCTAAGGAAGTCCTTCACATTTTCAAGAAAGCAGAAGGACCGAAAAGTGGTGTGAAAGGAGTTAAGGGGTATTATTGGGAGGGCTGGTCCCATGGGTGTATAGCAAGGAATGGAGACATCTAGAAGTGGACCCTCCCTTAGCCAGCTAGCTAAAGACTCTCCAATGACCAGTTCACCCTCGGAAGGTAAGAATGTCTCTATATGAGGGTCTAAGGGTGAAGTCTCTCTCTCGGGAGTGGAAACTGAGTCCTCTATGATGTGGGGGGGGGGTCACTCCCTAACTCCTCAACCTCAGTTAGGTACTCCTCCATCAACTCCTGTTCAGCCTCGTAACTCACTGGAACAAACCCAGGTGATGACATGGAGGTGGTCGGCGTAACGCCGTCATGGAAGACAAACTCACCGGGAAGGTGAGATGGGTGTAAGGTGCAGGTCCTCCTATCCAGGTCGATGGTCGCACTTCTTTCCTCCAACCAAGTTCGCCCTAAAATGATGCATGGACCAGCAAGTGTGCTGATCTTGCACCAAGCGCCATCGAAATATTTAACGGGGCCAAACCACCGTTGAAACTCGATAAAAGCTAAACCATCACGGAGAACAATCTCCCCAGTCTTAGAGAGTGACTCAACAATGTCTTGTGAGACACAGTTAGACGACACCCTACTGATGAAGTCGATCTCCGTATGCATCCCATTAGGTAGGATGGCAGTGGACATGACAGGGCGCTGGAATGACTCGGTCATCGGTATAGGGATCGGGTCTCCCGACGACTGAGTGGTAGGGGCGACACTTAGGGGTCGTACCATAAGAGCATCGAATCGGGCCAATAGGGATGACGATGCATGGGCTCGAGGAATCGCCATGGGGCTGGCGGGAAGCTGGACATGCAAGACTCAACGAGATAAGGGTAAAACTCTAACTAGACACAAACCTAAAATGACAATGCAATGGTACGTTACCTAGATGAACTAAGAGACTCAATGCACCCTAGACAACCTAAAGACTCAAATGAACTCCAGCAAATCTAATGACTCGACATGGCCTAGGACCTCAGTCTGTGGGGACAAACTGGACGACCATGCTCTGATACCAAATTTGATGCGGAACGGGACTAAAAAGGACTGGACCTACTATGAAGACCAAGTGCGGCCAGCACTCACACGTGACAAGGCAAGCCGAAAGATCGACCTCCGTACTATTCCTCCGAAGAGAGGCGTCTCTCAACAAGAAACCCAAGTCTACGGCCGTCCCTATGAGGGAAACGAGTGGATCAAAGCAGCAAAGGGAGCCGACGCGCAACTATGGGAGTCTAGTCCGAGCTCGGTGCTCGACTAGGGCCACGGAATGGTGCTCTCAACTCGCAAAACCCACGGTGAATTGAATATGTAGCTAGGATCCTACACTCGCACGCGGCATAATCGAGAGCATACTAGCAAAGCAAATGCTAAGGGAAGGAACGTCGCACGTACCTCCACGCCTAGGCGTGGGGAAGGAACCCCGGCCGAGACCGACAACCCCGATACACACAATGAAAGAATAATTACAAGCCAACAAATGCCCACTCCACGCAGGGAGGTAACGGGCTACAGCAACTCTGTTCGGGGCGACCGGTACACGGGCTGACGGGCAGCACTCGGTGAAGGGGATGGCCGCGAGGAGGGTGTCGACGGTGATCTGCCAGTTCGCAGCAGCGCGTGACTCGGCGGTAACGGCTCCCACGACCTGGTCCGGTGTCCGATGGAGGCACCGTTAGCGAGGGCGCATAGCTGGGTCACGGGAGGAAGCCTCGGCCAAAGGGGGCACGCAGATTCCGCCCGTGGAAGCCGTGGCCGCACCTGCAAGTCGCGACGGGATTTCTGCTCGTAGAACAGCACACTCGAGCGGGGAAATTGAGAACTCGCAGTTATGGAAGGCGAATGGGGCACCGCTTGAGGGAGGACGTCGGGGACGCAGAGCAGCAGGTCCCGGTCGAACGGCTTGGCCAGATACGTCCGGGGTTGGCCGGGAGAACGTCTGCAAGTCGTCGTTGTCCCCGGCGCCGGACTGTGCAGATGGATCTGCGCGGCTCCACGAGGATCAACGCCACGCTCGGCACCGACGTCGGAACGAAGCGAGGTCGGCGGCGTTGGAAAGAGGAGGACGAGAGGTACCAACCCTGAAGAAATCAGGTCCAAACTCGGAGTTTGTCGCTCGGGAGAACTTCTGCAAGATGGCAGGCAGGATCTGGCTCGCAGTGGGAAGGGGTCCTGCGCGATCTCACGAGAAAAATCGATGCCGGCGATGTGGACCTCGGATCGAGGCGAAACCAAAGCCCACGCGTCGGGGACTCGCAGGGGTACCTCCAGAAAAAAGGGGACGAGCAGATTCGTCCGGATCTGGGCGGAGGCGCTGCTGCAAGTCGGGGTAGAACTCAGGCGAACAGCTACGTGCACTTGTGACAGGGGATAAAGAAGGGGGAAGCCTCGGCGTCGCACCGAGGGATGGGGAGTCGCACCCCGAGGTGATCCCGTCGCAGGATCAGAGAGAGAGAGGAGGAGGGGGCGCAGCCACCAAAGTTCTTGATCAGCAAAATTTCTTCATTATCTTTCAAAGGAAAAATACAAGGTTTATATATGGGGAGGGGAGGTGCTAGGGTTGAAACCCTAGCCAAGAGGGAGGGGAGGGGGATGCGCCACATGGCATGGGGAAAGGGGGGGCGCAACAAGGCAAGGGGGGGGGGAGGGCCGCACCCCTCTTCCTATAATCTAGGAGAGGGGCGGCTGCCACCTTCCAAGAGGAGGGAAAAGAGTTGGGGCGCCCAAAACCCTAACCCTAGGTGGGCTAAGCAAGGGAGTGGGTGGCCAGCCCATATGGGCCAGAGATTGAACCAAAAAAAATGGCCCAATAGCCCTAACTCCTATCTAATAAGCATAAAATGGTCCAACTAAAGCCTAATTTGCTCCAAATGGCCTACAAAGGTCCATAACAATGCAAAAAGTGTCCACGCAGGGACTAAACTAAGGCCCAGCATGGCCTGAAGCATAAAAAGGGACTCTGCTAGTCCGCCAAGTGGTCGCCGAGCCAAAGGGATGCCGGCATGCTCCGTGTGCTCCGTCGAGTGATGCGGCGCGTGTCCTCACCAGATGCCCTGTATGACAACAATCCCTGGCTATTTGCACTCCTTCGATCGCGTGGCCTATCGGTGGGCGGTCCGAGTGAAGCCATCCTGGACCATCCTCTTCAGATCTCATTCAAATATGCAGACAGGTGGGGGCTGGACCACCTGAGCCTGTATTATCTCCTATCCTCTCGTGGTAATGAGGACCTGGCGCTACTGGCCGAGCTGAACGAAAAGATTGGAGATCTGTGCTAGCTTATTCGCGAGGCGGCTTCGAGAGACAAAACGCCGTCGCTATTCTATTGGCCTCTCTTCCCCTTCTATACGGGACCGGCAAGTATGTTTCATTTCTTCTTTCAGGCCTTTTGGCCAGCTTCTTCTTTTCATTGTGGGGTGTCATTCTCACCTTCGTGCATGTGCAGTCCGACCGACTTCGGAGGAGACCCGACATTTCAGGGAACTGATCATAAAGGCCCAAAAGCCAACATATTTTGAAGTTCCTGAGCCTGCCCCGACCACGACGCCACTGCCTCCTGGGGATTCGAGGAAGAGGACTCGGTCCCAGCTGAGAGAGACCATCGGAAAGGTAAAAGAGGCGGTAACCCGGGTGACAGGGGCACGTCGAAAGAAGGCTGCAGAGAAGGAATCGGCAACCGTCCTTCCTTCGGTTGTATCTTTTGAAGAGTTTGAAGCTTCCCGCACACAAGGGCTAGAGGCTGAAGGTAGGCTCTTTTTCTCTTCAAAGTGCATTATCTTGTTTCGACTGCCTTGGCTAGCCCATGCTGACAGTTGCTGACACAGTTGCCGCGGTCGTCGGGCTGGAGGCGACGGTAGATGTAGCGGCTAGGGACGGGGCAGAGGAAGTCCCTACTTCTCCAGTAGAAAGGGATCTGCCCTCTCCAACACCCAGGCAGGAGATGGAAGGTAATCTATTGTTTAGTTGCAATAGCACCGCAAATCTTCATGTCTTTAGCTAGCTTGACCCCTTCTTGCCGTAAATTGCAGTTGATATACAACCGTCATTGCTTCCGGGCTCGGAGGGTGTAGAGGAGGCGATCCCCTCGGGGCAGGGTGGACCTGCTCTTGAGGTATCATCTATTGTTGCCCCAGGTGCGGAGAGCACCAGGGAAGTTCCTACCGAGGGTGATGCTCCTGCTGGCGAGGCTCCTGCTCCGACAGCGGAGCGTCCTGAGAGAGCAGAGGGGTCCTCTTCCTCTGAGCAGGTAGATTATGGTGGTGGCTCCAGTGACGAGGAGCTCTCACTGATTGATCTCGAGACCGATGACGTCGGGGCATCCTCGACCTATGAAAGTGATTATCTAACTTTCAGCCCGGCCCAGTTGTCGTGGGGCGGTCCCGAGCCATCATTATCGCTTGAGAGTGAAGAGGCTGGTGCTGGAGGAGCTGCTCTTAAAGATTTGAGCTTAGTACCTGCTGGGGTAAGGACCTTCCCAGGGTCGGTGTTTGCTGTTCTTCTTTATCTTCCCTCCAGCCTCATTTTTTAATGTATATATATTTCTGATGCATGCTGAGGTGGCGCTGCCAACCATGACGGTGCAGATACCACTCCCGGCTCTGGGAACGGGCCATGCAATTCTCCCGTCCGCCCTGCGGCCTATCGCATTGTGATGGAGGCATCACCCGTGACTCCCTTTGGCTTGGGTCTTCCTCACACTCCGGCACCATTTAAGTTCGGGCCTCACTCCATAAAGGCCCAATTATCCTTTTTGTGCTTTCTATTTGACTCATTTGATGTAATTTTTATTTTCTTGAGTCATGTCCCTAGGTCTTGTGTTTATTTTCCAAAGTTTGAGTGTCATTATGTTGTTTAGTTAGCTATTGGGCCCATTTCATTGGGCTTGGCCCAAGAGCCCCCCCTACCCCCTCGGTTATTTGTCATTGAGTCTTTTGTCAGGGTCTTAAAATGTGGGTTGCCTATATATAGGGCCCCATTCCCTTCATTTGGAACTAATGAATCAATCAATGAAAAATGCCATTTGAGAGTTCAAAGCTTAGTTTAATGGAGAGAATCCAATTGGGTGAGAAACCCTAGGGTGAGAGAATCCCCACCCCCCTTCTTCTCTCTCCACTCTCTCCTCCACTAAGGGGTTCGCCCCTTTCTCTCTCTCCTCCACCTCCCTCCCAACTTCCAACCCCCACCTACCCCATTAAAGCCCCTCCACTTCCCATAGCAACCATTACTCCACCCCCCCTAGTTCCAAGGTAGCATTCCCCCATTCCAACACTATCTACCCCATTCCAACAATATCTTCCCCATTCCAACACACTCACCCCTCTTCCCCACATAATCCCTCAATTTCCTAGGCCATTTCAAATTTGAAAAGCCCTTCCCTCCACTTGTTTTGGCCGCCCCACTCCCTTCCATTAGGCTAGGTTCGCCCCCTTCCTCCCCTTCACCCTCCACCCTCCTCTCACCCTCCCCTTAGGCTGAACCAGAACACCTCCTTGTGCCACCTCCTCCTCCAGCCCCTCCACTACCCTTAGCCACCTTCCACAACTCCCCTCCATTCCCACCCACCCCTTATTCATCTCCCGTTAACCATATGCCCCATTCTCCTTCTTCTTCCCTATTAGTTAGAAGCTATACCTAGGTTGCTGCTAGCAGTTCAGAAGTTGCAGGTGAACTGGCAACTTGTAGTGGCCACCACGACTTCCTCCGGATGAGTTTGAAGACCCAAAAGCCATAGTTGGAAGCGTCTACCAGTCTCCTTCGCAACAGAAGTGGTTTCGACTTCATCCAAGTTGTGTGCTGCCCGGGAGCTCCATCCTCCCACAGCTGCGCAGTGGTGCCTCTGCTGAAGACCTGAGCCTGAGTCGAAGCTCTGCCAAGACAAACCCCAGAAGAATCAGTTCGAAAGCTCTTCTGAAACGTTCTTCATCGCCTTGTCTACTTTCAGAATCAAGGAACGGAACTTCAATCGGCATTCGTGAACCAGAGTTCTCATTTTTCTCCCTCAGCTGCGCCATTCTGCTACCCACAGTCTGCACCGACCAGTCATCCTTGTTCAGAGCCTCCAAGTCTTCTCCGGGATCTTTTAGCTTCCTCGTCTGTTTTGCTACGAAGAGGACTCAGCCACGGTTCCAACGACTCTGACGATGCTTGATTCTGAGTTCGGGAGCTGTCGGAGCGTCCTCTGCAACCTTCCGTTAGAAGTTTGAAGCTGCCAGTCCGAGGATCTGGTGCTCTGTTCGAACCTCCACCCAAGTCAGCAGCGGCTCCAGAAGAAATCAACAAAATTCAGAGGTGTTCCAGTACTAGTCCCGAAGAGTTTCCCATAGGTCCCGCCTTCAGAAAAATTCTTAAGCAAGTTTGGCAGCAGCAACATCGACTATCTGTCCCTGTTTAGAGAGAGTAGGCAGAACCGGTGTCTTCACCTCTTCATTACTTTTAGCCCTAGTTTCCCCTCCCCGCTTGGCTGGCTGAAGGCCCCTCCCTGTGCGGAGGTAGTTTTGGTTGTAATCCATTAACCCCCACCCCAAGGTCCCCCTCCTGCGAGAGGTGTAGTGTTGTTACTTGTTTGGGCAGGTCAAGCTACACCGCCGCGCCGCTCGCCCTCGTCTCCGAGCGGGACCGGTTTCTTCAAACCGGTCAAGTAAGTGCTCACACCTCACTCCATTTAGTGCTTGTCTTTCAATATTAGTTCTAGTTCCGCTGGTTATGCGAGTGAGAGCTCGATCCTCAAGCCCTGTTGCCTTGAGTGATCACCATGGGAATAAGTGCAACCGGTGCCTTCGACACTTTATCGGCCCCATTGAATTGGGCTTCCATATCCATCGGGAATCAAATCTTGGCCTTGCTGGCCCTCTACCAGCAAGGGCCCAACCCCACATCCTCCACTTGGCAACGCCAAGTCACCCTGGGCTTGGGTGAGCGACGGGAGAGCGACGGCCCAAAATTGGCCCTTTTGATTGTGAATGTGCTTGCTTGCCTAAGTCTTAGGTTGTGTCACATCAATTAGTATCAGAGCCAGTCATTGACTTGTCTCTACAAGTCAAGTCCTAGGGCATGCTTGCATTCTTGTCCGAACCGTGCATTGTCAAACCCATCATTGTTAACATTGAGTCTTGGGTCACATGGCCCCTCTCCCAATGATATCCCATGCATGCTTACCTAATGGAGAGCCCGTAGAAATTGATTTCATTGACCTAGAATCTGAAAATTGGGTGTCCCCCGATATCATTACCTCTCTTTGTAGGACCGGATAAATTGTGCACAATGGAGACCAAGTCTTTATTGAATTCCATAAATGGTTTGGGAAAACTAAGTATTTAGATGGGGCTTGGTGTCAAAAGGGAACATTGGCAGGTCCATGTATAATCCTAGGTAAGAAATGGTTAGATGAAAGGAATGCCGACATCGACCCAACACGTCGGAATTGCCTAGTGCATCCGCCACACCTTTCGGGAACTTTTAAATTCAAGAACCTTGTATTCTCCCACCCGCGGGAATCCCGCCCTTGTTCACCACCCCGGGTGCACCATACTCCGGCCATCATCACCCCACCATCAAAGAACCTTCCCACTCCATTAGCTTTGGAAGAAGTAGTCCACCCACTTTACCACATGAAGACAAATACCTCTCGGGAACCTATCCCCTCCATGGAGAGCACCCATGCCCCAATTGAAGAGGAAGCCTCGCACGAGGATCTTCACCCTCCACCACCCCCTCTAGATAAGGCCGAATTCATCTTGGAAGAGTCCCTTATTAGTTGGCTAAAGAAGAGCCCAATAAGAGAGATCACGGCCCACGATTGCCTTCCTATAAAGGAAAACCTTCCCATAATGCACATCTCCTCCTATCACACCATTATCCATACATCCTATCAAGTGGAAACCTTAAAGGACCTTCTCAAGGTCTTAGCTTGGCAATATGAGTTGACCAGTTTGTTGACCCCCATGGCTCACCAATCTAGGAGCCTTGACCTCCTACACCTTTGTGTCGGGTCTATCACCTCGGTTTGCACCATTGGTTGCTACACTAGCGACCTCCTTCTATTCCTCCCCACACCCGATGAGCCCGACCTTCTCCTCAATTTGGAGCTTCTTATATCGGGTGGAAAGTCAAGCCCTCCCCTCATGGCCGACCCACTCACAAAGAACTTTGGCCCAATTATCTCATTAGAGGAGGATGACCCATCACCACTTGAGGATCTTGAGGACATAGGGCCCCTCCCCCTCGATAACCCTTTTTATGATCCCTTTGATCCCTTCCAATGGGGGTCAAAGAAACCATGGGATCCAACCACCTTATCCACCACCCACCTTTCCCTATCCCAACCCACCATGTTTGACCCAATCCACCCCATCCTAGACCCGGGTTACACCTTGGGAGCCATGACCTTAGAGCACATATCCCTTGATAATAAGGTTGTGTCCCACCCCATGATGACCACCTTCTTAGATCCATTCGATCCTTTCCAATGGGAGTTCAAAGGTTGTCCCACACCTATACACATGGAAGTCACTTTTGGGAAAAGTATGCATGTGTCTAGGCTTTCCACACCCCTTGGCATGAATACTATGTTGGGTCCATTCATTCATATCACCCACATGTCAAGTAGAAACCATGAGTGGTCCAAATTCGGATGTAGTGGTCCACCTTCACTCATCAAGAGTCGTAGGCATGATAGGAGTATTCATGGATGTCCGGGTCCCCCAGCATTTGTCACCCCCATGCATGACCGGATCACCTATGGATGCCCTGGTCCTCCCCATTCCATCAAAGTCTTGTTGGCATCAAAGCATGATTGGTCTACCTTTGGTTGCCCAGGTCCACCCATCACCCCTAGAATGTCAACATTCACAAAATTGCATGAAAGCCTTTGCAAGCACATAAGCAAAAAGAATGAGGCTTATAAGAGGCGGGCCGACTCTCATCGGCGTCACCAAAAATTCCATGAGGGTGGCTTTGTGATGGTAAGGATGGAGAGGCTCTCCCTGGGAGCCACCTCCAAATTGAGGTCACGTGGGGCTGGTCCCTTCCTGGTCCTGAGACGCATTGGTGCAAATGCCTATGAGTTAGATCTCCCCGAGGAATATGGGGTAAGTCCCACATTCAATGTCTCCGACTTAGTGCCATATAAGGGACCCACGGTGGTACCCAGTGAGGAGATTGAGCTTATTCCTTCCCTTGAGAGAGCACCCACCTGTGAGGAGAGACCACCAGCCAAGAGAGCCCAGCGTGAATGCATAGAACAAATATTGGATGAAGAAGTCACTACCACTCGGAGCAAGGTATACGAGCGCTATCTCGTCAGGTGGAAGGATCGGCCTCCTTCGGAGGATTCATGGGTGAGTCGGGAGGATCTCCAGCAGTTGGATCCCGACCTTCTCGAGCAGTACCACAGCCGGATGGACCCCTACTCGACGGAGTCGAGCTCCTCGCCGCCTAGGGGATTTGATGGAGGCATCACCCGTGACTCTCTTTGGCTCGGGTCTTCCTCACACTCCGGCACCATTTGAGTTCGGGCCTATCTCTATAAAGGCCCAATTATCCTTTTTGTGCTCTCTATTTGAGTCATTTGATGTAATTTTCATTTTCTTGAGTCATGTCCCTAGGTCTTGTGTTTATTTTCCTAAGTTTGAGTGTCATTATGTTGTTTAGTTAGCTATTGGGCCCATTTCATTGGGCTTGGCCCAAGAGCCCCCCGTACCCCCTCGGTTATTTGTCATTGAGTCTTTTGTCGGGGTCTTATTGTAAAATGTGGGTTGCCTATATATAGGGCCCCATTCCCTTCATTTGGAACAAATGAATCAATCAATGAAAAATGCCATTTGAGAGTTCAAAGCTTAGTTTAATGGAGAGAATCCAATTGGGTGAGAAACCCTAGGGTGAGAGAATCCCCACCCCCCTTCTTCTCTCTCCACTCTCTCCTCCACTAAGGGGTTTGCCCCTTTCTCTCTCTCCTCCACCTCCCTCCCAACTTCCAACCCCCACCTACCCCATTAAAGCCCCTCCACTTCCCATAGCAACCATTACTTCACCCCCCCTAGTTCCAAGGTAGCATTCCCCCATTCCAACACTGTCTACACGCTCCCAACAATATCTTCCCCATTCCAACACACTCACCCCTCTTCCCCACATAATCCCTCAATTTCCTAGGCCATTTCAAATTTGAAAAGCCCTTCCCTCCACTTGTTTTGGCCGCCCCACTCCCTTCCATTAGGCTAGGTTCGCCCCCTTCCTCCCCTTCACCCTCCACCCTCCTCTCACCCTCCCCTTAGGCTGAACCAGAACACCTCCTTGCGCCACCTCCTCCTCCAGCCCCTCCACTACCCTTAGCCACCTTCCACAACTCCCCTCCATCCCCACCCACCCCTTATTCATCTCCCCTTAACCATATGCCCCATTCTCCTTCTTCTTCCCATTTCATTAGAAGCTATACCTAGGTTGCTGCTAGCAGTTCAGAAGTTGCAGGTGAACCAGCAACTTGTAGCGGCCACCACGACTTCCTCCGGACAAGTTTGAACACCCGAAAGCTATTGCTGGAAGCGTCTACCAGTCTCGTTCGCAAAAGAAGTGGTTTCAACTTCATCCAAGTTGTGTGCTGCCCGGGAGCTCCATCCTCCCACAGCTGCGCAGTGGTGCCTCTGCTGAAGACCTGATCCTGAGTAGAAGCTCTGCCAAGACAAACCCCAGAAGAATCAGTTCGAGAGCTCTTCTGAAAAGTTCTTCATCGCCTTGTGTACTTTCAGAATCAAGAAATGGAACTTCAATCGGCATTCGTGAACCAGAGTTCTCATTTTTCTCCCTCAGCTGCGCCGTTCTGCTACCCACAGTCTGCACCGACCAGTCATCCTTGTTCAGAGCCTCCAAGTCTTCTCCGGCATCTTTTAGCTTTCCCGTCAGTTTTTCTACGAAGAGTACTCAGCCACGGTTCCAACGACTGTGACGGTGCTTGATTCCGAATTCTGGAGCTGTCGAGGCGTCCTCTGCAACCTTCCGTTAGAAGTCTGAAGCTGCCAGCCCGAGGATCTGGTGCTCTGTTCGAACCTCCACCCAGGTCAGCAGCGGCTCCAGAAGAAATCAACAAAATTCAGAGGTGTTCCAGTACCAGTCCCGAAGAGTTTCCCACATGTCGCGCCTTCAGTAAAATTCTTGAGCAAGTTCTGCAGCAGCAACATCGACTATCTGTCCCTGTTCAGAGAGAGTAGGCAGAACCGGTGTCTTCACCTCTTCATTACTTTTAGCCCTAGTTTCCCCTCCCCGCTTGGCCGGCTGAAGGCCCCTCCCTGTGCGGAGGTAGTTTTGGTTGTAATCCATTAACCCCCAACCCAAGGTCCCCCTCCTGCGAGAGGTGTAGTTTTGTAACTTGTTTGGGCAGGTCAAGCTACACCGCCGCGGCGTGTGGGGATC
This sequence comes from Amorphophallus konjac, assembly GCA_022559845.1. Taxonomy (NCBI): domain Eukaryota; kingdom Viridiplantae; phylum Streptophyta; class Magnoliopsida; order Alismatales; family Araceae; genus Amorphophallus; species Amorphophallus konjac. The sequence continues at coordinate 136,944,962 of CM040119.1, read as the reverse complement.
CACTCGCCTCCCCGCTCGCCCTCGTCTCCGAGCGGGACCGGTTTCTTCAAACCGGTCGAGTAAGGGCTCACACCTCACTCCATTTAGTGCTTGTCTTTCAATATTAGTTCTAGTTCCGCTGGTTATGCGAGTGAGAGCTCGATCCTCAAGCCCCGTTGCCTTGAGTGATCACCGTGGGAATAAGTGCAACCGGTGCCTTTGGCACTTTGTCGGCCCCATTGAATTAGGCTTCCACATCCATCGAGAATCAAATCTTGGCCTTGCTGGCCCTCTACTAGCAAGGGCCCAACTCCACATCCTCCACTTGGCAACGCCAAGTCACCCCGGGCTTGGGTAAGCGACGGGAGAGCGGCGGCCCAAAATTGGCCCTTTTGATTGTGAATGTGCTTGCTTGCCTAAGTCTTAGGTTGTGTCACATCAATTAGTATCAGAGCCAGTCATTGACTTGTCTCTACAAGTCAAGTCCTAGGTCATGCTTGCATTCTTGTCCGAACCGTGCATTGTCAAACCCATCATTGTTAACATTGAGTCTTGGGTCACATGGCCCCTCTCCCAATCATATCCCATGTATGCTTACCTATTGGAGAGCCCGTAGAAATTGATTTCATTGACCTAGAATCTAAAATTGGGTGTCCCCCTATATCATTACCTCTCTTTGTAGGACCGGACAAATTGTGCACAATGGAGACCAAGTCTTTATTGAATTCCATAAATGGTTCGGGAAAAATAAGTATTTAGATGGGGCTTGGTGTCAAAAGGGAACATTGGCAGGTCCATGTATAATCCTAGGTAAGAAATGGTTAGATGAAAGGAATGCCGACATCGACCCAACATGTCGGAATTGCCTAGTGCATCTGCCACACCTTTCGGGAACCTTTAAATTCAACAACCTTGTATTCTCCCACCCGCGGGAATCCCACCCTTGTTCACCACCCCGGGTGCACCATACTCCGGCCATCATCACCCCACCATCAAAGAACCTTCCCACTCCATTAGCTTTGGAAGAAGTAGTCTACCCACTTTACCACATGAAGACAAATACCTCTCAGGAACCTATCCCCTCCATGGAGAGCACCCATGCCCCAATTGAAGAGGAAGCCTCGCACGAGGATCTTCACCCTCCACCACCCCCTCTAGATAAGGCCGAATTCATCTTGGAAGAGTGCCTTATTAGTTGGCTAAAGAAGAGCCCAATAAGAGAGATCACGGCCCACGATTGCCTTCCCATAAAGGAAAACCTTCCCATAATGCACATCTCCTCCTATCACACCATAATCCAAACATCCTACCAAGTGGAAACCTTAAAGACCTTCTCATGGTCTTAGCTTGTCAATATGAGTTGACCAGCTTGTTGACCCCCATGGCTCACCAATCTAGGAGCCTTGACCTCCTACACCTTTGTGTCGGGTCTATCACCTCGGTTTGCACCATTGGTTGCTACACTAGCAACCTCCTTCTATTCCTCCCCACACCCGATGAGCCCGACCTTCTCCTCAATTTGGAGCTTCTTATATCGGGTGGAATGTCAAGCCCTCCCCTCATGGCCGACCCACTCACAAAGAACTTCGGCCCAATTATCTCATTAGAGGAGGATGACCCATCACCACTTGAGGATCTTGAGGACATAGGGCCCCTCCCCCTCGATAACCCTTTTTATGATCCCTTTGATCCCTTCCAATGGGGGTCAAAGAAACCATGGGACCCAACCACCTTATCCACCATAAACCTTTTCCTATCCCAACCCACCATGTTTGACCCAATCCACCCATCCTAGACCCGGGTTACACCTTGGGAGCCATGACCTTAGACCACATATCCCATGGTAATAGGGTTGTGTCCCACCCCATGATGACCACCTTCGTAGATCCATTCGATCCTTTCCAATGGGTGTTCAAAGGTTGTCCCACACCTATACACATGGAAGTCACTTTTGAGAAAAGTATGCATGTATCTAGGCTTTCCACACCCCTTGGCATGAACACTATGTTGGGTCCATTCATTCATATCACCCACATGTCAAGTAGAAACCATGAGTGGTCCAAATTCGGATGTAGTGGTCCACCTTCACTCATCAAGAGTCGTAGGCATGATAGGAGTATTCATGGATGTCCGGGTCCCCCAGCATTTGTCACCCCCATGCATGACTGGATCACCTATGGATGCCCTGGTCCTCCCCATTCCATCAAAGTCTTGTTGGCATCAAAGCATGATTGGTCTACTTTTGGTTGCCCAGGTCCACCCATCACCCCTAGAATGTCAAAATTCACAAAATTGCATGAAAGTCTTTGCAAGCACATAAGCAAAAAGAATGAGGCTTATAAGAGGCGGGCCGACTCTCATCGGCGTCACCAAAAATTCCATGAGGGTGACTTTGTGATGGTAAGGATGGAGAGGCTCTCCCTGGGAGCCACCTCCAAATTGAGGCCACGTGGGGCTGGTCCCTTCCAGGTCCTGAGGCGCATTGGTGCAAATGCCTATGAGTTAGATCTCCCCGAGGAATATGGGGTATGTCCCACATTCAATGTCGCCGACTTAGTGCCATATAAGGGACCCACGGTGGTACCCAGTGAAGAGATTGAGCCTATTTCTTCCCTTGGGAGAGCACCCACCTGTGAGGAGAGACCACCAGCCAAGAGAGCCCAGCGTGAATGCATAGAACAAATATTGGATGAACAAGTCACTACCACTCGGAGCAAGGTATACGAGCGCTATCTCGTCAGGTGGAAGGATCGGCCTCCTTCGGAGGATTCATGGGTGAGTCGGAAGGATCTCCAGCAGTTGGATCCCGACCTTCTCGAGCAGTACCACAGTCGGATGGGCCCCTACTCGACGGAGTCGAGCTCTTCGCAGCCTAGGGGATTTGATGGAGACATCACCCATGACTCCCTTTGGCTCAGGTCTTCCTCACACTCTGGCACCATTTGAGTTCGGGCCTCTCTCCATAAAGGCCCAATTATCCTTTTTGTGCTTTCTATTTGAGTCATTTGATGTAATTTTCATTTTCTTGGGTCATGTCCCTAGGTCTTGTGTTTATTTTCCTAAGTTTGAGTGTCATTATGTTGTTTAGTTAGCTATTGGGCCCATTTCATTGGGCTTGGCCCAAGAGCCCCCTACCCCCTCGGTTATTTGTCATTGAGTCTTTTGTCGGGGTCTTATTGTAAAATGTGGGTTGCCTATATATAGGGCCCCATTCCCTTCATTTGGAACTAATGAATCAATCAATGAAAAATGTCATTTGAGAGTTCAAAGCTTAGTTTAATGGAGAGAATCCAATTGGGTGAGAAACCCTAGGGTGAGAGAATCCCCACCCCCCCTTCTTCTCTCTCCACTCTCTCCTCCACTAAGGGGTTCGCCCCTTTCTCTCTCTCCTCCACCTCCCTCCCAACTTCCAACCCCCACCTACCCCATTAAAGCCCCTCCACTTCCCATAGCAACCATTACTCCACCCCCCCTAGTTCCAAGGTAGCATTCCCCCATTCCAACACTATCTACACGCTTCCAACAATATCTTCCCCATTCCAACACACTCAACCCTCTTCCCCACATAATCCCTCAATTTCCTAGGCCATTTCAAATTTGAAAAGCCCTTCCCTCCACTTGTTTTGGCCGCCCCACTCCCTTCCATTAGGCTAGGTTCGCCTCCTTCCTCCCCTTCACCCTCCACCCTCCTCTCACCCTCCCCTTAGGCTGAACCAGAACACCTCCTTGCGCCACCTCCTCCTCCAGCCCCTCCACTACCCTTAGCCACCTTCCACAACTCCCCTCCATCCCCACCCACCCCTTATTCATCTCCCCTTAACCATATGCCCCATTCTCCTTCTTCTTCCCTATTCATTAGAAGCTATACCTAGGTTGCTGCTAGCAGTTCAGAAGTTGTAGGTGAACCAGCAACTTACAGCGGCCACCACGACTTCCTCCGGACAAGTTTGAAGACCCAAAAGCTATCGTTGGAAGCGTCTACCAGTCTCCTTCGCAACAGAAGTGGTTTCGACTTCATCCATGTTGTGTGCTGCCCGGGAGCTCCATCCTCCCACAGCTGCGTAGTGGTGCCTCTGCTGAAGACCTGATCCTGAGTAGAAGCTCTGCCAAGACAAACCCCAGAAGAATCAGTTCGAGAGCTCTTCTGAAAAGTTCTTCATCGGCATTCGTGAACCAGAAAAGTGTACTTTTAGAATCAAGAAACGGAACTTCAATCGGCATTCGTGAACCAGAGTTCTCATTTTCTCCCTCAGCTGCGCCATTCTGCTACCCACAGTCTGCACCGACCAGTCATCCTTGTTCAGAGCCTCCAAGTCTTCTCCGGCATCTTTTAGCTTCCTCGTCAGTTTTTCTACGAAGATTACTCAGCCACGGTTCCAACGACTCTGACGGTGCTTGATTCCGAGTTCGGGAGCTGTCGGGGCATCCTCTGCAACCTTCCGTTAGAAGTCTGAAGCTGCCAGTCTGAGGATCTGGTGCTCTGTTCGAACCTCCACCCAGGTCAGCAGCGGCTCCAGAAGAAATCAACAAAATTCAGAGGTGTTCCAGTACCAGTCCCGAAGAGTTTCCCATAGGTCCCGCCTTCAGAAAAATTCTTCAGCAAGTTCTGCAGAAGCAACATCGACTATCTATCCCTGTTCAGAGAGAGTAGGCAGAACCGGTGTCTTCACCTCTTCATTACTTTAGCCCTAGTTTCCCCTCCCCGCTTGGCCGGCTGAAGGCCCCTCCCTGTGCGGAGGTAGTTTTGGTTGTAATCAATTAACCCCCACCCCAAGGTCCCCCTCCTGCGAGAGGTGTAGTGTTGTAACTTGTTTGGGCAGGTCAAGCTACACCGCCGCGGCGTGTGGGTATCCACTCGCCTCCCCGCTCGCCCTCGTCTCCGAGCGGGACTGGTTTCTTCAAACCGGTCGAGTAAGTGCTCACACCTCACTCCATTTAGTGCTTGTCTTTCAATATTAGTTCTAGTTCCGCTGGTTATGCGAGTGAGAGCTCGATCCTCAAGCCCCGTTACCTTAAGTGATCACCGTGGGAATAAGTGCAACCGGTGCCTTCGGCACTTTGTCGGCCCCATTGAATTGGGCTTCCACATCCATCGGGAATCAAATCTTAGCCTTGCTGGCCCTCTACCAGCAAGGGCCCAACCCCACATCCTCCACTTGGCAACGCCAAGTCACCCCGGGCTTGGGTGAGCGACGGGAGAGCGGCGGCCCAAAATTGGCCCTTTTGATTGTGAATGTGCTTGCTTGCCTAAGTCTTAGGTTGTGTCACATCACATTGCGATACCCAAAGGACCTTGCAGCAGCCATGGTTCCAGTCGGACCCGGAGCACTCATGGAAGTTGATAGTTCGGCGACAGCCAGAAATTCTCCGCCAATGGAGGCTGCACAGTAGTCAATTCTGGAAAAGGGTGGTCCTGCTGAGATAGAAGCCGGAGAGATTATTGAAGAACATACGTCTTCGGCTCTCGACATTCCTGTTGGACCCCCATCCCAGGGGGCAGGCAAAGAAATTATTGTTGTTGAGGCTCCAGCCACCGTATCTGCCAGTGCGGTTGTTCCCCACCGCAGTGGACTGCAGCTCATGCCATCGTCATCTTCCGGGTCGGTCGATGATATCTGGGCTGCTGTGGATAGCAGAGTGGAATTTGAATTGCCCGAGACGTCGCCACTGGGTCTTCAATCTTCAAATGACCTTGTGTGGCAGTTTTTGGGGACTCTTCAACAGACCATAACGGCTAGCAGGGATTTAACTTATGTTCAGCGGAGGGGATTGATAGAGCATCTTTCCCGATCGCTGTTGGCCTTTGGTTGCCCTATGGACGATTGGACTCCGCGGGTAGTCATGCTCCTGAAGTATGTAAACAGGAGGGAATTTCTAGGCCGGGAAGCAGCTGACCAGCTGGCGGCCATATCATTGAAGCGGGCTGAAAGCCGAACGACCCTCATTTCTCTGCAAGAGACTACAGCTAGGATGAGGGATGAAGCCAAGGCCTCTTTACAACATCGAAGCTTCCTGACGGCCCGGATGGCGGCATTACAGGCCAAACTTTCAAGGGTAGAGGTCGAACTTGAAGAAGTAGATCGCCTGGGAGTCCAGAAGGCGGAGGATGCAGAGATGGCCGAGGGACAAGCTGCTTCCCTCGAGGAGAAGCTATCTGAGCTGGAGGCCACTGAGTTTCGATTGCAGGAACTAACCCGCCATCCTTCCCTGGGTATTCCTGCGCTGGAGGACATCTTCCGACGCCCTCTGCCGTAGTCTTTTTTTTCTCTTTATTTGCTCCCTTTTTGACGCACTTCATGTACTCCGGGGGATGGCCCGTGTAACATGTACCTTTTACTTCATAGTAATGGAAAATCTCCATCGTGCTTTTTGAATGAAGACTCCATCTTGTCATTATTCTTTTCTCTTCCATTCGCCCGTTGTTTCTAATCCGAGTGTATGAGTCACTAGGGCAGGAGAGCGCTCACGCCTTCAGCAAAGGGGTGAGGTGTTCGCTCCACCGCGCCGTGACTTTTCTCGAGACTAACAACGGCCTATGCCAGCCGAGAGTCTGGGGGACTCAAGAGGGTATATCAAAACTAGCGGGTAAGCGGTCCTGCCGAGGATGGCAAGACCCGAGAATGGGTAGCGACCGGTCCTGTCGATGATGACGAAGGTCGAAAAAGGGTAGACGGTCTTGACGATGATGACAATAACCGGACTAGGGTAGCGACCGATCTTGCCGATAGTGACAAGGGTCGAAAACGGTAGACGGTCTTGCCGATGGTGACAAAAACCAGGTAGAGTAGTGACCAATCTTACCGATGGTGACAAGGGTCAAAAAGGGTAGACGGTCTTGCCGATGGTGACAAAAACCGGATAGGGTAGCGACCGATCTTGCCGATGGTGACAAGGGTCGAAAAGGGTAGATGGTCTTGCCGATGGTGATAAAAACCGGATAGGGTAGCGACCGATCTTGTCGATGGTAACAAGGGTCGAAAAGGGTAGACGATCTCGCCGATGGTGACAAAAACCGGATAGGGTAGCGACCGATCTTGCCGATGGTGACAAGGGTCGAAAAGGGTAGACGGTCTTGCCGATGGTGACAAAAACCGGATAGGGTAGCGACCGATCTTGCCGATGGTGACAAGGGTCAAAAAGGGTAGACGGTCTTGCCGATGGTGACAAAAACTGGATAGGGTAGCGACCGATCTTGCCGATGGTGACAAGGGTCGAAAAGGGTAGACGGTCTTGCCAATGGTGACATAAACCAGATAGGGTAGCGACCGATCTTGTCGATGGTGACAAGGGTCGAAAAGGGTAGACGGTCTTGCCGATGGTGACAAAAACCAGATAGGGTAGCGACCGATCTTGCCGATGGTGACAAGGGTCGAAAAGGGTAGACGGTCTTGCCGATGGTGACAAAAACCGGATAGGGTAGCGACCGATCTTGCCGATGGTGACAAGGGTCGAAAAGGGTAGACGGTCTTGCCGATGGTGACAAAAATCGGATAGGGTAGCGACCGATCTTGCCGATGTTGACAAGGGTCGAAAAGGGTAGACGATCTTGCCGATGGTGACAAAAACTGGATAGGGTAGCGATCGATCTTACCGATGGTGACAAGGGTCGAAAAGGGTAGACGGTCTTGCCGATGGTGACAAAAACTGGATAGGGTAGCGACCGATCTTGCCGATGGTGACAAGGGTCGAAAAGGGTAGACGGTCTTGCCGATGGTGACAAAAACCAGATAGGGTAGCGACCGATCTTGCCGATGGTGACAAGGGTCGAAAAGGGTAGACGGTGTTGCCGATGGTGACAAAAACCGGATAGGGTAGCGACCGATCTTGCCGATGGTGACAAGGGTCGAAAAGGGTAGACAATAGATGTATATAGGCAGGATATCGGATAAAAATTCCCCGTCGACCTCGTAAGGGGTCTTCCGGACAGAGAATGAATCATCACTATTCATCATTCAATTTTTTATTCACATTACTGACCTAAGCGCCCTTTCGGGTTTTCGCCGAGGCCATCCCCCTCTTGCTTTTGCCCGCGCGCCCTTTCGGGTTTTCAAGCGGCGGGGCACCCGATTTTGCCTGCGACGCCCTTTCGGGTTTTCGCACAGCTAGGTTATAGCCATTTTTGCACTTGTCCTGATATAGGAACAAGTCTGGCGGGGTATCTCTATTTTCAACCCCATTTTCTTTTCTTTCTTTCTTTTTTCTTGAATTCGGGATGCAGAAGAACTGGACCGCGAAAATATTGACTGGCCTTGTCGATGATGACAAGGATTGGACCCTGCTTCGGTCTGTCGACACTGGTTAGATATTGAAGCAAATGATACGGTCTATTAACAAGGATGTAAGATCTGAGCTAAGGGTAAAGATCGACCGGTCTCGCCGATGATGACGAGGGTCGAACGTGGGTTTATTCATCGGCATGGGCCACATGCCGAGGCAAAGGTAGGGTTATTAACGGGGACGGAAAGTCCAAGTTAAGGGTAGAGATAGACCGATCTCGCCGATGATGACGAGGGTCGACCATGGGTTTATTCATCCACATGGGTCACATGCCGAAGCAAAGATGGGATTATCAACATGGACGTAAGGTCCAAGTTAAGGGTAGAGATCGACCGATCTCGCCGATGATGACGAGGGTCGAATGTGGGTTTGTTAAAGGATTTCCGGTGGGACTTTGATGGTTGTCCCTTTCGGAGTTTCATTGGGTGGAGAATAGGAGAGGAATTTGTAAATTACCACTTTACTGACTCAAGCGCCCTTTCGGGTTTTCGCCAGAGCCAGCCCCCTCTTGCTTTTGCCCACGCGCCCTTTCGAGTTTTCACGCGACGGGGTACCCAATTTTGCCTGCAGCGCCCCTTCGGGTTTTTGCCACAGCTGGGTTATAGCAATTTTTGCACTTGTCCTAATATAGGAGCAAGTCTGGCGGGGTATCTCTATTTTTAACCCCATTTTTTTTTTCGTATAGGGTGGCAGGTCAAAGTGTAATGTTCGACTCCTGGTCGACAGTGGATGGCCCGTAGTGGCAACAATGTGAGAATGCCAGCTAGAACACAAAGCCTTTAGCCGACTCGGGTTTATTCGTTAGCGGGAAGATAGTGCTAACGCAAGGAATGGCTTTCGTGCCGATCCGAACGTAAGGCTCGTAATGGCGGTGTGGCGTATTCTTTTGGAAGCTCGATCAGGGCGGAGTGCCACTAGACCAAGGAGAGAGTAGCTTGATCAAGGTGGAATGCCACTGGACCAAAGGGAAGGGTAGCTCGGTCAGGGCGGAATGCCACTGGACCAAGGAAAGGCAGCTCGGCTAGGGTGGAGTGCCACTAAACCAAGGAGAAGAGTAGCTCGGTTCGGGCGGAGTGCCATTAAACCAAGGAGAAGAGTAGCTTGTTTAGGGCGGAGTGCCACTAAACCACGGAAGGTAGCTTGGTTAGGGCGAAGTGCCACTAAACCAAGGAGAGGGTAGCTCGGTTAGGGCGGAGTGCCACTAAACCAAGGAGAAGAGTAGCTCGGTTAGGGCGGAGTGCCACTAAACCCAGGAAAGGGTAGCTTGGTTAGGGCGAAGTGCCACTAAACCAAGGAAAAGGTAGCTCGGTTAGGGCGGAGTGCCACTAGACCAAGGGAAGGTAGCTCGGTTAGGGCGGAGTGCCACTAAACCAAGAGTAAGAGTAGCTTGTTTAGGGCGGAGTGCCACTAAACCAAGGAGAGGTAGCTCGGTTAGGGCAGAGTGCCACTAACCAAGGAAAGGGTAGCTCGGTTAGGACGGAATGCCACTAAACTAAGGAGAAGAGTAGCTTGTTTAGGGCGGAGTGCCACTAAACCAAGGAGAAGAGTAGCTCGATCAGGGCATAATGCCACTAGACCAAGGGAAGGTAGCTTGATCAGGGCGAGATGCCACTAAACTAAGAAAAGGGTAGCTTGATCAGGGCGAGATGCCACTAAACCAAGAAAAAGGTAGCTCGGTTAGGGTGGAGTGCCACTAAACCAAGGAGGAGGGTAGCTCGGTTAGGGCGGAGTGCCACTAAACCAAGGTAAGGGTAGCTCGATCAGGGCAGAGTGCTACTAACCAAGGAAAGGTAGCTCGGTGAGGGCGGAGTGCCACTCAACCAAGGGGAAAAGTAGTTTGTTTAGGGCGGAGTGCCACTAAACCAAGGAGAAGAGTAGCTCGATTAGGGTAGAATGCCACTAGACCAAGAAAAGGTAGCTTGATCAGGGCGAGATGCCACTAAACCAAGAAAAGGGTAGCTTGATCAGGGCGAGATGCCACTAAACCAAGAAAAAGGTAGCTCGGTTAGGGCGGAGTGCCACTAAACCAGGGAGGAGGGTAGCTCGGTTAGGGCGGAGTGCCACTAAACCAAGGTAAGGGTAGCTCGATCAGGGCGGAGTGCCACTAACCAAGGAAAGGGTAGTTCGATCAGGGCAGAGTGCCACTAACCAAGGAAAGGTAGCTCGATTAGGGCGGAGTGCCACTAAACCAAGGGGAAAAGTAGTTCGGTTAGGGCGGAGTGCCACTAAACCCAGGAGAAGAGTAGCTTGTTTAGGGCGGAGTGCCACTAAACCAAGGAGAAGAGTAGCTTGTTTAGGGCGGAGTGCCACTAAACCAAGGAGAAGAGTAGCTCGATCAGGGCAGAATGCCACTAGACCAAGGGAAGGTAGCTTGATCAGGGCGAGATGTCACTAAACCAAGAAAAGGGTAACTTGATCAGGGCGAGATGCCACTAAACCAAGAAAAAGGTAGCTCAGTTAGGGCGGAGTGCCACTAAACCAAGGAGGAGGGTAGCTCAGTTAGGGCGGAGTGCCACTAAGCCAAGGAGAGGTCGCTCGGTTAGGGCGGAGTGCCACTAGACCAAGGGAAGGTAGCTCAGTTAGGGCGGAGTGCCACTAAACCAAGGAGAGGTAGCTCGATCAGGGCGGAGTGCCACCTACCCAAGGGGAAAAGTAGTTCGGTTAGGGTGGAATGCCACTAACCAAAGGGGAGGTAGCTTGATTAGGGCGGAGTGCCACTAACCAAGGAAAAGTTAGCTCCGACCGATCACTCGGGACATGTCGGCTGCGCTGCATGATACAGCTTAATGTGTTTTCTGTTGAGGGGAGAGAACTGAATGACTCCTTTGTGGTCTACAAGGACGTAGGCACCCCCTTCATATACTCGGCAGACGATATACGGCCCGACCCAATTTTTGACCAGCTTCCCTTTGGGGTTGGAGGCCATCACTTCTTTCCTTTTGACCATTACCAGGTCTCCTTTCTTGAATTCTCGACCCTTGACTATCTTGTCAAAAGCACGGGCCATGCGAGCTTGGTAGAGTTGGATGTTTTGTTGTGCCCAAAGGCGTTTTCCTTCGAGCTCAGCGAGCTCCTCCAATCTTCTTTCTGCATTGGTCTGCTCACCACTGACTAGTCCGTGCTGGATGGCAACCTGTAATGAAGGAACTTCAAGTTCAATGGGCACTACAGCTTCTGACCCATAGACGAGGGAGAAAGGTGAACAGCCGGTTGGGGTCTTGTAGACAGTACGATAGGCCCAAAGTGCTTCGTACATCCTTTCTTCCCAATCTTTTTTATTAGACTTGACAGTCTTTGCCAGCAATGTACATAATGTCTTATTAAGGGCTTCTGCGAGTCCATTGGCCTGAGGGTTGTAGGGGGACGATGTCCTCCAGTCGATTTTGTATTTGTCGGCCAGCCGATAAACCTTCTGGTTCCTAAAATGACTGCCATTATCAGAGATGATTCGGCTGGGGATCCCGAACCGAAATATTACATTCTGCCGGAAGAACCTTGCAACTAGTTCTCCCGTCACATCTCTTAGTGCTATTGCCTCTGCCCATCTGGAGAAGTAGTCTGTAGCTGCTAAGATGTATCTGCACCCTGATGAAGATGCTGGTAGCGGCCCTACTACGTCCGTGCCCCACTGAGCAAATGGCCAACTTGGTAGGGTGGGATGCAATGGCACTGGAGGTCTCCTTGCCACATTAGCGTGTTCTTGACACTTCTGACAAGCTTTGGCAAACCTGCAGCAATCATCAAATATAGTGGGCCAATAGTAACCCAGTATCTTTATCTCAATTTTCATCTTCGGGCCAGCCTGGTGTGCTCCAGCTGATCCTGCATGGACCTCCCGCATCACCTGTCCCGCTTCTGCTGAAGACAAGTAACGGAGTAGGACTTTCCTTCGGGCATCTGCCATAATTCGGAACATGGTCCCGCTTCGCATCTCGTAAGAATCCTTGATCCTCAGGAGCTTCATCCTCTGTTCCTTTTCTTTTGGAAGTTGCTGGTGTTGAAACCAGTGTAGGAGATGCTCTCGCCAATCGGGCCACTGAACCCCTTCGATGACTACTACTTCCATTTCTTGTTTGTCGGCCAGGACCCCTGTTACGCTGCGGACCTGTGTGCGGTTGATCACTGTTATATTCAGGCTTGTGTCTGGTGGAACCGCCAATGAACTGGCCAGCTTAGCGAGGGCGTCTGCCCGAGCATTCCGACCTCGGTTGATGTGTTTGATGCTGATGAAGTAGAATCTTGACATCAGGCAAGTTGCCAACTGGTGATAGGGGAGGAGCTCTTGCTTTCGCACATCGAACTCTCCTTCCAGCTGTTTTATAACTATCATGGAGTCTCCGAATGCTTCCAGCATCTGATTTCCCATGGACAGAGCAATTTGCAACGCGATTATCAGGGCTTCATATTCCGCTTCATTGTTGGTGCATTGTTTGTTTATGGAGCAGGATGTATGTACCACTTCCCTTTTGGGGATTTCAAGACTATGCCTGCTCCTGCTCTGACCCTGGATGATCCGGTGGCAGAGGTGTCAATTCTGGAAGCGCCATCAAAGTATAGCTGCCATAGAGAGGGCTGTACTTGCACGGCTTCTAGAGTTTCATCTTCAGGAAGCTCCGGCTCCAACGGGCAATCCCCGGGCACTGGGTGCTCAGCGAAGAAGTCTGCAATAGCTTGGCCCTTGACGGCCTTGCGCGGCACGTAGGAGATATCAAACTCCATAAGGATTACCGCCCATTTGCCCAGGCGGCCTTTGAGTGCCGGTTGAGACATGATGTACTTCAGGGGATCCTCTTTGGACACCAAGCTGATTTCATGTGACAACATATAGTGTCGGAGCTTCTTAATTGTGAAGACCAGCGACAGACAGATCTTCTCAATATGAGTATATTTCTCCTCAGTTCTGACCAGTCTCCGACTGAGGTAATAGAGGGCTTGCTCTTTCCCTTCTTCATTATTCTGGGCCAGCATTGCCCTCAGAGAATTATGTGTAGCTGCTATATACAGTATCAATGGTCGTCCTTTCACCAGTGCGCCCAGCACTGGAGGAGTTTTCAGATAGTCTTTCAGCTTGTCAAAGGCCGTCTGGCAATCTTCATCCCAATAAAAGGGAACCTCTTTCATCATCAACTTGTGAAAAGGCTGACATCGCCCTGACAAATTAGAAATGAACCGCCGGATATAAGCTAAGCGGCCTGTAGTGATCTCAGCTCGGAGATGTTCCTTGGCGGAGGTAACTCCTGAATTGCCTTGATCTTTGCGGGGTCTATCTCGATTCCCCGATATCGGACGATGAAACCCAGGAATTTTTCGCTCGACACTCCGAACGCACATTTCATGGGGTTCATCTTTAGCTCATGCTGCCTCAGCCTCTGAAAGACAATCCGGAGGTCTTGCAGATGATCTTCTTTTCTTTTGGTCTTGACCACCAGGTCATCTATGTAGCATTCGACCTTGTGGTAGAGCAACTCGTCAAAGAATTTGGTCATTGCGCGCTGATAGGTTGCGCCAGTATTTTTCAGTCCGAACGGCATTCTCTTGTAATGATAAATGCCTTTAGGAGTTCGGAAAGCAGTATGGACTCGGTCAGGCTCCGCGATCCAAATCTGATTGTAACCGGAAGACCCATCCATGAATGACAGGGCTTTATGGCCGGTTGTAGCATCAATCATGACCTCGGTTATTGGCACCGGGAAGTCATCTTTGGGGCAGGCTTTATTTAGATCTCAGAAGTCGACACATATCCAGATCTGTCAATTCTTCTTCTTCACGGGGACGATATTCACCAGCCATGTAGTGTACTGGTTTTCTTCAACAAATTCCACGTCAATGAGCTTGTCGACTTCAGCACAAATTTGGGTGATGAGCTCTGGCCTCATGCGCCGCAGTGGTTGCTTCACTGGCTCGGCCTCAGGGCTGATTGTTAGCTCATGTTGTGAGACAGCGGGGCTTAGACCTGGCATCTCTTTGTAAGTCCAGGCGAAGCAATCCTGGTACTCTAGCAGCAGCTGGATGTACAGCTCCCGTTCTTCTGGGGACAGTTGGGCGCTGAGGAAGGTGGCCCTAGGGTCCTCCTCATTTCCCAAGTTGACTTCTATTAGTTCATCGACTGTGGCCTGGCCTCCGTCTTCTATCTCCGGAGGTGCCAGTTGGAGGTCAACGAAGTCCGGAATACCATCTTGAGGGTCGAGTACTTCGACTTCCTCGTCGGATATCGCCAGAGCCTCACGAGGTTTCTTGATTTCTTGTGCTAGCGGCTGAGTGGATTGTTCTATTAGCAAATCCATTGCCGTCGTAACTTCCAAGGATGAGAGAGCAGCCTTGGTGTTTGTGGATGAGGTTGCAGCCATAATAGACTGGTAGCTGTTTACAGCCGGACTCGAACAGCATACTGGTTTTATAGCAGAAGCTGAGGAAGTCTCACCTTCTGGGACAGTTGTATCTTCCGCAGAAGTGTCTTTTTCTTTCCTGGTAGCTGGCTCCCCTTGATTGGAGTTGACCAAGGCTTCTCTGATTGGTAGAAAGGGTGTTGAAGTTGTCATTAGTAGGACCCCTGTGAAGGGAGAGACTCCTACTTCTTGAATGTCTTCGGCTTTGCTGCTGCTAGCCGTATCAAATTCGGCTTGAAAGGACGCTTCTTCAGGATGAACTTGCTCCCAGCATCAGCAAGGGGCCGAGGTTTCTACTTCTTGATTCCCGGACAGAGCCAGTTCAAGATATTCGGCTTCCACCAGATACTCATCAAAGGTTGCCCCCAGAGGGCTATCTTCAGTAGGATAGAAGGCGGAGATAGTATCCACCTCGTACCGCCCACTGTAATAATATTCCTCCAGGGTGAAGCCCAACCCTGGATCCTGAGAGACACGTCTCATTTCCTTATCCAGATTTGCAGGATACCACATCTTCTGGAAAGCTTCTTTGCACTTTTGAGACTGATCGGGAGGAAGGTGTTGCTTCTGAAACATTCTGGCCATCCGATCAGTCGTGAACGCCAGACCTTGGACAGGAACCCGCGGGTTGGCTAGATCTTCAGGGAGGCTGTAGTCTATGTCTTCCCGAGTGGGATGCTCTTCAGCTGTATAGAACAAGCTGCTGGGCCCATCTTCCTGTGTCACCTCCCAAGCTTTGAAAGGTTCGACAGTGGGGTCGTTGAGGCCGAGGACTGGCTTGGTGAGGCCGGCCGGGACTCCGATGCGGTCGTGCTGTCGATTGACCTGCACTTCCTTAGCTTTGAGATATAATGCTGGGGGTGTTACCCTGCCGACGTCTCCAGAAGCTGTGATGTGGGAGACCACCTTCGGCTTGACATATCCGCGTGGCGGTGGTGGATACCAACCGTCACCCGATCTATTCTTCGAGGCCCCTATGGGGGCTTTAGCTTCAGAAACCTTCCGGGGAGGCCCCGTATATAGGTTGGCGTCTGCCAAGTGACATTCAAATACCCCGAACGGGTGGAGATCAGTGAATATCCTCTCCTCCTTCCCTTGGAGGCTGTATTTGATGCATTGGTGGAGCGTGGAGGGCACCACCATATTCTCATGCAGCCATGGGCGGCCGAGCAGCGCCTTGTCGGAGGTGCGAGAGTCAGTGAGATGAAACTGTACTGTTGTAGTGAAATCTGCCAGGGTCAGCGTAAATTCTACCACTCCCATATATACTTCCATTTTTGGTTGAAGCCAGCGATACGCATATCCCCGACCTTCTCGAGATGCACATTAAAGTGGTGCCTCTCGTATATTCTGTATGGCAGGATGTTGACTGCTGCACCGGGATTAACCAGTATTTTGTTCAGCTCCCTTTCATTCAGGTGCCCTTTCATATACAGCGGCCTGTTGTGGCTGGCAGTAGGTAGTAGCATGTCTTTCGGAGAGAAGGTCATACTGGCTTCTGGTATAGCCTCGGCTATGCAAGCTTAAAAATGAGCAGGCGTCTGCAGAGCAGTGATGATCGCCTGTCGAGTTTCTTCACTCAAAGAGAGAATTTCCCAGATCGTAAATCGAGCGGGGAGCTTTTTGACCAACTTCATTATTCGGCTCCCAGCCCGGACATTGGAGAGCTTCATCTCTTCAGCCCATCTGGGCTTGGGGAGGTTTTGATTTGTGGGTCCAGACGGACCTGCTTCATCTTCCTCAGACTCGGCATCCTCTTGGCTGGCACTGGCTGTCGGGTCTTCTTTATTAGTTGCTGTAGGGCACGCTCCATCTGGATTTGCATCCTCAGTAGATTGTGCTGGCTGCGGGTGAATGGCCCCGAGTGTAGGGTTAGCCTCTTGACAGGGCTGTTTCCCCTTTGACATTTTCATAAATTCAAGGAATGAAGGGACTGCCTTGCCCCCACTTTTGTTGTATAGGCCTGACGGAGGGGGGATTTGAACTCCCTTAACCTCCGGCGGAGGTTTCTTGTAGGGTTGCTCCCCTCTGAACATGATGTTGTGGTTGGGTGGTGGCTGGTGCCCCCATTTTCGGCCCAACCGAGTGGCATGTGCAGCAGTTGCGGCCTCGGCTTTGCCTCCCCTAGCATGGGGTGTGAAGCAAATTTCTTCTTCTTCCTTTTCTCCGGGTATGTTGAAGAGTGCTGACAGGGTATTGCAGGAGACAACCTGTGCTTTTGATGTGACACCACCTTGGGGTGATGACCACAAGACAATATGACCCTTGGACCTAAGGTTGCAAGCAAGCAAATTGGCGATGATACCACTCGAGCGGCTCACTCGCTTGTTGCACACTTGTGCCCGTGGGCAACTAAACGATAATGGAGAGGGTCCGGGGTGGGATAATGATGCTCCGGTGCTTGGCAAGCTTGGGGAGAACCCTAATTGGGCAAGGGATGCCCACTCATGGGCAGCCGTCACACCATGGGTGTGGGTTGAAATGGCTCGCTCACAACTCGCCCGCGATGGACACTCACGTGTTCAGCAATTTGGGCCGGGCCCTCGCTCTCCGTCCGACGTAGCAAAGCAAGAATACTAAGCTAAGCAAGTGATATTGACCAGTAAGGAAAGGGGGATCGAGGCTCACCTAGCCCGCGTGAAGACGCCAACTCCGGCCGAAGACGGGGGTGAGCGGGGAGGCAAGGGTTTGCGCCCGCAAGCCGCGTCGGTTTCGCTTCAAATCTGTGAAAATATTATTACATGAACTACACCTCTCGCAGGAGGGGGGCTCTTGGGGTGGGGGTTAGACTTATTACAACCAAGATTACCTCCATGCAGGGAGGGGCCTTCAGCCGGCCAAGCGGGGTGGGGAAAGTATGAAAAGAACGCCGACTCTCCAAGCTTCGCAGGTTCTGCAACTCTTCAGTTTTGCTGAATAGGTTGCCGATGAAGATGCTGCCACGGACTCAACCGAGCTCCAAATTTGATGAAACTGGTTCCAAAAGTTCCCTAGCTGGCCGAGGATGATGCTTGAATTTTTTGGGAAGCTCTGGAACTCGGGGCTGATCGTACCAGCGACTGGAGCAGGACAGCAACACTCTGCCTCTAACTGATGCAGAACTGATATAGTGGATTGTGGAAGGCACTGCGGTTGCTCCTGAACTCCAAATCAAACGAAACTGGCGATGACACGATCGTGGTCAGAGTAGCTTCGAGCAGAAATTCACGGGGCCACAATCCGAGGTCGGAGAGGAGAATGGTGGCCGGAGAAGTGAAGACAGATCGAACCTAGACCTGCAGGGGGCAGACTACACACTCCGGCAAAGAAATTCAGAAAAAATAGCTCGGCTGGGCGATTGGCATTGTTCCTTTTGCTACTGATGGAGGACTAGACGAAGAAGAATTGTGTAGAAGGAAGCGTGATCGAATTCCTCCAAGGTTGGCTGCTGAACGGCTTCCAAGATCGCTCTGGCCTTCAGTCTGGGACAGATTGCGCAGTCGTTGAAGATGACGTTCCTTCGGACAGCTCCGAACTCGGATGCAGGCAGGAGTACCACCGTTGGAAAGAAGACTTGGAGACGATTCCAGAAATATAAGATATGCCACTGGGAGCCTTCAGGGGAAGTCGTGGCTGCTACTGTAAATCACTACTTTTCTAAACCAGCAACAGGGACAGAATAGGTGGAGGAGAGGGTGTGTGGAAGGGCATGAACAAAGGGTTATTTCGTGGATGGGGAAGGGGGGGTGCGACCTTGGGTGGTTAGGGAGGTGGGGAGATGAAAGGGCACAGCCCAAGGGAGAGGGAAATTCAAAATTTGGCCTAGGGAAGGTCTCTTTCAGTCTTGGGGAGAGGGAGGGTTGATTGGGAGAGTGGAAAGGTGCCTAGGAGAAGGGGTTTCCACCTAGGGGTTGGAGGGAGAATTGAATGAGTGCATGGGGAAGGGGAAGGGGCCTTAATGAGGGGTGAATGAAGAGGAGAGAGAATGAATTTCGAAATTGGGGTGGGGAGGAGAGAGAGAGAGGGGGCACAACTCACTTAGAGAGAGTGATAGTAAGAGAGAGAGAGAGAGAGGGAGATATTGAGAGGGAACTAGAAGGTGTGGAAATTTTATGGATTCAATATTCAAGTATAATTGTTACAAATGAGAGAGGGGTGGGGCTATTTATAGACCCCACACTTTTCCTAAGACAAAACTGACCCTGACAAACTAACTAATGACCAAACAGTCCAAGGGAGGGGCGCCCCTGGGCCTAGCCCAATGAATTGGGCCCATTAACCTATCAAACCAACATAATGACTTCAAGACTTAGGAAAATGACTTTCTAACCTAGGTACATGACTCAATAAAGGGAAAATTTCATGTTTAAGACTCAAATAAAAATAAGAAAATTACATGACTCGACTCACAAACACATGAGGAACATAATGGCGTACACCGACGATCAATCCGAGCTTCAGAAAATGTGAAGGGGCAAGGGATGTCCCCATCAACTTTATTGGCCCCAGCGGCCTTTCTTTTCTTCTTCTTCTGCTTTCTCTTCTTTTTGGTCTCTGCGGGCGCCTGCCCCCAGAACAGGCTGCCCTCTTCAGGGGGTGCTACTTCAGCTTCCTCCACCTGTTTGAGTGAGAGTTGTTCCAGCTCTTGCCATGGGACGTGGTCCCGTACCAGCATAGGTTTCAATTCGGGCTGCACATATTCATCCAGCCCTTCAATCAGGTGCTGTAGTCAAAGGACCCCAGGATTGGTTTCATTGATTACTGGCAGCAGAGTCTGTCTCCTCCTGTTAGGTGTATGTATTCTGATGGCTGTAGGTGGAGTGACCCATACGAGTGCTACCACTGGCGGAGCTGGCCGGGGTGTAACGCCACGGATATGTGCCCCCTCTTTCGGGCGGGGTGCCCTCTTCTTCTTGTGCTTTACAGGGATCTGCTGCCACCCCTGCTGTTCTTTCATGGGCTCCAGGAAATGGATTTCGTAGGTGCTCCGTGTGCTTGCTTCAGAGATCTCCTCAGGTAAGGCCTGGTAGAGGGAGATCATGTTGACTGCTGCTCTCCTGAGAGGGGCTTCATGTGGCTGAGGAGGGTCTACTTTGTACTCTCCCAGCTCTATTTCATTCTTCTTTACCATTCCTTCGATGATATCTTTGAAAACATAACAGTCTTCGATTGGATGTCCCAACATCTGGTGGTAGGGGCAGAATCTTGGACTATCCTTTCTTTTCAGGTCCTCCGGCCTCCTTGGCTCAGGCAGAGTGGCCATACTGTATTCTGTTACCCAGTCGAACAGGACTCGGGTCTTGTCTTTTGGAAAGGAATAGGCTTTCTTCATTTTGTCCCTGAGCGAAGGACCTTCTTTATCATCTAGAGCTTTCGCAGGTTGCGGGGGAGCCGCCTTATTGCCTTTCTCCTTCTGCTGTTTGAACGCCTTGATATCAAGCGCATTCGCTTCTTTAGGTGTGGGGCGCCGTTCCGCAGCCTTGCCTTTCTGGGCTGTGCTGGTAGCTGACGCCGGGACAGGCTTGGCTAGGAAAGCCTCCACTTCGGCCACCACGTTATTCAGCCGGTCGAACGACCGTATTTCCATTCCAATCATCTTCTCCAGGACCTCCCTCCTGAGGTTTTGTTTGCATATTTGTACCACGTCCTCCAGATGCGGGGGCCGCTTGCATCTCATTCCGAGGTTCCTCCACCTCTTGATGTAATCAACGGCTGTCTCATCTGCCCTTTGTTTTGTTGAGTAGAGTTCGGCCACTGTGACCTCCCTCTCTTTGACATGGAATCTTTCTCTGAACTTTCTCTGCATATCCGACCAATCACTGATTGACCCGGCTGAGAGGCTAGAGTACCATTCAAATGCGAGCCCTATCAGCGAGGACCCAAAGAACTTCAGCAAATATGACTCGTCGGTGGCTAGATCACCCATAACGGTCATGTAATATGCAATATGCTCTTTAGGGGACGCTTTCCCGTCGAATTTGTCAAACTTAGGCGGCTTGTTGACCCCCGGGGGAAGTCGTTTAGCCGCATGGTGTTGCGGGTAGGGCACCCGATAGGCATCAAATGCGACATAGTCACCTTCACTTTTCACTACGAGCTTCAGCTCGATCATCCTCTCCACCATCATCCGGTTCACGACCGTGGGGTCAACCGGTTCTGGATAGAAGTGTGCCGGCTGCAAGTATGGGGTGACCAGGGTGGTCGCCTGTGGAGGACGCAGCAGCGGGGGTGTCGGGTGCACTTGAGGGAGCACCGGAGGTAGCAGCGCCTAAGGCTGTGGCGGCCGCTGTTGTGCTATCGCCATGCTTGGCTCTGACGGCTGGGGCAGTGTATAGGGCGGTGGAGGATCGTCGCGATGAGCCGCTCCCCGGGATGATTCACCCTGGACTTCGGGTGGTTTAGAGGCCGATGAGTGTTCAGTTTTTTCCATCAGTTGCTTCTTCAGAGAGTCCATCTCTCATTGATATTTTTTTAGTAGCATCAGAACTGATGGGTCTATGGTGGTGGGGATACCCTCTGTTGTCTCCCCGGACGTACCCTCAGGCAGGATGTCGAGGAGGACGTCGTCTTCTTCTTCCGCCGTCACCACATTAGCGGTCAAGCCGGGGGCCTTGTCATCCCAGTGGGGATAGACCTGGGACTGTTTCCCTTTAACCATCATCAGAAGCTCTCTTGCTGCTTCTATTCTGCGAGTAATCAGCCCCGGCCGTGCGGCCAATTGAACCAATTCTTGGGGGTCTTCAGGAAGCTCCCCATATTGGTTAGATATACCAGCCATGTTGTACGTGAAAACCTGCATCCTTCTCTTTTGTTGATAGACCCTCCTTCTAGCATGCTGCGGGAAGGTCAGTCTTTCAAACACAGAGATCCTTCTCCTTTCTTCCCACTCGGGGAAAACTTCATCGGCTTCGATCTCGAAGCCGTCATTATATCCGTTGTCATCGATTGACGACACTATCATTCTATCTCCCATATCTCCTTCATCTGCCGCCGACGGGCAGTAATCTTCCTCAGTGGCGACTGTCTGCATCAGTAGCTGCTGTCCGAGTGAGGGGTTGCCTAAGCCTCGGAAATAATTTCTGACCAAGCAGGTCATCTCTTCTCGACCCCGCTCTTGATGTAGGACGGGGGGCGATTGTCGACCTCCAGCAGGAGGGATATTGGCCAGCCGAGCTCTGTCGACCGGCTGTTGGAATCTTCGTTCCGCAGCAGGGACGTTGGCTTGACGGGCCGCAGCCCGAAAACTTCTATGGCGCGGAGGATCCGCAACCACCTCTTCTTCCTTCTTCGGGGGCAAGCCCCTTTCTCTTCTCACTTCCGCCTCATTGTTCACAAGACGACGACAGATGGGTGTTAGCTGGTGGGCAGGTCGGGTTTGCTTGGGAACCCACACCTGTTTAAACTTCCTCGACCTGGGTGCCGGGCTTCCTTGGCCACAGTGGCCGGCTTCTTCTATTTCTACCCTCCTTCCGGCGAGGGCCTGATAGGCATTGTGGACAGGAATGTTGGGGATGACTCGGTCCGGGGTCACCGATGCAGTGCGTCCGTCGAGGAAGACACGCATACCCCCGACTAGCATAGATTTCCCCGGCTGAGACAGAGTTCCGGTAATTACAGCGGCATTCTTGCGGGCCTGGTGACGCTGGCGTCCTCCAGGGTGTTTGTTGATGACATTGGGGTTGGTCCCACGTATGACGTGGTGCACTAGACAGCTAGCGACCGGGGCCGGACTTTCGGACAAGTCTTTGCAGCAGGGAACCTCCAGAGGCTCCATTTCTTCCACAGCTTCCTTGACAGATTCTGGGGCTTCGACCTCCAGCATATCTACAAAGGCTAACCCCAAAAAGTTGGGGAAGCCCACAGCGGCAGGGAAGCTGCCGAATTCCATGGGTACCGCCAGGTACCCTTGCGCGTGTCCAGCGACAATCGAAAGATCGAAGTCAATGCCAGCTATCCCGTTGATCGTCATTGATCTGCCTGCAAAGACAAACGAAGCAATAATCAGTAGCCTTTGAGAGGGCTTCGAAGCCCGAATATCTCGGCAAAGAGATGAAATGTGACACTGGTCCCACCGGGCGTGCCAGACTTGTTTGCGACCTTTTCTTTCTTTCGCGGGTCGATCGACCAACTGACTTACTGGTAGTCAAATGATCAATTAATGACGCGGGCATGCCAGTCACATGAGTGACGAATTTGTGATGCGCTCATTCTGACCCATGTCGGGCGAATGTGAGGTTCGGTCGGGACCAGCAGTCTGCCATACCATAAAGGCTATGGCGTTAATTACATCCCCCACGAGGAGGGAACACCTTTGATTAATTGCCGAGATAGCGGGCTGTCCAACCCGAATTAAAAAGAGCTACATGATGATCATGACGAAAGCATGCAGGATGCATACATTTATCGTGCAGAAGATGCATAATTTATGGGATTATGGATCCTCGGTACGTGGCGGAGGACATAGGTCCGAAGACCACCATCGTGCATAGCGAAGACTTCCGACCAGACGTAATCCAGTTTTCTGTCAACGCCATTTAATACACCCGAGGATCTATGCATGCATGCGCACATGGCGTTCGTGACTATATTAAGCATGATAATGGAATTCATGAAAGCAAATGGTAATCGACCACATTTATTACTCCCCATCGAGAAGAGGGAAGGCAACACAAGTGTGATAGCGAAAGCACAATGCTAATGGACATGGTGATGAAGATATAATAAAAGTATAGTTTAGGTCCGTTCGGCCCTTCCTTTATTCAATTTATTACCCATTGTGATTTGTTGACGCCAACCCCGAGGGATGAGAATCGCCCGGGGGTAGATGAGCGATTAAAGCAGCAAGAGGTTTCAAAACCGGCGCGACCATGTAAGGTAGCTTATACGGTGCGAGAAAGCGTAGGTATAGCGGTTAATACGGCGCGGCCATATAGCCGGTTAAGACGGCGCGCAAAGGATTGGGGCGCGCCGGTTTATGGCGCACCAGAAAGGCGCCAGGAAGTTTTTAATTTTTTTGAGTGTAGGGTTAATCCGCCGCGGGGGGGTACCGCGCTGTATTAGGGCGCGCCGGGCTAAGGACGCGCCGCTTTAGCTTATTATTTTTTTTTTTTGATGAATTTCGAATCATTTGAGTTTGTTAAGTTTATGTTGAGGGTTTTGAAGTTATTTGGGGCCAATTGTTTATTAAAATGAAGTCCGGAACTCCTCAAGAATGATGATAAGTCGGTGCGAGGTTCGTACTCGAGCACCGAGATGATTGAGTCCAGAACGAGTGTTTCATTAAGGCTTATTCAATCTTAATCTGTCCAAAATTGGACAGCATCTCCCCTGAACCTGAAGAGTTGCAGGGGAGAAGCGGGGTCATGTTCACCTATGGAACAAGCCCCTAAACCGCCGGTCTGCACAAGGGCAGCCAGCAAGGTCCCATCGGATAAGGTGCCCCGAGGACTGGCCTGCGAGGGGCACCAAAGCTCCGTGGGTGGAGACAACGGATGAAGCGGCTGATAACGGAAGCGACACCCCGAGGACAAGCCTACAAGGGGTGGGCGACTCACAGCACACACTGCATCTGCTGAGGAGACAGAGACCTTCAGGGGAAGAGGTTCCGAGGACTAGCCTCCTAGGAACGTTCGCCCTTTGGCCACCACAGAGCCCCGGGGGGAAACTGTGGGTTTGAGATTGTTGGGTTGAACCCCTGTCAATATCTGCTCCAGCCCTGAGGGAGCGTCTACCATCAAGAGATAGGGCTCCCGACCATTCAGCACCTCTGTGAAACCATGAGGGAATATCCCCCTCCCCGGATGACCGAGATGAAATCAGCGGAACTCAAGCGGTGGGCAATCACAGATGAGAGAGGGGATATTCGTTACCAACGGACTACCAATCTTAGGACCGAGGTATTGACTGCCGTGAGATTGGGCAGTTGGCGATTGGCAATCGTATGGAGGGACAATGGGAACATAGCCGAGATAATCTGACTATACGGACATATATTCAAGCAGCTGGACCGCAATAGTCACGAGACGAGCGGTCTCCAATTCTCATGCGAAATAGGGGAACGCAAAAGGAAGAAGGAGACCAGAACTCGTATTGAAATGGGAAGAGACATGTGCACAAGCATAGCTCCACCCTCCCAGAAAATGCAACGGCTGTCGACTGAGAAGCAAGTATAGATGGGAAAGCCCCAGGGAGGGGTTATCTCTGTAGCCCTTGATATCCCAGGGCACATGCGAAATCGGAGAAATCAGAATCATAGGACTGCGCGCAGACGGACGACCAGCAGAGGACCTCTGAAGGAAATCGAGATGGGAGAAGATAATAAGGCATGGAGCATTCAACTCACCAACATTCATATATGCAGATGTATCGCAGCCCGGCGAGGAAACTATATACATATATTACAATTCCGATGCCGGCACTATGGAACGGCCACCGATTCACTTACAGGGAAAACCCACAAGAGAGCAGCAAGGAGGAGGGATGGCGAAGAAGGAGAGAGGAGCCGGCTCATATCATCGCCCTCCCTCAGCCTTCTCGCTTACATTCATCAGAGAGGTAGTGAAGCGAGGGAGAAGATGAAAGAAATCAAAACGACTCGAACTCCCACCTGTTCCAGGGAACAGAATGTCGGCATGAAACCTTCTTCTCTCACTCTGAGGAGCTTCAGATGGGGATGAGAGATGGCCGTCGAAGGGCGCTTGCGAGGAATCTCCACTCCTCTCCGAAAGCTCTCTTCCCCTTTTTTTTCTCTATTTTTCTTCAAAGGCCTCCTTCTCTCCTTGTTCTCGAGCCGCCACATATATAGGGGAGCGAGTTTGAACGTTAAACCAGCGTGGGATTGGCGCGCCGGGAAGAGACTTCATCAACCTATCGCACCGGGATTGGAGGGCGCCGGTTTAACGGGTGCGCCGTATTAGCATTTCCCACGCATTGCAGGTTAGCCGATGAATCTGGGGATGATCTCGGAGGTCATCGTTAACATTTATCTCGCCAATGCCCATCGAAACCTTCATGAGATGTTTTGTGAAGCCCCTCGGCTGACGTGCGGCCATTCTCTAGACTCCAGATAGC
Source organism: Amorphophallus konjac (assembly GCA_022559845.1). Taxonomy (NCBI): domain Eukaryota; kingdom Viridiplantae; phylum Streptophyta; class Magnoliopsida; order Alismatales; family Araceae; genus Amorphophallus; species Amorphophallus konjac. Next base: position 136,919,271 of record CM040119.1, on the reverse strand, counting down.
TTCGATTTAATTACGCAGGTTTTCTGCTAATACGGCCTGCGGCTCTGTGATTCATGCTGCTGGCTTGGTCTGGCTTGTACCCAAGCTCCTTAGGGGGTTGGATGACACCAGGGATAATTCCGTCTGCGCTGGACGATCATTCGGCCACTAACGGGCCCATCTTGTCGGGAAGCCGTACCCGTGCCGGGTGATCGGGATTTTCTACCGTCAGAGATTTCGGTCCTCTGTCTCGGGGAACTAGGGGGACCCCTTCATCTTCAAGAGAAACTTTCTTAAGGCGGGAAGCCACTGGGTAGATCGTCGACCTTGGTCGGACAACGGGTGTAGTGTGTGCGGCATGACAAAGTCGATGCCGGTTCATTGGGCAGGCTTGGTCGCACTGCCGGTTGGTTGTGAGTTTGTCTCGGCTCTCCTGAGGTGAAGTCCCCGTGTCCATACGGAGTGACTCGAGGCTCTGGCAGCTCGAGAAATCTTTGATATGTTGATCTTTATCGGCTTCCGTGCTTCAGCGGGCCGGGTCCTTTGTCTTTGTGGCTTGGTCACCGACGATCATATTTTGGGTGCCAACAGAACCTGAGCGGTCTTCCAGATAGAAATTCGAAGTCTAAAGCTTGCCACAGAGGTAGGTTATCTCGTGGATGGCCAGAATAACAAGTCAGGAGTAAAAACCCCCTGTTACCTCATGATTTCATGCACTGTACTTGGAGTATTTGATGTTTCATTTCAACTGCGCATCTAGGTTATCACAGCATGCATGAATCTTACCCTTAATAAGAAATTGATAATTTTGGCTTAACTCATGACAACCTATGCATCTCCATGAGTTATCTTCATTATAGGAACGTTTTCTCTCTCCGACTAGCATGTTTTATATGATTTACTGCCCTAGATTAGTGTGTACTTTCAGTTTTACTGTTGTCTGCCACAGACAAAAGAAACGGTCTTACATGACCGCCAGAGGTCTTTGGCGGCCTTGCGACAGACCGCTAGGCCCTAGTAGGCGGCCATTACCTGGCTGTTATTTGGTTTCTATGGTTTGCCTTTGTTAATTCCAAATAGATGGCAGATTGACTCTATTGTATATATGTTAAGTCTAGTTAATGAGGTTTTATTCCAAGTTTTGACTTCATATTCGTAATATTGGTTATATTATGCATTATCCTTGATAGGTTGCATGTCTTAGATGGGTGAATTGCCTATTTTAAACTTATGTTAATTTCATGCCAAAACATATATTTTGTACAAGTGGTATTTTGATCGCTATTTATCACGATTCCTTCTTATCTAGAGTCTTTTCTTAAGTACATGGTGCGTACCCCAGTGCGTGGCTATTAGATACACTTTTGCACTTATAAGCACACCTCTTGGACTGGTGATCCTCTCCGTTAGATATTCCTTCCACCGGACTAGGTGATTTTATTTCAAGGCCTCCATAAGTCTCCGTGAGCCTGGGATTCCCACTAGGACACCGAGCTGGTTGTACCCTCAAAGCCCAATTGTTTAGAAAGCACTCACATGATCGACGTTTTTCTGTGTCCTGGCTAGTAGCGGCCCTCTGGGGACTACCACTATTGAATAATGGCCATCTATTAGACCGCCAAAGTCAATTAGCGGCCTTGTCCATGACCGCTATATCCTCCTATAAACGGTCCTAATTTGACCGCTAAATCCTCTTAGCAGCCTAGATACGACCACTATTTCAAGAAATAGCCCTGACATGACCGTTTTTGTCTCAAGTGTCCTTAACCCAAGGTTTGACCCCAGGGTTGGTTTTCCTAAGTTCCTAGATGGTCTATTGATTATCTAGAACCTAACACTTTGTTCCAAAGCTATCTAATAAATTATGGAAGTTAAATAAGATGTCGTGATGCTGAAGAATTATTTCCGTAGCATGGCCTTGTCTTAAATCATTCATTGAACTCTCATGATCATTCATTGGTGCATTCTCTACCTCGGTTACATTTTCATGAAACTATTACTGAAATTGTACATTATTGGCCGAACTTTATTATATTCTCATAGAAGTAACTTCATCTATAACTTGAAGAAGCATGAGCGGGCACGGACAGTGTCCAAGGGCTCCACGGTAGCCCCCTCGGCAGATAGCCAGAAACCTGTTGAAAACCATGGGGTACGATTGTAGGTTCCGGTGGATGGAGTGGGTTGATTTGGAGATGTGCCCCTGCGTGGTTGTCTCCTCAACCTTCCTGGGCCTTGAGTACCTACAGAGAAACAAATTAAAGATTAAGTAATCGTGATCGCCAGAGGTGTTTACCTGAACCTCACAGGAATGATGATCGCAGGGAGATGTTAAAATAGGGAGAAGGTAGGGTCCCTCTTTCTCATCCTCGGCCGGCCAAGGGCAAGGAGCCTTGCGTAGTTCCTTGATGCTGAAGTCCTGTAAGCAGTGAAGCTCGAAGAAGAAAATAGAAGAAGACCATTAGTAACAGGGAAGTGTAGTATCTACTCTAATGAAAATTAATATAACGGGAATAGTGGCGGCGTAATTACCTCGTGGTGGTGGGAAGGAGGGATGACCGAGACTTTCGACCACCCACCTTCCCGTTTGTTTTGGGAAAAAAAAACCTCTAAGTGTAGGAGCTAGGAAGATTATGATATGCAGAATGTACTTACCAGGAAGCCATGATGCAAGAAGCAGAGAACGGGGGGTTCTGGAGTTCAAACCAGGATCGAGGATGAAGGAGGAAGGAGACTAGGCGCAACTCCCTCCTCACCGTCCAAGAGAACCTCTGTAGGCAAACTTCCTCTCCCAGATTCCTCGACTCCCCGAGTTCCCAAAATGCCAAAATCCCCCCTCTCCCTCTGGAGATTGGTGGTTTTGTCATTGAGGTCAGAGTGCATGAGATCGTGGGGAAAATCGTGCAAAACAGGGGGGGAGAACGTGTTCACGAATTGAGCCACGTTCTCTGACCAAGTAAAAATAGGAGGGCGGCCATCTACTTGGCCTCCTTGAAGGGGAGGGCATCCAGACTGATGGCCACCCAGCAGAGGAGGGCGGCCATCGACCCGGCCGCCCAGGATCAAGGACGGCCAGCTCTCTGGCCGCCCAAACCATGGCCTTTGGGCCCCCTAAATGGACGAGGTCCAATAGCTCTATTGCTACGGGCTGGGCTTTAAAGCTTGGAACAATGATAAACCAGGTACAATAATTGTGCATCGTTCACACGAAGGTCCACTGGGGATCTGCGGGATGTCTGAAATTAGGCGTCTACAAATGCCCCTCCGGAACGCCCGTTTTGCAAGGGAGCCCGACGGACTGATAAATGGGTGTTTCAGAAAAGAAACAAGCCTAATGAGGGCAACACGCTGAAGGAGATTCTTGAGGGGAAAATAAGCTTCGCGCAGGGTCGCATGAGCATTAAGTAATCAAGTAAGTCATTGGCAAAGGAGAGGAAGGACAATTAATCTAAGAGGACTTGTATCTGCAGTTGCATGGGACCCCCTAGCATGGCGCTACGGGGCTTGAGGGGACGAACGCAATCCAGTGTTCAAGGAGATACAAGACCTTAAACAAGGGTAAATAAAAAGATCAGGATATGGGAATTCAATGACTCGTTGAATCACGAAATACTCAAAATGGTCTTGCATAAAACACATCTTCTGCTGGTCAAATCGGAGTGAAATCACGTAGACTCATTCGTACAAACTTAGCAAAATTGAGGGACTCGAAATATCAAATGCGTGGGCCAAAGGTCCACGGGTCGGTCAAAGCAACGCGACTTCCTTACTTCTGCGTCATGGCTCCCAAGATGAGATGCATGCATTTTTTTGTCTTTTCATGCACATATATATTTATATATATTTGTTTTTTTAATGGAGCTAAAAGGGCCTATATGATGCATGCTGGGTTTAAAGTAAAAAGACCTATCTAATGCAAAGCCGGAGGGTTTATTTGCCTACCTCCGAACCAATCGGTCAAGAGTTCAAGAAGTCTGTCATCTCATGCTTGGTGACAGACGTGGTCCGGATCCCAGTGGGGGTCCATCGTTCCACATTGTACTTAAGCATAGTTGAGAATTCGGAAGTCCGTCATCCCGGGTTTAGGTAGCAGGCGGCTATCGAATAGCTTAAGGAGTATAAACCCTTCATGGTTTTTATTAAAGATGAACTCAGAGTTTATACGCCCGAAGCTATTAGCCTCCGGCATTCTACCTATAATGCAAAGGTAGTGGGGTCGCATCGCCTTCTGGTCCCATAGTTGTGGAGATCTGCAGCTCCATTAACACACGTTAGCAAAGTTCATAAATGATAATAACAATAGAATAATAAGCATATTTTATTTAATGAACCTTTGGACCATACATAGCAGGGATGCATCGTTCACATGTGGGGAATGAGGGCGGCAAGATCGCTGGCCTTCCCATGCTCTAGGCGGCCAGACTTGTGGTCACCCAGATCTGGGATGGGCGGCCAGCGACTTGGCCGCCCTCCTGCTCTTATCCCAAAATAGGATAGGATTCCGAGCCAGATGGGACTCTTAGCCTTCAAAAACCCCAGCCAGGGTGTTCCTACTCCATTATTAAACATCAACTTGAAGGCAGAGGAGCAGTTCTAAGGAGGAGATTGGGCATGGCGTCTTCTTCCACCCTTCAGGAGGCCTTGAACTTAATGTTCTTTCTCATTGCCCGGCCACTTGAGCAACCTTGTGAAGTAGGGCAAGGTATGGTTTGTGTGACATAAATGGAATTTTTTTGTTTCTTTTTGTTTCTTTTTTTTTGTATTTGGCAGGATTTTGCCTGTTTATTGATTTTTGTTTTACTTCTCTCTTCTTCCTTCTAAATGGTGCAGCCTATGCCTACTTTTCCTGGGGCAAGACACGCCCCCCGTTATGGCTGGCTCCATGATCTGATGGCGGCAATCACGCCCGCCATGAGGGTACCCATGCACCAATGGCATCTGATCCGACTGGTCATCATGGCGAAGCGCTTCAGCAGCATGAGGTGGAATTGGGAATCATTAGCAACACTGATTGAGTTGTGGCATCCAGATGCCCACACTTTTGTCTTCCTGAATTCGAGGACTCAGTGCTGGTAGAAGAGCTGGATTTCTGATGCGGAATGGGACACGACTCGATGCCAATTGATATGCAATCCTCGAACTCTAGGCAAACTCGCGATCATCCCTATCGAGGGAAGCGTACGGACGTGCGCGGTTGAGAAACCGGCAAAGAGCTAGGGTGGTCAACTCACACTTTCGTGCACGGATCGGGTCACGGGACGGTCTCGCTCTCTCTCATAGTAGTGATTGAAATGATATAATGAGCTAATTTACCCTATCACTCTAGCATCGGCATATAGAAATATACGACATAAGTAACAATGCCGAGTGGGGAGCGAATACGATACCTCCACGCTACCGGACGTGGGGACGACGTTCCTGGCCAAACTTCGTAACTCCCGGTATAATGGTAAAAATAAGTTACAGCAAGGATTTACTGCCCACTCCACGTAGGGAGGTAAAGGGCTACACCAAAATATACTGGGAGCACCAAATTTGGGTTGACGGGCAGCAAGACGGCGGGTTCCGGGCGGCGACGGGCAACGGCTCCGGTTCCGCAGTTTTCTGGCCGGCGGGACAACAAGCACGGGCCTCCAAAGGGACGCCGACCTCCGGCAAGCTTCTGACAGTGACGATTCACTGGGACGAACGCAGCGGGTCCCCAGTCGACTTCTGGGAGGGGAGGATGATGAAGCAACCCCGACGTAATTTTCTTGGAATTAATTGGTGACAGCTTTGCTGGCCTATTATCGGGAGAGGATTGCGTGACCCGGCAAAAAGAATTTCTGTGCCCAGATCCGGAGGCGGATCGAGGCGAGACCAACGCCATTGGAAAGAGGACTCACAGAACTACCACATAAATTAATTTCAGGTCCATCCAGTAGACGGATTAGAAATGAAAACCTCTGTGGTTTGCTGTTGCTTTTGACTCAGATTTACATACACACAAGACAGAACAAGATCTGTCTGAAGTTGAATTTTGACCGAGGGGAGAGGGTATATCTGGGAGCTAGGGATTTTATGGGGGTTGGAAGGGGATGTGAGGGATGTGCAAGAATTTTTAGGGATTTTTCTGGTGAGGGCTGAAGGGTGTGAAAAATATAGAAACATGTACCTATCTCGCAGATCTACTGAATGACAGATTGCGTAGGGTGGAGATTAAAAGTCAAGAAAAATATCAAACAGGATCTGAATGGGGCAAAATCTATATTGTTGGAAAGATAACTCAAAGAGAAACAATCTCTTAAAATCTCAGCTCGATCAGAGCTAGGAGCTGGGAGAACCGACCTCTTCTTTGGCTTGCTGTTCTGGAACTCGGAGTTCAGGACAGCATGGGGGATGGCAGCTGGTGGCGGCTTGCTGACGGCTCCGATGGCGGCACTAACGGCGGTGGTGGAGCTTCACACTCCAGAGGGAAGATAGAAATTGGATTCACTCCAATATTGAGGGCTTCACACCCTTGATCAAGAGGAAGAAGATGAAGAACAAGCAAGAACAATGAGAGCTAAAGAGAGAGGGGGGTGCCCTTGGCATAATTTCTTGTGATTTTTCCCATTAATTCTATCAAAAATGGAAATACAAGGGATTTATAGAAAAGTATAAAAGACCAAAACTACCCCTAGATCTAGGGTCAGGGGTGGGCAAATAAGGGATAGAAGATTTCTCCCACATGTGGTCAAATGGCCACAATAAAAAAAACAATATAGGAAGGGTGCGCCCCCCCTTTAAGGAAGAAAATATTGATTTTTCTTCTTTTATCTCCTTGGTCCAAGTCCACACTTGGACCATGGACTAGCCCCACAAGCCCACCTTGGACTTTGAACCAGCCCCACATGGGCCCTAACCAAGTGGACTAATGAGGGAGAGGGTGGGGGACCCTACTGGACCTACTGGACTTTTACAAATAAAGCCACTAAAACCTAAGGACTCACACTTTGGCTTATACTTGCCATACAATTGCATACCTAATTACACAAGGGTATAAATGAAAATAAAAAGGACACAAATGTAAAATAAAATGTTAGTGTCCGGTGTTGATTCCCATCAATTCTCCCTGGATGGGAAGAACTCAACCCCGTCGAGTAAGGGGTGTGGCTGCTCGTTTGGCTCCGACGGGTCCATCATCGAACCATGAAGCGCAGAGTACGCTCCACTCCAAGTAATCGTCACATGCTCACCCCGTATATATTCGATATGCTCACGCTGTTGTGGGAATGAGGCTAGAGGTGGACACTCCGTGGTAGGGTCACTCTCAAAGGAAGGAGACGGCTCAATGACTCACTAGGAATCACCGCTGAATCTCTATATGTGACTAGATCCGACACATAGATAGAGTTGAACCCAAATTCTGACAAGTCTACAACGTACGCAATGGATCTGATTTGCCTCGCACTCGAAAGAGACAGACATCGCGAGCTGACAATATACCGACTCGACTCGATGCATGAAGACTCTCACAGACTGGACAAAAGAAAACACACTTCTTTATCCTAGACAAACCTAATGCTATGCAGACCCATGCATATGTGATAGTGGACCAGGACATCCAAATGTGTGCCATGCATACACTAGTTGCGATCGGTGGTTGGCAGAATGGGGAACTCCTAGACATCCTAGTATGTCCCTAGCATGTGGCTGCCCTTTGGGTTTGGGAGTGTTGGGAGGGCTAGAAGTGCCGAATTCACTTTCTTCCTTACCCCTATATGATGACCATGGAACGGTCCCCTGGCTGAGTGTAGGTGGACTAGCCCGTGGGGAAGGGGTGTGGTAGGGGACTCCTCTAACAAGGTGGAATGGATAAGGTGGGTCATAAGGTTCAATAGGGAAGGGGTCGAAGGGATCAATGAAGTATGCCCTCTCGAATTGGGTTCCCACATGTCACGGTCCCATGTCAAAAATTCTTGAAGGTGTAGATGGTCACCTTCATGCATTGGGGTAAGTGCGACGGTGATCTCATATGGAAGGTAGTGTTCCTCCCTCAAAAAAAATGGGATGAAATAAGGCTCGGTCGACAAAGGGAGGAATAGAAGAACCTCCGTGGTGACATGACCCACTGTGCATACAGAGGTGATAGACCCCAAGGCGGGTTGGGTGAAGCAACGACCTAAGGGTCGGTCGAAGCCTTGGGCCAATAAGTGCGTCAACTACAACTGCTGGTCTAATCTATTAAGAATGTCATCCAATGTATCCACATGGTCACAAGACCAGAAAGTGGTGTGAAATGAGTTGACGGGCACTGATGGTAGGGTGGGGTCCACGGATGGGTAGAAAGGTGGACTAGGGACCAAGCCGATCTTGAGCCAACTAAGTAGTGGCTCGGCAATGAATAGCTTTCTCGTTAGAAACACGGGTGGCTCGGGATGAGGTGGCTCCAAATGAGGTGACTCCGAATAAAGATCGGACGTAGATGGCAATGGAGCTCAAAGGGAGGGGTTCCTCGACTGGGGTGGTGGAGGACGTGGGGTAGGCTGTCCAACCGGCTCGGGACTTGGCTGAGAGGTAGATGCTCGTCGAAGGGCGGCATCAAACCTTGCCTCGAAAGGCTCAACCTCTAGAACGACCTGATAATAATGCTCAAGAGTGAACACGTCGCGGCAAAGCAATTCAAATTGGAAATGAAGCTGCAAACCTCTCTGGAATCAAAAGGCCGACTTGGTGTGCTCCTCTCCAACTCCGCATCCCAACATGTACTCATCGTAGTCCCTAATGTACTCGGCCACAGACTTGTTGCCTTGGATGGGTCGACATGGGTTGGCCATAGTGGCAAAAGATGGGGTTGGATCCCCTAGGAATGGGCATGCAATGGCATTTTTTTCTTTTTTGTTGTTGTTATATGCAAAAGTTTATGCAAACTAATTCAAACACCTAGACCCGACTCTAAATGGTGAAAATGGTAAAATGAGGACTCGACTACAAATCTAGACTTAACCCATATCCGGTACCTGGTAGACTTTCGGGATCCGAAGATCCTCTCACGCGAGTGAATCACCTTCCCGATAGGCGTAACCTAACGTTCGGGCAACACTTTTTGATATACTGGGTATTGGGATGCAATGCAACCTTGGACCGACTTAGACTCTCTCTAGACTTAAATGACTTAAACAAAGACTACCCGAGACTCAACCTTCCGCTCTGATACCAATTTGATGCAGGACGGGACGCGACTCGACGCCAATTGATATGCAATCCTCGGACTCTAGGCAAACTCACGATCGTCCCTAACGAGGGAAGCGTACGAGCGTGCGCGGTTGAGAAACCAGCAAAGAGCTAGGGTGGTCAACTCACACTTTCGTGCCCGGATCGGGTCACGGGACGTTCTCGCTCTCTCTCGCAGTAGTGATTGAAATGATATAACGAGCTAATTTACCCTATCACTCTAGAAACAGCATATAGAAATATACGAAAAAAGCTACAATGCCAAGTGGGGAGCGAATATGATACCTCCACGCTACCGGGCGTAGGGATGACGTTCCCAGCCAAACTTCGTAACTCCCGGTACAATGGTAAAAATTAGTTACAGCAAGAATTTTGATGTTACACAACCCCTTAGACTTAGATTGCAAGCAACGTAACAGACACAGTAATGTCACACAAGCGGACTCACTCGCATTTGGCACACTCAGGTCCGTAGGTGGACCGACGATGGGGTGAGGGTCCAAGGTTGGACCCGGAGGTTTCCAAGGGTATGGCTGGCTTGGGGGGGACCCATAAGGGCCTGGGATTATCCAAATTCACGAGCGGTCAGCAGGCCGAGGGCATGGGTAAATTGGTCTCCCTCATAACTCACCTACAGTGGACACTCACATAGTAGCAATTTGAGTTTGAGCACTTCTCACCGACCGATGGCACACTAGAAGCAATACTAATCAAGCACAATTAATCCAGCATAGGAGTGTGGTCAGGAGCTCACTTGATCAGCGTGAAGATGTCGATCCCAGCCGGAGACGATGGCGAGCGAGGAAGCGTGGGCTTACCCGCACGCCGCGCCGATGAAGCTTCAACCAGGAGATTCGATTTACATGCACTACACCCCATGAAAGGGGGTTGAAAAAGGGGAGAGGAAGTTAATTTTACATCCAAACACTACCTCCCACAGGGAGGGGCGGTAAGCCGGCCAGGCGGGGAGGGGAAAAACTATCTTAGAGACTTAAAGAAGGAAGTCTGCCGAATCTGTCAGCTCTCAGGAATAGGGGACAGATTGTCGATGTCGGCACCGCTGCAGCCTCTCAGGAACTCCATTGTCGACAAGACCAGTGGCAAAACCTCCTGGGTTGGTCCAGGAGGATGTCCAATTTTTGGGGGAATTTTTGATTGCCGGCGATGGTCGGGGCAGGATCGCGAACATGGTCTCTATTCTCTTGTTCTGACAGCTTCTGCACCACTGCAGCAGGAAGAAGAGGCCACCACGGGCGCTCCTGAGGTCTGGTTCAGGCGTGGCTGGAGTCACTGGATTCATGGTCGAGCCCTCTTCGAAAGGAGACCCGTAGGGACGCCGGAGGAGGTCGGAGTTGATGGCGAGGACCCGAACAGTGCCGTGGTGTCAGATCAGTTCCAGAGGAAATTGATCAGTGCACCAGAGGAGAAAATTTGGAACTCAGCGCTCTGGAGTCCAAATGGGATGTCACTTCTTGGAGGTGAGAGGGGACTCGTAGAAGAAGATCTCAGACAAGTCTTGCCTCAAGGCCTTCAGTGAGATGGCCGTGGGAGCCTCTGCAAATCGTGACTGGGTGTCTGCCAGGGAGGAAACGCGCAGTCCGGTGGTGAAGGCTCCTTCGGGTAGCCACGAGCTCAAACGGTGGCGAGACCACCACCGTTGCAAAGAGGGCCGAGAGATGCTTCCGACGGTACCTCCTGTGCATCCAGGGGCTCCGGGATGAAGTCGTGGCAGGCTCTGCAACCAGCAGCTTCTCTGCTACCTGCGAACTGGAATGAAAGGATGGAGATAGGTAATGGGGGAATGGGGTAGATGGGAGGGGAAATGAGGTAGATGTGTGTGGGGGATATCCCTGGCTATGAGTGGGTCTGGGAGGGGGTGTTCCAAGGTGTGGGAGGGGGAGAATGGGGTCTGGAAGGGAGTCTAGCAGATGGTGGGAGGGGGAGCTGTGAATTTGGTGTTGGGAGGGAGAGGGAGGTGGATTTGAATTTGGCTTAATGAGTGGGGTTAATGCTGGCCTAGGGGAGGGGAAAGGGTGCTTGGGGAGGGGTGTTCTACCTTGGGAGAGTGAGAGATTACATGGTGGAGGGGGAGAGGTGTGTTGGGAAAGCCAAGGGATGCTTGGGAGACTGGGTAGGATTAAATGGGTTAGTTATTATCCCTAGGGAGATTAAGAGGTGGGTTGAGGTGGCAAGTGAGGAGTGGGTGAGGTGGCCAACTACGGCTGAGGTGGAAGATGAGGTGGACAGTGGAGAGGAGAGAGAAAATTTCAAATTTGAGAGGGGGAGGAGAGAGGATGATGGGAATCAAGCAAGCTGCCAGGCCAAAGCTGATCGTGGAAGCTGCTGGGCTAAAGATGAACGCGCTACCTTTGGGTAGCGCGACCTGGAAGAAAGCGCTAGGTGTCCCTAGCGTGATCTCAGCCAGAAACGCAGTTGCTGACGGTCCAACTTGTCGGCGCTTGGAACTCCAAAAGTCTTCAATGTGCACTGTTTTCCATGGTTGTAATCAATGTTTTAGCATCGTTTTGTCTTCCCTTTCCCTTATATATGTATCCCATCTCATTTGATTAGGGAATGAAGGAATGAATCTATGAAAGTTTTATGAGTGTAGCCATGGCTATCTCCCCCAATCTTTGGAAACTTCCTTTCTCCTCCCCTCTTCGGGTGCGATGCCCATTCATCTTCTACTGATCCTCTCTCTTTTCCCCTTCAATGGAGAATGATCGAAGCCCCAGATGCACCGGCTCTGAGACGGGGTCGAGTGTGAGGCTCCATTCGGAGGTTCGTTCTTCCTCCACCAATGTTCGCCGCCCTCCACCACCGCCAAAGATGCTGCTAAGGTCAGGATGGAGCTCGGTTGCATCGGTCCTACGATGGGTCCGGGCGAGAGGCCCCAGTCAAGCTTCCTCACGACCCTAACATCATCTACATCCACCTTCCTTCCCTCACCGCTCACCCCACATCCACCTTCACCAAGTTATCCTAGCTAGTATTAGGTTAGTTTAATCCCGATTTAGGGTCCCCCATGTGTTTGTTTAGGACCCCTCGTGTATTACCCACCCTCCTATGTGTTCTCCCCTTGTGATTCATTCCCCCGAAGACATGCACGGGAGCCCCAACGTCAAGGTTCGTCATTCTGCCTGTTGTCTGAGAACGCACTAGGACAATATAGCGCGTTCTTCAAGAAGGTGCTAGGAGGCTATAGCATGACTATGGGCAGAAAGAAGAAGACCCCCCACTTTCGTTCCGCATCAAATGGTATCAGAGCTTAGGGAACCATGCTATTCTCACAGACTGGGATCTTGAGCTACAAGGTTCGAGGACGAACCTTCCAAAGTGGAGGGGTTTGATGGGAATCAAGCAAGCTGCCAGGCCAAAGCTGATCGTGGAAGCTGCTGGGCTGAAGATGAACGTGCTACCTTTGGGTAGCGCGACCTGGAAGAAGGCGCTAGGTGTCCCTAGCGCGATCTCAGCCAGAAACGTAGTTGTTGACGCTCCAACTTTTCGGTGCTTGGAACTCCAAAAGTCTTCAATGTGCACTATTTTCCATGGTTGTAATCGATGTTTTAGCATCGTTTTGTCTTCCCCTTCCCCTATATATGTATCCCATCTCGTTTGATTAGGGAATGAAGCAATGAATCTATGAAAGTTTTATGAGTGTAGCCATGGCTATCTCCCCCAATCTTTGGAAACTTCCTTCCTCCTCCCCTCTTCGGGTGCGATGCCCATTCATCTTCTACTGATCCTCTCTCTTTTCCCCTTCAATGGAGGATGATCGAAGCCCCGGATGCACCGGCTCTGAGACGGGGTCGAGTGTGAGGCTCCATTCGGAGCTTCGTTCTCCCTCCACCGACGTTCGCCGCCCTCCACCACCGCCAAAGATGCTGCTAAGGTCAGGATGGAGCTCGATTGCACCGATCCTGCGATGGGTTTGGGCTAGAGGCCCCAGTCAAGCTTCCTCACGGCCCTAACATCATCTACATCCACCTTCCTTCCCTCACCGCTCACCCCACATCCACCTTCACCAAGTTATCCTAGCTAGTATTAGGTTACTTTAATCCCGGTTTAGGGTCCCCCATGTGTTTGTTTAGGACCCCTCGTGTATTACCCACCCTCCTATGTGTTCTGCCCTTGTGATTCATTCCCCCGAAGACATCCACGGGAGCCCCAACGTCAAGGTTCGTCGTTCTACCTGCTGTCTGAGAACGCGCTAGGACGATATAGCACGTTCTTCAAGAAGGTGCTAGGAGGCTATAGCGTGACTATGGGTAGAAAGAAGAAGACCCCCCACTTTCGTTCCGCATCAGAGGAGAGAGAAGGGGTGCTCCCCTTCTAGAGAGAGAGAGAGGGAAGAGAGAGAGAGGGGGGATAGGAGGGGGAGCTTCTCACTCCACTCATTTGGATTCTCTCCAATAAAATTTGAATTCTGGACTCAAAATAATAGATCTTCATTAACATAAAAAGGGGGGAATAGGGTCCTATTTATAGGGAATTCACATTTTACAATAAGTCCCTGACTTTAGGACTAATGACAAATAACCAAGGGGGAAGGGGGCGCCCCTTGGCCTACCCCATTGAATTGGGCCCAATAACCAAACTAATCAACCCTATGACACTTAGGTAGATTACTCATTAACCTAGGTATATGACTCAAAGAAAAGGAAAATTACATAATTATGACTCAAAGGAAATATGAAAATTACATGCCATGACTAAGAAAAATTTGACGAACAAGACGAAGCACAGCTGGCGAGCAATGGGACCCTCGGAAAAATGTGTAGTGGTCGGAGATGTCTCCACCAGATTTACTGCCCACTCCACGCAGGGAGGTAAGGGCTACACCAAAATATGCCGAGAGCAACGAATTTGGGTTGACGGGCAGCAAGGCGGCGGGTTCCAGGCGGCGGCGGGCAGCGGATCCGGTTCTACGGTTTGCTGGCTGGCAGGACAGTAAGCACGGGCCTCCAAAGGGTCGCCGATCTCCCGCAAGCTTCTGATGGCGGCGGTTCACCGGGATGAAGGCAGCGGGTCCCCAGTTGACTGCTGGGAGGGGCAGACGTTGAGGCTACCCCGACGTAATTTTCTTGTAATTAATCGGTGATAGCTTTGCTGGCCTGTTCTCGAGATAAAATTACGCAACCCGGCGAAAAGAATTTCTGTGCCCAGATCCGAAGGTGGATCGAGGCGAGACCGGCTCCATTGGAAAGAGCACTCATATAACTACAACATAAATTAATTATAGGTCCATCCAGTAGATGGATTAAAAATGAAAACTTCTGTAGTTTGCTGTTGCTTCTGACTCAGATTTATAGACACACAGGACAGAACAAGATCTGTCTGAAGTTGAATTTTGAACGAGGGGGAGGGGGTATATCTGGGAGCTGGGGATTTTATGGGGGATGGAAGGGGATGTGAGGGTTGTGCAAGAATTTTTAGGGATTTTTCTGGTGAGGGTTGAAGGGTGGGAAAAATATAGAAACAAGTACCTATCTCGTAGATCTGCTCAATGACAGATGGCGTAGGGTGGAGATTAAAAGTCGGGAAAAATATCAAACGGGACATGAATGGGGCAAATTATATATTTTGGGAAAGCTAACTCAAAGAGGAACAATCTCTCAAAATCTCAACTCCATCAGAGCTAGGAGCTGGGAGAACCGACCTCTTCTTTGGCTTGCTGTTCTTGAACTCGGAGTTCAGGACAGCAGGGGGGATGGCGGCTTGTGGCGGCTTGCTGGCAGCTCCGATGGTGGCACGAACGGCGGTGGTGGAGCTTCACACTCTAGAGGGAAGATAGAAATTGGATTTACTCCAATATTGAGGGCTTCACACCCTAGATCAAGAGGAAGAAGATGAAGAACAAGCAAGAACAATGAGAGCTAGAGAGAGGGGGGGGGGCGCCCTTGGCATAATTTCTTGTAATTTTTCTCATTAATTCTATCAAAAATGGAAATACAAGGGAATTATAGAAAAGTATAAAAGATCAAAACCACCCCTAGATCTAGGGTTAGGGTGGGCAAATAAGGGATAGAAGATTTCTCCCACATTTGGTCAAATGGCCACAATAAAAAAACAATATAGGAAAGGTGCGCCCCCCCTTTAAGGAAGAAAATATTGATTTTTCTTCGTTTATCTCCTTGGTCCAAGTCCACACTTGGACCATGGACCTGCCCCACAAGCCCACCTAGGACTTTGAACCAGTCCCACATGGGCCCTAAGCCAAGTGGACATATGAGGGAGAGGGTGGGAGACCCTACTGGACCTACTGGACGTTTACAAATAAACAAACTAAAACCTAAGGACTCACACTTTGGCTTATACTTGCCATACAATTGTGTACCCAATTACACAAGGGTATACATGCAAATAAAAATGACACAAATGCAAAATAAAATGTTAGTGTCTGGTGTTGATTCCCATCAATTTCATCTTCCAGTGGAGTGATTTGGAGGTGGGCGAGCTGATGGACCTTCCTCCCTGGGATGAGATCTTAGTAGAGATCGTGCGAGTTAAGCGTGAAGGTCGCCGAATGACAAACCAGCGAGGGATCCTAGTTTACCGCCTAGCAGGTTGGCTCTTAGGTCATGTGAAAGACAAGACAGTGGAGGTAGATCGACTGATGCGTGGTGTAACGTTGTGCTTGGGTGGGGCATTGCTCTTCCCTACGTCAGGTGACGTGCTGAGACGACAGTATGTGGGACCACTGACTCTCCTATGGATGGGACACTCTCTCTCCCGGGCGGTGCTGACTCATATGTACTGCGGACTCACTCAAATGAGCCTAGGTGGCAGCGCCATGGGGAGTCTCTACCTTCTGCAGATGTGGATGGAGATCCACTTGAGTTTTGACTTTGACGACGAGGCGACTACTACTTCTCGGATCTTCACGAAGAGTGCCATCTACCTAGCGAGGGCTCTCTGAGGATCAGGTGATATGCAAGACAACACTACTGAAGACCAGAGATGATTGGCGCGGCTATCTGAACTTCCTGTCTAAGGATGAGTTCGTGTTCATGCCGATGATGTATCGACATGAAGAATTCAAGGTGCGTGGATCGTCAGAGCAGGAGTTATGGCTTGTGGGGGCTGAGGACTTAGTGTTGTACCAGGCACACCGCTGCCGTCACCAGGTGGGGCTGCCAAGACGGATCCCACGGGCTCCTTCCAAGGGAGCATTGATCACGAAGCACCTTCTGGGAACCGACGCGGATCGACAGCGACTTCAGAGGATCAGGAAGACGTGAAGACGCCATGCCGCTGTGGCGAAAGCCAATGTTAACCTTAAGGAGGACAAAGATGATCTGAGGCGTTATGTGGGCTACCTACAGAGTTTCAGACCGACTGTGAAAGAGTTCTTTATGAGGCGGCGCACCTAGTTGATATCTGTTCATCATTTTTTATAGTTAGTGAATGGGTGAAATAAATGGACTATTTTTGGATGATTGATGGTCATGAGAATGAGTGGATGGAATGAAATAGCATGAATGGATTTTATGTCAATGAAATTGCATTAGTTTTTTGTTGTTTTTACCATTTTTTTCACTGAACAAGGGGAAGGGCCGCCAGGGTTTTGGCCGCCTCCACTTGGGGCTGGGCGGCCAGGGTTCTGGCCGCCCTCTCCCCTGAGGGATCTTAACGAGGTGGCCGCCCTCCTCATTTAGGTGGCCTTTGTCTTGGACGTATGTAGGAGTCAGAGTTGAGAGAGTTGATCCTTCTTCCTGTGAGTGAGGTTCTAGCCACCTAATTCTCTAGATTTGGGCCATGGGGCGAAGGAGAGCTCAGCTTGACATTGTACCCGATCCTTCATCCCCAAGTGAGAGTGAAGAGCAAGAGGAGGTGCAAGCTCTGACGAGCTCATCCTCTTCGGCGATGGCTTCTAGCGACTTTGAGGAGAGCAGAGAAGATGGAGGCGAGGGCGGCGCGGCTATCCCCGACGAGGGGCCAGCCGACCGCGGTGATGGAGATGCGAAGCCGACCAAGAGAAGGGAGGATGGCATGAAAGGGTAAGTCCCATGGCCCTGCTCTTCTATTCATTATACTTGGTGTATGTATAGGCTTGATGGAAAGATGGAGCGCCGAAGTGTGGGTTTGTGAGAGAGAAGCCAGTGGGCGGCCAGGTTAGTGGCCGTCCACAGGCCTGGGCGGCCAGGGCGCTGGCCGTCCGCTCATGGGCTTGGGCGGCCAGTGTTCTGGCCGCCCATGGAGGTGGGTGGCCAGAACTTTGGCCGCCCTCTTCTTAGGGCAGTAAAATTTTGAAAAAAGAAATGAGGGTGGATTGATTGGTAGATCTAATGAATTCCTTGTGTTTTTTCTCCATTGTGTGCAGGGTCCGAGAAGGATTAGAGCCCGGGTTTCATGGGACTTGGTGTGGGCTTGGTACCATGCCTTACCTCCTGGGCAGCGGGGGAGGGTGGATCGAATGGGTTTTGGCTCGTTCTTCAGGATCCGGCCTTTCCCTGTCGATGCTACCTTTCTGGCAGCGCCACGGGAGAGATGGATGAACAGTTGCAGAGCTTTCGTGATGCCATGGGGACATATGATCCCCACACTTGAGGATGTGGCTTTCTTGACGGGGTTGCCAGTAGCAGGGAACCCGGTGCTTGGCCGAGAGCTCAGGAATTATCGGGAGGAGGTGGAGAGCCTACTCGGGCCATAGCTGGCTCGATCCGAGAGACTGGTGACCACTCTTCCCCTTGGGAAGATCAGCACTGCGATGGGGCTTGCGAGAGTTGTACAGGGACCACTAGAGGACTTGGATGCATACCTAAGGCGAGTGAGACAGAGATTCCGAGCCCGAGGGAGGAGTGAGCGGCAGGAGTTGAGGCTTTTCCTCCTATATTTCTTCGGGAGGCTGCTATTCGCTACGGCCTCGAACAAGGTGAATCTCAAGTATTTCTTGTTGGTACGAGATCTCGAGCGGGGTCCCCAACTCGCATTGGGGATAGCGATGCTGGCGCACCTCTTTGCCCACCTGGATCATGTGAGCCTAGGTTCGGGTAACCTGGGTGGTTTCACACCCTTCTTACAGGTACGAGTCCACCCCTTTACACATGTTGATTCTAAATTTGATTGACTTATTGATGGTTCTTTTCTTGGGTCTCCAGATTTGGGGGTACACTCTGTTCCCTCTAGGTCGCGGTACGATCCTGCGAGCCCTAATGTAGGTAGTCCCTCTCATGGCTAGATGGGAGATGGTCCGGGATTGACGCCTGGTGGCCACTTGACTCTCTGATCTTAGGATGGCCCTGGATGAGTTCCCTCCCCACCGGGTGAGTGTTTTGGCTAAAGAGTCATGTGATTTTTTTCAGCATTTGTTATATGTACTCAAATTAGCAAAACATTCAATTTTTATGAGGCAGGTGATCTGGACTCCCTATGCGACGGAGGACACCACCCCCCAGTCGTGGGTGAGGGAGGAGAAGCTTGGTTCCATAGAGATACAGTGTTATTTTGCGTGAACCTGAGGGAGCTGCTCTTCCTTCGCCTAGTGTAGAGGATGCTGGGGTGGCATGAACTGCCCGTGGCGGTTCCAACCGAGCACGAGTCAGACCGGGGACGCCGACGGACTTTGGCGTGTGATCAGGACTGGGGCTATCGCTATCGCGCCGAGGTAGAGGCACTACAGAGGGGACCCTCGCTGGAGCAGGATCATGACTGTGTGGAGCAGCGAGGTTTACTTGATAGATTATCAGGACCGGTATGCTAGATGGCTCTGCCTCGACACCTGAGTGGTGACTTACTCTTTAGCTTTCAAGCCGTGATGTTTGCATTTAGCCATTGAAACTTCATAAACTTGTGGATTTGATGTGCAGATGTCTAAGACCGAGGCTGTGAAGATTCTCAAGGATTGGATGGTCATCCTTAACCAGACGATCATGAACTTGCGACACGAGATCCGAGTGTTGGTAAGCCAAAATTAACTTGGTTGATTTGAATTCTTTGCAGACTACTGAAATCTGACTGACCACTTACCCCTTGACTTACAGCGAGGGGAGCTTGTGTATGTCCGAATGAGGGCAAGAGCAGGTGGGGAGGTTGGCCCTTTGTCTCGAGCAGATGCTAGGGAGGAGCTGGAGGATCGCCTAGCAAGGGCCATTGAGCATGCTGAAGAGCGAGAGGCCGAGCTAGCCTAGGCGGTGAGAACCGGACACCTTGGTTGAGAATAATTCCCTTTTTAACATCTTTGTCTATTTTACCTGACGGTCCGTTTTCTGCAGAGGAAGGAGTTAACGGCTACCCTGACCGTTCGTCAGGAGCTGGATGTCCGTATGGAGGAGTTGACACGCACCTTGAAGAGGTGAGCTCCATTGAGAGAATCGAGGGTCGCCTTGCCGAGGCGAAGGAGAGGGAGGCCGAGGCACGTGCCCGAGAGATGGGGATGGCGGTATGGGAGCAGCGGGCCCTCGATCAGCAAGAGGCTTTGAGACAGCGAGTGCTACAGAGATACCAGGGAAGAGGTGCCCCAGGAGAGGGAACTAGACCTGCGTCTCCTTCCGAGTCACTGCGGACCATAGGAGATGTGCATTTTACGATGGAGGAACTTATGGGCATGACGCAGTCTCCTGTGGAGCAGGGGGCGATCCAGCCAGCAACATCGGGTTCGAGAGCTTCGCGGCCATCGAGGCTACAAGATAGGGGGAGCGGAGATGGAGATAAGGCTGATAGTCGGCGTAGCCGACCTCGCACTGACGGGGGTTAGGGAGAGAGATAGAGATAGAGAGAGGGATAGCTGGGTAGCAGCTGCTTTTGTACACTGGGGGTATGCCCCTAGAATGTTGTATTGCTAGAATGTAATAGACATATTTTGGAAAAGAAGTGAGCTTTCTTCAGTGTACTTGGCTTGTTTTTGCTTGACGCCGTCTTTCCTTTTTACCTGTTTCAACCACACTCAAAGGGAAAAGGTTAGTGTAGTATGATTTTAGCCCCGTGCCGAAAGTAGATAGTACCTTTCTCGATGCAGGGTCAAAGGGCTAAACCTTTATTAACAAGGTTGAGAAAAAGAAATGAAAAGAAAACATGATATGCGCATGCAAGCAAGCAGAATGCAAACAGAAAGGGAAATATGATCATGCGAATGCACATGTTGATGCAAGACATGTTTTTGGCTTTTGGGTTTTTTTGCATTTTTTATTGTTTTGTTTAGAGATATGTATCTAAAATTTTTTTGTTGATTTTGAGTATACCGATTTTTTTTGTTTTGTGCTTTTATATTATTTTTGGGCTTTTCGCACGCCTGGTGACCACCCGTGGGGCTCCTGACCTGTATGGAGACATGGGTTTTCTACATTACCTCCCATGTATCCTGAGCGCACATCTAGGTTGATTTGGGCCTCTAGACTCCTCAAATGATAGTCCCGCCGATTAAGTCTTACCCTAATGATAATACCATCATGCCACGCTTAGGCTCCCAGTTGCTTCCGACCACAGGGATACACCCAAAAAGCGTTCGAGGTAAATGATTTGCCCGACCCGGGTCTCTTTCCTTACAACCCTAGATGGTATATAATGGAACACCTTAGAACCGTAACGGTCAACCGTGCGACGCTGACCCGGAATCAGACGCCGTCTCACCCATTGGTGACGCGCTTGCATTGACCTAAGCCCGAGGTAATATGAGAAAGCGTTAAAGGTGGTAAATAGGGGTCTTGATCGGCCAGAAACATAGGGACCCCTTCGTAGCAAGGGCTTTTGCTTTTCAAAGTAGACAACTTGTGTGTACATATATGTATTTAAAAGTAAGGTTGCACCCTTGGTAGGACTCTCCCTTCAGGACTTCCATTGAGCTTTCATCTTTTGGAGGGAGAAGGAAGAATGTAGGGGATAAACCTTCGGAGAGGACCGGCAAAACCGTTAACCCGGCGAGCTGGCTGGGGACCTACTCGACTTTATCCTTTCGGGTAATTTCAGACCAATCCTCAAGCGTTTGACGTTTTGATGCCCCTTTTGTAGAATTTGGCTTTGGACTTTGAGAAGGGTTTCATCTACTAGGGTCAGGCACGGCCACGACCAGACTTTTCGTGTATCTTTGCCACACCTTTCTCTTTTTTTTTGTGCCCCCACTTTTTCTCTTTTTTCTTTCTTGGGGAGGGAAATATCATCATTTTGCTTTCGGATTCCCTTTTCATGCCTGCGGGGACACTGCCCTCTTCTCGTGCTCTGACCCGAGCTCGAGGGGATGGATCCTACTATTGCCTTAAGGATCTTGTGCTTCGGTCCTCGCATGCTCAGCGTTTTAAGGGCGTCGACTGTCTCATTTGGTCGACAAGGAAGAGAACAAAGATTACCGCTTTTCTGGAGGCCTTCACGTTGGAACCCCACCAGAGGAGATGCTACCCATTTTAAGAAAACATGCGCATGTGTATGTTGCCTTCCTTGTAATAGGCATAGGCCGACGTGGCCGGATAGGGATCTCCACAGCTCTGACATACCAAGACCCGATACCTATAGACCTAGACAGTCCCTTTCTAACATGAAGGGTCGATGCAATAACTGTTGGACTTCATGGTGGTCACCAGGCGTTTACAATTTTCTTTGTACAAAAAATAAAAGAAGTTCTCTTTTTTTTGAATAGTTATGTACAAGGTCTCATGAATAAAACTTCTTAAGGTATACCCCATTCCATGGATATGTGAGTTCTATTACCTCGGAATCCACTAGCTTGTAAGCATTGCCTGAGTAGACTTCTTTGACGACAAAAGGGCCTTGCCAGTTTTCTTGGAATTTTGCTCTAAGACCAGTGGCTTTAGTAATTTTCCTCTTTAAAACCAGTTCACCTACCTTGAATTTTCTCTCCATAACTTTCTTGGCGTAATAACATGCAATTCTATTGTGATATACTTGAGCATGGTCGGCCGCGATCATTCGTTTCTCATCTAATAGTTCCAGATGGGCCAAAAGGTTTTCTCGATGTTGCTCGGGGTCGAGCTCAGGATCCAGCTGCACTCTTAGTGAGGGAACGAATATTTCGTATCAGAGTACCACTTCCATCCCAAAGATAAGTGCATATGGGGTTTGACCGGTGGGAGTTCGGACAGAAGTGCGGTAAGCCTAGAGGGCCTCAATTAGGCTGTCTAGCCAATCAGAATAACGATGAGACTTACAAGTCTTCTTAATAATTCTGATGAGCGTTTTGTTTGTAGCTTCAACTTGTCTGTTTCATTGTGGGTAGTACGGAGATGAATGATGCTAATTGATACCATATTTACCACACATGTCGCGGAGTTCCTGGGATGTGAACTGTGGTCCGTTGTCAGTGATGATGCCACGAGGAATGCCGAACCTGGCGAGGATGTTGTGCTTGATGAACTTCACCAACGTTGACGCCTTGACTTCTGTGAACGCCTTAGCTTCTGCCCATTTCGTGAAGTATTCCGTAGCGATGAGGACGAAGGATTTTCTCCGGACATCTCCGGTTCTGTCCTCCAGGGAACCAACTACGTCAAATGTTAGCGCAGCAAGAGTGATATAGAAGGGGGGGGATGAATAGATCACTCCCAATTTGCAGAAACTCAGGCGGAAAATAGATTCTACTGCTAACGCACCTCCTTAACCCGTACACAGAGAAATATAGATGAGAGTGAAGAACTGATCACTTGAAGGCAAAGGGACAAGCGGATGAAGAGCACTGAAATCAATAGCAAACCACAGAGGAGGCACTCAGTTTTTAGGTGGTTCGATTGCAGTCCGCAATCTACATCCACCCCTCACTCCAACTAGAGTGAGGATTCAACTAGGCAAAGCTAGATCACAGCAGACTCAGTCTGCGTACAACATGCTGCCACACAGCTTGAACACCCAAGGGAAACAAATCCCTCGACCAAGCTCTGCTACCCACAGAACTTGAAGCCTGTTCTAGCTCCCAGCTAGAACACAACCGGAGAATCCTCTCCCTTCCTCCACATACGGAGGGAAACTGTTAATGACAACCTGTCACTAACAACACCAGAGATCACCGATCTCTCTTCCTCTGCAACTCAAAGGGAAACTGGAGTAGTACTCCCTTCCTCCACACACCGGAGGGAAACCAATTCAAATCAGAATGGAAGAACAAAATAAACGAAAGTAAAATAGAAAGAAGAACCAATGAAGAAGAAATCGGTTCTGAAACCCAATACAAATGTAGCTTCAAATGAAGCAATTCATTAATCCACACACACACACTCTCTCTCTCTCGAACAAACTCCTCTCAGATATGGAACTCTCTACTCTTTTTCTTTTCTGGATCGTGCAGACTCTCACCAATGGCTTCTGCTTTTTCTTTTCACGATCTAACTTCTACTGAAGGATGAAGCTCTATATTTATAGCAGATAATGGCATGTGGCTGCCAGGTTCCCGCCCATGCACTTTTGGCCAACTCATTTGAATTTTGACCACATGGCAGCATCCTGACAAGGTTGCCATCCACGTGTCATGCGCCTGTTGTCTTGGATCACGTGTCAGGTGCCAACCTCGATTCACGTGCCCAATCATCAGCCTGAATTGCCTACAGACAGACAGATGGAATGTATAGACTTAGTTAGTTCAGGCTTTCAACATGAATGTATATACTTTAGAAACACAACAGAGTAAGTGTGCACACCGTGAGAGAGTGTACAGACTTACTGAATAAAATGCACGTGAAGGCAGTGTATAGACATGAACAATGCAAACGATTGTTACCAATGTGTACACTTTACAAGGCTCAGCCACTGTGTAGACTTCACGAAACCTAAGCAGTGTACAGACTTGAAACGATAGTTAGCCAAGTGTGTATCATGTGAGAGTGTATTCACTTGGAGGTCTTCAGCATCTTCAGTGTATGGACTTAAGCATTTTAGGGCAATCCATAGCAATGTATAGACTTAGGCATTCTGTTCAAATCAAATCCAATGTACAGACTTCATGCTGTACAGACTTGATGTTGATCAACAGATCTTTGAACATCAGCCCAAGGCGTCAACGCTTCCATCGAGCAGCGTCGCCTCAGCTTCCTCAGGCAAGATGCTCACGCCCTTGGAAACAGGCCAATGCGTCAACGCATCCAGTGTCAGCGTCGACACAGTGAGCAAGACAGAAAGGTGTGCGTCTACGCAGTCAGCCAAGTGCGTCAACGCACGAAAGGCACACAATTCATGAAGACAGATAGGCTGTACATACTTTGAAGCTTGCTGAATGAAACGATCGACTGATGGACCAATGTACAGACTCTGAATGTAAAGGCAGTCTGTATAGACTTGAATCGCTTGAAGCGATGTATGGACTTTGTGAAGCTCAAGCATTGTACTGACTTGTGAAGACTTCAGTGATGTACATACTTGGTGTAACTCAAGTGAATGTATAGACTTGTGAAAGCACTGTGGATGTGTGGACTTGAGCGAATGAAGCCGATGTACAGACTTGGTAAATCGAAGCCTCTGTACATACTTTGAAGAACATTGATTGTTTGAGCAGCATGCAATGTACACACTTAGTGGTGTACAGACTTGGCCTGGAAAGCGTAGGGAAAAGTTGAATGTATGGACTTGGCCAATGCGTAGGAAAAGATATCGAATGTACAGAGTTGGTGAATCACAGACTAGTGTATAGACTTAGAGAAATGAAGTCTAGTGTATAGACTTGGAGAACTGTTCAATGTGTTGGGTTTGCATTGTATAGACTTGGATTTGAGCACTTGGGCTGAAGGCAATGTGCAGACTAAGCGATGTATAGACTTTGCCCAAAGAACCGAATGTATAGACTTTGCTGAAGCTAACTCTGAAGCAATGTTCAGACTTTGCAAACAAGACTCTGGGCGATGTATAGACTTACACTATCGGATGTGTAGACTTCAAGACAATGCAGCAGCCAGTGTATAGACATGAAGTTTGACAATCTAATGTATAGAGTTGAAGCTTGGAAGGATGTATAGAGTTGAGTTGAACTGACTTTGGCAATGTGCAGACTTGACTGGTCGGGTAGTGTACAGACTAGAGTATTAGAATCAATGTGTAGAGTTCAGTAAGAAGGTGCCCGATGTACAGACTTAAGGAAGATATGCCAATGTACAGACTAAATGGATCCAGCTGGTGTATAGACTTTGTGCCCAAGCTATCAATGCTCTGATGCGTCGACCCACCCTTTCTGATGAGTCGACCCACTGCTGTTCATATTAACCAAACAGTGCATATAGAATCAAGATAGCATGCATATCTGACAGCCAAATGAACTGTACTCACTCACATGATGAAACAGCATTAATCTAGAGATAGAAGATTGATTTATAGTGTGAGACATCATCAAAACCATAGGGATGCAACATCAAACACCCACATGGCGAAGGGCCAAGGAGCTATAATAGGGTGGAGTGAGGACGAGGGAGCTTGGACCTTGTCCGCATGGAGTCGACATTTGGTGCAATGGCGGACATAATTGGCACAGTCCTTGTTCATGGTAGGCCAATAGTATTACCGAAGGAGTTTCTGAGCAAGCATGCGGCCGTTTTCATGGCCACCACATTTACTAGAGTGTGCAGCTTTGACAACTGCAGAAGATTCGGTCTCATTGAGGTAGAGGAGGTAAACTCCACTAAGGGACTTGTGGTATAGGAGACCACCTGCGATGGCAAAGCATTCCGCGGCTCGGCGAATGGCCCGCCGATCTGGGGCGGTAGCATAATCAGGGAAGGAACCATCCCGGAGATAATTCTCAATATCGAAGAACCAGGGATTACCGTCCTCGAGGTTGACTTCGGGCTCTTGAGAGATGGCATGAACTTGGGGAGAAGTCTTAGGAACTGTTGGAACCAGGGATCTGAATGTGAATGAATGTGCATTCTCTGCACGATGACAGTGGCTGATGACTTTTAGCCAGGAATCGGGAGAGAAGACTCTAAAGAAGCTAGAGCATCGGCTAGAATGTTCTGAGCTCTCGGAGTGTGTACTAGGGTTAGCTTCCTAAACCGCCGGACTACCCTGCCAACCAGGTCTTGATAGGGTTTCAATTTTGGATCCCGGGTTTGGTACTTGCTGAGGGATTGCCGGAGTATAAGATGGGAATCTCCTATAATCCGGAGCTCCTTAACTCCGAGTGCCAATGCCAATTTTAAGCCCGTGAGGAGCACCTTGTTCTCCGCCACATTGTTTGTGGCTGGGAAGGTTAGCTGACAAGCATGAGGAATGATGATACCTTCGGGGATTGGAGAACGGATCCAACTCCACAACCCTTGGAATTGAATGCACCGTCGAAGTAGAGGATCCACAAAGGTTCACCATCTATGATGGCTCCTAACTCTTCGTCCCGGAAACTCTCGTCGACAGGGGAGAACATAGGGAGTGGATGATGGGCAAGGTGCTTGGCGATGGCATGCCCCTTGACCGCCTTCTGACTGACTTAGGTGATGTCAAACTGGTTAAGAAAACTTTGCCATCTCACCAAACGGTCAGTTAATACGGGCTTTTCCAATAAGTATTTGATTGGGTCCATTCGCGCCAAGAGCTTCACTTCATGTGTGAGGAAATAATGTTTCAACTTTTGGGTGACCCAAACGACGGACGCGCAAGTGCTTTCCATGGCAGTGTACCTCTACTCAGCTTCATTGAATAGTTTGGACAAATAGTAGACCGCACGTTCCCTCTTGGCATCGTCGTATTGAGCCAACACTGCTTCGACAGATTCCTTCGTGGTGGAGACAGAGAGCAGTAAAGGCTGACCTGAGACCGGGGGTGCCAGAACAGGAGGATTTAAGAGATAGTTCTTCAGGTCATCGAAGGCCTTTTGACATTTGTCATTCTAATCAAATTTAGCCTCTCCTTTTAACATGTCGTAAAAGGGCTTGCATCGTTGAGAATGGTGAGATATAAATCTCCTAATGAATTGTAAACGCCCGATCAGACCACAGACTTCCTTGATATTCTTGGGAGGAGGCATCTCGGCAATGGCCTTAGCTTTGTTAGGGTCGATCTCTATCCCTCTCTCGCTGACTATGAACCCTAAAAGCTTACCTGAAGAGACCCAGAATACACATTTCTTGGGGTTCATTTTGAGCTGGTGATCCCGTGACCGTTGGAGAACTGCTCGGAGGACTTCTGCATGGCCACTCCTGGTTTTGGATTTAACCAAAATGTCATCCACGTATACCTCCATATCAACGTGCATCATGTCATAGAAGATGGCCATCATCGCCCTTTGATATGTTGCCCCTGCGATCTTGAGTCCGAAGGGCATGACGACGTAGCAGTAGGTCCCCCACTGAGTGGTGAAAGAAGTTTTTTCCTGGTATTCCTCCGCTAGGCGGATCTGGTTGTATCCTGAGAAACCATTCATGAAGCAGAGCATCTTGTAGCCGGCGGTGTTGTCCACCAGGATATCTATGTGGGGAAGAGGAAAATCATCCTTTGGGTAAGCACAATTGAGGTCACAGAAATCTATGCAGATACGAACCCTATCGTCCTTCTTCATAACAGGGACGATGTTGGCTACCCATTGTGGATATAAAACTACCGTGATAAACATGGCCTTATGGAGCTTGTCCACTTCCTCTTTGACTTTGAGTGCGAGCTTCGGGTGAAGTCGCCTTAGCTTTTGTTTGACAGCTCGGGCATCGGGTTTCAGGACCAAACGATGTTCAACCAATGATGGGTCCAGACCCGACATGTCCTCGTAGGACCAAGCGAAAGCATCGTGAAACTTATTAAGAACCGCCACAAGGGAAGCTTCCTCTTCACTGTTCAAATTGGCACTTATCAATATGATTTTGGGATCATCCTTGGTGCCGAGGTTAATTTCCTTGGTAGATTCATCAACGGAAACATTAGGCTCGTCAAATCTCTTGGTTCCGTTGACGAAGGAAGCTATGGGATTACTACCATCTTCTAACGGCTCTTCTTCTTCTTCTTCAGCATTGTCATTTTCTTCTAAGATATATACCCCTAGACCGTCATCTACTGAAGATCCTTCTAGTTCAACTGCCCCTAGGGGAATGGGAGTGGACGTGAATTCAGAGACCTGACAGAGCTGCGCGCACTTATTGGCCAACTGGATGGTGTAACGCGCGGGAACCTGACGGAGACTAGATTTTCTGGAAGGGACGGACGATATATACAAACCCTGACTCGATTTAGACTCTACCCTACTATGTACAAAGGGAGTTTGTGGAAAGGAGTTCAAGGTCGAAAGTGTCGGCCCTTGGCCGAGGGATCCATTTCCAAAAGAGGCCGTTTCTTCAATAGTGAGCTCGCAGGCCCACGTTTGAGAATTGGCCTTTTTTTGTTGTCATGGGTGAATGTGCAAACCGTATGGGCGGGTTGCCCCATGGCTGGGTAAGTGAGTAGTGGAGGGAACGGTGGGTGGAATAGGAACGGAATAAAAAGGACAGGCGTGGGCCTGTTTAAAACAAGGAAGATACCCGAGGGGAAAACCTCATCGGGGGGTTTATCAAGATGGAAGAGGGAGAGGAGACCAAAGTCCTCCTCGAGTGATGAATCGGGTGGGATTTTCTTTCTTTGAGAGACTTCAAACTCTTCTTTTGGCTCTGGCCGAGTTCCTGGCTGAACTGGTCCTATGATAAAGTGACCGTAAACCAAACCCTTGCCTTGAGTAGCCTTAGACGGCTCCTCTGGAGAGTAACCCAAACCTGTACGACCTTTAGCAACTTTAAGCTTTCTTCTATGCGGTGGACCTTGTTCGAGCTGACCTAAACCCTTACCAATGGTAAAGCCCATTCTGGCCATGATCTCCCATCCTTTACCGAGAGGGATATTGGAATGTGTGATTGGCCGAGGAAGGAAGCCGAAATCGGGTGGACTTAAGGCGGAGGGCCCTACGGCGCCCTCTATGGAGAGGTCAGGCTTCTTGCCCTTATCTGGAATGGTCATGAATGGGATCTGCTTGGAAGTGATAGCATTGAGAGTTTCCACTAGTGGGATACTCTTCATTTTGATCACCCTACCATTGTAAGAAAACTTGAAGCATTGATGGGTTGTTGATGGGATTCCGAGGGTTTGCTCAATCCATGGCCGTCCTAAGATGGCCTTAAATGCAGGGTCGACATCAAGGACAAAGAAGTCGGATGTCATGACCATTGGACCTAAGCCGAGTTGCAGGGTCACCTTTCCTTTCGCACACCTCTTCGAATTGTCATAAGCTGAGATTGTGGTGCACACCTCTTCTAGGTTCTCTTCCTGGAGACCAATCTTATGAATGGTATTCATGGGACACACATTAAATGAAGCTCCCATTTCAATGGGGGCGGAGTCGACCTTGAATCCGTTGAGAGAGACTGTGAGGCACAACGGGAGTGACCTGCTTTCTGGAAAAGCAAGGTCCTTATTAGAAAATGAGATGGATGGTCCACATGTAAGGGCCATGATGGCCTCGGTCACACCACTTACCGGAAGGTCTTCATTAACCATGATCTTTTGAAGGAATTGCAACAGAGTGGCTTAGTGTGATGGAGACTTCCTAATGAGCTCCAGGATGGAAACCTTGGCAGGGGTCCTATCTAGGTGTTGGGGAATGTCATATTCCGCAGGGGGACCTTGAGAATCAACCCCTTCATCAGGCTGGGACTGCCTTTGGGATGGGGGAATGATGCGGTTGCGGAGAGTGACATTCACCGAGGCCTTTTTCGGGTCACTCGACTCCGAAGGTTTTGGGCGAATTAGCTGCAAGGGAGCTGGAGATCCGAAGATGTATGAAAGAGAAGCCGAATCGGCTCCAAGGTTGACAGGAGAAGGAGAAGCGATTGATTTTGATTGAGGTGGCTTAAGGAGGACCAAAGGGTGCTCCTGCACTGACTGAGCTTTTGAAAAGACATGAGGTTCTTGACCCACTACCTGAGGAGGGTTGATCAAGGTGAGTGGTTTTTGGGTAGCGTTTGGAAATCAGGATTGGGTGAACATGTTGATATCCGTCCATGGTTCATTGGCTTCCACTTCTAATTTCCCATACCATCCTGGGAACCCTTCGACGCCCCACATCTGCGTCCTCTTGAGCACTCGTGGCTACATTCCAATTACCGTATTCACCTGCTCATTTTGCCTCGAACTCGAGTGATCTTTAGTTGATTGATGAGCATGCAATGGGTTTTGCACAATTCCAAAGTCCCGATTAGGCTTCTTGTGGTTGGCAATGGCCAGCTTCACATCGGCCCAGTTTATCCTCCCCTCATCATTCATATCATACACCCAGTCCCTGAATTGGAAGCAATTGAATATATCATGCCCGGGAGTGCGGTGATAAGGATAGTACCTAGAGGTATCAGCATTGGGATGGACTCGATCCCGCTGACGGGGAAGCTGAATGGATTCGGGGGACATAAGGGCAAAGAAAATGTTGCCCAAAGTTTTAGGCAATTGAGGATAAGAAGCCCTTTTTGGCCCAGTGCGATTGTAGCTTTGAGGTGGAGGGACATTGGCATAAGGCTTGGGATTGCCTTGCCCCTGGTTTGAACTAGCTTGAGTAGGATGGGAGACCTGGCGATTGTTAGACCTTAAAGGTTGGCCAACTGCATTGACTTGCTCATTTACCATGACGCCTTCGATGGTGGGGACTGCTGGGGTCTTCCTTTTCTTGGTGCGATGCTCAAAGAAAGGAGGCAAGGTGGAATCCCTTACCTGGGCCTGAACTATCCGAGCTCGGTTATAGAGTTGGTGAAAAGTGTGGAGCTCACTGAGCATTAAAATGGCCCTTAGCTGAGGAGTGGCATTATTCACCAACATGGTGATGGCCTGAGACTCGGGGATGGGGACCTCCGTCCTAGAAGCCATGATTCTCCATTGATTTGCAAAGCTAATGAAGTCCTCGTCGGGCTTCATTTTCTCCATAACTTGGTCAAACAATGTTGGGGAAATAGAGGACATGTGACCAAAGTGAGCAAGGAATCGCTTGGAGACTATATCAAAGTTGATGAGATCAATAGTTGGTAGGGAGGAAAACCAACGTAGGGCCTCGCCCTCAAGGGATTTTTGAAATAGATGGACCAATAGGACCCAATCGTAGAGCCATTCATGGGAATCCATAAGGAAACCCGAAAGGTGATGATGGGGGTCGGTGGTACCATCATATCTCCTATACTTAGGAGCCTTGAACCCAAGCAGGAAATGGGCATTATGGAGTTTGCAGTACTGGGCTAGCGAATGGGGATGTGAATTTGGCATACTCTCGGTCGCCGCCTACCGAATGTAGCTTTGAATCTCTTGCCGGAATGATGGGTCTATCCCCTTCAATGGGACGACACCCATGGTTGATGGAATCAGGGGTGAAGGGACCCTTTGCGGAGCCATTGGATAGCTGAATTGGAGTGGATTGTCGAAAATGGGTCGGCTCGTGGACCCTTGAAAGGGAGTTTGAGCGCGGGGGGGGGGGGGGGGGTGTGATATGGGGAGAGATGTGTGGGATGGCCGGAGCCTTCCCACGGGAAGCCATCGTGGCCAAGTCTGCGGGAGTGTAGCGGGATAGTACGCTGATCAACTCTTGATCCTCGTGTGGAGAGAGTGTAGGAGCCCTCGGGCTACCGCAGTCATGATCACTCGGTGAAGAAATCGAATCGGTGTGGACGGCCTCATTTGGCGTGGCCGAGAACATGCCTATAAAGGCATCCGGATAATCATCATCTAATTGAAATAGAGGATTGCCCCTAATCCCGGATTCATATTGGGGAAGGAATTCCTCCTCATATCCTAGATTCGTGAAAACCCGCTCCATCCTAAACCAATTTTAATTCGTTTAGAAAATAGAAAATGAAATTTAGGGGGAGGGGTAAGTATTTCCAAGCACACCAAAGGGGGTGACCACAAGAAACGTCCTAGAAGTTTCTTTTCCTTCTTTTTTTTCTTTTTTTTTTGTTCACTTAGAGGAGAGAAGAGAACTAAGTGGGTGAAGGGTGAACTCCGGGGGACTTAGAAAAAACCTCACACAAAGCCTAGGGTTACTATAGGTTTTTTCGATGGTACAACCTGCCTAGCGATCGTGTGGGAACCCACGGTTCGTGAGGACTCACGGAGGTTCCCGGTTGGATCGAACCAATTACACCCGAGTGGGAATCCTCAGGTGAAGGGTTCAATTCCAACGGGAGGGGTTCTTAACAAAGGGTGATGCCGGCTCTGCCTAAACCCAACCATGATCCAACCCTCTAGAGAGAGATCACATAATGCACAAGCAAAACAACAAAGAAAACAACTAGTTACGGAAGAGAATAGGAAGAGAGCAGAGGGCGGCCAAGTTACTAGCCGCTCAAAGACCTGGGCGGCCAGGTCGAGGGCCCTCTAGGGTTCTGGGCGGCTAGACATCTGGTCGCCCAGGAGATGGCCTAGGCGGCCACTGGGTGGGTCACCCAGGGGCCTAGGCTGCCAGGGGGTTGGCCTCCTTCCGTCTGACTTTTAGAAAATACAAAAATAGAGATACGTAAATTAATCTAATGTAAACACATGCTTCACTTATCATGGACTTCAAGCATCAGGAACTCACAATAGGCATTAGAGGGTCCCACCGTGATCGCCACTTTGCTTGTAGGTTCCGGTGGATGGAGTGGGTTGATTTGGAGATGTGCCCCTGTGTGGCTGTCTCCTCAACCTTCTTGGGCCTTGAGTACCTACAGAGGAACAAATTAAAGATTAAGTAATCGTGATCGCCAGAGGTGTTTACCTGAACCTCACAGGAATGATGATCGCGGGGAGATGTTAAAACATGGAGAAGGTAGGGTCCCTCATCCTCGTCCTCGGCCGGCCAAGGGGAAGGAGCCCTGCGTAGTTCCTTGATGCTGAAGTCCTGTAAGCAGTGAAGCTTAAAGAAGAAAACAGAAGAAGGCCATTAGTAACAGAGAAGTGCAGTATCTACTCTAATGAAACATAATGTAACGGGAATAGTGGCGGCGTAATTACCTGGGGGTGGTGGGAAGGAGGGATGGCCGAGACTTTCGACCACCCACCTTCCCATTTGTTTGGGAAAAAAAACTCTCTAAGTGTAGGATTTAGGAAGATTATGACAAGCAGAATGTACTTACTAGGAAGCCATGATGCAAGAAGCAGAGGACGAGGGGTTCCGGAGTTCAAACTAGGGTCGGGGATGAAGGAGGAAGGAGACTAGGCGCAACTCCCTCCTCACCGTCCGAGAGAATTCCGCAGGCAAAATCCCTCCCCCAAATCTCTCGACTCCCCGAGTTCCCAAAATGCCAAAATCCCTCCTCTCCCTTTGGAGATTGGTGGTTTGGTCATTAAGGTCGGAGTGCATGAGATCGTGGGAAAAATCGTGCAAAATAGGGGGGGAGAACGTGTTGACGAACTAAGCCACGTTCTCTGACCAAGTAAAAATAGGAGGGAGGCCATCTACTTGGCCTCCTTGAAGGGGAGGGCGGCCAGACTTATGGCCACCCAGCAGAGGAGGGCGGCCATCTTCCTGGCCGCCCAGGATCAAGGGCGGCCAGCTCTCTGGCCCCCCAGACCATGGTCTTTGGGCCCCCTAAATGGACGAGGCCCAATAGCTCTATTGCTACGGGCTTGGCTTTAAAGCTTGGAACAATGATAAACCAGGTACAATAATTATGTGTCGTTCACACGACGGTCCACTGGGGATCTGCGGGATGTCCGAAATTAAGTGACTACAACGATGAGTACTGGCGTCGCATTATGCCGGGAGTACTTTTTTTATAGACAGGTGAAAATCATGAGGGAACTTGTGATAATTGACATGGTGGCTAGTACATTCTTGTTCATGACTTTCTAGTGCATAACCTTTATGGTTATGAAGTACATTCTTGTTAATGAAATGCCACTTTACCTGATATCTTGCTTGATCATGCTCTATTGTCTATTCATATTTGTCATATCTCTATAATTCCTATCATGTTACTTGGATTTTGTTCGTGTGTTTTATCACATTTTCTTTTACCTTATTCACTAGAGCGAAAATATAATTACTTTAAGCATGCCTCCATGTTGATGCGACGTAGCAACCCGATAAATTAAGATTTTCTTAATTAGATAAATACTCTAAATAAATAAAACAAGGGCACAACTCAAACATAAATTAGATAAAGCTCAACAGTTATAAATGGGCTTGGCATTAAAAAGCCCAACCAATATATATCTTAAGGGACCTCACACATGGGCCTTATGATTTCTTATAATAAGAATTGAGGGTATAAACATAATATTTATACGTATTAGGACCCCTCTTGCTATGCTAAACCTTATCACGTTCGAATGGGATATTAGGGTTTCAAACCCAATCAAGAAGGTGGTTGCAATTTTGGCAGTGGAAAGTTATGCATGGGAAAGTTAAAACCCATTATGATTCTTTACGTAGAATTCCAACCATATTAGGATGCCATGAATACTTAAAAACTAAAACCCTATAAATAAAACCCCCTCTCGAACGAGCAAAAGTTACTGCTACTGCTCGTCGTCCTCCTCCTACTGCTGCATCGTGCTACCATGAACGAAGGGAGAAGCCATACTTCTCCTTCAATTTTTCCTCTATTACTGCAGACGTGCTAAGGAAGGCTGTCCACCTTCTACGTCCATTGCTGTTACTGCATCTTCGTCTTATAGCCGTGCCGAGAAGAAGCACCTGCTTCTTCTCCTTCTTCCTGTTTGTGCGTCGCAGTTGCGATTGCTGCCATAATACTGTCGTGAAAGAAGCCGCTGCTTCTTCTCTGTCGCTTCTTTCATGAAGATGCCGCCGTGTTCTTCTACCTCTACCTCCTACTGTAGTTGCTCTCGAACGTCTCCATTGTTGTCGGGTGCTGCTGTCGTAGTTGTAGCTGCTCTTATCCTCTCATACCTCTGTCCGTCGTCCAGATCAACCAAAAAGGTAGGTTTTCTCATGGAACGAAGCCCAATACAATAGTAAATATATGTTGGGTTCGCTGCGCTCCCTCTTTGTCGTTGGTGATGGTTTTGATAATAAAAATATATTGTGTGTAAGTTTTGTGAAAAATGCTCATTGATCATTTTGGAGCTTATATCTTAATTTCTTGTCTCTTGTCTTAATTTCTAGTAAGCTAAAGTCTGTTAAAATTCAGCTTCATAAATGGAATAAAGAGGTTTTTGGTGATGTTACATAGAATGTCAGACAAGCAGAATCAGCTGTAGAGATTAAACAACTTGCCTTCGATCAAAATCCCACATTAGAGAACAGGACTAGTTTGAATGCAGCCAATGCCAATCTGCGGCAGGCTCTCCATAGGGAAGAAATTTTTTGGAATCAAAAGTCCCGAATGGACTGGATTGAAAGTGGAGACATGAATACCACTTTTTATCATACCGTTGCTCAATATAATAGAAAAAGGGGATTTATTGGCAGACTTAAGTTGAACGAACCATATCAATGGTGCGAAGATCAGAATATCCTCAGGGTTCATGCTGTTAAATACTTTCAATAAATTTTTTCCACTGAGGATCACTCGGTGGATCTTTCTCTCCTGGATTGCATCCCACAAACTATCACTGAAGAGCAGAACTCATTTCTCAGTTCTATCCCGGATAAAGAGGAAATCAAG
The DNA here is from genome assembly GCA_022559845.1 of Amorphophallus konjac. Taxonomy (NCBI): domain Eukaryota; kingdom Viridiplantae; phylum Streptophyta; class Magnoliopsida; order Alismatales; family Araceae; genus Amorphophallus; species Amorphophallus konjac. Next base: position 136,883,647 of record CM040119.1, on the reverse strand, counting down.
GCAGTAGTGTGGTCCCTTAAGAGTTCAAGCTCCCCAGGACCAGATGGACTTTCTGGAGAATTCTACACTGCAGCTTGGGACATTGTTGGTGAAGATGTTATTGTAGCAACTCAAAGTTTCTTCATGGGTTTTCCAATTCCTAAAGGTATCTCTTCTTCTATTATTGTCCTTATTCCAAAGGTGCAGGAGCCCAAGACTTTCAGTGACTTCCGTCCTATAGGTCTATGCAATTTATCTTATAAAATAATCTCTAATATCATTTCCAAGCGACTTGCATCTATCCTACCAGACATTATCTCAATTGAACTAGGAGCCTTTGTAAAGGGCCGCTCCATTCTGGATAATATTGCTCTGGCTAGACAGATGATGTCGGATATTGATAAGAAAGTAAGAGGTCATAATGCCATCTTCAAACTAGATATGGCAAAGGCTTATGACAGAATGGAATGGGACTTTATCCATGCAGCCCTGAGGAAATGTGGTTTTAGCAATAGATTCAATTCTCTTATTGGGATGATTATTTGAAATTGCTGGTTTTCAGTCAATTTCAATGGGACCATGGCAAGTTTCTTTAAGTCTAGTAGAGGAATAAGGCATGGTGATCCTTTAGCCCCATACCTCTTCATTTTAGCTTTGGAAGTGTTAAGTCGAGACCTCAAAGCCAGATTTCAGTCAGGAGAACTGAAAGGTTTCAGTGGGCCTAGAAATGTGGTGTAAGCCTCCCGTCTTCTTTATGCTGATGATACCCTAATTTTCCTGAATGGTAATAAACACAATATAAGTGTCTTACAGCAGTTTATCAACATATATGAACTTGCTTCTGGCCAAAAAGTCAATAAGGAAAAAAGTAGTTTTGTAGTTTCTGCTAAAACACCAACTGCTTTCAAGCAATCTATTCATTCCATGACTGGCTATAAATTTCTGGGTTCTGGCTTTAACTACCTTGGTGTTCCTATTAAGAAAGGTAGATACAAAAGCTCAGATTTCAAGTTTCTATTGGACAAAGTTCAGAAGAAGCTGGAGGGCTGGCAATCCAAATTTCTGTCTCAGGCTGGGAGAGTCATACTTATCAATTCAGTCCTCCAAAGTATGCCTATTACTTGGCTTCGGCTTGCTTCATTCCGAAAACAATAATCAAAGCTATCGATAGAATGTGTGCCAATTTTTTCTAGCAGGGATCTGAAGGGCAGAGGCGCCATCATTGGGTTAATTGGCAACACATTCTCAAGCCGAGGTTGGATGGAGGCCTCTCTATCAAGGACCTAAATCATGTTCAGGTCTCATTGGATGCGAAAAATTTGTGGAACATCATTCATGGCTCATCTATGTGGGCTATATATGCTAGGAGCAGATTCATCAAAACTAATATTTTCGATTGTATGAAACCTTTCCCAGCAGGCATGCCTTCCAATATTTTTCAGCAGGTGAAGAAACTAAGTATACATAATTCCAGATGGATCATTGGAAATGGGATAGAAGCAGATTTCTGGAAGGACAATTGGATAGGACAAGGGCCACTCATTAATAAGGTCCAGCAGCTTGAGCTTAGCAGTATCCAAAACAAACCCAAGCTAACTGTCAAAGAGGCACTTCTTAATCCCTTTCATGAAGCTAGGGCCCTGCTCAACAATAGCCAATGCTTCCCAACTCTTCAATTAAATGATGAGAGGGACAAATGCATATGGATGGCCACTGCTGGAGGCTCATTTATAGTCAAATCTTCTAACAAACTCCTGAGGAATTCAGGTATTACAAGAGGACATTGGGCCAAACTTTGGCATCTGAGGATAGCTCCGAGGGCTGCCAATTTCTTCTGGAAAATCATCCACCGTGCAGTGCCTGTAGACAATAGGGTGACTGATTGTGGCATTTCTATGGCTTCCAAATGCAGCTGCTGTACCACACCTGAAGTTGAAGATCTCAACCATCTTTTCATCAAAGGGGAATTAGCAACTGATCTATGGGCTTGGATCACACCTCTCATCAATGTAAAGGTACATCTCAGTGAACATATTACCATTCGATGCTGGAATATATTGGCTGGTACCCGTTTATCCTCGGCCTACAGCTATATTGGACTGAATGCAGTAATTTTAATGCTCTGGGAATTATGGAAGACTAGATGCATAGCAAGATTTGACTATATCAGGCCAAACATTAGTGGCATAAAGAAGAGAGTTTGTGAAGCTATCAACATCTCCCTGGACAAAATCCACTTCCCTGGATTCCTCTCCAATATGCAAAAACATAACCTGGCTTTGTTTCACTTTTATCCGAGGATTGTCCAAAACCTGCCAATCCTTGTGCAATGCAAATTATCTCCCTCCAATTTTACTCTTCATGTCGATGGGGCCTTCAAAGGAAATCCTGGAATGAGTGGTGGAGGAGGATGTATCCGTGACCCTACGGGCAACCTGATAGTAGGTTTTGCTTTTCACTATGGCTTTGGATGCAGCATTCTAGCCGAGGCAAGGGCTTTACATGATGGTCTAGCTCTAGTTTTACACAGTGACATTCAGGTGGGTGCTATCTACTGCGACTGTGCTTTGCTTGTTAATGCTATTCAAAAAGGAGTGGCCCCAAATTGGACCATCCTCCCTTGGTGGAAGGCAATTCTTGATCAAGTAACCATATGTGATTGCTCCGTTCAGCACATCTTCAGGGAGGGTAATCAAGTTGATGACGCACTAGCTTCCTTTGCTTGTAACACTTACAGCAACAACATATACACTCGAACTAGTGGGCTCCCTCGGCTGGCTAGGGGTGCTCTCCGAGTGGATAAAATAGGTCTTCCTGTTGTTTGAACCTGTAACAGATGACCTTTGGGTTTGTAGATCTGGCAGGGTTCGAGTATATACCAGCACAATGTACAGACTTCACTAGTTCGAGTGTATACCAGCACAATGTACAGACTTCACAATGTATAGACTTCACAAACTCTGCATCGTCTTCAGCAGCGAACGGACTTCACAATGTGTAGACTTCATAATGTACAGACTTCAGCAGCGAAAGGGAGTGCAGTGTATAGACTTCAGACTTTGTATGCACCACAATGTACAGACTTCATAATGTACAGACTTCACAAACTCTGCACCGTCTTCAGCAGCGAACGGACTTCACATTGTACAGACTTCACAATGTACAGACTTCACATTGGTCTTCAGCAGTGAAATGGAGTGTTGTATAGACTTCTACAATGTATAGACCTCACAAAGCTCAGACCAATGCACCGACTTCAGCAGCGAAAGGCGTGCAGTGCATGGACTTCACAAAGCTCAGACTTTGAATGCAATTCACAATATATAGACTTCACAAACTCTGCACCGTCTTCAGCAGCGAACGGACATCACAATGTACAGACCTCATAATGTACAGACTTCAGCCAGTCTTTAGAGGACTTCACAACTTTCTTTACATTTTATACCTCCTTGTATTTTTAGAGGCTTGGCCTCTTATGAATTTGTTCATATTTGGAAAATCAATAAAATAAAGCATCAAGTGGTGATTTGGTGGAGTGAGAACATTCCCTTCCTCTGGAATGGGGGTGCACTCTCCCTTCTTCCTACTTGATGACTTGGCTTTAAAAAAAAAGTCTTGGTTCCTTCATGCAGGAATCTGATTAATTTTGAATGAGAAACTGGCTTTCATGCTAGTTTAAATGATGGGTTTTAGTCATGGAAATGCATGTCTCTAAGTGGTTTTGATTGGTGTTTAATGATCCTTAGTTGGCTGGTTTTGTATTGGTTTGAGATGCCTTGCTTTGGACTGAACATTGAATGACTACATCGATTTCCTTCAATATGCTTCGTACAAGTCATTTAATTTTGCTGAAATGGTTCTCAATTGGCTATCAATTGTCTCGAAATGTCTGAGTGAATGAATTAAGTTTAGATTGATTCTGACTGAGGTTGAATACGTTTTTATATGAACTTGTGTTGAAGATAGCTTGTTACTGAAATCTTTGGACTGAACTCATGTATGCTCTGATTGAACTGGAAATGGCTTTTCCATGCTGAATGAAATTTGATATGTGAAGCTTGTGTAGAAAATGCAATACTGATTATGCATTTCAAATGCATTGATTTAACCTTGATATGAATTGAATTTCCATAATGTGCAGGTTTCATTTTGCTACAAACTCATTGGGTCCATGGTAAGCTTCCATTCTTGTTTACAATTCCTTGGATCTTTGGTAAGAATTTAGTTTTAAAAGCTCACTCATATTACCTTGATTGGGGTTTGAAACCTCTGGACTTTAATTCATTGCATATTTTATTTTGCTAAGTCCATGCGCTAGGGTCGACCCTTGAGTGTTGATTTTTCAAACCCGCATGGGTTCCTCACTGGTAGTCACAAGGGTCGACCCCTGGGAGTTGATGTTTTTCTCGCCATTTGCACAGACCCACCTTTGCCATTGCTTTGAGTGTGCGTGCCTTCTTTATGCACTTGCACTGACCACATCTGGCATTTCACCGACTTTCCCTAGCAACTGTTAAAAGTTTGCACCGACCTTGCATTTGCACTGACTTGTGCACCGATCGCATTTGCTAGTTTGCATCGACCCTATACCTTTGTAAAACTTGCACCGAGTTTCATATGTGCACTGACGTTCTTTGTGTTTTACACAGTATGCACCGACTCTGTGCAACATATGCACAGACCCTGTGCTACACACTATATGCACCGACCCTATCATATATACACCGACCCTGTTCTTTGGGTCTTTCAATGTGCACCGACCTTGTGCATACTATGCACAGACCCTGTCCATGCTATGCACAGGCTTCTTTGTTGTTTTAACAAACTTGCACCGACCTGTTTTCATTTATGCACCGAGCTGGTCATTGTGTTCTACAAACTTGCACCGACCCTGCCAATAAACTTGCACTGACCCTAACCATAGTTTCCACATAATGTGCACCGACCTCCTTGGCATCTTTCAAACTTGCACCTAGTCTGATAAAAATGCACCGACCTTGTCTTAGTGTTCTATATTTGTGCGCTGACTTTTGTTTTTGTGCTTTACACAATGTGCACCGACTTTGGGTTTATATTGACTGCCTTGGGCAACTTTCCATTTCCCCACTGCGTCTGGTTCGGATTTCTGGGTTGTTTCGAACTCCCCATCTTATGATCCGTTTGGCTTGGCTTTTTACCCCATTACCCTTAGGGTTTCACCCATCTATTAGGTGTGTATTTGAAGGGTTTTTACAAGGGCTTTGTGGTCTTAAGGTCTATATTCTTGCCCTATTTATACCCTGCGATCTCCATCGAAGGAGAACAATCCTTGCGCTAATATTGTTCTATCTGTTGCAGGGAGAAGAAAGGAGTGCGGCCACAAGGTGGAGAGGAGAGGGCTTCGATAGACTCATCAGTTCATGGTGTTTGTAGAAGCGATTTGAGCTTGGATTTGAAGGAACACATCTTGGATCTTCAAGAAGAAGGACCGGCTGCTCCAACATCTTGCGGATTCAACTCCTCCAACCTAAACTTCAAGAAAGATCTTCCAACGGCCAGTGGAAAAATGAAGGGGAAACTTTCTACATCTTTTATCCATTTCCTAATGATAGTCTTCTCTATTTACATACTACTGGGAGCTATATTGTATATCTTCTTACTTTTCTGAACATCGAAGAACATCTGTGTGTGGTGAACGGAGCTGAGTCTCCGTGTGGTTTTTGCGTCCGGGGTGAGTTCCCCGACTACGTGTGTGTGTGCTGCGGTGGCAGCGTCTTGGGGCCAGGTCCCGTGTGTGTGTCTTGCTGTAGAGGCAGCGTGTGTGGTGTGGGGTTCGTCCCCGTGGTTGTTACTTTGGTAGCGTGTTAGTGAAGCCTCACCGGGTTCGGTGAGGGATGGACGTAGGGAGCCCGTCGTGGTCCCGAACCACCTAAAAATCTCTGTGTTATCTGTGGCAGGCTTTTTTGATTGTCCATTTCTACTATCTCCCTTCACAGGTCAACCTTTTTATTTTATTCACTGCACATCTACACATTTCTACTCTGTTATTCGTGTTTGGATTAGACTTAGATTTAATCGTTCTTTGCATTAATATTCCGTGTGAGATCGGGGAAGATCGAGACAACATGTTTATCTCACTCAAGTTTAGGCAATTAACGTAGTTAATTTTAATTCTACTATAATAAGTTAAGAAATTTTTTAAAATTTGCCATCTCGGCAAGGGGACAATTCAACCCCCCTTCTTGTCCACCATCTAGTCTGGGCCAACAATTGGTATCAGATCCCAGTCTCTGATTTTTATTCAGCGGACCTCACGGTCTAGGAGAAAAGATCTATTCATGATGGCTAGTGTGCATTCAGTTCCTGTCTTTGATGGTTTTGATTATGCTCTATGGGTTAGAAAATGTTGTGATTGGATTACTAATTTTGATCCGAAGCTTATGAAGCTAATCACTCATGGTCCTCATGTTTTGCCCCAAAATGAGTTAAGATGGACTGATGAACATAAGAGAATGAATTCCAATAACATGTTTGTTTTGAATGCTCTTAAGGCTGCCTTGGACTCTAATCAGTTTTCATTTGTTTCCTCTTATAGGTCAGCAAAAGAAATTTGGGATGAGCTAATCGAAGCTAAAAAAGAGAATAGTGTTAATGAGTTACTCGCGGTAAACAACGGCGATGAATGTCAAAGCGAGGAAAGTTCCAAGGTAAACTCTGACTCCAATGAAGAAGATGAGCTGACTTATGGTGAATTGATGGATGCTTATGATGAGTTGTATGACAAATATAAAACAATGAAATCTGAAAATAGAAGATTGAAAAAGAAAATAGAAAATCCTTGTGTTGATGATTTCTTGTGTGAGAAATGCATTGAGCTTGAAAAATTAGTTGAGTCACACGTGATTGAGGTTGAAAGTCAAAAAGAAACAATTTTAATTCTGAAAATTGAAAATGAAACCTTAATGGCTAAGATCTCAGAACTTGAGATAAATGAAAGGGAAATGAGAGACAAATTGAACTCCATGTCAATTGATCAATGTTTGCTTGATGAATTACTTGTGAATGAAAAGCTTGCTCAAGAAGTTGTGAAATTAAAAGATCAAAACAATTTGTTGATTGATAAACTCCATATGTTTGAAAAAGGAAAATGTGTGATTGTTGATGAATATGATAAATTACATGGTATTGAAGAAGAAATTGAAAATTACAAAAGTGTTAATATTTTGTTGAATGAGAAAATCACATCATGTGAAGAAGAATTGATCTGCTCTGAAATGCATATCATTTCTCCTGAAAATGAAATCAAGAGGTTGAATGAGTTTTTGTTCTCGTGTGATAAGAAAAATCAAAAATTGAAAAATGTTATTGATTGTTCTTGTGTGCATGCAAAACCCTCAACTGTTAAATATGATCATGCATCAAGAAAAAGAATGAATGGTTCATACTTTTACTATGGTGAATATGGACATGATATGTATGATTGCTTCTTAATGAAATTTGATGATAATGAGGCATTAAAACCAAGAGTGAAAATGCATGCTGGTTCCAAAAATCATGACAAACCCACAAAGAAAAATCTCAATGTCCATTGCTTTTATTGTGGATTAAATGGTCATGTTTTTGAAGATTATTTTACAAAGAAAAGTGATGATGAGTGGTCTATCAAAAGAAACTTTCTTGTCATTATTGTGGTAGATTTGGACATCTAATGAATAATTGTTGTGTGATGAAAAATGATCAAAAATGGTCTATGAGAAGAAAATCCTCTTACTGCTTTTATTATGGCCAGGCCGGTAATTCAATGGATGATTGTGCCACTATGAGATTCAATGATGAATGGTATGAGAGGAAGAACAGAAAATCTTTTGTTCGAAATGAAACTAACCCCTCGGGACCCAAGATGGCTTGGGTACCCAAAACTTTGAAATGAGAATTTATTTTACAGGGGCACCTTGAGGCCAAGAAAAGTTAACAAATGAAGGACTCTCAAGGTGAGAAAGAAAAATGGTTTCTTTTCGAAGATCATTTTTCTTAGGTTCATTTTGAAATATCCGAGAAGGTAAAATTTGAGCTTTGATGAAAAATGATTGAATTCAAACAGTTGCATTCCTGCTTGATTGATTAAGGCAACTTCTGAAGTGTTGAGATCTACAGGTTAAATGATTAGGTGATGAAGTTAGCTTTGCATACTCTCTGTTTTACATCTTGTGAATAAATCAAGTTTTTGAATGCTTTACACTGCACATAAAGTCTTTCACCCTTTACTCATACTCTGCAAATAACAATTCAGATTTTGAATGCTTTAGTTTGAACATAAAATTCTTCACACTGTCAATCACCTTTTTGTAAATAACAGTTCACATGTGCATAGACAGTTCACATACGTATTTCCATGCTCATATCATGCATGCCCATGCATATTTGTAAATAGAAATGATTTTCAATCATCTTTCAATTTTCATGCATATATTTACACATACTTGACATGTTTATGTGCTTGAATGCCATGATTATCGATATATCAAATGGTGGTCAGAGAAGGTTGGATTATGTCTAACTAGATACTTCCAGTATGCGCGATGGTGGTCTTTAGACCTACGTTCTCCGCCACGTACCGGAAATCACCTTGTTTGAAAATTTTGAAAGGTCCTTGCCTGATTGCTTGTATATATTTGATACAACCACTTCTTGATATCTTTCTAAGACCTTTTACCATACTAAATGAAATTATATTGATTTAGACATGTTTACATGACATATATTAAGGGGGATTTTTTTTTTATAACCGTGCATACACTTAGGAGGAGACATAACTGTGATTAGACTAATTCATGTCTTACATTCAGTACAACCACTCACACACTTCGTACCTTTTTGAGATAAATGATTCAATTTAATAAGGATTTTAATTTTCTTCTCAAAACTTTAGAGGACTCTTGAATCTCTACATGGAATTCACATGTCTCGTGAGGAAAAAGCTGTTTGCCCCACCAAAAATTTTTATAAGTGGCATGCGAATCCGAGTAGACAGGAATCTCCCCTGAAACAAAGGAGGAAACTCGTGTCGAAAGGAGAAACAAATCACATAAAAAATAAGTGTGATTCACCACCGAGTAGCCGGGAAGTGTCCCTGAGACAAAGGATACAACTCGCGCCGAAAAGTGATAAAGTCCACAGTTACGATAAGTGACGAAACTGAGTAACTGGGAAATGCCCCTTAGATAAAGGGTATGACTCGCGTCAAAAGGTTAGTCACCTTTTTGTGTTTAATCAAAATTTTGGGGTTATACGTACCTACCAATACTCGAGCATTATGTATGGAAATGTATGGAGGATAGGTTCTTTCCTGTGTTCTTTAGAAAATTTGTTTATCCATATGATCTTGGAATTCATTGCTCGATCTTCACTTAAACACCTTGGGCTTGATTGTGTGTATGTACTTTATGAATCTGTCAACCTTCATAGTTAATGTAGTACATTCTTTATGTAAGCACAACCTTCTTAATATTGCACATGTTCATCATGTTCCATAATCAATTACACTGTACTTAAACCTATCCCGAAGGGACTTGTTTGCCTTTATATCTTATTATGCATGCTTGAGTGCTTGATTGCCTGATCTTGTTCATACATATCATACTGCATCTCACTTAGATGCATCTTTAGGTTATACATGTAAATAACAAGTTAAATAATCCCATTGTCAGTCGGTTTTTGTTCATGACAATAGGGGGAGAATAATGTGCTCTTTAGCATAACACTTGCATATAGTCCAAGTTAGTCATACATTTTGCATAAATTTGGCATATAGTTTAGAATTTGAGCATTTGTACATATTTCAGTCATCTTGCATACTGCACATCAAATGTCATCTCTCGCTTGGTGCTAATAGCTCAAACACCTTCCTTTCATGGTAGGCCAATTGCTCGGTTCGTGCGCCATTCATGTTAAAATTTCATATGTAGTTGTTCATCTAGTCCCCCACTTTTTGATAATGCCAAAGGGGGAGAGAGAGTTATGGATTGCCACAATATATTGTCATCATCAAAAAGGGGGAGATTGTTGGGTTCGCTGCGCTCCCTCTTTGTCCTTGGTGATGGTTTTGATGATAACAATATATTGTGTGTAAATTTTGTGAAAAATGCTCATTGATCATTTTGGAGCTTATGTCTTAATTTCTTGTCTCTTGTTTTGGATTGTTAAGATGGTAATAAGTCTTGGTTCCTTCATGCAGAAATCTGATTAATTTTGAATGAGAAACTGGCTTTCATGCTGGTTTATATGATGGGTTTTAGTCATGGAAATGCATGTCTCTAAGTGGTTTTGAATGGTGTTTAATGATCCTTAGTTGGCTGGTTTTGTATTGGTTTGAGATGCCTTGCTTTGGACTGAACATTGAATGACTGCATCGATTTCCTTGAATATGACTCATACATGTCATTTAATTTTGCTAAAATGGTTCGCAATTGGCTATCAATTGCCTGTAAATTTCTAAGTGAATGAATTAAGTTTAGATTCATTCTGACTGAGGTTGAATGAGTTTTTAAATGAACTTGTGTAGAAGATAGTGTTGGAACCCTAGTTTTGATGATGACAATCTATAAGTCATGTGAGACGGGATTGCATAAATATGCTTGTATTTGACCATTGCACATATGATCAAGTCTGTACATAGTTGCATTTGCATTGTTGCATACAAAGTCCATGCATATGTTGATAAAGTCAGTGCAGTGTTACCTCAAGCACAAAAGAAGTCAGTGCATTCTTCGCATCGGGTAAGACTCATCTGTGCACAGTCTGTTTGTGCATTCAAGGTCAGTGCATACTTAAAGATAACATGCATTGAAAGTCGGTGCATGTTTTAGTCTCTCGTATATAGAAGGTCGGTGATTCTTTGGTTTAGGTCTGTGCATGCCACGTTATTTGGCAGATAATGTCGGTATATGTCTTAGTCTTTTGCATATTCATAGTCGGTGCATGTTCTCCTTTCTTTCATGCTAAGTCGGTGTACATGAGACTTCAGGATAGTGTATCCTTCGCTTATGCATGGGTGTATCTTTTCTTCATGCATTCAAAAGTCAGTGCATTCCACTGTTCGTATACATATAAAAGTCTGAGCATATTTTGTCTAAGGCACATACCATAGTCGGTGCACGTTCTACGTCTCTCATATGAGTGTCTGTGCATATCCTACATTACATATAGTCAAGGTCTGTGCAAGTCTTCGCACTTGCTAACTGAGGTCCGTGCATAAGTGTCTTGTACACAATTACGTTAGTGCATACTTCCACATTGTTTGATGAAAGTCAGTGCGATCGTTGTTCATTGCACATGCAACGTATGTGCATGATATGTTTAGAACACTTTGAGTCTGTGCATCCTTGGCACCTTGCACACACAAAGTCTATACACATTCTTTCCATACCTTATTAAGTCTTTACATATGGAAAATGATCGACTACGATGTGTTTAACAAAATGCATCTGCTTTAATCAACAGGACTATGAAGAAGCACATGATCCAAGACCATTTTGATCAAAGAGACTTCGACACGTGGAATGTAGAGAAGCTAAGATCGTGACACATGGACAATTGAATTCTAGATATGATCGAATCTTCTGGGCGGGAAACTTATTTTTCACGTGCTTCCCACACACCGGATTCATACAATAACAGAAGACCCAGCCGTGCCTTCGAGGATGATGGAATTTTGAATAGAAAATTAGAGAGAGACAGAGAAGAATTAGAGAGTGAGAAAGAGAGAAGCAAGATCAGTGAATAGAGAGTCAGTCAGAGCTGAGGAGAAAAGTGCAGCAGAAGAATCAGTTGTTGTAGCCTCTGGATCAGATCCAAGCTGTGTGTGCTCCATAGTGAGCTATATCTTGAGGTGTTATTGTTCAGCTTTTCGTTGCTATTTTCATTTATTAGTTTTTGTTTTCTATCTCTTCTTTCTAAGCTGTGTATCAGCAGAGCTAAGCTATATTGCTCAGCGGGCGAGGGTATTTCCTCATACAGCAAGCTGCGAGGCTCAGCGGTCTGGGATTTGTTCCCCAAAGCTGTGGATCAGCGGTCTATAGGGATTTATCCCCAAAGCTATGGATCAGCGGTTGTTCAAGCTGTGTGGCAGCAGAAAGCCTTACTCGGTTGAGTAAGGGGTGGATGTAGGTCTGGAGGACCGAACCACCTAAAAATCTCTTGTGTACTATGATTTGTTTTTAAGATTTAATCGCTAGATGAATGTTAGGCGCGCCTACAGCTAAGCTTCTGGTTGATCTTAATTCCGCATTAGTTTAGATCTTTCAGGATAAGTTTTAAATTGACCAAGTTTTTTAGAGTGGGAGATTCATTCACCCCCCTCTAAATGTTGGTTTGCACCATTACACTGGGCCAACAATTGGTATCAGAGAGGGTGTCTGCACAGAGGGTCCAACGACCTGCAGATCTGTCCTGCATTGCTTGTGGTGTAATCTAGTTTCTAATTCTTTAGTGCTACTTTCTGATTTGATCTGATTCATCTCGTAGTCATGGCTGAACATCCCCTATACATTGGCTCTGATCGCTTCGGATGGTATGGTCATTTTAGGGATTATGTGATGATCATAAACTTTGATCTTTGGATACTCATAGCACACAGTCCGTATGAGGTTCCAGAGGATAAATCCAAGTGGAGAGCCTCAGACAGACTAAAGTATGCGAAAAATCAAAAGGCCCTAGACCTTACTAGAAGGGCGATTATAGACTCTAACTGTTTTCCATTTATTAATGAGTGCAGGAGCGCAGTGCAAATTATCAACATAATATTGGAAAGTCCATATGGAGATGAGATATAGTGCTTGATGGCCAAAGATCGCACCTGTGATCAGACAGAGGACTCATCCTCACAGGTAAACTCTGAACCTGATGACATTAGTTTTGATGATTTAGTTATACTTCATGAAAACTTGCTTGAGAAGTACGAAAAAGTTAAGTCAGAAAAGAATAAATTAAGAAAAGAAAAAATTACTGAAGTCACATGTCTAAAAGCTGAGAATGAAAATGTAAAATCTGACATGAACAAGGAGAGGTCAGAGTTGAACAAGCTGAAATCTGAAAATGAGAATCTTACGAACACCCTAAGTAAAGATGAAATTTCTTGCAATGAATGCATCTTTTTAAAGGAACTGATTGAAGATCTTGACTCCGATGACACCATGCAAAAGAACTTAATCAGATCCTTGAAAGAAGAAAATGAATTATTGGTTGAAAATAAAAATGAAATTTATGAATATGAAGACAAATTGATTGAAGAAAATAGTTATTTGAAGGAACAGAGCAAAAAGTTGATGGTTCTTAACACTGTCTTATCTGAAAGATGGTTGGCTTTTGAAAAAGGGAAATCTATTTTGCAAGAAAAGGAAACAAACAATGAAATAAAGCTTCAACAAGAAAATGAATCTTTGAAAAGTCTCAATGGTTGTCTGCATCAACAAGTTATCTCCTGTGAAAATGAAATTGACACTTTGCAAGCTGAAATTGAAGATCTAAAAAATTCTCTTTCAAAATTTGTAAGGGGAAAGATAACTTGAATAAATTACTTGGATCAAATGTGAACTTTTAGAAAGTGGGGTTAGGCTATGTTCCATCTAATAAGTAAGCTAAGGAAAAGATGGAATCAACTGTCTTTGTAAAAAGCTCAGAACAAACTAATCCCTCCAGTTCATCTATCTTCCAATTCACTGTCAAGAAAATAGAAAATCCAACCAAAAATCTGAAAAAGATTCAAAAATAGAAAAAGAATATCATTTTAAATAAATCTAAATCTATTTCTGATTCTTCTATGCAAGTTGCTAATAATTTTCATACACACTCACATGCACATGCAAATGATAAACCTGTCACAACAGTGCATGTTCAGAATAAAAGAAATGCTTCATGTCACTACTATGGTAGGAAAGGACATGTTATGGACGATTGCATAGTTTTGAAAAATGATGAGTTGGATGCATGCAAACATGTCAATGCAGTTCAAAACAAATCTGTGAAAAGATTTGATATAGATATCTCCAATGCATGTTTTTATTGTGGCAAAAAGGGTCATTACATGCATAACTGTTATTTAAAGAAATAAGAAGATCAAAATTATAGAAATAGTTATGTAAAGAAGCATGTCAAGAAATCTCAAAATCAGAGAGTTAATTATTTTAACTGTAGAAAATTTGGGCATGTTATATCTGAATGTTGGTTCTTGAAAGACAATGAAATTTATCTTGCTCACATGAAGCCTTTTGCATCTAGGAGAGTTCATAATCATGTCTTCATGCATAAACCTCCCATATGCAATAAGTGTGGAAGATTAGGTCACACTAATTTTGACTGTTCTTGGAATAACTGGAGAGCACCAATGTGGGGAGCTACTCATCCTGTTGGACCCAAGAATCCTTGGGGTCCAAGATTGTTCAAATAACATTTTGGCTGCAGGTGTGCTCATGAAGATAAAATAAAAATGGGGCTCAATAAATTCAGGGCACAGAGGTTAGTCAAACTCCACCTTTCATTTTTGTTAATTTTGTCTGAATAATACTCGCTGTGGAATGCTGCATGATTAATTAGAACAAACCTGATGATTGATGATATCTTTTTAAGAGTAATACATATTGAGAATGTGATTCATGCAAATTCCATGTGAGACCATTAGTTAGTCATTCATGTTAATAAGTAGATGCATACATCTGCATGACTTCTTGGTATATCAAATGGATACTGTTGCACATTGCATTACCAAGTCTGTACACAGTTAGACATGCCCGCATATAACATCAGTGCATGCTTAGCGAGTATGATTACAATGTCGGTGCAAGTATTGCTGCTGCACGCATGCAAGTCGGTGCACTTATTAGCCGCATGCATATAAACTCGGTGCATCCCTGGCCTCGAGCCAGATGAAGTCGGTGCAGTCTTGTGTGTCATGACATATATAGGTCTGTGCATGTTTCTGTTGAACGCATACAATGTTGGGAGAAGGGCAGATATTTTCTGTCTGGAAACCCACACTATGTATAGAGGCTATACTTCCACCAAGTACCAAAAGTCAAAACAGTGCATGTAGTTTAAATCAGAAATTTGCATCTAGTTGATTCATATATGTGTACTTTAAGAAAATCAAGTAGTGTTTGTTTGATATCTCTGCACATTCTGAGGGGGAGCTAAGATGATCAGAGTTTGTATGTATAATGGTTTGGAGCTGAGATGTCTGATGCTCATTGCTACACTACTGATTGAATATTGAGTTAGGTCTGGCTTTTGTTAAGTGTAATGGAATTGGATGCTACTTGAGTTTGCATAATGGAAGTTGTCTGCAATTTTGAGAGTTGTGGAGTCTTAATTGGAGCTGTTGGTTAAGTGTCAGAATTTTAAGACTTGTTCCCTGGCTGCATGCAAAATTGCTAGTTGTCTTAATCTTCACTCTTATATGGCCTCCTTTCTCATTTCACTGCTCATCTATTCCAAAACTCTTATCTACTCTATAATAATTCATTGACTATGTAAGTCAGGGGGAGTAAATTCTAAAATCTGTCAACTTTCTTAATATTCAACAATTAACTACTAAGATTACTCTGAACTAAGAACAAAATTGATAATCTTAACTGAAGTGTGATCTTCTGTGTATGAAGTGATGTGACACAACCTAAGACCTAGATTGCAAGCAACGCAACGGACACAGCAATGTCACACAAGCGGACTCACTCGCATTTGGCATACTCGGGTCTGTAGGTGGATCGGCGATGGGGTGAGGGTCCGAGGTTGGACCCGGAGGTTTCCAAGGGTATGGATGGCTTGGGGAGGACCCCTAAGGGTCTTTGGTTATCCAAATTCACAGGCGGTCAGCACGCCGAGGGCGTGGGTAAGTTGGTCTCGCTCACAACTCACCCGCAGTGGACACTAACATAGTAGCAATTTGAGTCCGAGCACTCCTCACTGACCGACGGCACACTAGGAACAATACTAATCAAGCACAAATAATCTAGCATAAGAGTCTGGTCAAGACCTCACTTGATCGGTGTGAAGACACCGATCCCGGTCAGAGACGAGGGCGAGCGAGGAAGCGTGGGCTTACCCGCACACCGCGCCGATGAAGCTTCAACCTAAAAATTTAATTAACATGCACTACGCCCCTTGCAAGGGGGTTGGACTAGGGGTGGGGATTAATTTTACAACCAAAACGTACCTCCACGCAGGGAGGGGTGGTCAGCCAGCCTGGTGGGGCGGGGAAAACTACGCTAGAAGCCGAAGCGGAAGAAGATCATCGGTTCTGTCCACTCTCAGGAACAGGGAACAGATTGTCACTGTCGGTGCCTCTGTGGACTCTCCCAAACTCCGATTGCGACGAAACCAGTGGCACAACCTTTTTAGTTGACCCGAGAGGACGTCCAATTTTTGGTAGAATTTCTGAATTATGGCGTTGGTCAGGGCAGAGGCCCGAATAGGGTCTCTGTTTGCTGGTTCTGGTAGCTTCTGCACCTCCGCAGCAAGAAGATGAGGCGGACACGAACGCACCTGAGCTCTGATTCTAGTGTGGCCAAGGTCGTTGGATTCTTGGTTGAGTCCTCTTCGATCGGAGACCAGCGGGACCTCTAGAGGATGTCGGAGACGATGGCGAGGACCTGAACAATGCTGGGGTATCCGACTGGTTCTAGAGGAAACTGATCAGCGCACCGGAGGGAGAAAATTTGGAACTCACAGCTTCGGATGCCGAACGGAGTGCCGCTTCTTCGTGGTGACAGGAGACTTGTAGTAGAAGATCACAGCCAAGCTCCGCTTCAAGAACTTCTGGGAAATGGCCATGGGAGCCTCTGGAAGGTGCTTCAGGTTGACTGCTAGGAAGAAGATGCGTTGTCCGGCGATGATGGCTCCTTCAAGCAGCCACAAAATAATACGAAGGCGAGACCACCACCGTTGCGAAGAGGACTGGGAGACTCTTCCAACGGGGCCTCTTGTGCTCCTAGGGGTTCTAGGATGAAGAAGTGACAGGCGCTGCAAGTTGCTGGAGTTCTGCAAGTCTTCAGCTGAGAACAGGTTCGCCGATGTAGATCCGAATGAGCATGAAATGGGGTGAAAGGGTGTGGGGGTGACCCCTAGCGGTGATGGGGTCTGGGAGGGGGTGATCCAAGGTGTGGGAGGGGCAGAATGGGGTCTGGAAGGGGGTCTAGCAGATGGTGGGAGGGGGAGCTGCGAATTTGGTGTGGGGAAGGAGAGGGAGGTGGATTTGAATTATGGTTAATGAATGGGGTAATGCTGGCCTAGGGGAGGGGAAAGGATGCTTGGGGAGGGGTGTTCAGCCTTGGGAGAGTGAGAGGTTTTATGGGGGAGAGGGAGTGGTGTGTTGGGAAAGGGAAGAGGGTGGTTGGGGGTTGGTGGGTGACTTGGAGATTGGTGGGTTCTCCCTTGGGGCTAGGGGTGGAGTAAAGAGGTGTTGTGGGAAGTTGTGGTGACTATTGAATGAGGAGAGGAGAGAGAGAAAGTAGATGGGGCGGAGGAGAGAGAAAGGGAGAGAGAGAGAGGGGTTGGAGCTTCTCACTCCACTCTAATGGCTTCTCACCAAAGAAATTCAATTTTCTGTACTCAAAATAGTATATTTTTATTAGCTTAAAATGGGGAGATGGGGGTCCTATTTATAAGGAACCCACATTTTACAATAAGTCCCTGACTTTAGACTAATGATAAATAACGAAGGGGGAAGGGGGCGCACCTGGGCCTAGCCCAATGAATTGGGCCCAATAACCAAACTAATCAACCCTATGACACTTAACTTAGGTAGATGACTCATTAACCTAGGTACATGACTCAAATAAAAAGAAAATTACAATGATATGACCCAATAAAATATGAAAATTACATGACTCGACTTCAGAAAAATGTAACAGACACAATGGAGCCATGATGGCGAGCAATAGGAGCTTGGAAAAATGAGAATGGCGAGCGATGCCCCCATCATACCCCCAGGGTGCGACGAACTTGACTTCGTCGAGTATGGGTCCACCGGGGAAGTGGTCCTCCAAAGCAGCTCCGGGCGAGCCACGACCTCCAAACTCAACCCTGCGTTTGCAGCCAGGGAACGGTCCTTCATCCTCTCAAGGTGGCTCGGGCACACCCTCTTGCCGGTGATGGAACCATGCTTGCCTAGTACTACCTCCGTGTGCACACGTTGGGCTCTCAGGCTGATATGTGGTGGCTCTCCGAGTGTGTCTCTCACAAGGGTAGGGGTAGGCTCGAAACTCTCACTAGGATCCACTACGGTGCCCATATAGGGTGCCGGACCCACCACGTGGAAATTGCGGTGAATCCCAAAACCCATTAGAAAGCCCAACCCATAAGCCGGGTTGCCAAGGCCACTCGGAACTAGGCAAGGTCCAAGTCATCGTGCCCTCAAGTTGGAGGTGACCCTAAGGTAGAGCCACTCCAAAGTCACCATCCCCAAGTTGCCAACTTGGAATTCAAAGTGGCTTTCACAAGGTTTTGCCCGCTTTTTGTGATTCTCACCGCTCGTTGTTTGTTGCTTGCTTAAATGCTCATGCCAAGTACTACGATGCAGTGTGAGGGGGAGATGCATGATATGTAAAAGGGGGCCAGGAAAACCATATTTAGACCAATCATGCAGAGATGCCATGGAGACTTTGAAAGGTGTGGGAGGGCCGGGGCATCCATAGGTGTCCCTCTCATGCGTGGGTGTGATGAGTGCCGGAGGACCCGGACATCCATGAATGCTCCTAACATGCTTAAGACTCATGATGAATGAAGGTGGACCATTACATCCGAATATGGACCACTCATGTTTCCTACTTGACATGTGGGTGATATGAATGAATGTACCCGACTTATGAATCATGCCAAGTGGTTCGAAGTGCCAAGACATATGTTGTCCTAACCCGAAAATGACTTTGATGTGTTGGGGTATGGTTTGGCATTGGAGTTTCCATTCAAAAGGGTCGAAGGGGTCATGGAAGGTGGACATCATGGGGAGAGGCACCTCCTTGTTCTTTAGGTGTAGATCTTCCTTGGTCATAGCTACCCTTGTGTCGCCCGGGACTTGGGAGAGGTGGGCTTGGCCCAACATGGTAGGTGAGGGTACGAAGGAGTGGGTGATAAGTGATGTGGGCGGATCACATGGGTTCTCGGGTTCCCATTGGGAGGGGTCAAAAGGATCAACATAAGTGTACCCGGGGGAAAGGAGCTCTAAGTTCATCTCAACATCCTCAAGGTCCTCACAATATGGTGGTGGATCATCCTCCTCTAATGAAATGATTGGGCCGAAGTTCTTAGTGGGTGGGTTGGCCATGAGAGGATGGCTTGGCTTTCTGCCTGATATGAGGGACTCCAATTTGAGGATAAGGTCGGGCTCATCGGGTGTGGGGAGGAATAGAAAGAGATCACTAGTGTAGCAACCAACGGTGCAAATCGAGGTGATAGATCTGACACATAGGTGTAGGAGATCAAGGCTCCTAGGTTGGTTGGCCACTGTGGTCAACATGCCAGTCAACTTCATTTGCCATGCTAAGCCCTTGAGAAGATCCCCTAATGTGTCCACTTGGTAAGATGATTGGATGGTGGTGTGATAGGTGAGGGGCACTATAGGGAGATTTTGCTCCATAGGAGGGAAAACATGGGCCATAATCTTTCTAATTGGGCTCTGCTTTAGCCAACTATCAAGGGGTTCTCCTAAGATGTGCTCGGCCCCAACTAGAGAGGGTGGTGTAAGGTGAAGACCACCGTGCGAGGTTTCTTCTTCTACTTGGGCATGGGTGGTCTATATGGGGGGGATAGGGTCCGGAGTGTTCACCACTATGGGGTCGGGTATGGGTTTCTCTACCAAGGAGGTGAGAGGGTCTTTTGAGGGTGGGGTGATGAGGGTTGGTGTATGGCGCACCCGGGGTGGAGGGTAAAGGGAAACTTGGTTTGGGATTGGTAGGGGAAGTAGTGGAGGCCTAGGTTGAGGTAGGATTGGAGTTGGAAGTGGAAGATGGGTTGGGTGGGCCTCGGTGGGGGTGTCCCTTATGGGGGAAGGTGGAGGGGTGGAGGTCAATTGGGTGTGGGTGTGAATTAGATAAGGGAGAGTGGGTTTGGGGGTGGTGGCAGTCATGGGCCTAGGTGGAAGGGTGGACACGAGGTCCACTTGGGTTTGAATGGTGAAGGTTGGGTGAGTGACTTTGGACGGGGAAGTGGTGGTCATCACGGGGGAAGCCGGGTCAGTTAAGGGTCTCTTGCCCTTGGGATCGGCCGGTTGTGGAGGGGTGGGAGCGGGGGCCAATTTAGTTAGAATGGTGGTTGTTGGGTAGCAAAGTGTAGAGGTGTTGATTGGGGTTGGTGGTGGTGGGTGTTGTGGGGGTTGGGAGATGTAGAGGGCCTTTATGTCGGATTTGAACTGGCCGAGATAGAAGGGAGGAGTGGTAGTGCTCCTCGGACTATGGCTCTCCAAGTAGGGAGGGGGACGTTGGGGAGCGTAGATCTTCCTAAGTTCTATCTTCATCTCCTCCCATGAGGTAATGGGCTCTTGCCTTCTAACCCTCCTTAAGCCCTCTATGTGTTCCCATTTACTCTTGGCTTGACCCCGAAGTCGTCCCTTGGCAATGTGGACTCTCGCGGGTCCATATGCCATAATCCTTTCAAAGTGCATTTCCATGGTAGCCTCCCACTTTAGATAGGCACTAGGGCTCGATCCGTCAAAGTGAAGGTCCTCATCTAGAATGATGCCCAAGAAGGGTGGACCGCTAGGACCCTTGTGGAGGGCCGAATTGTATGGAATTGGCCATAGAGGAATAGCCATGATGATGCACCGGGGACTCTAAATGCATATGCACCCTAGGACCAACCTGATAGAGACAAGTTGTAAAGTTGCTCTGATACCAATTGATGTGACACAACCTAAGACCTAGATTGCAAGCAACGCAATGGACACGACAATGTCACACAAGCGGACTCACTCGTATTTGACACACTCGGGTCCGTAGGTGGACCGGCGATGGGGTGAGGGTCCGAGGTTGGACCCGGAGGTTTCCAACGGTATGGCTGGCTTGGGGAGGACCCCTAAGGGTCTGGGGTTATCCAAATTCACAGGCGGTCAGCACGCCGAGGGCGTGGGCAAATTGGTCTCGCTTACAACTCACCCGTGGTGGACACTCACATAGTAGCAATTTGAGTCCGAGCACTCATCACCGACCGATGGCACACTAGAAGCAATACTAATCAAGCACAAATAATCCAGCATAGGAGTGTGGTCAGGAGCTCACCTGATCGGTGTGAAGACACTGATCCCGGTCGAAGACGAGGGCGAGCGAGGAAGCGTGGGCTTACCCGCACGCCGCGCCGATGAAGCTTCAACCTGAAATTTTAATTAACATGCACTACGCCCCTTGCAAGGGGGTTGGACTAGGGGTGGGGATTAGTTTTACAACCAAAACGTACCTCCACGTAGGGAGGGGCGGTCAGCCGGCCAGGCGGGGTGGGAAAAACTATGCTAGAAGTCGAAGCGGAAGAAGATCATCTGTTATGTCCACTGTCAGGAATAGGGGACAGACTGTCACTATCGGCGCCGCTGTAGACTCTCCCAAACTTCGATTATGACGAAATCAGAGGCAAAACCTTTGTACTTGACCCGGGAGGATGTCCAATTTTTGGGAAAATTTTTGAATGATGGCGTTGGTCAGGGCAGAGGCGCGAACAGGGTCTCTGTTTGCTGGTTCTGGTAGCTTATGCACCTCCGCAGCAGGAAGATGAGGCTTCCACGGATGCACCCGAGCTCTGATTCTGGCGTGGTCAGAGTTGTTTGATTCATGGTTGAGTCCTCTTCGATCGGATACCAGTAGGACCTCCGTAGGATGTTGGAGCCGATGGAGAGGACCCGAACAGTTCCGGGGTATCAGACTAGTTCAAGAGGAAACTGATCAGCGCACCGGAGGGAGAAAATTTGGAACTCAAAGCTTCGGATGCCGAACGGACTGCCGCTTCTTCGTGGTGATAGGAGACTTGTAGTAGAAGATCACAGCCAAGCTTTGCTTCAAGAACTTCAAGGAAATGGCCGTGGGAGCCTCTGCAAGCTGCTTCAGGTTGACTGTCAGGAAGAAGATGCACAGTCCAGCGATGATGGCTCCTCCAAGCAGCCACGAAATCATACGAAGGCGAGACCACCACCGTTGCGAAGAGGACTAGGAGACGCTTCCAACGTTGCCTCTTTTGCTCCCAGGGGTTCCAGGATGAAGAAGTGAGAGGCGCTGCAAGTTGCTGGAGTTCTACAAGTCTTCAACTGAGAATAGGTTCGCCGATGTAGATCCGAATGAGCATGAAATAGGGTGAAAGGGTGTGGGGGCGACCCCTAGCTGTGAGGGGGTCTGGGAGGGGGTGATCCGAGGTGCGGGAGGGGCAGAATGGGGTCTGGAAGGGGGTCTAGCAGATGGTGGGAGGGGGAGCTACGAATTTGGTGTGGGGAAGGAGAGGGAGGTGGATTTGAATTTTGGTTAATGAATGGGGTTAATGCTGGCCTAGGGGAGGGGAAAGGATGCTTGGGGAGGGGTGTTCTGCCTTGGGAGAGTGAGAGGTTGTATGGGGGAGAGGGAGAGGTGTGTTGGGAAAGGGAAGAGGGTGGCTGGTGGTTGGAGGGTGGCTTGGAGATTGGTGGGTTCTCCTTAGGGGCTAGGGGTGGAGTAAAGAGGTGTTGTGGGAAGTTGTGGTGACTATTGAATGAGGAGGAGAGAGAGAAAGTAGGTGGGAGGGGGAGGAGAGAGAAAGGGAGAGAGAGAGAGTGGTTGGAGCTTCTCACTCCACTCTAATGGCTTCTCACCAAAGAAATTCAATTTTCTGGACTCAAAATAGTAGATTTTCATTAGCTTAAAATAGAGAGATGGGGGTCCTATTTATAGGGAACCCATAGTTTACAATAAGTCCCTGACTTTAGGACTAATGATAAATAACGAAGGGGGAAGGGGACGCCCCTGGGCCTAGCCCAATGAATTGGGCCCAATAACCAAACTAATCAACCCTATGACACTTAACTTAGGTAGATGACTCATTAACCTAGGTATATGACTCAAATAAAGGGAAAATTACAATGATATGACTTAAAGAAAATATGAAAATTACATGACTCGACTTCAGAAAAATGTAACAGACACAATGGAGCCATGATGGCGAGCAATAGGAGCTTGGAAAAATGTGAAGGGCGAGCGATGCCCCCATCATGAAGATTAAATCCTATCTGAAGAATACCCATAATTGACCTTGAACGACTCATCAATGGTCTTAAAATAGTCCAAATTGAAATTGCTCAGCAGGGTGTCAAGAATCTGAAGTTTTTAGTAATAAGTCAATGTGATAGAATATTTGATGTTTATATGGTCCTTAAACCAAGTTTTAAGAAAATTCTGATTAAAAGACCAGAGAATACGCCATTAAATAAAAATTGATTGTGGTAGAGCAATGGCATTTTATTTGAGAAACTGACCATCTGGTTCAAAGAAATTCAGTGGTCAAGTCATGATAATGAATGCTATCTCTGTTCAAAAATTATGAAACATAAAGGTAAACTGCACTGAGTAACCAGGGACTCTGCTGTTTGATCAACATGTTTCCTTGAGTAAAAAAGTGCAGTTATACTGAAATGTTCAATGAAAATTTTTCAAAAGTTTAATGAAAAATTTGGTTGACTCTGAAGTCTCTTTAGTAATCTAAAACTGTCTTAAGTTCTATATAAAATGATTTTTCAATCAGCATTGGCTAATGAAAAGAACTAGTAAGATTAATGATTTCTCTGTCTGGGCTATTTCCGTGATAAAGATGTTTAATTTCCATTAAATTTGTTTCATAGGAATGTTGTGTGAAGGTTCATAGTATAGGATATAATCCCATATACCGTATATCGCATAAAGGCATAGAGAGGCATTTTCTATTAGGCAAAGGGTATTCTGGGTATTAAATGTTAAATTTGGTAAAGTAGGTAGTATTTCATGTTATATTCTCAACCCTACTTATCATTTGTCATTCATACCCTTCTCGTTCAAGATGAAACCCTTTCCCGCACTCGCGACTCCCTCGCTCGTGCTCTCACCGCAAGTCTCACCTTTTCATCTCCTTCTTCCACATTTCCTCTCATTGTGCCTCCATCATCCGCTCTTCCTTCTTCACTGCATCAACCATGTCCTCTCCATCCACCACGTGTAAGGGGAAGAAGGACACGAAAGAGCAGCAACCTTCGTCTCCTCAAGCCACGAAGATCAATGTGACTCAATGCTATGAGCGCAGATCAAAGGAGTCACATGCAAAGAGAGCAACTTCTGAATTGGTTCAGAAGAAGTCTGTCAAAGGGAAGAGGAAGGAAGTGGAAGTTCAGCCTGAGGATCCTTCAAAGGAGTAGCAGCCGGCAGATATGCCCAGAGAGGTCTCTCAACGAAAGAAAGAAAAAGGGAAAGAAAAGGCAGAAGGAACTACCCCCAAGCGGCGCAAGACGGTTGCCTTAGAAGCTATTCAATATGAATCTGAAGAAAAAGTGGCTCCTGCCAAGTCTTCTATACAATTTGAGATGATATTGGAAGCAGGAAAGGTTATCCTTCTTCGATATGTTGATTTTGACAACCAACCTATGATTTCTGTATTTCCTGAATTATTGGAGATATTTGAGTTTCAGAAATGGAAGAAATTCTTGAGTAAGCATAGGACATATTGCCCTAGACTGGTTGCTGAATTTTATTATAATCTGAGATATGATTCTAAAGGGTCAAAAATTTAGTCAGTAGTTAAAGGGATCAAGATTGAATTAACTAGACACTCTCTACACAAGATTTTTCGTATTCCAGAAGGAGGGGAAGTAGAAGGTGCTTTTGATGTCAACCCGCATGAAGCCTACTCCCTCATCACTAAGTTGCCTAGAGATCCCAGAGACCCAAGGAAACAAAAATATCTACCTCAGTTCAATGCATACAAATTTACCCCTCTAAGGAGTTTGCTACATCATATCCTTACCACTATGATAACTCTACAAGTTTGAGGCAGAGGGAGAGTGACCGAGTCACAGAGATTTATTCTCTATTGCGTACTCAAAGGAATCAGGATTTGCCTACCTGCTATAATGATTTAGATAATGAGTACTTTCAAGGAGTCAAGAAGAAATCTACCCTATGCAGCTCATTTGACTGCAATTTTTAGAAAAATGGGTATTCCACTAGAAGAGGAGTCCTCAAAAGAAATTCTCAAAGTGAATACTTATAACTTGGATTTCATTGATAAATACATGAGGTTTCAGTCATCCAAAGTCAGTCATATGAAAGATATAGATGACAAGAAAACTTCAAGAGCTGCATTAGATATTGTAGAATAGTCTCAGCCATCTCCATCTAGAGAACAAATTGAACAGCCTCAAGTTAGTCGGGGGGAGGAGTTGCCTCTAGTAATGGAACAAGCTGAGGAACAAACTGCTAAGCAGCAAGAAGATATCTTAAGAGATGTTGAAAAAGAAACTACTGGTAAGTCTGCTGAGAAGAACCCCAAGGACTTGCAACTAGAACAAGAAATCCATGAATTGGACTTAACTGATACTCAAATTGTACAACAGCTGGATCAAAATATCAATGGGCTTTTTGATAAATTTGGAGTGCAATCTGAGCAGGAACAACAAACAGTTCAGCAAGAACAAGAGGAAGATCAATCAGGAGAAGTTGTTGAACAAGAGGTAGATTCACAAGGTGTAGAAAAGGAAAGGGAAGAAGAAGAAATCGGATCAGATGAAGGATCACTACCTGACATGGTTACACAGATTATGAAAGAAGCTGCTGACAAAATCTATGAAGAAATTGCTGATTCAGTGGTTAATGAACACGAGGATGAATCGCAGGGAGCTCAAGAATCTGCTGAAGAAGTTCCAGAAGAGCAACCACAAGCTCCAGCTCCAGGAGTAGCTGAGGAAGACTCACAAGAATATGTTATGGGTCCTGCCCCTCACTATAGAATGTATCCAAGAATGTCGTTTGCTCAAGCTCCTTCATATGGTCCTCATTTCCGGGGAATGATCGGTCTTGGTATACCACCTAATGTGACACCACTCCTTGGACCTAGATTTGCAAGCAACCGGACCGAACGGCGATCTCTCACAAGCGGTTCACCCGTGTCGCGCACACCCGGTTCCATAGGTGGACCGGCGATGGTGGTGAGGGTCCAAGGTTTGACATCGAGGTTCCAAGGATATGGTCAGCTAGGGATGGACCCCAATGGGCCAGGGATGCCCAATTTCAAGGGCGGCCGGCACGCCGAGGGCGTGGGATGTAATGACACTCTCACAACTCACCCGCGGTGGCACTCGATTAGACGGAATGTTGGGACGAGCACTCTCTCACTACCGACGGTGCAACTAGAGATAATACTAAGCTATGCAATAGTGAAACCAGCAGAGGATGGGGGCTCAAAGCTCACCTGATCGGTGTGAAGACACCAATCCCGGTCGGAGTCGAGGGTGAGCGGGGAAGCGTGGGCTACCCGCACGCCACGCCGATGACGCTTCAACCGAAGACCTGCTAGTACAAAACTACACCCCACGCAGGAGGGTGGATCTCGGGGTGGGGGAATGGTCTTACACCAAACACTACCTCCACACAGGGAGGGACGCTAAGCCGGCCAGGCAGGGAGGGGAGGTTAACTAAGCTAGCGCCGAACGATCTGCCCGTTCTGGAATAATCGGACAGGAAGTCGATGTAGATGATGCCACACACTCCACCGAACTCAGAATTCAATGAAACTGGCTCTGAAACGTCGCTGACAGACCCAAGAATGCCTGTGAAATTTTTTGGGTGGTCCCGATGTCCTCACCCGCTGGGGCGAGCTCTGGAACAGGATCCCGGCGCTCTGGTTCGGACTGGTCCCAGGGTGCAGCAGCAGGTGGAAGTAGTCACCACGCCCGCTCCTGATGTCGAAACGCAGTGGGACCAAGATGAGTATGACCGTGGACGAGTCTTATTCGAGCAGCAGCCAGGGGGGACACCAGACGATGTAGGGGCAGAGAGGGAGAGCCTGTTGAGTGACGAGGGGTCTGGACAGGTCCTGAGTGGCCTGTTCAGCGCACCTGGGGGAGAAAATTCGGAACGGGCAGTCCCGGACTCCGAACGAGGTCCCGCTTTCTGTGTTGGATAGAGGACTGGTGGATCTTCGAGCCGGCCAAGTGGCATGCCTTGGAACGGAAGGATGAGACCGTGGAAGCTTCTGCACTGCAGCTCTGGTCCTGGTTCAGGTCCTGGTTGCGCAGTCGGACGAGAACGAACCCTCCAGACATCAGGGATGTCGGATGCCGATGAGACCACCTCAGCTGCGAAGCTATCTTGACGAACTTTCCATCGATGTATGGTACGCCTCCAGACGACGCCGAATGACCTCGGGGCAGGTTCTGCAAGTCGGGCTCCAACTGTTGCCTGCGAACTGAGATGGATAGGGTGATGAAAGGTGATGGGAGACGGAGTAGATGGGGTGAGAAATTGATGTGACACAACCCCTCGGACCTAGATTTGCAAGCAACACAATAATTTGGCAACGTCACACTAGCGGACTCACTCGCGTAAGCACACATGGGTCCGTAGAAGGACCGGCGATGGCGGTGAGGGTCCGAGGTTGGACCTCAAGGTTCCAAGGGTTTGGCCAGCTAGAAATAGACCCCAATGGGCTAGGGATGCCCAATATCAAGGGCGACCGGCACGCCAAGGGCGTGGGTTGAAATGTCACTCTCACAACTCACCCGCGGTAATCACGCAATTAGATGATAAATCGGGTTCGAGCACTCTCCTACGTCGACGGTACAGGGATACAATACTAATTAAGCAAAGAAATCCAGCAAAGAGTGGTGTGAGTGGCTCACCTAATCGGTGTGAAGACACCGATCCCGTTCGGAGACGATGGGCGAGCGGGGAAGTGTGGGTGCACACTACGCCGATGAAGCTTGAACCCTGTTTAATACAAGCACTATGCCTCACACAGGAGGGGGAACTTGTGGTGGGGACTTCAGTTTACAATCAAACACTACCTCCACGCAGGGAGGAGCCTTCAGCCGGCCAAGCAAGGGGAGGGGAAAAGTCCGAATGAGGGCCAATCGGAGGGCCAATGTCGATTCTGCCACTTCTAGAGTCGCTGGACAGTCTATCGGTGACGGCGTCGCCACGGACACTCCCGAGCTCCAATTGACCTGAAACTGGGGCTGAAACACTCCCACTTGACTCAGGACGATGCTCGAAGTTTTGTGGAACCTCGTGCTGATGTCTCTGGCCGAGGCAGGGTCTGGAACAGGGCAGCACAGTTCTGGCACTGACTGCTCCCAGAATGTTGCTGCAGGAAGGAGCAGGCACCCTGAACGCTCCTGGTGTCGGAATGAGGCGAGACCAAGGCCGTCGTCTCCGTGGGCCCGTCTTCTTTGCTCCAGAACAGACGGCGTCGTCGAAGGAGTTCGGGGTTGACCGTGGCAGTCAGAACAGTGACAGGGGGTCGGAGGGGACCCTGGGGAACTGACCTGGCGCACCTCCGGGAGAAAATTCAGAAAAGTCAGTGTCGACGCCCGAACTCATCTCCGCTTCTTGGAAATGAAAGACGACTGATAGGGGGTGCTCTCAGCCAAGTTTCACGCCAAGAGGTGCTAAGGAGAGGCCGGTGTCGACTTTTCTCCGAGGCTCTGGTCTGATGCCTGGGTGCTTCCGCGCAGTCGGGGGAGAATCACCCTCTTGGTCAGCCACGAACTCGGATGACGACGAAACCACCTCGGCTGGGAAGGTATCTGGATGACCTTTCCAATGGTGTATGGTATGCCTCCTAAAGTCTCAAGATGACTCCGTGGTGATCTCTGCAATAAGGGGTTTCCCTGCTGCATGCAAGCTAGGTGTGCAAGAAGGAGACATTAGTGGTAGTGGTGGTGGGGGGTGATGGGATTGTAAGGGGATGAGGGATTAATGGCTGTGTGATGGGGACATCAACGACAGCCCGCTCACATTGTGTTTACATTTACGTCCTTTTGTATTTGTATGAATATCCTCGTGATATATGGGTACACAATTGTAGGTCTTAGTGGGTTTATTAGCAAAAGGCCATTGGGTTTCTTTGCAAAAGTGCATGTAGGCCCTGCAGGGGCCCCCTCCCTCCTCCTTATTGGTCCACTTGGACTCCCGGGCCCAAGGTGGCTGGTCCATGGTCCAACTTTGGACTTGGACCTAGATTTAAATAAAGAAGACAAATCCAAATAGCCTTCTTTAAGGGGTGGGGGGGGGGGGGGGGGGGCGAACCATGTATTATATTGGGATTTATTGTGGTTGTTCAAACCACATCCCAGCCCTTCACTCATCAACCCTTGATCCAGGGGTCTAGAATTAGTTAGAGACCTAGTCTATATAATGTTGTATTTTTCATGAGAAATTGAATGGAAAAAAAAGTAGAATTTTGTTGCAAGGCTTGAAGCTTGGTGCACCCCTCTCTCTTACCCTGCTGTTCTTCCATCCCCAACCCCAGATCTAGAGTGTATCTATCTCCCTTCATCCCCTCTCAACCTCCGGTGATCGTCTGTGCCACCGCTGCCGCCGTTCGTGCTGCCTTCGAGCCGCCGTGGAATCGTCATCAAGTTTCTGTCCTGCTAGACAGAGGTGTAGTTCGAGAATTCCTGAAGCCAGCCACGAGTTCTGATCAATTTGAAATTTTGAGGGTTGGTTCCTATATTCTAGCCCCTTCTCCACAAAAATATTGAGATTCAAAATCCACCGTTTCATATCCTTACCATTTCATTCAACTCTCAATCTCAGATCTATTCTGTCACTATCTACAGTGACAGTAACCCTGAGTTCTCCACCTTTGACCACCATTTTGATTTTTTTAGACCTCCAATTTAACTGGGAGTTCTTTCCATCGTCCCCTACCACCACAATTTTTCTTAAATTTTTATCGTCCTTCTACCTATTTTTAGAAATTCATGTTCTACCGAAGCTACAGTGTGGTCAGCCCATTTCCAGATCTGACCTTCGTCCATTAAACAAATCACAGAAAATTATAGACACATCCAAACTTGTCCAAACCAATTTTTCCGTCTTCCCAGCTCAAGTTTCAACAACTTTGGTGAAGAACACAACCCCAAATTCGAAAGTCTCTCTCGCGGTCAAAGGCAATCCATAAGGAAGTTCTCTGCTGACCTGTGATTTCAGGAACTGTACAACAGAAGATTGAAAATTCCATAAGTCAAGATCTGAGCAGATCCTGGCCAGATCTTTAGGCCTAGGTTGAAGAACCTCAAGCTAGCTTTCCAACGACGCCAGTCTCGTGTCGATCCGACGTCGGGGCTGATCGCAGCGTCCATTCTCGCCGGAGCGCACGCTGTAAAACAGCAACCACCAGTCAGTGGACAGCAAACCCGATGGGTGCCGATCGGAACCGCCCGACCCCCGGGCGACGTTCCGGTGTGCCGCCAGCCCAGCGAACACTTCCCTAAGTGTCCACACTACAGCGGCGCCACCGGGTCCCACACGACCCCTCCAGACAGCACGTGGGCCCCACGGTCGTGATCACGCGTGTAGCCGAATCAACACACGAAGCTGCCCGTCATCCCGAATTCGGTCCTCCCGGGCCCCTGGTGTCGCCCTTTACCTCCCTGCGTGGAGTGGGCATATTTCCATTGCTGTAATATTCATGTATCAACTGTCCCGGGAGCACGAGTTCGGCCGGGCCCGTCGTCCCCACGCCGAGCACGTGGAGGTATCGCATTCGCTCCCTTACTTGGTATTTTACTTAATTTTCATATATACTTGCTTATGCCACTGCTAGAGAGCATGATAGGGTAATTAGCTCACTTTCTATTTATATCACCGCTGCTGCGAGAGAGAGCGTTACCATCCCGTGACCCAATCCGGGCACAAGTGAGAGCCGACCACCCTAGCTCACAGCCGGTTTCTCAACCGCGCACATCCGACGCTTCCCTCGTTAAGGGGCAGTCACGAGCTTATCGTGTCCGTGGTCTCGTCCCGCATCAATTTGGTATCAGAGCAAGGTTGAGTCTAGGGTGTCAAAAAAAAAAGAGTGTCATTTACATCGAGTCATTAGTCAGTTTAAGTCGAGTCTAGGATCATCATTGTTTTAAAACAAAAAAAAAGTGTCTTTCGCATTTGCATCCCTTTACTCGGTATATCAAAAGGTGTTGTCCGAACGTTAGGCTACGCCTATCAGGAAGACCGCACACTTGCGCGAGTGATCTTCGGATCGATTAACTCAGCCACGTGCCGAGTTTTGGTTACGTCTAGGTGCATCATATTAGTGTGTGTTTGCTTTAGTCGGCGTCGTCTAGTCGGTGTGTTTGCATGCCCACTCGTCGAGGTACTCAATACTAACCCCCACCACCACCAATGGCGGAATCCCGAGTCTATAGTTCCGATGAGGTGGCCACTATGTTCCGAACTCTTATGGGAAAAATGGATGGGTTGAGTGAGCGCATGGATGAGTTAAGCACTCGAGTGGATAGGATGGAAGAAGCGAGTACCCGAGTGAATGGCCTAGGCACCCGCCTAGAAGAGAGGATGAAAGTTGTAGAGGATAGGGCCGCTGGGTCGAACCAGTCCGTTCAAGGATTGGTCGGGAGAGTCACCGCACTAGAGAGAGGCCCTACCGAGGCACCACCGATTGCCCCAGTCCAGGCACCCATCCCACCTACACAAGGTCAACCGGAGCCGGTTCATCAAACCGAGACTCCAAGGGTTCACGGGGTAGCTAATAGGAGGCATGAAGTCCCCGAGGTGCATGACTACGAGTCCGATAATGAGCGTCGGGGACATGGTCATGATTATCGCCATACACGGCGTACCCACGACCAAGATATGGATGAACGGGCCATTCGGACCGTTCGGGCCGACCCTCCCACCTTTGACGGGTCCTTAGACCCGAAGGTCTACCTTGATTGGGAGGCTGGTATGGACCGATATTTTGAGTGGTTCGAGATGTCGGACCAACGAAAAGTCAAGTATGCCAGGATGAAACTTTTAGGCCAAGCCCAAACCTATTGGAGAAACATGGAGAACCTATTATTTCATCGTCAAGAACCCCCGATCGATACATGGACCGATATGAGGGAGAAGCTTAGGAAGAAGTACCTCCCTACCTCCTACCGCCAACGTCTTATAGAGAGGTGGCAAAGTCTCACCCAAGGAGACCGGTCCGTCTCTGATTACATCGCCGAATTTGATGAATACTACTTACGATGTGATGCCATGGAGGAGGATTCCCTTACCGTCTCACGGTTCCGGCGTGGCCTACGCCCACACCTACGGTATGAGCTTCTCCGTTGCAAGGTGGACAAGCTAGAGGATGCTTATCAAGTTGCTCTCGAGATGGAGCAATTCGAGGGTGAGTTTGAGTCTATTCCTCGGTGGAGCCCCGCTCCTCCCCGTAGTGATTCCCGTGGCTCCTTAGGTTCATACCCAAGGGGACCCATGACTCGTCCACAGGAGCCCACCCGTCAGGAGCACTTTGCTCCTAGACCGCGACCTCCCCCACCACGGGATCTACCTCCACCCCATCCACCGGCACCCGTTGCCCGTCCCCCAGCTCCTATAGCCCGTCCTCTGGCACCGGCACCCCCTCCACTATTGTCCAAGGCACCGACACCTCCCCCATTGCTGCCTACACCCCCTACCCGACGGGATGATAAGGGTAAGGCCCCTCTTTTCGGGGAGAGTAGTCGATCACGAGTGCAGTGTTTCCACTGTCATGGATTTGGCCACATTGCCAGCGAGTGTCCCGCTCGCGCCACCGTAGCCTTAGGTGTTGGAGGATCCGTACCTCCTGAGCCTGAGTGTGTTGATTACGAGGCCGATGAGGCACTAGCCGAGGAGTACTATGCCTTGGGGGGGGGGGGAGAGTGGGAGAGCTCTCCTGCCGCCCAGGATGCGGCCACCTAGTGGGATTGATGCTACCACCTTAGTCTCGAGTCATATATGAGTCGGTATATTTTCCTTGTGTGGTTTGTTTTGTGTGGTTTGTTTGCATGGTTTGTGTGTCGTTTGTTTGTCTGCATGTGACTTGTGCAAGCTCGTTGTCGTTCTCTTATGAGTAAGAGGTGATTGGACTCACATGATGAGTATGGGATCAGTTCTACTTCTATACCCGGATCAGTCACCTATAGGGACTCAGCGGTGATTCCTAGTGAGTCTTCGAGCTGCTTCCTTCCTTTTTTGAGAGTGTCCCTTTGAAGTGACCACCTTTACCCCATAGCAGTTCGCATATCGAGTATATATTGAATGAGAAGGTGACGATCGCTTGTAGTGGACCATACCCGCGCTACTTGGCACAGTGACGGATCCGCCGGATTACCGGAGCAGCCATACCCTTACTCGACGGGGTCGAGTTCCTCCCACCCGGGGAGAATTGATGGAGACATCAACGACAGTCCGCTCACATTGTGTTTACATTTACGTCCCTTTGTATTTGTATGAATACCCTCGTGATATATGGGTACACAATTGTAGGTCTTAGTGGGTTTATTTGCAAAAGGGCATTGGGTTTCTTTGCAAAAGTGCATGTAGGCCCTATAGGGGCCCCCTCCCTCCTCCTTATTGGTCCACTTGGACTCCCGGGCCCAAGGTGGCTGGTCCATGGTCCAACTTTGGACTTGGACCTAGATTTAAATAAATAAGACAAATTCAAATAGCCTTCTTTAAGGGGGGGGGGGGGCGAACCATGTATTATATTGGGATTTATTGTGGTTGTTCAAACCACATCCCAGCCCTTCACTCATCAACCCTTGATCCAAGGGTCTAGAATTAGTTAGAGACCTAGTCTATATAATGTTGTATTTTTCATGAGAAATTGAATGGAAAAAAAATTAGAATTTTGTTGCAAGGCTTGAAGCTTGGTGCACCCCTCTCTCTTCCCCTGCTGTTCTTCCATCCCCAACCCCAGATCTAGAGTGTATCTATCTCCCTTCATCCCCTCTCAACCTCCGGTGATCGTCTGTGCTGCCACCGCCGCCGTTCGTGCCGCCTTCGTGCCGCCGTGGAATCGTCATCAAGTTTCTGTCCTACTAAACAGAGGTGTAGTTTGAGAATTCCTGAAGCCAGCCACGAGTTCTGATCAATTTGAAATTTTTAGGGATGGTTCCTATTTTCTAGTCCCTTCTCCACAAAAAAATTGAGGTTCAAAATCCACTGTTTCATATCCTTACCATTTCGTTCAACTCTCAATCTCAGATCTGTTCTGTCACTGTCTACAGTGACAGTAACCCTGAGTTCTCCACCTTCGACCACCATTTTGATTTTTTTTAGACCTCCCAATTTAACTGGGTGTTCTTTCCATCGTCCCCTACCACCACAATTTTTCTTAAATTTTTATCGTCCTTCTACCTATTTTTAGAAATTCATGTTCTACCGAAGCTACAGTGTGGTCAGCCCATTTCCAGATCTGACCTTCGTCCATTAAACAAATCACAGAAAATTATAGACACATCCAAACTTGTCCAAACCAATTTTTCCGTCTTCCCAGCTCAAGTTTCAACAACTTTGGTGAAGAACACAACCCCAAATTCGAAAGTCTCTCTCGCGGTCAAAGGCAATCCATAAGGAAGTTCTCTGCTGACCTGTGATTTCAGGAACTGTACAACAGAAGATTAAAAATTCCATAAGTCAAGATCCGAGCAGATCCAGGCCAGATCTTTAGTCCTAGATTGAAGAACTTCAAGCTAGCTTTCCAACGGCGCCAGTCTCGTGTCGATCCGACGTTGGGGCTGATCGCAGCGTCCATTCTCGCCGGAGCGTGCGCTGTAAAACAGCAACCACCATTCCGTGGACAGCAAACCCGACGGGCGCCGATCGAAACCGCCCGATGACCGGGCGACGTTCCGGTGTGCCGCCAACCCAGGGAACACTTCCCTAAGTGTCCACACTACAGCGGTGCCACCGGGTCCCACACGACCCCTCCAGACAGCACGTGGGCCCCACGGTCGTGATCACGCGTGTAGCCGAATCAACACGCGAAGCTGCCCGTCATCCCGAATTCGGTCCTGCCGGGCCCCTGGTGTCGCCCTTTACCTCCCTGCGTGGAGTGGGCATATTTCCATTGCTGTAATATTCATGTATTAACTGTCCCGGGAGCACGAGTTCGGCCGGGCCCGTCGTCCCCACGCCGAGCGCGTGGAGGTATCGCATTCGCTCCCTTACTTGGCATTTTGCTTAATTTTCATATATACTTGCTTATGCCACTGCTAGAGAGCATGATAGGGTAATTAGCTCGCTTTCTATTTATATCACCGCTGCTGCGAGAGAGAGCGTTACCGTCCCGTGACCCGATCCGGGCACAAGTGAGAGCCGACCACCCTAGCTCACAGCCGGTTTCTCAACCGCGCACATCCGACGCTTCCCTCGTAAAGGGGCAGTCACGAGCTTGTCGTGTCCATGGTCTCGTCCCGCATCACTGTGGGAGGTGAAAGGGGAGTGTTGGGGTTGCTGGAGGGGTGTGGGAGGAGGCTGGAGTCGCAGCTAGCAGGTGGAGGGGGAGGGGGGGTGCGGCCAAGGGTGGAGGGTGAGAAGGGGGGCGCAAGTGGCTTGGAGGGAGAGGGAGATTTGAACTTGGTTTAATGTGGGGATGGTTAATGCGGTCTTGGGAAGGGGAAGAGGTGTGTTGGGGATGTGGAGAGGTGCTTGGGGAGGTGGGATTCTCCCTTGGGAGATGGAGGGGTGGCTTGGGAAAGGGAGAGGTTGTCTTGGAAGGTGAAAGGTTGCTTGGGGATATGGTGTGAGTAATGGGAGGAATTAAGTGGATCTTGGGAAGGGGAAGGGTTGGGATGAGGTGGAGGATGAGGTGGCAAGGGGAGGAGAGAGAGGGCTGGTCGACCTAGAGAGAGAGAGAGGGGAGAGGAGAGAGAAAAGGTCGCCCCTTCTTGAGAGAGAGAGAGTGAGATAGAGAGAGAGCTAGAGAGAGAGAGAGAAAGGCAATTCAAGTGGCTAAATTTCTTCAATACTTCATTACCTTCAAATGGGGGGAATTGGGGTCATATTTATAGGAAACCCACAATTTAACAAAAGACCCTGAGTTTTTGACAAATGACAATAAACCAAGGGGGGAAGGGGGCGCCCATGGGTCTAGCCCACTTAATTGGGTCCAACTGACTCATTAACCACTCTAATGCTAATTAACCTAGGGACTTGACTCAAATAAAAGGAAGATTACATAATAAGAAAATGAAAGATACATCATATGACTCAAAATAGAGTGGCGGGCAAGATGTAGCACTGCTGGCGATCATCAGGAGCCTCGAACAAAGGGGATAGCTGGAGATGTCCTCATCATACCCCCGAGGTGCAGAGAACTCGACTCCGTCAAGTATGGGCCCGCCGGGGGAGCGGTCCTCCAAAGCAGCTCAGGGCGAACCTCAACCTCCAAACTCAACCCGCATCTGCGACCAGGGGACGGTCCTTCATCCTCTCAAGGTGGCTGGGGCACACCCTCTTGCTGGCGATGGAACCCTGCTTGCATAGTATTGTCCCTATGTGCACACGTCGGGCTCTCAAGGCTATTTTGTGGTGGCTCTCCGTGGTGTCCCTCTTCAAGGAAGGTACAGGCTCAAAGCACTCACTAGGATCCACCGCGGTGCCCATATAGGGTGCCGGATCTGCCACGTGAGAAGTGGGGTATATCCCATAACCCATTGGTGAATTGACTCCACAAGCTGTGTTTGCCAAAGCCACTATGAATAGGGAAAGGTCCAAGTCTTCGTGCCCTCGACTGGGAGGTGACCCTAAGGTAGAGCCACTCCGATGCCATCATCACCAAGTCGCCTACTTGAAATTCCAAGTGGCGCTTGCGAGCTCTTATCCGCTCTTTGTGAACCTCACCGCTCATTATGAATTGCTTGCGTGTATGCGTATGCCATGTACTATGATGCGGTGTGGGTGTGAAAAGCTTGGTGTGAAAAGGTGGACCGGGGCAACCGTAAATTGACCTATCATGTTGCGATGCCATGTGGACATTGATGAACTTAGGTGGGCCGGGGCAGCCACAAGTGGCCCTATCATGCGTGGGTTTTATAACAATGGTTGGAGGGTCATGGTATCTGTAGGGGAACCTATCACACAAAGTGGTGATGACTGCCGGGGGACCCGGACACCCGTAGATGCTCCTAACATGCATATGATCAATGATGACTAAGGGAGGACCAGCACATCCAAATGTGAGCCAGTCATGCATTGGGCCTACAGTGTGAGTGATATGTATGAGATGACTGGGCTTACTAGCCTTACCAAATGATGCAAAATGTCGTGGCACTTGCATTCCCATCCAAATGGCTTCTTCTTTGTGTATGGCTTGGTGCGGTATTTTCCACTCATAGGGGTCAAAGGGGTCTATGATGCAAGACGGACACGGGGACTGGCTCTACGGGGTATGGACCTCGGACTCTAGGTGTGGACGCGACCAGCAACACACACCAGGGAGACACTAAGCCCAACACTACGAGCTCCTAGTGGCGAAACGTCGCTAACAAAAGTGGAAGCTCACTCGTCGTCCCAAGCGAGGGAAAGTGCGGACCATGCGCGGTTAAGGAACCGGCAGAGGTCAAGGGTAGTCCGACTCAACTTCCGGACTCGGATCGAGTCGCGGGACAGGTCACTCCCACTCTCACAGTGGTGACATGAGCACACGGGCTAGTATCTATCGCTCTCGACAGCGGCAAAAGACCATATACTAAACTAGCAAGCGAATGCCGAGAAGTTAAGACCGTACCTCCACGCACTCGGCGTGGCGAAGACAACCCCGGCCGAATTACGGATCCCCGGTTTAACAATTTTACAACAGTACAATGATTTGACCCACTCCACGCAGGGAGGTAAAAGGTCACATGTGGGGTCCGGGAATCACGCATATCGGGTTGACGGGCAGCATCTTGATGTCGCCCGGCGGTGCCGAACTTCGCTTTTTCGTGCTTTCCGAACGGCAGGTTCTGTGGCCCCGTGAGGCCCACGGGTGGCGCGGGCCTCCGGATCTGCAGGAGCGGGACCCACTATGGTGGGGACCCATGGTGGCGCGCCTCCACGGACGGCGGTCGGCCCGAAACATCGATCGGTGGCCGATCGGCTCCGATTCCCACGTTGTGAAGTTGCTGCCCACAGATTTTTAGTTGCTGTTTTCAGGCGCGCGCTCCGGCAAAAACGGCCGCTGCGATCAGCTCCGTCGTCGGAATGCGACGAAACTAGCGCCGTTGGAAAGAGGATTCAAACTCCTTCAATCTTGGGCCAGTGGTCTTTTCTGAACCTATGCGGATTTTGGCTTTAACTATTTTTCAATTCTCTGCTCCACTGCTCCTGAAATCTCAGATCAGCATATCAGTGTCCTGTAAATGGCCATTGACTGCGTACGTACAATGGGATTCAGACTTCGAGTTCTTCTTTGAAATTGTAGGGAATCAAACCACGGAACAGGGACTATTTTGGGAATTTGATTTGGAGGTGGTGGTGTTTTGTTATGATTTTTGGAGTGACTAGTGGTCGGATCTGGGAACAGGTGGACAGAACTGTAGATGGGT
Organism: Amorphophallus konjac; assembly: GCA_022559845.1. Classification (NCBI taxonomy): domain Eukaryota; kingdom Viridiplantae; phylum Streptophyta; class Magnoliopsida; order Alismatales; family Araceae; genus Amorphophallus; species Amorphophallus konjac. The sequence continues at coordinate 136,845,171 of CM040119.1, read as the reverse complement.
CTGAGAACGATTTTTAGAAAATATGATATGGGTGAATCAAAAATTAAGAAAAATTTTGGATGAAGCGGTGGATGGAGGGAATCCCCAGCAAAATTGGGCGAACTAACAAAAATCAAAAAATGGATCTAAGACATGAAACTCAGGGCGGAGATGAACCTGGACAGAACTCTGGTAGAACCAAAATGGAAGAGTGGACGAAAATCAAAAATTAGGAAACGTTATCTGAATGCTGGCCTGATTTTTGTGAGTGGAGAGGAACATCCCAGGAACAACTCCTCCAAATTTGGTAGCCAAATGAGCTCGGGGAAGACCTGTGAATTTCGAACAAGCTGCTGTGGTACTGCGCGGGTAGAATTCCGTTGATGGCGATGGCGGTGCGGTGGCGGCTCGTGGCGGCGGCGGCGGCGACCGGAACTGATAGGGTGGAGTCTCACCACCAGAAGGAAGCCTTCACAGCTCCAAGGGGAAGAGAGGGGCGGCCTAGGCCTTTGCTCAAGTAATTTTCCAAGTTCAAATGGCATTAATTCTAGAAAATGGTAATTACATGCCTTATATATGACTCCCACCAAACTCATCCTCCACCGTTGGATCTAGGGGTTTAGGGATGGATGGCTAGGATAGAGTTTTATCAAAATACAACAAAAATAATAAACAAAAGGGGAGGGGGGCGTACCTTGACCAAGGAGGGTCAAGGGGGGGACATGGAAGGTGGTGTTGGTTGGAATTGTTGACCATTTTGGTCCCTTGTCCCCCATGTGGACAATTGACTAGTCCAAGGCTTCTAGATGTTCACCTTGGATGTTGACCAACCCCACAAGGCTGATATGGACCAATGGGAGGGGGCCTGGGGGTCCCGTGGGGCCCAGGGGTCCCATTTTACAAATAAGCCCCTCGTACACGCATAATTACAAACCGTATAAAATGAAATAAACACACCTTACACACAAATAAAGTCTAACTAAATATGAAAAATGGGGAGACTCAAGGCGGCGTCTCTAGGTTGTCTCCTAGCTAGATGGATGCTGAGGTGGCTCGAGTCGTGCTCCGTGTGCGGTACCGGTGGCTCGGCGTATCGCGCCGCTCAACTGCTCGGGTGTCCACACCAGTCTAGGAAAATGGAGTGGGCTTGGTCCAATAAGGTTGGATGGGGTAGGGACAGGTTGGTGGTGGGTAAGGTGGGTGGGTATAGGAAGGGATCGAAGGGGTCATGGTAAGGGTCACCTAAGGAGAGGAACTCTAGGTCCTTTTGGTCCTCACAACCCCTTGATGGCGGATTCTCCTCCTCTAGTAAAGTGATCGGGCCAAAGTTTTTGGTGGAATGGTCGGCCATGAATGGAGGGCTGGTTGTTCTACCCGAGATAAGCAACTCAAGTTTGTGGATAGAATCGGGCTCATCGGGTGTAGGGAGGAGTAAAAGAAGGTCACTAGTGTAGCAACCCACAGTGTAGATTGAGGAGATGGACCCGACACATAGGTGTAGGAGGTCAAGGCTCCTAGGTCGGTCAATCACCGTGGTCAACATACCAGTCAGCTCCACTTGCCATGCTAGGCCGTGAAGGAGGTCTCCTAACGTTTCTATTTGGTAGGAGGATTGGATGGTAGTGTGATAGGAGGAGAGGGAACTATGGGAAAGTTTCGCTCCATGGGGGAGAAAACATGGGCTGTGATCTCTCTAATTGGGCTCTCCTTTAGCCAATTAACAAGGGCTTCTCCTAAGATGATCTCGGTCCCATCTAGAGAGGGTGGTGTAAGGCGAAGACCACCATGTGAGGGTTCTTCTTCTTTTTCCGGAGTGTTCACTACTATGGGGTCGGGTATGGGTTCCTCTACCAAGGAGGTGAGTGGGTCCTTTGAGGGCAGGATGATAAAGGTTGGTGTATGGTGTACCCAGGGTGGTGAGTGAGGCCGGACTTGGGTTGGGGTTGGGAGTGGAAGTAGTGGAGGGCTAGGTTTGGGTAGGATAGGAGTTGGAAGCGGAAGGTGGATTGGGTGAGTAACTTCGGGTTGGGGAATGGTGGTTGTCACGGGCCTAGGTGGAGGGGTGGACATGGGGTCCATGTGGGTTTGAATGGTGAGGGTGGAGTGAGCCATGATGCTTCTTCCACATGGGATGGGGACTTCTTGGCCTAACCCATGACATTGTGACTCGTATTCTTCTTCCCAATCTGGGGAGGCCTCATGTTCCTCGATTACAATCTTATCCCTCTGGGGTGTGGGGGTCTTACTCTCCAAGGGAATGGGAAGGTCTTTAGGGGATGGGGTGATGAAAGTTGGGGCATGGTGTACCCGGGGTGGTGAAGTTTGGACCCTAACGGTGGTCTAGGGTTGACTGGGGGAGAAAGGAGGAGTGGGAGTGCTCCTCGGGTTATGGTTCTCAAGGTAGGAGTGGGAAGGGGGAGTGAAGATCTTCCTAATCTCAATCCTTATCTCTTCCAATGAATCTAAGGGTCCTTTGGGTGGTGGAGTTTGGGTCCGAAGGAAGGTCTTGGGTTGATAGGGAGAGAAAAGAGGAGTAGGAGTGCTCCTCGGACTATGGTTCTCCGAGTAGGATGGGGAAGGTCGGGGAGCATAGATCTTCCTAAGCTCAATCTTCATCTCTTCCCATGAGCCTATCGGTTCTTGCTTCCTAATCTTTCTTAACCTTACTATACGTTCCCACTCCTTTTTGGCTTGTCCCCGAAACCGTGCCTTGGCCCGGCGGACTCTCGCGGATCCATAAACCCAAGTTCTTTCAAAGTGTTTTTTCATGAAAGTCTCCCACCAAACATAATCACTAGGATGTGACCCATCAAAGGTGATACTCTCATCTATAAGGATGACCGAAAATGGGTGGTCGATCGGACCTTTGTGGAGGGCCGAGTGGGACCAAAGAGATGTAGCCATGATGATGAACCGAATGACTCTAAATGCTTATGTGCCCTTGGACAAGACTTAGTAGAGACAAGTCTAGAACTTTCTCTGATACCAACTGATGTGACACAACCCCTCGGACCTATATTTGTAAGCAACACAATAATTTGGCAACGTCACACTAGCGGACTCACTCGCGTAAGCACACTCGGGTCCGTAGAAGGACCGGCGATGGCGGTGAGGGTCCGAGGTTGGACCTCAAGGTTCCAAGGGTTTCGCCAGCTAGGAATAGACCCCAATGGGCCAGGGATGCCCAATATCAAGGGCAACCAGCACGCCAAGGGCGTGGGTTGAAATGTCACTCTCACAACTCACCCGCGGTAATCACGCAATTAAATGATAAATCGGGTTCGGGCACTCTCTTACGCCGACGGTACAGGGATACAATACTAATTAAGCAAAGAAATCCAGCAAGGAGTGGTGTGAGTGGCTCACCTGATTGGTGTGAAGACACCGATCCCGTTCGGAGACGATGGGTGAGCGGGGAAGTGTGGGTCCCCGCACACTGCGCCGATGAAGCTTGAACCCTGTTTAATACAAGCACTATACCTCACACAGGAGGGGGAACTTGGGGTGGGGACTTCAGTTTACAATCAAACACTACCTCCACACAGGGAGGAGCCTTCAGCCGGCCAAGCAAGGGGAGGGGAAAAGTCCGAATGAGGGCCAATCGGAGGGCCAATGTCGATTCTGTCACTTCTGGAGTCGCTGGACAGTCTGTTGGTGACGGCGCCGCCACGGACACTCCCGAGCTCCAATTGACCTGAAACCGGGGCTGAAACACTCCCACTTGACTCAGGACGATGCTCGAAGTTTTGTGGAACCTCGTGCTGATGTCTCTGGCCTGGGCAGTGTCTGGTACAGGGCAGCATAGTTCTGGCACTGACTGCTCCCAGAACGTTGCTGCAGGAAGGAGCAGGCACCCTGAACGCTCCTGCTATCGGAATGAGGCGAAACCAGAGCCGTCGTCTCCGTGGGCCTGTCTTCTTTGCTCCAGAAAAGACGGTGTCGATGAAGGAGGTCGGGGTTGACCGCGGCAGTCAGAACAGTGACAGGGGGTCGGAGGGGACCCTGGGGCACTGACCTGGCGCACCTCCGGGAGAAAATTCAGAAAAGTCAGTGTCGACGCCCGAAGTCGTCTCCGCTTCTTGGAAATGAAAGACGACTGATAGGGGGTGGTCTCAGCCATGTTTCACGCCAAGAGGTGCTAAGGAGAGGCCGGTGTCGACTTTTCTCTGAGGCTCTGGTCTGCTGCCTGGGTGCTTCCGCGCAGTCGGGGGAGAATCGCCCTCTTTGTCAGCCACGAACTCGGATGACGACGAAACCACCTCGGCTGGGAAGGTATCTGGACGACCTTTCCAATGGTGTATGGTATGCCTCCTGAAGTCTCAAGATGACTCTGTGGTGATCTATGCAATAAGGGGTTTCCCTGCTGCATGCAAGCTAGGTGTGCAAGAAGGAGACATTATTGGTAGTGGTGGTGGGGGGGTGATGGGATTGCAAGGGGATGAGGCATTAATGGCTGTGGGAGGTGAAAGGGGAGTGTTGGGGTTGCTGGAGGGGTGTGGGAGGAGGATGGAGTCGCAGCTAGCAGGTGGAGGGGGAGGGGGGGTGCGGCCAAGGGTGGAGGGTGAGAAGGGGGGCGCAAGTGGCTTGGAGGGAGAGGGAGATTTGAACTTGGTTTAATGTGGGGATGGTTAATGCGGTCTTGGGAAGGGGAAGAGGTGTGTTGGGGATGTGGAGAGGTGCTTGGGGAGGTGGGATTCTCCCTTGGGAGATGGAGGGGTGGCTTGGGAAAGGGAGATGTTGTCTTGGAAGGTGAAAGGTTGCTTGGGGATATGGTGTGAGTAATGGGAGGAATTAAGTGGATCTTGGGAAGGGGAAGGGTTGGGATGAGGTGGAGGATGAGGTGGCAAGGGGAGGAGAGAGAGGGCTGGTCGACCTAGAGAGAGAGAGGGGAGAGGAGAGAGAAAGGGTCGCCCCTTCTTGAGAGAGAGAGAGAAAGGCAATTCAAGTGGCTAAATTTCTTCAATACTTCATTACCTTCAAATGGGGGGAATTGGGGTCGTATTTATAGGAAACCCACAATTTAACAAAAGACCCTGAGTTTTTGACAAATGACAATAAACCAAGGGGGGAAGGGGGCACCCATGGGCCTAGCCCACTTAATTGGGTCCAACTGACTCATTAACCACTCTAATGCTAATTAACCTAGGGACTTGACTGAAATAAAAGGAAGATTACATAATAAGAAAATGAAAGTACATCATATGACTCAAAATAGAGTGGCGGGCAAGATGTAGCACTGCTGGCGATCATCAGGAGCCTCGAACAAAGGGGATAGCTGGAGATGTCCTCATCATACCCCGGGGTGCGGAGAACTCGACTCCGTCGAGTATGGTCCCGCCGGGGGAGCAGTCCTCCAAAGCAGCTCAGGGCGAACCTCAACCTCCAAACTCAACCCGCATCTGCGACCAGGGGACGGTCCTTCATCCTCTCAAGGTGGCTGGGGCACACCCTCTTGCTGGCGATGGAACCCTGCTTGCATAGTATTGTCCCTATGTGCACACGTCGGGCTCTCAAGGCTATTTTGTGGTGGCTCTCCGTGGTGTCCCTCTTCAAGGAAGGTACAGGCTCAAAGCACTCACTAGGATCCACCGCGGTGCCCATATAGGGTGCCGGATCTGCCACGTGAGAAGTGGGGTATATCCCATAACCCATTGGTGAATTGACTCCACAAGCTGTGTTTGCCAAAGCCACTGTGAATAGGGAAAGGTCCAAGTCTTCGTGCCCTCGACTGGGAGGTGACCCTAAGGTAGAGCCACTCCGATGCCATCATCACCAAGTCGCCTACTTGAAATTCCAAGTGGCGCTTGCGAGCTCTTATCCGCTCTTTGTGAACCTCACCGCTCATTATGAATTGCTTGCGTGTATGCGTATGCCATGTACTATGATGCGGTGTGGGTGTGAAAAGCTTGGTGTGAAAAGGTGGACCGGGGCAACCGTAAATTGACCTATCATGTTGCGATGCCATGTGGACATTGATGAACTTAGGTGGGCCGGGGCAGCCACAAGTGGCCCTATCATGCGTGGGTTTTATAACAATGGTTGGAGGGTCATGGTATCTGTAGGGGAACCTATCACACAAAGTGGTGATGACTCCCGGGGGACCCGGACACCCGTAGATGCTCCTGACATGCATATGATCAATGATGAATGAGGGAGGACCAGCACATCCAAATGTGAGCCAGTCATGCATTGGGCCTACAGTGTGAGTGATATGTATGAGATGACTGGGCTTACAAGCCTTACCAAATGATGCAAAATGTAGTGGCACTTGCATTCCCATCCAAATGGCTTCTTCTTTGTGTATGGCTTGGTGCGGTATTTTCCACTCATAGGGGTCAAAGGGGTCTATGATGCGGGACGGACACGGGGACCGGCTCTACGGAGTATGGACCTCGGACTCTAGGTGTGGACGCGACCAGCAACACACAGCAGGGAGACACTAAGCCCAACACTACGAGCTCCTAGTGGCGAAACGTCGCTAACAAAAGTGGAAGCTCACTCGTCGTCCCAAGCGAGGGAAAGCGCGGACCATGCGCGGTTAAGGAACCGGCGGAGGTCAAGGGTAGTCCGACTCAACTTCCGACTCGGATCGAGTCGCGGGACGGGTCACTCTCACTCTCACAGTGGTGACATGAGCACACGGGCTAGTATCTATCACTCTCGACAGCGGCAAAAGACCATATACTAAACTAGCAAGCGAATGCCGAGAAGTTAAGACCGTACCTCCATGCACCCGGCGTGGCGAAGACAACCCCGGCCGAATTACGGATCCCCGGTTAAACAATTTTACAACAGTACAATGATTTGACCCACTCCACGCAGGGAGGTAAAATGTCACATGTGGGGTCCGGGAATCACGCAAATCGGGTTGACGGGCAGCATCTTGATGTCGCCCGGCGGTGCCGAACTCCGCGTTTTCGTGCTTTCGAACGGCAGGTTCTGCGGGCCCGTGGGACCCACGGGTGGCGCGGGCCTCCGGATCTGCAGGAGCGGGACCCACTGTGGTGGGGACCCCTGGTGGCGCGCCTCCACGGATGGCGGTCGGCCGGAAACACCGATCGGTGGCCGATCGGCTCCGATTCCCACGTTGTGAAGTTGCTGCCCACGGATTTTTAGTTGCTGTTTTCAGGCGCGCGCTCCGGCGAAAACGGCCGCTGCGATCAGCTCCGTCGTCGGAATGCGACGAAACCAGCGCCGTTGGAAAGAGGATTCAAACTCCTTCAATCTAAGGCCAGTGGACTCTTCTAAACCTGTGCGGATCGGGGCTTTAACTATTTTTCAATTCTCTGCTCCACTGCTCCCCAAATCCCAGATCAGCATATCAGTTTCCTGTAAATGGCCGTTGACCGCTTGGGTACAGTTGGATTCAGACTTCGAGCTCTTCTTTGAAGTTGTAGGGAATCAAACCTCGGAATTGGGACTATTTTGGGAATTTGATTTAGAGGTGATGGTGATTTGTTATGAGTTTTGGAGTGACTGGTGGTCGGATCTGGGAACAGGTGGACAGAACTGTAGATGGGTCTGAGACCGATTTTTAGAAAATATGATATGGGCGAATCAAAACTTAAAAAAAATTGTGGATGAAGCGGTGGATGGAGGGAATCCCCAGTAAAAATGGGCGAACTAACAAAAATCAAAAAGTGGATCTAAGACATGAAACTCAGGGTGGAGTTGAACCTCGACAGAACTCTAGCAGAACCAAAATGGAAGAGTGGACGAAAATCAAAAATTAGGAAACGTGATCTGAATGCTGGCCTGATTTTTGTGGGTGGAGAGGAACATCCCAGGAACAACTCCTCCAAATTTGGTAGCCAAACGAGCTAGGGGAAGACCTGTGAATTTTGAACAAGCTGCTGTGGTACTGCACGGGCAGAACTCCGTTGATGGCGATGGCGGTGTAGTGGCGGCTCGTGGCGGCGGCGGCGGCGACCGGAACTGATAGGGTGGAGTCTCACCACCAGAAGGAAGCCTTCACAGCTCCAAGGGGAAGAGAGGGGCGGCCTAGGCCTTTGCTCAAGTAATTTTTCAAGTTCAAATGGCATTAATTCTAGAAAATGGTAATTACATGCCTTATATATGACTCCCACCAAACTCATCCTCCACCGTTGGATCTAGGGGTTTAGGGATGGATGGCTAGGATGGAGTTTGATCAAAATACAACAAAAATAATAAACAAAAGGGGAGGGGGGCGCACCTTGACCAAGGAGGGTCAAGGGGGGGACATGGTATGATGTGACACAACCTCGGACTTAGTCAAACAAGCACATCTAAGCATCCAAATGGGCCTTAATGGGCCACCGCTCTCTTCGTTGCACTCTATTCCCGGGGTGACTATGTGATACCAAGGGTGACTTATGGGAATGGACCCTTGCTGGTAGAGGGCCAGCAAGGCCAAGAATTGATTCCCCAAAGTTGGTTGCCCAATTCGATTGGGGCCGACAAAGTGCACTCGGGCACCGGGTCACACTAACCCACGGCGATCACTCTAAGTCATGGACTTGAGGATCGGGCGCTCCTCACGAATTCAGCGGTGCATGAATCAAATATTGAGAGAGCTACACTAGGTGAGCAAGGAAGAGACACTTACTCGACCGGTTTGAAGAAACCGGTCCCGGTCGGAGACGATGGCGAGCGGGGAGGCGGTGGTTCCCCACACGCCGCGGCGGTGTCGCTTGACCTGCCAAACCACTTACAAAACTACTCCTCTCGCAGGAGGGGGGATCTTGGGGTAGGGGTTAATATGATACATTTAAACACTACCACCACGCAGGGTGGGGCCTTCAGCCGGCCAAGCGGGGAGGGGTTGGTGGACCGAAACGAAGAGAAATGAGAACTAGGGAAGTTGCAGCTTCAATCTGAAATTCTGGACAGGGGGTCGCTGTGATGGCTATGCCGGGCTTGTCCGGACTCCAAATTGATCGAAACCAGCTCCTGAAGCTTCCTGACTGGAAGAGGTGGACTCCAGAATTTTTGGGGAAGCTCAGACGGTCGGAGGTGGCTGCACCAGCAACAGGAAGTATCCTTCTCTGTCTGGCCGCAGGTACTGTCTGGACTATAACAGCAAGTTGCAGAAGTGACTGAGCGCCCTCCTGAGCTCCGATCAGCACGAAACTAGCGGCATCATCTTCGTGGTCGAGGTAGCTTTCAGCAGGAGGTGACGGAGATGCATTCAGAGGTCAAGGATGGCCAGGGCACCCAGAAGAGTGGGTACTGGTCGGAGTAGACAGCAGAAAACAGAACTAGATAGATCGGGGGAGAAAATTCGTAACTTCTTCCTCCGGTGGCCGAACGGGGTTCTGTTTCTTGATCTTGAAAGATGACCGGTAGAGGAAGAACTTTGATGAAGGGGCTTCAGCCTGAATCCGCTGGGGTTTGTCGTGGCAGAAGGATCTTCCACGCTCTGGTCCAGGATGAAGACCTCTCTGCGCACTGTTGGGAGAATGGCTCTATCTGGCAGCTCTGAGCTCCGATCGTGTTGATTCCACCTCGCCTGCGAAGTAGACTGGAAGGCCTTTCCAGAAAGGTAGGCCACGCCTTCTGAAGAACTAGGATGAATCCGTGGTTGATGCTGCAACAAGGGCTGTTCTGCAGATCTGCACAGCTCCAACCTACTAGAAGAAATGAGAGGGAGATGTGGCTTCTTTGGTGGAGGGAAATGGTAGGAATGACCTAAGGGAGAGTGGGGGCTCTTGTGGGGTGGAGAAGGGAGCTAATGGTGATGAGGAATGAGGTGGAGAATGGCTGGAAGCAAGTGCTAGCAGGTGGAGGAGGAAGAGCTACGAATTTGGGGAAGGTGGGTGAGAGGAGAAGGTGAGGGGGGCACAAGTGAGTGGAGGGAAGGGTGGATTTCAAATTCAAAAGGTTTTGGAAGGTGGGTGATTATGTTGGGAAGTGGAGTGCTTGCATTGGAATGGGGTAGATTTGGTTGGAAGGTGGAGGAAGGTGTTGGAATGGGGAGACTTCTACCTAGGAACTAGGGAGTGGAGTAATGGAGGCCATGGGGAAGTGGAGGGCATTAAAGGAGGTGGTTGGAGGTTGGAAGTGGATGGGAGGAGGGAGGAGAGAGAAGGAAATTCGGATTTGGGGTTGGAGGAGAGAGAAAGAGGGGTGAAATAGAGAGATTAAGAGGGGAATGGGTGGGGAATCTCTCCCCTAGGGTCTCTCACCCAAAAACTAGAGGAATCACTCCAATTTGAACTCAAATGGCAAGTTTAACTCAAAAGGATGTAATCATTCATTAACTTCAAATGAGGGGAGTGGGGTCCTATATATAGGCAACCCACTCTTTACAATAAGTCCCTGACAAAATAAACAACTACAAATAACCAAGGGGGTTGGGAGTGCTAATGGGCCTAGTCCAACGAATGGGGCCCAATAGCTTACATTAGACATCATGATGATACCAAACATAGGAAAATAAGTGCTAGACTTAGGGAAATGACTCAAATAAAATGGAAATACATCAAAATGACTCAAAGGAAAACTACAAAATGGATAAGGGGCCTTAATAGAGTGAGGCCCAAACTCAACTAGCTCCCGAATGTGAAGAAGTGGACCCGAGCCAAAGGGAGTCGTGGGTGATGCCTCCATCAAATCCCCTGGGCCGCAAAGAGCTCGACTCCGTCGAGTAAGGGTCCATCCGGCTAAGGTACCGCTCGAGGAGATCTGGATCCAATCGCTGTAGGTCCTCCCGACTTACCCATGAGTCTTCCAACGGAGGCCGATCCTTCCACCTGACGAGATAGCGCTCATAGACCTTGCTCCGGGTGGTAGTGACCTGCTCATCCAATATTTGTTCAATGCGATCACGCTGAGCTCTTTTGGCTAGTGGACTCTCCTCTCGGGTGGGTGCTCTCTCAAAGGAGGGAGTGGGCTCGATCTCCTCACTAGGTCTCACCGTGGGGCCCTTGTAAGACACTAAGTCGGCGACATTGAATGTAGGACTTACCCCATAATCCTCGGGGAGATCTAATTCATAAGCATTCGCACCAATACGCCTCAAGACCTGGAAGGGCCCAGTCCCACGTGGTCTCAACTTGGAGTTGGCTCCTGGGGAGAGCCTCTCCGTCCTCACCATCACAAAGTCACCCACTTGAAACTCTAAGTGACGCCGGTGAGAGTCGGCCAACCTTTTATACGCCTCATTTTTCATGCCAATGTGCTTGCGGATTTCCTCATGCAACTCTCTAATATGTTGTGCAAAAGACTCGGCAGAAATGGACACTCTAGCATGCTGGGGAAGGGGAATGAGATCGGATGGCTTTCTTGGTTTGTACCCATGCACTGCTTCAAATGGACTCATCCCTATTGACTTATTGACGGAATTATTGTATGCAAACTCAGCCTGTGGTAAGATGAGATCACAATTTCCGGGCCGATCCTCAACAAGACACCTAAGGAGGTTCCCTAGACTCCGGTTGACCACTTCAGTTTGGCCATCCGTTTGGGGGTGGTAGGCAGTGGAGAATTTGAGGAGGGTACCCATCATGTGCCAAAGAGTCTTCCAAAAATAGCTAGTGAATTTGACATCCCTATCGGAGACTATGGTCTTGGGTAGCCCATGGAGGCGGACTACCTCATCAAAGAATAACCGGGCTATATGGGAGGCATCGGAGGTTTTGTAGTATGGGATGAAGTGGGCCATTTTAGAAAATCTATCAACCACCACATAGATGGAGTCATGCTTCCTAGAGGTCTTGGGTAAACCTAGCACAAAGTCCATGCTCAAATCTTGCCATGGGCGGTCGGGAATGGGAAGTGGGGTGTATAGGCCGGTGTTTTGTTTTACTTGTTTGGCCGAAGCACATGTGCGACATTGACCCACTATTTTGCCTACATCCCTCTTGAGGCTTGGCCAATAAAATTGACCCTCAACTAAGGCAATGGTCTTGTGGACCCCAAAATGACCGGCTAACCCACCGGCATGTAATTCCCAAACCAAGAAGTCTCGAAGAGATGTCCGAGGAATGCAAAGCCTTGGTCCCTTGAAGAGGAACCCATCCTCTAAAATGAATCCTTCATGCTCCTTGCTAGAATGAGTGGTCAAGTTGGCATAGATTTGTCCAAAGTCGGGGCAACTAGGATAATCATCCTTGACCTTGTCAAAGCCAATCACTTCCACTTGGATAGTGGATAACAAGGACATCTTCCTACTAAGGGCATCCGCGGCCTTATTCTCACTCCCGGCCTTGTGTTTGATGACAAAGGTGTAGGATTGTATGAACTCAACCCATCGGGCATGTCGGGCATTCAACTTTTGTTGGGAATTGAGGTATTTGAGTGCCTCATGGTCGGAAAAGATGACAAACTCTTTGGGAAGCAAATAATGTCTCCAATGTCGGAGGGATTGGACCACGGCATAGAACTCCTTGTCATAGGTGGAGTATCTAGTCCTAGCATCACATAGCTTCTCACTAAAGTAGGCGACCGGGTGTCCCTCTTGACTAAGAATCCCTCCTATCCCAATCCCGGATGCATCACAAGTGACCTCAAAAACTTTAGAGAAATCGGGAAGACATAGGACCGGGGCTTGGGTCAACTTTTCCTTAAGCTCAAGGAAGGCTTTAGAGGCGGCTTTGGTCCAAACAAAGGTTCCCTTTTTGAGACAATCAGTTATTGGGCCGGTGATAGTGCTAAACCCCCGAATGAATCTCCTATAGAATGTGGCCAACCCATGGAAACTTCTAACCTCATGAAGGGTGTGGGGTTCAGGCCAATCAATGATAGCTTGGACCTTGTCGGGGTCCATGGAGACTCCTTTGGTTGACACCACATATCCTAGGAAGGTGATGGTAGTGGTCATGAAATGACACTTTCTTAGGTTGGCAAATAAGCTCTCTTGCCGGAGGACGGTGCAAACTTTCCTAAGGTGTTCGAGGTGGGCTTCATGGGTGTGGCTATAGATGAGAATATCATCAAAGTATACCACTAGAAAGTTCCCAATGAAAGGCCTAAGTGCTTCCGTCATAAGACGCATGAAAGTACTTGGGGCATTAGAAAGCCCAAATGGCATGACTAACCACTCAAAGAGACCATCCTTGGTCTTGAAGGCCATTTTCCACTCATCCCCGGGCCTTATCCTAACTTGGTGGTAACCACTCTTGAGATCTATCTTAGAGAAGATGGTGGCTCCAGCTAGCATGTCCAACATGTCATCAAGCCTAGGGATAGGGAACCTATACTTGACGGTAATCTTGTTAATGGCCCGGCTATCCACACACATCCGCCACGATCCATCTTTCTTGGGGGTAAGGAGGGCCGGGACGGCACATGGACTCTTACTAATGCGGATGAAGCCCTTCCTAATGAGTTCCTCTATTTGCCTCCTAAGTTCGGCATGTTCCGTAGGATTGAGGCGATAATGAGGAAGGTTTAGAAGGGTGGCTCCCGGCACTAGGTCGATTGCGTGTTGCACATCACGCATGGGAGGGAGTTGGTCCGGGAGCTCTTCCGGGAACACATCATGAAATTCTTCCAATAGTTGTTGGATCTCTATGGGATGGGGATTAGAAGGGGTAGGTTCCCCTAAGCATATGACAACCGCACACAAAGGCACCCCTTGAGCAATTTCCTCTTCAAGCTCTCTCCTAGTGATGAGATGAATACCCTTGGTCAACCCCGTGGTTCTACTTTGTTTTGGGGTTTGGATAAGGGCTTGAGTTGGAGGGGTGGAGTTCCCCGAGACTTGTGGAGTGGTGGGGTGTGATCCTTGAGGGAGAGTGTCCCTCTTGGGCATGGGACGAGGTGGGGAAGGGTTAAGACGGATAGTCTTACCCTCATGCTCAAAGGTGCATATGTTGCTTCTTCCTAGAATGGTGGCATCCACATCATAGAGCCAAGGTCTTCCTAAAAGGATGCTACCCACTTCCATAGGTATGACGTCACACCATATTTGGCCATGGTAGGAAGAGAAAGTGAGAGGCACTAGGCATTGGGTGTTGACCGGGATGGATTTGTTGTTGATCCATGAGACCCGGTATGGACTTGGGTGGGGAGTGAGAGTAAGCCCAAGGAGCTTGACGGTGTCGGGTGACACGGCATTAACACAACTACCACTATCCAAGATCACTTTCCTCACATGGTTTTCTATCTTGACAAAGGTGTGGAAAATTGAAGTCCGTCGCCAATCCTCTTCTTGAGGTTGGGTGAGAGTGCACCTAATGACTCCTAGATGGGAGTTGTTTGAAGGAGTGGAATGATCTAGACCCGACTCTAGACATTGGGCTTCATACTCCTCTTCCCAATCTATTAAGGCTTCATGTTCCTCAATGACATTTTCTTGTTCCTTTTGGGGTTGGACTTCTTCCTCAATAAGCAAGCTAGATAGCCCCTTAGATGGACATTGCCCCGCAAAATGACCATACCCATGACACTTATAGCATTGTTGGCGCCCACTTCCCGGGGTGGCTCCTACACTTGGGCCTTTGGGGTTGTCATCCTTCCGTGGAAGAGGGTGACTAGGAGCGGGTTTGTTTGGAGTGATGGGTGGGGGAGGGTTGTAGGACCTTAAAGGGGCATTCCCACTTGGGCTAGGAGCTCTCATGGGGGTGGGTGGAATGGGACGTGGTCCCATGTTTTTGGGGTCGGTGGGTCGGGGAGGGATAAATCGGGAACTCCTAGAAAACCTTTCCACATCTCTAGCAATTTGGTAAGCTATCTCAAGGTTATCCACATCTCTCATGAATAGTTCCCTCTTGATGTGGCTTTGAAGCCCATTCCTAAAGCGGGATAAGGTGACATCCGCATCCTCATGGACTCCACACTTTAGAAGATAAGAGTCAAATTTTTCAATGTACTCTACCACGGTCTTTCCTTCTTGGGTGAGGCTTTGCCATTCATCTAGGAGCATTTGGTGGTAGGTTCGGGGAAGGTATTTGTTCCTAAGTAGATTCTTCATATCCGCCCAAGTGTTAATAGGCTCATCCCTCCTAATCCGCCTTAGACCCTCTTGATTTAGCCAATAAGTTTTGGCCAACTTAGTGAGATGCATCTTAGCCAATCTAACTCTTCTTTGGTCGGACATGGGGTACCATTCAAAGTATTGGTCCATGGCGGTCTCCCATTCTAGGTAAACACTAGGTTCATGTGAACCGTCAAAGTTTGGGGCCTCTACCTTGATCATCCTTAAAAGGGGGTCATCCGGATCATCCCGTGGACGCCGGTCATGGTTTTGATGGGGGCGAGGTATCTCATGCTCATAATAATGATCATAGTCCATTTCATCCCTATAAAATTCAGCATGTGGGTGATGGGCTCTTGGGCCGTTGTTCCTTGGGTGGAACTCATCCCTATGAGGCTCTATATGTGGAGGGTGGACTCTTGGGCCTTGGTTCCTTTGGGGAAAACCATTCCTATGATAATCACCATGTGGTGGAGGGACTCTTGGCTCATTGATTCTTGGGTGAGGATCTTCCCTATGAGGTTCATCTTGTGGAGGGGGAATTCTAGGCTCATTGTTCCTTGGGTGGTACCCTTGGTCTTCTAACCGAGCAATTCGGTTGGTAAGGGACTCTAGTTGGGCAAGGATGGTTGTGAGGGCAGCCTCTACCCTTTCTTGGGGTTCCTCCCTAGGAACATCTTGGTTGAGTTGGTGAGGATTGGGATCCATGGTTGGAATCGAAGATGAAGAACCGGGTTGGTAGCTAGTACCACTACGGGTGGACATGCAAGACAAATGGCCAAAGTGGTTGGACACACAATGCAAAGGTCCTAGGACTTAGACTTGATAGAGACAAGTCAAGGACTTGCTCTGATACCACTTGATGTGACACAACCTCGGACTTAGTCAAACAAGCACATCTAAGCATCCAAATGGGCCTTAATGGGCCACCGCTCTCTTCGTTGCACTCTATTCCCGGGGTGACTATGTGATACCAAGGGTGACTTATGGGAATGGACCCTTGCTGGTAGAGGGCCAGCAAGGCCAAGAATTGATTCCCCAAGGTTGGTTGCCCAATTCGATTGGGGCCGACAAAGTGCACTCGGGCACCGGGTCACACTAACCCACGGCGATCACTCTAAGTCATGGACTTGAGGATCGGGCGCTCCTCACGAATTCAGCGGTGCATGAATCAAATATTGAGAGAGCTAGACTAGGTGAGCAAGGAAGAGACACTTACTCGACCGGTTTGAAGAAACCGGTCCCGGTCGGAGACGAGGGCGAGCGGGGAGGCGGTGGTTCCCCACACGCCGCGGCGGTGTCGCTTGACCTGCCAAACCACTTACAAAACTACTCCTCTCGCAGGAGGGGGGATCTTGGGGTAGGGGTTAATATGATACATTCAAACACTACCACCACGCAGGGTGGGGCCTTCAGCCGGCCAAGCGGGGAGGGGTTGGTGGACCGAAACGAAGAGAAATGAGAACTAGGGAAGTTGTAGCTTCAATCTGGAATTCTAGACAGGGGGTCGCTGTGATGGCTATGCCGGGCTTTTCCGGACTCCAAATTGATCGAAACCAGCTCCTGAAGCTTCCTGACTGGAAGAGGTGGACTCCAGAATTTTTGGGGAAGCTCAGACGGTCGGAGGTGGCTGCACCAGCAATAGGAAGTAGCCTCCTCTGCCTGGCCGCAGGTACTATCTGGATTGTAACAGCAAGTTGCAGAAGTGACTGAGCGCCCTCCCGATCTCCGATCAGCACGAAACCAGCGGTATCATCTTCGTGGTCGAGGTAGCTTTCAGTAGGAGGTGACGGAGATGCATTCAGGGGTCGAGGATGGCTGGGACACCCAGAAGAGTGGGTACTGGTCGGAGTAGACAGCAGAAAACAGAACTAGATAGATTGGGGGATAAAATTCGTAACTTCTTCCTCTGGTGGCCGAACGGGGTTCTGTTTCTTGATCTTGAAAGATGACCGGTAGAGGAAGAACTTTGATGAAGGGGCTTCAGCCTGAATCCGCTGGGGTTTGTCGTGACAGAAGGATCTTCCACGCTCTGGTCCAGGATGAAGACCTCTCTACGCACTGTTGGGAGAATGGCTCTATCTGGCAGCTCCGAGCTCCGATCGTGTTGATTCCACCTCGCCTGCGAAGTAGACTGGAAGGCCTTTCCAGAAAGGTAGGCCACGCCTTCTGAAGAACTAGGATGAATCCGTGGTTGATGCTGCAACAAGGGCTGTTCTGCAGATCTGCACAGCTCCAACCTACTAGAAGAAATGAGAGGGAGATGTGGCTTCTTTGGTGGAGGAAAATGGTAGGAATGACCTAAGGGAGAGTGGGGGCTCTTGTGGGGTGGAGAAGGGAGCTAATGGTGATGGGGAATGAGGTGGAGAATGGCTGGAAGCAAGTGCTAGCAGGTGGAGGAGGAAGAGCTACGAATTTGGGGAAGGTGGGTGAGAGGAGAAGGTGAGGGGGGCACAAGTGAGTGGAGGGAAGGGTGGATTTCAAATTCAAAAGGTCTTGAAAGGTGGGTGATTATGTTGGGAAGTGGAGTGCTTGCATTGGAATGGGGTAGATTTGGTTGGAAGGTGGAGGAAGGTGTTGGAATGGGGAGACTTCTACCTAGGAACTAGGGAGTGGAGTAATGGAGGCCATGGGGAAGTGGAGGGCATTAAAGGAGGTGGTTGGAGGTTGGAAGTGGATGGGAGGAGGGAGGAGAGAGAAGGAAATTCGGATTTGGGGTTGGAGGAGAGAGAAAGTGGGGTGAAATAGAGAGATTAAGAGGGGAATGGGTGGGGAATCTCTCCCCTAGGGTCTCTCACCCAAAAACTAGAGGAATCACTCCAATTTGAACTCAAATGGCAAGTTTAACTCAAAAGGATGTAATCATTCATTAACTTCAAATGAGGGGAGTGGGGTCCTATATATAGGCAACCCACTCTTTACAATAAGTCCCTGACAAAATAAACAACTACAAATAACCAAGGGGGTTGGGAGTGCTAATGGGCCTAGTCCAACGAATGGGGCCCAATAGCTTACATTAGACATCATGATGATACCAAACATAGGAAAATAAGTGCTAGACTTAGGGAAATGACTCAAATAAAATGGAAATACATCAAAATGACTCAAAGGAAAACTACAAAATGGATAAGGGGCCTTAATAGAGTGAGGCCCAAACTCAACTAGCTCCCGAATGTGAAGAAGTGGACCCGAGCCAAAGGGAGTCGTGGGTGATGCCTCCATCATGGTAGGTGGTGTTGGTTGGAATTGTTGACCATTTTGGTCCCTTGTCCCCCATGTGGACAATTGACTAGTCCAAGGCTTCTAGATGTCCACCTTGGATATTTACCAACCCCACAAGGCTGATATGGATCAATGGGAGGGGGCCTGGGGGTCCCGTGGGGCCCAGGGGTCCCATTTTACAAATAAGCCCCTCGTACACGCATAATTGCAAACCGTATAAAATGAAATAAACACACCTTACACACAAATAAAGTCTAACTAAATATGAAAAATGTGGAGACTCAAGGCGGCGTCTCCAGGCTGTCTCCTAGCTAGATGGATGCTGAGGTGGCTCGAGTCGTGCTCTGTGTGCGGTACCGGTGGCTCGGCGTATCGCGCAGCTCAACTGCTCGGGTGTACACACCAGTCTAGGAAAATGGAGTGGGCTTGGTCCAATAAGGTTGGATGGGGTAGGGACAGGTTGGTGGTGGGTAAGGTGGGTGGGTATAGGAAGGGATCGAAGGGGTCATGGTAAGGGTCACCTAAGGAGAGGAACTCTAGGTCCTTTTGGTCCTCACAACCCCTTGATGGCGGATTCTCCTCCTCTAGTAAAGTGATCGGGCCAAAGTTTTTGGTGGAATGGTCGGCCATGAATGGAGGGATGGTTGTTCTACCCGAGATAAGCAACTCAAGTTTGTGGATAGAATCGGGCTCATCGGGTGTAGGGAGGAGTAAAAGAAGGTCACTAGTGTAGCAACCCACAGTGTAGATTGAGGAGATGGACCCGACACATAGGTGTAGGAGGTCAAGGCTCCTAGGTCGGTCAATCACCGTGGTCAACATACCAGTCAGCTCCACTTGCCATGCTAGGCCGTGAAGGAGGTCTCCTAACGTTTCTATTTGGTAGGAGGATTGGATGGTAGTGTGATAGGAGGAGAGGGAACTATGGGAAAGTTTCGCTCCATGGGGGAGAAAACATGGGCTGTGATCTCTCTAATTGGGCTCTCCTTTAGCCAATTAACAAGGGGTTCTCCTAAGATGATCTCGGTCCCATCTAGAGAGGGTGGTGTAAGGCGAAGACCACCCTGTGAGGGTTCTTCTTCTTTTTGGACATGGGTGGTCTCCATGGCGGGGATTTGGTCCGGAGTGTTCACTACTATGGGGTCAGATATGGGTTCCTCTACCAAGGAGGTGAGTGGGTCCTTTGAGGGCAGGATGATAAAGGTTGGTGTATGGTGTACCCAGGGTGGTGAGTGAGGCCGGACTTGGGTTAGGGTTGGGAGTGGAAGTAGTGGAGGGCTAGGTTTGGGTAGGATAGGAGATGGAAGCGGAAGGTGGATTGGGTGAGTAACTTCGGGTTGGGGAATGGTGGTTGTCACGGGCCTAGGTGGAGGGGTGGACATGGGGTCCATGTCGGTTTGAATGGTGAGGGTGGAGTGAGCCATGATGCTTCTTCCACATGGGATGGGGACTTCTTGGCCTAACCCATGACATTGTGACTCGTATTCTTCTTCCCAATCTGGGAGGCCTCATGTTCCTCGATTACAATCTTATCCCTCTGGGGTGTGGGGGTCTTACTCTCCAAGGGAATGGGAAGGTCTTTAGGGGATGGGGTGATGAAAGTTGGGGCATGGTGTACCCGGGGTGGTGAAGTTTGGACCCTAACGGTGATCTTGGGTTGACTGGGGGAGAAAGGAGGAGTGGGAGTGCTCCTCGGGTTATGGTTCTCAAGGTAGGAGTGGGAAGGGGGAGTGAAGATCTTCCTAATCTCAATCCTTATCTCTTCCAATGAATCTAAGGGTCCTTTGGGTGGTGGAGTTTGGGTCCAAAGGAAGGTCTTGGGTTGGTAGGGAGAGAAAAGAGGAGTAGGAGTGCTCCTCGGACTATGGTTCTCCGAGTAGGATGGGGAAGGTTGGGGAGCGTAGATCTTCCTAAGCTCAATCTTCATCTCTTCCCATGAGCCTATCGGTTCTTGCCTCCTAATCTTTCTTAACCTTACTATACGTTCCCACTCCTTTTTGGCTTGTCCCCGAAGCCGTGCCTCGGCCCGGCAGACTCTCGCGGATCCATAAACCCAAGTTCTTTCAAAGTGTTTTTTCATGAAAGTCTCCCACCAAACATAATCACTAGGATGTGACCCATCAAAGGTGATACTCTCATCTATAAGGATGACCGAAAATGGGTGGTCGATCGGACCTTTGTGGAGGGCCGAGTGGGACCAAAGAGAGGTAGCCATGATGATGAACCGAATGACTCTAAATGCTTATGTGCCCTAGGACAAGACTTAGTAGAGACAAGTCTAGAACTTGCTCTGATACCAACTGATGTGACACAACTCCTCGGACCTATATTTGCAAGCAACACAATAATTTGGCAACGTCACACTAGCGGACTCACTCGCGTAAGCACACTCGGGCCCGTAGAAGGACCGGCGATGGCGGTGAGGGTCCGAGGTTGGACCTCAAGGTTCCAAGGGTTTGGCCAGCTAGGAATAGACCCTAATGGGCCAGGGATGCCCAATATCAAGGGCGACCGGCACGCCAAGGGCATGGGTTGAAATGTCACTCTCACAACTCACCCGCGGTAATCACGCAATTAAATGATAAATCGGGTTCGGGCACTCTCTTACGCCGACGGTACAGGGATACAATACTAATTAAGCAAAGAAATCCAGCAAAGAGTGGTGTGAGTGGCTCACCTGATTGGTGTGAAGACACCGATCCCATTCGGAGACGATGGGTGAGCGGGGAAGTGTGGGTCCCCGCACACTGCGCCGATGAAGCTTGAACCCTGTTTAATACAAGCACTATACCTCACACAGGAGGGGGAACTTGGGGTGGGGACTTCAGTTTACAATCAAACACTACCTCCACACAGGGAGGAGCCTTCAGCCGGCCAAGCAAGGGGAGGGGAAAAGTCCGAATGAGGGCCAATCGGAGGGCCAATGTCGATTCTGCCACTTCTGGAGTCGCTGGACAGTCTGTTGGTGACGGCGCCGCCACGGACACTCCCGAGCTCCAATTGACCTGAAACCGGGGCTGAAACACTCCCACTTGACTCAGGACGATGCTCGAAGTTTTGTGGAACCTCGTGCTGATGTCTCTGGCCTGGGCAGTGTCTGGTACAGGGCAGCACAGTTCTGGCACTGACTGCTCCCAGAACGTTGCTGCAGGAAGGAGCAGGCACCCTGAACGCTCCTGGTGTCGAAATGAGGCGAGACCAGAGCCGTCGTCTCCGTGGACCTGTCTTCTTTGCTCCAGAATAGACGGGGTCGTCGAAGGAGGTCAGGGTTGACTGCGGCAGTCAGAACAGTGACAGGGGGTCGGAGGGGACCCTGGGACACTGACCTGTCGCACCTCTGGGAGAAAATTCAGAAAAGTCAGCGTCGACGCCTGAACTCATCTCCGCTTCTTGGAAATGAAATACGACTGACAGGGGGTGCTCTCAGCCAAGTTTCACGCCAAGAGGTGCTAAGGAGAGTCTGGTGTCGACTTTTCTCTGAGGCTCTGGTCTGCTGCCTGGGTGCATCCGCGCAGTCGGGGGAGAATCGCCCTCTTGGTCAGCCACGAACTCGGATGATGACGAAACCACCTCGGCTGGGAAGGTATCTGGACGACCTTTCCAATGGTGTATGCTATGCCTCCTGAAGTCTCAAGATGACTCCGTGGTGATCTCTGCAATAAGGGGTTTCTCTGCTGCTTGCAAGCTAGGTGTGCAAGAAGGAGACATTAGTGGTAGTGGTGGTGGGGGGGGTGATGGGATTGTAAGGGGACGAGGGATTAATGGCTGTGGGAGGTGAAAGGGGAGTGTTGGGGTTGCTGGAGGGGTGTGGGAGGAGGCTGGAGTCGCAGCTAGCAGGTGGAGGGGGAGGGGTGGTGCGGCCAAGGGTGGAGGGTGAGAAGGGGGGCGCAAGTGGCTTGGAGGGAGAGGGAGATTTGAACTTGGTTTAATGTGGGGATGGTTAATGCGGTCTTGGGAAAGGGAAGAGGTGTGTTGGGGATGTGGAGAGGTGCTTGGGGAGGTGGGATTCTCCCTTGGGAGATGGAGGGGTGGCTTGGGAAAGGGAGATGTTGTCTTGGAAGGTGAAAGGTTGCTTGGGGATATGGTGTGAGTAATGGGAGGAATTAAGTGGATCTTGGGAAGGGGAAGGGTTGGGATGAGGTGGAGGATGAGGTGGCAAGGGGAGGAGAGAGAGGGCTGGTCGACCTAGAGAAAGAGAGGGGAGAGGAGAGAGAAAGGGTCGCCCCTTCTTGAGAGAGAGAGAGAGATAGAGAGAGAGCTAGAGAGAGAGAGAGAAAGGCAATTCAAGTGGCAAAATTTCTTCAATACTTCATTACCTTCAAATGGGGGGAATTGGGGTCCTATTTATAGGAAACCCACAATTTAACAAAAGACCCTGAGTTTTTGACAAATGACAATAAACCAAGGGGGAAAGGGGGCGCCCATGGGCCTAGCCCACTTAATTGGGTCCAACTGACTCATTAACCACTCTAATGCTAATTAACCTAGGGACTTGACTCAAATAAAAGGAAGATTACATAATAAGAAAATGAAAGATACATCATATGACTCAAAATAGAGTGGCGGGCAAGATGTAGCACTGCTGGCGATCATCAGGAGCCTCGAACAAAGGGGATAGCTGGAGATGTCCTCATCAGAAATGGGGTGGATGGGTGTGGGGGTGACACCTGACTATGTGGGGATCTGTTAGGGGGTGATTCACGGTGTGGGAGGGGTAGAAAGGGGGCTGGGAGGTGGTCTAGCAGGTGGAGGGAGGGGGAGCTACGAATTTGGGTTGGGAAGGAGAGAGGGAGGAGATATCTCTCCTTTGGTTTGAATGTGGGGTTAATGGTGGTTGGTTAATGAAGTCTAGGGAATGGGAAGGGTTGCCTTGGGGAGGGGAAGGGGTGCTTGGGAGAAGGGATTCTCCCTTGGGAAAATGAAAGGTTGTATGGGGAAGGGGAAAGGTTGCTTGGGAGGAGGGAGAGGTGCCTAGGAGAAGGGGATTTCACCTAGGGGTTGGAGGGGAATTAAATGGGAGGTATGGGGAAGGGGGAGGGGTCTTAATGAGAGGCGAATAGGGAGGAGAGAGAGTGAATTTTGAAATTGGGGGTAGGGAGGAGAGAGAATGGGGTTCGCCACCCTTTAGAGAGAGAGAGAGAGAAAGAGAGAGGGGAATCCACCCCTTAGAGAGAGAGAGAGAGAGAGAGAGAGAGAGAAGGAAGCACAATCCTTTGTGGATAATTTTTACTCAATATTTCATTCGTTCTCAAATGAGGGATTGGGGTCCTATTTATAGGAATCCCACAATTTTAACATAAGTCCCTGACTTTAGGACTACTAACACTAAACCAAGGGGAAGGGGGCGCCCCTGGGCCTAGCCCATATAATTGGGCCCATTAACCTATCAAACACTCATAATGACTTAAGACTTAGGTAAATAGCTACCTAACCTAGGTATTGGACTCAAATAAAAGGAAAAGTACATGATAAGAAAATGGAAATTACTTCATATGACTCGAAATAAAGTGGCGAACAAGATGTAGCATAGTTGGCGAGCATCAGGATCCTCGAACAAATGAGATTGCCGGTGATGTCCTCATATACCCCCGGGGTGCGGAGAACTCGACTCCGTCAAGTTTGGGCCCACCGGGGAAGTGGTCCTCTCAAGCAGCTCAGAGTGAACCTCAACCTCCAAACTCAACCCCCGTCCGCAACCAGGGGACGGTCCTTCATCCTCTCAAGGTAGCTTGGGCACACCCTCTTGCTGGCGATGGAACCCTGCTTGCCTAGTATTGCCCCTATGTGCACACGTCGGGCTCTCAAGGCTATTTTGTGGTGGCTCTCCGGGGTGTCCCTCTTAAAGGAAGGTATAGGCTCAAAGCACTCACTAGGATCCACCGCGGTGCCCATATAGGGTGCCGGGTCTGCCACGTGAGAAGTGGTGTATATCCCATAACCCATTGGTAAATTCAATCCACAAGCTGTGTTGCCAAAGCCACTAGGAACAGGGAAGGGTCCAAGTCCTCGTGCCCTCGAATTGGAGGTGACCCTAAGGTAGAGCCACTCCGATGCCATCATCACCAAATCGCCTACTTGAAATTCCAAGTGGCGCTCATGAGCTTTTATCTGCTCTTTGTGAACCTCACCGCTCATTGCGAATTGCTTGCGTGTATGCGTATGCCAGGCACTATGATGCTGTGTGGGTGTGAAAAGCTTGGTGTGTAAAGGTGGACCGGGGCAACCATAAATTGACCTATCATGCTGTGATGCCATGTTGACCTTGATGAACTTAGGTGGACCGGGACATCCATAAATGGCTCTATCAGGTATGGGTGCAGTGAATGCTGGAGGACCTGGACTTCCATGTAGACTCCTATCATGCATAAAATGGATGATGAATGGGGGAGGACCTGCATATCCAAATGCGAACCTGTCGTGCACTGGACCTAGTGTGTATATGACACAAATGAGACGACTAGCCCTACCAGATGGAGCAAAATGTTGTGACACATGTATTCCTATCAAGATGGTCCCATCTTTAGGTGGGGGTTGATTTGGGGCTTTCCACTTATGGGGGTCGAAGGGGTCCCAGAAAGTGGACATCTTGGGATGGGTCAATTCCTCATTTCCTGGGTGGATGTCACCCTTGGTCATGGCTCTCATAGTGTGGGCTAAGTTTTGAAATGGGTGGGTTAGGTTCAACATGGTGGGTGAGGGTAGGAAAGGATGGGTGGTGTGGGATGTTGGTGGGTCACATGGGTACTCGAGCTCCCAAAGGAAGGGGTCAAAGGGATCATGGACTGGGTTGGCAAGGAAGAGATATTCTATGTCCTCAAGGTCCTCAAGTGATGGTGAGTTCTCCTCCTCTAATGAAGTAATTGAACCGAAGTCTTTGGCGGGATGGTTGGCCATGAATGGAGGGCTTGGCATTCTACCCGAAATAAGCAACTCTAATTCGTGGATAGCATCGGGCTCTTCGGGTGTAGGGAGGAATAAAAGAAGGTCGCTAGTGTAGCAACCCACAGTGTAAATTGAAGAGATGGACCCGACACATAGGTGTAGGAGGTCAAGGCTCCTAGGTCGGTCGGCCACTGTGGTCAATATGCCAGTTAACTCCATTTGCCAAGCTATACCCTTAAGAAGATCCCCTAATGTTTCCACTTGATAGGATGATTGGATTGTGGTGTGGTAGGTGGATAAGGGTACTATGGGGAGGTATTGTTCCACGGAAGGGTAGGCATGGGGCAGGATAGGGTGAGCCCAGTTTTCCACTAGCCATCTAACCAAGGGCCCACTTATGATGAGTTCACTCCCAAATGGCGGGGGTGGCATGAAAGGTGAAATTTCTTCCTTATTTTAGCCATGGTTTTCCTGCAAGGTGGGGAGTGGTTCTGGGGTGTTCCCTACTAGGGGGTCGGGTGTGGGGATCATGGTTTCCTCTACCAAGGAGGTGAGTAGGTCCTTTGTAGGTGGGGTGATGATGACTGGCATATGGTGCTCTTGGGGTGGTGGGCAATGGGGGACTTGGGATAGGATGGGGAGGGGTAGTAGTGGAGGCCTAGGTTGGGCATCATGTAACTCACGGGGGAGGGTGCACCCAATTTGGCTCAATGGGTTTTCTTTGGGTAGGAATGAGTTCTCTTGACCCAATTGGGCTTCATATTCTTCTTCCCAATCTAGGGGAGCCTAATGGACTTCGGTCACCTCCTTAAGTTCCTTTTGGAAAGGGGTGGGAGGAGGATTTGTGGGCCGAATTGGGGTACTTCCGTTTCGACATGGCATGGGTGTCTTCAGGAGAGAGTCTAGGTTGGGACGGGGTCCCATGTTATTGGCATCATCCGGTCGTGGAGTGAACCTAGAAGACCTAGAGAATCGAATCATTCTTGAGGATTGGTTGTCTAGGTTATCCCGGGGACGTCTCTCCTCACGCCCGTAGTGTTGGGACCTCTCATAAGGATCATAGTCTAACCCTTTCCTATCAAACTCATCCCGTGGAGGCAAGATTCTAAGGCCATGGCTCCTAAGTGGGGGTTCATTGGCTTCCCATCCAGATCCATCCCGAGGTGACCAAGCTTTAGGGCCGTGGTTCCTTTTTGCTTCAATCCGATCAAGCCGGGTGGTGAGGGTATCTATACAGTTATGAAATTTGTTGATGACAGCGTCAAATTGGTCCATGGGTACTTGGGACGTTTTCCCTAAGGTGGTCATGCAAGGGGCGTTGGAAAACAAGATGCAAGGGAGACCCAAATGCCAAATGCCCTAGGACTAGACTCGTGGAGACAAGTTTAAAACTTGCTCTGATACCATTTGATGTGACACCACTCCTTGGACCTAGATTTGCAAGCAACCGGACCGAACGGCGATCTCTCACAAGTAGTTCACCCGTGTCGCGCACACCCGGTTCCGTAGGTGGACTGGCGATGGTGGTGAGGGTCCAAGGTTTGACCTCGAGGTTCCAAGGATATGGTCAGCTAGGGATGGACCCCAATGGGCCAGGGATGCCCAATTTCAAGGGCGGCTGGCACGCCGAGGGCGTGGGATGTAATGACACTCTCACAACTCACCCGCGGTGGCACTCGATTAGACGGAATGTTGGGACGAGCACTCTCTCACTGCCGACGGCGCAACTAGAGATAATACTAAGCTAAGCAATAGTGAAACCAGCAGAGGATGGGGGCTCAAAGCTCACCTGATCGATGTGAAGACACCGATCCTGGTCGGAGATGAGGGTGAGCGGGGAAGCGTGGGCTACCCGCACGCCACGCCGATGACGCTTCAGCCGAAGACCTGCTAGTACAAAACTACGCCCCACGCAGGAGGGTGGATCTCGGGGTGGGGGAATGGGCTTACACCAAACACTACCTCCACACAGGGAGGGGCGCTAAGCCGGCCAGGCGGGGAGGGGAGGTTAACTAAGCTAGCGCCGAACGATCTGCCCGTTTTGGAATAACCGGATAGGAAGTCGATGTAGATGACGCCACGCACTCCACCGAACACAGAATTCGACGAAACTGGCACTGAAACGTCGTTGACAGACCCAAGAATGCCTGTGAAGTTTTGTGGGTGGTCCTGACGTCGTCACCTGCTGGGACAAGCTCTGGAACAAGATCCCGGTGCTCTGGTTCGGACTGGTCCCAGGGTGCAGCAGCAGGTGGAAGTAGTCACCACGCCCGCTCCTTATGTCGAAACGCAGCGGGACCAAGACGAGTATGACCGTGGATGAGTCTTCTTCGAGCAACAGCTGGGGGAGACACCAGACGATGTCAGGGCAGAGAGGGAGAGTATGTTGAGTGACAAGGGGTCTGGACAGGTCCTGAGTGGCCTGTTCAGCGCACCTGGGGGAGAAAATTCGGAACGGGCAGTCCTGGACTCCGAACGAGGTCCCGCTTGCTGTGTTGGACAGAGGACTGGTGGATCTGTGAGCCGGCCAAGCGGAGTGCATTGGAACGGAAGGATGAGACCGTGGAAGCTTCTGCACTGCAGCTCTGGTCCTGGTTCAGGTCCCAGTTGTGCAGTCAGACGAGAACGTATCCTCCGGACAGCAGGGATGTCGGATGCCGACGAGACCACCTCGACTGCCAAGCTATCTTGACGAACTTTCCATCGATGTATGGTACGCCTCCAGACGACGCCGAATGACCTCGGGTAGGTTCTGCAAGTCAGGCTCCAACTGCTGCCTGCGAACTGAGATGGATAGGGTGATGAAAGGTGATGGGAGACGGAGTAGATGGGGTGGGAAATGGGGTGGATGGGTGTGGGGGTGACACCTGACTATGTGGGGGTCTATTAGGGGGTGATTCAAGGTGTGGGAGGGGCAGAAAGGGGCTGGGAGGTGGTCTATCATGTTGAGGGAGGGGGAGCTGCGAATTTGGGTTGGGAAGGAGAGAGGGAGGAGAGATCTCTCCTTTGGTTTGAATGTGGGGTTAATGGTGGTTGGTTAATGAAGTCTAGGGAATGGGAAGGGTTGCTTGGGGAGGGGAAGGGGTGCTTGGGAGAAGGGATTCTCCCTTGGGAAAATGAAAGGTTGTATGGGGAAGGGGAAAGGTTGCTTGGGAGGAGGGAGAGGTGCCTAGGAGAAGGGGATTTCACCTAGGGGTTGGAGGGGAATTAAATGGGAGGTATGGGGAAGGGGGAGGGGTCTTAATGAGAGGTAAATAGGGAGGAGAGAGAGTGAATTTTAAAATTGGGGGTAGGGAGTGTTGTGTCTCTTAGGCACAAGCATGTGCTATGTTACTTTGATAATAGCAATGCTATTTGGTTTTGATGATAGCAAGACAGTGAGTGCATTTGAGTGCATTTGATATTGTATTTTGATGATAGCAATGTTATTGTGCATTGATGATTGCAATAAACAAAGTACATTTCTATGCATTCTTATTCTTGAGCATTCTGCATATTGATAGCAACATGAATGATGATGTTTAGCATTGATGGCATTTGTTCTTTATATATGTGCATTGCATTATGTCAGATATCATGTCTCTGCATATATCATGTCTGGGTAGCAAAGTCTATACACTGGATTGTGTATTTGTGCATCATGCAAGTCTATACATTGGACTCTCGTTCAAGCCTATGCATTGCATTGGTTAAGTGTGCACAGCGTCATCGCACTTCATTAGAAGTGTGTACAGCGTCAACGCGTGAAGTCTGTACAGCCGGGTCATATGCTCCTAAGTCTATGCATTACTGTTCATGCATCAGTATTCATCAAGTCTGTACAGCATGTCTCTCACGTTGGAAGTCTATACATTGGTGTGGGTCATCCAAGTCTGTACACTTGCTGCACTGTTCAAGCTCATACACTGGCAGCTCTGCTTAAGTCTATACATTCGCTGCAGAGATCACTGTCAAGTCTGCACATTGGTCTTCGATTTCAAGTCTATACACTGGCTTATTCTTCAAGTCTGTACAGCCGTTTGCATTGGATTTCATGTCTAGACATTGCACTGTAGCATCCATTGTCTTCGTGTTGTGTTTACGTCTTCGTGTTAATTTTGTGTTCAAGTCTTCATGATTGTTTTTGTATTTCTATCTTCGAGTCATTTTTTCGCTGGGTCTTTAAGTCTGTCTAGGTTCAAGTGTCGTTTCACTTCGCGTCGTTCTCCGTGCTGTCTGTCACCTCGTGGTGTTTTTCATAATTGTGTCTTCGCGTTATCTTGTGTATCTGGTCTTCGTGTTGTGTTCGTGTCTTCCGTATTATTTCAGTAGTTATGTCTTCGTGTTGTGTTTATGTACTTCGTGTCGTTTTCTTTGTTTCATGCTGTTCTCATTTCACTTCGAGTCGTTTCTCTGTCTTCTATCTTCGTGTTGGTTTTTCGCTTTAGACTTCGTGTCTTTCTCGCTTTGACCACACTCCGTGTCGATTTTAGTTTTCATCTTCATGTTGTTTTCAACTCGTGTCGGTTACTGTTTCATCTCCGTGTTGTTTCATGTCTTCGTGTCGTGTTTCCTACACCTCGTGTCTTTGTCGCTTTGTGACTTCACCTCGTGTCGTTGTCATCGTCTTCGTGTCGTTTTTGTTCTATTGCGTGCAGGACATCGCAGCACCTCGTGTTGCTTTCTGTGCCACTTCGTGTCGTTCTCTGTGTAGTGTGTGTTTCTGTCACTACTGCACTTCGTGTCGTTCTTGTTTCACTTCGTGTCGTTTTCGTATTATGTCTTCGTGTTGTTCTTCCTAGACCTCGTGTCGTTCGTATGTTGAAACCACACTTCGTGTTGGTTTCTGTTTATGTCTTCGTGTTGTTTTTCCTAAGTCCTCGTGTCCTTCTTGTTTTGTAACTATACTTCGTGTCAGCTTTATCTTTCGTCTTCAAGTTGGTTTCAGTCCGTGTTGTCCTCGTCTTCGTATCGTTAGTTGTTTCTTAGCGTACTGAACACTGCAGCACCTCGTGCTATTTTCTGTGCCATCTCGTGTCACTCTTATGTCTTCGAGTCCTCTGTATTCGTGTCATTTTTAGTTATTATGTCTTCGTGTTGCCTTTCCTAGACCTCGTGTCATTCCTATTTTATGACCTCATTTCTTGTCGTTCTCTTCGTTGTGTCTGTTCTGTTACAGTGTATCTCGTGTCATTCTTTCCTTATTTCATTTTGTAGTCACCTTGTCTATCTCGTGTCATTCCAAGTACAGTGCCATCGTATTACTATTACATACCTCATGCAGCTTTAGTTCCTGTGGCCCTCAGTGTTAATGGTTTTAATCTCATTACAGGTCCGAGGAAGAACATTCCATACTCCTGGGCTGCACGTGATCCGAGACAAGAGGAACCAATCTGATAAGGACACGTGGCAGGAAGATTCTGGATCGAGCGTGGGAGGCACACGCGTTTTGTGCCCTATCCACCTGCTGTTGATGCTATAAATAGAACCCTTCGTCCTCAGATGAAGGTGATCGAGTTGGCAAGAAGAAAAGCTCATACAGAGAGCCCCGATCCAGGAAAAGGAAGAGAAGAAAGAAAAGAAGAGAGCAGAGAAGAGAGTGAGAGTAAGAGCAGAAGAAGAAAAAGAGAGAGAAGAGAAGAGTAGAGAGTGAGAGATTAGGAGAGCAGAAGAAAGAAAAAGAGAGATCGTGAGTTGAGAAGAAGAAGAAGAGAAGTAGCAGAAGAAGCTCCTAGGAGAGTAGAAGAGAAAGAAAAGAGAGATAGAAAGTGAGCGAGAGAGCTCGTGGAGAACAAGGAAGAAGTTGCTTGAAGATCTGTCTTCACTGGACCGTGGATCAGATCCAGGCCAGTCAGCTCCGTTGAGAGCCACATCTGTGTTTTCATATTTTACAGCCTTCTGATTGCTGTGTTGTTTTCGTTTATTATTTTCCTTTGTTTTCTGGTTTGCTGTGCTTTCCGATACTCTGTAGAGAGGTCGGGGTTCCTCCTGTGGATCAGGAGAAGGGAGATCTGATCTCCGGTTGCAAGTAGCTGGGAGCTACTTGTGGGTTCCCTCCGGTTTGGAGGAAGGGAGACTTGTCTCCGGTTCTGGGCTTGTGGATTGCAAGTCCAGGGGTCCCTCCTGGTCTGGAGGAAGAGAGGTCTTCGACCTCTGGTTTGCTGGTGACTGGAAGTCACCGGTTGGTTCCCTCCGGTTTTGGAGGAAGGGAGGACTGGCCCTCCGGTTCTAGTCTTGTGGGTTGCAAGACTAGGTGTTCCGTCCGGTCTGGAGGAAGAGAGACTTGCGTCTCTGGTTTGCTAGTGACTGGTGTCACTAGTGGTTCCCTCCGGTTGGGAGGAAGAGGGGAGGTTGTTCCCCTGGTCAAGCTGTGTGGCAGCACCTGTTGCAGACTGAGTCTGCGGTTTCTAGCGTGAGCTAGTGGAAGCCACACTCGGGTTGAGTGTGGGGTGGATGTAGGTCTGGAGGACCGAACCACCTAAAAACCCTTGTGCATTGTGGTTTGGTTTATCTGCTTTTGCTTCCGCTAGATGATTGCATAGGGGCGCTCTAAGCGTTTGACTTCTGGTTGAGCAGAAGAGTGGATTAGTTTTCTTAGAATAGTTTAATCTGTCAAGAGAGCGAAATTCTAGTTGAGCGACTCCTTGTCTAATTCAGCCTAGTTAGCATCCTAGTGATCTCACTGTATGCTTGTTTTTGTTCTGCAACTGATTATTAGCTTTTAAGCTTGTCTAGTTTGCGAACTAGTAATTCTAGTGAGCATCATATTTTAACTGGGCGAAAGGTTTTTTAAACGGGTTATATTCATTCACCCCCCTCTGAATACTGCACCGAACCCAACAATTGGTATCAGAGCAGGTCTCTGATCTATCAGATCTAACAATCTGCAGAGGATCCTGCTGGTTTGTTTGGTGCTTTTCAGAGTGTGCTTTCTGTTTTATTCTGTGCTTTCAGATTGTTTGCAATGGAGCCAATCGTGCTGAAGGCTAGCTCCAGCAAAGCAAATAGATCCAGCCACAGTGGATCATCAAGCGAGAAAAGTAGCCTCTCGCGGTCTGAAATTGATGAAGACCACATGGGAATGGTAATTAGTGAATTCAGGAAATTCCTGAGAAAAAGAGAAGGAAAGCATGGTGATGACAGAAAGCAAATAAGGTATACTTCTAATCCTGCCAAGAGTATTGACTCTAATGTTTGCTACAAATGCAGGAAGGCTGGCCACACGAAGGCTGACTGTTCAGAATTCTCGAAACTCAAAGAGAACACCTTGGACAGTGCTGAAGAAGGAGAAAAGTCCATATGCTTAATGGCCAACCGGGGAAGTGATGACGAGGAAACCTCATCTCAGGTAAGCTCCGAATCAGATGGATACTCTTTTAATGAATTGATAGTGATGTATGAAAATTTGTTTAAAGTGTCCAAGAAATTAAAATCTGAAAATAAAAATTTAAGAAAAGAAATCAATAATTTGAAATCTGAAATGATTAAAGAAAAAGATGAGTTAAACAGGTTGAAATCTGAAAAAGAGAATATTAGAAACAAACTCATCGGTGAAAATAATTCTTGTAAAGCATGTGCCATTCTCGAAGACATGATTAATGATTTTGATTCTGATGACATTCTTCAAAAAGAACAAATCAAATCTCTAAAAGAAGAAAATGTCTACTTGAAGGATCAAAATAAAAGGTTAATGGTTCTTAATATTGTCCTCTCTGAGAAATGGCTGTCAATTGAAAAAGGAAAATCTGTTGTGAAGGAAAATGAAAACAACATTGAAATAAAGGTTCAACAAGAAAATGAAACTCTGAAGAACCTGAATGATGCTTTGCAACAGCAGCTAATTGCATGTGAATCTGAGCTATCCAAGTATGAAGTGAGTATTGCTTCATTGAATTCTGAAATTGAAAATCTGAAAAACACTCTGTCTAAATTTGTCAAAGGTAAAAATAGTTTGAATAAACTACTTGGCTCAAATGTGAAAAGTTCAGAATGTGCTAGTACCTTAAAATGTATGTCATCTAAGAAATCTCATAACAATAAGCACAGGGCTGAACAAAAGAAAAAGGAAAATTGCTGTGAAAAATCTTCTCATAAAATTCAATTTAAAAAGGAAAAGAATGTGCAGTGTTTTTATTGTAATAAGATAGGTCATATGATGCATGAGTGTAAGATGTTTGAATTAGATGACCTAGCTGCTACTACTGCACAGAAAGTTTCTGCTAGAAATTATGTTTTTCAAAGAAGGAAAATAGAGTGTTTCCATTGTGGCAAGATGGGCCACATTGCAGCTCATTGCTGGCATGCCCAAGGAAAGAAAGTCAACTTAAAACTTGTAAATTTCCCTGCAAGTGAAACTGCTTCTGGTAAAAGAACCCCAGCATGCTTCGAATGTGGAAAGCATGGCCATACAGTCAAGGACTGCTGGCATGCTCAAGGAAATAGATTGAACTCTAAGTCTATAAAATTCCCTGCTCTCTATGATTCTTGTTTTGAATGTGGAAAACCTGGCCACAAAGTTTCTGACTGCTGGATGGCAGGTTATGGAAAACAATATGTTCATGCCAACAATAGAAAATTTCATGTTAATGCACAAAGACTTCATGCTAATACTTGTGTGCATAACAAGAAAACAAAGCATGTTGCTTCCTGTTATTATTGTGGGCTATTTGGACATTCTATGTTTGATTGTTTTCTGATGGAATATGATGATAATTCTGCTAAGAAACTATTCAGTACACCTGATAGGGGTAGTACAGGACCCAAGACTGCTTGGGTCCCTGCAAGATCATATTGATTGACATGTTGCAGGTGTGCCTTGGTGAGAGAAATAAAAGGGGTAATTTAGCCAAGGCACTCAAAAAAAAAAAGGGAAGCCCCATGATTCTACATTTCAGGTTAGTTCTGAACTTGTTTTTTAAATTTCATCATCTGAAAATGCTGATTTGTCAGTTTGATATCTGAAATTGTTGAACTGATCGTTTGATGTCTGATATTCTCTCCATGTCTAGCTGATC
Organism: Amorphophallus konjac; assembly: GCA_022559845.1. NCBI lineage: Eukaryota > Viridiplantae > Streptophyta > Magnoliopsida > Alismatales > Araceae > Amorphophallus > Amorphophallus konjac. The sequence goes on along the minus strand of CM040119.1, from coordinate 136,811,196 downwards.
AGTCTGCATTCCAGACTCAGCTATTGAGTTTTACTTTGGATATAGCTGATGCTCTTCTGTTGCCATCTCCTGCCAATTGCTGAACTGAGTTTGAATGGTCTTTAGTGTATATAGTTGATGCACTATATAGACTTTGTATAATGCTTGTGTCTTGTGTCAATGCATTGCATGCTTGATTACATACTTGGACTGAGCTTAAATGGGTCAGTTAGTGCACACAGTCAATGCATGTGTCTAGTGTTTGCATACATCATTTGCATGACTGTCAATGAAATTGATCAATGCATATAAGACTGATTTGCACTGCATTACATCTTGAAAAATCTGAAAAAGGATAAAAATGCTCATGACTTGGATGCATAAAGCTGAACTGATTGCATAGCATATCTCTTGCATCATGATGTCAGGGGGAGCTGAGAGTTCTATTCAATTCATTGAATCCTATTCACTTCTCAGTGTTCTCATTCAAATGATTCATATTCTTTGACATCAGTTACTCATTGAACCATATTGCCAATTGCTATCCTTTCCCCATCTTTTTCACTGAACAGCAGTTCTGGTTCTGGTTCAGTACATTGAATGGTGATCATTGCAATTGTTCACTTATAAGAATCACATTTACAAATTGAAAAGAACTAAAGGTTTAACCTTTATAAATTGGAGAGTTAAGTGTCTGCACTTCAGAATTTGAGATAAATGAAAACTTTTATAGCTCTTAATCTTTGTCTCATAGCTAAAATAGAAAAAGTTTTTTTTAATGCCTAAATGTGTTGAACTGGATATGTCTAGAACAGGCTAATAAGAGTGTGTACTGATTTTTTAAACAATCACTCTAAAAGAATTAAGGGCAGCAGTAAATAAGATCATTAATGTTATGAACTGAACATAGTGACAGAGCAATGGCTGATTGCACTGAGAAATTGTGAACTCCTCAAAAGAAGCAGGAGACTTCACATGTCATGAGGTGATTCAGAATATCTCTGTTCATAGGGTCAAATCCATAGGGGGAGTCCTCACCAAGTAACTGAGGGTACTGGCCTCTGATCAAGGTGTACCCTTAATGTCAAAAGTGAAGACTATTCTTTGTGGGTTTTGATCTGAAATAGGTCTAGTAGTTTATGCCTAGTAACTAGGGGTACCTGCCTCTGATCAAGGTGTACACCTAATGTCAACAGCATAAATGCCACTGATCTATTTACTTAGTTCAGGTTCAGAAATTGAAAAATGAAAATCAAACTGCTGTAACCCTTTGAAAATCAAAAGTCTATGAGTGAAAATTATTTTTATTAATACATATTCAAGTTGCCTTTCTTGAACTTTCATGTTTAGACACAAAATGGTATTATTTCAGACTTATCTATTAATACCATGTGCCCTAGATTCATTGCTATAAATGGAATCAATAAACTCTTTTTCAGGGGTCAGGTTCTTTACTCTAAGATTTATCACTGTTAAACCTGAATTTTTGAAAATTGTATGTTGCTGATTCTTATACTTTAACAGTGGCTTATAATCATGTTTCCTTTCTGAACATATGATTCAGCTGTTATCAAGTGACCCTCCTACCTTCTCTACCTTGTTTATCTGTTCATATTCCTTCTCAAAGGGGGAGCATTTATTTAGGGGGAGAAATACTTCAGGAGAAGTCATACCTTCAGGGGGAGCTTCTTGCTCTAGCAGTCACTTGCATGCATAATGCACTTTGCACTCTTGTTTTTACTGTTTTTCTCTTTTTGATCATGTCAAAGGGGGAGAAAATCTTGTGTGACTCACTGTCACATTGTGTTGCCATCATCAAAAAGGGGGAGAATGTTGTGTCTCTTAGGCACAAGCATGTGCTATGTTACTTTGATGATAGCAATGCTATTTGGTTTTGATGATAGCAAGACAGTGAGTGCATTTGAGTGCATTTGATATTGTATTTTGATGATAGCAATGTTATTGTGCATTGATGATTGCAATAAACAAAGTACATTTCTATGCATTCTTATTCTTGAGCATTCTGCATATTGATAGCAACATGAATGATGATGTTTAGCATTGATGGCATTTGCTCTTTATATATGTGCATTGCATTATGTCAGATATCATGTCTCTGCATATATCATGTCTGGGTAGCAAAGTCTATACACTGGATTGTGTATTTGTGCATCATGCAAGTCTATACATTGGACTCTCGTTCAAGCCTATGCATTGCATTGGTTAAGTGTGCACAGCGTCATCGCACTTCATTAGAAGTGTGTACAGCGTCAACGCGTGAAGTCTGTACAGCCGGGTCATATGCTCCTAAGTCTATGCATTACTGTTCATGCATCAGTATTCATCAAGTCTGTACAGCATGTCTCTCACGTTGGAAGTCTATACATTGGTGTGGGTCATCCAAGTCTGTACACTTGCTGCACTGTTCAAGCTCATACACTGGCAGCTCTGCTTAAGTCTATACATTCGCTGCAGAGATCACTGTCAAGTCTGCACATTGGTCTTCGATTTCAAGTCTATACACTGGCTTATTCTTCAAGTCTGTACAGCCGTTTGCATTGGATTTCATGTCTAGACATTGCACTGTAGCATCCATTGTCTTCGTGTTGTGTTTACGTCTTCGTGTTAATTTTGTGTTCAAGTCTTCATGATTATTTTTGTATTTCTATCTTCGAGTCATTTTTTCGCTGGGTCTTTAAGTTTGTCTAGGTTCAAGTGTCGTTTCACTTCGCGTCGTTCTCCGTGCTGTCTGTCACCTCGTGGTGTTTTTCATAATTGTGTCTTCGCGTTATCTTGTGTATCTGGTCTTCGTGTTGTGTTCGTGTCTTCCGTATTATTTCAGTAGTTATGTCTTCGTGTTGTGTTTATGTACTTCGTGTCGTTTTCTTTGTTTCATGCTGTTCTCATTTCACTTCGAGTCGTTTCTCTGTCTTCTATCTTCGTGTTGGTTTTTCGCTTTAGACTTCGTGTCTTTCTCGCTTTGACCACACTCCGTGTCGATTTTAGTTTTCGTCTTCGTGTTGTTTTCAACTCGTGTCGGTTACTGTTTCATCTCCGTGTTGTTTCATGTCTTCGTGTCGTGTTTCCTACACCTCGTGTCTTTGTCGCTTTGTGACTTCACCTCGTGTCGTTGTCATCGTCTTCGTGTCGTTTTTGTTCTATTGCGTGCAGGACATCGCAGCACCTCGTGTTGCTTTCTGTGCCACTTCGTGTCGTTCTCTGTGTAGTGTGTGTTTCTGTCACTACTGCACTTCGTGTCGTTCGTATGTTGAAACCACACTTCGTGTTGGTTTCTGTTTATGTCTTCGTGTTGTTTTTCCTAAGTCCTCGTGTCCTTCTTGTTTTGTAACTATACTTCGTGTCAGCTTTATCTTTCATCTTCAAGTTGGTTTCAGTCCGTGTTGTCCTCGTCTTCGTATCGTTAGTTGTTTCTTAGCGTACTGAACACTGCAGCACCTCGTGCTGTTTTCTGTGCCATCTCGTGTCACTCTTATGTCTTCGAGTCCTCTGTATTCGTGTCATTTTTAGTTATTATGTCTTCGTGTTGCCTTTCCTAGACCTCGTGTCATTCCTATTTTATGACCTCATTTCTTGTCGTTCTCTTCGTTGTGTCTGTTCTGTTACAGTGTATCTCGTGTCATTCTTTCCTTATTTCATTTTGTAGTCACCTTGTCTATCTCGTGTCATTCCAAGTACAGTGCCATCGTATTACTATTACATACCTCATGCAGCTTTAGTTCCTGTGGCCCTCAGTGTTAATGGTTTTAATCTCATTACAGGTCCGAGGAAGAACATTCCATACTCCTGGGCTGCACGTGATCCGAGACAAGAGGAACCAATCTGATAAGGACACGTGGCAGGAAGATTCTGGATCGAGCGTGGGAGGCACACGCGTTTTGTGCCCTATCCACCTGCTGTTGATGCTATAAATAGAACCCTTCGTCCTCAGATGAAGGTGATCGAGTTGGCAAGAAGAAAAGCTCATACAGAGAGCCCCGATCCAGGAAAAGGAAGAGAAGAAAGAAAAGAAGAGAGCAGAGAAGAGAGTGAGAGTAAGAGCAGAAGAAGAAAAAGAGAGAGAAGAGAAGAGTAGAGAGTGAGAGATTAGGAGAGCAGAAGAAAGAAAAAGAGAGATCGTGAGTTGAGAAGAAGAAGAAGAGAAGTAGCAGAAGAAGCTCCTAGGAGAGTAGAAGAGAAAGAAAAGAGAGATAGAAAGTGAGCGAGAGAGCTCGTGGAGAACAAGGAAGAAGTTGCTTGAAGATCTGTCTTCACTGGACCGTGGATCAGATCCAGGCCAGTCAGCTCCGTTGAGAGCCACATCTGTGTTTTCATATTTTACAGCCTTCTGATTGCTGTGTTGTTTTCGTTTATTATTTTCCTTTGTTTTCTGGTTTGCTGTGCTTTCCGATACTCTGTAGAGAGGTCGGGGTTCCTCCTGTGGATCAGGAGAAGGGAGATCTGATCTCCGGTTGCAAGTAGCTGGGAGCTACTTGTGGGTTCCCTCCGGTTTGGAGGAAGGGAGACTTGTCTCCGGTTCTGGGCTTGTGGATTGCAAGTCCAGGGGTCCCTCCTGGTCTGGAGGAAGAGAGGTCTTCGACCTCTGGTTTGCTGGTGACTGGAAGTCACCGGTTGGTTCCCTCCGGTTTTGGAGGAAGGGAGGACTGGCCCTCCGGTTCTAGTCTTGTGGGTTGCAAGACTAGGTGTTCCCTCCGGTCTGGAGGAAGAGAGACTTGCGTCTCTGGTTTGCTAGTGACTGGTGTCACTAGTGGTTCCCTCCGGTTGGGAGGAAGAGGGGAGGTTGTTCCCCTGGTCAAGCTGTGTGGCAGCACCTGTTGCAGACTGAGTCTGCGGTTTCTAGCGTGAGCTAGTGGAAGCCACACTCGGGTTGAGTGTGGGGTGGATGTAGGTCTGGAGGACCGAACCACCTAAAAACCCTTGTGCATTGTGGTTTGGTTTATCTGCTTTTGCTTCCGCTAGATGATTGCATAGGGGCGCTCTAAGCGTTTGACTTCTGGTTGAGCAGAAGAGTGGATTAGTTTTCTTAGAATAGTTTAATCTGTCAAGAGAGCGAAATTCTAGTTGAGCGACTCCTTGTCTAATTCAGCCTAGTTAGCATCCTAGTGATCTCACTGTATGCTTGTTTTTGTTCTGCAACTGATTATTAGCTTTTAAGCTTGTCTAGTTTGCGAACTAGTAATTCTAGTGAGCATCATATTTTAACTGGGCGAAAGGTTTTTTAAACGGGTTATATTCATTCACCCCCCTCTGAATACTGCACCGAACCCAACAGGGAGGAGAGAGAATGGGGTTCACCCCCTTTAGAGAGAGAGAGAGAGATAGAGAGAGGGGAATCCACCCCTTAGAGAGAGAGAGAGGGAAGCACAGTCCTTTGTGGATAATTTTTACTCAATATTTCAGTCGTTCTCAAATGAGGGATTGGGGTCCTATTTATAGGACTCCCACAATTTTAACACAAGTCCCTGACTTTTGCACTACTAACACTAAACCAAGGGGAAGGGGGCGCCCCTGGGCCTAGCCCATATAATTGGGCCCATTAACCTATCAAACACTCATAATGACTTAAGACTTAGGTAAATAGCTACCTAACCTAGGTATTGGACTCAAATAAAAGGAAAAGCACATGATAAGAAAATGGAAATTCCATCATATGACTCGAAATAAAGTGGCGAACAAGATGTAGCATAGTTGGCGAGCATCGGGATCCTCGAACAAATGAGATTGTCGGTGATGTCCTCATCATACCCCCGGGGTGCGGAGAAGTCGACTCCGTCAAGTATGGGCCCACCGGGGAAGTGGTCCTCTCAAGCAGCTCAGAGTGAACCTCAACCTCCAAACTCAACCCCTGTCCGCAACCAGGGGACGGTCCTTCATCCTCTCAAGGTGGCTTGGGCACACCCTTTTGCTGATGATGGAACCCTGCTTGCCTAGTATTGCCCCTATGTGCACACGTCGGGCTCTCAAGGCTATTTTATGGTGGCTCTCCGGGGTGTCCCTCTTAAAGGAAGGTATAGGTTTAAAGCACTCACTAGGATCCACCACGGTGCCCATATAGGGTGCCGGGTCTGCCACGTGAGAAGTGGGGTATATCCCATAACCCATTGGTAAATTGAATCCACAAGCTGTGTTGCCAAAGCCACTAGGAATAGGGAAAGGTCCAAGTCCTCGTGCCCTCGAATTGGGGGTGACCCTAAGGTAGAGCCACTTCGATACCATCATCACCAAATCGCCTACTTGAAATTCCAAGTGGCGCTCGTGAGCTTTTATCTGCTCTTTGTGAACCTCACCGCTCATTGCGAATTGCTTGCGTGTATGCGTATGTCAGGCACTATGATGCTGTGTGGGTGTGAAAAGCTTGGTGTGTAAAGGTGGACCGGGGCAACCATAAATTGACCTATCATGCTGTGATGCCATGTTGACCTTGATGAACTTAGGTGGACCGGGACATCCATAAATGGCTCTATCAGGTATGGGTGAAGTGAATGACGGAGGACCTGGACTTCCATGTAGACTCCTATCATGCATAAGATGGATGATGAATGGGGGAGGACCTGCATATCCAAATGCGAACCTGTCGTGCACAGGACCTATTGTGTATATGACACAAATGAGACGACTAGCCCTACCAGATGGAGCAAAATGTTGTGACACATGTATTCCTATCAAGATGGTCCCATCTTTAGGTGGGGGTTTATTTGGGGCTTTCCACTTATGGGGGTCGAAGGGGTCCCAGAAAGTGGACATCTTGGGATGGGTCAATTCCTCATTTCCTGGGTGGATGTCACCCTTGGTCATGGCTCTCATAGTGTGGGCTAAGTTTTAGAATGGGTGGGTTAGGTTCAACATGGTGGGTGAGGGTAGGAAAGGATGGGTGGTGTGGGATGTGGGTGGGTCACATGGGTACTCGAGCTCCCAAAGGAAGGGGTCAAAGGGATCATGGACTGGGTTGCCAAGGAAGAGATATTCAATGTCCACAAGGTCCTCAAGTGATGGTGAGTTCTCCTCCTCTAATGAAGTAATTGAACCGAAGTCTTTGGCGGGATGGTTGGCCATGAATGGAGGGCTTGACATTCTACCCGAAATAAGTAACTCTAATTCGTGGATAGCATCGGGCTCTTCGGGTGTAGGGAGGAATAAAAGAAGGTCGGTAGTGTAGCAACCCACAGTGTAAATTGAAGAGATGGACCCGACACATAGGTGTAGGAGGTCAAGGCTCCTAGGTCGGTCGGCCACTGTGGCCAATATGCCAATTAACTCCATTTGCCAAGCTATACCCTTAAGAAGATCCCCTAATGTTTCCACTTGATAGGATGATTGGATTGTGGTGTGATAGGTGGATAAGGGTACTATGGGGAGGTATTGTTCCACGGAAGGGTAGGCATGGGGCAGGATAGGGTGACCCCGGTTTTCCACTACCCATCTAACCAAGGGCCCACTTATGATGAGTTCACTCCCAATTGGCGGGGGTGGCATGAAAGGTGAAATTTCTTGCTTGTTTTGGCCATGGTTTTCCTCCAAGGTGGGGAGTGGTTCTAGAGTGTTCCCTACTAGGGGGTCGGGTGTGGGGATCATGGTTTCCTCTACCAAGGAGGTGAGTTGGTCCTTTGTAGGTGGGGTGATGATGACTGGCATATGGTGCTCTTGGGGTGGTGGGCAATGGGGGACTTGGGATAGGATGGGGAGGGGTAGTAGTGGAGGCCTAGGTTGGGCATCCTGTAACTCACGGGGGAGGGTGCACCCAATCTGGCTCAATGGGTTTTCTTTGGGTAGGAATGAGTTCTCTTGACCCAATTGGGCTTCATATTCTTCTTCCCAATCTAGGGGAGCCTCATGGGCTTCGGTCACCGCCTTAAGTTCCTTTTGGAAAGGGGTGGGAGGAGGATTTGTGGGCCGAATTTGGGTACTTCCGTTTGGACATGGCATGGGTGTCTTCAGGAGAGAGTCTAGGTTGGGACGGGGTCCCATGTTATTGGCATCATCCAGTCGTGGAGTGAACCTAGAAGACCTAGAGAATCGAATCATTCTTGAGGATTGGTTGTCTAGGTTATCCCGGGGACGTCTCTCCTCACGCCCATAGTGTTGGGACCTCTCATAAGGATCATAGTCTAACCCTTTCCTATCAAACTCATCCCATGGAGGCAAGACTCTAAGGCCATAGCTCCTGAGTGGGGGTTCATTGGCTTCCCATCCAGATCCATCCCGAGGTGACCAAGCTCTAGGGCCGTGGTTCCTTTTTGCTTCAATCCGATCAAGCCGGGTGGTGAGGGTATCTATACAGTTATGAAATTTGTTGATGACAGCGTCAAATTGGTCCATGGGTACTTGGGACGTTTTCCCTAGGGTGGTCATGCAAGGGGCGTTGGAAAACGAGATGCAAGGGAGACCCAAATGCCAAATGCCCTAGGACTAGACTCGTGGAGACAAGTCTAAAACTTGCTCTGATACCATTTGATGTGACACCACTCCTTGGACCTAGATTTGCAAGCAACCGGACCGAACATCGATCTCTCACAAGCGGTTCACCCGTGTCGCACACACCCGGTTCCGTAGGTGGACCGGCGATGGTGGTGAGGGTCCAAGGTTTGACCTCGAGGTTCCAAGGATATGGTCAGCTAGGGATGGACCCCAATGGGCCAGGGATGCCCAATTTCAAGGGCATCCGGCACGCCGAGGGCGTGGGATGTAATGACACTCTCACAACTCACCCGCGGTGGCACTCGATTAGACGGAATGTTGGGATGAGCACTCTCTCACTGCCGACGGCGCAACTAGAGATAATACTAAGCTAAGCAATAGTGAAACCAGTAGAGGATGGGGGCTCAAAGCTCACCTGATCGGTGTGAAGACACCGATCCCGGTCGGAGACGAGGGCGAGCAGGGAAGCGTGGGCTACCCGCATGCCGCGCCGATGACGCTTCAGCCGAAGACCTGCTAGTACAAAACTACGCCCCAAGCAGGAGGGTGGATCTCGGCGTGGGGGAATGGGCTTACACCAAACACTACCTCCACACAGGGAGGGGTGCTAAGCCAGCCAGGCGGGGAGGGGAGGTTAACTAAGCTAGCGCCGAATGATCTGCCCGTTCTGGAATAACCGGACAGGAAGTCGATGTAGATGACGCCACGCACTCCACCGAACTCAGAATTTGACGAAACTGGCTCTGAAACGTTGCTGACAGACCCAAGAATGCCTGTGAAGTTTTGTGGGTGGTCCCGACATCGTCACTGGCTGGGACGAGCTCTGGAATAGGATCCTGGCGCTCTGGTTCGGACTGGTCCCAGGGTGCAGCAGCAGGTGGAAGTAGTCACCACGCCTGCTCCTGATGTCGAAACATAGCGGGACCAAGATGAGTATGACCGTGGACGAGTCTTCTTCGAGCAGCAGCCAGGGGGGACACCAGACGATGTCAGGGCAGAGAGGTAGAGTCTGTTGAGTGACAAGGGGTCTGGACAGGTCCTGAATGGCCTGTTCAGCGCACCTGGGGGAGAAAATTCGGAACGGGCAGTCCCGGACTCCGAACGAGGTCCCGCTTGCTGTGTTGGACAGAGGACTGGTGGATCTGTGAGCCGGCCAAGCGGAGTGTGTTGGAACAGAGGGATGAGACTGTGGAAGCTTCTGCACTGCAGCTCTGGTCCTGGTTCAGGTCCCGATTGCACAGTCGGACGAGAATTAACTCTCCGGACAGCAGAGATGTCGGATCCCGACGAGATTACCCCAGCTGCGAAGCTATCTTGACGACCTTTCCATCGATGTATGGTACTCCTCCAGACGACGCCGAATGAATTCGGGGCAGGTTCTGAAAGTTGGGCTCCAACTGCTGCCTGCGAACTGAGATGGATAGGGTGATGAAATGTGATGGGAGACGGAGTAGATGGGGTGGGAAATGGGGTGGATGGGTGTGGGGGTGACACCTGACTATGTGGGGGTCTGTTAGGGGGTGATTCAAGGTGTGGGAGGGGCAGAAAGGGGGCTGGGAGGTGGTCTAGCAAGTGGAGGGAGGGGGAGCTACGAATTTGGGTTGGGAAGGAGAGAGGGAGGAGAGATCTCTCCTTTGGTTTGAATGTGGGGTTAATGGTGGTTAGTTAATGAAGTCTAGGGAATGGGAAGGGTTGCCTTGGGGAGGGGAAGGGGTGCTTGGGAGAAGGGATTCTCTCTTGGGAAATTGAAAGGTTGTATGGGGAAGGGGAAAGGTTGCTTGGGAGGAGGGAGAGGTGCCTAGGAGAAGGGGATTTCACCTAGGGGTTGGAAGGGAATTAAATGGGAGGAATGGGGAAGGGGGAGGGGTCTTAATGAGAGGCGAATAGGGAGGAGAGAGAGTGAATTTCAAAATTGGGGGTAGGGAGGAGAGAGAATGGGGTTCGCCCCCTTTAGAGAGAGAGAGAGAGAGAGAAAGAGAGAGGGGAATCCACCCCTTAGAGAGAGAGAGAGAGAGAGAGAGAGAAGGAAGCACAATCCTTTGTGGATAATTTTTACTCAATGTTTCATTCGTTCTCAAATGAGGGATTGGGGTCCTATTTATAGGAATCCCACAATTTTAACATAAGTCCCTGACTTTTGGACTACTAACACTAAACCAAGGGGAAGGGGGCGCCCCTGGGCCTAGCCCATATAATTGGGCCCATTAACCTATCAAACACTCATAATGACTTAAGACTTAGGTAAATAGCTACCTAACCTAGGTATTGGACTCAAATAAAAGGAAAAGTACATGATAAGAAAATAGAAATTACTTCATATGACTCGAAATAAAGTGGCGAACAAGATGTAGCATAGTTGGCGAGCATCGGGATCTTCGAACAAATGAGATTGCCGGTGATGTCCTCATCACCACCTCCTCTATCTCCTGAACAGCAACCTGCCTACCATACTGTGTTTCCATACTCTAGCGCATCTTCATTTAATTCACCTGGAACCAGTGCTGAGCCCTACATTACAGAAATGTTGACTAATATGACAAATATAGTGATGAATCAGAATGAAGAGATGAATGCTCAATTTCTCTTCACAAATTTTCATCTGAACAGAATAAATGCCAGGATGCAACATCTGGAAAACGTTGTGAAAACTCAATGGATTCAGTTCATGGCTGATAAACAAAGAACTGATTCAACAGTGCGAGAGATTTTGGAATCCCTTGTGGGAGTCAACAATAGAGTTGGTGAAATGGTGAGCAGCATGCAGGATACCCAAGTTTCATCATTCAGCAAGCTCGCTCAAATTCTTGACCACACCTTTGATCTCAAGATAGAATTTGAATTGATAAAGACTATAATGAACAAAATTGTAGCAAGTCAGCCTGCAATCCTTAATAAGTTTAAAGCTGTTCAGTCACAATTATAGAACCTCTCAGAGAATATCAAACAGGTTATCACAAAACAAGATTCCAACTCCTCCCTAGTGGACATATTGGGGAGCACTGTGCATCACAGGTTAGATGAGTTGTCAAACTTCATCAGAGACTTTCAGGCCTCTGTGATGAACAGACTTTCAGTCCCTGGCTCAAGCTCTGCACCATATCCAAGAGACCGGGGAAGTTACATAGATTACTGATTTCTAAGAGTTCCCCATTCTTTTTGATAATGACAAAGGGGGAGAATTGTGGTGGAGTGGACAGTTAGTATGTGTAGGAAATGTGGTGGAGTGGAGAGTTAGTCTGTGTATGAAAGCTTACAGATTTCTGATGGATAGTTTTCAGTTTTCTGATGTAAAATTTTTTCTGATGGACAATTTTCAATTTTCTGATGTAAATTTTTTTTTGATGGACAGTATTCAATTTTCTGATGTAAAAAATGCTGAATGAGATACTTCACTCAAACACTAGTCTGTATTATCTTATTGTACACAGAAATGTAATTTCTACATAGTGCATATTTGTGTTGAATGCATGTTTCATGTTTCATGTTATCTTTGCTTTGCATGTTAGCAAATAAATTTTCTATTAGTTTCAATCATACTTGAATTATAGTTGTCATCATCAAAAAGGGAGAGATTGTTGGAACCCTAGTTTTGATGATGACAATCTATAAGTCATGTGAGACTGGATTGCATAAATATGCTTGTATTTGACCATTGCACATATGATCAAGTCTGTACATAGTTGCGTTTGCATACATGATTAAGTCTGTGCATAGTTGTGTTTGTTGCATACAAAGTCCATGCTTATGTTGATAAAGTCAGTGCAGTGTTACCTCAAGCACAAAAGAAGACATTGCATTCTTCACATCGGGTAAGACTTGTCTGTGCATAGTCTGTTTGTGCATTCAAGGTTAGTGCATACTTAAAGATAACATGCATTGAAAGTCGGTGCATGTTTTAGTCTCTCATATATAGAAGGTCGGTGCATCTTTGGTTTAGGTCTGTGCATACCACGCTATTTGGCAGATAACGTTGGTATATGTCTTAGTCTTTTACATATTCATAGTCGGTGCATGTTCTCCTTTCTTTCATGCTAAGTCGATGTACATGAGACTTCAGGACGGTGTATCCTTCGCTTATGCATGGGTGCATCTTTTCTTCATGCATTCAAAAGTCAGTGCAGACCACTGTTCCTATACATATAAAAGTCTGAGCATATTTTGTCTAAGGCACATACCATAGTCGGTGCAAGTTCTACGTCTGTCATATGAGAGTCTGTGCATATCCTACATTGCATATAGTCAAGGTCTGTGCAGGTCTTCGCACATCCTAACTGAGGTCTGTGCATAAGTGTCTTGTACATAATTACGTTAGTGCATACTTCCACATTGTTTGATGAAAGTCAGTGCGATTGTTGTTCATTGCACATGCAACGTATGTGCATGATATGTTTAGAACACTTTGAGTCTGTGCATCCTTGGCACCTTGCACACACAAAGTCTGTACACATTCTTTCCATACCTTATTAAGTCTATGCATATGGAAAATGATCGACTACGATATATTTAACAAAATGCCTCTGCTTTAATCAACAGGACTATGAAGAAGCACGTGATCCAGGAGCATTTTGATCAAAGGAGACTTCGACACGTGGAATGTAGAGAAGCTAAGATCGTGACACAGGGACAGTTGAATTCCAGATCTGATCGAATCTTCTGGGCAGGAAACTTGTTTTCCACGCGCTGGATTCATACAGTAACAGAAGACCTAGCCGTGCCTTCGAGGATGATGGAATTTTGAATAGAAAATCAGAGAGAGATAAAGAAGAATCAGAGAGTGAGAAAGAGAGAAGCAAGAACAGTGAATAGAGAGTCAGTCAGAGCTGAGGAGAAAAGTGTAGCAGAAGAATTAGTTGTTGTAGCCTCTGGATGAAATCCAAGCTGCGTGTGCTCCATAGTGAGCTATATGTTAAGGTGTTATTGTTCAACTTTTCGTTGCTGTTTTCATTTATCAATTTTTGTTTTCTATCTCTTCTTTCTAAACTGTGTATTAGCAGAGTTAAACTGTATTGCTCAGCGGGCGAGGGTGTTTCCTCGGACAGCAAGCTGTGAGGCTCAGCGGTCTGGGATTAGTTCCCCAAAGCTGTGGATCAGCGGTTTGTAGGGATTTATCCCCAAAGCTGTGGATCAGCGGTTGTTCAAGATGTGTGGCACCAGGAAGCCTTACTCGATTGAGTAATGGGTGGATGTAGGTCTGGAGGACCGAACCACCTAAAAATCTCTTGTGTACTGTGATTTATTTTTAAGATTTAATCGCTAGATGAATGTTAGGCGCGCCCACAGCTAAGCTTCTGGTTGATCTTATTTCCGTGTTAGTTTAGATCTTTTAGGATAAGTTTTAACTTGACCAAGTTTTTTAGAGAGGGAGATTCATTTACCCCCCTCTGAATCTTGGTTCACACCATTACACCGGGCCAACAGATAGCTTGTTACTGAAATCTTTGGACTGAACTCATGTATGCTCTGGATGAACTAGAAATGACTTTTCCATGCTGAATCAAATTTGATATGTGAAGCTTGTGTAGAAAATGGCATACTGATTATGCATTTCAAATGCATTGATTTAACCTTGATATGAATTGAATTTCCATAATGTGCAAGTTCCATTTTGCTACCAACTCATTGGGTCCATGGTAAGCTTCTATTCTTGTTTACAATTCATTGGATCTTTGGTAAGAATTTACTTTTGAAAGCTCACTCATATTACCTTGATTGGGGTTTGAAGCCTCTAGACTTTAATTCAATGCACATTTTATTTTGCTAAGTCCATGCGCAAGGGTCGACCCCTGAGTGTTGATTTTTCAAACCTGCACGGGTTCCTCACTGGCAGTCGCAAGGGTCGACCCCAAGGGTTGACCGCTGGGAGTGGATGTTTTTCTCGTCATTTGCACCGACCCACCTTTTCCATTTCTTTGAGTTTGCGTGCCTTGTTTATGCACTTGCACCGACCACATCTGGCATTGCACCGACTTTCCCTAGCAGTTGTTAAAAGTTTGCACCGACCTTGCATTTGCACTAACTTGTGCACCAATCGCATTTGCTGGTTTGCACCGACCCTATACCTTAGTAAAACTTGCACCGAGTTTCATTTATGCACTGACGTTCTTTGTGTTTTAAACAGTATGCACAGACTCTGTGCAACATATGCACAGACCTTGTGCTACACACTATATGCACCGACCCTGTCATATATGCACCAACCCTATTCTTTGGGTCTTTCAATGTGCACCGACCTTGTGCATACTATGCACGGACCTTGTGCATACTATGCACAGACCCTGTCCATGCTATGCACATGCTTCTTTATTGTTTTAACAAACTTGCACCGACCTGTTTTCATTTGTGCACCGAGCTGGTCATTGTGTTCTACAAACTTGCACCGACCCTGCCTATAAACTTGCACCGACCCTAGCCACAGTTTCCACATAATGTGCACCGACCTCCTTGGCATCTTTCAAACTTGCACCTAGTCTCATAAAAATGCACCGACCTTATCTCAGTGTTCTATATTTGTGCACTGACTTGTGTTTTTGTGCTTTACACGATGTGCACCGACTTTGGGTTTATATTGACTGCCTTGGGTAGCTTTTCATTTCCCCACTGCGTCTGGTTCAGATTTCTGGGTTGTTTCGAACTCCCCATCTTATGATCCGTTTGGCTTGGCTTTTTACCCCATTACCCTTAGGATTTCACCCATCTATTGGGTGTGTATTTGAAGGGTTTTTACAAGGGCTTTGTGGTCTTAAGGTCTATATTCTTGCCCTATTTATACCCTGCGATCTCCATCGAAGGAGAACAATCCTTGCGCTAATATTGTTCTATCTGTTGCAGGGAGAAGAAAGGAGTGCGGCCACAAGGTGGAGAGGAGAGGGCTTCGATAGACTCATCCGTTCACGGTGTTTGTAGGAGTGATTGGAGCTTGGATTTGAGGGAACACATCTTGGATCTTCAAGAAGAAGGACCGACTGCTCCAATATCCTACGGATTCAACTCCTCCAACCTGAACTTCAAGAAAGATCTTCTAACGGCCTGTGGAAAAATGAAGGGGAAACTTTCTACATCTTTTATCCATTTCCTGATGATAGTCTTCTCTATTTACATACTGCTGGGAGCTATATTGTATATCTTCTTACTTTTCTAAACATCGAAGAACATCTGTGTGTGTTGAACGGAGCTGAGTCTCCGTGTGGTTTTTGCGTCCGGGGTGAGTTCCCCGACTGCGTGTGTGTGTGCTATGGTGGGAGCATCTTGGGGCCAGGCCCCATGTGTGTGTCTTGCTGTAGAGGTAGCGTGTGTGGTGTGGGGTTCGTCCCCGTGGTTGCTACTTTGGTAGCGTGTTAGTGAAGCCTCACCGGGTTCGGTGAGGGGTGGACGTAGGGACCCTGTCATGGTCCCGAACCACCTAAAAATCTCCGTGTTATCTGTGACATGCCTGTGTGATTGTCCATTTCTACTATCTCCCTTCATAGGTCAACCTTTTTATTTTATTCACTGCACATCTACACATTGCTACTATGCTATTCATGTTTGGATTAGACTTAAATTTAATCGTTCTTTGCATTAATATTCCATGTGAGATCGGGAAGATCGAGAGAACACGTTTATCTCACTCAAGTTTAAGCAATTAATGTAGTTAATTTTAATTCCGCTATAATTAGTTAAGAAAGTTTTTAAAATCTGCCATCTCAGCAAGGGGACAATTCAACCCCCCTTCTTGTCTGCCATCTAGTCTGGGCCAACAATATATAACTGCTTGCATATAGATCTCGTATCATGTTCGTAGATTCAGCCGTTAATGTCTATTTTGAGTTTTACATGTCTCTGTTAATTTTTCTGATGCATATGAAAATAGTGACCAAGGCATGGCCGCTTATTGAATGAACGCCCCTGCGAACTGTCGCCAATTCTTTGAAAATAGTGACAGTGACCAGGGCGCAATTTAATGAGTGACCTTAGCCCAGCCGCTAATTCTTTTGAATATTTAATAAACACCACATGTTTAAAATGTAATATCTATGTAACCAGACGTTAAAATTATTACATGAGCATGTTCTTGGAATCCTGATATTTTTCTCTATAAATCCATGTCTTAGCTTTCCTGATTATGTAAAGTCCAAGTCTGTGAACAGTGTTATGTGTCTGAAAATATAGCGGCCCGATGCGTAGCATCAGACAAAGAATGAGCGACAGTCACACAATCGCTATTTAAAGAATGGGTGCCCCTATACGGTGGCGTCTATTTATAAAATAATTAGTAAAAAGGAAATATATGGAAATTATGAATTTGTGACAATAAAGTAGGCATTATTTAATAATTGGATGTCGTTATGAATGGTCACTAATTAGAATGAAATTATGTTGATTTTGGAAAATTACAAGATTTAACGCCCGTACATACACTCGATAATTCTTAGTAATTTAAATTGGATTTATGTAAAATATAAGATTGAGCGACCCTCTAGAGAGCCGCTATTTCTTGATATAGCGACCTCTGATAAGGCGCCAATTCTTCTCTCTCAATTTTATCGTATTTTCTGGCCCATATCGCGGGTCTATTGACACTCTCATCTCACATCCGTAGATGGAGTCCCTATTTTTGATTCTATTGATTACACACTAACTCTCGATGATTTTTGAACCCTTCGCGGGATATTCCTTCCTTCGGATTAGTGATTCATCATGGAGACCTCCGTAAGTCTACGCTAGCCTTGGATTCCCTCAAGACAGCCGAGCAGGTTGTACCCTAAAAATCTTAAAACCCTTGCTTGTCACGTCACTATGAAGAAACGTGATGCTTAGCCCTCATGGAGCACTGTTTCTGGCCTCTTGTGAGAAGTCTGTTCTGTCAGCAATTAGTGACATTGACTTGGGCGCGAGAAGGAATTGGAGACAAGTACAGTGGCATTATTTCCCTGATATAGCGACCTGAGCCTGGGCGCTATTTCATCGAGCATGTACTATTCACAAGAATTAGCGACCAGACAGTGGGCACTATTTCTGTAATTGATGGCGACTGAGTGGACACCAATTATCCAGATTCATGACATGCCTTGGTTTTCACGTGGTTTAATGGTGTGTCATACTTTTTCAAAGTTCTGCCCTTGAACTCCTTCATTCATGAAATCTATCTTATCATCCTACAATGGTCTATTCCTTTGGAACTCTATATTGGCTATAACTATAGTGGATGTCTAAAATATACATGACTCAATGCTTGTGCATATAGGGCCTGATCTGGTCTGGGGAGGAGCTCCCGAAAGTACTTGTGTCCATGGGAGCTATATTGATCACAATGTGGCATTGCACCGAAATACTTGACTTGCTTGATTGTTGGCATTTCATGACTTTTACTTGACTTGACTTGACATGACTTGCTTGGCCCAAAATAGGTGTTTACTTGCTTGATATTATAATAGCCAATTCACGTGACATGACTTGATATATTTACATGCTTGACCATCTTGATACATTTTACATGAATATCCTAAAATCTTGCTAGTTCGTTAACTCTTGATACTCTCTCTCTCGTCATTGTCATGCGTACATGCATAGCTATATCGCATTCATGAACATGTAGTTTACTTAAAGCAAAGCTTGTACTTGAGATATAATTCCAACTGAGCATTCGCTCACCTAGTGTTTTCCCATATTTTTTAGGTAACTCCGATGACGAGAATCAATCGGATGGGAATAGGAATGAGTAAAGAGCGTAGAGCCACCTATTCATGGAAGTGTTTATCTAGTTGAGTCTTAAACCTATTTCTTGAGTCTATCATTGTAATTTTCCTTTTTATTGAGTCAAAGTTTGTCATTTAGCATTCTCCTATTTTGAAGGTTATGTAAGACAATTGGTAGTTTCAATAAAAGGACTTGGCTTATCTCTACTTTTGCGCGCTCTGTCTATAAGGTCGAATTCCTTATGCTCTGATTGACATGAATGATATAACTCGTCACACGTACCGGGTTCCTTCTGCGCTTGAGACGTGACAATTTTTGTGGTATCAGAGCCTAGGATATTCAATTCCTAGGAAACCAAGTCCAAGGATAGGTTTATACCTTTACCCGGTGAGATTGGGTAGAGCCATGGGTTAAGTTAACATAAGAACTTAGGCCCTTGGATTAATCATATAATAATATAGTTACTAAATTCTTGTAGGATCCTGGCCGCCGAACGCGCACAATGGTGCGACATGCAACGTACTGTCCAAGGTCTCACTCAGGCGCTACAACAAGTGGCGCAGGGCGGAGGCAACCGTGGAGCAAGAGATCTCCACTGGAGTTTTCATAACCAAAACCCACCAAAGTTCATTGGTTCAACCGACCCCGATGATGCAGAACATTGGATAAGGGAAATAGAAAGAATATTACGTGTTATGCAATGCACTGATGAAGAAAAGGTGTTATTGGTGACTTTTCAACTAGAACGGGATGCTCGATTTTGGTAGGAGTCGATAGAGGCTACATTGCCCCATGATCATATCACGTGGGGCGAATTCGTTGAACACTTCAATAACAAGTATTTCTCAGACCGGATACAAGAGAAGAAGGTTGCAGAGTTTGCCGCTATGAAGTAGAGAACTCTATCAATGGCCGAGTATGAGGCCCAATTTTCCCATCTGTCAAGGCACGTACCGCACCTAGTGGGTACCGAGAAGATGAAAGCTAGAAGATTTCTCAATGTGCTTAGGCCGCAATACATTACCCAATTAGCCCCGATGGACATTCAAGTCTATTCGGAGATGAAAAGGCGAGCCTAGATACTAGAAGACGCCACGGAGTTGTCCAACCGGATCCATGGAAAGGATAAGAAGGAGCACGTCACAAGCTCCGGTACCTTCAAACCCTCGTTCAATAAGAAGAGGTCAAGCAATGGAGGAGATTCCTCCCAAGAGAAGAAATTCAAGAAAAATTAATAACAAGCCCTTCTCTATCACTACCACACCTTCCAAAGAGGTGTGCAAACATTGTGACAAGGCCGGCCTTAAGGCCGAGGAATGCTGGAGGAGATTGGGAGCTTGTTTCTGTTGCGGGAGCCATGATCATCGGATTCCCAACTGTCCCTTGCTTAATGATCAAGCTGGAGACGAGAAGCACCCGGTGAAGAAGCAAGCACGTCTCCAAGCTCTTCAAGAGACGGAGCAAGATGAAGGTGGACTGGTGGAAGGTACATTAAAGATTTGTTACAAGTCTGCTCGTGTCTTGTTTGATACCGGCGCGTCACATTCTTTTGTTTCCAAGAAGTTTACTGATCCATTACCTATGGAATTAGAGTGGATAGATTTAGTTATTTCAACTCCTCTCGGAAATGAATCCAAGATTTCACACCATTATCTAAATTGTGAAGTTATTGATGGGGACATCACCTCCCATGCCCACATTCACGGCTCGTCTCCTCGCCCCAGTTGCATCTGGCATGGTCTAGTTATTTATTTTGAGTCCTATGTAATTTTTTTTCAAGTCATATCATTGTATTTTCCCTTTTATTTGAGTCATGTCCCTAGGTCTTTTGTTTATTTCCCTAAGTTTGAGTGTCATTAGGTTGATTAGTTTGTTATTGGGACCAATTCATTGGGCTAGGCCCAAGGGCGCCCCGTACCCCTTATTTATTTGTCATTGTTGCATGAGTTAGGGACTTTTTGTAAAATGTGGGTTGCCTATATATAGCACCCCATTCCCCCCCATTTGGAATTAATGAATGCATTAATGCCAAATTTCCATTTGAGAGTTCAAATTATATAGTTCTAGTGGAGTGAATCCAATAGGGGTGAGAAGCCCTAGGGGAGAGAATCCCCACTCTCTTTCTCTCTCCCTCTCTCTCTACAAGGGGGGCTGCCACCTACCCTCTCTCTCCTCCACCTCACCTGCCACCTCACCCCCCATTCCCTTCCCTAGGGGTATTGGAAACCCCCTCCATCAAATCCCCACCAAATCTTGCTTCTCCCTAGAAGATCCTTGTCCATTCCAACACAATCTTCCCCATTCCAACACAATCTCCTCTCTTCCCCACACAATCTCCCAGCCCCCAAGACCCATTTGAATTTGAAATTCCCTCCATCCCCCAGCCTTAGGTCACCCCCAGCCGTCTCCACTGGAATAGGCCGCCCCTCCCCTTCCCTCCACTCCCATTCCATCTAGAGCATTCTCCATCCTCCTCCACCCTTCCCTCTCCACCCACCTTGTGAAGAACTAGCAGAACCCTGCGCCCTCCCTCTCTTTCTCCACCTCCATACTACCCCTAGCCTCCCTCCATACCTTCCTCACACTTTCCCCTACCATTCATCATCTCCCCTTCACCATTCACTTCTTCTTTATCTCCTTTCGTGGCCATTTGGGATCTACATCGGCGAACCAGTTCTCAACTGAAGACCTGCAGAAGATCAGCAGCTTGGAGAGGTGACCACGGCTTCCTCCATACATTCCTAAAAGCGCAAGAGGCACCATTGGAAGTGTCTCCCAGTCTACTTCACAACGGCGGTGGTCTCATCACGTTCTGAGTTCTGGGCCGTCCTGAGCAGTCGATCTTCCCCGACTGTGCATCTCCTCCCTGAAGAGCAACCTGAAGCTGACTCCTAAAGCTACCACGACCACTCTCTTGAAGATATCGAAACGAGGCTTGGCCGGGAGCTTCTTCGACAAGTCTACTTCCAGAATCAATAAGCGGAGCTCTGTTTGGCACCCGGAATCAAGAGTTCTCATTTTCTTCCTCCTGGTGCGTGGTTCTACTTCCTATCAGTATGCTCCGACCCCCTCTCATCGTCTGAGTTCTACCAGTCTACTCTGACAACATTTGGCATCCCCGTTGGTCTTGTTTCGAAGAGGACTCATTGATGGTTCTGACGACTCCAGCGGCACCTGATTCTGATCTCTGGAGCGCTCGTGGCAACCTTTTCTTCCTGCTGTTGTGAACCTGAAGCAGTCAGAACTGCAAGTCTGCCTCCCTGTTTGAGCCTCTGCCCGACCACCCACCGGCGACCAAAGAAATCAGAAACATTCTGGCGTCATCCTGATCCAGATACAAAGAATTTCTAACTGGTTTCGTCATCAACAAAAATCTGGAGTGGCCGCAGCGTCAAGATAACCAACTGCCTGTCCTGAAGCGTAGAGAGTGGTCAGAATCGGCATCGGCTCCCTTTCTTTGCTTCTAGCTCAATTTTCCCCCTCTTGCTTGGCCGGCTGAAGGCCCCTCCCTGTGTGGAGGTAGTTTTGGATGTATTAATAGTTAACCCCCACCCCAAGATCTCCCTCCTGCGAGAGACGTAGTGTTGTAAGTGTTTAAACAGGGCAAGCTACCCCGGCGCGGCGTGTGGGGAACCCATGCTTCCCCGCTCGCCCACGTCTCCGAGTGGGACCGGTTTCTTCAAACCGACCGAGTAAGTGCTCCAACCTAGCTCTAATTTTGTGCTTGTTCTTTCAATATTAGATCATAGCTCTGCTGGCCATGAGAGTGAGTGCTCGGTCCCTCAAGTCCCGTTGCTTTGAGTGATCACCGTGGGGAAGAGTGTAACCGGTGTCCTCGACACTTCGTCGGCCCCATTTAATTGGGCCTCCATACCCTTGGGAGCAAACCTTGGCCTTGCTGGCCCTCTACCAGCAAGGGCCCAGCCCTCACATCCTCCACTTGGCATCGCCAAGTTACCCCGGGTTTGGGTGAGAGTCGGGTGAGTGGCCGCCATAATCGGTCCATCTTGAATGTAAATTGTGCTTTCTTGTTAAGTCCAAGGTTGTGTCACATCAATTGGTATCAGAGCAAGTTCTAGACTTGTCTCTACTAAGTCTTGTCCTAGGGCCATTGCATTTATCCCCCCGTTCATCATGGCCATTTCCTACCTAGCCTACTCGACACCCATGGACTTCATTCTAGACAAAGATATTACCTTTGACGGATCTCGTTCTAGTGATTACCTTAGGTGGGAGACTACCATAGAAAGGTACTTTGAAAAGACTTGGGTATATGGACCCGCGAGAGTCTGCAAGGCCAAGGGACGACTTCGGGGTCAAGCCAAGAGTAAGTGGGAGCACATAGATGGCTTAAGGAGGGTTGAAAGACAAGAACCTATTCACTCATGGGAAGATATGAAGGTAGAACCTAGGAACATCTACATCCCCAAATATTCTCACCCCTCCTACTCAAACACGCCTAGCTCGAGGAGCACTACCACTCCTCCATCCCCACCCGGCCAACTTGAGACCACCCTTAGGCCTCCACCCCCACCACTCTCAACAAATTCCCTCTCAACCATCATCACTACACTTCGCCACCAAATCCTCTCTCTTAAGACCCAAATGATCCAAGCATCCACCTCCCCACCTAACCCCATGAGGGTCCCCACACCCCAACCAAAACCCCTTTCCACAACCCTCACTATCCAAGCCCCCTTGGTCCCCACCACTACCCCTCCATCTTCCCCTATAAGGGACACTCCCCCCAAGACTGACCGACCCAAGCCACCCCAACCAACCCATCTCCCACTCCTTCCCCCAAAAATCCCATGTCCTAGGCCTCCACTACTTCCCATCCCTATCCCAAACCAAGTTTCCCTTTACCCTCCACCCTGGGTGCACCATACACCAACCATCACCACCCCACCCCCAAAAGACCCTCTCACCTCGTTGAGGGAGGAACCCATACCCGACCCCATAGTGGTGAACACTCTCGACCCTATCCCCACCACGGAGACCACCCATATCCAAGTGGAAGAAGAAACCTCACATGGTGGCCTTCACCTTACACCACCTTCTCTAGTTGGGACCGAGCTTATCTTAGGAGAACCCCTTACTAGTTGGCTAAAGGAGAGCCCAATAAGAGAGATCACGGCCCACGATTTCTCTCCCATGAAGCAAAACCTTCCCATAGTGTCATTCTTCTCCTATCACACCACTATCCAATCATCTTACCAAGTGAAAATCTTAGGGGATCTTCTTAAAGGCTTAGCTTGGCAAATGGAGCTTACGAGCATGTTGACCACAATGGACAACCAACAACGGAGTCTTGACCTCCTACACCTATGTGTCGAGTCCATCACCTCGGTATACACCATTGGTTGCTACACTAGTGACCTCCTTCTATTCCTCCCCACACATGATGAGCCCAACCTTCTCCTCAATTTGGAGCTTCTTATATCGGGTAGAAAGTCAAACCCTCCTCTCATGACCGACCCACCCACCAAGAACTTCGGCCTAATTGTTTCATTAGAGGAGGATGAACCACCACCATTTGAGGATATTGAGGACATAAGGCTCCTCCACCTTGGTAAACCTTTTCATGATCCCTTCCAATGGGAACCGTGGAACCCATGTGACACAACCACCTTACCCACCGACCCTTTCCTACCCTCACCCACCATGTTGGGCCAAGCTCACCTCATCCATAACCCATGTAACAACAAAGGAGCCATGACCTTAGGCAACACCCACCTAGAGATCGAGGAAATGCCCCACCCCATATCCACCTTCCTAGATCCCTCGACCCTTTCACATGGAAGTTCAAAGGTCATCCCACATCTATGCACATGGAAGTCACCTTTGGGATAAGCATGCATGTGTCTAGGCTTACCACACCACTTGGCCTGAACACTATGTTGGATCCATTCATTCACATCACCCACATGTCAAGTAGGAAACAAGAGTGGTCCATATTCGGGTGTAATGGTCCTCATTCATTCATCATGGGTCGTAGGCATGATAGGAGTATTCATGGATGTCCGGGTCCCCCGGCATTTGTCACCCCCATGCATGACCGGATCACCTATGGATGCCCCGGTCCTCCCCATTCCATCAAAGTCTTCCTGGCGTCAAAGCATGATTTGTCTACTTTTGGTTACCCAGGTCCACCCATCACCCCTAGAATGTCAGCATTCACAAAATTATATGAAGATCTTTGAAAGAACATCAGCAAGGAAAATGAGACTTATAAAAGGCAGGCTGACTCCCATAGGCATCACCAAGAATTCCACGTGGGTGACTTTGTGATGGTGAGGACGGAGAGGCTCTCCCTGGGAGCCATCTCCAAATTGAGGCCTCGTGGGGCTAGTCCCTTCCAGGTTTTGAGGTGCATTGGCACTAGTGCCTATGAGTTTGATCTTTCCGAGGAGTACGAAGTGAGCCCCACATTCAACGTGGCCGACATAGAGCCATATAAGGGTCCCACTGTGATACCCAGTGAGGATATTGAGCCCACACGCCTCATTGAGAGAGCACCCACCCGTGAGAAGAGTCCACTAGCCAGAAGAGCCCAGCGTGAGCAAATTGAGCAAATATTGAATGAATAGGTCACTACCACCAAGAGCAAGGTGACTGAGCACTATCTCATCGGGTGGATGGATCGGTCTCCTTTGGAAGACTTGCGGGCGGTATCGCTTCTACACCGTCCGAGGAGGGAAGGACTCTTACTCAAGGGAGTCGACTTCTCCGCACCCCGGGAGTATGATGGGGACATCACCTCCTATGCCCACATTCACGTCTAGTCTCCTCGCCCCGGTTGCATCCGGCATGGTCTAGTTATTTATTTTGAGTCCAATGTAATTTTTTTTCAAGTCATATCATTGTATTTTCCCTTTTATTTGAGTCATGTCCTTAGTTCTTTTGTTTATTTCCTTAAGTTTGAGTGTCATTAGGTTGATTAGTTTGTTATTGGGCCCAATTCATTGGGCTAGGCCCAAGGGTGCCCCCTACCCCTTGGTTATTTGTCATTGTTGCATGAGTCAGGGACTTTTTGTAAAATGTGGGTTGCCTATATATAGGACCCCATTCCCCCCCATTTGGAATTAATGAATGAATGAATGCACAATTTCTATTTGAGAGTTCGAATTATATAGTTCTAGTGGAGTGAATCTAATAGGGGTGAGAAGCCCTAGGGGAGAGAATCCCCACTCTCTTTCTCTCTCCCTCTCTCTCTACAAGGGGGGCTGCGACCTACCCTCTCTCTCCCCTACCTCACCTGCCACCTCACCCCCCATTCCCTTCCCTAGGTGTATTAGAAACCCCCTCCACCAAATCCCCAACAAAGCTTGCTTCTCCCTAGAAGATCCTTGGCCATTCCAACACAATCTTCCCCATTCCAACACAATCTCCTCTCTTCCCCACACAATCTCCCAGCCCCCAAGACCCATTTGAATTTGAAATTCCCTCCATCCCCCAGCCTTAGGTCACCCCCAGCCCTCTCCATTGGAATAGGCAGCCCCTCCTTTTCCCTCCACTCCCATTCCATCTAGAGCATCCTCCATCCTCCTCCACCCTTCCCTCTCTTCCTACCTTGTGAAGAACCAGTAGAACCCTGCGCCCTCCCCCTCTTTCTCCACCTCCATAATACCCCTAGCCTCCCTCCATACCTCCCCCACACTTTCCCCCACCATTCATCATCTCCCCTTCACCATTCACTTCTTCTTTATCTCCTTTCGTGGCCATTTGGGATCTACATCGGCTAACCAGTTCTCAGCTGAAGACCTGCAGAAGATAAGCAGCTTGCAGAGGCGACCACGGCTTCCTCCGGATATTCCTAATGGCTCAAGAGGCACCGTTGGAAGCGTCTCCCAGTCGACTTCACAACGGCGGTGGTCTCATCACGTTCTGAGTTCCGGGCTGTCCTGAGCAGTTGATCTTCCCCGACTACGCATCTCCTCCCTGAAAAGCAACCTGAAGCTGACTCCTAAAGCTACCACGACAACTCTCTTGAA
Source organism: Amorphophallus konjac (assembly GCA_022559845.1). Taxonomy (NCBI): domain Eukaryota; kingdom Viridiplantae; phylum Streptophyta; class Magnoliopsida; order Alismatales; family Araceae; genus Amorphophallus; species Amorphophallus konjac. Next base: position 136,785,115 of record CM040119.1, on the reverse strand, counting down.
GATCTAGAGGCGAAGCTTGGTCGGGAGCTTCTTCGACAAGTCTACTTCCAGAATCAAGAAGCGGAGCTCTGTTTGGCACCCGGAATCAAGAGTTCTCATTTTCTTCCTCCTGGTGTGTGGTTCTGCTTCCTATCAGTATGCTCCGACCCCCTCTCATTGTCTGAGTTCTACCAATCTACTCCGACAACATTTGGCATCCCCGTTCGTCTTGTTTCGAAGAGTACTCATTGATGGTTCTGACAACTCTAGCGGCACCTGATTCTGAGCTCTGGAGCGCTAGTGGCGACCTCTTCTTCCAGCTATTGTGAGCCTAAAGCAGCCAGAACTGCAAGTCTGCCTCCCTGTTTGAGCCTCTGCCCGACCACCCACCGGTGACCAAAGAAATCAGAAACATTCTGGCGTCATCCTGATCCAGATACAAAGAATTTCTAACTGGTTTCGTCATCAACAAAAATCTGGAGTGGCCGCAGCGTGAAGATAACCAACTGCCTATCCTGAAGCGCAGAGAGTGGTCAGAATCGGCATCGGCTCCCTTTCTTTGCTTCTAGCTCGATTTCCCCCCTCTTTCTTGGCCGGCTGAAGGCCCCTCCCTTTGTGGAGGTAGTTTTGGATGTATTAACAGTTAACCCCCACCCCAAGATCCCACTCCTGCGAGAGACGTAGTGTCGTAAGTGTTTAAACAGGGCAAGCTACCCCGGCGTGGCGTGTGGGGAACCCACGCTTCGCCGCTCGCCCACGTCTCCGAGCGGGACCGGTTTCTTCAAACCGGCCGAGTAAGTGCTCCAACCTAGCTCCAATTTCATGCTTGTTCTTTAAATATTAGTTCATAGCTCCACTGGCCGTGAGAGTGAGTGCTCGGTCCCTCAAGCCCCATTGCTTTGAGTGATCACCGTGGGGAAGAGTGTAACCGGTGCCCTCGGCACTTCGTCGGCCCCATTGAATTCGGCCTCCATACCCTTGGGAGCAAACCTTGGCCTTGCTGGCCCTCTACCAGTAAGGGCCCAGCCCTCACATCCTCCACTTGGCATCTCCAAGTTATCCCGGGTTTGGGTGAGAGTCGGGTGAGTGGCCGCCATAATCGGTCCGTCTTGAATGCAAATTGTGCTTGCTTGTTAAGTCCTAGGTTGTGTCACATCAGTTATGGTAAAAGGGAAAAATCTACCTGCCGATCTAATATGCCTAGATATGGATGGATATGATGTCATACTAGGAGCCGATTGGCTATCCACACACAAGGCAGTTGTAGATTGCCAAAACGGCAAGATAACTTTTAAGGAATTCCAATAACATGTCTACACTAGTCCTCGTAGTCGAATCAAGTCACCCCTTATTTCGGCCCTCCGATCTAGTAAGCTCTTAAGAAAGGATGTGTGACTTACATAGCATTTGTTTCTGCCACGAAAGTTAAGGATACTAAGATTGAAGACATCCGAGTTGTTCGGGAGTTTCCCGACGTATTCTCGGAAGAATTGCCCAGATTACCCCCACAAAGAGAAGTGGCCTTTACAATCGACCTTGTCCCTAGTGCTGGTCCAGTTTCTAAGGCACCTTATAGGATGTCCCCCCACAAAGCTCAAGGAATTAATGGAGCAGTTAATGGAGCTCTTGAAGAAAGGATTCATCAGACCAATCACTTCCCCGTGGGGAGTGCCTGTACTATTTGTAAAGAAGAAAGATGGATCGATGAGACTCTACATCGACTATCGGCAGTTGAACCACCTTACTATCAAGAACAAGTATCCACTGCCAAAGATCGATGAATTATTTTATCAGATATCTGGATTCAAATATTTCTCAAAGATTGATCTCAGGTCAGGATACCTCCAACTGAGGATCGAGGATGAGGACATTCATAAGACTGCATTCCGGAGCGGGTATGGGCACTACAAATTTGTTGTTATGCCTTTTGGACTAACGAATGCCCTTGCAGCCTTTATACAATTGATGAATAGCATATTCAGGCCTCATCTAGATCAATTTGCAGTGGTCTTCATTGATGACATATTGATTTATTCAAAGACCGAAGAAGATCATGAAGAACACTTAAGGATGGCATTACAAATATTAAGGAATAATCAACTTTACGTCAAACTTAGTAACTGCGACATCTGGCTCGAGGAAGTGTCCTTCCTAGGGCATGTGATCTCGAAGGATGGGATTTCTGTTGACCCATCAAAAGTCGAGGCTGTGAAGAATTGGGAAAGGCCAACCAATGCAACCGAGATCCATAGTTTCTTAGCCTAGCTGGCTATTATCGGTGATTCATCAAGGACTTCTCCAAGATCGTTGTCCCACTCACTAGGCTGACTCGCAAGGAGATTCCTTATAGGTGGGATGAAGAATGCAAGAAGATCTTTCAAGCCTTGAAGGATCATCTAACAACTGCCCCGATCTTGGCATTATCAACTGAAGGGGAGAAATTCGAGGTATATACCGATGCATCTAGCATCGGCCTCGGATGTGTGTTAATGCAACAAGGGAGAGTCGTTGCTTACTCATCCCAACAATTAAGGAAGCTTGGGGAAAACTACCTAGTGCACGACTTAGAGTTGGCCGCGATAGTATTTGCTTTAAAGATCTGGAGACACTATCTCTACGGAGAACAATTTACCATGTACCCCGATCACAAGAGTCTCAAGTATCTATTTTCTCAAAAAGAATTGAATATGAGACAAAGGCATTGGATACAGTATCTTAAGGACTTTGAGTTCACTATACAATATCATCCTGGAAAGGGTAATCCCATAGCCGATGCCCTTAGTCGAAAGCCGAGAGCATTATTAGCAAACTGTATGATCCAAGAATGGAAGATGCTGGAATAGTTTTCCAAGCTTGACATAAGCACGGATAAGGAGAAAGGGTATATCACCCTATCACACATGAGGATACAACCGGATCTATTCTCTGAAATCCAAGGACTTCAATATAATGATCCGGTACTGGTAGAAATAAAAGGCAAGTTAGAAGAACAACCTAATTTCATGCAAGCATCAGATGGAAGATTATTGTTCCGAGAAAGGACTTGTGTACCGGATTGTCCAGAATTGAAGAAGAAAATTTTAAAAGAAGCTCACCGATCAAGGTACACAATTCATCCCAGAACTATCAAGATGTACGAAGACTTGAAACAGACCTTTTGGTGGCCCAACATGAAAAGGGAAGTAGCGGACTTTGTGTCTCACTATCTCACGTGCCAACAAGTCAAGGTAGAACACCAAAAGCATGCTGGTAAGCTACATCCTCTGGATATTCCTAAGTGGAAGTGGGAGGATATCGGCATGGACTTCATTATGGGTCTGTCTAAATCTAAAGGAGGACATGATGGAATATGGGTCATCATAGATCAATTGACCAAGTCAGCTCACTTCTTACCTATCAAGAGCCGATGGTCAGTTGATGTTCTTGCTATCTTATACATCAAAGAAGTAGTTAGACTGCATGGAGTTTCTATTTCGATCGTATCTGACCGACACCCGCGCTTCACTTCTGATAACGCAAAAGTTCATCGTTTAAAACACGTGTATCAATCTTAAAAATTCCTACTCGCACTTAGATAAAAATACGTAATAAGACGGCGAGAAGGGTGGAATCCACAAGGAAGAAGAGACATTTAAAGTTAACAACCTTAGATTCCTTTAGAAAACACTTGTGATTTTTGCTTTGCTTAAAGAAAATAGTGAAATAATGAACGAACCAAACACTTAATTAAAAACACTTATGACTATACGCCTATGCTAAAGATAATTTTACGAAATGGAAAAGAAGATATAGAAGAGGGAGGTAGAGAGAGAAGAAGAGCAAGATCTAGATCAAAAGAATACTCCTCTCATTAACTTAAGTGAAAAAGTACATGAAATACAAAATAAAATTACACTAATAACACAACGAGATTATAATGAAGTGAAGTGACACAAAAGCGATAAAAACACGAAAAGCCTGGAGTGTGACGATGATGCCATCAATGGTGATGATGGTGCCATCCTCTCTTGGCCTTGGATCACGAACCACCTCGCAGAAGATGTCGTCTACGCCGGGGGGAAGTCACCTTCGCCTTTGGAGCCGCCTTTGGAGAGTGTCACGTAGAGGGAGGAGAGAGATCTAAGCGGAGATGGAGAGGTAAGGGAGAGGTAGAGGAGAGGCTATGGTGATCTAGAGGTGAGGAAGATAGCAATGGCTAGAAGAGAAGTGAAAAGAGATGAGAGAGTCTTTTTAAAATAGAAAAATAGAAACACTAAAAATAGAGCAAGAGAAGAATTGAAATAACTGTAAAACTAAGGAGAATTAGAATATGTGGAAGAATAATAAGTTGAAGAGGATGAAGAGAGGAAATACTTTGATGAAGGACGTAGTGGGAGGAAAAGAGCATAAGAGGGAGAAAACATGTGAAGAACAAGGGGATGCGGGCACGGATGAACAATAAAATGCAACAGATAGACCTTTGAGAACTGGAAGGGAACACGAAAACGAAGAAGAACTAGCTAAAAGAACAGAAGGAGAAGTTGTAGAACATTTAAAAATAAAGAACTTTCATGAAGAGAGAAAGATGAAAAGAGAAGCAGAAAGAGGAGAAATGTGGGAAAGAACATAGGGAAACACTGGTTCGCTGATAAACAGAAAAATGTGAGAGACAGATCTTTGAAGATTGGAATATAACGTAAAAACAAAGCAGAACTAGAGGAAGACCAAGAATAAGAAGTTAAAGAGATTTTAAAAATAAAGAGTTTTCATGAAGAGAAAATGATGAAAAGAGGAGCAGAAAGAGGAGAAAAGGGGAAATAACATAGAAAAATGCTGTCTACGAATGCATAAGATATAATAGAGAAAAATAAGAAATAACTTGAAAACCAGAAGGAACGAGCTAACGATGAAGAAAAAGAAGTTGTACAGCATTCAAAAATGAAAAACTTTAGTGAAGAAATAAAGAGGAGAAGAGGAGTAGAAGGGGGAGAGAATTGGCGGCCTAGGGTTAGGAGAGAAAGGGTGAAAATTGTAAAAAGAAAAACTCCCTTTCTCCTCCTTGACATGGGCTATTTATAGGGAAAATCTGTCAAATGGATAGTGAAGATCAAGTTTGATAGAGATGGAGGGCTAGGATAGATGGAGAATGGGAGGGAGAAATGGTGGGCCCCCCTTCCTTGTTGGTCAAGATCCTCCCCATTTTCCTCCTTGATTCCCTCCTTGATGTTCCCTATTTCAAACTTTGAATTTTCTTTTTCCTCCTTCATTTCCTCCTTGATGTTCCATATTTCAAACTTTAAATTTTCTTTTCCATCCAACAAAAATAGGTGGTGGCTGCATTTGACTTGGTCCACCATGAAGGGAGAGGGAAGAGGGCACCCTGGGGTTTCTTCTCTTTGTCTTCGGACTATTTTGCCCCTAGCTTCGCCTGCAATTGCCTTCAGTGCCCTACACACACATAATTACGACTTAATCCAAAAAAATTACCACAATGTGCACATAAATCATAAATGCTCATGATCATGCAATGGAGAATTAATGCTCATCACCCTCAACTTTACTTTATTAAATGATATCACCGAATTAATCAATTTACGTGAAATGCCCAATTGATATGGGGAGTTGAGGTTAACTATTAAATATGCATAATTGTCTAATTATGTGCACATAAAATGGTGTATATGCAATGAATTATCATAAAAAATAGACACTTATCAACTTCTCATTTCTGGAAGGGTCTACAACGTTCGTTGGGGACAAGACTCAACTTTAGTACAACTTTTCATCCTCAAACGGATGGTCAGACTGAGAGAACAAATCAAGTTGTAGAAGATACGCTACGAGCTTGTATTATTGATTTTGGTGGAAGCTGGCATGATCATCTACCCCTGGTCGAATTTGCATATAACAACAGTTACCATGTAAGTATCCAAATGGCACCTTTCGAGGCATTACACAGAAGGAGTTGCCGATGACCGTTATGTTGGGGTGAAGTTGGCGAAAAGCAACTATTAGGCCCGGACATGGTAAGAGACACCACTGAGAAGATTCAACTCATTAGAGAAAGACTCCAAATGGCTCAGTCTAGACAAAAGACTTACGACGATATTAGAAGGAGAGACCTTGAGTTCCAAGTTGTAGACCACGTCTTTCTTAAGGTTTCTCCAGGATGAGAATTAGAAGATTTGGTGTTAACGGAAAGCTTACAACAAGATATATCGGTCCCTTCGAAGTGCTAGAAAGAGTTGGCGAGGTTGCCTATCGGATTGCCTTGCCTCTGCAACTATCCGAAGTACACAACGTATTTCATATTTCTATGCTCAAGAAGTATGTTCATGATCCGTCTCACGTCATAGATCATGACAACCTGGTGATATAAAAGGATCTCACATATGAACAAAAACCTTTGAAGATCCTTCATTGTGAGGTTCGTGTGCAAAGGAACAACACGATTCCCATGGTAAATGTACAATCGAACAAGTACTCAGAACAAGAAGCCACAAGGGAGATTGAAGAATCTATAAAGAAAAGATTCCTCGACCTATTTTAAAATTGTAAGTAATCTGCACCCTCCATGTTGATATGCAATTGAATCTGGGGGCCAAATTCTTTTAAGTGGGGTAGGGTGTAGCAACCCGGATAAAATAAGATTTTCCTAATTAGATAAATCCTCTAAATAAATAAAACAAGGGCCCGACTCAAACATAAATTAGATAAAGCTCAACACTTATAAATGCGCTTGGCATTAAAAAGCCCAACCAATATATATCTTAAGGGGCCTCACACATGGGCCTTACGATTTCTTATAATAAGAACTGAGGGTATAAACATATCTATACATATTAGGACCCCTCTTGCCATGCTAAACCTTATCACGTTTGAAGTTGGCTTTTCGAATGGGATACTAGGGTTTCAAACCCAATCAGGAAGGTGGCTGTACTTTTGGTAGTGGAAAGTTATGCATGGGAAAGTTAAAACCCATTAGAATTCTTTACGTAGAATTCCAACCACATTAAGATGCCATGAATACTTCGAAACTAAAACCCTATAAATACAACCCCCTCTCGAATGAGCAAAAGTAACTGATGTTGCTCATCGTCCTCTTCCTACTGTTGCATCGTGTTGTCGTGAACAAAGGGAGAAGCCTTACTTCTCCTTCAATTTTTCCTTTATTACCGCAGATGTGCTAAGGAAGGCTATCCTACTTCTACGTCCATTACTGTTACTGCATCCTCGTTTTAAAATTGTGCCGAGAAGAAGCACTTGCTTCTTCTCCTTCTTCCTATTCGTGCGTCGCAGCTGCGGTTGCTGCCATAATACTGCTGTGAAAGAAGCCAATGCTTCTTCTATGTCACTTCTTTCGTGAAGAAGCCGTCGTGTTCTTCTACCTCTACCTCCTACTGCAGTTGCTCCCAAACGTCTCTATTGCTATCGGGTGCTGCTGTCGTAGTTACAGCTGCTCTTATCCTCTCATACCTCTGTCCGTCATCCAGATCAACCAAAAAGGTAGGTTTTCTCAAGGAACGAAGCCCAATACAATAGGAAATAAGTAACCGCATGCATATAGATCTCGTATCATGTTTATAGATTCAACCCTTAATGTCTGTTTTGAGTTTTACGTGTCCCTATTAATTTTTCTGATGCATATTAAAATAGCGACTAAGGCATGGCCGCTTATTGAATGAACGCCCGCGCGAACTGTCGCCAATTCTTCGAAAATAGCGATAGTGGCCAGGGCGTAATTTAATGAGAGACCTTAGCCCAACCGTGAATTCTTTTGAATATTTAATAAATACCACATGTTTAAAATTTAATATCTATGCAACCTGACGTTACAATTATTGCATGAGCATGTTCTTGGAATCCTGATATTTTTCTCTATATCCATGTCTTACCTTTCCTGATTATGTAAAGTCCAAGTCTGTGAACAGTGTTATGTGTCCGAAAATATAGCGGCCCGATGTGTAACATCAGACAAAGAATGAGCGACAGTCACACAGTCGCTATTTAAAGAATGGGCGCCCCTATACGGTGGCGTCTATTTATAAAATAATTGGTAAAATGAAAATATATGGAAATTATGACTTTGCGACATTAAAGTAGGCGCTATTTAAAGATTGGACGCCGTTATGAACGGTCGCCAATTAGAATGAAATTATGTTGATTTTGGAAAATTACAAGATTTAACACCCATACATACACTCGCTAATTCTTAGTAATTTAAATTGGATTTATGTAAAATATGAGATTGAGCAACCCTCTAGAGAGCTACTATTTCTTGATATAGCGACCTCTGATAAGGCGCCAAACCTTCTCTCTCAATTTTATCACGTTTTCTGGCCCATATCATGAGTCTATTGACACTCTTATCTCACATCCGTAGATGGAGTCCCTGTTTTTGATTCTATCGATTACACACTAACTCTCGGTGATGTTTGAACCCTCCGCAGGATATTCCTTCCTTCGGACTGGTGATTTCATCATGGAGACCTCCGTAAGTCTACGCTAGCCTTGGATTCCCTCAAGACAGTCGAGCAGGTTGTACCCTAAAAATCCTAAAACCCTTACTTGTCACGTCACTCTGAAGAAATGTGATGCTTAGCCCTCATGGAGCACTGTTTCTGGCCTCTTGTGAGAAATCTATTCTGTCAGCAATTAGCGACATTGACTTGGGCGCCAGAAGGAATTGGTGACCAGTACAGTGGCGTTATTTCCGTGATATAGCAACCTGAGCCTGGGCGCTATTTCATCGAGCATGTACTGTTCACAGGAATTAGCGACCAGACAATGGGCGCTATTTCTGTAATTGATGGCGACTGAGTGGACGCTAATTACCTAGATTAATGACATGTCTTGGTTTTTTCGTGGTTTAACGGTGAGTCATACTTGTTCAAAATTCTGCCCTTGAACTCCTTCATTCATGAAATATATCTTATCATCCTACAATGGTTTATTCCTTTGGAGCTCTATATTGGTTATAACTATAGTGGATGTCTAAAATATACATGATTCAATACTTGTGCATATAAGACCCGATCTGGTCCTAGGAGGAGCACCCGGAAGTACTTGTGCCCATAAGAGCTATATTGATCACGGTGTGGCATTGCACCTAAGTGCTTGACTTGTTTGATTGTTGGCATTCCACGACTTGTACTTGACTTGACTTGACATGACTTGCGTGGCCCGGAAAGGGTGTTTACTTGCTTGATATTATAATAGCCAATTCACGTGACATGACTTGATATATTTACATGTGGAGAGGGGGATTTCTGTAGCCCATTTAAGAGCAGGCCGAACTAGGTCCAGCAAGACCAAACGAGGCTCAGCTCATCTAAGTGACCGCCCCGCTGGGCCCACTTAGCATAAAAGCCCAATAAGTTCACTCGGATTCAAGCACTTCCTAGGTGGCCATTAGGCTCGGAAGGCTGAGCGTCAGTCCGGTCGGAGGAAGACCCACGCCCGATCTATTTCCCTCGCCGAGATAAGGGCTAGCGCCCCGCGCCCACTCCGACCGACTCTCACCCGAGCTATGCCTATCACCCGGGACAGGGCTGGCACTCTTCAAGCTTGGGTCGACCGACGGATTGCTTATCCACGCTGACGTTGAGAGCCCTCTCTGAGCAGGAGTTACGAGGATAAGAGAACCCACGAATCCTCAAGGCTATAAAGAGGCCACGATGAGGACGTAAAGAGCCTACGTCGAGGACGTAACCCCCGCCTGAAACTCTTCAGCTTACAGGACTCATAAGACTGGCACACTATTTAAACCTGAGACTCCCTCCAGCGAAAGGTAAGGCCTACACACGCCTAAAACCCCCTGAGCAGGAACCACTTCACCACCTTGGTGGAGAGGGATCTCTTGCATCTTTCTCCTCCTCCCTTCATAGCTTCCACCACTTCTCTACTGACTTAGGCATCGGAAGGTTTTCCCCAGGGAACCACCCCTGGGCCCCCTGATATGTTTCTCTTCCTTGCAGTTCACTGATCGGTGATCATCTCCCTAGCTCAGGACCAGTGCTAGATCGCCCCTCTTCATCTGGCACCGTCTGTGGGAAACGATCAAAGAACCAGCATGGTGCCAAGAAGTACAGGGAGGAGATCCGTCGACGATAGGGGGAAGGCCATGGTGGTGGGGGGAGAAGGCCCTTCTCAGGCCGCACAAGACCCCCCTCCAACGCCAGCACCCCAGCTGACGAATCGCCTCCGCCCGCGGCGGTAGAGCAACCATACAACGGGGGCGCTGACGCTTTACAAGCCCTCAACGCAAAACTGGACGTCCTCGTGGAACTCATGAGGACCCAGGCGGCCAGGGAAGGAAGGTCACGCGCCCCTCCGGAAAGCCCTCCCCGCGGAGACACGTCCCAACACACTACCGGAGGTCGCTTCACCCTCTGAGGATGGTGACTTATTCGTAACAGGTCAGGAGGACCTTCACAAGCCTCTCCTCCAGGGCAAGAGGCCTCCTCCATGCCAAAAAGGAGAAAACTTGGGGCACGCCGTCCGCACCCAGAAACCGAAGTCCCCAGGGAATGCCAGGACAGCCCCCCTAGGATATAGGGGCAGTTTATTAAGTGGCATTTGTTAAAATTGCCCCAAAAACTTATAAATGGAGGCATTTCATTTAATGTTGTCTGCAAACAATTCTAACCGCTAAATTATATAAGGAAAAGTTTATTAAAAATGCCCCAAAAGGAGCCCCTCTTCGAAATCAAAAGATTCTTTTTGTTTTGCTTTTTTTTTTGTTTGGAAGTCTTCCCGTAACCGTTCCCCCCAAGAAATTTCCATTCCCCCTCCAGTTTCCATCTCGATCGAGTTTCTTGACTTCTATAGACTCCTCAACCCCGTGACTTCGTCGTCATCAGGGCCCTACTGTCGCGAAGCACGCCCTTAGGAACTACAGTAAGTACGCTAAGGGGCTCATCTCTGAGGTCTTTGAGTTCCTCTTCGGCTCTGGCTTCACCATCCCCAAAGGTTAGTTGTGGATGGTAAAGCCATAAACCCTAAGCCCTAGACTATATTCGTCGAAAATGTGAAAACTTGATGCTTCTTTATTGATGGGCTCTATTCTCCAAGTGAGGCGGAGAGCTGTTTGTTGTGCCCCTTAGGCACAAGCATATGGTATCTTGTTTTGATGATAGCAACACAGTGAGAGTTTCATAGTGAGCCATTCATTGTGTTTAGTGTACATGCATTACTGCTAGTTACTGCATATGCAAACACTTGGTCGATGCATTGCATTCTGTCAGATATCAAGTCTATACATCCATTGCTTTAGTTCAATATCTGCTTTGTGCATACATTGCATCGGTGCATTGCTTCTTCTGTGCATATACTGCATCAGTGCAAACAGTTGCTGCATGCGTCTGTTAAGAAGTCTATACATTCTTCAGGTGCATCATCTCAGCAAGTCCATACATTGGTCTTAAACATATAGGAAGTCTATACATCGGCTAGGCAGCAAGTCTGTACAGCCCTTGCTTAAGGCAAGTCTGTACATCGCATCGGTTCATGCATTCTTCAAGTCTGTACAGAGTCCATCATCTTATGCATTGTCGTCAAGTCTGTACAGAGTCCATCGTCATATGCATTGTCGTCAAGTCTGTACAGAGTCTATCGTCTTATGCATAGGCTAAGTCTACACATCATCCGTCTCAATTAGCGTCTTATGCATAGGCTAAGTCTACACATTGCAGCATGCATTGTCTTCAAGTATGTACAGCGTCTAGCGTCTCATCCACCGTCTCAATTGAGAGTTTAAGTCTGTACATCGGGCGCCTCATTCGTAAAGTCTGTACATTGAGCGTCTCATGTTGCGTCTCATTCGTCAAGTCTATACATCGGGCGTCTCATGCAAGTCTGTACATTGGGCTATCACTTAAAGTCTATACATCAGCCTGTTCGTGTTCAAGCTTTTAAAGTCTAGACATTGTTCTGTAGCACACACACGAAGTCTATACAGTGCTGAATAGACTAAGTCTATACATTAGTGTCTTGTGCATGCATCATTCAAGTCTGTACAGCCTGTGTTCACAACACAAGGTCTGTACATCGTTCTGCTCGCACAAACGCCAAGTCTATACAGTGGCTTTGCTTGCACGAGCTGAAGTCTATACATCATTCACTTGCAGCATTAGCCAATGTCTGTACAGCCTGTGCATCCTTTTGATTCAAAGTCTACACATTGCATGTTAGCATGCTCGCACACACTAAGTCCATACACTTGCTACTGGCAAGTCTACATCGCATAGCATGCATGCGTCCAAGTCAGTACATCGCATAATGCATGTGTTCAAGTCTATATAATGCTGCGTGAAAGCAAGTCTACACATTGCTGGCTTTACCTATGTTCAAGTATGTACAGTCTGTGGGTTGCTAGAACCAAAGTCTACATATTGTCTCAGCACACACACACAATGTCTGAACACTAAGTCTGTACATCGATAGGTGGCTTGTTCATGCATCATCCTCAGAGTCTATACACTCATAACCTTAGCCATTGCTCTCTGTACTTCAAGCCACACTAAGTCTATACAGTATGTGTGCTTTATGCATTTGTACATCGTTCACTCTAAGTATATACATTGCTTCAAGCATTCACAAAGTCTGTACACGCTTTAGCTCTGCATTCACAACGTGAAGTCTGTACATACTTTGTCTTCGCTTTGCAAAGTCCATACATTGCAAAGTCTACACAATGCATTACAATACAAAGTCTGTACAAGGTGTCAACATTAAACTGATAATTCTCTCTGTCTGACAGGTTCTGTTCGTGTAGAGCTTAATGAAGGGCACTTGATCCGAGGCTGGAAGGGCTGACGGGAGGATGACACGTGGCCAAAACACTTGGGCGGGAACTGTGGAAGACATGCGCCCAGTGCTGCTCCTGCTGTGACTGCTTGTAAAAGGAAGCCTTCTTCCACAGAAGAAGACTGATCGAATATATAGGAGGCTTAAAGGAAAAGCAGAAGAGCAGAGAGCCCCTTTCGATCCAGCAGAAGAGAAAAGAAGAGAGAAGAGAAAAGAGAGAAAAGGAAGAGAGTTGAGAGAGATGTTCCTCAGATCTTTGGTTCAAAACCAGATATGAGGTTTGCTCACTTGTTTGAGCTATATTCCCTACAGGGATTCTTTTTATCTTTCATTTTCCTTTTGTTTTGTTTTTTGAAACTCTTGTGTTCAAGCTGTGTGCCAGCACTTGCAGTGGAGGATTCCACTGGACGGCTAAGATGTATTGCCCAGCGGTTTTGTAGAGGAGGATTTCTCTGGATAGCAAGCTGTGAGGCTTAGCAGGTGAGGTGGATACCTCGGACAGCAAGCTGTGAGGCTCAGCGGATTGTAGGCAAGTTGTGAGGCCCAGCGGTTCAAGCTGTGAGTCAGCAGTAATCCACACTTGGGTTGAGTGTGGGGTGGATATAGGTCTGGAGGACCGAACCACCTAAAAACCTTTGTCTACTGTGTGATTGTTTTGTAGTTTGCATAGCTTCTATACTTCTGTCTTTGCACAATAGATGTTTGCTTAGGACGGTTCTTCATCTGTTCTGGCTGGTATTCGCATTGTGCCCACTATCTGTTCAGTAGAAGTTTTCATTCCGCATTTGTTTCTACTGTAATAATTTTTTAACGGGTGACTGATCTATTCACCCCCCTCTAGATCACCCTTTAGCGTTCCAACAATTGGTATCAGAGCCTAACTCTTTGTGCAGGACTAACATCCTAAAGAGGAATGGCCATGGATGCTAGAGGGTTAACAGCAGAGGGACAGTCTACTACGAAGCCACCATTCTTCGACGGATCCAACTTCCCATATTGGAAGAATCGGATGCAGGTCTTCCTCAGAGCCAAGACTACGAGATCTGGAAGATCATAAGCAAAGGTCCCTATGAGCTACATGAGGATGAGGAATTGTGGACCCGAGAAGAAATCAGGAAATCTACTCTGAATTGGAGCGCCATCAACGCCATTCAGTGTGCACTCCATCCCACTGAATTTGATAGAGTGTCATCCTGCAAGACGGCGAAGGAGATGTGGGATACTCTTGAGGTCATTTATGAGGGAACGTCTCAAGTGAGAGAGACACGTGCTAATATGCTAGTGACAAAGTATGAAGCATTTCGGATGAAGCCCGGTGAGACAGTGACTGAAATGTATGCTCGTCTGACCATTATAACAAATGGTCTAAGAAATCTGGGAAAAGACTATACCGATCATGATGTTGTGAGGAAGATTCTTCGATCGCTGACTCCGGTGTGGCATACCAAAGCAACTGTGATTGAGGAGTCAAAAGATCTACAAATGATGAAACCCAATGAGCTGATAGGCTCTTTGATGGCGTACGAGATGAATCTTCTACAAGCTGAAGAGCTCGAATACAAGAAGCCTATTGCTCTGAAGGCCAAGCATAGCTATTCAAAACAGTCCAGATGCAATGGATCATCCAGTGATCGAAGCCAATCTGGATCAGATTTTGAAAAGGATGAACTAGCTATGATTATAATAGAGTTCAGAAGATTTCTTAGAACTGAAGGGAAAAATGTCTACAGAAAATACCACAGCAGGAAGCAAAATAGGTATAAATTTAACCCTGCTGAAAAATCTGACGATAATACTTGTTATCATTGCAGGAAGACTGGACATATGAAGGCTGATTGTCCAGAGTTATAGAAAATCAAAGGAAGACCATGGAAGAAAGCGCTAAAGGGAAAGGCCATGGTAAGTACATGGAGTGATGAGGAAGAAGGCACACTAAGCACTTCCTCAGATAGTGAGAAATCAGAAAAGGACATCTGCTTGATGGCCAGGAATGGAAGAGAAGAAGAAGAAGAGTCTGATCAGGTATCATCCCCTTTCGAACATTATACTATTTCTGATTGGGAAGATGCTTATGGAGATCTGTTAGATAAAGCGAATGATATTAAGAAGGAAAACAGACACTTGAAGAAGAAAATGAGTTCTCTGGTTAATGATAAAACACTTACTGATAAAGTTGCATGTTTACAATCAGAGAATGAAAAATTGAAAAGTGCATGTTCTGAGTTTGATGAATTAAAGCATGTTGTGATTGATTGTAGGAAAGAAAATGAGTTGCTGAAAAATGTCATTGATGAGCTGAAATTGTCAATTCAGAAATTTGAAAATCAAATAAAGATTTCAACTGGAAAATATGAAGCTATTTTGTCAGTGAATGATGAACTGAAGAAAACTGTTGAAAATTTAGAAAATGAAAATTCTGACAAACAGAAAATCATTGAAAGCATGACCCAAGGAACAGAAAATCTTAATGCCTTGCTAGGGTCAAAAGTCAATTTCAGAAAAGAGGGTCTCGGTTTTAATCCCTCAGCTAAAAAGAGTTTTGAACTGAAAACCATTTCATTTGTGGGAGAAAAGAATATAGGACCGCTCATAAAAATGGTCAATGAAAAATCTGCTTTCAATAATATAAAATCAAAAGTGTCTAGTGCTAAGGACAAGGGAAAGCAGAAAGTTGTAGAGCCTAGAGCTGCATGCTCTTCTTCCAAGGGTAAGTCCAAGACTAGGGGTCAGCCAGCTAGCACATCAAAACTCCAGTCCAAGGCTGCTAAGTCTCCACCACCATCAACTGCTCAGAAAAAGACCCAATATAAGTTTGTTCAGAAACCTAGAGGGTCAAAGGTGGCAGGGAGACCAAGTGCAGCCATGAACCAGTTTGCTCATCACTATTTCCCTCAAGCCCAAGTCTATCATCACATTCACTCACAACCACTTAATAGGTTTGGGTGGAATCTTGTGTACATGAGGTCTAGGTATCAGAATTTTCCCACTCAGCCCTATAGATCTCAGCCAGCTAGGAGATGGGATAGTCACTTTAGGACATGGAGTCCTAGTCACCAGGTGTTCTATGGTCAGCCTAGGACCAATTTTGTCCACAACTTCCAGTACACTCATTGGCCAAGGCACTGGCAGAAAAATAACCATGCTTTTAATAAAATGAATGCCAGGACTACACAAAAACCATCACAGCACCAGAAAAAGAAAGCTAAACCTGTTGGCGCTGAGAAAAAGAAAAATAACAAAAAGAACTCTCAAGCTGTAGAATCCACCAAACCATCCACTTTCACACAAATGTGGATCCCTAAACAGTTTTTGTCATGTTTTCACTCTCAGTTGTCTATTTCTGTCTTGGGGCCCAAACTGTCTTGGGTTCCAAAACCTGCTCCCTAAGTGTGTTTGTAGGTATGCCTGGTAGCCGGGAACAAATTGATGAAACAGAAATAGCTACTTCAGGCATATGACAAGAGGCAGGGCCAAAATTCTAAGAGTTGAAAGAAATTGGAGGCCTTGTCAACAATCGGATGCAACACCAAGGGTAAAAATAAATCAGTCAGGTAAAGCAGGTAAGTGATTTAACTTCAGAATTGAATTGAGAAAGTCATGTTGATTTGGTTGTTTAAATTCTGATGTTCTCTTCTTGTCTAGCTGATCAGTCTACATTCCAGACTCAGCTATTGAATTTAATTCTGAATAAATTTGATGTTCCTCTTCTGCCATCTATTGCACTGAGTTTGAATGGTTCATTTAATGCATATAGTTGATGCATGTGTCTAATGTCTGCATTTATCATTTGCATCAAGAAAATTGTTCAATGCATATAGGACTTCTTTGCACTGCATATATCACTTGCATAACCTTGGTATATTAAATGGTAAGCTACTAAAAGGCAGGGAAATCTGCCTGGAGGTTCTTACTATGTGTGAGATGGTTCTTGAGACTAGGTTCTTCGCCAAGTACCAAGGGTCAAGTCCTCATGTAGAACAGTGTACTGCATCATATTTGAAAAATCTGAAAAGAAATGATCATTGCATAGCATATTTCTTGCATCATGGTGTCAGGGGGAGTTGAGAGTTCTGTTCAAAACATTGAATCCTTTCACTTCTCTTAGTCCCCATTCAATTCTGTCATTTTCTATGACATCAGATGTTCTTGAACCTTAATGCCTATTGCTATCATTTCCCTATCACTTTCACTGAACAACAGTACTGCTTCTGGTTTAGTTTATTGAGCTGTGGTTATTGCAATTGTTCATTTATAAGAATCACATTTACAAATTGAAAGGAACTAAAGGTTTAACTTTTATAAATTGAAGAGTTAAGTGTCTGCACTTCAGAACTTGAGATAAAAGAAAACTTTTATAGCTCTTAATCTCTGTCTCATGGTTAGAATAGAAAACATTTTTTTAATGCCTGAATGTGTTAATCTGGAATTATCTAGAAAAGGTAAATAAGAGTGTGTATTGATTTTTTAAACAATCACTCTAAAAGAAATAAGGGCAGCAGTAAATAAGATCATCAATGCAAAGAGCTGAACACAGTGACAGAGCAATGGCTGAATTGCACTGAGAAACTGTGATCTCCTCCAAAGAAGCAGGAGAATTCATAAGCCATGAAGTGCTTCAGACTACCTCTGTTCATAGGGTCAAATCTATAGGGGGAGTCCTCACCAAGTAACTCGGGGTACTGGCCTCTGATCAAGGTGTACCCTTAATGTCAAAGGTGAAGATTGTTCCTTGTAGGTCTTGATCTGAAATAGATCTTGTAGTTTATGCCTAGTAACTGGGGGTACCTGCCTCTGATCAAGGTGTACACCTAATGTCAACAGCATAAATGCCACTGGTCTATTCACTTAGCTCAATTTCTGAAAATTAAAAAGTGAAAAACAAACTGTTGTAACCCTTTGAAATCAAAAGTCATTGAGTGAAAATTATTTTTCTTAATACATATTCAAGTTACCTTTCTTGATCTTCCATGTTTAATCACAAAGGGTATTATTTCTGATTTTTCTATTAAAACCATGTGCCTTAGATTCATTGCTATAAATGGAGTCTAGAAACTCTTTTTCAGTGGTCAGCTGCTTTACTCTACTTTTATCACTGTTAAACTTGAATTTTTTTTCAAGACTGCATATTGTTGACTCTTATACTTTAACAGTTGTTTATAATCATGCTCACCTTCTGAACCATTGCTTCAGCTGTTATGTACCCCTTCTTTCTTCATGTTCTTTCCCTCCTATTTTCATACTCCTTTCTCAAAGGGGGAGAATCAATTCAGGGGGAGTTATTCATTCAGGGGGAGTTTGAGCTGTTCTAAGGGAGATCTGCATGTATTCTGCATTTTGCACTCATGTTATTCCTTATTTTTGATCATGTCAAAGGGGGAGAATATTTGGTTTGGTGACTCACTGTCACTTTGTTGCCATCATCAAAAAGGGGGAGAATGTTGTGCCCCTTAGGCACAAGCATATGGTATCTTGTTTTGATGATAGCAACACAGTGAGAGTTTCACAGTGAGCCATTCATTGTGTTTAGTGTACATGCATTACTGCTAGTTACTGCATATGCAAACACTTGGTCGATGCATTGCATTCTGCCAGATATCAAGTCTATACATCCATTGCTTCAGTTAAATATTTGCTTTGTGCATACATTGCATCGGTGCATTACTTCTTCTGTGCATATACTGCATCAGTGCAAACAGTTGCTGCATGCGTCTGTTAAGAAGTCTGTACATTCTTCAGGTGCATCATCTCAGCAAGTCCATACATTGGTCTTGAACATATAGGAAGTATGTACATCGGCTAGGCAGCAAGTCTGTACAGCCCTTGCTTAAGGCAAGTCTGTACATCGCATCGGTTCATGCATTCTTCAAGTATGTACAGAGTCCATCGTCTTATGCATTGTCGTCAAGTCTGTACAGAGTCCATCATCATATGCATTGTCATCAAGTCTGTACAAAGTCCATCGTCTTATGCATAGGCTAAGTCTACACATCGTCCGTCTCAATTAGTGTCTTATGCATAGGCTAAGTCTACACATTACAGCATGCATTGTCTTCAAGTATGTACAGCGTCTAGCGTCTAGCGTCTCATCCACCGTCTCAGTTGAGAGTTGAAGTCTGTACATCGGGCGCCTCATTCGTAAAGTCTGTACATTGAGCGTCTCATGTTGCATCTCATTCGTCAAGTCTACACATCAGGCGTCTCATGCAAGTCTGTACATTGGGCTATCACTTAAAGTCGATACATCAGCCTATTCGTGTTCAAGCTTTTAAAGTCTAGACATTGTTCTATAGCACACACACGAAGTCTATACAGTGCTGAATAGACTAAGTCTATACATCAGTGTCTTGTGCATGCATCATTCAAGTCTGTACAGCCTGTGTTCACAACACAAGGTCTGTACATCGTTCTGCTCGCACAAACGCCAAGTTTATACATTAGCTTTGCTTGCACGAGCTGAAGTCTATACATCGTTCACTTGCAGCATTAGCCAATGTCTGTACAGCCTATGCATCCTTTTGATTCAAAGTCTACACATTGCATGTTAGCATGCTCGCACACACTAAGTCCATACACTTGCTGCTGGCAAGTCTACATCGCATATCATGCATGCGTCCAAGTCAGTACATCGCATAATGCATGTGTTCAAGTCTATACAATGCTGCGTGAAAGCAAGTCTACACATTGCTGGCTTTACCTATGTTCAAGTATGTACAATCTGTGGGTTGCTAGAACCAAAGTCTACACATTGTCTCAGCACACACACACAATGTCTGAACACTAAGTCTGTACATCGACAGGTGGCTTGTTCATTCATCATCCTCAGAGTCTATACACTCACAACCTTAGCCATTGCACTCTGTGCTTCAAGCCACACTAAGTTTATATAGTCTGTGTGCTTCATGCATTTTTGCATCGTTCACTCTAAGTATATACATTGCTTCAAGCATTCACAAAGTCTGTACACGCTTTAGCTCTGCATTTACAATGTGAAGTCTGTACATACTTTGTCTTCGCTTTTCAAAGTCCATACATTGCAAAGTCTACACAATGCATTACAATACAAAGTTTGTACAAGGTGTCGACATTAAACTGATAATTCTCTCTGTCTGACAAGTTCTGTTCGTGTAGAGCTTAATGAAGGGCATGTGATCCGAGGCTGGAAGGGCTGACGGGAGGATGACACGTGGCCAAAACACTTGGGCGGGAACTGTGGAAGACACGCGCCCAGTGCTGCTCCTGCTATGACTGCTTATAAAAGGAAGCCTTCTTCCACAGAAGAAGACTGATCGAATATACAAGAGCCTTGAAGGAAAAGCAGAAGAGCAGAGAGCCCCTTTCGATCCAACAGAAGAGAAAAGAAGAGAGAAGAGAAAAGAGAGAAAAGGAAGAGATTTGAGAGAGTGAAGAGTTGAGAGTGATGTTCCTCAGATCTTTGGTTCAAAACCAGATCTGAGGTTTGCTCACTTGTTTGAGCTATATTCCCTGCAGGGATTCTTTTAATCTTTCGTTTGCCTTTTGTTTTGTTTTTCGAAACTCTTGTGTTCAAGCTGTGTGCCAGCACTTGCAGTGGAGGATTCCACTGGACGGCTAAGCTATATTGCCCAGCGGTTTTGCAGAGGAGGATTCCTCTGGACAGCAAGCTGTGAGGCTCAGCAGGCGAGGTGGATACCTCGGACAACAAGCTGTGAGGCTCAGCAGATTGTAGGCAAGCTGTGAGGCCCAGCGGTTCAAGCTGTGAGTCAGCAGTAATCCACACTTGGGTTGAGTGTGGGGTGGATGTAGGTCTGGAGGACCGAACCACCTAAAAACCTTTGTCTACTTTGTGATTTTTTCATGGTTTGCATAGCTTCTATACTTCTGTCTTTGCGCAGTAGATGTTTGCTTAGGATGGTTCTTCATCTGTTCTGGCTGGTATTCGCATTGTGCCCACTATCTGTTCAGTAGAAGTTTTCATTCCGCATTTGTTTCTGCTGCAGTAATTTTTTAACGGGTGACTGATCTATTCACCCCCCTCTAGATCACCCTTTAGCGTTCCAACACTGTTGTGTCCGCCCTTCATAAGAAATACTTGTCCATCATGGTGGATAATGTGTTCGGTAAATGTGCGCTGAGACTGGTTAAGAAACCCAAGCCGAATGCTCTAAGTGGCACCCCTGTGAACATGAAAGAGAAGTTCTCCCCTAGTTTACCCTGAATGTGATTGGCATCTCTGTATTTAACTATAATTTTGACTCACTCACGTCGGATAGCCCAGTGATCAAAGCAGTTTACTCTGTATTGAAAGAGGAGGAAGCTTGTTCCACCGTTATCTTGCCATATTGGAATGCATGTTATCATGGCATACTCTTTTTTCCCTTCATCATCTGTGCCTTAGGTAATGCATTTATCTTTTTATCGTATATTTCCTCATGATAAGGTTGTTTTATTGTCATGCATTAGTTAAGGTCATGCCTAAACAGGGATATCAATTGTAACTGATGACTGATGACCAAGCTATTCATTATTTTTTTGGTCAGATTTTGCATACAGTTTCCAAATCCTATTCCTAAGTGGATTTTGAGGAGAAATAATCCGTTACATATGATTCCTTTCCAAAATATAGTTAACTACCCTTCCCAAGAAGGATCAATTTATCAAATTTGTGGCACATCCTACTAGATAGTTGATTAAAAGAAAATATTACTGCTTAACCGTATTTTTGTTCTTTTAAAAAATATTTTTGCTTTTTGGAGAAGATAAAAGGATCTCCCTGTAGCAGAAAAATGGGCAAAATATTAGGATAGTGTCACTCGCCAGTAGTGGTGCTGGTGATAATCTTAGTGTAAGCATTTTTCTTTTGATGGTTTCGAAATTTAGATCTTCAATTAGTCAGGTTTTGGAGCTACTCAATTCTTTCCCGTATGTGATTCAATTAACAATGGTTTAGCAATGGCCCTGGCCTAGTCAGGCTTGCTATCAATGTATTTCATTACCTTCCCACTTTTGCAGGCCTTCAGGTGAGATCACACTGTTACTCCAGGGTTAGGGGTTCAAGTTTGTCAGTACAAATTCTTGATATGGCTTATGGCTCAGAGTTTGCATGTCTAGGATATTTTAGAGTGAGTATACTCCAAATTCCTCACATGGAGATTTACCAATACAAATGAGATCATTGAATGGTGAAGCATCTGCATTGGGAACAAACAAAAGAGAGTTTCCTTCTACCATGTGGGATATTGCAAGTTATTAGGTACTTCAAGTAAATTTTTAATCATTTTCTCACTATCATTGAATAAATGTTCATATGGCATGAGAATCGGATTAATGAACTTAACATAATCTTAAATATCAATATACTCATATTTTTAAATGTAACATCAGCATATGGAAAAACGGATTTTTCTTTCTTTCTCGAGATCCCTAACATGGTGGTAGGGCACAGTTTGTACAAATAATGAAGCAAAGCCCACCCAGAATCAAACCTGGGCATTCCTACCCAACCCTCCCCAAAAAACCCAAACCTTTACCAACTGAGAGAAACACTAGGTCAGTAAACATCACTCAATAACCAAACTTCTGTACAAGTTCTAAACTGCATGGACATCCCAGATATGGCTTTCTATGAGGAATAGCTATATTTGCTTAGAAATAGCTATCTTATGATTGATAGTAGAAAAAGGAAAAGTAATAAAAATAGGCCAGATTACAAATTTCACATGGATATAGAGCTTCCTTATATCCATGTTTCCCACTTTAGCCTAAACCATTTCTGCAGCTGTTTCATACATCCGTTTCATAAATTGATTTCTCTATACATTTCAAATAGAAAATGTGCTTTAAAAGTTGTTTTATCTTAATAAACACTGAAGAACTAGAAATTAAAGCAATGTTGCAAGTTTGGTGATTGATCTAATTGAACATAACAAAGAAAATCACAGAAATTTCCAAATATCAAAGCTCATTTCTGATTCCAAGAAAAATAAACTCAACCCTATGGGAAAGAATTTGCTCATAGAATGTATAGCAGTTTGATGGTTATGATGGGTCACCATCCACCACAATTTTAGGTGAGTTTCTAGCAAATCTCAAGTAGTCTTTCTCCTTTCATTTATCATTTTTTCTAAGTTGTATGGCAAAGTAGTAAGATTTAAAAACTTACTAACAATAAATAACCTCGATAAATTTTCAAGGCAAATTGCAAATCAAAGGCACTCTCCTAAAATATATGGCCATCAAGTGAAACAATCATATCAACAATCAAAGAGTACATTTTTTTTGAAAGTGGGCGTTGCCACTACTGAGCAATCAAAGAGTACATTTAGGGAGTGTTGCTCTGCCGCCCATGCTATTGATTCCAGACTTTTAATGGTGCTCTAAAGTGGTGAAATAGAGGCTATACTACACATGCATCATCATACCTTGGGAAAATAAAATTGACTTCTACAAGGTTTCTAGCAGTTCAAGCTTTTTCTTTCTTATATGTATGCATTCATCATACCTTGGAAAAATAAATTTGATTTCTTCAAGGCACCATTTGATAGGAAACATTATTTTTGGTTGTAAAAAATAAAGCAACATATTATCTTTAATTCTTTTGACTTTCATATTAGCAGCAGTGATTGACAAGCTCATAAATTCTTGATATATTTAAATTTGCAGGAGGTGGCCTATGATCAATTTATTCAGTTAGAAAAAAACCCTCTGAGCGAAACCCTCACGCCGGCGTAGTCTCCTTTGTCGTCTTCCCCGATGGTTGACCCCGGGGGGCCAGCCGCGGCCCCCTTGGTGGCCGGTCCCCCCGTGGTTCCCCCGCAATGAGTTACTCTGCCTCCCCATGCAGGTCTCGGCCTTCCAGCGGCTAACGGCTCCAGGACTTTTGCCGAGGTCCTTTCTTCTTCCATGGCGCCCCCAGTAGTCCCAGGCTCTGTCCATGCTCCGGCGCGTACTGATAAAGGGGAGCCCGCAGTTTTCTTTACCCAGGAGGAGATTTCGGCGTCCCTGGATCCCCTAGCCTTCTCTTTAGTTGCTCGTACGCCTCAGGGCAGGCCTCCCTTCTCGGACATCAGAGCCCATTTGAACGGTAGATGTAGATTCAAGGATGACTTCATGATTAGCGCCCTGGACAAAAGACATCTTTTCTTAAGATTTCGGAACTATGAGGATTACCTTTCTCTGTTGTTGAAGGAGACGTTGTTTGTTCATGGACGGCTATTCCGCTTCTTCAAATGGACAATGGATTTTTCGCCATCAACGGATTTGCCAATCCTTCCGGTATGGATTTCTTTCCCAGGTCTTCCGGTGAATTTCTACATTGAGCATTTGATTCGCTCTATAGCTGGTAATGTGGGTCGGGTCTTGAAAGTTGATCCTTGTACTCTGAACCTGTCTCGAACGACTGCTGCCCGGGCTTGCATAGAGTTGGATATATCCAAACCCCGCCCACCCCGAGTCTGGATTGGATGCCCAGGTGGTGGTGCCTGGCAGGATGTTGTTTATCCGGACCTGCCTTCCTATTGTTCTGCTTGTTCTCGTATTGGCCATATGGTGGCTGATTGTAAGGGCTTCAGAAATCCTACTGTATCAGTGAAGCCTGCTCCGACTATAGCTGAATCAAAAGGTAAAGCTAAATGGCAACCAGTTAACAACCAGAAGACTTCAGTTGCAGTTAATGTAGTTCCCACTTCGAAAGATTCAGTTGAAGAAGATACTATTGTTCCCCAAGCTAGGGATGTTAATGACTTACCTTTTCAGCCTAACTGTACTGAATTGACCTCTACCAGGAACTTAATAATTGGTGAATGTTCCAATCAGAATTCTGCTTTGATTGCTTCCTGTCGAGTAACTCCACCCATTGTTAATGAATTGGAACCAGGGGATCCTGAAAAAATGACCAATCAGCTAGTGACTGAGCCTGACATCGAGCCAGCATCAACTGATTTAGACTCTGCTCCTTATCCCCCCGAGACAGCACAGCATGACTATACCCAAGCTCCCCAGCTTGCTGAATTGGTCTGTCCTCCTCTGGAGCTCCCTTCAAACCAAAATGTTATTTGTGATTCTGTCCCCGGCCCTGCTTACCCAGGCCATGCTGCTCCTACTGTTCTGCAAGAGAAAATCCCTCAATTGGCTGAAGAGGTTTATTCAAAAAGACAAGAAATAGCCATCCAAGCGGAAGCTCAAAATGCTATGGTTTTGCATCATGAACGCTCAGGTGTAACCACCAGATCAATGTTAAGGACTGGTTCCACAGGAAATATCCCTGATTCCACACATTTATCATGAACTGCATCATC
This sequence comes from Amorphophallus konjac, assembly GCA_022559845.1. Taxonomy (NCBI): domain Eukaryota; kingdom Viridiplantae; phylum Streptophyta; class Magnoliopsida; order Alismatales; family Araceae; genus Amorphophallus; species Amorphophallus konjac. The sequence continues at coordinate 136,760,078 of CM040119.1, read as the reverse complement.
TGGAATATCAGAGGAATAGGGAATGATGTATCTATTGGCAGAGTGAAATTTCTTATTAGAACACATCATCTCGATTGTATTGTGCTCTTGGAACCAAAGATACATATTGGAAAAATGGATAACATATGTAGACGTCTGGGCATGGATAAAGCAGTTGCTAATACTGATGGGAAAGCCCATATCTGGGTTCTCTGGAGAGACAATTTGAATTTTTCAGTTGTTTGTAGGGATGAGCAACAGATCACAGTCTTGCACACTAATGCTAATTCTTCGGATTTCTATTCAACTTTTGTACATGCCAAATGCAATGCCAATGAAAGGCAATCCCTGTGGACATCTTTATTAACCATTCAATCTAGGATATCAGGACCTTGGATTGTAGCTGGGGATTTCAATTGCATTACTAATGTGGATGAAAAGCTAGGAGGCAACTCTCCAAACCTTTCTGCTATGACAGATTTCAAAAACTGTTTATCTGATTGTGCTTTATTAGATGGTGGTTACATTGGCTCAAAATATACCTGGCACAATAATCAATCTGGAAGCAGAGGAATCTGGGCCAGATTGGATAGGGTTCTCATTAACACAAATTGGCTTACTGCTATGCCCATATCTATTGAGCATCTATCCAGGGAGGCTTCTGACCATGCCCCACTGCTTGTGAAATTGCTGTCCCATGATCGAAGATTCAGCAGGTTTTGTTTTCAGAAAATGTGGATTTTGCATGAGAATTATTTTGATAGTGTTAAGGCTTGCTGGTTATCAAGCCCAGTTGCTTCTTCTCCTATGCATTGTTTGTATCTCAAACTGAATTCTTTGAAAAGGATGCTGCGGAGTTGGAATAAACAAACATTTGGCAATGTTCATTTAAATTTATCTAATGCTGAGGATGCTGTTTTCCAAGCTGAGCACCTCTATGATGTGCAGCCAAGTAATGCTAACCTGATAGTTTTAGAAGAAGCAAAAACAAAATTATCAGAAAGACTGCTACAGCAGGAGTACTTTTGGAGATAAAAATCTGGTATTAGATGGCTGCTGGAGGGGGACAGAAACACTAAGTTTTTCCATATGTCTACTTTAGCTAAGAGAAGGAAACATAAGATACATTCTCTGAAAGACCATGCTGGTAATTTGTCTTCTGATCATGAGGACATGAAAAAAATAGCTGTTTCCCATTTTCAGCAGGCTTTTTCCTCTCAAGATCACCTCATTGACAATTCTTTCCTGAATTGCATTCCCTGCTTATTATATCAGGAGGACAATGACTGCTTGTGTGCTCCTCCTACCGAAGCTGAAATCAAAGAAGCAGTTTTCAATCTCTCAGCTGACAGTGCACCTGGACCCGATGGGTTTTCTGGTACTTTTTTCCACAAAACTTGGGACATAATTGTGCCACTGGTAATTAGTGCTGTGCAAGAAGCTTTCTCTTCCAGGGCTCCTCTTCCCAGATATGTAACTTCTACATTGGTTGCCCTTATCCCAAAAAATTTAAATGCTGTGGAAATTTCTGATTACAGGCCTATTAGTCTTTGTAACTTCTTCTACAAGATTATTTCCTCTATAATCAATAAAAGATTGGGATTAATCCTGCCCAAAATTATTTCACCTGAGCAATCAGCTTTTGTTAAGGGGAGAAAGATTATTGAAAATATAGCTCTTGCTCAAGAGCTATCTCAAGAACTGGGCAGAAAAACAAGAGGATCGAATGTAATGTTTAAACTTGATATGGCAAAAGCCTATGACAGGCTAGAATGGGATTTCCTTTTTTCAGTTATGCTCAGGTTTGGTTTTAGCAATAAATTCATTTGCCTTATTGAAAGAATGATCAATAACTGCTGGTTCTCAATTTTGTTGAATGGAGACACTGCTGGATTTTTTAAATCCACTAGAGGCATCCGTCAAGGTGACCCAATTGCACCTTCCTTATTTGTCATAGCGGAAGAAGCCTTGAGCAGAACTCTTAGAGAAGCTTTCAACAATGGTCGGGTAGAATGGTTTGCAGGGTTTCAGAGATGTCCAAAAATTTCCCATTTACTATTTGCAGATGATACTTTAATTCTCAGCAAAGCCTCTTCTTCTTCAATCAGAAATCTCCTCAGTATTCTCCATTTGTATGAGCAAGCATCAGGGCAGCTAATCAATGTCAGTAAAAGTGGATTTCTCATTCATCCGAGGCAGCCTTCATCAGTTACACAGAGAATTCAGAGACTCACAAGATTCACAAAACTGTCCTTTCCTCATAAATATCTTGGTCTGCCTTTAGTGATTGGTAGAACAAAAAAGATCTATTTTGCAGGGATTGTCAATTCCATACACAAGAGAGTTGCAGGGTGGAAGGTAAATCTTTTATCTCAAGGGGCCAGATTAGTCCTTATTAAACATGTGCTTACTTCCTTGCCTATTTACTCCCTGTCTTCCACTCCTCTGCACTGTGGCACACATAAGCTGATTGAACAGGCCTTTGCAAATTTTTTTGGGGGGTCTTCTTCCTATGGCAACAAGAGACATTGGAAGTCTTGGCAGGTATTATGTAGGCCTCAGTCAGTAGGGGGTCTTGGCATTAAGTCCCTTAGAAATATGGAAACTGCACTGCGGGTTAAAATGCTTTGGAATGCACTTCACAGTGAGTCATTATGGGCTTCTTACTTTAGAGCAAAATATATGCATCAAAAACATATCCGAGATGTTAACTTCAGGAATATGAAAGGTTTTACTAGAAGAAGTTGGTTGAAGGCCAAGGATTACATAACTCAATTTAAGAAGGTTATCATTGGAAATGGGGAAAACACTAGCTTCTAGTTTGACAATTGGATGGGCCAACACTATTTAAGTGATTTTATATCTGATGATCAGATCCCCAACCTGAAAGCAACAGTCAAAGATGTTATACTGAATCCTTCAGCTGAAGAATCTGCTCTCATACATGCATTACTGACAAATAGAATTCAGAAAGCCATCAGCTCTGTTACTTTGACCCAGGAAGTGGACCTGGGTGTTTGGAGCCTCTCCTCCTCTGGTCAGTGTTCAGTGGCATCCACCAATGGTTATATTGTTAATAATCAGTCAACTGCAGTTATCTCATGGAGTCGACTGTGGTCTAATTGGGTTCCCATTAAAATCTCCATTCATTTATGGAAGATTATGAATAATTGTCTGCCGACTGATGCTAATATACAAAGAGCTGGTATTGTTTTATGCTCCAAATGTTGCTGCTGCAGAATCTCGCAGGTTGAAGACATCAATCACTTATTTATTCACAGTGATATTGCAGTCTCTGTTTGGACTTCACTCAAAGCAGCTGGTTTATTTTTTCAAGGGCGCACCATTAAGGAATTCATTCTAAATTCCATCTGTACTGCTCAGCCAGGCTCAGCTTTTGCAGTCCTCACCCTTGCCTCCATCGGATATGGGATGTGGGAAATCTGGAAAGCCAGGAATAATGTTAAACTTGAAGGAAGAATGTTTTCCAAAAACAGTTGTATACATCAACTTCTTTTCCAGATTAAGAGGCTTTGTTCGGCTGCTCCTCTCAAAGAATATAAATCTAATTTCAGGAATACCTTGGATCAGTGGGGCATACCTTATAAAACTGCTTGTAAAAGCCAGGTGAAATTAGTAAGATGGATCTGTCCCCCTTGGCCATTTCTTAAACTTAATACAGATGGTGCATGTAAGATTTCTACAGTCACTGGAGGAGGAGGAATTATCAGGGATCATAGAGGGAAAATTATTCTTGCATTCTCTCATTTCTATGGCCACTCAAATAGCTTAATTGCAGAAGCTCGAGCTCTCCTGGATGGCATTAAATACTTGAAGACAGTGAATGCAAATCCAACTCTGATTGAATGTGATTCACTCACCCTTGTTAGGATTATCAATAAAGAAATATGTTGTCCTTGGTCCATTCTAAGCTATGCCAGGGCTATCTGGAGCATCACATCACAGCAAGCCAAGATCTCTCACATCTTCAGAGAAGCCAACACTATTGCTGATTTACTTGCATCTTTAGCATGCTCCAATAAATGTAATTCTTTCTATTCTAATAGTGAGCTGCCTTCCATTATAAAAGGTGCTGCTCGACTGGACTATCTAGGCTTCCCTAGTATCAGATTGATGTAATTCTTTTTATCTCTTATGAAATAAAATAGCCTCCTAGTGGTCCAATGGTAGAGTGGCTTCTTCTAACCTCTGGTAAGGGGTGCACTCTCCCACTGAGCCCTAGGTTAGGTTTTTCTATTAAAAAAAAAATTTTGCAGGACATGAGTGTTTGAGAAACATTGAGTGAAAAAGCATTGAAATTAAGCGCTAGGATTGGTACAATATTGAGCATCTCAAGGACTGCCTCCATCGCTGAAATTAAACGTGCTTACAAGAAGCTTGCTCTGCAGTGGCATCCAAATAAGAATGTAGATTGCAATGCATTGGTAGAGAAGAATGCAAGTGCCGCATGTCAAACCGTCTAGCCAATTGAATTCTCTTACTATTTGTCCACTAGCAAGAAAATATTTGTACCTAAAGAGCACCAAGGGGAAACTATTTTTTATATTTTAGTCACGGAGTGAAAAATTGAGCCCCCACAGTCTGAGTTGTATTTCAAAGTCATGGATGTTATGTCTTTTGTAATTAGGATATTTTCATGAATTCATTTTATAATATAGCTCTGTTAAGATAATGCTTTTATCAATGAGTATCATGTCCTATTTATGTTTCTGTTAAAAGGCAGACAATTGATATACACGTGTGTTGTATAATGGTGGGTGTTTATGTATGCCAATGAATTAAAAAGAATAGGATTTGTGTATTGATTACATGTTATGAATGTTGACTTTAATTTTTACATTTTGGATGGTTATTTTGGTGCTATATTTAGAAATTGGAGCCCCTACACATTAGTTGTTTGGGCACTTTGGGGAATAAAATGCCCCTAAAACACATTATTTCACGTGATTATTTTAAGGTGATTTTAAGAAGACTATCCTTAAAATATGTTATTTGAGACAGTTTGAATGAGAAATTGCCCCTAAAGCATGCTCATTAGAGGCATTGGGTCATCAAAATTGCCCCTATTAGAATATCTAGGGGCAATTTTTTAGTGCATCTAATGATAACATTAGGGGCATTTGTCAAAAAGTGCCCCAAAAACCTATAGGGACCGAGCCAATAGGGGCACATTTGAAATTGCCCCTAAAACTAATTAAACCGCCCCTAAAAGTTTTTAGGGCATTTATCTCTATTTTCTGGGGAAGTTGTGAAATGCCCCTGAAGGTCTATTTTCTTGTAGTGGACTCCCTCCAACGAAAGGTAAGGCCTACACACGCCTTAAACCCCCTGAGCAGGAACCACTTCACCACCTTGGTGGAGAGGGATCTCGTGCATCTTTCTCCTCCTCCCTTCATAGCTTCCACCACTGCTCTGCTGACTTAGGCATCGGAGGGTTTTCCCCAGGGAACCACCCTTGGGCCCCCTGATCCATTTCCCTTCCTTACAATTCACTGCTCGATGATCATCTCCCCAACTCAGGACCAGCGCGAGATCGCCCCTCTTCATCTGGCACCGTCTGTGGGAAATGATCAAAGAGCCAGCATGGTGCGAAGAAGTACAGGGAGGAGATCCGCCGATGATAGGGGGAAGGCCATGGTGGTGGGGGGAGAAGGCCCTTCTCAGGCCGCACAAGACCCCCCCTCCAACGCCAGCACCCCAGCTGACGAACCGCCTCCACCCGTGGCGGTAGAGCAACCATCCAACGGGGGCGCTGACGCTTTCCAAGCCCTGAATGCAAAACTGGACGTCCTCGTGGAACTCATGAGGACCCAAGCGACAAGGGAATGAAGGTCACGCGCCCCTCCAGAAAGCCCTCCCTACGGAGACGCGTCCCAACACACTGCCGGAAGTCGCTTCACCCTCCGAGGACGGTGACTTATTCGCAACAGGTCAGGAGGACCTTCACAAGCCCCTCCTCCGGAACAAGAGGCCTCCTCCACGCCAAAAAGGGGAAAACCTGGGGCACGCCGTCCGCACCCAGAGACCAAAGTCCCCGGGGAACGCCAGGATAGCCCCCCTAGCACCACGGCGCAGCGACAGTCGGAGTTATCCCTCCGACTGCAAGAGTTCGAGAGGCGCTTCGCAGAGCCGGAGCATGCCTTACGCGCCTTGAAGAAGACCTCCCTAGTAAAGGACGAGGAGAAATCCCCGTTCTTCGACTATATCTTGAAGGTAGCGGTATCTTCCAGAATCTCCATTCCGACCTTCAAGCCTTACGACGGCCATGGCGACCCGGCCGACCACTTCGACAGCTTCGACGCTCTAATGACCCTTCACGGGGCGTCCGACACCATCAAATGCCGAGCCTTCGTGACCACCCTAGTCCTAGGCACCAAAGCATGGTTACGGGCCCTCACCCCAGGATCCATCTGAGACTTCAAGCAATTTGGGCGAGTGTTCAAGGAGAGTTTCGTCGGCAGCGGCCCCCCAAGGTCGGTAGCGGGGCTATTGGCTCTAAAACATGCGCAGGGGGAGAATACCCCACTTTGATGTAGCCTCGGCCATAACCGCGCTGACCGGAGGCACCCAAGATAAGAACCTTCACCCTCCCTCGACCCTTGCCAAGCTAGTGACTCTGGCTTTACGCCATACTGAGTGTGAAGAAGTTCTCAGCGCATGCCGAGGCGCAACCGGCTCGGGTCGGGAGGGGGACAAGAAGCGAGCACCTGAGTCAAGCTCGGGCCAAGGAAAAAGGTAGAACCGAGGCGGGGAGCACAAATAACCATCCCAGAAGTACAAGCGGTTCACTCCCTTAATTACTACGGTGTATGAGATCTATGAAGACATCAAAGGCTCGGGCCTCCTCCGCCAACCCGAGCCAATGAGGTCGAAGTGCCACAATCATAGTAAGCACTGCCACTAGCTCCAGGATGAGATGGAGCGCCCCGTCCACCAGGGACACCTCTCCCAGTTCGTGGCCGGACATAAGGAAGACCGAGGTGCCCCGGAGGAGATCGACAACGCCCCTCGTGGGGTCCACATCAATGTCGTTGCTGGAGGAGCTGCATCAGGAGGAGATAGTGGCCGAGGAAGGAAGCGTCATGCTGAGCGGGCGAGCCGAGCCATCGAGCCTCCCAAGGCCCTGCCAAGTGAGCCCCAGGTCATAGTCTTCTCTAACCAAGACCTGGAAGGGCTGACCACCCCGCATGACGATGGCCTAGTTATATCGGCTACGATAAACCATTGTAACATAGACAGGATTCTAATTGACAATGGAAGCGCCCCTGATGTATTGTCTTATCAATGTTTTCTTAAGATGGGGGAGAATCTATCTAAACTCCGCCCGATCCGAACCCCCCTTTGCGGGTTCAATGGCCAAGCCACTTATATCGAGGGAGCCCTAAGCCTGCCAGTTACTCTCGGCACCCCACCCAAAACCGTTACGGTTATGGTGGACTTCATAGTGATCAAGGGTATGATAGCATACAACGCAATCTTCGACCGAGGGATCCTTAGCCGAACGAAAGCGGTGCCCTCTACCTATCACCAAAAGATGAAGTTCCCCACTAAACATGGGGTGGGGGAAGTCCGGGGCAACCCGACGATGGCCAGAAGGTGCTATAATATCTCGGTCGAAGCCGCAAGGCCGGACGGGAACAACAAGGGCCCCCGGGAAGTCGACGAAAAACCCGCAACATCCGAGTCTGGAGGTGATTTGCTAACGATTTTCCTAAACGATGACCCGACCCTAGGAGTAAAGATCAGAGCCGACCTACCATCTGAGGTTCAACAGCAATACAAAGAATTCTTTTCCGGGTACATTCGAGTCTTTGCATGGTCTGATGATCAACTCCCCGGAATACCGGGACAGACAGTGGTGCATAAACTCAACCTCGACCCGACCGTGAAGCCCGTACAACAACGCCGAAGGAAGCACGCGCCAGAAAAGAAGACGGTCATCAAGGAGCAGGTCACCAAGGGGCATAAGACTGGTTTTTTTAGGTTGATCTTATACCCGACATGGCTGGCTAACGTCGTCCTGGTGCCAAAAGCTTCAGGAAAGTGGCGAATGTGCGTGGACTTCACCGACTTGAACAAAGCCACACCAAAAGACTACTATCCGTTGCCGAGGATCGACCAACTGGTTGATTCAACCTCGGGCAATGAGATACTCAGCTTCCTAGATGCCTATTCAGGCTACCACCAGAGCAGAATGGATCCAAAAGATATCGAGAAGATCGCCTTCATCACTGACTTCGGCGTACATTGCTACACCCGGATGCCTTTCGGGCTGAAGAATGCCGGAGCCACGTACCAGAGGCTGGTCAACCATATGTTCGAGGGACAGCTCGGTCGAACGTCGAGGCCTATATTTGTTGTGTCCCCTGTGGTTCTGGAGTTTTGATGATGACAAATATTATGCCTCATTATGTTTACATCCTTGATGATATAATCTTGATGTTTATGATAAACTGATAGAATAGCTTAAAAATGACTTACGGGTCATGAAAAGGTCAACCAATGACAGGTAAGATCAGTTCACTGTCCGATCAGGTAATTGTAGTGCCATATGCCTTGATGATACTTTAGCTGATGTGCATAAATTGTTTTGTGCATCATTTAACAAGTCTGTACATTGTCTCTCATGCATTGCATGTTCAATGTACATACTTTCCTGTTGCAAACTGCATGTCACTCATTCAAAGTCTGCACATCGTTTAGTGCATTACATGCATTCATCAAGAGTCTGTACATCAGTGCATTTTCAAGTCTACACAGCCAAAGCCAATGCGTTTCATCGTCTGTACATTGCATACCTCTTCCATATGCATCTGTACACATCTCAGTTCAAAGTATGTACATTCACCACCATGCATTCAAGTCTTAAAGTCAGTACAGCCTTTGCATTGCACATACATTGAAGTCTATACATTGTTCACTGCACGCACTAAGTCTACACATTGCATTGTCTCTCAAAGTCTGTACATCATGCATTGTCTGTAGCTTGCACGAAGTAAAGTCTGCACATTGCCCAGTCTGCATCTTCCAAGTCTATACACCGTCTCACTTTGTGTCTCACATAGCGCTTCAAGTCTGTACATTGGCCAAGTCTACACATCGTTGCTTGTTCATGCATCACTTCTGAAGTCTGTACATTCCAAGCATAACATAGTAAGTGCATGCCTTCTTTAAAGTCTATACAGAGCTCTGCATAGTTTACATCGGACAAGTCTATACATCGCTGCATGCATCACTTAAGTCTGTACATGGTCCAGGCACTCGTAAAGTCTGTACATCGTCATTCGTCTCATGCATCGTCTTCCAAGTCTATGCATTGTAAGACCAAATCTATACATTGCATCGTCTCATGCATCGTCTTCCAAGTCTATGCATTGTAAGACCAAGTCTATACATTGCATCGTCTTTCCTTCTGTACAGCATTTGCCTAGAATGCATACACTAAAGTCTATACATCCGACCGTCTCATTCAGCGTCTCACCTATCCAAGTCTGTACATCGCCACTTGTTCATGCATATGTGCAAGTCTATACATTGTCTGGTCATCCACGCAAAGTCTATACATTGTCATCTTTACCTACGTTAAGAATACAAGTCTATACATTGCATGTAGGCAAAGTCTGCACATTGGCAAAGTCTGTACATCGGTCAGTCTCACTTAGCGTCTTGTGCATGCATCGTCTTACAAAGTCTGTACATCGTGAGTCTGTCCAAGGCATATCACAAAGTCTGTACATCGTGCGTCTGTCCAAGGCATATCACAAAGTCTGTACATCGGTGCATCTGTCCAAGGCATATTACAAAGTCTATACATTGCAAAGTCTACACACTGCATTACACACTACAAACTCTGTACAAGGTTCTATAGCCTTAATCTGATAATTATCTTTGACTGACTGATAGGGACACTTTGCAAAGGTTAATGATGCACGTGATCCAAGAATAGAAGATGGCCCTGATCGTGACACGTGGAACCACTGTGCTGAAATGCTGCCACGTGGACTGAGGTCTTTGGGCGGGAATCATGAAGACCACATGCCCTAGCTGTCATCTGATATATATATGAAGCCTCTTCCTCCGGAGAGGGTTGATCGAAGCAGAAGAAGAGAAAGAAAAAGACAGTGAGAAGAAAAGAGAAGAGAGGCAGAGTGTGAAAGAAGAAGAAGAGAAAGAAAAAGAGAGTGAGAGATCAGCAGAAGAAGAAGAAGATAAGTAGCCTCTGGATCAAATCCAAGCTACATTGCTCCAAGAGAGAGCTACAGTTTCGAGTTTCCTTTCCAGCTTTCTGATTGCTGTAATTTTTGTTTCTTGTTTTCTTTTCTTTTACACTTGGCTTGTGTTTCTTTCCGATTCTCTGGTTTGAGATCGGGGTTCCCTCTGGGTTTCAGAGGAAGGGAGGATTGGTCCTCCGGTTGCAGGTAGTGGTTGCTACCTGTGGTTTCCCTCCTGGGTGGAGGAAGAGAGACACTAGTCTCTAGTTTCTAGTGACTGGGTGTCACTAGGGTTGCCCTCCGGGTTGGAGGAAGAGGGGAGGTTGTTCCCCTGGTCAAGTTGTCAGGCAGCACTTGTTGCAGACTGGGTCTGCGGTTCTAGCTTGTGCTAGTGGAAGCCTCACTCCGGTTTGGAGTGAGGGGTGGACGTAGGTCTGTGGACCGAACCACCTAAAAAATTTACTGTGCCGTGGTTTGCCTTGTGCGTTTGCCCCTTGTCTTCTACCTCTTTCACAGGTCGTCTGAGCATTCTTGTTTCTATCTGAAGTGACCTTGAGCATTATATGTCTTGCTAAGTGTGTCTGGTCTACATAGTTCTGCCTTCGGCATTAGATTTGATCAGGTACCTCCAATATTATTAGCAGTTCAACTGATTGATCAAATGTCTGTTTGAATTTCTTCTTGAAGAGTTAAATTGTTTATTCCGTAACTGTGTCTAGCTTCAGGCTTAGTGTTTTAATTTGGGCAATATTTTTGAAAGGGATACATTCACCCCCCCTCTGTATCCATCGCACCGTCCCAACAATATTGACGACATGCTCGTCAAGACCCCCAAGGCCGAGGACCACTTCGCCGACCTAGAAGAGACCTTCGACACTCTCTTGAGGTACAATATGAAGCTCAACCCCACCAAGTGTGCCTTCGGAGTAAGGTCTGAGAAATTCCTGGGCTTCTTAGTCAACCAGCATGGGATCGAGGCCAACCCTGACAAGGTCCAGGCCATACTGGACATGCGGCCCCCCACCTGCACCAAGGACATCCAACGCCTTACCGGGCGCATTATTGTGCTCAACCGGTTCCTGTCCCGTGCGGCCGAACGTTGCCTACCCTTCTTCAAACTGTTGAGGGGGCCTAAAATGGCATCTGCTACGTTCACATGGGACGAGGAATGCTAAAAGGCATTCGCTGAGCTTAAGGAGTTCCTGGCTTCACCCCCGGTGCTGTCCAAGCCCATTCCAGGTGAAGCCCTACATCTCTACCTCTCGGCAACTCCATCCACAATTAGCTCGGTCCTGGTCAGAAATGACTCGGGAGTTGAAAGACCAGTCTACTACACCAGCAAGGTGCTCAACGATGTCGAAAGAAGGTACCCCTCAACCGAGAGACTCGTGCTAGCATTGGTTACCTCGGCCAAGCGCCTTCGACCCTACTTCCAAGGGCACTCCATCATCATGTTGATCGGCAAACCACTGAAGAGGATCCTCGCTCACCCAGAAGCCTCGGGACGCCTCATCAAGTGGGCCATTATGCTCGGGGCCTATGATATATCGTATCGGCCTTGCTCGGCTATCAAAGGACAGGCACTCGCTGACTTCATCGCCGAGAGCACCATCCCGATCGAAGAAAAATCTCCGTCCGTGCCCGGGCCAACCTCGGAATTGTTCATCGACAGATCCTCCAACTCGGCGGGAGCGGCGCCGGTACCCTCCTAAAGTCCCCCGAAGGAGCAGAGCTGTAATACGCCTTGAAGTTCAACTTCCAGGCATCCAACAACGCCTCCAAGTACAAAGCCCTTATCTCGGGAGCCCGCATGGCCCGGCGGTTGGGGGCTGAGCGAGTCAGAATCCACACTGACTCCCAACTAGTCGCTAGCCAGGTCAACGGCAATTACAAAGCTTGGGAAGAACCGATGGTCAAATACCTCCTGCTGGTCAAAACCGTGGCACAACAGTTCGAGAGTTTTGAGGTAGTCCGAATAGCTCGAGAGGAAAACTCCCGAGCGGACGCCCTCTCTCGGTTGGCCTCCTCTCTTGACCCCGAGGGTACCCGATCGATCCTTCTCGAAGAGCTAGAGTGACCGAGCATTGATTCAGAGCTAATGACTGTTGACTCGGCCCCTCCATGTGACTGGCGGGCCCCCTACCTGTCGTGGCTCCAAGTATCTCAGGAGCCTCCCGACCCTTGAGAAGCTCGGAGATTGAAATACCAAGCTCGGCGCTTCGTCATTCTGGACGGCACTTTGTACCGCAGATCCTTCTCCGGTCCCCTCCTGAAGTGCATCCGTACTGACGAAGCCAGCCGAGCGATTCAAGAGGTTCACGAAGGCCTGTGCAGAGCGCATCTAGGAGGAAGGTCGCTCGCTAGGATCTTGCTCCGATAGGATTACTGGTGGCCCACTCTGCAGCGTGACTGCTCGAACTACGTACAACAGTGTGATCGATGCCAGCGATTTGACCATTTGGTCCATCAGTCGGCAACAGAGCATGTCACCCTAGCCGAGCCTTATCCGTTTGCTCGGTGGGGGATCGACATCCTTGGGCCGTTCCTTACAGCTCAGGCCCAGAAGAAGTTCATCATCGTCACCATCGACTACTTCACCAAATGGATCGAGGCCGAAGCTACAACTAGGATCACCGAAACAGTTGTGTGGAGTTTCATCTGGAAGTCGATCATCTGTCGCTACGGTATCCCCTGGGTGATAGTGAGCAATAATGGTCGACAATATAATTCTCGTTATTTCCGGGATAGATGTGCCGACCTTAATATTCGCAATCACTTCACTTCGGTTGCCCACCCTTAGGCTAACGGACTGGTCAAAAATGTCAATAAGACTATCTTAAAAGGCATTAAGACTAGGCTCGGCAAAGCCAAGGGCAGCTGGCTCGAGGAATTGCCGAACGTACTTTGGTCGCACAGAACGACTCCCAAAACGGCAACCGGTGAGAGTCCCTTTCAGCTGGTGTATGGCACCGAGGCCATGATCCCGTTGGAGATTGGCAATCCCTCCCTCCGAGTCATCTACTTCTCACCGGAGGAAAATGACCAAAAACTGCTCGAAAACCTCGACCTAGCATATGATGTCCGAGAGATTGCCAACGTCCGAGCAATGGAATATCAACACCGCCTCGCTTGATACTACAACGCCAAAGTCTGGGACAGACACTTCCAGCCGGGAGACTTCATTCTCAGGAAAGCCGAAGCCTCTCGACCACTTGAGGCCGCGGGCAAGTTATCCCCTAATTGGGAAGGCCCCTACCGAGTGGTCGAGACGCTCGGTAATGGAGCGTACCGATTATCTACTATGGAAGGAGAACTCATCCCTCGGACGTGGAACGCGACTACAATACGCAAGTTCTACTTCTGAACACCTCAGTTGTGTAAGCAATATGAGATAAAGCAAAAATTTTCTTCCTCTTTCATTCAAACAATTGTTTGTACATCAGAAAGGCTGAACCCAATACAATACATGTCAAAAAAGTAAAAATCCATCTGCCACCGCCGTACGAGCCCATCGCTCAGCTGACTCGGTTAACCTTCATGCGTCCAGCCACTGACTCTGCCTCATGCAGAAACTGGCTCAGATAAAGGATATTCGACCCCGTTGGCTCGGGTAACTTGGAACAAAGGTGACAGAAGAAGGCTACCATCCAAGTTGCGTAGGGAAGATTAAGGGGAAGAGGAAGCCAACTAATAGAAGAGGATGTCAAGAGGCACCCCCCGAAGAGCAAAAGAAATGATAAGAAGGGCAGAAGAGACACAAAGAGGCTACGGGAGAAGAGGGGAGAAGCAGGAAGTGGAGAGGAATCTTAAGAGAAATCCCCTCCAGAGAGTGAGCGAGGAGGGACGAGAGAGAGGGGTGCCTGATCCCCCCATCCGTCCGCCGTTACGCCCCTCCCCGCAAGCGGCGCCGGAACTGATAAAAGAAGGCGACGTGCTTCCACACATCGAACCCCCTTCTAACCTGCCCACCGGCCGTCGAACTCCCTTCAAACCCGAAGTGGCAAGGACTCCCTGCCCTCCGTCGTCTGTAGCTTCATCTTCTAGAGCATCTTCCATGCTTCAAATTTGATGGCACTACGCTTCGTGAAGAAGGGGAGAGAAAAGACTGTCAGAGAACACCCTAAGCGATGGAGAGGAAGAGACGCCCTTCAGACCTTTTATAGGCGAAGGGATGCTACTTGCCTTAAATGATTCTCCCCTCAAAAACACGCTAAAGGGACCTCTCCCTACAAACGGTCACCTTAGACTCCTCGGTTCCATCCCAACGGGACACACAAAGCGGCCATGCATTTAAAGCATGAGAAAATGGAAAGACACCCTGTCAGACGCCCGCCCAACCATCATGCGAGATCCGCATAGAAAGTATCGTCACTTTCCAACTACTACGGATACGCTGGTCAAACCACGGTAATGACGGTAAAAGATAATCAAGTCTTTATCATAACACTACTGCCTTACGTTTTCGACCTTCCTTTACACAAAAAAAGAAGTTTTTCTTCGAAAAAGGAAAAAACGTACAAGGAGGAAAAGAAAAATAGATACATCGGGCTCCTAGCCCCTCCTGAGGCTCGAAAGTTGAAGGCTCAGACGGTTTACCCCCGGTACCCTCCGTGATGGCCGACCCTGGCACTGACCCCACCGGTGTGGGAACTGCCACGGTTGCGCGCCCTCCCGAGACATCTAGAGTTGGCGACCCCTCGGATGAAGACAGGTCCGCCTGGTCTCCTTCTTCCCCCGACGCCGAACTAGAGGAATCGAAGGACGCTGAATCTGAGTCGTAGCACTGCCTATATGGGAAATCAATTGTCCCAGACGCCTGCTCCTCTACGTAGGAGATGGCCCGGCCAAAGCCTTGCTTGAACCCCTTGCGGATGCCCCGACAAAGTGCTAACTCATAGTAGGGGAGGGAAGCCTCCTTAAAGTCGACCCGGTAGGCCTCCGAGCGTTTGTATTGCTCGAGTGCTTCCGCCCCGGCCGATCCCACCCTACTGGCGAGCTCGGCCTTCTCCCGCTCTGCCTCGGCCAACCTCCACTCTACCTCGGCTATCTGCTTCTTCGCCTCGATCCGATCAGCCTTAGCCTCCAGCCGAAGACGCGTAGCTTCCTCCGCTCGGTCCAGTAGCTCGGCATGCTCGGCCTCCCACCGGCCATCTTGCTTGACGCGGGACAGACGCTCCTCCTCCAGAAGCTTGCTCTTCCTCTCGAGCGACACACGGGCCCGACCCAGTTGCTCGGCCACCGTCCGTGCCTCCGCTTGGCTCGCCCTCGCCCGCTCTCTAACCGAGGAAAGCTCACGCCGAAGCCCATCATGCTCGTCAGCAAGCCGAGCTACCTTCCTATTGGACGCACCAAGGGTCCAGGCAAGGTTCGCTCGTTCTGACTCCGACCGAGCATAGGCCTCAGCTAGAGAAGCCCCCATCTGGGCCAAGATCAGACCACCCTCCATAACCATCTCAAGGGCCATGGGTGGGGAGCATTGCATGTCTCCTCCCTTCACCACCTTCGCAGCTATGCTGCGACACTTCTGGTATAGAGGGCCCTGGATGCCCAGCCTCTCTAGAGCCGCCAGCATAAGGGCCCCCCTTCCAGCGGCATCCCCTCAGGAGCCCCGCCGACCGGCCTGGATTGAGCCGCTGCTTCATCCGCCCCTCTTGCCTTGGTCTGTTGGGGCTGCATCGCCTCTCCCTACGACCCCCCGGCCTCGACCGGCTCAGCCCGGGCATCGCCACCCGGAGCGCTGCCTGCCTCACCAGACGCTCCAGTCTCAGCCGTAGTCCTGGAGTCGTCCGCTTCGGCCCTGACCCCCTCAGCTCCTGCAGAGGGGAGAGCTGGGCCATCACCGCCGCCAACCGCAGAATTGGCCCTGGCCTCCTCGGCCCCCTCTTGCTCGGTGGATGGGAGAGCCGGCCTAATAGGGTCGGCCCTATCATGCTCGGCAGAGGGGAGAGCCGAGCCAGAGCCACCTTCGGTCGCAGAGACGGCCCCAACCTTTTTGGCCCGCTTCTTGATCTTCACGGCGTCCTGTATCATCCACTCCACGGGATCCTTGCTCTTGGACCCCCGCGGCCTGGAAGACCCTTCCCGGGCCTTCCCCTTGCCCCTATTTCTGGCTCGGAAGTGGCCCTCGGGAGCTCGTGGCTCGACGGCAGCCGAGTCGTCACCCAGATTGATCACTTCCCGCTCGGGCACCAGATCCTCCTCCGCAGTCGGCCGCCTGACATCTGCGCAAAAGAAGATATGATCAGGAAAAGAAAAATGACCTCATTACTCAACGAGAAAGCCGATTCATGGTACCCTTACCTGTTGGTCGTAGCCGCTGGAGAAGGCATCGCTCAATGTTCTCCGGTGTCACCAGCTCCTCCTTAGACTGACGATACTTCATCAGTAAGGCCACATATTTCTCCACATCCGGAGAGAACTCCTCTTGCCTCAGAGGAATGTTTGGGTGAAAGTTGGGGATTACAGGACACCTCCAAGACTCCTCCACCGAAAAAATCCCCACCCAGAAGAACTGAGTCTTCCACCCCTTGTGAGAAGAGTCCTTCGCGGCTAGGGAGACACAGCTCCTGTTCCCCCTCGCTTGCATTAAATAGAAGCCCTTCTCAGTCGAGGAATGACCCTTCAACTCAAAAAAGTAATGAAAGAGGTCCAAGGAAGGAAATATCCCGCATTGGAAGTAGAGAATACAGAAAGTGGAGAGGAGAAGATAAGAGTTGGCTACCAACTGTATTGGAGCCAACTGGAAGAAATTGAGAAGCTTAAGAACAAAGGGCTCGAAGGGAAGACGGAACCCGCCCTTCCATTACAGAAGGAAGGAGTAGAAATGGCCCTTACGAGAATCCAAGCTTGTCTCGTTCGGAGTGGCCACAACAAAGTAATACTGATAGGGCAAACGAAACTGGTGCTCCAGCCGTTTCACCTCCGCCTCCCCCAGCTCGGTGCAGTTCGGAACAGGTGGTATCACCATCGCCCTCGCCTCAGGCTCACCCTCCAACTCTTCGACCTCCGGACACTGGTTCGCCATGAAATCTGAAGAGGATGTTGAAGAGGGAGGCTCTTGAGACTCTGAAGACTCTGAAGGAAGGTGAAGCTATCGGACTGCCTCCGCGGTTATCTCCGCCAACTCTGAAAATGCCACTGCGAGTCTCTACTCTTCCGCCGTATCCCCACGGCGCATCAGAGAGCCCAAAAGAAACTACGAAGGATGGCAAAACCCTAAAAGGGAGGGAGTATGGAACGATAGCAAGCGCACAATGCTTATATCCCCACGCGGGAGGCGGCGCGTCATTCTGACCTCCGAGAAAGGGGGCCCCTTCATTTCAAATCCATCAGGATTATCATTATTACGGGCCCAGGTGACCACGACACGTGGCCTCTTAACACCGTCAGATTTCCACCCACCCGAGCCACGCTAGTCCAAAACCCTAACAGCTACTCTCCGAGCCTGCCGAGGCTCGGGAGTAGGAGAGAGACAAGTGGAGAGGGGGATTTCTGTAGCCCATTTAAGAGCATGCCAACTAGGTCTAGCAAGACCAAACGAGGCTCAGCTTATCTAAGTGACCGTCACGCCGGGCCCACTTAGCATAAAAGCCCAATAAGTTCACTCGGATTCAAGCACTTCCTAGGCGGCCATTAGGCTCGGAAGGCCAAGTGTCGGTCCTGTCGGAGTAAGACCCACGCCCAATCTATTTCCCTCATCGGGATAAGGGCTAGCGACCCGCGCCCACTCCGATCGACTCTCACCCGAGCAATGCCTATCGCCCGGGACAGGGCTAGCACTCCTCAAGCTGGGGTCGACCGACGGATTGCTTATCCACGCTGCCGTTGAGAGCCCTCTCTGAGCAAGAGTTACGAGGATAAGGGAACCCATGAATCCTCAAGGCTATAAAGAGCTCACGATGAGGACGTAAAGAGCTCACGTCGAGGACGTAACGCTCGCCTGAAACTCCTCAGCTTACGGGACTCATAAGGCTGGCACACTATTTAAACCTGGGACTCCCTCCAGCGAAAGGTAAGGCCTACACACGCCTAAAACCCCCTGAGTAGGAACTACTTCACCACCTTGGTGGAGAGGGATCTCATGCATCTTTCTCCTCCTCCCTTCATAACTTCTACCATTGCTCTGCTGGCTTAGGCATCGGAGGGTTTTCCCCAAGGAACCACCCCTGGGCCCCCTGATCTGTTTCCCTTCCTTGCAGTTCACTAATCAGCGATCATCTCCCCAGCTCAGGACCAACGCGAGATCGCCCCTCTTCAACATGCTTGACCATCTTGATACATTTTACATGAATATCCTGAAATCTTACTAGTTCGTTAACTCTTAATACTCTCTCTCTCATCATTATCATGCGTACATGCATAGCTATATTGCATTCATGAACATGTAATTTACTTAAAGCAAAGCTTGTACTTGAGATAAAATTCTTACTGAGCGTTCGCTCACCTAGTGTTTTCCCATATTTTTCACTTAGCATCTCATGCTAAGTCTATACATCCGTTCAGAACATATCTCATATTCAATAGGAATTATCACTATAACTCCCCCTGAATTTAAGACATCATCTACATATCCCAGTACTCAAGAAGTTTTCCCTCATGTAATTGAGAATCAAAACGATGAGATAGATCAAAGAGGTGAGTGAATCTGAAGAAGAGGAGGCTCCAAGAAGAAAAGATTTAGAGAAGCGACTTCAAGAAGGAATAGCTACGTAGACGCAAAGCCAGGGCTGCGTTAACTCAATCCAACCATAGCGTCGACTTACTCATCCAGCCAGAGATACTTCACATCAGGTTTTCAAAGAATAAGCTGTCTGGTGCGTTAACCCTATCTCCACACTGCGTTAACTCACTTATCCAACCAGCAGTAACAATTCTGTACTTTATTCAGCCTTTTGTCACCGAGAAATTAATCCTAAGCTAACTCCCCCTCAGACCATACATGAATGAAATTATAACTGCCAATAACATGAGTATCATGCAAAAATTTTATTCATTATCAATTGATTGAAAGAAAGATAGACATAACATGCACAGACGACTAAGCTCCCCCTGAGTTTAAGACAGATACACTTCAAACCAAGACAAGTTCAATCATTCAGATTCCAAAAGATAAGTCAGGCACTCAAATCAGGCATCTAGATGATAATTGCACAGACCAAGCTCTCTTCTAAGATAAGAGAATCTATCATTGTTCAGAGGCTTGGTAAAAATATCGGCCAATTGAGATTGTGATTCAACAAATATGAGTTTAAAATTTCCTTTAATTACTTCATCTCTTAAGAAATGGTGTCTAATTTTTATGTGTTTGGTCCTAGAGTGCTAGATAGGATTTTCGGCCAGGTTTATGGCACTTGTGTTATCACACAATATTGGGACACACCCAAGATCAGTCTGATAATCTTGGACTTAGTGTTTGATCCACAACACTTGAGTACCACAACTCCCTGCAGCGACATATTATGCCTCTACAGTGGATAGTGCCACTCAGTGTTGTTTCTTGGAAGCCCAAGAAATCAAACATCCTCCCAAAAATTGGCAATAGCCACTCGTGCTTTTCCTGTCGAGTTTGCATCAAGCATAGTCTGCATCTGAATAGGATACAAGATCAAAAGAGCAAGATGCAGGGTACCAAATCCCTAAATCTCGAGTTCCAGCAAGGTATCGAAAGATACGCTTGACAGAACTTAAGTGGGATTCTCTAGGATCAGATTGAAAGCGAGCACACATGCATACACAAAATTGAATGTCTGGCCTAGATGCAGTAAGATAGAGGAGTGATCCAATCATACCTCGATATGTTTTTGCATCAACCTATTTACCTTTCAGATCTTCATCCAAGTTTATGTTCGTGCTCATAGGAGTGCTGATTGCTTTCAGATTTTCCATTTTGTATTTCTTCAGCAACTCAGAAATATACTTTGCCTGGTTGATGAAGTATCCTTCCTTGCTTTGAGTAATTTGCAGACCTCTAGAATAGCCTTTCTCTGTGAGGTACGAGCTGAGTCTATCATACCACGCTCGAGGTGCCTGTTTGAGTCCATAGAGAGCTTTGTCCAATCTTCATTCATACCTGCATCACCATGGTGGGTTGATTCTGCATGATTATCATTTAGCCTTGTCTCTTCATCTTGGACATTCTGTTCTTCCTTTTCTTTAAGGAACTTCCCTTCATCTTCATCCCTACATAATTCCTCAATCTCAGAATTTTCATTCATTTCATCAAACACAATATGAGGGGATTCTTCAACAGCGTGTGTTTTTAGGTTTAAGACTCTGTAGGCCCTAGACTTACTAGAATATCCTAGAAGGATGGGAGGTTCACTCTTAGGTTCAAATTTGTCCAAAGCCCGTTTGTCATTATTTTGAACAAAGCATTTTGATCCAAAAGCTCTAAAATAAGCAACAGAAGGTCTCTTACCCTTCATCAATTCATATGGAGTCTTTTTGGACTGAGGTCTTACCATTGCCCTGTTTACAATGTAGCAAGCTGTATTTACCGCCTCTGCCCAGAACTTCCTTCGGAGTTGTCCTTCAATCAGCATGGTTCTAGCCATCTCCACAAGGGTTCTATTTCTTCTTTCCATAACTCCATTTTGTTCGGGAGTTCTTGGATATGAGAACTTGTGTGAAATTCCTGTGGCTCTACAAAAATCATCAAATTCAGAATTGTCAAATTCTCCTCCATGATCTGACAAGGTAGATGAAATGGCAAACTTACCATCCTGTTGCACATTCTTGAAGAATGCCTGAAATTCTTCAAATGCATCATTTTTGTGAGTTAGAAAGAACAGCCAAGTAAACCTAGAGAAATCATCTACTAGAACAAATCCATATTTATTTCCACTCACACTAGCTGTTCTAGTTGGTCCAAACAAATCCATATGAATGAG
Source organism: Amorphophallus konjac (assembly GCA_022559845.1). Taxonomy (NCBI): domain Eukaryota; kingdom Viridiplantae; phylum Streptophyta; class Magnoliopsida; order Alismatales; family Araceae; genus Amorphophallus; species Amorphophallus konjac. Next base: position 136,738,978 of record CM040119.1, on the reverse strand, counting down.
TTCAAAAGGTTTTGATGATTGAATTTCAAGTCTGGACTTAGATGACTTTCTAGTGTGCTTACCTTGAGTGCATGCACTACAAACTTTGTCATTGTGTTTAAATGATACATCTGGCATGTTGAGTCTTTACATGTTTTGAGGATGACAACACTATGAGCCTTAGTGGAGAACAAAAAATATTTCTCTGTGGAAAATAAACTTTCGAGTCACTTCAGTTATTTTCAGGGGTTTTCTTCTTGCTGTTTATTGAAGTAGCTCGATTTGTTCTGATGAACCTCGAGTTGTTTTCCTGTGAACCTCGTGTCGTTTCTTCTGTATTTAGTTACTCATCTCGAGTCATCCTTTTTATTTTTGCTCTTGTGTTTTCGTGTCATTTACTGTAGTTACTCGAGTCATTTTCCTGCTTTCACTGTTTTATCACGTGTCGTTGTAGCCATTCCTGTCTTCTGTCTTCGTGTTGTTTTTCCTAGACCCCGTGTCCTTTTTGCTTTGTGACCACACTTCGTGTAGGGTTCTGTTTTCATCTTCGAGTTGGTTTCAGTCCGTGTCGTTTCGTGTCGTCCTCGTCTTCGAGTCGTTCGTAAGTTCGAGCAATTTTGTATTCGAGTCGTTTTTTATGTCTTCGTGTTGTTTCTGTGTTTGTGTCTTCGTGTTATCTTTTGTGCTTGTGTCTTCGTGTTATCTTTTGTGCTTGTGTCTTCGTGTTATTTTTGTGTTTGAGTCTTCATGTTATTTCTATGTTTGTGTCTTAGTGTTGTTTTTTATGTCTTCGTGTTGCTTCTTTCTATCTTCGTCCAGGTTTCCTCTGATCGTGTGTTTTACTACCGTTTTACTCCGTGTTATTTCCTTCTCACCTCGTGCTGTTCTCATCTGACTTCGTGTCATTCTCTTTGTAGTGTTAGCTTTGTTACTGTGGTACCTCGTGTCGTTCTCTCTTTATCTCGTGCTGTAGTCATCTTATGTACCTCGTGTCGTTCTCAGTATAGTGCACCTTTTGTTGTTCCTACACACCTCGTGCAGCTTTAGCTTGAGTGTCAACTGACTTATTTTAGATATATATATATATAGAGAACCCTGAGTATTAATGGTTTTAATCTCTTTGCAAGAGAAGAAGAAAAACAAAAAGAAGAAGGTGGTCCGAGGAAGAATATTCCCCAGTGACTGGGCTGCACGTGATCCAATACTAAAGGAACCAATGCTATAAGGGCACGTGGAAAGAAGGTTCTGGATCGAGTGTGAGAGGCACACGGATTCTATACCTTATCCACCTACTGCTGCTATATATTGAAGCCTTCGTCCACAGATGAAGGTTGATAGAAAGGGAAAAAGGAAAAAGCAGAAGTGCAGAGAGTTCGATCCAGCAAAAGAAGAGAAGAAAATAGAGGGCAGAAACTGAAGAAGAGGAAGAAGAGAGAATAGCAGAGAGAGTGAGAGAGAGAGAGCTCGAAGCTGAGAGTTCAGAAAGAAGAAGAAGAAGAAGGATTATGGTTTCAGGATCAAATCCGAACCAGTTTGCTCTATTGTGAACTATATTCCGTGTTTTATCATTCCAGTATTCAATATGCTGTATCTTTTTAGTTTCTTATTTTTGATCTTTCTTTACTGTTCTAGTTTTGTCTCCGATTCTCAGGTTGAGATCGGTGGTCCTCCTGTTCTGTTGGTTCAGGAGAAGGGAGACGCTGTCTCCAGTTGCAAGTGGCCGTGTGCTGCTTGTGGGTTCCCTCTGGGCTTCAGAGGAAGAGAGACCTTGGTCTCTGGTTCTAGTGACTACAGATCACTAGTGTTCCCTCCGGTTGGAGGAAGAGGAACTTGTTTCCTAGTTTCTAGGGACTTGGAGTCTTAGGGTTCCCTCCGGGTGTGGAGGAAGAGGGGAGGGTGTTCCCCTGGTGAAGCTGTGAATCAGCCGTTGTCGCAAACTGAGTCTGCTTGGCTAGCCGGTGCTAGTGGAAGCCTCACTTCAGTTTGAAGTGAGGGGTGGATGTAGGCAGACTGGAGGTCTGACCGAACCACCTTAAAAATCCCTGGCGCAGTGTGTTTGGTTTCTATTCTTATTTTGGATCTATTCGGTAGATGCTTGTCTAGGCCGATCCATCTCTATCTTCCTAGTTGATCGTTCTACGCGGTTAGTGTTTGGCCGTTAAGATCTTTTTCGGAAACTCCTAATTGAGAACTTATTTTTTTATCCTCAATGTTTTACTGGTAAAGGTCCATTCACCCCCCTCTGGACCTATCAATTGGTATCAGAGCGGTCTCTGGTTCAGAATCCAACGATTCTCAGAGGATCCTCTACGTGTTTTCTGTGTGCATTGTTTTGCTTATGAGTTACTGTTTGATATCTGTTCATTTGAACTGATGGCAATGGCTAATCCACTGATTTTTAAGGGACCTGATTTTGACATATGGTTCAGTGTTTTTCGCATGTTTGTTAAACAAGCTGATAAGGACTTGTGGAAGTTGATTTCACAAGGTCCGTATGAATTGCCCTAGAAAAGGTCCAAGTGGACGGACAGTGAGAATCAGATGTTCCAAGAGAATCAAAAGGCCTTAAACCTAATGTTAACAGCGACTAATAAAGCCTTGCATTCTTGTTTTCATGATTGCAGATCCGCCAAGGATATTATGGACCAGCTGAAGCTAGCCCACAGGAGAAATGAAAGCACATGCATGATGGTTAGCAGAAGTGACCACAGTACCAGCCAAGAGGTGGAGGAGAATGAAGAAGAGGTAAACCTCTTCGAGAACTTTTCTATAGAAGATTGGGAAAATGCTTACAGCGATCTATCTGAGTCATATGAAAAATTGCAAAAATGATATAAAAAATTGAAAAAGAATAAGGGATTAGATAATTCAAGGTCTGACTGTAAAAAATGTGCTGAATTGAAGAGTTCTCATGATGCCTGTGTGTCTAATCTACAAATGCTGAAAAAACAAAATGATGTGCTAATCAATGAAAATAAGAATCATGTGAGTGAGATTATTCCCTGAGAAAATCCTCAGCTGAAAGTAAGGAAAGTTTAGAGAAGCTCAGGATTGAAAATAAAGTACTTGCTGAAAAATCTGAAGCCATTAAGTCTGTCAACTTTGAATTACAGAAAAATATTGAGAAACTGCAAAAAGACTTGAAAACTTTTAAGGATGGAAGAAAATCTGAAACTGACTCTGATGATCAGATTTTGATAAACGAATTAATTCAGAATGACAGACTAGAGGAAGAAATTGAGAAACTAAAACAGTTGAACACCATCTTATCAGAGAGATTGCTGACATTTGAAAAGGGTAAACATGTGGTGTCCAATAATTCAGAAGAAATTGATGAGTTGAGAAAGGAAGTTGAGAAATACATAATTGCCAACAAAGTCTTGAATGAGGCTGTCAATTGCAGTGAACAAGAGACTGCAAGTTATGAGTTACACATTGCCTCTTTAGAAGAAAAAATCCAAGACTTAAGGAAATCTTTGTCTAAATTTGTTGATGGGCAAGAAAATCTGAACAAACTGCTGGGAGTAAAAGTCAATTTTCAGAAGGAGGGGTTAGGTTATATCCCTGTAAATAAAAAGATCTTTGAAAATAAAATTCAGACATATTCTGTTTCTAGCTCTATTTTTGAGAAAAAGGGGCTGGGCTACAGTCCAGTCATGAGTAAGGTCTATGGATCAAATTTGGAAACTGTTTTTGTTAAATCATCTGAACAGGAAAAGCCTTCTACTTCTTCTCCACCTCACTATAAGGCTAAGAAAACACAAGAACAGGATAAAAAATAGAAAATGAATAAAAAGGGCTCATCTGTGCATGTTGATCACAGTCCGCACACACACTCATCTAAAAGGAAAATGTCATGCCACTACTGTCATAGACTTGGACATTTAATGCATGAGTGTAAATTGATGGAGAAAGATGATATGAGGGCCAGGATAATGAATGCTAAGAAACTTCATGATAAAAATTCTTCATTCCAGAAAAAGAAAATTGAATGTCTGCACTGTGGCAAACTAGGACACAGCATCGCACAATGCTGGTTTGCAAATGGTAAGAAAGTATATTCTTCACATCATGCTAAATTTCCTGCAAACCATAATGATGTTGATAGGAATAAGGTTTCTGCAAATAGAAAATACCCTGCATGTGTCAACTGTGGAAAGACAGGCCATAGGGCCATTGAATGCTGGCATGGTCAGGGTAGAAAAGAGAATTTTAAGAGAATGAACTCTTCTCATTGTTTTAACTGTGGAAAGCCAGGTCACAGGGCTACAACCTGTTGGCTGGTAGGATACCAAAGCAATGCTGGTTTTGGTAAACAGAATTTCAATTCTGTTAACAAAAATTTTCATACATATGTGCATAAAAATCATGTTAATAAGAATGTGCATAAATCCAATCTGAAACCTGCTGCATCTTGCTATTATTGTGGTACAATTGGTCATTCAATGAATAATTGCTATCTGATGAAATCTGATGACCATGCTACTAGGAGATTGGTTAGAAAACCTGCTAGGAATGTCACTGCTAACTCAGGACCCAAGACTTCTTGGGTGCCTATTCGTGCAAAATAGTTTGCTAACCAGCAGGTGTGCCTTGGAAGCTGAAGAAAAAAGAAGAGTAATAAGCCAAGGCACTCGAAAAGAAAAAACCCTAGGATCTTAATATTCAGGTCAATTCCCAATACCTGCTTTAATTTTGTTTTATTGTGATTTAAATTTGGTTTTGTGATGTAGTCTGTTTGCAACTAAATATTCCATGATCACGAGTGTCCTCCTCTGACTGCTTTGCTAAAATCTCTCTTGGTTGGATACTTGGTATCACGCTGTAATTCATGCTCATAGTCAGGGGGAGGCATACAATTATTGTGTCAACTTACTGATTCGTGCTCATTGCATCACATTCCATTTATTTGAAAAACCATAAGTTTGCTTCAACGTATTGTATTTCAGCTGATAGCATATATGTTATTCAATAAATAATTAATATTTCTAAGAGTTGTGTGTGAGATGTCCTAGCGTGGGCTGAAAAGGAGCTTGTCAGGTCATCTGGTATCTGAAGAGCCTTTGTCTGCCATTGTGGTTAGTTGGTGTTGAGTTCAGACATCTCATGAGGTTGCAGCTTATTGCCCAAGAGCATTCTCTGGTTACGAGATTGAATTTCCTCAGGAAGATTTCATTTGTGAGCTCCTTGGTCTTTACTTTCTAGAGTAATCTCTCACTTGCTGCTTTGCTGTAAGGAGTGCTTCTCATCTCATCTCATCTCTCTCCATTTTGTTTGTCACCTTCTTATCCTTTTCTTATCCCCTTTGGTTCAGGAATATTCTTGAAGAAAAATTCCTTCTTATAGCTTTGTTACTCTTATCAGATTTGATCAGAATACTTAAACCACCCAAAATCTATTGTAACAAGTTACACCTGTTAATAAAGAACTTTAATGTATGGGGCTTATATCTTGTCCTTTAATCCTTCTAAGTTATCCTCTCTATTGTTGGTCAACATATTGTAAAACATTCTGTTAAATGGAAAAACCTTGCGGAGGATTTCGTTTTAACTGAAACTTATGTGAAGAGGGCTATGAAAAAAAAATTGTGTTAAGTAAGGGCTCTGTCTTTTGTCCAAGATCATGAGAGGTGTTACCAGGGAATACGCCATACTTTGTGGCAGAGCAATGACAATTGTGGAGAAATAGATATTCTAGATCAAAGAAGTCTAGAGTTTCTGTCATGATACAATTAGCTATCTCTGTTTCTTATAGAAAAGTTAAAAAAAAAAGGAAAGAAAAGTCAACAAAACTTCATTGGTTTTCATTGGCATAAAGGTAGCCTGTCCTGAGTAACCAGGGATTCTGGTGTCTTATAAACATGTCTCCTTGTATAAAAAGGGACAATTCTACCTAAGTGCTCAACAAATTGGTTGACTCTGTATGCCCTCTCTTGTCCTTTAAATGAAGTAATGAACCCTGCTTGACTATCTATTTGTTATTTCTTTGCCTGACAAACATAAGGAGTATTTTAATCGTGACCTTCTGTAGGCTAAGTACCTTTAACAGCTAGTTTTGTGATCTTGTTGATTTAATGTCTTGAGGTAACTGACCAAGGTATTCGGAAGAATATAATAAATCCATATATTGAAGAGCGAACTTTAACGGTAATGGCTGTGTTACATATTGAATGAGGGTAGTCTGGGTATTTCCTGAAAAGTTCGATAAGAGTGAAAAGTGACCCCCCAAAACCCTTATTGTTCCTTAAGGTTACATCCAAAAACCCTCGTGTGCCCTTGCCGATTCCTGTTCCTCCTCGTGCCGATACGTCTCGTATGCTCCTTCAAACCCTTCTCTCCCGCTCATTTTTCTTCACGAAAATCTCATCTCCCCCACAGAGTTCTCTTCCGTTCTTGGTTCTAGCTTCATCTCCAGCAGCAACCAGCAAGAAAGAGTTGATACTCTGGGAGTTACGGTAAATGGATCAGCTAGAATCCGTCGCTCCTGTTGAAAGGAAGAGGAAGGGAAAAGAAATAGTTGAGGAGCCTTCGTCCAAGTAGCAAAGATGTCTAGAACCAGAAATAGCTATGGAAATTTCTTCTGCACAAGGTACCAGGCCTTCTCAGTCTATCGTGTTTTTAGAAAGTGGGAAAATTATTCCTCCAAGGATAATGGATTTCGGTGATGAATCCATGGATTTGAAGTTTCCAGAACTTTTGGAGATTTTTGAGTTTCAGGATTGGAGGAAATTCCTAGAAAATCACCGTGTCTACTACCCTAGCCTGGTAATGGAATTTTATAATAATTTGTCTTTGAGCAGAGATAGGTCTGCTCTGATCTCGTCTGTTAAGGGGATTGAGATAGCAGTAACGTGTGACTCTCTCCACAAAGCTCTTAGTATTCTAGAAAAAGGGGAGGTGGAGAGAGGGTTTAGATATAGTCTGCATGAAGCCTTTTTGGTCATTACTGGCAAACCCAGTAACATTCATGACAAGGGGCAATTGAAGCTGAAAGCTTACCAAACCTTATCATTTCCCCCTCTTCACAAGCTTCTTCAAAACATCATTGCCTCTATAGTCACCCCACAGACTAGCGCTAGAGGAAGAATCACAGACACTCAGAGATTTCTTTTGTTCTGTCTGATTCAGCATGTAAAGATCTGTCTGCCTGAAATTATTTTTTCTGTCATGAAGGGGTGTATTGGGTCCAAAAGACACCTGCCCTATGCCGCCCATCTGACAGACATCTTCAAGTATTCAAAGATTTCTTAGATGGAGAGGCCATGTCTGAAGTTAGGGGTCGAAACATATTTAACATGAACTTTGTTTCAGTATTTTTGGGCTTGGAGGGTTCTTCTCTCATGGGGCAGGTTAAGGCCCAGAAAGTCAAAGAATCACAAGCTCAGAGAGAGCTTCTGGAACACCCTCAAGAATCTACCCAAACCGTTTTAGAATTAGCTTCTGAGGTTGCTTTACAAGAGACACCATCTGAACAACCACTGTCTGCTACTTCTGCTGCACCTACTGAAGCATCTCTATCTTTTCAGAGGCTTGTTGAGATTGCATCTGAAGAAGTTAGGATGTCTGAAAACAGCATTCAAACTGAACTAGATACAAATATTGGAGGTTTGTTTGATTCCTTTGGGAAGACATCAGAAGAAGTGAGGCTGCCCGTGGAACAGCCTACTCAAGAGCAAGAAAGTAATGAGCAAGACCTTGCTGAGTTTGTTAATTTCATTCTTAGAGAGACTGTGGAGAAAAGCTTGGAAGAGGCTGACAACGTGGTTACAGCTGAAATTATAGAACAGGCACCTGTTGAAAACTCTGCAGATGATGATCTCATGGAAGAAAGAGTGGATGAGTGTCAGGAGAAAGTTACTGACATAGAACAAAAAGTAGAATCATCAAGTGAAGAAGAAGCACCTGAAAATGTATTTCCTGAAAAAGAAATCCAAGCTGAAGATGAAGATCGGGTTCTAGCAGGGGACAGCCAAACGCTAGTACAAGAAGAAGCAGATGAGAGGACAGCACCTGGCTGTGAATCTTATGGTACACCCCTAGGTCAACCTCGACTTCTATCTGCTCGGGTGCCCAACATTGAAGAACTCCTTATAAATTTGACTCAGCAGATGCAGAGACAGGATAAGAAAATGGATGATCTGCTCAAGTACGTCACTCTAAATATTAATCAAGTTCATTCCAGGCTACTGAAGCTTGAAATTTCTCTCCTGACTGAATGGAAAAAGTTCCTGCTAAACAAGAAAGCTTCAGATGATGCCACCAGGTCATCGATGGAAAGCTTGCAGGAGGTATGTTCAAAGATAGCAACAGCACTTCGTGAATTACAAGATGCTCATCTTTCCTCCTTTAAGTCATCTGTCAGCATTATAGATCATTATTTTGAGATCAGGACATCCTTAGAAGTTTTGAAAGGGTCATCTAGTGCCCTAGGTCCAGATGTCCAGACGATCTATGACAAATTGATCGCTTTCTTAGTAGAAGTGAGAACTCTGACTGACAGATATGAATCTGTTAATATTCGCCAAGAAGACATCATTTCAGAAGTGGCACATGTCAGAAGCTCCGTTGTGTATTGGCTAGCTGAATTGTCCAATGACTTGAAGGATCTTCACTCTGCCTTGGGTTCAGCCCCTGGTCAGGCATCCTCCAGCAGAGGTCCAACTCAAGATTTCTCCTCTGTTGCTCCTAGGGGTAGACCACCACAAGACAGGCCGCGTGGCCCTTCCAGCAGACATGCCAGATTCTTTTCTCCTTAAAAAATAGTGTTCTGTATTTTTTTGCCCATTTTGAGGCTCTCTCACACTCTTGGACTTGTTAATTACATCTCATATCATTTGCATTTCTGCCTCCTTTTGTTTCTTTCTTTTTGATGTTGACAAAGGGGGAGAACTCAAGTCTTTGCTACTACTACGATTGAGAATGATTTTTTGTTGTTAATGATTCTTTAATATTCTTTAATGATGATTAATGATGGTGCTAATGATGTTTAGCTTTGAACAGGTTGAAATTTATTCCTGCAAAGACTCAAGACTCATAGTGTTGCCATCCATCAAAAAGGGGGAGATTGTTGAGTCTTTACATGTTTTGAGGATGACAACACTATGAGCCTTAGTGGAGAACAAAAAATATTTCTCTGTGGAAAATAAACTTTCGAGTCACTTCAGTTATTTTCAGGGGTTGTCTTCGTGCTGTTTACTGAAGCAGCTCGATTTGTTCTGATGAACCTCGAGTCGTTTTCCAGTGAACCTCGTGTCGTTTCTTCTGTATTTAGTTGTTCATCTCGAGTCATCCTTTTTATTTTTGCTCTTGTGTTTTCGTGTCATTTACTGTAGTTACTCGAGTCATTTTCCTGCTTTCACTGTTTTATCACGTGTCGTTGTAGCCGTTCCTGTCTTCTGTCTTCGTGTTATTTTTCCTAGTCCACGTGTCCTTTTTGCTTTGTGACCACACTTCGTGTAGGGTTCTGTTTTTGTCTTCGAGTTGGTTTCAGTCCGTGTCGTTTCGTGTCGTCCTCGTCTTCGAGTCGTTCGTAAGTTCGATCAATTTTGCATTCGAGTCATTTTTTATGTCTTCGTGTTGTTTCTGTGTTTGTGTCTTCGTGTTATCTTTTGTGCTTGTGTCTTCGTGTTATCTTTTGTGCTTGTGTCTCCGTGTTATCTTTTGTGCTTGTGTCTTCGTGTTATTTTTATGTTTGAGTCTTCATGTTATTTCTGTGCTTGTGTCTTAGTGTTGTTTTTTATGTCTTCATGTTGCTTCTTTCTATCTTCGTCGAGGTTTCCTCTTATCGCGTGTTTTACTACCGTTTTACTCCATGTTATTTCCTTCTCACCTCGTGCTGTTCTCATCTGACTTTGTGTCGTTCTTTTTGTAGTGTTAGCTTTGTTACTGTGGTACCTCGTGTCGTTCTCTCTTTATCTCGTGTTGTAGTCATCTTATGTACCTCGTGTCGTTCTCAGTATAGTGCACCTTTTGTTGTTCCTACACACCTCGTGCAGCTTTAGCTTGAGTGTCAACCGACTTATTTCAGGTATATATATATACAGAGAACCCTGAGTATTAATGGTTTTAATCTCTTTGTAGGAGAAGAAGAAAAACAAAAAGAAGAAGGTGGTCCGAGAAAGAATATTCCCCAGTGACTGGGCTGCACGTGATCCAATACAAAAGGAACCAATGCTATAAGGGCACGTGGAAAGAAGGTTCTTGATCGAGTGTGGGAGGCACACACATTCTGTACCTTATCCACATGCTGCTGCTATATATTGAAGCCTTCGTCCACAGATGAAGGTTGATCGAAAGGGAAAAAGGAAAAGGCAGAAGTGCAGAGAGTTCGATCCAGCAAAAGAAGAGAAGAAAATAGAGGGCAGAAACTGAAGAAGAGGAAGAAGAGAGAATAGCAGAGAGAGTGAGAGAGAGAGAGAGCTCGAAGCTGAGAGTTCAGAAAGAAGAAGAAGAAGAAGGATTCTGGTTTCAGGATCAAATCCGAACCAGTTTGCTCTATTGTGAACTATATTCCGTGTTTTATCGTTCCAGCATTCAGTCTGCTGTATCTTTTTAGTTTCTTGTTTTTGATCTTTCTTTACTGTTCTAGTTTTGTCTCCGATTCTCAGGTTGAGATCGGTGGTCCTCCTGTTCTATTGGTTCAGGAGAAGGGAGACGCTGTCTCCAGTTGCAAGTGGCCGTGTGCTGCTTGTGGGTTCCCTCTGGGCTTCAGAGGAAGAGAGACCTTGGTCTCTGGTTCTAGTGACTGCAGATCACTAGTGTTCTCTCTGGTTGGAGGAAGAGGAACTTGTTTCCTAGTTTCTAGGGACTTGGAGTCCTTAGGGTTCCCTCCAGGTGTGGAGGAAGAGGGGAGGGTGTTCCCCTGGTGAAGCTGTGAATCAGCCATTGTCGCAGACTAAGTCTGCTTGGCTAGCCGGTGCTAGTGGAAGCCTCACTTCAGTTTGAAGTGAGGGGTGGACGTAGGCAGACTGGAGGTCTGACCGAACCACCTTAAAAATCCCTGGCGCAGTGTGTTTGGTTTCTATTCTGGTTTTGATCTATTCGGTAGATGCCTATCTAGGCCGATCCATCTCTATCTTCCTAGCTGATCGTTCTGCGCCATTAGTGTTTGGCCGTTAAGATCTTTTTCGAAAACTCCTAATTGAGAACTTATTTTTTTATCCTCAATGTTTTACTGATAAAGGTCCGTTCACCCCCCTCTGGACCTATCATGGCAGACCTTTCACCATGTTAAACTTTGCTAACTTATGCAAGACACTATAGCTAGCATGCCCTAGTCTGCGGTGCCACAGCCAAGCAAGTTCACTTTTATTCACAGCAAGACAAAGATTGTTATGTGCAGGGTCATCTAAATCTACCACGTACATGTTGTTTATTCTTTTTCCAATGAATTTAACTTTTTCAGAACTCATCTCTAAAATGGTGCAAGTATGAGCATCGAACACAACTTTATTTCCTTTATCGCACAGCTGGCTTATGCTAAGTAGATTATATTCTAAGCCATCTACAAGTAACACATCATCAATGAAATTTGAAGGATTTTTACCTACTTTACCTTTTCCAATTATTTTTCCTTTATTGTTTCCTCCAAATGTAACATGACCCCCGTCTTTCTCCACCAAGACACAGAATTTAGCTTTATCCCCCGTCATGTGCCTTGAGCAGCCGCTGTCGAGATACCACCTATTATGTACAGCTGCAAGACACTCCTGCAAAACACATTAAACAAGAGATTTTGGAACCCAGATATACTTGGGTCCCATCAAATCATAGGACGTGTTCAGGTATGACATCAAGCTCTTGGGAATCCATAGTTGCTGTTGTGAGGGTCTTTGATGTGGTAAGTTCAATGGTTTGACAGATTTGTGATTATTCCTGTGCCATTGATAGTGATGCCTCCATGATGTACTGGGGAAATTTGACTTAAGGACTCTAGATGAGTGCATGCTTCTTGGATGATTGAGAGTTGGATGCGTAGACCCTCTAATGTTGCTGCGTTGACTCATCCACCTACCATATATATCATGGGGGTTCTGGTACATGTAATGCGTTGACTCATGGTAGTGACTGCGTCGAATGCCCTTTCTGGAAAGGTAGATGCGTTGACGCCATGTGACTAGTGCATTGACGCGGTTGACTTCTATCAGACCTTGAACCTTCTGATCTTCTGTATGATTACTGTTGGGTTGATGAATTAAAGCTAGGATTCTTGTATTGACCTGAGGAGGCATATTTGAACATAAGTGTGCTTTTCTGTTTGGTAAGATTCAATGTTGCCTTCACTTTCTCATTTCCTTTTTCGTTTTCATCCATTTGATTCTCTTCAGATGTGTCCTTCCCAGAGACAAATGTCAGCAATCTAGTTCTCAGTTCTTTCTTTTTATTAGGATTGAATCCAAGCCCTTCTTTTCCAAAGTTGCACTTAATTCCCATAACAGCATCAAGGTTGTTTTTACCCTGTGTCATTTTTTCGAGGGATGCTTGTTTGCTTAGGTTCTCATCCTCTAATTTTTTCATATTTTCTTGAAGTTTTGCATTGACTCCACAAATGGCCTCATATTTCTCTTCAGCAATTTTTACTTCTTTCTCCAATTTCTACATTCTTAATTTCAATTCATCATGCATCTTCAGTAGGAAATCATTTTCTCTCTTCATTTCAATTAACTGTTTCTTATACTCATCTTTTTCTTCCAAGGCCCTTTTTAGACACACGATTTCAGCATCTAGCGTTTCGACTTTTTCATTCAAATCATCTTCTTGACTGGTTTCATTTTTCTTTTTCTTTAGAGATTTATTTTCCTTTTTAACACCTTCATACTTATCCAGCAATTCGTTAAAAGCTTCTTCCCAATCATTACAAGAGAAATATGCAAAGGGAGAGGTTACCTCGACTTGATCATCACCATTTGCCATGAAGCACAGTTTCACCTCGCTTTCTTCTTCAGAGGTGCTTTCATCATCTTCATCTTTTTCTTCATCACTCCAAGTGCTTAGCATGGCCTTGGGCTGTTTGTTTCTCCACTTTGTCTGTGTCTTTTTAATATTCTCAGGACACTCCGACTTGATGTGTCCTTGTTTCCTGCATCTGTAGCAAACAACTTTATTAGATTTCTTAGGATTTTCTGGCTTGAGTTTTGAGCTAGTTCTTACCTGATATCCTTTATATCTAGCAGTCTTACCTCCCTTTCTTAAGAATTTTCTGAATTTCCGAGTAAGCATGGCTATTTCACTTGAGTCATCATCAGATGAAGATGACTGACTATCATCTGAGCTTTCCTTGCTGCTGGAACCAGCCTTCAATGCAAGGGGATTTTTCTTCTTCATGTCCTCATCTGTTCTTTTAAGATCCAGTTCATAAACCATGAGAGAACCTATTAGCTCATCTGGTTTGGTGGTAGGAAGGTTCCTAGATTCCTCAACGATAGTGGCTTTGGTATGCCAGATTGGAGTTAGGGATCTAAGAATCTTCCTAACCACCTCATAGTCACTATGGGTCTTTCCCAAACCTTTAAGACCATTCACAAGAAGAGTTAGTCTTGCATACATTTAAGATATATTTTCCTCATGTTTCATCCGAAAAGATTCATATTCTAAAATTAACATGTTAGCTTTTGTCTCTCTTAACTCTGAGGTACCTTCGTACATTACCTCGAGTCTATCCCACATTTCTTTTGCGCTGGAGCATGAGGATACACGCGAGAATTCCTTGGGATGGAGTGAGCACTGCATAATGTTCATGGCTTGCCAATTTACGTTCGACTTTCGAATCTGCTCCTTCACCAAGAGTTCTTCATCGCCTTCAATTTGGTATGGCCCTTTGCTCACGACTCTCTAGATTTCATGATCCTGCGCTCTTAAAAATACTTGCATGTGATTTTTCCAATACGAATAATTAGTTCTATCAAAAAATGGTGGCCTATTCACTACACACCCCTCAGGCATGAGTCCTCTGTTCTCCATTAAATCTCTCTAGGCTGTGAAACCTTTGCAAGAGAGCCTGGCACTCTGATACCACGTGTTGGATCGAGAGGACGGTCAAGCTAGAGGGGGAGGGGGTGAATAGGTTGACCCTTTAAAATTCTATGCGCGATCACACTTGAAATATAGTGCAGGCTGATAGAGATATGATCAACAACTAAACAACAAAGAGAATCGACCCTAATCAAACATCTAACGAGAGGAGAATGATCAGAGAAAGCAAACCACAAGAGAACACAATTTTAAGGTGGTTCGGTCTCCCAGTGGAGACCTACGTCCACCTCCCCACTTAACCAGTGAGGAACCCTGCTGAGCTTTATAGCTTTGCTAAACCGAGGAAGTAATTCCTCTACACTGTTGACTACACCAACAGAACACAATGAGGAACGAATCCTCAGATCCGCTGTCAAACAGCTTGAAGGCAAACTACCTTGACACCCCTGATCTCAGCACAGCCCGCTGGATCAGAATGACCCTCTCTTCACTAAATCCAGTAGAAGAGAGGAGTACAATGTTCAATAACAAGAGAAAAATGAAAAGATAAGAAATCACACTTCAGCACTTGGACGCAGCGGAATTGGAATCACTAACAGAGAGATCCATGCGCATGAGGTTCAACCCTTGAATCTCCTCCGTCTGGAATGTAGAACAGTCTTCGTGGCACGATGATCTTCTGATCTGATTTTTCAGCAACCTTCGTCCAGTTCTGCTCTCAGCCTTGGTCTCGTTCTGCTCTCCGCCTCTCTCGTTCTACTCTCCACCTCTCTCGTTCTGCTCTCGGCTGAACCTATTTTGTGGTCTTCCCGCGCACAAAACAATTCACGTGAGGCAGGTGGGCCACCACCCTGATTTCTTGATTATCCTCATGATTGCTCACGTGGGGAACCTTCTGGAGTGGTGGAAGGTACGAAAGCTTATCCGCTTGTGGCTGATGTGGCAGTTGACGACTGAAGGTGGGATCCACTTCATGCGCTTAGCAACTGGAATTAGATGGCGTCAACCCTCTTGCTCCAAGGAGTTGACGCAGCCTGTAGATATCTTCTTCCTACGAAACTCAAGTCTGATGCGTTGACTCCATCAGCCAGCTACGTTAACGCATCGACAATCCAGTGATCAAGGTCTTCGGCAGATAGACGTGCTGCGTCGACACTGCTAATCCACAGCGTTGACGCAGTGGTGTTCCAGACCTGAATGTATATCAGACTCAATTGCTGCGTGGACGCTGTCTTGCAATGGCGTTGACGCACTGCAATATTCCAGTGAGCTATGGACTCTGCCTCATCAACTACTGCGTCGATGCTGCTGTAGCATGGAGTTGACGTAGTCAAGTGAATCTCTGAAATCCTCTTCAACTGAAGCGTGGACGCATTGAACTCCCAGCATCGACCCTGTTCCTTTATTGCATCAAAAAGAAATTATATGAAAGTATTACTGAATCAATATTGTAATCAACATTTTTGAGTTGAATGCTACATTCACAATTCATTGTTGTCATCATCAAAACCAGGGGCACAACACTCAAATGGAAACCCCATGATTCAACTCTTAAGGTCAGTTCTGAACTTTGTTTTAATTTCATCATCTGAAATTCCTATTCTGCTTGTTTCATTTTTGATGATCTCTTCATGTCTAGCTGATCAGTCTGCATTCCAGACTCAGCTACTGAGTTCTAATTCTGCATATATGATGCACTTCTCTCTTACAGTTATTGTAGTGCATGCTTGTTGTTAAATGCATAACTTGTATTGATTTTAAATGGGTCATTTAGTGTATATATTTGATGCATGTGTCTAATGTCTGCATTCATCATTTGAATCAAGAAAATTGTTCAATGCATCAAGACTGCTTTGCAGTGCATTGTCATGCATAACCCAGGTATATCAAATGGTAAGTTACTAAAAGGCAGGGAAATTTACCCGGAGGTTCTTACTATGTGTGAGATGGTCCTTGAGACCAGGTACTCCGCCAAGTACCAAGGGTCTAGTTTTCATATAGAGCAGTGTATTGCATAGCATTAAATTTGAAAAATCTGAAAAAGCATATAAATGTTCATGACTTGAGCTCATAAACTTGAATTGATTGCATACTTGCCTCATGTATCATTGTTGCATAGTTTGCATGTAGAATAGTCTAGTGCATAGCATATTGTTGCATCATGGTTTCAGGGGGAGCTGAGAGTTTTGTTAAATTCATTGACTCCTTGCTACTTCTCACTGTCCCCACTCAATTCATTCATATTCTTTTGACATCAGATGTTATTGGACCTTAATGCCTATTGCTATCATTTCCCTAACCTTCACTGAACAACAATATTGCCTCTGGTTTAGTGAATTGAGTTATGGTTATTACAATTATTCATTTATAAGAATCACTCTTACAAATTGAAAGGAACTAAATGTTTAACCTTTATAAATTGAAGAGTTAAGTGTCTGCCTTCAGAATTTGAGATAAAAGAAAACTTTTATAGCTCTTAATCTTTGTCTCATGATTAAAATAGAAAAAGTTTTTTTTTAATACCTGACAATGGTAAACTGGAAATGTCTAGAACAAGTGAATAAGAGTATGTAATATTTTTTAAACAATCACTCTAAAAGAAATAAGGGCAGCAGTAAATAAGAACATTAATGTAAAGAACTGAACATTGTGACAGAGCAATGGCAGATTGCACTGAGAAACTGTGATCTCTTCAAAAGAAGCAGGAGAACTCACATGTCATGAAGTGCTTCAAGCTAACTCTGTTCATAAGGTCAAATCTATAGGGGGAGTCCTCACCAAGTAACTGGGGGCACTAGCCTCTGACCAAGGTGTGCCCTTAATGTCAAAGGTGAAGATTGTTCATTGTAGGCCTTGACCTGAAGTAGATCTTGTAGTTTATGCCTAGTAACTGGAGGTACCTGCCTCTGATCAAGGTGTACACCTAATGTCAACAGCGTAAATGCCATTGGTCTATTCACTTAGCTCAGCTTCTGAAAAATTAAAAAGTGAAAAATTAATTTGCTGTAACCCTTCGAAAATCAAAAGTCATTGAGTGAAAACTATTTTTCTCAATACATATTCAAGTTGCCTTTCTTGATCTTTCATGTTTAATCACAAAAGGGTATTATTTCTGACTTCTCTATTAAAACCATGTGCCTCGGATTCATTGCTATAAATGGAATCTAAAACTCTTTTTCAGGAGTCAGCTGTTTTACTCTAGATTTATCACTATTAAACTTGAATTTTTGTCAAAATTGTATATTGCTGATTCTTATACTTTAATAGTTGTTTATAATCATGCTCCCTTTCTGAACCAATGCTTATGTTGTTGTCAAGTGAACCTCCTACCTTCTCTACCTTTGTATATCTGTCCATATTCTTTCTCAAAGGGGGAGCAATTATTTAGGGGGAGAAACAGTTCAGGGGGAGTCATACATTCAGGGGGAGAATGAGGTGCTCTAAGGGAATTTGCATGCATACCGCCATGTTGCACTCATGTTCATATCATTTTTTCTCTTTTTGATTATGTCAAAAGGGGAGAAAATTTTGATTGGTGACTCACTGTCACTTTGTTGCCATCATCAAAAAGGGGGAGAATGTTGTGCCCCTTAGGCACAAGCATGTGCTATTTAGTGTTGATGATTTGATGATAGCAATGCTAGTTTTATTTTGATGATAGCAACACACTGAGTGCTTTTGAGTGCTTTATGAGATTGTGTTTTGATGATAGCAACATGATATATTGTCTGGAGAATACTTAAGTGTGCTATGTCTGATTTGTTCTGTGGAGAATGCATGTGTATGAATGATATATTGGTTGTGTTTGATTTCTGTTCTGTGCATTGCTTTTCTGTCTGCATGTAGCTTGATGACTAGCAAGTCTATACACTGCATGGCTCGCATGGCCGCAAGTCTGTACACCGCAGGCTAGCAAGTCCATACACTGCATGGCTCGCACGGCTGCAAGTCCATTCATTGCATTCCTAGCAGACCAGCAAGTCTATACACTCCAGGGTAAAGCCCAAAGTCTAGACATTGCTGCATTGCTTGCATTTCAGAGTCTATACATCGTTCATGCACGTGCACAGTTCGTGGACAAAGTCTGTACATCGTAGCATGCATTTCATGAAGTCTGTACATCCTGTGTCTCTGTTAAGCTTCAAAGTCTGCACATGGCTCACCGTGTCATGCATAGTCTGGACAGTTGTGGGTCGACACTCCCTTCTGATGGGTCGACGCCCCCTTTGTTTTCAAAGTCCATACACTGCATTGTCTCAACTTGCGTCTCTCGCATCGAAAGTCTGTACAGCCTATTGTTTCATCCAATGTCTCATTCAGTGTTAAAGTCTATACAGACTTCAGCGTCTCGTTCATGAAGCCTATACATCGGACTGTTCATGCCTTCATTGTGAAGTCTGTACATTACATGCCTTCCACCAAGTCTATACTTTGGTCGGTGGCAAGTCTGTACATTGGCTTCTCATTTGCTTCCAAGTCTATACATCATTGTAGCTTTCACGAGACGAAGTCTGTACATTGGACTACTCGGTAAAGTCTATACATCCTCTAGCTAGAACTGTGCAAGTCTGTACATCGCTGCTTTGTCAAAATCTGTACATTGGCATCTTTTCCTACGTTGCACTTCCAAGTCTATACATTGGGACTTTTACCTACGCTCTGTTCAGCAAGTCTATACAGTGGTTGCTTTACCGACGTTGCCTTGCCAAAGTCTACACACTGTGAACTTCCAAGTCCGTACAGACTTTAACTTGTTGAAGTCTGTACATCGTCCAGTTATCTTTGGCATGTCTACACATTAGAAGTCCATACATTCAGTTGTCTTGATCTGATCAAGTCTGTATAGAGTTTCTTTTGGCAAGTCCATACATTGAATGTCTATACATTCGTTTGCCTTGCATCATTCATTAAGTCTGTACAGCCCCTTCACTTGGCAAGTCTGTACATTGTGGATGTCTATACACTCGATTGCCTTGCCTTGGTCAAGCCTGTACAGAGTTTCTTCAGCTAAGTATATACATTGCTTCACGACGTGAAGTCTATACATGCCTTGTTCAAGTCTTCACATGATGAAGTCTATACACACAACTCCTTCACTCTTCAGAAAGTCTGTACATCCTTCAATGCATTGCATGCATCGTTCGTGAAGTCTGTATATCCAGTGAAGTCTATACAGCGCCCATTTCTCTTAGAGTCTCATGCATATGTGAAGTCTCTACATTGCATTTGCATTCACAGCGTCTTCACACTTGAAGTCCATACATCGTCAGTTGTCTGTCAAGTCTTCATATTGCTTAAGTCTGTACAGCGGCTGCTTCACATATGAAGTATGTACATCGTGTAGCTTCATGTATGAAGTCTATACATTATCCAGTGCATTGCATACATCATTTCATGAAGTCTGTACATTGTGCATCACTTGAATTCAAGTCTGTACATCGTGCTTCTATTGGTTGAAGTCTGTACAGCCTTTGCTGTGCCAAAGTCTGTACATTGGTCTGCATTACATTGCATGAAGTCTATACATTCATCTGCATTGCATTGCATGAAGTCTATACACTGGCTGCTGCATTCTCATGAAGTCTACACATCCGATAGTGTAAGTCTATACATCGCCCAGTGTCATGCTTGCATAGTCTGTACAACGCTTGCTTTACAGACTCAAAGTCTACACATTGAATGTTAGCATGCTTGCACACACTAAGACCATACATTGAATAAAGTCTGTACGTTGCTATTGAACAATGTCTGAACATTGCTTCAGCGTTGGCTTCAGCCAAGTCTATACATCGACTGGTTCTTAGTTGGGCCAAGTCTATACATTGCCCAGGCTGCATAACGTCAAGTCTTTACATTGAACTCTATACATTGCATGCAGTTGCGCTTCACAAGTCTACACATTGTTGTTCTTCACAGCAAGTCTATACAATGCATTGCTTCCTTAAAGTATGTACATGGTTTATACTTAACCTGATAAGTGTTCTCATCTGTCTGACAGGTGCTCTGCTCGTGGAGGCCAATAAAGGGCACGTGATCCGAGGCTGGAAGGGCTGACAGGAAGATGACACGTGGCCAAAAGTCCTGGGCAGGAAATGTGGAGAACACACGCCCTAGCTGCTGCTACTACTGCTATATATACAAGTCTTCTTCATCAAGAGAAGCATATTGAAGCCTGTGAGTTGAACTAGAAGAACAAAAGCAGAGAGCCCTTCGATCCAGCAAAAGAGAAGAAAAAGAAAAAGAAAGAGGAAGAGAAG
This sequence comes from Amorphophallus konjac, assembly GCA_022559845.1. NCBI lineage: Eukaryota > Viridiplantae > Streptophyta > Magnoliopsida > Alismatales > Araceae > Amorphophallus > Amorphophallus konjac. The sequence continues at coordinate 136,718,772 of CM040119.1, read as the reverse complement.
AGAAAGAGAAGAAGAGCAGAAGATAGAGAAGAGAAAGAGAGAGATAGAGAGCTCGAGCTGAGAAAGAGAGAGAGATAGTCTTTGTCTGGCTTTTGGATCAAATCTAAGTCAGATCTGCTCCTTCGAGAGCTACAGTATTTGTGCTTCATTGTTTCAGCTTTTCGTTGCTGCATCATTTTCTGTTTTCATTTTATACTTTCTTCAAGCTGTTAGCCAGCGACTGCAGAGGTGGACTCCTCTGGACGGGTAAGCTGTAATCCCCAGCGGTTTGCAGAGGTGCATCCTCTGGACAGCAAGCTGTGAGGCTCAGCGGGTGAGGAGGATTCCTTGGACGGCAAGCTGTGTTGCCCAGCGGGTTGTATGGCAAGCTGTGATGCCCAGCTGTTCAAGCTGTGAGTCAGCGGAAGCCACACTCGGGTTGAGTGTGGGGTGGATGTAGGTCTGCTGGACCGAACCACCTAAAAACCCATTGAGCAGTGGTTCAAATTCTTTGTGTGTTTCGCGCTAGATGAATGCATAGGGTCGAGATAGGTTGATCTTCTATATGTGTTCATTTCATTGATGCGCACACTATATGCTTGACAATGGTATTGTATGTTTGCTTGATCTGTCTAATTGCTGCCCACATTAGATATTTGCTAGGAGCACTCTTCATATTTGTCTACAGGTTCAGTAGATGACTGGAGTAGTTTTTCCTCAGTTAGTGTAGCAACCCTGATAAATTTAAAAGGAATAAATAAATCAAATTAGATTAAAAGATTTAGTAAATAAACGAAAGAGCTTGGAATAAAAATAATTAAACCCTGATGAAAATAATGCCTTAGATATAGGCGCTACTTTACAATAAAACGCCCTTACCTAAGGCGTGTTTTGAGAAAGGACGCCCACACGTCAAGACGTCAAATTTCAAACGACCAAAATAAATAAAAAGGGCAAGTTAGCGTAACGTCCTTTGAGTGGACGCGTTTCAACAAGTAACGACGCTTGATAAGGCGTCAATTCAAAATTCGACGCCCTTACTTATGACGCTAATTTAGTTTGAGTTTCGTTCGACCCAGGAGTCTATCCAGGGTAAGTTGATAACTATGAGAAAGAGTTCGAATGTAGTAATAACTCTAATATGGAAGTATTACTTCCCATAAAACACTAACTCTATTAGGATTCTAGAAATCCTATAAATAACCTACTGCTTGAACCGAGAACGCTATTTGGCGTTCGGACTCTTCTAAGGTACGTAAAGAATAGCATGTTCTTTTTCTTTACTCTGTCTATCGAATTTGTGAAGAATACTGATGATTCTTCATCTACTTCTGATTACAGGTTGAAAGCTTCTGTCTTCCGAAGAACAAGTAAGTTCTTCCCCTCGCTTTCGGTTACGTATAAGAAGATTTTAATATCTTCTTCTTCATTTTTCTGCCTCTACAGGTTGCCTGTAGAAGTGAAACCGATCGATTGAAGAATTGTGGGTTCTTCATCTGCAACCTCTTACTACCCTTGCTACTGCTATTAAGATCGAAAGCTTCAAAAGACTCTATTTATAAAACAGAGTATCGCTCTTTCTTCACAGAACCTGCGTCCGTTCAAATCAACTATAAGGTAGGTTTTCTCAAGCACTGTAGCCCAAATCACCACAATAGCTATGTTAAACCATATATATTAATTCATGCATATAGTTTTCGAGAGCTTTGAATGTTTCTATTGTTGGAAAGAAACGCCCTTTCCAAGGGCGCTAATTTTATACGCGACCCAGACTAGGGCGCGGTTTAAATAAACGACCCTGACAAGGTCGTCAATTCAAAAGATTTGACGCCCTGTACACAGACGTCAATTTAATTACCTGATAATTACCCATGTTAATTAGTCCAATATTCACTTAAACATGATTCTAAATCAGTGCATGATCATTAATCCTGATATTATCCTGTCATGACCATATCTCGTTTTCTGGAAATTTCAATACTTGAAAAATTATAAATTCTTGAAATACACGACCCTGTATAGGTCGTCTCTAGTTTGACTAACGCCCCTGTTCAGGGCGTGAATTGAAAAGTAACGCCCCTGTCTAGGGCGTGTTTTTGATAAATTACTAAAAATATATATTCTGTAAAAATAGAAGTAAAGAATGAACGACCATTATATACATCGTCAACTTGTAATTAAACGCCCCTTACCAGGGCGCGTTTTTGGTAAAATACTGAAATATTGAAATCTTGCAAAAATGTAAAATAGGTAAACGCCCTTACTGAAGGCGTTAATTACTTGAGTAGTGACTTTACTTAAGTCGTTATTTTCCTGTAAAAATGTTTTTACCTGTTTCTGATAACCGATGGTTTCAGTATATCTATATATATGTATATCGGCACTATATCTCCACTCCGTGAGTATAGTCCCACGTTTCATGATGTTTTATCGATCACCCTCAATTCTCATTGACATACAAGCTCTCCATTGGACATTCCGTTCCTTTGGACTAGCGAGTTAGTCATAGATACCTCCGTAAGACTCCTCGAGCCTTGGATTCCCTCAAGGCCGACTGAGCTGGTTGTACCCTAAAACCCATTACACTATTGAATGCCATGTCACTCTAAAAGAAACATGGTATACCGGCCCTTATGATATGTAAAGAGTATATCATGAGAATTCATAATGGGATGATGATATCATGCCATTTGTTGATGTTCTTGTGGACCTCAATTCTATAATAAAAATGAGAGTATCTTGCCTTTGATATACTGTTCATGTGGACCTCAATTCTATATAAAGAATGTCCATACTTGTTTGTCATGGTACCCGAGTTAAGGGAACCTAATTCCACCTAGTTTCATCGTTCATCGTGATCGTACCGTTGTTATCGCCTATCTATGTCCAATATCGTATTTTTTGGACTCCATTCTCTCAAAGTTATCCTACGTGTCTACAAGCTTAAATTGTTGAAATTCCATATTGGCTATATATATATACAAGAGTGGATATCAAATATACATGATAAATGCCTGCGCATTTAGGGCCCGATCTGGTCCTGGGAGGAGCACCCGAAAGTACTTGTGCCCATGGGAGTTGAATGATAGGGTATCTGACATTATACCGAGTGCATGACTAGCTTGATTGGACATTCCACACAAATCTTGTACTTGACTCGTACTTGACATGACATGAATTGCGTGACCCGAGAAAGGGTAATTAATTACTTGCTTGCTTGATACATGATAGCCAAAGTTCTTGACATGACTTGTTAAAAAGTACTTGCTTGAATATCTGTTATCTTTTCTTGAAAGCTCATGACTAGTTCATCTTGCTGTCTTATTGATAAATTCTCTCTCTATCTTGTCGTTTATGCAAGCATGCATAGCTATAGTACATTCATGAAAAATGTAAGTACTTAAACCCCTTGCTAAGCGCTTGAGATATAATTTCCTACTGAGCGTTCGCTCACTCCGTGTGTTCCCTACTTTTCAGGTAATTCCGACGACGAGGGAAGTCAATCGGATGGGAATGGTCAAGAGTGAAAGAGATAGAACTTCTCCAAGTGTCATCTAGTCTTTTTCCTATTTTCTTGAGTCAACTATGTACTTTTCCTTTTTAATTGAATAGAGTATTGGATTTGTAATAGTCTATCCATTATGAAATAAAGGATTGGGTTATCTTTCTATTTTACGCATCTCTGTTTTGGTGTCAAATACACTACTACTCTGATTGTCATGACTGATATAAACTCGTCGCGCATATCCGAGTATCTTCCGCGCTCGGGGCGTGACAGTTTTTATGGTATCAGAGCCTAGGGTATTCAATTCCTTGGAAAACCCAAGTCCAAGGATAGGTTTAACCCTTTAACCAGTGAGATTGGGTAGAACCAAGGGTTAAAGTTAACATAGAATTCTAGTCTTTAAGATACAAATCACGTATTAATCTAGTTATTATAATTGTAGGATAATGGCTGCCGAACGTGCTTAATGGCGCAACATGCAGCGTACACTGCAAGGCATGACTCAAGTGCTGCAACAAGTAACACAAGGAGGTGGACAACGAGCAGGAAGTCTCCACCAGACTTTCAAGAACATGAACCCGCCCAAGTTCACGGGTTCTACTGATCCAGATGACGCTGAACACTGGATTAGGGAAACAGAACGAATATTCCGTGTTATGCAATGCACGGATCAAGATAAGGTCTTATTAGCTACTTTTCAGTTAGAAAGGGATGCTAGATGCTGGTGGGAATCAATAGAGGCTATAATAAATCAAGATCAGGTTTCGTGGGAGGAATTCGTTGAACACTTCAACGTGAAATATTTCTCGGACCGAGTTTAGGAAAAGAAGGCTGCAGAATTTGCTGCATTAAAGCAACGATCTTTGTCAGTGGCCGAGTATGAGGCCCAATTCTCTAGATTGTCTCGGTATGCTAAGCATCTAGTTAGCACCGAGAAAATGAAAGCTAGGAGGTTTCTTAATGGGCTCAGGCCCCAAGCTATTACTCAACTGGCGCCGATGGATATTCAAGTCTACTCGGAGATAGTACGCCGAGCTCAACTATTAGAAGATGCCACGGAACTGTCTGATAGGATTCGTGGTAAGGATAAGAAGGAACAAGTTACAGGTTCGGGTTCCTTTAAACCCAACTTCAAGAAAAGGCCTAGCAATGGAGGAGCATCCTCACAAGACCAAAAGTTCAAGAAGACCAAGCCCTTCTCTATCACCACTACCTCTCCAAATACAGTGTGCAAACATTGTGATAAAGCGGGTCATAGAGCAGAAGAATGCTGGAGGAAACTAGGAGCATGTCTCCGTTGTGGGAGTCGTGAGCATCGGATTCCCGATTGCCTATTACTTAACGATCAAGCCGTTGACGGAAAGTGCCCAGTAACCAAGAATGCTCGTCTTCATGCAATCAAGGAGACCGAGCAAGTAGAAGAAGGCGGCTTAGTGGAAGGTACATTGAAAGTTTGTTCCAGGAATGCATGTCTTAATTGATACTGGTGCATCGCATTCTATTATTTCTAAGAAGTTTGCTGACCCATTACCCCTAGAACCGGAATGGATAAAGTTAGTTTTGTCTACTCCTCTGGATGATGAGACTGATATTACACATCATTACCAAAACTGCGAAGTATTGGTTCAAGGTAGAAATCTCTCTATTGATCTCATATGTTTAGATCTGAAGGAGTATGATGTTATTCTAGGAGCAGATTGGTTATCCAAGTATCAGGCAACGGTTGATTGCCGCAATAGCAAGGTTACATTCAAGGAATTTCCAGAACTAATCTTGACTAGTCCCAAGGGTCGGAGCAGATCCCCTCTTATTTCAGCTCTCCGAGCTAGCAAGCTCATCAGGAAAGGATGTACATCTTTCCTTGCCTTTGTCACAGTTAAAGAAGCTAAGGAAGCTAAGCTAGAAGACATTCCAGTGGTACAAGAATTTCCGGACGTATTTCCAGAAGATTTGCCGGGATTACCCCGGCAAAGAGAGGTGGCCTTCACCATTGACTTAGTCCCTGGTGCTGGTCCGATTTCAAAGGCACCTTATAGGATGTCACCTGCTGAACTCAAGGAGTTAAAGGAGCAATTGATGGAACTCATTAAGAAAGGATTCATTAGACCCAGTACTTCCCCGTGGGGAGCGCCTGTATTATTTGTAAAGAAGAAAGACGGATCCATGAGGTTATGCATCGACTATCGACAGTTGAATCATCTCACTATCAAGAACAAGTATCCACTGCCGAGAATCGATGAATTGTTTGATCAAATTTCAGGATCCATGTACTTTTCCAAAATTGATCTTAGGTCCAGATATCACCAACTAAGAATCAAGGACGAGGATATTCATAAAACCGCATTCAGAAGCAGGTATGGCCATTATGAATTTGTTGTTATGCCTTTCGGACTAACGAATGCCCCTGCTGCCTTTATGCAGTTAATGAATAGTATATTCAGGCCTTATTTGGATCAATTCGTGGTGGTCTTTATTGATGATATATTGATTTATTCCAAGACCAAGGAAGAGCATGAGGAACATTTGAGGATTACATTACAAATATTGAGGACAAACCAATTATATGCAAAATTTAGCAAGTGTGAATTCTGGCTTGAAGAAGTGACTTTTCTCGGACATGTTATATCAAAAGATGGCTTGTCTGTAGACCCATCAAAGGTTGAAGCTGTAAGGAACTGGGAAAGACCGACTAATGCTAGCGAGATCCGAAGTTTCTTAGGTCTTGCCGGCTATTACAGGCGATTCATCAAGGATTTCTCAAAAATCGCCGTGCCACTTACAAGGTTAACGCGCAAGGAGATCCGTTATGAATGGGATGAGGAATGTGAAAGAAGCTTCCAAACTCTCAAGGATCATCTTACTACAGCTCCTATCTTAGCATTGCCAATTGAAGGAGAAAAGTTCGAGGTATACACTGATGCTTTTGGCATTGGCCTCGGGTGTGTTCTAATGCAACAAGGGAAGGTTATAGCCTACTCTTCTCGTCAATTAAAGAAGCATGAAGAGAACTACCCCGTCCATGACTTAGAATTGGCCGCGGTAGTATTTACACTCAAAATATGGAGACTTTATCTTTATGGAGTACAGTTTACAGTATACTCCGATCACAAGAGTCTCAAATATCTTTTCTCACAGAAGGAACTAAATATGAGGCAAAGACGATGGCTGGAATATCTCAAGGACTTTGACTTCAATATACAATATCATCCCGGAAAGGGTAATCATGTAGCAGATGCCCTTAGTCGAAAGCCGAGAGCACTGTTAGCCAATTGTATGATTCAAGAATGGAAATTGCTGGAACAATTCTCTGAACTCAATATAAGCATGGACACGGACCCTAGATGTGTCACATTATCTCATGTAAGCATACAGTCAGATTTATTGTCTGAAATACAAGCACTTCAGAATAATGATCCTACATTAGTAGAAATCAAGGGCAGATTAGAAGGACAATCGGATTTCCAATTAGCTTCTGATGGAAGATTAATGTTCAAGAATAGAACTTGTATACCGGACTGCCCAGAATTGAAGAGGAAGGTCTTAGATGAAGCTCATAGATCAAGGTACACGATTCATCCTGGATCTACCAAAATGTACCAAGATGTAAAGAGAAATTTTTGGTGGCCCAACATGAAAAGAGAAATAGCGGACTACATATCACGCTGTCTCACGTGCCAACAAGTCAAGGCGGAACACCAAAAGTCTGCTGGAAAACTACATCCTCTAGATATCCCTAAATGGAAGTGGGAGGATATTGGTATGGATTTCATCATGGGTTTATCTAAATCAAAAAGAGGACATGATGGAATATGGGTTATCATTGACCGATTGACTAAATCAGCGCATTTCTTGCCAATCAAGAGTCGATGGTCAGTTGATGTCTTAGCTGCACTATACATCAAGGAAATAGTCAGATTACATGGTATTCCTGTTTCAATCGTGTCTGACAGAGATCCCCGTTTTACTTCTCATTTTTGGAAAGGACTACAACATTCGTTGGGAACGAGACTTAACTTTAGCACAGCCTTTCATCCTCAAATGGATGGTCAGACCGAGAGAACCAATCAAGTAGTCGAAGATATGCTAAGAGCATGCATTATTGATTTTGGTGAAACTGGCATGGTCACTTACCTCTGGTCGAATTTGCATACAATAATAGCTACCAGGCAAGTATACAACTGGCACCTTTTGAAGCCTTATACGGAAGGAGTTGTCGATCACCCTTATGCTGGGACGAAGTTGGAGAGAAACAATTGTTAGGTCCAGACATGGTAAGGGACACTACCGAGAAGATACAATTGATCAGAGAAAGACTGCAAGTTGCTCAGTCTAGACAAAAGGCTTATGCTGACACAAGAAGGAGGGATCTTGAATTCCAAGTTGGAGATCATGTATTTCTCTAGATATCGCCTGGACGTGGAATACGGAGATTTGGTGTTAAAGGCAAGCTTACACCAAGATTCATCGGACCTTTTGAAATTCTAGAAAGAGTTGGCGAGGTTGCTTATCGCATCGCATTGCCTCCTCAATTGTACGAGATACATAATGTGTTCCACATATCCATGTTGAAGAAGTATGTACACGATCCATCACATATTATCGAACATGGAGACCTAGTAATCCAGAAGGATCTCACATATGAGCAGAAGCCTATGAAGATCTTAGATCGAGAAGTACGTACCCTAAGGAATAAGGTTATTCCCATGCTAAAAGTACAATGGAATAAGAATTCAGAACATGAAGCTACATGGGAGACCGAGGAATCTATGAGGAAATAATTTCCAGATTTATTTTAGAAGGTACATACTCTACACTCTCCAAATGTAAATATATGACATGGAATTTGGGGACCAAATTCTTTTTAAGTGGGGGAGGGTGTAGCAACCCTGATAAATTTAAAAGGAATAAATAAATCAAAATAGATTAAAAGATTTAGTAAATAAACGAAAGAGCTTGGAATAAAAATAATTAAACCCTGATGAAAATAACGCCTTAGATATAGGCGCTACTTTACAATAAAACGCCCTTACCTAAGGCGTGTTTTGAGAAAGGACGCCCACACGTCAAGACGTCAAATTTCAAACGACCAAAATAAATAAAAAGGGCAAGTTAGCGTAACGTCCTTTGAGTGGACGCGTTTCAACAAGTAACGACGCTTGAGAAGGTGTCAATTCAAAATTCGACGCCCTTACTTAGGACACTAATTTAGTTTGAGTTTCGTTCGACCCAGGAGTCTATCCAGGGTAAGTTGATAACTATGAGAAAGAGTTCGAATGTAGTAATAACTCTAATATGGAAGTATTACTTCCCATCAAATACTAACTCTATTAGGATTCTAGAAATCCTAAAAATAACCTACTGCTTGAACCGACAACGCTATTTGGCGTTCGGACTCTTCTAAGGTACGTAAAGAACAGCATGTTCTTTTTCTTTACTCTGTCTATCGAATTTGTGAAGAATACTGATGATTCTTCATCTACTTCTGATTACAGGTGGAAAGCTTCTGTCTTCCGAAGAACAAGTAAGTTCTTCCCCTCGCTTTCGGTTACGTATAAGAAGATTTTAATATCTTCTTCTTCGTTTTTCTGCCTCTACAGGTTGCCTGTAGAAGTGAAACCGATCGATTGAAGAATTGTGGGTTCTTCATCTGCAACCTCTTACTACCCTTGCTACTGCTATTAAGATCAAAAGTTTCAAAAGACTCTGTTTATAAAACAGAGTATCGTTCTTTCTTCACAGAACCTGTGTCCGTTCAAATCAACTATAAGGTAGGTTTTCTCAAGCACTGTAGCCCAAATCACCATAATAGCTATGTTAAACCATATATATTAAATCATGCATATAGTTTTCGAGAGCTTTGAATGTTTCTATTGTTGGAAAGAAACGCCCTTTCCAAGGGCGCTAATTTTATACGCGACCCAGACTAGGGCGCTATTTAAATAAACGACCCTGACAAGGTCGTCAATTCAAAAGATTTGACGCCCTGTACACAGACGTCAATTTAATTACCTGATAATTACCCATGTTAATTAGTCCAATATTCACTCAAACATGATTCTAAATCAGTGCATGATCATTAATCCTGATATTATCCTGTCATGACCATATCTCATTTTCTGGAAATTTCAATACTTGAAAAATTATAAATTCTTGAAATACATGACCCTGTATAGGTCGTCTCTAGTTTGACTAACGCCCCTGTTCAGGGCGTGAATTGAAAAGTAACGCCCCTGTCGAGGGCGTGTTTTTGATAAATTACTAAAAATATATATTCTGCAAAAATAGAAGTAAAGAATGAACGACCATTGTATACGTCGTCAACTTGTAATTAAACGTCCCTTACCACGGCGCGTTTTTGGTAAAATACTAAAATATTGAAATCTTGCAAAAATGTAAAATAGGTAAACGCCCTTACTGAAGGCGTTAATTACTTGAGTAGTGACTTTACTTAAGTCGTTATTTTCCTGTAAAAATGTTTTTACCTGTTTCTGATAACCGATGGTTTCAGTATATCTATATATATGTATATCGGCACTATATCTCCACTCTGTGAGTATAGTCCCACGTTTCACGATGTTTTATCGATCACCCTCAATTCTCATTGACATACAAGCTCTCCATTGGACATTATGTTCCTTTGGACTAGCGAGTTAGTCATAGAGACCTCCGTAAGACTCCTCGAGCCTTGGATTCCCTCAAGGCCGACTGAGCTGGTTGTACCCTAAAAACCCATTACACTATTGAATGCCATGTCACTCTAAAAGAAACATGGTATACCGGCCCTTATGATATGCAAAGAGTATATCATGAGAATTCTTAATGGGATGATGATATCATGCCATTTGTTGATGTTCTGGTGGACCTCAATTCTATAATAAGAATGAGGGTATCTTGCCTTTGATATACTGTTCATGTGGACCTCAATTCTATATAAAGAATGTCCATACTTGTTTGCCATGGTACCCGAGTTAAGGGAACCTAGTTCTACCTAGTTTCATCGTTCATCGTGATCGTACCGTTGTTATCGCCTATCTATGTCCAATATCGTATTTTTTGGACTCCATTCTCTCAAAGTTATCCTACGTGTCTACAAGCTTAAATTGTTGAAATTCCATATTGGTTATATATATATATACAAGAGTGGATGTCAAATATACATGATAAATGTCTGCGCATTTAGGGCCCGATCTGGTCGTGGGAGGAGCACCCGAAAGTACTTGTGCCCATAGGAGTTGAATGATAAGGTATCTGGCATTATACCGAGTGCATGACTAACTTGATTGGACATTCCACACAAATCTTGTACTTGACTCGTACTTGACATGACATGAATTACCTGACCCGAGAAAGGGTAATTAATTACTTGCTTGCTTGATACATGATAGCCAAAGTTCTTGACATGACTTGTTAAAAAGTACTTGCTTGAATATCTGTTATCTTTTCTTGAAAGCTCATGACTAGTTCATCTTGCTGTCTTATTGATAAATTCTCTCTCTATCTTGTCGTTTATGCGAGCATGCATAGCTATAGTACATTCATGAAAAATGTAAGTACTTAAACCCCTTGCTAAGCGCTTGAGATATAATTTCCTACTGAGCGTTCGCTCACTCCGTGTGTTCCCTACTTTTCAGGTAATTCCGACGACGAGGGAAGTCAATCGGATGGGAATGGTCAAGAGTGAAAGAGATAGAACTTCTCCAAGTGTCATCTAGTCTTTTTCCTATTTTCTCGAGTCAACTTGTACTTTTCCTTTTTAATTGAATAGAGTATTGGATTTGTAATAGTCTATCCATTATGAAATAAAGGATTGGGTTATCTTTCTATTTTGCGCATCTCTGTTTTGGTGTCGAATACACTACTACTCTGATTGTCATGACTGATATAAACTCGTCGCGCATATCCGAGTATCTTCCACGCTCGGGGCGTGACAGTTAGTCTTAGTGCTTTTATTTCACAGTTCTGAGCACTAGAATTTTAATTGGGCGAAAGTTTTTTAAAGGGTATTCATTCACCCCCTGATGAGGACATCTCCCGGCATTCCCTAGGGCACGAGGCGACTCCGACTTCGTGACCCCTTGGAGATGTGGTCCTCATGGCTATCTTTATTTGTTGCTTATGTAGTTTCTTTATTTGAGTCATATCATGTGTAATTTTCCTTTATTTGAGTCCATTATCTAGGTCTTAGAGTTAATTATCCAAGTCTTGAGTCATTTGGACCCTTAGTTGAGGACATTGGGCCCAGTTAGTGGGCTTGGCCCATGGGCGCCCCCCCCTGTCTCTTGGTCTTTTGCATTTATGCACTTTGTTAGGGGGTTTTGTGCAAATGGTCCAACTCTATATAAGGACCCCCCCCTCTCCCATTTGTGAGAACTTTTGATGAATTGAAAAATTAAACCCTCAAGTATTCTCTCTCCCTCTCTCTATAGTTCTCTCTCTCTCTCTCACTACTTCTCCCTCTCTCTCTCTAAATTTCGAAATCCCCTCTCTCTCCTCCCTAATCACCCTTCTTTAAGACCCCTCCCCCTTCCCTATACACTCATTCAATTCCCCCTCCAACCCCTAGGTGGAAACCCCTTCTCCTAGGCACCCTTTCATCTTCCCAGGCACCCTTTCACCTTCCCAAGGCCACTCCCCACCCTTCCCAAGCCATATTCCTCCACCCAAGACCCCTTTCCCCTCTCCAAGGGACCCCTTCACCTCCCTAGGTCGTCCATCCCCTTCCCCTACCTCCTAGGGTCGCACCCCCCCTCCATCTCCACCCACATACACCACCACCACCTTAGCCTCCCCTCCACAAGACAACTCCCGCCCACAAGCAGATCCTGGTCCGAAGTTGCAGCTCGTTTTCCAACCTGTTCCAGGCAGAATCGGCGACCAAGTTCTTCATCAAAGTGGTTGGTCTACGGGTCCTCTTCGCAACAGAGTTGGAATCGTGTCGATCCGAGTTTGTGGCCGCCCACAGGAGACTTTCTTTCCTGACTGCGCAGAGGAGACCTGGCAGCGACCTGAAGCAGTTTGAGGCAGCAACCACGACCACTTCTTGAAGGATCCAGGCTCCAGGGTCTTCATCAAAGTTCTCCATCGTCAAGTCAGTTTCCAGGATCAGAAGCCGGAGCTGCGTTTGGAGGTTGGTAGACGAAGTTACGAATTTTCTTCTCCGAACAGTCATTTCTGCCTCCCTTCAGTCCCCTCCGACCAGTCCCCCTTCAACGGGACCTCCCAGTCTCCATCGGTGTCAGAACGCAACAAGACCAACTCTGCTGAAAAATAGTCTTTCCCACGGTTCCAACGCGACCCGCCATTTGCAAATCGAAGCTCGGGAGTGCTCGTGACCCCTCCGGCAATCCACTGCTGAAGTTCAGGCCGCATGTGGACCAGAACCTGAGCCATTGTTCTTCCCTCTGCCACGCCCGGTACCAACAGCAGAATAAATCAATAAAATTCCACGAAGTTCGGCATCCAGCTACAAAAAGAACCCCACTGGTCTCAACATCAGAAAAAATCAGGAGCTCAATCTGCGTCCTCTACACCGACTGTCTGTCAGCAGAACCAGCAAGGAGGGTGATTCTTCCATTGGGCCCATTGCCCGCCGTCCCACCTCGTTTCCCCTCCCCGCCTGGCCGGCTTACCACCCCTCCCTGCGTGGAGGTAAATTTTGGTTGTAACAATTTAACCCCCACCCCGAGGTCACCCCTCCTGCGTGAGGCGTAGTTGTGTAACTTAATTAATCCGCAGGTCAAGCTACCTCGCCGCGGCGTTCGGGTGCATACCCACGCCTCCCGGCGCGCCCGTCGTCTCCGGCCGGGATCGGTGTCTTCACACCGATCAGGTAAGCGCTGAACCCTCCTGGATAATATCCTTGCTCCTTTAGTATTGCATACTATTGCTCGTCGGCGGAAAGGGAGAGCTCGATCTTGAATGTGTTTGTGCCCGTGTGCGCCACCGTGGCAAGTGAAAGAGAGTGCCACAAAATCCCCACGCCCTAGCGTGCTGGCCCGCCCATAAATTGGGTATCCCAGGCCCATTAGGGGTCAGCCACAAGCCCACCATCCGGTGGAGACCTTAGGGTCCCACCCCGGACCCTCACCCTCATCACTCGGGCCCACCGGGTGCGCGTGTGCGTCGTGTGAGATAGGCCGCACGGTGAGCCGAATTGAGAGCTTGTATGCTTGTGGATGCATAGGTCTAAGGGTCATTATCATCCTAGGTAGACCGTGTCACATCAAATGGTATCAGAGCAAGTTTTAGACTTGTCTCTACTAAGTCTAGTCCTAGGGCGCATTGTCATCTAGTTCATGAATCATGGCTACCACATACCCATCCCACTCGGCCCACTACCGGGATCCGATCAACCCAATACTTTGGGACATTATTCGAGATGAGGGTGTTACCTTTGATGGGTCGCATGCTAGTGATTACCTCAAGTGGGAGGCTGCAATGGAAAGGAACTTTGAGAGGAATCGGGTATACGGACACACAAGAGTTTGTAGGGCCAAGGGACAAATTCGGGGTCAAGCCAAGATAGAATTGGAACACATAGAGGCCATAAGAAGGATTGAGAGGCAAGAGCCCATTCACTCGTGGGAAGAGATGACGAGAGAACTTAGGAAAATCTACATTCCAAAACCTTCCTACTCTTCCTACTCACACACCCCTAGCCCGAGGAGCACCACCACTACTCAATCCCAACCCGGCCAACTTAAGACCATCCATAGGACTCCGCCCCCACCACCCCTAACCGATCCCCTGTCCACATTTCGCCACCAACTCCTCTCCCTTAGAACCCAACTGTCCCAACTACCCACCCCTCCACCTAGGCCCCCAAAGACCACCACCCTCCAACCCACAAATCCCTACCAAACCCCTCCACCCCAAAGAGTTGAGAAAGTGATTGAAGTTCATGAAGCTCCCCTTAAATGGGAGGAAGAATTTGAGGCACAATGCCAAGAGTCAAGTCAGGAAAACCCAATCCCCACCAACCTTCCCCAACTAAAACTCACTTCCATAACCCTCACCGTTCAAACCCAAGTGGATCCCGTGCCCACCCCTCCACCTAGGCCCGCACCGGTCACCACCCCGCAACTCACTATTCCCCATGAGACCCATACTCCCCAAACCCCCGTAGCCCCTACTACTACCCCTCCATTATCCCCTATAAGGGATGCCCCACCCAAGATCGACCAATCCAACTGTCTTCACCCAACCCACCTTCCACTTCCAACTACAAACCTACCCCAACCTAGACTCCCACTACCTCCACTTCCAACCCCAACCCAATTCCGACCTTGCTCATCACCTTGGGGGCGCCATGCACCTACCATCACCACCCCACCCCGAACATACTCTCTCACCTCTTTGGAGGAGGAACCCATACCCGACCCCAAAGTGGTGAACACCCCGGACCCAATTCCCAACATGGAGACCACACATGTCCAAATTGAAGAAAAAAACTCACATGGTAACCTTCACCCTACACCACCCTCTCTAGATGGGACCGAGCTTATTTTAGGAGAGACCCTTGTTAGCTGGTTGATGGGTAGCCCAATTAGAGAGATAATGGCCCATGCCTACCCTCCCATGGAACAACACCTCCCCATAGTCCCTCTCTCCTCTTATCACACCACTATCCAATCCTCCTATGAGGTTGAGAGTTGGGATGACCTTCTTAAGGGCCTAGCATGGCAAATAGAGTTGACTGACATGTTGGCCACAATGGCTGACCAACCTAGGAGCGTTGACCTCCTACATCTATGTGTCGGATCCATCACCACAGCTTACACTGTAGGTTGCTACACTAGCGACCTCCTTCTAATCCTCCCTACACCGGATGAGCCTGCTGCTCTCCATGAATTAGAATTGCTTATCTCGGGTAGAGTGTCAAACCATCCCTTCCTGGCTGATCCACCCACCAAAGACTTCGGCCCAATTATTTCTTTAGAGAAGGATGACTCACCGCTACATGAGGACCTGGAGTTCCTCTCCCTAGGGGACCCTTACCATGACCCCTTTGACCCCTTCCTATGGGAGTCTAGACCCCCATGCAACCCACCCCCCTTACCCACCACCCACCCTTTCCTACCCTCACCCACCTTAATAGACCAGGCCCACTCTATTTTCCCAGACCCATTTGACCCCTATGAGAGGAAACTCCCACACCAAGCCATACACATTAGGGATGCCATTTGGGAAGGAATGCATGTGTCTAGACACACCACACCGCTTGACATGATTCATGAGTCGGGTCCATTCATTCAAATCACCCACATGACATGTAAGAAGTATGAGTGGTCTATGTACGGATGTAATGGCCCACCCTCGTTCGTCGCAAGTCTTAGGCATGAGAGAAATATTCAAGGAAGTTCGGGTTCCCCGGTAATTATCACCACCATGCATGATAGATCCATCTATGGTTGTCCTGGCCCACCTAGGTCTATTAGGGCCTACATGGCATGGCATGATAGGTCCCTTTATGGGTTTTCCGGGTCTTCCATCCCCACCCCCTTTGACAAGACGCATAAGCCTCCTAGGTCTACCAAAGTCTGTGTAGCACCACTGCATGATAGGTCCACTTTTGGTTGTCCAGGACCCCCATTATCTCCTAGTGAGTCAACATCCACAAAGATACATGAAAACATCCGCAAGCATATAGGCAAAAGCAACGAGGCTTACAAAAGGCAGGCCGATGCTCATCGTCGTCACTATGAATACCAAGTGGGAGACCATGTGATGGTGAGAACGGAGCGGCTCCTCCCAGGGCCCGCCTCCAAATTGAGGACACGGGGTTTGGGACCCTTTCGGGTTCTAAGACGGGTTGGTACCAACGCTTATGAGCTCGACTTACCTAAGGGCTTTGGGGTTCACCCCACTTTCAATGTGGCGGATCTGGTTCGCTATAAGGGCCCCACGGTGGAACCCAGTCAGGATCTCGAGCCTTTACCCCCCCTTGTGAGTGACCCTCCCGGAGCGAAACTACCACCCCGATTGAGAGGCCGACTTGAGCAAGTGGAGGCAATACTGGATGAGCAGAGCACACTTACCAGGAACAGGGTCTACCAGCGCTACCTCGTGAGGTGGAAAGGCCGTTCCCCGACCGAGGATGCTTGGGTAAGCCGAGAGGACTTGATGCGCCTAGACCCGGACCTGCTGGTGCAGTACGAGAGCCGATTGGACCCCTACTCGACGGGGTCGAGTTCTCCCCACCCCGGGGGATTTGATGAGGACATCTCCCGGCATTCCCTATGGCACGAGGCGACTCCGACTTCGTGACCCCTTGGAGATGTGGTCCTCATGGCTATCTTTATTTGTTGCTTATGTAGTTTCTTTATTTGAGTCATATCATGTGTAATTTTCCTTTATTTGAGTCCATTATCTAGGTCTTAGAGTTAATTATCCAAGTCTTGAGTCATTTGGACCCTTAGTTGAGGACATTGGGCCCAGTTAGTGGGCTTGGCCCATGGGCGCCCCCCCCTGTCTCTTGGTCTTTTGCATTTATGCACTTTGTTAGGGGGTTTTGTGCAAATGGTCCAACTCTATATAAGGACCCCCCCCTCTCCCATTTGTGAGAACTTTTGATGAATTGAAAAATTAAACCCTCAAGTATTCTCTCTCCCTCTCTCTATAGTTCTCTCTCTCTCTCTCACTACTTCTCCCTCTCTCTCTCTAAATTTCGAAATCCCCTCTCTCTCCTCCCTAATCACCCTTCTTTAAGACCCCTCCCCCTTCCCTATACACTCATTCAATTCCCCCTCCAACCCCTAGGTGGAAACCCCTTCTCCTAGGCACCCTTTCATCTTCCCAGGCACCCTTTCACCTTCCTAAGGCCACTCCCCACCCTTCCCAAGCCATATTCCTCCACCCAAGACCCCTTTCCCCTCTCCAAGGGACCCCTTCACCTCCCTAGGTCGTCCATCCCCTTCCCCTCCCTCCTAGGGTCGCACCCCCCCTCCATCTCCACCCACATACACCACCACCACCTTAGCCTCCCCTCCACAAGACAACTCCCGCCCACAAGCAGATCCTGGTCCGAAGTTGCAGCTCGTTTTCCAACCTGTTCCAGGCAGAATCGGCGACCAAGTTCTTCATCAAAGTGGTTGGTCTACGGGTCCTCTTCGCAAGAGAGTTGGAATCGTGTCGATCCGAGTTTGTGGCCGCCCACATGAGACTTTCTTTCCTGACTGCGCAGAGGAGACCTGGCAGCGACCTGAAGCAGTTTGAGGCAGCAACCACGACCACTTCTTGAAGGATCCAGGCTCCAGGGTCTTCATCAAAGTTCTCCATCGTCAAGTCAGTTTCCAGGATCAGAAGCCGGAGCTGCGTTTGGAGGTTGGTAGACGAAGTTACGAATTTTCTTCTCCGAACAGTCATTTCTGCCTCCCTTCAGTCCCCTCCGACCAGTCCCCCTTCAACGGGACCTCCCAGTCTCCATCGGTGTCAGAACGCAACAAGACCAACTCTGCTGAAAAATAGTCTTTCCCACGGTTCCAACGCGACCCGCCATTTGCAAATCGAAGCTCGGGAGTGCTCGTGACCCCTCCGGCAATCCACTGCTGAAGTTCAGGCCGCATGTGGACCAGAACCTGAGCCATTGTTCTTCCCTCTGCCACGCCCGGTACCAACAGCAGAATAAATCAATAAAATTCCACGAAGTTCGGCATCCAGCTACAAAAAGAACCCCACTGGTCTCAACATCAGAAAAAATCAGGAGCTCAATCTGCGTCCTCTACACCGACTGTCTGTCAGCAGAACCAGCAAGGAGGGTGATTCTTCCATTGGGCCCATTGCCCGCCGTCCCACCTCGTTTCCCCTCCCCGCCTGGCCGGCTTACCACCCCTCCCTGCGTGGAGGTAAATTTTGGTTGTAACAATTTAACCCCCACCCCGAGGTCACCCCTCCTGCGTGAGGCGTAGTTGTGTAACTTAATTAATCCGCAGGTCAAGCTACCTCGCCGCGGCGTTCGGGTGCATACCCACGCCTCCCGGCGCGCCCGTCGTCTCCGGCCGGGATCGGTGTCTTCACACCGATCAGGTAAGCGCTGAACCCTCCTGGATAATATCCTTGCTCCTTTAGTATTGCATACTATTGCTCGTCGGCGGAAAGGGAGAGCTCGATCTTGAATGTGTTTGTGCCCGTGTGCGCCACCGTGGCAAGTGAAAGAGAGTGCCACAAAATCCCCACGCCCTAGCGTGCTGGCCCGCCCATAAATTGGGTATCCCAGGCCCATTAGGGGTCAGCCACAAGCCCACCATCCGGTGGAGACCTTAGGGTCCCACCCCGGACCCTCACCCTCATCACTCGGGCCCACCGGGTGCGCGTGTGCGTCGTGTGAGATAGGCCGCACGGTGAGCCGAATTGAGAGCTTGTATGCTTGTGGATGCATAGGTCTAAGGGTCATTATCATCCTAGGTAGACCGTGTCACATCACCCCCCCTCTGAATACATAGCACCGAACCGAACATATTCTACACACTTATGAAAGAGCCTCTTGTCAGCTTATTAATGTGCACAAGAGTGGCTATTTCATTCATCCAAAGAATTCTCAACTTCTTTTCAGCAGAATAGAGAGCATCACTGGTTTTGCCAGATAGAACTTTCCACACTAATATTTGGGTTTTCCTGTGGCTTTGGGTAGGGTCAAGAAGGTTCATTTTGTGGGTACAATTACTGCTATTCAAAGGAAGATTGAAGGATGGCAAGTGAGATTCCTTTCTCAAGGTGCTCGCCTCATTCTCATCAAGCATGTGCTATCTTCAATTCCTATACATATTTTAGCTTCCACTCCAATCCACAAAGGGGTCCATCACATTCTTGATCAATCCTTTGCCAACTTTTTTTAGGGGGGCTCTTCTAATCATGGCAACCAAAAGCACTGGAAATCTTGGCTTGATATCTGCAAACCAATTCCCCAAGGTGGTTTGGGTATTATATCCTTAAGGCACATGGAAATTGCTCTTCGGACTAAAATGTTATGGCATGCTTTATTTTCTGAATCTTTATGGGCAGTGTTCTTTAGAGCAAAATACATTAGAGGCAATCATATTAGTCTTGTTAACTTTAATGAAATGCAAGGCTTTAATAGGACAAGCTGGCAGCGGGCCAAGAACCTCATTGTCCAGAATCTTTGATTTGTCATTGGTGATGGTCTATCTACTAACTTCTGGAAGGATAATTGGATTGGGGACAAGAGCTTGGACTCCTTTATTCCTATTAATTCTATTCCTGATTGCAATGCCTCTGTTCGGGACATTCTGTCCTCTCCTACCCCGGAGGTTATCAGCTGTTTGGATGGTTTTCTTCCCAGAGATTTAACAAGAGTTGTGCTTCTTACTACATTATCCTAGGTTCCAGATAGAGCAGTATGGTCTCTCTCTTCTAGTGGCAATTGTACAGTGTCTTCAACATACATCAATTTATTTAGTGTTCAGTAGTTGGAAACTCATTCTTTTTGGAGGCTGTTTTGGTCCCCATGAATTCCTACTAGAATCTCAGTTTTCTTTTGGAAGATCATACATAATTGTCTACCTCTGGACTATAATATCAGATGTTCGAGAATCCCTTTGTGTTCTAAGTGCAGGTGCTGCAAGGATAGTAAAGAGGAAGACATTAACCACCTTTTTTCTAACAGTGAGCTAGCTAATCACATATGGTCATACTTTAACTCAAGAGGCCTTCATATTTCTGGTAACACAGCTAGAAGAATTATCATTCGCACTGTCCTTAATGTGAAGGGTAATACATCCTTCGGCCTGTTTACAATGGGTGTAATGGCTTATGGTTTGTGGGAGATTTGGGCTGCCAGGAATGCCTTCATCCATGAAAATACAAAAATTAATCCAAACAAGTTGATTCAAAAAATCCTTGTTCAGGTCAAAGAGGTTGTACACAGTTCTGGATTTCAGGAACCGAACAACTCCAGGAGGAATATACTATCTTCCTTCGACATCTCTGCCTGCTCCAATAAGAACCAGTCTATCATGTTGGTGAAATGGTTGTGTCCTTCATGGCCATATCTGAAGCTTAACACTGATGGTGCATTTAAAGGTGACGGTGTTTCAGGAGGTGGGGGTATTATCTGAGATGGCCATGGTTCTTCTTTATTAGCTTTCTCTCACTATTATGCACAGGGCAGCAGTTTAGTTGCTGAAACTAGAGCTCTTATAGAGGGCTTAAGGTACCTGAAGGCATTGACTTCTCAACCAGCTCTTATTGAATGTGATTCCCTAACTCTTGTGCATATAGTAACCCGAAAGTCACCTTGCCCATGGAGGATTGTTGTCTATATTAGGGAAATTTGGAATTTGCTATCCAACCCGAAATTCACCAGGTGGCTGATTCTTTAGCTAACGTAGCATGTTCCGTACAATATAATTCTTTCTTTCTTTCGCAGCAACAACTTCCTATGTATATAAAAGGGGTTGCTCGCATGGATAAGCTGGGTATGCCCAGCATCCGACTGATGTAACATGTTTTGCTCTTTTTGATATATCAATAAAATTCCCCCCTAGTGAGTAATGGTGGAGTGGCTTTCTCTCTAGCCCTGGTAGAGGGTGCACTCTCGTATTGCAACTAGGTAGGGTTTTCCAAAAAAAAAAAGGTTCGGGAACGGAACTCAAAACTTACCTTCCTAATAGTGAAGTTATCATAGAAGGTCACAATCTCCCCGTAAATCTCATATATCTTGACATGGAGGGCTACGATGCCATATTAGGAGTAGATTGGCTTTGTGACCATTATGCCGACATTAATTATCGCAATAGGCGGATTTCTTCCAACAAATTAGATTTCCCAAAGTTTCCTTCCTTGGCATTAAGTATAGGAAGCACCCTACTCTTATTTCTACTCTTCACGCCTATAAACACATCTCACAAGGGTGTGAAGCTTTTCTTGCTTCCGTTATCATTACCGAGTCCAAGGAAATCCTTATAGAAGTAATCCCCGTTGCAAAAGAATTTCCGGACGTCTTTCCTTCGGACTTGCCCGGTATACCACCCGAGAGGGAGGTTAATTTTTTCATCAAACTCATACCTCGAGCAGCACCTGTGTCAAAGGCCCCTTATAGGATGTCCCCCACGGAGCTCAAGGAGTTGAAAAAGCAACTTCAAGAGTTGTTGGAAAAAGGCCTTATTCGACCCAGCACATCCCCTTGGGGTGCGCCAATTCTATTTGTCAGGAAGAAGCATGGAACCCTCAGGTTGTGTATCGACTACCGGTAGTTGAATCAACTTACCATAAAAAACAAGTACCCACTGCCGCGTATTGATGAGCTATTCGACCAGATCTCCGGTTCAGAGTATCTATCCAACATTGACCTTAGGTCAGGCTATCATCAGCTGAAGATTAAGGAAGTGGATATTCACAAGATGGCTTTTCGTAGTAGATACGGACATTATGAGTTTGTGGTTATGCCGTTCGGGTTAACCAACGCCCCCGCAGCATTTATGCAACTCATGAACAATGTCTTCAGGCCATATCTCGACTACTTTATGGTCGTATTTATTAATGACATCCTTATCTATTCCAAGATGAAAGAAGAACATGAGGAACATGTTATGTTAGATGGAAGCACTCTATCACCACGGAGAGTGGATCTAGATGGGGGTGAATAGATCGATGGCCTAATTAAAACCAATATAAGGCTCTAATGCGGAATTAAAATGAGCAGCTGATGAACAACTGAATGAGCACAATAATATCATAACAAAGCAGATCACAGTGATTGTAGAGCTAAGCAATCATCTACTATGATACGAACGGTTGAACTGAAATCACAAGAACCACAAGGCAATCACACAATAGACAACAATTTTAAGGTGGTTCAATCTCAACCCAGAGATCTACGTCCACCCCACACTCCAACTAGAGTGTGGATTCCGCTGACTCACAGCTTGAATCGCTGGGCAATACAGCTTAGCCTACAACCGCTGAGCTTCACAGCTTGCCGTTCGAGACCAAGTCTCGCCCGCTGGGGATTATAGCTTCACCTGTCCAGTGGAATCCTCCACTACAACCGCTGGGGATTACAGCTTGACCCGTCCAGAGGCAGAACCTCTGCAAACGCTGACTCACAGCTTGAAAACAAGAGTTCGAAAAACAAAAATAGAAACATACAAAAACAAGAAAGCCCAGAAGGGAATATAGCTCTCAATGAGCAAAACTCAGCTCTGGTATCTGAACCAAGAGTCTGAGTAACAACCTCTCAAATAAACTCTCTCAACTCATCTCTCTCAATCTTCTCTTCTTTCTCTTTTTCTTCTCTCTGCTTTTCTTTTCTATGGATCTCGGTGGCTCTCTGCTGCTACAGCTTTTTCTGCTCGAGCTTCACCTCTTCGACTAGCCTTCTTCTGAGGAAGAAGACTTCCTTTTATAGCAGCAGCAAGCAAGAGGGCGTGTGGCTTCCACATTTCCCTCCCAGAGCACCTTGATCATGTGGTAGCATCCAGGCTCGTTGTTGTACACATGTCACGATCCTGGCACTCCTATTATCCTCGAATCACGTGCCATTCTTAATCTTCTCGACAAAGTACCTATCAGTCAGTCGAAGAAACTTATCAGTTTAAGGTTGAAACCTTGTACATACTTTATAGTATGTAATGTGCAGACATTGTATAGACTTGTTGAAGTGTAATGCAGTGTGCACAAGGTGAAGTATGCACAACAAAAACTGGATGCACTAACATGTCGTCGACCATTGTACAGACTTCATGTTCACTATGCAGACGTTGTACAGACATGCTAATGTGTTAATGTAGAATGCATCAAGCAAAGTGTGTACATTGAAGATGAATGCATAGACGTGCCGTCAACAGATGTGTGGACTTGGTGTACATGCGACAGCAGTGTATAGACATTGCAGACTTGTGCAGACTAGCCAGTGTATGGACTTGGTGAGCATGCAGCACACAATGTGCAGACTTCATGCAATGCATGAATAAGCAATGTATAGACTTGGCGTGCAATGTGCAACCAATGTACATACTTTGCAATGCCTAGTGTTAAGGCATGAGAGCACAATGCATCATGTACAGACTATGCGATATGCAACCAGACGATGTCTAGACTTTGATAAATTGATGCATAATAAAAAGATGACTCTTTCCTAGGCGTCAGATTCAGAACGGATGCCCCTATTGATGGGCATCAAATTTCAAGCATAATAGAATGTATAGACTTTCTACGGCATCAAGGCAACCATGATGATGTGCAATGTTCAGACTTGACAATATATGAAGAACATATGTTGTACATACTTCGAATCAATAGATGCACGATGTACAGACTTTGCATGAGACGCTAGACGCTGTACAGACTTGGAGACAATGCATGCTGCAATGTATAGACTTAGCATATGCATGAGACGCTCAGTGAGACAGTGCATGTATAGACTTGAATGAGACACAGCATAAGACGCTGAACAACCAAGGATGTATAGACTTAAATGAGACACAGCATAAGACGCTGAACAGCCAAGGATGTATAGACTTAGCATGAGACGCTAAGTGAGACGGACGATGTATAGACTTTGCTCAATTCTGCTGGTGGATGTACAGACTTGAGATGAATGCTTGAACACGCCGATGTATGGACTTGACCAGCACAGAAATGCTAAGAGAGACACTGATAGGCTGTACAGACTTCAGCGTGCAGACTGGCCATTTGAATGTATAGACTTGTGTTCTAAACGATGCACACACACAACACAAAGTAATGTATAGACTCTACGTGCATCCTTCAATGCAATGTATAGACTTTGAGTGTGTTGACTTGTGTGTGTGTGCAATGTGTGGGATTGTGTGTGTGTGCATGACGATGTATAGACTCTGACTGCATGGAACACACAGACAATCTGATAAAGACAGTTTCATCAAAACATAAACAGTTGCCAATCAATCAAAACAAGCTGTTGCCAATGAAGTAAAGCTTATTGTCAACATCATCAACACAGAGGAGTCACAATAATCTCCCCCTTTTTGATGATGGCAACACCCTATCATATAAAATAGCAGCATCATGTCATACATATGTATTTTTGATGAAAAACATGATTTGTCATGCAGATGCTATAAATGCATGCTAAGAAATGAAAACTAACTCCATAGTCTGTACTTGCTCTACATTCATTGGATAAGTTTGTTGTCCATGATAAAAGCAATAAACCAGAATCACATTTGAGCATGCGAGATTCAGTTTCAAAGTATCTTACTTTCTTAGACTCAGTAAAAAAATTGTTAAGAGATACCATGTCATGTATTGAAATTAAACAATTTGGCACACTTGAATTTTCTTTTGAAGGAACAGCATTTTCAATTTTATTTTATTAAGGGCATTCAGGTACCATTTATCTTTTTCTGTAAGGGTACACGTTTATCAGACGCCAGTACCCCTAGATACTCAACATAAGGAACCATTCTGCCTATGATCAAATTCAATAGAACTGTTTTACACCTTTTTGTGTGAGGGTACACGTTTATCAGACGCCAGTTACCCCCAGGTACTCAGTGAAACCACTTGTTGGCACTCAAAATATAATCCTTCGGCGACCAAGCCGCAAAGACGAATGATACGGTCCACTGAAGCACAGAAGCCGATGAAGATCAACTTACAAAAGATTCCTCAAGTTGCTAGAGCCCCGAGTCACCTTGAAGTGAGCACCGGGGACTTTACCTCCGGAGAGTCGGAATGCATCCACAACCAACCGGCAGCGCGATCAAGCCTGCCCAATGATCCGGCATCGACCCCGTCATGCCGCTACCCTACATCCGTCGTCCGACCAAGGACGACGGTCTACCCGGTGACTCTCCTAAGGAGGAAGAACGTCATCGGCGGTCCACAACCAGGGACCGAAGGTTCTGTCAGCAGAAGGCCACGATCACCCGACACGGGTTCGTCAACTCGCCATAGTGGGCCCGTTAGTGGCCGATTGATCGCCACTCAAGGTGGAATTACCCCGGATGCAATGCCATCCCACAAGGAAGCTTCGAGCACGAGTCTGTCTCAACCAGAAGCACAAATCACAGTGTCGAAGGCCGTGCCAGTAGGATACCCGTGTACTCGGGCCAGACACACGTGAAGTTCTGATTAAGGCCATCCGTCATATCGAGAGCTTCGTCAACGCCCCGTCAAGGTTTTCCAAGGGCCATGGCGAGAGGAACAGTCAACGGGAGCTTCCGGAACCATCCCCGGACCCATCGGTGACCCGCGCCGAGCAAACAAGTTAAAATGGCACGTGAAGGGTCATCGGCACCGCTTAATACGGCGCCCCCAGATCCGGCGCGCTCATCCGATCGGGGACTTGTTCCCGACGCCACCAAATCCGGCGCACCCCCTTCCCAGGGCGCCGTATTAACGAAGGCTACATATAGCCTACCTTCGAAACAAAAAAAAAAAGAGGAAGAGAGGAAAAATCAAGAAGAAAAAAAAGAGAAGATAACAGAAGAGAGCGAATACGAGGGCAGAGGGTTCGTTCGAGAGAAAAACCCTGGGGGAGAAGTAGGGTTTCCACCGAGGGTTCTCGCCGCCGTCTTCCTCATCTGCTTGTCTGAATATCTCCGGAGCCGGAGAAGAAAATCATGTGGTCTGATACTCTATTCTGGAGGAAGGGTCTAGGTGGGTTTCCATGTTTTTCCTTCCGGTCGATCCCCCTTTTCTTCTTTGGTTTTCTTCCCCTGATATAATGTAAGTGAGAGAGGGGAAGGGCGATGATACGAGCCTGACCTCCCCCCCTCACCATCGCCTCTGCCCTTCTCTTCATCTGTAATGATCTTCTTCTATTAATGTAAACGGCGGCCGAGCGACAACGCCGGCGCCGGAATATATATGATGTGCATATCTACCTGTATCGTTCACTGAATGAATGAAATGCGATTGTGGCTGATGCCGTATCTCTCTTTCATGCCCTCTCTAATTTCTTCTCAAATGTGCATTTAATGATTTCCTGGCGGACATAGTTCCCGTATCTGTTTCCCCGACGCTGGATATGCCCTTGGGGCTACATGAATCGTTCTTCCCCCCTCCCCGGGGTTCTCTCTCTCTGTTCCAATGCAATGGTCGAGCTCTGCACCATGTGTGCCACGGGTTTTGTGATCGGAGGTGCACTTGTGTACATATCTCTGTCCATCCCTGTCTAGGGAGCAGACCCTTCGCCGTCCCTGTGCCCTTCCTCATAGGCCAGAGGGGAGGGGAAGATCGCCTCTGCCGTTCCATCTTCATCCTGTGACGAGCCCCTGTTGGTTTGTTTCCGAATATGATATATACATCCCTTCCCCGGATCTCTATGCTAATCATATAGCGTGCCAGTATTAACTTATTTAGCCCGCGGGCTTCGCCGTTCTAATATGTTTTTGGAAGTTCGTTTGTCCACTTGTCGTCAAACGATGTCTTCCGCCGCTCTCTCCACCCCGTTCGCATCTTAACAGGAGTATGCTCTGTAGCATCGCTCCAGTACCCGGGGAGGAGGATATCCCCCCAATCTTCTACATCAGCCACTCGGCCGATATGGGACTCATCCATCGATGACGAACATCCCTACGGGCCATTGAGTGCACAGTAACGGGGCTAAGCCCTACAGTTCAAATCCACGGTCCTTAATGGACTTTGTGGTGGCCGTGGGTTGCGTTCCCCTTGTAGGCTAGCACTCGGGGTTTCCTTCCCTCTATCGGTCGTCCCGATTTGAGCATTGTGTCGACTCGGGTCGCGTGCCCCTCGCAGACCAGCCCTCGGGGTTTTCGCTCCCATAATGAGTCGCCTCATTCGTTCACAATTGCCTACGGACTCGGTGCCCCTAGCAGGCTAGGCCTCGAGGTTTTCCTTTCTGTTTGGGTTTTCCGGCCGCCGTTGCGCCACCCGGCTCTTAGGGTTTGCTCCGCCACATGAGTACTCCCCGCTTCTCCCCGACAATCCTCCGGGATGGGGAGATGCTGCCAAAATTTCGGCTCGAACGAGTCTGACTCGAACAATCACCGTGCTCGAGTGTGAACCTCACGCGAGCCTGTGACTCGACCCTCAGAATGCCCCGGGGTCGATCCTTTGAATCAATAACTTAAATAAACTTTCAAAGTTTCCCAAAGCATTTTAATAAGCCCAAGAAAAATGAATAAAACCTCGATTTCCGTGAGATCGGGCTAAATCGGCACCGTTTATATACGGCGCGCCTTAAAACAACGCACTCTTCCCGACGCGCCCCAAACGGGCCACACTATTTTAACCTCCCTCATTTACCTACGGTTTCCCACGCGTTTCAAGTCCTATACCTACATTTTCTGACGTCGTTTCCGATCGTTTTGCTGTCTAATCCCTGGCTCGCCCCCCGGGCAATCCTGGCCTCCTGTGGTTGAGATTGGCAGCCCCAATTAGCAATAGATTGAATAAGGTAAGGGCTGTTTATGCCCAGAATAACCTTTCTATCATGTTCGCTATCATACGTATTAGCACTGTGCTTTCGTCATCACCTTTGTGTTACCATTTCCCCCGCTGGCGGGGCTTAATAAATGTGATTGAGCTCTGCTCGTCTTCATAAGTATGTTGCCATGCTTAGCACAGTCATGAACATCATGTATGCATGCTTGCATAGACCCTCGGGTATATTAAATGGCGTTGACAGAAGGTCGGGTTAGGCCCGATCGGAAGTCTCCGCTATGCGCGATGGTGGTCTCCGGACCTGCGTCCTCCGTCGTGTACCAAGGGTCTCCAGTTCAATGAACCATGCCTCTCCTGCATGATAGATAGATGCATCTCGCATGATTCCGTCATGTTCATAACGTCGCATCCTTTATTCCGGCCTCGACAGCCCACTATCTCGGCAATTAATCAAAGGTGTTCCCTCCTCGTGGGGGATGTAATTAACGCCATAGCCTTTATGGTATGGCGGACTGCTGGTCCTGATCGAACCTCACTTTCGCCAGACACGGGTCAGAATGAGCGCATAATAAACTCGTCACTCATGTGACTGGCGCGCCCGCGTCGTCAATCAGTCAGTTAATTACTAGTTAGTTAATTGGTTGATCGACACGTGAAATAAGATGCATATATATATGTATACACACATACGTATATATATAAAAAATAAAAATAATAAAAATAATAAGAAGATAAAAAAAAAGATCACAAACAAGTCTGGCATGCCTAGTGGGACCAGTGTCACCTTTCATCTCTTTGCCGAGATACTTGGGCTTCGAGGCCCTCTCAAAGGCTACTGATCGTTGGCTTGTTTGTCTTTGCAGGCGAACGATGACAACAAATGGATTAACTGGCGTCAGCTCCGGTCCTTCGATCGTTGATGGGCATGCACAAGGGCACCTGGCGGTGGCCATGGAGTTCGCAGCTTCCCTGCCGCCATCGGCTTCCCCAATTTCTTGGGGTTGGCCTTCGTGGACATGCTGGAGATTGAAGCCCTGGAACCTGTCGAGGAAGCTGTGGGGAAAATGGAACTTCTGAAGGCTCCTTGCTACAACGGCTCATCCAAGAGTCCGGCCCCGACCCCTAGCTGTCTGGTGCACCACGCCATACGTGGGGCCCGCCTCAATATTGTCAACAAGCACCCTGGAGGACATCAACGTCGCCAAGCCCACAGGAGTGCTGCTGTGATTACCGGGACTCTATCTCAGTCCGGGAAATCTATGATGGTTGGCAGCATGCGCGTCTTCCTTAACGGACGCAATGCACGGGTGGCCCCAGATCGAGTCATCCCCGCCATCCCTGTCCACAATACATACCAGGCCCTCGCTGGAAGGAGGGCAGAAAGAGAAGAAATCGGCCACTATGGCCAAGGAAGGTCGGCCCCCAGGCCGAGAAAGTTCAAACAGGTGTGGGTTCCCAAGCAGGCCCAACCTGTCCACCAGCTGACACCCATTCGCCGCCGTCCTATGTATGACGGGGCGGAAGAGATAAGAGAAAGGGGCTTGCCCCCGAAGAAGGAAGAAGAAGTGGTTGCGGATCCTCCGCGCCGCTAAAGTTTCCGGGCTACTGCCCGTCAAGCCAACGTCCTAACCACGGGACGAATATTCCAACAACCTGCCGACAGAGTTCGGCTGGCTTATATCCCTCCTACAGGAGGTCGACAATCATCCCCCATGTTACATCAAGAGCGGGGTCAAGAAGAGATGACATGTCTAGTCAGAAACTATTTTCGAGGGTTAGGCAACCCCTCGCTTGGGCAACAGTGACTGATGCAGACAGCCGCCGCCAATGAAGACTGCTGCCCGTCAACGGCAGATGAAGAAGATATAGGAGAAAGAATGATGGTGTCGTTAGTCGACGACAATGGATATGATAACGGCTTCGAAATCGAAGCCGATGAAGCCATCCCCGAGCGGGAAGAAGGAAGAAGAGTTTCTGTGTTCGATAGGTTGACCTTCCCGCAGCAAGCTAAAAGGAGGGTCCATTGACAGAGGAGAAGGATGCAGGTCTTCACCTGCAACATGGCTGGTATATCCAACCGATATGGGGGGCTTCCCGAAGATTCCTGAGAATTGGCTCAGTTGGCCGCACGGCCAGGGCCGAGCACTCGCAGAACAGAAGCAGCAAGGGATCTCCTGATAATGACTAAAGGAAAACAACCCCAGGTCTACCACCAGTGGGATGATAAGGCCCCCGTCCTGACTGCTAATGTGGTGACGGCAGAGGAAGAAGATGGTGTCCCCCTCGACATCCTGCCCAAGGGTACGTCTGGGGACACAACGGAAGTTATCCCCACTACAGCCACTATACACCCATCGGTCTTGATATTACTTCAGAAATATCGGCAAGAGATAGACTTGCTGAAGAAGCAGTTGATGGAGAAGACTGAATAGTCCTCAGCTTCTAAACCACCTGAAGTCCAGGGTGAATCATCTCGGGGAGCAGTCCATCATGATGGCCCTCCACCACTCTACACACTACCGCAGTCATCAGAACCAAGCATGGCGACAATGCAACATCGGTCACCCCAGCTCCAGCCGCTGCTACCACCGGTGCTCCCTCAAGTGCACCAGACACCCCCACTGCTGCGTCCTCCACAGACGACCACCCTCGTCACCCCGTACCTGTAGCCGGCACACTTCTTTCAAGAGCTGGTTGACCCTGCAGTCATGAACCGGATGATGGTGGAGAGAATGATCGAGCTGAAGCTCGCAGAAAGGGGTGAAGGCGACTACGTCGCATTTGATGCATACCGGGTGCCATACCCGTAACACCATGCTGCTAAGCGGCTTCCCCCGGGAATCAGCAAGCCGCCCAAGTTTGATAAATTCAACGGGAAGGGATCCCCGAGAGAACACATAGCCTATTATATGACTGTCATGGGCGACTTGGCCACCGACGAGTCATATCTGCTGAAGTTTTTCGGGTCCTTGCTGACGGGGCTCGCATTTGAATGGTATTCTAGCCTCTCGGCCGGGTCGATCAGCGACTGGTCAGATATGCAGAAGAAGTTCAGAGAAAGATTCCATGTCACAGAGAGGGAGGTTACAGTGGCCGAACTCTACTCAACAAAACAGAGGGCCGATGAGACAGCCCTCGATTATGTTAAGAGGTGGAGGAACCTCGGAATGAGGTGCAAGCGGCCCACGCATCAGGAGGACGCTGTGCAGATATGCAAACAGAATCTCAGAAGGGAGGTTCTGGAAAAGATGATCGGAATGGAAATACGGTCGTTCGACCGATTGAATAATATCGTGGCCGAGGTGGAAGCTTTCCTGGCCAGACCTGCCCCTACATCTGCTGCCGACACGACCCAAAAGGGCAAGGTGGTAGAGCGGCGCTCCTCACCTAGAGAAGCGAACGCTCTTGACATAAAGGCGTTCGAACAACAGAAAGGTGAAGGTAAGAAGGGAGTCACCCCACAGCCTGCAGAAGCCCCAGACGGTAAAGAAGGTCCTTCGCTGAGGGACAAGATGAAGAAGGCCTATTCCTTTCCAAAAGACAAGACCCGAGTCCTATTCGATTGGGTAACAGAATATAGCATGGTCACCCTGCCAGAGCCAAGAAGGTTGGAGGACCTGAAAAGAAAAGACAGTCCAAGATTCTGCCCCTATCACCAGA
This sequence comes from Amorphophallus konjac, assembly GCA_022559845.1. Classification (NCBI taxonomy): domain Eukaryota; kingdom Viridiplantae; phylum Streptophyta; class Magnoliopsida; order Alismatales; family Araceae; genus Amorphophallus; species Amorphophallus konjac. The sequence goes on along the minus strand of CM040119.1, from coordinate 136,687,280 downwards.
TGTTGGGACATCCAATCGAAGACTGCTATGTTTTCAAGGACATCATCGAAGGGATGGTGAAGAAGAATGAAATTGAGCTGGGAGAGTACAAAGTGGACCCTCCTCAGCCACATGAAGCCCCTCGGAGGAGGGCAGTAGTTAACATGATCTCCCTATACGAGGCATTGCCCGAGGAGATCTCCGAAACAAGCACGCTGAGAACCTATGAAACCCATTTCTTGGAGCCCACGAAAGAATAGCAGGGATGGCAGCAGGCCCCTATAAAGCACAAGAAGAAGAGGGCACCCCGCCCGAAAGAGGGGACACAGATCCGTGGTGTTACACCCCGGCCTGCTCCGCCAGTGGTAGCACCCGCATGGGCCACTCCACCTACAGCTATCAGGATACATAGACATAATCGGAGAAGACAAACTCCGCTGCCAGTGATTAAAGAAACCAATCCTGGGGTCCTTCGATTGCAAAACCTCATTGAGGGGCTGGACGAGTATGTGCAGCCCGAATTGAAGCCTTTGCTGGTGCGGGACCACGTCCCGTCGCAAGAATTAGGGCATCTCTCACTTGGACAAAAGGAGGAAGCTGAAGAGGTACCCGACAGAGAGGGCAGTCTATTCTGGGGGGCACCCGCCCGCAGAAGCAAAAAAGAAGAAGAAACAAAAGAAGAAGAAAAGGAAGGCCGCTGAGGCCGATAAAGTGCAGGTTGTCTCCTGTAATACCCTATCAGCACTTTTCAACCTATCCGGAGAGGAGGAAGAAGAGGAAATTTGATTCACACCCCATGCTGGGGGAGGCAAGGCCGAGGCTGCAACTGCTGCACATGCCACCCGGTCAGGCCGAAAATGGGGGCACCAGCCGCCACCCAACCACAACATCATGTTCAGAGGGGAGTAACCCTACAAGACACCTCCGCCGGAGGTCAAGGGAGTCCAAATCCCTCCTCCGTCAGGCCTATATATCAAGAGTGGGGGCAAGGGGGTCCCTTCATTTCTTGAATTCATGAAGATGTCCAAGGGGAAGCAGCCTTGTCAGGAGGCTAACCCTACACCCGGGGACGTTCACCCGCACCTGGCACAATCTACCGAAGAGCCAAATGCAGACGGAGCTTGCCCCGCAGCAACTAACAAAGAAAACCCAGAAGCCGGTACCAGCCAGAAGGGCGCCGAATCTGAGGAAGATGAAGCAGGTCCGTCAGGGCCCGCAAATCAAAATCTCCCAAAGCCCAGATGGGCTGAAGAGATGAAGCTCTCTAATGTCCGAGCTGGGAGCCGAATAATGAAGCTACTCAAGAAGCTTCTTGCTCGATTTATAATCTGGGAGATCCTTTCTCTAAGTGAAGAGGCCCGGCAGGCGATTATTACTGCTCTCCAGATGCCTGCTCATTTTGAGACATGTCTGGCCGAAGCAATGCCGGAAGCCAGTATGACCTTCACTCCAGAAGACATGCTATTGCCTACCATCAGCCACAACAGGCCGCTGTATATGAAGGGGCACCTGAATGGAAGGGAGCTGAACAGAATTCTGGTTGATCCCGGTGCAGCGGTCAACATCTTGCCATATAGATTATATGAGAGGCACCACTTTAATGTGCATCTCAAAAAAGTCGGGGATATGTGTATCGCCGGCTTCAATCAAAAATGTGAGGTGTCCATGGGAGTGGCAGAGTTCACCCTCACCTTAGCAGATTTCACTACGATGGTGCAGTTCCATGTCATTGACTCACGCACCTCGTACAAGGCACTGCTCGGCCGCCCATGGCTGCATGAAAACATGGTGGTGCCCTCCACGCTCCACCAATGCATCAAATACAGTCTCCAAGGGAAGGAGGAGAGGAGATTTGCAGACCCCCACCCGTTCGAGGTGTTTGAATGTCATTTGGCAGATGCCAACCTATATACAGGGCCTTCCCAGAAGACCTCTGAAGTTAAGACCCCTGCGGGGGCATCGAGAAGCACATCCGACAGCAGTTGGTATCGACCACCGCCGCGCGGATATGTCAAGCCTAAGGTGGTCTCCCATATCACAGCATCCGGGGACGTAGGCAGAACAACACCTCCAACATTATACCCTGAAGCTAATGAAGTGTGGGTCGCTCGGTAGCACAATCATATTGAAATCCCGGATGACCTTACCAAGCCGACTCTCGGCCTTGACAACCCTACTGTCGAACCTTTCAAGACTTGGGAGGTGACACAGGAAGATGGACCCAACAGCTTGTTCTATACAACTGAGGAGCATCCTACTCGGGAAGACATAGACTGCAGCCTCCCCGAAGATATAAGCAACCCACCCGCTCCCGTCCAGGGTTTGGCATTTACAACTAATCGGATGGCCAGGATGTTTCAGAAGTAACACATCCCCCCCGATCAGTCTAAAAAATGCAAGGAAGCTTTCCAGAAAATGTGGTATCCCGCAAATTTGGATAAAGAAATGAGACGTGTCTCTCGACATCCGGGGTTGGGTTTCACCTTGGAGGAATATTATTACAGTGGGCGATACGAGGTGGACACCATCTCCGCCTTCTACCCTGTTGAAGATAGCCCGCTGGGGGGCAACTTTTGATGAATACCCGGTGGAAGCTGAGCATGTTGAACTGGCTCGACTCGGAAATCAAGAAGCAGAGACCATGGTCCCCTGCCGATGCTGGGAGCAGGTCTATCCTGAAGAGACGGCCCTTCAAGCCAGATTTGATACAGCTAGTAGCAGTGAAGCCGAAGATACTGAAGAAGCAGGAATTTCTCCCTCCAGTGGAGCCATACTGATGATAACTTCTACACCTCTTCTACCAATCAGGGCAGCCTCGGTCGACTCCGATCAAGGGGAACTAGCTACCAAGAAAGGAAAAGCCACTTCTATGGAAGATACAACTGTCCCAGGAGGTGAGACCTCCTCAACTTTTGCCGCGAAACTGGGATGCTGTCCCGGCCCGGCAGTAAACAACTATCAGCCCATCGCGGCTGTAGCCTTATCTACAAACACTGAAGTTGCTCTCTCTCCCTTGGGAGCTGCGACGGCAGTGGATTTGCTAATAGAACAATCCGCGCAGCTGCTGGCACAAGAAATAGAGAAACCTCAAGAAGCTCTAGTGGTGTCTGATGAGGAAGTCGAAGTACTCGACCCTCAAGATGGTATTCCAGATTTCGTTGACCTCCAGCCAGCACCTCCGGAGATAGAAGACAGAGGCCAGGCCACAGTCGATGAACTGATAGAAGTCAACTTGGGAAATGAGGAGGACCCTAGGCCCACCTTCCTTAGTGCCCAGCAGTCCCCAGAAGAACGGGAGCTGTACGTCCAGCTGCTGCTAGAATACCGGGATTGCTTCGCCTGGACTTACAAAGAAATGCCGGGTCTGAGCCCCGCTGTCTCACAACATGAGCTGGCAATCAGCCCGGAGGCCGAGCCGGTGAAGCAACCACCGCGGCGCATGAGGCCAGAACTCATTACTCAAATTTGTGCTGAAGTCAACAAGCTCATTGACGTGGGATTTGTTGAAGAAAACCAGTACACCACATGGCTGGCGAATATCATCCCCGTGAAGAAGAAGAATGGACAGATCCGGATATGTGTCGACTTCCGAGATCTAAATAAATCATGCCCCAAAGATGACTTTCCAGTGCCAATAACAGAAGTCATGATCGACGCCACAACCGGTCACGAGGCCCTGTCATTCATGGACGGGTCATCCGGTTACAACCAGATCTGGATCGTGGAGCATGACCGGGTCCATACTGCTTTTCGAACCCCTAAAGGCATTTATCATTATAAGAGGATGCCATTCGGACTAAAGAATGCTGGCGCAACTTATCAACGTGCAATGACCAAAATCTTTGACGAGTTGTTGTACCACAAGGTCGAGTGCTACATAGATGATATGGTGGTCAAAACCATAAGAAAAGAAGACCATCTGCAAGACCTCCGGATTGTTTTTCTGAGGCTGAGGCAGCATGAGCTGAAGATGAACCCCATGAAATGCGCGTTTGGAGTGTCGAGCGAAAAATTCTTGGGCTTCATCGTCCGATATCGGGGGATCGAGATAGACCCCGCAAAAATCAAAGCAATTAAGGAGTTACCGCCGCCAAGGAACCTCTCCGAGTTGAGATCACTATAGGGCCACTTGGCTTATATCCGGTGGTTCATTTCCAACTTGTCAGGGCGATGCCAGCCTTTCCATAAGCTGATGATGAAAGATGTTCCCTTTTATTGGGATGAAGATTGCCAGACAGCCTTCGACAAGCTGAAAGACTACCTGAAGACTTCTCCAGTGCTGGGCGCACCGGTGAAAGGACGGCCATTGATACTATATATAGCAGCTACACATAACTCCCTAGGGGTAATGCTGGCCCAGAATAATGAAGAAGGGAAAGAGCAAGCCCTCTATTCCTCAGTCGGAGACTAGTCAGAACTGAAGAGAAATATACTTTTATTGAGAAGGTCTGTCTGGCACTGGTCTTCGCAGTTAAAAAGCTCCGACACTATATGTTGTCACATGAAATCAGCTTGGTATCAAAAGAGGATCCCCTGAAATATATTATGTCCCAGCCGGCACTCAAAGGTTGCCTGGGCAAATGGGCAGTAATCCTCATGGAGTTTGACATCTCCTATGTACCGCGCAAGGCCGTCAAGGGTCAAGCTATTGCGGACTTCTTCGCTGAGCACCCAGTACCAGGGGACTGCCCGCTGGAACCGGAGCTTCCTGAAGATGAAACCCTGGAAGCCGTTCAGGTGCAACCCTCCTTATGGCAGCTATATTTTGATGGCGCTTCCAGAATTGACACCTTTGCCACTGGATCGGCCAGGGTCAGGGCAGGGGTAGGCATAGTCCTGAAATCACCAAAAGGAGAAGTGGTGTACACATCCTGCTCCATAAACAAGCATTGCACAAATAATGAAGCGGAATATGAAACCCTGATAATCGAGTTGCAGATCGCTCTGTCCATGGGAATTCAGATGCTGGAGGCATTCAGAGATTCCCTGCTAGTTATAAAATAGCTAGAGGGAGAGTTCTATGTGCGAAAGCAAGAGATTCTCCCCTATCACCAGCTGGCAACTCGCCTGATGTCAAGATTCTACTTCATCAGCATCAAGCACATCAACCGAGGTCCGAATGCTCAGGCAGACGCCCTCGCTAACCTGGCCAGTTCCTTGGCGGTCCCACCAGATGCAAGCCTGAATATAACAGTGATCAACCATCGGCAGGTCCCCAGTGTAACAGAGGTCTTGGCCGATGAACAAGAGATTGAGGTGGTAGCCATCGAGGAGATTCAGCAACCTGATTGGCGAGAACATCTCCTACGGTGGTTCCAACACCAACAGCTCCCGAAAGAAAAAGAACAGAGAATGAAGCTCCTAAGGGTCAAGGACTCTTACGAGATGAGAAGCGGAACCCTGTTCCGAATAATGGTAGATGCCCGAAGGAAAGTCCAACTTCGTTACTTGTCTTCGGAAGAAGCGGGACAGTTGATGCAAGAAGTCCATGCGGGATCAGCTGGAGTGCACCAAGCTGGCCCAAAGATGACAATTGAGATAAAGAAATTGGGCTACTATTGGCCCACTATATTTAATGATTGCTGCAAGTTCGCCAAGGCTTGTCAGAAGTGTCAAGAACACGCTAACGTGGCAAGGAGACCTCCAGTGCCACTGCATCCGACCCTACCAAGCTGGCCATTCGCCCAGTGGGGCACGGACGTGGTGGGGCCGCTACCAGCATCTTCATCAGGGTGCGAGTATATCTTAGCAGCTACAGACTACTTCTCCAGATGGGCAGAGGCGGTAGCACTCAGAGATGTGACGGGAGAGCTAGTTACGAGATTCTTCCAACAGAATATAATATTCCGGTTCAGGATCCCCAGCCGAATCATCTCTGATAATGGCAGCCATTTTAGGAACCAGAAGGTTTATCGGTTAGACGACAAGTACAAGATCGACTGGAGGACATCGTCCCCCTACAACCCTCAAGCCAATGGACTTGCAGAAGCCTTTAACAAGACACTATGCACGTTGCTGGCAAAGACTGTCAAGTCTAATAAAAAAGATTGGAAAGAAAGGATGTACGAAGCACTCTGGGCCTATCGTACTGTCTGCAAAACCCCAACCGGCTGTTCGCCTTTCTCCCTCGTCTATGGGTCAGAGGCTGTGGTGCCGATTGAACTGGAAGTTCCTTCGCTGCGAGTTGCCATCCAGCATGGACAAGCCAGTGGTGAACAAACCAATGCAGAAAGAAGATTGGAAGAGCTCGCTGAGCTCGAAGGAAAACGCCTCCGGGCGCAACAAAACATCCAACTCTACCAAGCTCGCATGGCCCGTGCTTTTGACAAGCTGGTCAAAGTCTGAGAATTCAAGAAAGGAGACCTGGTGATGGTCAAAAGAAGAGAAGTGATGGCCTCCAACCCCAAAGGGAAGTTGGTCAAAAACTAGATCGGACCATATATCTTCCACCGAGTATATGATGGGGGTGCCTACGTCCTGGTGGACCACAAAGGAGTCATCCAGTTCTCTCCCCTCAACGGAAAGCATATAAAGCTGTATCATGCAGCACAACCAATATTCCTCGAGTGATCGGTCGGAATACCCTTATCTCGGTCTAGTGGCATTCCGTCCTGATCGAGCTACCCTTATCTCGGTCTAGTGGCATTCCGCCCTGATCGAGCTACCCTCACCTTGGTCTAGTGGCACTCCGCCCTGATCGAGCTACCTTTCCTTAGTTTAGTGGCACCTCGCCCTATCCGAGCTACCCTTATCTTGGTGTAATGGCATTCCGCCCCGATCGAGCTACCTTTCCTTGGCCTAGTGGCACTCCGTCCTAGCCGAGCTACCCTTATCTTGGCCTAGTGGCACTCCGCCCTAGCTGAGCTACCCTTATCTTGGTCTAATGGCATTCCGCCCTGATCGAGCTACCTTTCCTTGGCCTAGTGACACTCCGCCCCAGCCGAGCTACCCATATCTTGGTCTAGTGGCATTCCGCCCTGATCAAGCTACCTTTCCTTGGCCTAGTGGCACTCCGTCCTAGCCGAGCTACCCTTATCTTCGCCTAGTGGCACTCCGCCCCAGCCGAGCTACTCATATCTTGGTCTAATGGCATTCCGCCCTGATCGAGCTACCCATATCTTGGTCTAGTGGCATTCCGCCCTGATCAAGCTACCTTTCCTTGGCCTAGTGGCACCCCGCCCGAGCCGAGCTACCTTTCCTTGGCCTAGTGGCACTCCGTCCTAGCCGAGCTACCATTATCTTGGCCTAGTGGCACTCCGCCCTATCCAAGCTACCCTTATCTTGGTTTAGTGGCATTCCGCCCTGATCGAGCTACCTTTCCTTGGCCTAGTGATACTCCGTCCTAGCCGAGCTACCCTTATCTTGGCCTAGCGGCACTCCGCCCTAGCCGAGCTACTATTAACTTGGTCTATTGGCATTCCGCCCTGATCAAGCTACCCTGATCTTAGTTTATTGGCATTCCGCCCTAGGCGAGCTACCCATATCTTGGTCTAGTGGCATTCCGCCCTGATCGAGCTACCTTTCCTTGGCCCAGTGGCACTTTGCCCCAGCAGAGCTACCCTCATCTTGGTCTAGTGGCATTCCATCCTGATCGAGCTACCTTTCTTTGGTCTAGTGGCGCTCCGCCTTAGCCAAGCTCTCAAAAGAATACACCACATTGCCGTTACGGGCCTTACGTCCGAATCAGCGAAAGATCATTCCTTTACGTTAGCACTCAGCCCTCGCTAAAGAATGAACCATTCTGCTCGGCACAAGGCTCGGTGCTCCGGTCAACAGCCGTCTACTACCAACAAAGGGTCGGACATCACGCTTCGACCTGCCACCCTTTATATCCAAAAAAAAGGAAGTAAGAAAAATGGGGTTAAAAATAGAGATACCCCGCCAGACTTACTCCTATATCAGGACAAGTGCAAAAATGGTTATAACCCAGCTGTGGCGAAAACCCGAAAGGGCGCTGCAAGAAAAATCGGGTACCCCGCCACGTGAAAACCCGAGAGGGCGCGTGGGCAAAAGCAAGAGGGGGCTGGCTTAGGTGAAAACCCGAAAGGGCGCTTGGGTCGGCGCTTGGGTCGGTAAAGTGGTAATTTAAAAGTTCCTCTTTTGTTCTCCACCCGATGAAACTCCAAAAGGGACAATCATCAGAAGTCCCATCGAAAATCCTTTAATAAACCCATGTTCGACCCTCGTCATCATCGGCGAGATCGGTCGATCTCTATCCCTAACTTGGACCCTCCGTCCCTGTTAGTAATCCTACCTTTGCTTCGGCATGTCACCCATGCTGATGAACAAACCCATGTTCGACCCTCGTCATCATCGGCGAGATCGGTCGACCTCTACCCCTAACTTGGACGTTCCGTCCCTGTTAATAGTTCTACCCTTGCTTCGGCATGTGACCCATGCTGATGAAAAAACCCATGTCCGACCCTCGTCATCATCGACGAGGTCGGTCGATCTATACCCTTAACTCGGATCTTACGTCCTTGTTAACAAACCGTGATCTTTGCTTCGACATTTAACCAGTGTCGACGAACTAAGCCAGAGACCAATCCTTGTCATCATCGGCGAGGCCGGTCAGCATTCTCGCAGTCGAATTCTTCTGCACTCCGAATTCAAAAAAAAAAGAAAATAAAAGAATAATGGGGTTAAAAATAGAGATACCCCGCCAGACTTGCTCCTATATTAGGACAAGTGCAAAAATGGCTATAACCCAGCTGTGGCGAAAACCCGAAAGGGCGCCGCAGGCAAAATCGGGTACCCCGCCACGTGAAAACCCGAGCGAGCGCGTGGGCAAAAGCAAGAGGGGGCTGGCTTAGGCGAAAACCCCAAAGGGCGCTTAAGTCGGTAAAGTGGTAAGTTAAAAGTGCCTCTTTTGTTCTCCACCTGATGAAACTCCACAAGGGACAATCATCAAAAGTCCCACCGGAAATCCTTTAACAAACCCATGTTCGACCCTTTTCACCATCAGAAAGATCGGTCGCTACCCTTTCGACCCTTGTCACCATCGGCAAGATCGGTCGCTACTCTTTCGACCCTTGTCATCATCGGCAAGATCGGTCGCTACCCCTTTCGACCATTGTCATCATCGGCAAGATCGGTCACTACCCCTTTCGACCCTTGTCATCATCGGCAAGATCAGTCGCTACCCTTTCGACCCTTGTCACCATCTGCAAGATCGGTCGCTACTCTTTCGACCCTTGTCATCATCGACAAGATCGGTCGCTACCCCTTTCAACCCTTGTCATCATCGGCAAGATCGGTCGCTACCCTTCTCGACCCTTGTCACCATCGGCAAGATCGATCGCTACTCTTTTGACCCTTGTCATCATCGGCAAGATCGGTCGCTACCGTTTCGACCCTTGTCACCATCGGCAAGATCGGTCGCTACTCTTTCGACCCTTGTCATCATCGGCAAGATCGGTCGCTACCTCTTTCGACCCTTTTCACCATCGGCAAGATCGGTTGCTACTCTTTCGACCCTTGTCATCATCGGCAAGATCGGCCGCTACCCCTTTCGACCCTTGTCATCATCGGCAAGATCGGTCGCTACCCTTTCGACCCTTGTCATCATCGATAAGATCGGTCGCTACCCCTTTCGACCCTTATCATCATCGGCAAGATCGGTCGCTACCCTCTCGACCCTTGTCATCATCGGCAAGATCGGTCGCTACCCTTCTCGACCCTTGTCACCATCGGCAAGATCGGTCGCTACCCTTTTCCGGTTCTTGTCACCATCTGCAGAACTGTCTACCCTTTCGACCCTCGACACCATCGACGAGCCCGGTCAACTACCCTCTAACCTGGGCCTTCCGCCCTCGTTGATCAACAAAGCATCATTGCGTCGACATTTAACCCATGTCGATGGTTATAACACACTTTTCATCATCATTGGCGAAGTTCATTAGGCACATCCGCCTACGCTACCTGTGTCCCGCCCCGGCAAAAATCTTGCTCTGGGAACGGATGCGCCGCGGTGGAGCGAACACCTCACCCCTTCCCTGAAGGCGTGAGCGCTCTCCTGCGCCATCAGCACGTATCCCCAGGTTCGGACGGTCGGCCAGAAGAAAGAAAAGAAGAAAAGAAGAAAAGAGGGAAAGAAGTCGTGATTGAGGCAACAAACAGAGATGTTTTCATTAATAAAAGCAGTCAGAATACATTGGTGTCCGGGGCATTCCCCAGGGGTACATAAGCTCCGAAGGCAGAAAGAGGAGCAGAACCCGATGCAAGAAGAAAAGCAAAGCAAAGCTACGGCAAAGGACGCCGGAAAATATCTGCCAACTCCAAGATGCCTAGTGAGGGGTATTGGGTCAATTCCTGCAAACGGGCCTCGGTGGCTGTCAGCTGCAATAGCCTCTCATCTAGTGAGGCAAGTCGTCCTTCGGCCAGGTTAGCTTCCTCCGTTGTCTAGACCTCTAGGCGCTCGCCTTCCTGTAACTCGGCTTCGACCTTAGCAAGTTCCACGTGCAACTCTTCCATCCACATCGTGAGGAACAACCGACGTTCTGAGATATTGCTGGCAACGGTTCTCAATTGTTCCACGGTCACCCTCAATGAAGTAGTGGCAGCGCGGCAATCTGCCCTCTCCAGCTTCACAGCCGTCAGCTGATCAAATACCTCTCGGCTGAGGAAATCCCGCCTGTTGGCGTGCTTTAACAGCATTGTAATCCGTGGGGTCCTGTCATCCTTTGGGCAGCAGAATGCTAATAATGATCATGAGAGGTGGTCTATCAGGCCTCTCAGCTGCACATAAGTTAGACCCGGGGAAGCTGACATGGCCCGCTGGAGATTGTCCAGAGACTGCCACACCATGTCACTGGAAAATTGTAAGCCTAGTGGCGAAGTCTCAGGGAGCTGAAAGTCCACCTTGCTATCTATCTCGGCCCAGATATCATCGGCCACCGCGAGGGATGTCGACGGCATAGTCTGCACGGCGTCGACGCCCGGCCCGACGATTGCAGCTGCAGCAGCTGAAGGGCTCTCCACGATGGCAACTTCCTTGCCTGCCCTTTGAGGTGAGGCTATGATAGTCGTATCAGCAGCTGAGGGCGCTTGCTGCTCCTGAACAGTCTCACTGGCCGCTAAAGGAGGGGAGCTTTCTATGACAGACAAGGCTTTAATAGCATCGGCCTCTTCTGCAATAATTTCTCCCGCCTCAATTTCCGGGGGACCACTTGGCTTCAGCAATAACTCTTCGCCGGCAACCAAGGCTTGAGTCCCTGCAACCTCGGTCAGGTCGCCAACTTCAGCAGTTACACCGGGCTCCTCTGAGGCCGCTGTAGCAGCATAGGTCCGTGGAAGCCGTTGGGCGATGGGCCGCACAACAAGTGGAAAGGCAGACTGGCTCGTGCCCAAGTCAGGGAAGAGTATGCGAACCATCACAGCTGGCGGTACCACCTTAGCCTGCATCACATGTATGTACATCAGACAGCTGACTTGGAAATAAAAAGAAGTGCTGCGGGTGGGAGTCGGAACATTTCCTACCTCAACCGGCACTATATTTAGGCCTCCAAAAGTGGCCTTTGAAGATTCTGGCCCTTCTCCTGCGGTCGGGTATGATGGCATGTGCTCGGCTCCCAGTAGTCTCGGAGGGCTGAATGTTAAAAGGTCACTTTCATAAGCTGAAGAAGCCCCAGCGTCTTCGGCCTCGGTGTCAATCGGCGGGAACCCCTCGTCGTCACCGGAGCCGCCACCGTAATCAACTCGCTCAGAGTAGGATGATTCTTCCGCCTGTTCTCGAATCTCTAGTATCTGAGCGGAAACCATGCTACTAGGAGAAGGCCCCTTAGTCGGAACCTCCTCGGCGGTCTCTGCCTCGGAAGCACCCGTTGGCTGAATATCCAGGGGTTTGTCCTTTGGAAGCCCCTGCTCTCCAGTAATAGCTCCTGCCATGGCACCAACCTCGGGGAGCACCGTTGGCCGGACATCAACTGGAGTTAAAAGACAATAAACAGTCAAGACCCGACTAAAAGCACGATAAATCGTCGAGCTCTACGGGCAAGCTGCAAAGTTACCTTCTATCTCCTGATGGGGTGTCGGTGAAGGCAAATCGCCCTCAACAGAGGCTGAGGGGGCTTCCTCCTCCCTCTCTTCGACCGCGGCTCCAGTCACCACCTCCAACCCGACAATGGCGAAGGTAGTACCAGCAGCTAATGAAAGGAAAGATGATCAGCAAAGGTGACAGAAATAAGCAAATAAGCCATATAAGAGCAAGAAGTTACCTTCACCCTCAGGCCCTTGCATCCAAGCAGCCTCAAACTCGGAGAATGATGGAACTCGAGGAGGGGTGACTATGGGCTCATCTTCAGCGGCCTTCCTCCGGTGCGCCCGGGTGGCGCGGGAATCCGCCCTCTTGGCCTTCTTCGCCCTGCTGATAGCCTCCCTGACCTGGGACCTGGTTCGCTTCCGTGAATCCCCAGGGGGCAGTGGTGTTGTGGTCGGAGCTGGCTCTGGAATATTAAAATATGAAGGCTTTTGCGCCTTATATATCAACTCCCTATAATGTTTGGTCGCCTCCACAGAGAGGTGAGCTGCAAATGTGCATAGGTGAGAAAGATGCATGCTGACTATAAAGGAGCAGCTTCAAGGCTGCAAGGAAAGACAAGCATTACCTGGTGGCCCTGTGTATCTGGGACTACGTGACCAGTAAAGCAATGCGGGCGCCTTGTCCCGGGAAGCCACCTCGCGGATAAGCCAGCACACATGATGTGACACACTAAGGGGGGCATGCAGCAAACAAACGGATCCTTAGGACCTATTCCGTAAACACAATCACACAGCAACAAAGTCCTAGATTGGGGCCGATTCGCCGTCGCACACACACGAGCCCGGGGTGACTAAGTGATGCTAAGGGGAGGTGATGGATCAAGACCCTTGCTGGTAGAGTGCCAGTAGGGCTAGGGTTGCCCTCCCGAAGGTACGAGGCCCACACTTAAGGGGCTGGCCGGTGCCAATTGGGGCACTAGGTCCCTCTCTCTCACAGCCCACGGTGACCGCTCGTAAGTGGACACACGGGGTCGGGCGCTCTCTCTCTTGCTCAACGGAGCAATTCCACGGATATTAGATGAACAAATACAACTAATGGAGCAAAGTTCAGAGCTTACCCTGGTTGGTTTGAGGAAACCAACCCCGTTCGAAGATGAGGGCGAGCGGGGAAGTGTGGGTTCCCCGCACACTGCGCCGATGAAGCTTGATCCCTGTTTAACAATTACAATCACTACACCTCACACAGGAGGGTGGACTTGGGGTGGGGATATTTGTATTACAAGTCAAACACTACCTCCGCACAGGGAGGGGCGCTAAGCCGGCCAGGCGGGGAGGGGAGATAAGCTCGATCGCGCCGACGGAGCACCCGGCCGAATCTGCCCGGGTCTGGGACAGCAAGACAGGGGGTCGATGTAGTCGCCGCTGTGAGCTCTCCCGGACTCAGAACTTGATGAGACTTGTGCCAAAATGTTGCTGACGTACCCAGGTACGACGGTCATTTTTTTTGGGTGGTCCCGAAGTCGTCGCCGGCAGGGACGGGCTCTGGAACAGGTCTCTGGTGCGCAGATACAGACTGTTCCCAGGGGCAGCAGCGGATGGACGAAGTCACCACGGCAGCTCCCGAAGTCAAAACGTGGCAGGACCAAGTCGAGGATGATCGTGGACAAGTATTCTCTGAGCAGAAACCAAGATGGGCACCAGACGATGTCAGGGTGGTGAGGAGAGGCCCATTGAGTGAGTGGGTGTCAGGACAAGACCCTGACGGCCTGTTCTGCGCACCTGGGAGAGAAAAATTGGAAACTGGTTTTCCGGATGCCGAACGGGATGCCGCTTGTTTGTGATGGTGGACACCTTGTAGTAGCAGCTCTCAGCCAAGTGGCACCTTCAGAAGTTGTGGGGTGTGACCGTGGTAGCCTCTGCAAGTCACTTCTGGTTGCAGGCCGCACTGATTCTGCGTAGTTGGCGAAGGATGGCTCTCCCGGGCAGCTCCGACCTCGGATTGAGGCAATTCCACCTCGCCTGCGCAGAAGACCAGCAGAGCTTTCCGTCGATGTAGGCCACGCCCCCAGGAACTCCGGGATGTGGTCGTGGATGGCGCTGCAACAGACAGTTAATCTGCAGGTTTCCAGCTGCACACAGATTGGAGGAGAGAAATGGTGGAGGGGTGGTTTCTTTGGTGGAGGGGTAAGGGATATGGATGCCTTGGTGGAGTGCAGGGGCTTGGGAGGTGGGAAGGGGTGGTGAGGTGGAGGCTAGGGGCGGAGCTAGAAGGGGAGGGGTTGGGTGCGCAAATGGCCAAGGGGGAGGTGGTGGGGGGGATGGGGGCGCAAGTAGCTTGGGGAATTGGGAGGGCTTCCTTTGGAATTGGTGTGATGGGTTAATGGTGGGGTTAATGGTGGCCTAGGAAGGTGGAGGGGTTGCCTTGGGGAGGGGAAAGGTTACTTGGGAGAGGGGAGTCTCTCTTGGGAAAATGAAGGGTTGTATGGGAAAGGGGAAGGGTTGCTTGGGAAGTGGGGGAAATTGAAGTGGAGTTAAGGGCCTTGGGAAGGTGAAGGGGTGGGAGGCTGATGTGGCAGATGAGGTGGCAAGGGAGAAGGTGAAGGGGCAGGTGCGCCCAAGGGAGAGAGAGGGGAGGAGAGAGAGAGGGGTTCGCCCCCAATTAGAGAGAGAGAGAAGAAAGAGCTAGAGAGAGAGGGGGCACAATTCTTGTGGCAAGTTTTTACTCAAATATTCATTAACCATCTCAAGTGGAGTTGGGGTCCTATTTATAGGAATCCCAACTTTTACAAGAAGTCTCTGAGAAAAGTACTAATAACAGATAACCGAAGGAGCAGGGGAAGGGAAAGGGCGCCCCTGGGCCAGACCCATCTAAATGGGCCCATCTGACTCTCTAGCCTAATCATGAAGATACAAACATAGGTAAATAACATGATAACCTAGGGACATGACTCAAAACAAAAGGGAAATTACATCAAAATGGCTCAAGAAAGATATGAAAATTACATAGCTAAACTCAGAAAATCAAGCTGAACATAATGGCGAGCATCCGGACCCTTGGAGAAGTGCGAAGTGGTAAGCGATGTCCCCATCATACTCCCGGGGTGTAGAGAACTCGACTCTGTCAAGTAAAGATCCATCGTATGCGGAGGAAGCCACAGCGAGGTTGCTCTCAAGTCTACCAAAGGTAGCTGGTCCTTTCCACCAAGCGAGGTAGTGCCCATCCCTTTGCTCCAGATGACAGTGACCTGTTCATACAATATCCGCTCCAATTGCTCACGTTGGCCCCTCTGGGTTGGTGGAACTCTCTCATGGGTGGTGGCTCTCTCAAGGGGTGGAACAAGCTCAATTTCCTTACTAGGTGTCACCGTGGGACCCCTATATGGCACCAAGTCAGCCACATTGAATGTGGGACTTACTCCGTACTCCTCGGGGAGGTCCAACACGTAAGCATTTGTGCCGATCCGCCTCGAAACCTGGAAGGGACCTGATCCACGCGACCTCAGTTTGGAGACATTCCCAGGGAATAGTCTCTCGGTTCTCACCATCACAAAGTCACCTACACGAAATTCTCGGTGGCATCGGTGGGAATCAGCCGATTTCTTATACGCCTCATTGCTTTTGTTGACGTGTTTGCGGATGTTACCATGCAGAGTTGTGAATGATCCTCTAGTGATGAAGGGAGGGCCTGGACAACCATATTTAGCCTTATCGAGTGTCATGTTGATTTTGATGGTCCTAGGAGGGCCGGGGCATCCATAGATGAAACCATCATGCAAAGGGGTGTTTGGGGGTCCGGGACATCCATGAATGCTTCCTTCATGTTTTGACTTCATACTGATTGACCTAGGGGGGCCTGGACATCCAAATGGGATTCTGACATGTGAGGGTTTCCTAACAAGGTTGACTACTAAAGGGGGTCCTGGACACCCAGATGTAAACCTATCGTGCCTCGGTCCTAGTGTGTGAGTGACACAAATGACGTGACTAGCCTGACCACATGATGCAAAAGGTTGTGAAAAATGTATTCCTATCAAGATGGTCCCATCTTTGAGATTTGGGGGTTTCCACTCATGGGGGTCGAAGTGGTCCCAAGAGGGGGACAACTTGGGATGGGTCACTCCTTTATTTCTAAAGTGGATGTCACCCTTGTCCTTGACTCTCATAGTGTGGGCTGAATTTTGGAATGGGTGAGTTAGGTCTAACATGGTGGGTGAGGGTAGGAGGGAGTGGGTGGTGAGTGAGGAGTTCTTGGAAGCCCATAGGAAGTGGCCAAACAGATCAAGATGGGTTAAGGGGTGAGTGACGTGGAGGTGGATTTCAATCCAAGTGACCGCCCTAGGGTCCCTAGTACACATAGGGAAGTGGAAATCATGATCCTGGTGGGGCCCAACGCAAGGCTCCTTATAGGAGGGCAAGGGGGTGATGTAAAACTCATTAGGCTCGGGTAGAAATAACAAGAGCTTACTCGTGCAAGGACCCTTGGTGTAAATGGAGGTGATGGTCCCGATAGAGGGGTGTGAGAAACTAAGGTACCCCATGTTGCTTGCTTCTAAGGCCCACATGTTTGTCACCTCTATTTGCCAAAGTACACTCCTAACCAAGTCCCTCATGGCTCCTACAAAGGAGAACGATTGGAAGGTTGTGTGGAATGGAGAGGTGGGCACAATTGGGTAATGATTTTCCATAGGGGGGTGCATGATGTGGAGGAGGAGGTCTTGCTTTAGCCACTCAATGAGGGGTTCCCCTAAAATCACAATTCTCATGGAGGGAGGGGTGGGGGGACTTGGTTGGTCATCTAGCAACTCTAGGGGGATGATGTTCCTAGTTAGGCTCGTTGTGATCTCTTTGGATAAAGATGAGCCTTCTTGACCCAACCCTTGGCATTGGGCTTCATATTCTTCCTCCCAATCTAGGGGAGCCTCATAGTCTTCGGTCACCTTCGTAAGTTCCGTTTGGAAATGGGTGGGATGAGGATTTGTGGAAGCTTGTGGGGTGTGGGTTTGATGGGGAATGTTGGGTTGGGTGGTGGCCAATTTGGTTTGAATGGTGGTGGTGATCGGGATTGGAATCATTTGGGGTGGTGGAGATTGGGCCCTAAGGGAGGTCTTGGGTTGACTGGGAGGGAAAGGGGGAGTGGGAGTGTTCCTCGGGTTATGGTTCTCAAGGTAGGAGTGGGAAGGTCGGGGAGCGTAGTTCTTCCTAAGCTCAAGGTAAGAGTGGGAGGGTCGGGGAGCGTAGATCTTCCTAAGCTCAATCTTCATCTCTTCCCATGATTCTATGGGTTCTTGCCTCCAAATCCTTCTTAAGCTCACTATGCGTTCCCACTCCTTCTTGGCTTGTCCCCGAAGCCACCCTGTGGCCCTGCGGACCCTAGCATGTCCATAGACCCTAGTCCTATCAAAGTGTTTATCCATGGTAGCCTCCCACTTTAGGTAGGCATTAGGATTGGATCCGTCAAAACTAAGGTCTCCTTCTAGGATGATGTCCATGAGGAGGGGGTCAATCGGACTCTTGTGGACGGTCGTGTTGAGGGGACTTAACCAATGTGGAGTGTACATGATGATGCACTGGGTGGCCTGAAAATGACTCTAAATGCGAATGCGCCCTAGGACCAACTTGTAGAGAGACAAGTTGTGAACTTGCTCTGATACCACTTGATGTGACACACTAAGGGGGGCATGCAGCAAACAAACGGATCCTTAGGACCTATTCCGCAAACACAATCACACAGCAACAAAGTCCTAGATTGGGGCCGATTCTCCGTCGCACACACACGAGCCCGGGGTGACTAAGTGATGCTAAGGGGAGGTGATGGATCAAGACCCTTGCTGGTAGAGTGCCAGCAGGGCTAGTGATGTGGCACAGCCCACTAATGAGATGTTTGACCCTTGGACCTACCAATCCACAAGCATACAAGCACTCAAATGGCTCACCGAGTGGCCGAGCTCACACGACGCACACGTGCACCCGGGTGGGCCCGAATGATGACGGCGAGGGTCCGGGGTGGGACCCCAAGGTTTCCACCGGTTGGTGGGCTTATGGTTGACCCCTAATGGGCCTGGGATGCCCCCTTTATGGGCGGGCCAGCACGCTGGGGCGTGGGTTTAGGGTGGCTCTCCCTCACTTACCACGGTGGATACTCACGGCGAAATCAAACATTCATGCTCAAGCTCTCACTCACCGCCGGCGAACTAAGGAAACGATACTAAACGAGCAAAGCAATTGAAAGGACCAGGAGAGGGACCAGCTGCTCACCTGATCGGTGTGAAAACACCGATCCCGGCCGGAGACGACGGGCGCGCCGGGAGGCGTGGGTATGTACCCGGACGCCGCGGCGGGGTAGCTTCAACCTGCGGGTTAACTGTTACACCACTACGCCTCTCGCAGGAGGGGTGATCTCGGGGTGGGGATTAACTTATTACAACCAAAATGTACCTCCACGCAGGGAGGGGCGTTAAGCCGGCCAGGCGGGTGGGGGAAATGTGCCCCCGACGGTGGAGCGGATGTCTCCGTCGATTCTGCTCGCTTGCTGTGGACAGGGGCAGGAGGCGGTGCAGCAGTCGTATCTCACCCTCAGGAATTTTGCCGATGGCGAGACCACCTGCGTAGTCTTCGTGACTGGGCCAGGGACACCTCTGAATTTTACTGATTTAATCGGACGCAGTCTCTGGCCGTGGTAGAAGTGCGAACTGGAGGTAGGATCTGAGAGCCGGTACCCACAGAATTGTTGCAGTAGCTTGCAGGAACGGTACCTGGGACTCCCGAACTCCGATTCTCGAACCGCTTGAAGATCTGGAACCGTGGTCGAATCCCCCTTGCAGCAAAACTGGCGGGGATGTCTTCCGGGGTCGGAGTGATCCGGGGGCCGTTGTTGACTGACTGTGGGTCGAAGCAGACCTGAGCAGACTGCCCCGAGTGACTGGAGGGGAAAAATCAGAAATCACGCTCCCGGGGACCAAACGCACTTCTGTTTCTTGATCTTGGTCGCAGACAGGGGGAGGAGTATTTTCGTAGAAGAGACTTGGGTCTGATTCCGGCACCGTTGGTCGTGGAGCAGCTTTCCACCGAGCTCAGGTCCTCTGCAGGGGACAACTGGACCAGTCGTGGGAGAATCGCCGTCTTGAATGGCCACGAAGTCGAAACCGGACGATTCCACCTCGCCTGCGAAGAGGTTCCGCAGACCTTTCCGTCGATGTAGGCCACGCACCAGGATGTCGCCGTATGACTCCGGGAAAACTTCTGCAAGTCGAGACCTGAACTGTCACCTGCAGACTCTTATGTGAAGATGGGGAAGAACAAGGGAGTATGGGTAGGAGGTGGTAATGGAGGGGCCTGTGGGGTGGAGGGTTGGATGAGGAGGGGATCTAGGGCTGTGGAGGGGGGGAAGAATAGGTGGGGAAGGGGTGTGTGGAGGGGGGAGGAAGGGGGAACCGCAGCAGGTAGGGGGAGTGGTGATTTCGGCCAAGGCAATGGGAGAGGGGGAATGGCAAGGGAAATGTTGCGCAACCAGCTAGGGGGGTGGGTAATGGCTGGGTGAGGGCTGTTAATGAGGGTGTGGGGAAGTGGGAGAGTTGCTTGGGGAAGAGGGAGGGGTGTATTGGGTGTGGAGATGGTGTATGGGGAATAGGAAGGGTTACTTGGGAAGTGGTGGGTATTGATGGTAGTTATGGGCCTAGGGGAGGTGAAGGGTTGAATGGTGAGGTGGCTGATGAGGTGGAGGAGGGAGAGGGGAGGTGAAGGGGCAGGTTCGCCCTTGGGAGAGAGAGAGAAGGGGGGGAGGGAAGAGAGAGAAAGGGGCCGGCCCCTATAGTGAGAGAGAGAGAGAGTGAGAGTGAGAGAGAGAGAGAGAGAGAGAGCTAGAGACAATATTGGGTGGCAAATTTCTTAATTCATCAAAGCTGCTACAAAGGAGGGAGGGGGGGTCCTTATATAGAGCTAGGACCTTTACACAAAACCCCCTGACATTTAACACAACTACAGAAAACTATGAGTCAAGAAGGGGGCGCCCCTGGGCCCAAGCCCACTAAGTGGGCCTAACACCCTCAACTAAGGGCCCAAGTGACTCACTATGGCTAATTAATCCTTAAACCTAGATAGTGGACTCAAATAAAAGACAATTACACCTGATATGACTCAAATAAAAGAAAATACATAAGCAAGAAAATAAAGATAGATATGAGAACCACTTCTCCAATGGGTCACGAAGTCGGGGACGCCTCGTGCCATAGTGAATACTGGGAGATGTCCTCATCAAATCCCCCGGGGTGGGGAGAACTCGACCCCGTCGAGTAGGGGTCCAATCGCCTCTCATACTGCTCCAGCAGGCTCGGGTCCAGGCGCATCAAGTCCTCTCGGCTTACCCATGCATCCTCGGTCGGGGGACGGCCCTTCCACCTCACGAGGTAGCGCTGGTAGACCCTGTTCCTGGTAAGTGTACTTTGTTCATCCAGTATTGCCTCCACTTGCTCAAGCCGGCCTCTCAATTGGGGTGGTAATTTCGCTCCGGGAGGGTCACTCACAAGGGGGGGTAGAGGTTCAAGATCCTGACTGGGTTCCACCGTGGGGCCCTTGTAGCACACTAGGTCCGCCACATTAAAAGTGGGGTGAACCCCAAAGCCCTCAGGTAAGTCTAACTCATAAGCATTGGTACCAATCCGTCGTAGAACCCGAAAGGGTCCCGAACCCCGTGCCCTCAGTTTGGAGGCGGGCCCTGGGAGGAGCCGCTCCGTTCTCACCATCACCTGGTCTCCCTCCTGGAACTCACAGTGTCGCCGATGAGCATCAGCCCGCTTTTTGTAAGCCTCATTGCTTTTGCCTATATGCTTGCGGATATCTTCATGCAATTCTTTGATGTGTTGTGCAAATGACTCAGCTGAGACTGACACTCTAGCATGAGGGGGGAGGGGTATGAGATCCGAAGGCTTTCTAGGACTATATCCATGCACTACCTCAAATGGACTCTTTCCTATGGACCTATTGACAGAATCATTATATGCAAATTCAGCTTGGGGCAAGAGGAGGTCCCAATTCCCAGGATGGTCCCCAACTAGACAACGGAGCAAGTTTCCGAGACTACGATTGACAACCTCAGTTTGGCCGTCAGTCTGGGGGTGGTAGGCGGTAGAGAACTTGAGAAGAGTGCCCAAAAGGTGCCACAAGGTTTTCCAAAAATAACTAGTGAACTTGACATCCCGGTCAGAGACAATGGTCTTGGGTAGTCCATGGAGGCGGACCACCTCATCAAAGAATAGCCGGGCTACCCTTGAGGCATCGGAGGTTTTGGAGCAGGGAATAAAGTGGGCCATCCTAGAGAACCTATCCACCACCACAAAGATAGAATCATGCTTGCGTAGGGTCTTGGGGAGGCCCAGGATGAAGTCCATGCTCAAGTCTTCCCATGGGCGGTCTGGGATGGGGAGGGGTGTGTAGAGCCCGGTGTTTTGCTTCACCTGTTTGGCGGAGGCACAAGTACGGCATTGACCAACAATGTTGGCCACCTCTCTCTTAAGGCTAGGCCAATAGAATTGTCTCTCTACCAGCTCAATGGTCTTTTGGACCCCAAAGTGGCCAGCCAAGCCACCCCCATGTAACTCCCTCACCAAGAAATCTCTAAGGGATGTCCGGGGTATGCACAGCCTAGTACCCTTGAAGAGGTACCCATCTTGGAGAATGAACCCCTCATGTTCCTTAAGGGGTTGGGTGGAGAGAGTGTTATGGATGGTCCCAAAGTCGGGACAAGTGGGGTACTCTTCTTTCACTCTCTCAAACCCGGTGACTTCCGCTTGGATAGTGGATAGCAAAGTCACCCTCCGGCTAAGGGCATCGGCGGCCCGGTTCTCACTACCCATTTTGTACTTGAGGACAAAGGTATAGGACTGAATGTACTCCACCCAGCGGGCATGGCGGGCATTGAGCTTTTGTTGGGTGTTGAGATATTTTAATGCCTCATGGTCGGAGAAAATCACAAACTCACTGGGGAGGAGATAGTGTCTCCAATGCCGAAGGGATTGGACCACGGCGTAGAGCTCTTTGTCATAGGTGGAGTATCTAGTCTTAGCCTCACAAAGCTTCTCACTAAAGTAGGCCACAGGGTGACCTTCTTGGCTAAGGACTCCTCCAATCCCGACCCCCGAGGCATCACATGTGACTTCAAAGACCTTGGAGAAGTCGGGTAGGCAAAGGACCGGGGCTTGAGTCATCCTGTCTTTCAGCTCTAAGAGGGCCTTGGAGGCCGCCTTGGTCCAAACAAAATTCCCCTTTTTGAGGCAATCCGTGATGGGGGAGGTGATGGTGCTAAACCCACGGATGAACCTCCTATAGAAGGTGGCTAGTCCATGAAAGCTACGGGCCTCATGGATGTTCTTGGGCTCGGGCCACTCAATGATAGCTTGGACCTTCTCGGGGTCCATGGACACTCCTTGGGAAGAGACTATGTAACCTAGGAAGGCCAATTGGTTGGTCATGAAGTGGCACTTCCCGGGGTTGGCAAAGAGGCTCTCCTTCCTAAGGGTGATGCAAACTTGCCTAAGATGATCGAGGTGGGCCTTCTTGCTTTGGCTATAGATGAGGATGTCGTCAAAGTAGACGACCAAGAATTTGCCTATGAAGGGCCTAAGGACCTCGGTCATTAGCCTCATGAAGGTGCTTGGGGCATTTGAGAGCCCGAAAGGCATGACAAGCCATTCATAAAGACCATCCTTGGTCTTAAAGGCGGTTTTCCATTCATCCCCGGGCCTAATGCGGACCTGGTGGTAGCCACTCTTGAGGTCTATCTTGGAAAAGATAGTGGCTCCTGCAAGCATGTCGAGCATATCATCTAGCCGAGGGATGGGAAATCGGTACTTGACCGTGATTTTGTTGATTGCTCGGCTATCCACGCACATGCGCCATGTCCCATCTTTCTTGGGTGTTAAGAGGGCCGGGACGGCACATGGACTCTTGCTTAGGCGGAGGAAGCCCTTCTTGATGAGCTCCTCGATTTGCCTCCTAAGTTCCGCGTGCTCGGTGGGGTTGAGGCGGTAATGGGGAAGGTTGGGTAAGGTAGCCCCGGGTACAAGATCGATGGCATGTTGCACATCGCGCATGGGAGGTAGCTTATCCGGAAGCTCTTCGGGGAATACATCTTGAAATTCTTCAAGGACTTGTTGGATCTCTATGGGATGGGGGTTGGTTGGGGTGGAGTCCCCAAGACAAATGACAATGGCACACACTTGACCCCCTTGGCTAACCTCTTCCTCAAATTCCTGCCTAGTGACGAGATGGAGGCTCCTAGTGGGCTCTTGGACTACACTAAGGCTAGGTGAGGGGGAAGGGAGACTTGGGGTTAGGTTTGGTGGACTTGGGGTGGGGTTTTGAGGGATTGGGGGGGTAGGAGTCCCTTCAAGGGAAGGGGGTGTTTTCTTGGGACTTGGGCGTGGGGGTGTGGGGTTGAGAAGGATCTTCTTCCCCTCATGGGTGAAGACACAAGTGTTGACCCTCCCATAGAAAGTGGCATCTACATCGTAGATCCACGGTCGCCCTAAAAGAATGCTACCCACCTCCATTGGGAGGATGTCACACCAAACTTGCCCTTGATATGACTGGAAGGTGATGGGGACAAGGCATCGGGTGCTAACGGGTGCGGATGTGGCATCTATCCAAGCTACCCGGTATGGTTGGGGGTGTGGGGTAATGGTAAGGCCTAGGAGTTTGACGGTGTCGGGTGACACTACGTTCACACTACTCCCATTGTCCAAGATGACTTTCCTAACATGGTTCCCTACCCGGATGTAAGTATGGAAGATGGTTGTCCTCCTCCAATCATGCTCTTGGGTTTGGGTAAGGGTGCACCTCACAACTCCGAGGGGGGAGTCGGCGGATGGGGAAGGTTGTTCTTGGTGGGCCCCTAGAAGATGACTCTCATATTCCTCCTCCCATTCTTGGGAGGGTTCATAAACCTCTAATTCGCCCTCGTACTCAACTTGGGTTTGGGGTGTGGCCTCCTCTATGTAGAGGTTGGATGCACTTTTAGTAGGGCATTGAGTGGCAATGTGGCCATACCCCGAACATCTAAAGCATTGTGGCCCACTAGGGGGATTTTGGGCACCTTTGGTGGGCGTAGGATTGAGCCTAGTGGGGGTGGGGTTTTGGGGCCCATTAGTAGGGCGAGGGAATGGAGTGTGGTTGGGAGGGGCTACCCTAGTGGGTTGGGTTCCCGGGGGTATGGGAAGGAGGCCCCTTTGGGGAGGGAGTGGGTTAGGCCGAGGTGCCATGGCTTTGGGGTCAACTCCCCGTGGGGGAGTGAAACGCGTGAACCTGGTAAACTTCTCCGCATCCCTAGCCACTTGGTAAGCTTGCTCTAGGGTAGTCACTTGCCTCATGAAAAGTTCCTTTTTGATATGGAATTGGAGGCCATTCCTGAAGCGTGAGAGGGTGACGGCGGGGTCCTCTTGGACTCCACACTTGAGAAGGTAGTAATCGAATTTTTCGATATAATCCATGACGGGTTTTCCTTCTTGTGTCAGGGCTTGCCATTCATCTAATAGATTTTGGTGGTAGGAGGGTGGGACATATTTGATCCTAAGTTGTTCTTTCATGGCTCCCCATGTGGTAATGGGTGCCTCCCTCCTAACAATTCTAAGGGCTTCCACATTTAGCCAATGGGTCTTGGCTAGCTTGATTAGTTGCATTCTTGCAAGCCGAACCCGCCTATCCTCGGTCATTGGGTACCAATCAAAATATTGGTCCATGGCTGCCTCCCAATCAAGGTAGATACTAGGGTGGTGTGATCCGTCAAAAGTGGGAGCATCCACTTTGACAAGCCTCATAAGGTGGTCATCCGGGTTGTCCCGGGGTGGCCGTTCATTTCCTCTAGGTATGGGACCCCTATGTGGTTCGGGAGGAAGTTCATGGTGTGGTTCCCTATTGACGGGCTCCTCACGTGGGGGAGGGGCTACTCTCTCATTCAATCTTGGCATGTGGGTCTCAAGTTGGCCAAGGCGCCGAGTGATGTCATCAAGCCGAACCATGATGTCGGCCATACCCTCCATTACAAAGCCCATGGGATCGGGGTGTCTTGCTCCATTGTGGTCGGGCTCCTCATGGGGATTGGGCTCCATTGTAGTTTGGGAAGATGATGCTGAATGATGTTGGTAAGGGGTACCACTCCGGGTGGTCATGCAAGGTTGGGCTATGCAACGGCGAACGATATGCACCTAAGACCTAGGATGCAAATGACCCAAGACTAGGCTTGATGGGACAAACCTACAACCTGGCTCTGATACCACTTGATGTGGCACAGCCCACTAATGAGATGTTTGACCCTTGGACCTACCAATCCACAAGCATACAAGCACTCAAATGGCTCACCGAGTGGCCGAGCTCACACGACGCACACGTGCACCCGGGTGGGCCCGAATGATGACGGCGAGGGTCCGGGGTGGGACCCCAAGGTTTCCACCGGTTGGTGGGCTTATGGTTGACCCCTAATGGGCCTGGGATGCCCCCTTTATGGGCGGGCCAGCACGCTGGGGCGTGGGTTTAGGGTGGCTCTCCCTCACTTACCACGGTGGATACTCACGGCGAAATCAAACATTCATGCTCAAGCTCTCACTCACCGCCGGCGAACTAAGGAAACGATACTAAACGAGCAAAGCAATTGAAAGGACCAGGAGAGGGACCAGCTGCTCACCTGATCGGTGTGAAAACACCGATCCCGGCCGGAGACGACGGGCGCGCCGGGAGGCGTGGGTATGTACCCGGACGCCGCGGCGGGGTAGCTTCAACCTGCGGGTTAACTGTTACACCACTACGCCTCTCGCAGGAGGGGTGATCTCGGGGTGGGGATTAACTTATTACAACCAAAATGTACCTCCACGCAGGGAGGGGCGTTAAGCCGGCCAGGCGGGTGGGGGAAATGTGCCCCCGACGGTGGAGCGGATGTCTCCGTCGATTCTGCTCGCTTGCTGTGGACAGGGGCAGGAGGCGGTGCAGCAGTCGTATCTCACCCTCAGGAATTTTTCCGATGGCGAGACCACCTGCGTAGTCTTCGTGACTGGGCCAGGGACACCTCTGAATTTTACTGATTTAATCGGACGCAGTCTCTGGCCGTGGTAGAAGTGCGAACTGGAGGTAGGATCTGAGAGCCGGTACCCACAGAATTGTTGCAGTAGCTTGCAGGAACGGTACCTGGGACTCCCGAACTCCGATTCTCGAACCGCTTGAAGATCTGGAACCGTGGTCGAATCCCCCTTGCAGCAAAACTGGCGGGGATGTCTTCCGGGGTCGGAGTGATCCGGGGGCCGTTGTTGACTGACTGTGGGTCGAAGCAGACCTGAGCAGACTGCCCCGAGTGACTGGAGGGGAAAAATCAGAAATCACGCTCCCGGGGACCAAACGCACTTCTGTTTCTTGATCTTGGTCGCAGACAGGGGGAGGAGTATTTTCGTAGAAGAGACTTGGGTCTGATTCCGGCACCGTTGGTCGTGGAGCAGCTTTCCACCGAGCTCAGGTCCTCTGCAGGGGACAACTGGACCAGTCGTGGGAGAATCGCCGTCTTGAATGGCCACGAAGTCGAAACCGGACGATTCCACCTCGCCTGCGAAGAGGTTCCGCAGACCTTTCCGTCGATGTAGGCCACGCACCAGGATGTCGCCGTATGACTCCGGGAAAACTTCTGCAAGTCGAGACCTGAACTGTCACCTGCAGACTCTTATGTGAAGATGGGGAAGAACAAGGGAGTATGGGTAGGAGGTGGTAATGGAGGGGCCTGTGGGGTGGAGGGTTGGATGAGGAGGGGATCTAGGGCTGTGGAGGGGGGGAAGAATAGGTGGGGAAGGGGTGTGTGGAGGGGGGAGGAAGGGGGAACCGCAGCAGGTAGGGGGAGTGGTGATTTCGGCCAAGGCAATGGGAGAGGGGGAATGGCAAGGGAAATGTTGCGCAACCAGCTAGGGGGGTGGGTAATGGCTGGGTGAGGGCTGTTAATGAGGGTGTGGGGAAGTGGGAGAGTTGCTTGGGGAAGAGGGAGGGGTGTATTGGGTGTGGAGATGGTGTATGGGGAATAGGAAGGGTTACTTGGGAAGTGGTGGGTATTGATGGTAGTTATGGGCCTAGGGGAGGTGAAGGGTTGAATGGTGAGGTGGCTGATGAGGTGGAGGAGGGAGAGGGGAGGTGAAGGGGCAGGTTCGCCCTTGGGAGAGAGAGAGAAGGGGGGGAGGGAAGAGAGAGAAAGGGGCCGGCCCCTATAGTGAGAGAGAGAGAGAGTGAGAGTGAGAGAGAGAGAGAGAGAGAGAGCTAGAGACAATATTGGGTGGCAAATTTCTTAATTCATCAAAAGCTGCTACAAAGGAGGGAGGGGGGGTCCTTATATAGAGCTAGGACCTTTACACAAAACCCCCTGACATTTAACACAACTACAGAAAACTATGAGTCAAGAAGGGGGCGCCCCTGGGCCCAAGCCCACTAAGTGGGCCTAACACCCTCAACTAAGGGCCCAAGTGACTCACTATGGCTAATTAATCCTTAAACCTAGATAGTGGACTCAAATAAAAGACAATTACACCTGATATGACTCAAATAAAAGAAAATACATAAGCAAGAAAATAAAGATAGATATGAGAACCACTTCTCCAATGGGTCACGAAGTCGGGGACGCCTCGTGCCATAGTGAATACTGGGAGATGTCCTCATCAGCTAGGGTTGCCCTCCCGAAGGTACGAGGCCCACACTTAAGGGGCTGGCCGGTGCCAATTGGGGCACTAGGTCCCTCTCTCTCACAGCCCACGGTGACCGCTCGTATGTGGACACACGGGGTCAGGCGCTCTCTCTCTTGCTCAACGGAGCAATTCCACGGATATTAGATGAACAAATACAACTAATGGAGCAAAGTTCAGAGCTTACCCTAGTTGGTTTGAGGAAACCAACCCCGTTCGAAGACGAGGGCGAGCGGGGAAGTGTGGGTTCCCCGCACACTGCGCCGATGAAGCTTGATCCATGATTAACAATTACAATCACTACACCTCACACAGGAGGGTGGACTTGGGGTGGGGATATTTGTATTACAAGTCAAACACTACCTCCGCACAAGGAGGGGCTCTAAGCCGGCCAGGCGGGGAGGGGAGATAAGCTCGATTGCGCCGATGGAGCACCCGGCCGAATCTGCCCGGGTCTGGGACAGCAAGATAGGGGGTCGATGTAGTCACCGCTGTGAGCTCTCCCGGACTCAGAACTTGATGAGACTTGCGCCAAAATGTCGCTGATGTACACAGGTACGACGGTGATTTTTTTTGGGCGGTCCCGAAGTCGTCACCGGCGGGGACGGGCTCTAGAACAGGTCCCTGGCGCGCAGAAACAGACTGTTCCCAGGGGCAGCAGCGGATGGACGAAGTCACCACAGCAGCTCCCGTAGTCCAAACGTGGCAGGACCAAGTTGAGGACGATTGTGGACAAGTCTTCTACGAGCCGCTACCAAGATGGACACCAGACGATGTTGGGGTGGTGAGGAGAGGCCCGTTGAGTGAGTGGGTGTCAGGACAAGACCCTGACGGCCTGTTCTGCGCACCTGGGAGAGAAAAATTGGAAACTGGTTTTCCGGATGCTGAACGGGATGCCGCTTGTTTGTGATGGTGGAAGCCTTGTAGTAGCAGCTCTCATCCAAGTGGCGCCTTCAGAAGTTGAGGGGTGTGACCGTGGTAGCCTCTGCAAGTTGCTTCTGGTTGCATGCCAGACTGATTCTGCGTAGTTGGCGAAGGATGGCTCTCCCGGGCAGCTCCGACCTCGGATTGAGGCGATTCCACCTCGCCTGCGTAGAAGACCGGCAGAGCTTTCCGTCGATGTATGCCACGCCCCCAGGAACTCCGGGATTTGGTCGTGGATGGTGCTGCAACAGACTGTTAATCTGCAGGTTTCCAGCTGCACACAGATTGGAGGAGAGAAATGGTGGAGGGGTGGTTTCTTTGGTGGAGGGGTAAGGGATATGGATGCCTTGGTGGAGTGGAGGGGTTTGGGAGGTGGGAAGGGGTGGTGAGGTGGAGGCCAGGGGCGGAGCTAGCAGGGGAGGGGTTGGGTGCGCAAATGGCCAAGGGGGAGGTGGTGGGGGGGATGGGGGCGCAAGTAGCTTGGGGAATAGGGAGGGCTTCCTTTGGAATTGGTGTGATGGGTTCATGGTGGGGTTAATGGTGGCCTAGGGAGGTGGAGGGGTTGCCTTGGGGAGGGGAAAGGTTACTTGGGAGAGGGGAGTCTCTCTTGGGAAAATGAAGGGTTGTATGGGGAAGGGGAAGGGTTGCTTGGGAAGTGGGGGAAATTGAAGTGGAGTTAAGGGCCTTGGGAAGGTGAAGGGGTGGGAGGCTGATGTGGCAGATGAGGTGGCAAGGGAGAAGGTGAAGGGGTAGGTGCACCCAAGGGAGAGAGAGGGGAGGAGAGAGAGAGGGGTTCGCCCCCAGTTAGAGAGAGAGAGAAGAAAGGGCTAGAGAGAGAGGGGGGCACAATTCTTGTGGCAAGTTTTTACTCAAATATTCATTAACCATCTCAAGTGGAGTTGGGGTCCTATTTATAGGAATCCTAACTTTTACAAGAAGTCCCTGAGAAAAGTACTAATAACAGATAACCGAAGGAGCAGGGGAAGGGAAAGGGCGCCCCTGGGCCATGCCCATCTAAATGGGCCCATCTGACTCTCTAGCCTAATCATGAAGATACAAACATAGGTAAATAACATGATAACCTAGGAACATGACTCAAAACAAAGGGGAAATTACATCAAAATGACTCAAGAAAGATATGAAAATTACATAGCTAAACTCTAAAAATCAAGCTAAACATAATGGCGAGCATCCGGACCCTTGGAGAAGTGGGAAGTGGTAAGCGATGTCCCCATCAACACATCACCAATCTTCTCACTTTTCTCCGCCAGCTGCGCCAAATCTTCATGGCCACAGGAGGATAAGTGATGATATAGGCCCAAGTGGTCGAATCCCCAGCCGTCGACATACTTGAAAGATACGAGGAGCTGATGGTCCCGGATGGCTTCTAGTGGACCAGAAATTGAAAGCCCATGAGAATGAAGTAGGGCAAATATCCAGGGGGTGCTGGAATACAAGTCAGCTCGTTTATCTTCCCTCCTGATGAAGGTCCGGTAGGGATGAAAACGGTCAGCTTCTGGGCGCCAACCCGCCAATGTAGGAAGAGGTTCTTCCACCGGAAGGGGGATCGTCTAGAGGGCAATCCGGTCACTGCTAACCCGGCACAGCCCCCAGAGAGTCTTGATATAGTCATCCTTTTGGATCTCTGGCATCTTCAGGTCGGCCTTAGACGACCTACCCTTCACGGCTTTCCTGGCTTCCAGATATGCCATCACCTCGGTGTTGGACCAGGACTTCAATTTCTTCAAATAGGACGGATCAACATCCAAACCAGGCTCCCGCTGGGAATCCAAGAAACGACGTTCAGTGACATGCCAACAGTCTTTCCGAAAGTTCCGGTAGAAGCCCGTCCGTGCATTCCACCACTTGATGAAGTCCGGAGTCACTCGGGGCAGGCGGGCCGGGGTTGGCACCCTGAAGGATACATCCTCCCGACGATGGAAGTAATCCCACCATGTGGGGGCCTCATCCGTAGTCGTCTGACGTGCCCGATGTCTATTTGGGAGATTGAACCGGGCTGAAGAAGAAGGAATCTGCTGGTCATATCCAAAGTTCTGGCCAAAGCGGAAGGGATAGTACGGCTCCAGCCACAGTAAGCCGCTCTTTCTGAATACAAGGACACTGGGGCGGATAGACAGTGCCCAATCAATCAGTTCTGGTTCCAAGATTGGCCTCGTGTTCTTGGCCCCGGTGAGCTGGTGAATGAATTCCTCTGTCTCGAACAACCGGCATTGTCGCATCCTGTTGACGAGAGGACTGGAGCTAGCAGCCAAGCTCCAAAAATGCAGAACTCCTGGGGAATCTGTCAGAACCGTAGTCAGCTTCCCCCGAATAGCAAAAAGCTGATCCGCCAGTGAAGACGGTTCAGCACTAGCAAATTCGATCATCTGCAGCAAAGGATGATCCGACTGCATTGACCGGGGAGCTGCTTCAGGGAACAAGGTGAAG
Source organism: Amorphophallus konjac (assembly GCA_022559845.1). Classification (NCBI taxonomy): domain Eukaryota; kingdom Viridiplantae; phylum Streptophyta; class Magnoliopsida; order Alismatales; family Araceae; genus Amorphophallus; species Amorphophallus konjac. The sequence continues at coordinate 136,656,261 of CM040119.1, read as the reverse complement.
ACCTAGGCATTGAAGAAGTGGATGGGACCAACTATCCATGAATTTCGGGGGATGCGTGACTTGTGCAAATCCCCCAACATTTTGTATGTAAGGCATAAAGCCACCAGACACAGGGGCAACTTTGTCCCCCAAGCCATCAGACAGGCAGGGTAGATGGCCTCCGGCCTGATTACCGTCTCGTCTCCCTGGGGAAGGGCGAACGAGCAAAGCCAATAGGTCAGATATGTAGCACAATGTGTGACTGCGTCAACTCCTGTGGGATTCGGGCCCTCTTGCCGCCCTCTCCCTGAAACAGCAGGGTATGTCGCCTGGCGTCGAGCCCTCTTCTTCCGCTTCACTGCTGTCAAAACTACCGTGGGGAAGTCCTCATATTGCTGCTCCCCACCAAATAAATATTGAAGCCACGTACCCATCCGCACGCGTCTCTTTTCGCCAGGCTTTCGCGCTTCCCGCGAGTCAAGCGTCAGGCGCAGCAGGGTGCGGTATGCCTTCATCAAATATCGGTAGGCAAAGCCCGTAAAATATTTGCCTTCGCCATCTATCTAGTCTTTCAGCCAGAATGGAAAACAAACTTCTTCATACGGCTCCCCGTCTATCGGCAAGCCGCTCAGCTGGGAAAGGCTCCAGAGGTCCAGTGAAGTCTCACCCTCTGCAGTATAAAAAGTGTTGTATTCTAGGCAGAAGACTTCAATCATCCCACAGCACAAGCCTCGGGAGATCGGATACCTGTACCAGGAAGCATATACACTCTGATAAACATCCGCATGTACCAGGATGGGAGCATATTGCCGTAATACAAAATCTATAAATTCAACGGCGCCCGGTCTGAAGGCGTGAGCATCGGTGGCTTTGAGTTCTCCAAACCACCCTACTGCGACCTGATGCTTGAACCGGACCGCCAAGCAGTCTAAAAGGAAAGGCTCATCTCGGTACCCCCAATGAAGCGGGGCAAGGAACAAACCATATACGGGCTTCTCCCTGTCGACGCGCCCGGCAGTCTCATTCCAGCGGGCTGGTGTGTACTGCGGTGCTCTCGTCAGCAGCCCAGCCTCTGGAGATAACTCCTGCACTCCAAGCACGGCCCCCCAATTTCTGGGCTCGCTCGGGATATATATAGGCATACCATGAGTGATTGACTCGGTCAGGCTGTCTCTCTCCGCCACTAAAGCTCCCTCGGCTCGACGGAAGAGAATTATATCGCGCTTCCCGCCAAGGTTGAAGCGCTTAAGGAATGCCATCAAGTGTTTGTCCTTGGGATGGTCAAATCTGACGCCATCCCCTCGCTCATACTTGAAATGATTACTGTCGAGAATCAACAAGCGGCCGGTGTCGACGGTATCAGTCTCCGAGTCTGAAGACTCAGCTACCACGGCTATCCGTCGGGGCCCCTGATCAAGGGAGTGGACATTCCCCCATGTCACAGCGACCCGGGAAGCAGAAGAAGAAGGGCCGGAGGCCATGTTATCTGTAAGACAACGTCCTGAAAAGAACAAGCAAAGTCAGAAATCAGTTGATCAAAGCAAGACTTCTGACAAAATTTCGGCAGCATCTCCCCAGCTCGGGGGTTTGCCAAAAGAAAAGTGGAAGCCGTCCACTAAGGGAGCAGCCCCTAAAAGTAGCCATAGGCGTAAGCCACGGCCAAACGGGACACCTGGGGGATTTAGCTCTGAGGACAAGTCCTACTAGAAGCCTCCCGGGGCCGGAAGATGGATTCTAAACCCATAACAAAAACCCCTCAACCCACCTTCTACTCAGGCTCGCTCGCTCGTCGCTCGTCGCGGTGGAAGAGGGAGATGAAGAGAGATAAGAAAATTTCACAAATGAACAGTTGTGAAGAAAAAATGAAGAAGAATCCAATATATAGGGGGGCTCCACCCCTGTTAAAATAGCGCGCCCCGGGGCGCGCTGTTTTAAGCAATTTGCGCGCCGTGAAGACGGCGCCGTTTTAACCTCCGAAGCTCAGGGGCGCGCCGGATTTGGCGGCGCCGTTTTAACCTCTGAATAAAAGGGCGCGCCATTTTAAGTGGTGCCGTTCAAGCTTCCTACTACGCCGGATTAACGTCTGAAGCAGGAATTAAGTGTCGTTTCGAGCTTCCGTCACCGAACGAAGCTCATCCATAGGTCCTGTGGCACTCCTGCCTCGCTTGCACCACCCACGTCTGGGGGGCATTTGTTGGCACTCAAAATATAATCCTTCGGCGACCAAGCCGCAAAGACGAATGATACGGCCCACTGAAGCACAGAAGCCGATGAAGATCAACTTACTAAAGATTCCTCAAGTTGCCATAGCCCTGAGTCACCTTGAAGTGAGCACTGGGGACTTTACCTCAGGAGAGTCAGAATGAATCCACAACCAACCGACAGCGCGATCAAGCCTGCCCAATGATCCGGCATCGACCTCGTCATGCTGCTACCCTACATACATCGCCCGACCAAGGACGACTGTCTACCCGGTGACTCTCCTAAGGAGGAAGAACGTCCTCGGCCGTCCACAACAAGGGGTCGAAGGTTCTGTCAGCAGAAGGCCCCGATCACCCAACACGGGTTCGGTTTCTCGCCATAATGGGCCCGTTAGTGGCCGATTGATCACCACTCAAGGCGGAATTACCCCGGATGCAATGCCATCCCACAAGGAAGCTTCGAGCATGAGTCCGTCTCAACCAGAAGCACAAATCACAGTGCCGAAGGCCGTGCCAGTAGGATACCCGTGTACTCGGGCCAGACACACGCGAAGTTCTGATTAAGGCCATCCGTCATATCGAGAGCTTCGTCAACACCCCGTCAAGGTTTTCCAAGGGCCATGGCGAGAGGAACAGTCAATGGGAGCTTCCGGAACCATCCCCGGACCCATCGGCGACCCGCGCCGAGCAAACAAGTTAAAACGGCGCGTGAAGGGTCATCGGCGCCGCTTAATACGGCACCCCCAGATCCGGCGCGCTCATCCGATCGGGGACTTGTTCCCGGCGCCACCAAATCCGGCGCGCCCCCTTCCCAGGGTGCCGTATTAACAAAGGCTACATATAGCCTGCCTTCGAAACCAAAAAAAAAGAGGAAGAGAGGAAAAATCAAGAAGATAACAGAAGAGAGCGAATACGAGGGTAGAGGGTTCGTTCGAGAGAAAAACCCTAGGGGAGAAGTAGGGTTTCCATCGAGGGTTCTCGTCACCGTCTTCCTCATCTGCTTGTCTGAATATCTCCGGAGCCGGAGAAGAAAAGCCTGTGGTCTGATACTCTGTTCTGGAGGAAGGGTCTAGGTGGGTTTCCGTGTTTTTCCTTCCGGTCGATCCCCCTTTTCTTCTTTTGTTTTCTTCCCCTGATATAATGTAAGTGAGAGAGGGGAGGGGCGATGATACGAGCCTGACCTCCCCCCCTCACCATCGCCTCTGCCCTTCTCTTCGTCTGTAATGATCTTCTTCTATTAATGTATACGGCGGCCGAGCGACAACGCCGGCGCCGTAATATATATGCTGTGCATATCTACCTGTATCGTTCACTGAATGAACGAAATGTGATTGTGGCTGATGCCGTATCTCTCTTTCATGCCCTCTCTAATTTCTTCTCAAATGTGCATTTAATGATTTCCCAGCGTACATAGTTCCCGTATCTGTTTCCCCGACGCTGGATATGCCCTTGGGGCTACATGAATCGTTCTGCCCCCCTCCCCGGGGTTCTCTCTCTCTGTTCCAATGCAATGGTCGAGCTCTGCACCATGTGTGCCACGAGTTTTGTGATCGGAGGTGCACTTGTGTGCATATCTCTGTCCATCCCTGTCTAGGGAGCAGACCCTTCGCCGTCCCTGTGCCCTTCCTCATAGGCCAGAGGGGAGGGGAAGATCGCCTCTATCGTTCCCTCTTCATCCTGTGACGAGCCCCTGTTGGTTTGTTTCCGAATATGATATATACATCCCTTCCCCAGATCTCTATGTTAATCATATAGCGTGCCAGTATTAACTTATTTAGCCCGCGGGCTTCACCGTTCTAATATGTTTCTGGCAGTTTGTTTGTCCACTTGTCGTCAAACGATGTCTTTCGCCGCTCTCTCCACCCCGTTCGCATCTTAACAGGAGTATGCTCTGTAGCATCACTCCAGTACCCGGGGAGGGGGATATTCCCCCAATCTTCTACATCAGCCACTCGGCCGACAGGGGACTCATCCATCGATGACGAACATCCCTACGGGCCATTGAGTGCACAGTAACGGGGCTAAGCCCTACAGTTCAAATCCACGGTCCTTAATGGACTTTGTGGTGGCCGTGGGTTGCGTTCCCCTTGTAGGCAATCCCTCGGGGTTTCCTTCCCTCTATCGGTTGTCCCAATTTGAGCATTGTGTCGACTCGGGTCACGTGCCCCTCGCAGGCCAGCCCTCGGGATTTTCACTCCCATAATGAGTCACCTCATTCGTTCACTATCGCCTACGGACTCGGTGCCCCTAGCAGGCTAGGCCTCGGGGTTTTCCTTTCCGTTCGGGTTTGCCGGTCGCCGTTGTGCCACCCAGCTCTTAGGGGTTGCTCCACCACGTGATTACTCCCCGCTTCTCCCTGACAATCCTCCAAGATGGGGAGATGCTGCCGAAATTTCGGCTCGAACGAGTCTGACTCGGAACAATCACCGTGCTCGAGTGTGAACCTCGCGCGAGCCAATGACTCGACCCTCGAATGCCCCGGGGTCGATCCTTTGAATCAATAACTTAAATAAACTTTCAAAGTTTCCCAAAGCATTTTAATAAGCCCAAGAAAAATGAATAAAACCTCGATTTCCACGAGATCGGGCTAAACCGGTGCCATTTATATACGGCGCGCCTTAAAATGGCGCGCTCTTCCCGGCGCGCCTCTTCCCGGCGCGCCCCAAACCTGGCCATGCCGTTTTAACCTCCCTCATTTACCTACGGTTTCCCACGCTGTTTCAAGTATCGTCAGATGCCCGCCCAACCATCATGCGAGATCCACGTAGAAAGTATCGTCACTTTCCAACTACTACGGATACGCTGGTCAAACCACGGCAATGGCGGTAAAAGATAATCAAGTCTTTATCATAACACTACTGCCTGACGTTTTCGACCTTCCTTTACACAAAAAATGAAGTTTTTCTTCGAAAATGGAAAAAACGTACAAGGTGGAAAAGAAAAATAGATACATCAGGCTCCTGTCCCCTCCTGAGGCTAGGAAGTTGAAGGCTCGGACGGTTTGCCCCCGGTACCCTCCATGATGGCTGACCCTGGCACTGACCCCATCGGTGTGGGAACTACCACGATTGCGCGCCCTCCCGAGACATCTAGAGTTGGCGACCCCTCGGATGAAGATAGGTCCCCCTCGTCTCCTTCTTCCCCCGACGCCGAACTAGAGGAATCGAAGGACGCTGAATCTGAGTCGTAGCGCTGCCTGGGTGGGAAATCAATTGTCCCGGATGCATGCTCCTCTGCGTAGGAGATGGCCCGGCCGTAGCCTTGCTTGAACCCCTTGCGGATGCCCCGGCAATGTGCTAACTCATAGTAGGGGAGGGCAGCCTCCTTAAAGTCGACCCCGTAGGCCTCTGAGCATTTGTATTGCTCCAGTGCTTCCGCCCTGGCCGATCCCACCCTACTGGCGAGCTCGGCCTTCTCCCGCTCTGCCTCAGCCAACCTCCACTCTGCCTCGACTATTTGCTTCTTCGCCTCGATCCGATCAGCCTTAGCCTCCAGCCGAAGACGCGTAGCTTCCTCCGCTTGGTCTAGTAGCTCGGCATGCTCGGCCTCTGTTGACACCTTGAAAATGAGCAAGGGCAGAAACAGAATTGAAAAGAAGATCAGACCAACAGTAAAAGATCAATGATGAAGCTCGTCAACCATCTACCCGGCCGAAGCCTTTCCCGGCCGAGCTGATGTCTGATGCCATTGTCAGTCAGACGATGGCACTGATGAAATAGCAGTCACCTGGCTGAAGTCTTTTCAGGCTAAAGCTGATGTCCGGTCTTGTCACCGTTCAGGTGACGATACCGATGAGATGATGTCCGACTTTGTCATCATTCAGATGGCAATGCCGATGAAACCCCAGTCTACCGACTGATGAAAATCTATGAATGATCTCAATAGAAGCTGTGTCACCAGTGGAGGGCCTTCTCGGGTCCTGATACATTTGAAGGACCAATAAAGGCCGAAGTCTATGTGAGGTCTTAAAAGCCCTAAATGGGCCTATAAAAGTGGCGCCGGCATCCCCTTGTCGAAGCCCAAAAGCGGCGCCGAGAAGCTTGAGTCCCATGCGCCGGGAGCTCTGCCTACGATTGAGGCGCGCCGGGACAAGCCTGCCGAGAGGACACCAAGGAGGGATATAAAACCCCCTCATTCGAAAAAAAAAAAAAAAGAAGACACACAAGAGAGGGGCGAGAGCTCAAGCCAGAACATATAGCAAAAAGGGCGAAGAAGAAGAATAGATAGCCACAAACAAAAACAAGGAGAGGAGAGTGGAGCCTGCAATCTGATCCGAGATAGGAAGAGGCGGAAGGGAAAAAGAAGAAAGGAGTCTCGAAGCCTGATCGAAGGTGGGCAACGGGGAGGGAGAGGAGTCAATCCTCCGCCCTCCCCTCCCCATTTTCTGTAGTTCATCATTTTAATTTTTGATTGCTTCTGTCTCTTCCCCCTTTTGATGTATGCTGTGATATCACAGCCGATTTTACTCTGCTAGGGCAAGGCATAGTCTGCCTATACCTTCTTTTATGTATTGCCCCTGATGTGCGAGTGTAATCGTGATGTTCGAATGAATGAAAACTACAGGCTCTCGTTGAGGCCTGCTATCTTTTTCTCCGAAACCCTATTGCTATCTCCCCATGTTTTCTGTTTCTTCTTAGATCCAGTAGCATGCTATCCGCCTCCCCAGTTCGATCGATCGCCTGTTTATTCGCCCGTTTCTCAAACACTCCTCATGCTTGCTTCCGAGCCAGGGACAGACTATCCCTTGGCCTCTGAAGCAAAGCATAGATACATAGCAACTGCCGCTCGGTTTTAGATGTTGCATTCATGCTCGTCGGCTTTGCCGAAGTCATCCTCGGGGCCAGAGACAGTCATCTCTTGGCCCCCAGATGATGGAGACTATACCAAAATCATCCTCACGGATCATTAGGAACGCTGGTGACAGAGATACCCTAAACCGTGTTTCCCCCAAATCACTCTCCGCCTCCGGCCTTCCCTTTGAAATCCAAGACAAAGTCAGTTGTAGTCTGATGAATTGAGCTCTTTGATTTCCCAAGGCCCGTCTATCTTGGCTTGAATCACCAGGAAAACCCCTGAATCCTCAACAGACCCAAGAACAGGGTACCATAAAGCCCTGTTTTTCATCCCGGCACCCTCACACCTCTCGGCCCCGCATACAGTAAATCAGATGAACAGTTCTCGGCGCTATCCTTTAGGCGCCGAGAACCACCCCTGGCCTTCTGACCTCCGCGCCGGGAACCTTTGCATCTTGGCCACGCCGGGAAACCCCCCTGGCTGCTTCGCCATCGCGCCGGGAAGCCTACTTCCTGGCCTCTTCCCCGTCGCGCCGGAAACCTCCCCTGGCTGCTTTGCCATCGCACCGGGAAGCTGGCCTTTTCCCCTGCGCGCCGGGAACCCCCCTTGAGCAATTCCTCTTCGCGCCGACAACCCCTTTTGGCCATTTGGCCCTTGCGCCGAGAGCCTACTTCCTAGCCACTTCCCCGTCGCGCCGGGAACCCTCCATGTTAAACCCGCCGAGAACCTTCACCCTTCTGCCTTGGCGCCGTAAGACCCCTTTGCTTTCCTGCTTGCCTGCGCCGAGAACTCCACTAACGCTAGCTTCCCGGCGCCCCAAATAGTGCCTTGCAAAGAACCCTTCTCGGCACGGTGGTCTTCGCGCCGGGAACTCATATACCGATTCAAATCCGTGCCGAGAGGCTGCCCTGCCACCCAATGAGCCTCCAACACTTCTATCAAACGCACCTAGGGATGTCCATGAGTCACCAGAACAGTCCCGAGGATAAAATCAAAGGGAGTCAGACTCCCTTACTTTCCACTGATCCGTATCGGGTTTATGAGCAACCCCTTTAGCTAAGGTGAGCTCTGCCACTGCACGAGTGTCACAAGCTCCTATAAGGGAAGAATCGAACATTGCCCCAGGGCATACATGTACAGTGTGGGGGGGTTCGCTCCCTCCTTTTCTCGGCTTTCATCCCGGCACTCCGTGGGTGATAGCCTATTCTCCCCTGGGCATAATCCAGATTATGGGGAGATGCTGCCGAAATGTCGATAGATGTTTTAACCCTGATAAGTCCCGGGAAGTGCACATCATACACCTCCCGTCTGGCTCGATGTTTCGGGGAATATGAATACTGCGAGGCCTTTGGCTGGATGAGGAACATGAAAGGGGATATGTCCCCAATGACTGTCCAGGCTCCGCCCCGCCGCCGCGTGGATGGTGTCCTATCTCCACCCGGCACGACCTACACAGGGGGGTCATGCTAATTTAATAAACTATCGTTCGCTCAATTACCTTCTCAGAATAGTAATATCTTCAATATCACGCACTGTTATTTTTCTTTTATTACCGCCCTGAGTGGCCTCCTATTTTGGCGTTTAATCAAGGGTTGTCCTTCTTAGGAAGGGCGTAATTAACGTCATAGCCTTTATGGTATGGCGGACTTTTGGTCCCGACTCGGACTTCACAATCGACTGACCAAGCCAAGTCGAGTGCACAATGAAATCGTCACAAATGTGACTGGCATGCCTAACAAACCAAATAAATAAAATAAATAAATAAATAAATAAAAATAATAAGCGATATAAAATCCCGCGTCCACAAGTCTGGCACGCCAGGTGGGACCTAGTCTCCCTTCATCTCTACGCCAAAATAGGAGGCCTAGTGGGCCCCCCCTCAAATTTCTGATTCCGTGCTTTCTCTATTTTCAAGAAGCTACGATGACGGCTGGAATCATGTCTGTATGCTTTGATCAACAAGCGGTCGATGTGCATGTTCGAGAAGGCTACCTGGCGGTACCTCTTTCGTTCGGATCGATGCCGCCTGCTGTCGGGATGCCCAACTGCCTGGGCCTCATCTTCACTGACTTGCTCGAGATTGACAACCAGGAGCAAAAGACTATTGTCGAGACATTGCCGCAAGCTACCAACCCCAAAATGAGTCGGGTGATGCAGGATACTCCTGAGGTCGTGGCCTGCTTCGTCCATCACGAGGCGAAAAGGGGCACATCCTCTACTGCTCGAAGAAGGTGGAGATCCGATAGGAGAGCCCGATCCACTGCTACGGGTCGTCGAATATCCAACTCAGGAAAGACAATGCTGATTGGAGATGTCCGGGTAAACCTCAGTGGTTGCCCAAGGGCGGTCAAGCCGGACACGATCATCTCGATGGTGCCTACTACCAACAGGTTCCGGGTACTAGCCGCCAGGAGGGTCGACATGAAAGAGGATGATAGAAAGCCACTGGCACCGAAGTCACCCAAGTTCAGGCAGATCTGGCGGCCGAAGAAAATCCAGAGCTGGGTCCCAGCTCAAGAGGAAGAGAACATTGCTGATACCACTGTTACACGCTTCAAGGCAGGAAGCAGAAGAGGAGAAGGAAAAGACATAAGAAATGCTGTTGCTGTTCACCCCAGGGCTCGGGGTAGGATGGATGAGAAAGAGAATGATGGAAGAAATCTGACTACTATTCGCCCCAGGATGAGGGGCAGAAGATATCAGCAGAAGGAAGACCTCACGGGCGCCCATCCCATGGCTGGGGGCAAAAGATGGGAAAGGAAGGATTATGCTGCTGCTGCCAACCACTGCCAAGATGGGAGTAGAAGGTTCAGGGAGGAAGAGGAAATGAGAATAAGCGAACCAGTCGCCGCTGCCACTCTAAGAAGACCAAGAGCCTGTGCCAGACAGGCCGATATATTCAAATACTGCAGAGCCGAGCACTTGACTGCTCAGGTCGAGAGACTGGCTTATCAGCAAAAGAGCCAGGAAAGATTGATGCTCCAACCAGAGCCACGAAGGCACAATCAAGAGGAGATGAAACAAGTGGCTCAAGACTACTTTCACTACCTGGGGAACTCCGCCCTCGGGCAGCAAAGATTATCTCATGCCTTGGGCACCATGGATGAAGAAGAAGAAGAAACCCTTCAAGAAGTGATGCTCGGAGTCTCCTCCTCCGATTCCAATGATTATGAAGAAGGGCACAGAGCCAGGTGTGGGAAAGAAGACCTGTACAGGGAAGAAGCTAGAGAAAGAATGTCAGTCTTTGACCGGCTCAAATACCCTGATCAGGTGAGAAGGAAAGTCTACAGGCAGAGGGAAAAGATGCAGATCTTTGCCTGCAATATGGCCGGGCTTGTCAAAGGGCAGGATATGTTACCGACACAGCCAGATGAACTGCTCAGACTAGCAACCAGACCAGGTCCCGTCACAAGGAGAAGTCAAGCGGCCAAAGATAAGATGAAGACTGATGATGAAGTCCGCAAGATCGCCACTATGACAGTTAATGTGATGACAACAGAAGATGAAGATAATCCCTTCGTCGATGATGCTGAAGGGACTTCAGAAGATCTACAGATCCCGTCAACCCTGGATCCCATGATCCAGATGATGTTTAGAAGATATCAACAAGAGATCAATGCTCTCAAGAGACAGCTAAATGAGAGGCATGAAGTTACACAGGTCTCCAAGCAAGCCGAGCCTGTGGGGCAGACTGCCAGCTCAACAGAAATGGCTATCCCAGCTAATCCTCTCCCGGTTGATAAGGGCAAAGCACCAAGCCAACCCGTTCTGCAGCAGACGGTAGCTCAGCCCTCTGTATCTCAGACGCAGCTTGCCGCGCCGGCCTTCCGCGCAACTGTGATGACAACTCCTTATGGTCAGCAACAAGCTCACTTCTTCCCGGAAAACATAGATCCAGCCATAGCCCAAAAGCTGATGATTGAAAAGATTGTGGAGATGAAGCTGTCTAAAAAGACTGGTGATGATGCTAGTACCTACGATGTGTACAAGGTACCATATCCTCCCCAGTATGCCGCTAAGAGACTACCGCCAGGCGTCAGTAAGCTGTCGAAGTTTGAAAATTTTAATGGCCAGGGCTCTCCCAGGGAGCACATAGCTTACTATACCACAATTATGGGTGACTTGGTAGCTGATGAAGCTTATCTGCTTAAGTTCTTCGGCTCATCCCTCACCGGGATAGCCTTTGAATGGTATTCAAGCCTGCCGGCTGGGTCAGTGACCGATTGGCCTGATATGCAAAGAAAGTTCCACGACAGATTTCACGTCACGGAAAGAGAGATTACAATAGCAGAACTATATGCAACCAGGCAAAAGTAAGATGAAACGGCGTTGGACTACATCAAAAGGTGGAGGAACTTAGCTATGAGATGCAGAAGACCTCCTCATCAAGAAGATGCAGTGCAAATATGTAAGCAGAGCCTCAGGAGAGAGGTACTGGAAAAGATGATTGGTGCAGATGTCAGAACACTTGACCGGCTGAACAATATAGTGGCGGAGGTCGAGACGTTCCTCTCCAAGCGGCCGACGGCCAATGCTCCAACTGTGCCGAAAGGGAAATCTAATGATCAACGACCATCGCACTCTGAGGCCAACACCGTCGATTTCAGAACCTTCGAGCAACAGAAATGGAAGAAGGGGGCAGATGAAGCTCCCCCGCCAGCAGACACAGCAGAAAGAAAAGATAAGGTCTCTCTGAGAAACAAAATGAGAAATCCGTACTCTTTCCCGGAAGATAAGACAGTCGCACTATTCAACTGGGCATACAAGTTCAACAAGGTAACATTGCCTGAACCAAAGAGACCCGATGACGCGGCAAAGAAAGGTGATCCACTGTTCTGTCCATATCACCATGCGCTGGGGCACGCAATTGAAGATTGCTACGTATTCAAAGATATTATGGAAGGCATGGTCAAAAAGGGGGAGCTACAGCTGGGAGATTACCAGGTAGAGCCACCTCGTCCACATGAGCCTCCGGCATTAAAAATGGCTGCCAATATGATTTCAATCTACCAGCAGCTGCCTAAGGAGGCCGTTGAAGAATGTACCAGGCATACTTATGAAGCTTGCTTCCTCACCCCACTGAAGGATCAGGAAGGATGGCAGATGAAACCCATAAAGAACAGAAAGAAGACTCTCGTAGCCAATACCAATGGAGCAGTTATCCGCGGTGTCACACCAAGACCTGAATCGCCTCCAGTAAAGCCAGTATGGCACACAGCTGAGACAGGGCCAGTCATCTGGATCCTCACTCATAATCGGAGAAGACAAGTCCCCCTACCTGCACATAAGGAAGTAAGTCCTGCAGCCAGGCGTTTACAGTAGTATATTAATAGGCTCAATGAATATGAATAGAAGAAGCCCGGGCACCTGCTGGTGAAAGACTGTATAATCTGGGAACAGCTCGAAGAATTGAAAATTAAAGAGCAGTCAGAGGCAGAACAAGAAAAGGCTGAGACTGAACCCTTCTGGGGGCAGGGGCCGATAAAGCCAAATGCCCAGAAAAAGAAGAGACGGCCCAAGTCCAAGAAGGGAAAGAGGGTCGTGACAGTACAATGTAATACCCTGTCGGCACTCTTTACCTCGCCCGGGGAGAATGATGAGGATGAAACATCAAATGCCCCGCTAGAGGCCAACCATGCCGAGGCCTCAACCTCAGCGCATGCAACACGCTACGGAAGAAGGTGGGGGCACCCACCAACAGCTAATCATAACATTATGTTCAGAGGGGAACAACCCTACCAGATTCCTGAACCAGAGGTGCGGGGTGTCCAGATTCCTCCCCCTGCTAGCTTATACCAGGAAGAGAAGAAGGGAGGTCAAACTCCGACATTTCTGGAATTTCTGTCTAGTCTAGAAAATGGGCAGTCGATACAGGCTGGGCCAGATAAAGGCAAGAGACCTCAGCAATCGGCGTCTGTAGCCTACAAGCAGAATGAGAAAGAAGGGGATAACCCTCTGACGGCACCAGGGGCCGTTGCTATAGAAGAAGCCCCCCAAGAAATCAGTCCAGAGGATGAAACAAGCACTGGGCAGCAGAGGCCACGGGCACCACATGAACCTTCAAAACCCCGATGGGCGGAAGAAATGAGACTGTCTAATGTCAGGGTGGGCAGCCGGATCATGAAAATGCTAAAGAAGCTCCCTACCAGATTCTCCATCTGGGAGATTCTCTCTCTGAGTGAAGAGGCTCGCCAAGCAATTGTTGATGCCTTGCAGTCGCCGGCACAATATGAAGCACTCTTGACAGAAGTGAATTCTGGGCCGTCAGTTACATTCACAGAAGATGACATGCTGATTCCGAATTCCTGCCATAACAGACCGCTGTATATGAGGGGGTCCCTGAATTGTCAGCCATTGAGCGGGATACTGATAGATCCTGGGGCTGCCGTGAACATTCTTCCATACCGCATCTACCAAAAATATTACTTTGATCTTCAGCTTACCAAGGTCAGAGACATGAAAATTGCGGGATTCAACCAGAAATGTGAGACGCCCCTTGGGGTGGCTGATTTTAACCTCACATTGGGGGATCTCACTACCGTGGTACGATTCTATGTAATCGACTCCAACACCACATATAAGGCCCTGCTGGGGAGACCGTGGCTGCATGAATATCAGATAGTGCCATCCACGCTACATCAATGCATTAAATACTGCCACAAAGGGAAAGAAGAAAGGGTGTTTGCGGATCTGCATCCCTTCGAAGTATTCGAGTGCCATATGCTCAATGCATCGTACTACACGGAGGTGTCGCAAAAGGGTGAAGAGAAAGAGGCTGTGGTCAGCCAGAAAAAGTCGACGACGAAGGCAAGAAACTGGTCTTCCCCCGCCGCCAAAGGGATATATTAAAAAGCATGAGGTATCTCACATCTCTTATGCTGGTGACTTTGCTCGGATCACCCCTCCTAGCATTCACCCGGATGATATCGATGAAGAAATGAAAGAAAAGTACACACAGGTGGTGGTTCCGCATGGTTTAGTCAAGCCCATCGCCATCCTAGAGTACCAGACGGTGCTACCACTGAAGACTATGGAAATCCCTCGCTTCTGCGAGCCTCCTACCATATTCTACACTGGGGAGTCAGTCGAGGAAGATGATCAAGACTGCATGGTCCCTGAAGAGGCTGCAAACCGGATGGTGCTAATTGCAGGCTTGGATTATACTACCCAACGGGTTTCGCAGATGTTCGCTAAGATGCGAATGCCGTCATCGCAGCCTGTTGCCCAGAAGAAGGCATTCAAGGAGCTATGGGAGCCGCCTCGGGATAATAAAGAACTGAGGAAGACCAATCAGCACCCGGGATTGGGTTATACCCTTCAAGAATACTATGAAGCTGAGGTGGACGTCATCTCTGTCTCCTACCAGCATGAAGACCCTCCCGAGGTGGGATATGACAAGTACCCCTCAGAAGATGAAGAAATCATTTATCAATCCATAATGAACAATGAAGCCCCAGACAGTCAGCTGGAGACGGGGATGTCTGATGAAGCAAAGAAAGATTGGTGCTGGGAAGACCTACCTTGCAAAGATGATCTGTTCCATGCTGAAGCAAAGTTTGATACGGGAACCCCGGATGAAGACCAAGTAGCCAAAGAGCTGAGGGAATGCCTGGAGTTTGAGCGCATCCTGGAAGAAGTCCGGGCTCTACAGGATGATGATCTCTCAAGGGAGTCTGCACCGGAAGAGCCTCTAAGGGCGGAAGACTCCATTGTTGAGTTTCCTGCTGAACCAGTCACGTCCTCAGGGCAGACTAAACAGAATCCAACAATATTGGCCGTATATGATTAGCCAGCACCCGCTGATGACCAGTATGATGAAACAGAGGGTCATGAAACTGAAGAAGATTATATCTCGGGAGGCTTCATTGACTTGCAAGAAGCCTCGCCCGAGGTCGAAGATGGAGGTCAGGCCACCGTCGATGAGCTTGTGGAAATAAATCTGGGGACCGCAAATGAGCCAAGGCCGATATTCCTCAGTGCACTGCTGGAGCCAGCTGCCAGGGAACAGTATGTACAGTTCTTGAAAGAATTTCGAGACTGCTTTGCGTGGACATATGATGAAATGACGGGACTGAGTTCTGATGTGGCACAACACCGTTTGGCAATAAACCCAGAGGCTAGCCCTGTAAAGCAGCCTTCCAGGAGAATGCACCCTGAATTAATAAATCATATTAACAAAGAGGTTGACAAGCTAATCGATGTGGGCTTTGTCGAAGAGAACCAATATACTACATGGCTAGCCAATATAGTGCCCGTAAAGAAGAAGAATGGGAAGATCAGAATATGTGTTGATTTTCGGGACCTTAATAAGGCTTGCCCGAAAGATGACTTCCCAGTGCCAATCATTGAAGTGATGATCGATGCGACTACTGGTCATGAGGCCCTATCATTTATGGATGGGTCATCCGGATACAACCAAATCTAGATTGCTGAGGAAGACAGAGTGCACACTGCATTTCATACCCCGAAGGGGATATTCCACTACAAAAGGATGCCGTTTGGTCTTAAGAATGTGGCGCTACCTACCAAAGAGCTATGACCAAGATCTTTGATGATTTGCTCTTCAAGAAAGTAGAGTGCTACATTGATGATTTAGTAGTAAAAACTAAAAGAAGAGAAGACCATTTGCAAGGCCTGAGGGTAGTATTCCAGAGGCTGCGCAAATATGAACTCAAGATGAATCCCATGAAATGCGCCTTCGGCGTGTCCAGTGGAAAATTCCTCGGGTTTATTGTCCGGCATAGGGGCATTGAAATCGACCCATCCAAGATTAGGGCTATCCAGGAGCTCCCTCCACCAAGGAATCTGCCCGAGCTGAGATCTCTGCAAGGGCGGCTGGCCTATATCCGACGATTTATATCAAATCTGTCGGGAAGATGCCACCCCTTTCACAAGCTCATGATGAAAGATGTACCGTTCCTCTGGGACGATGGATGTCAGGAAGCCTTTGATAAGCTGAAAGAATATCTCAAGACCCCTCCAGTGCTGGGGGCACCAATTAAGGGCAGGCCCTTGATACTGTATATCGCGGCCACATATTGTTCCCTGGGGGCAATGCTGGCACAGATAAATGAAGAAGGCAAAGAACAAGCCTTGTACTACCTAAGTAGGAGGCTGATTAGAACTGAAGAAAGCTACAGCTACATAGAAAAGACCTGCTTGGCACTAGTCTTTGCTGTCAAAAAGCTCCGACACTATATGTTGTCACATGAAGTCAGACTGATATCTGCGGCAGATCCGCTCAAATACATATTGACTCAGCCAGTACTGAAGGGCCGATTGGGCAAATAGGCAGTGATCCTGATGGAATTCGATATTACCTATACACCCCAGAGGGTGATAAAAGGACAGGCCATGGCTGATTTCTTCGCAGAGCATCCTGTGCCAGTAAATGATATGCTAGGGACTGAGTTACCAGATGATGAGACACTCGAGGCCTGCCAAGCTCAGCCAGTTATGTGGCAACTATTCTTTGATGGAGCATCTAGAGCAGAGACAAACTCGGATGGAAAGACCAGAATACGGGCTGGAGCCGGTATCGTGCTGAAATCACTAGAAGGGGAGGTCGTGCATACTTCCTGTTCTATAAACAAGCCCTGCACCAATAATGAGGCCGAGTATGAAGCTCTGATAATCGGGCTATATATCAGCCTCAACATGGGTATCCAAATGCTTCAAGTATTCGGGGATTCGATGTTGATAATAAAATAGATCCATGGGGAGTTCGAAGTGCGGAAGTCAGAACTGAATCCCTACCACCAAAAAGCTGTGCGCCTCATGGCGAAATTCTACCATGTTGAGCTCAAGCATGTGGGCCGTGGACACAATGCCCAGGCTGATGCACTGGCGAAGCTGGCCAGCTCACTAGCAATCCCACCAAATAAGACACTGAACATTGTCGTTATGAACCGGCGGCAAGTCCCTAGTATGCTAGAAGAGTGCCCCGAAGAAGATGAGGTTGCCACCATCAGCACAGAACAAGCGTCTGATTTGAGACAACACTTGCTGCAGTGGTTTCTACACCAACAACTGCCGCAGAAAAGAGAAGAAAAGATGAAACTCTTAAGAATCAAAGATTCTTATGAACTCAGGAATGGAATTTTGTTCCGAATAATGGCAGATGCACGCAAGAAGATTCTACTCCGCTGTCTGTCCACTGAGGAAGGCTGGCAAGCAATGAAAGAAACACATGCTGGGACAGCAGGTGCCCACCAGGCTGGTCCCAAGATGAAGATAGAAATCAAGAAGCTGGGCTACTATTGGCCCACCATGTTTGAAGACTGCTGTAAATTTACAAAATCATGCCAGAAATGCCAGGAGCATGCTACTGTGCCTAGAAGGCCTCCTACAACTCTACACCCTACAGTTCCCAGCTGGCCATTTGCACAATGGGGAACTGATGTAGTCGGGCCACTGCCGACTTCCTCGGTCGGACATAAGTACATACTGGCCATAACAGATTACTTCTCCCGATGGGCGGAGGCTATAGCATTAAGAGAAGTGACTAGTGAATTGGTTGCCAGATTCATCAAACAGAACATTATCTTCCGGTTGGGGATCCCCAGCCGAATAATATCCGACAATGGAAGTCATTTCAGAAATCAGAAGGTCTATCGGCTTGCTGAGAAATATAAGATCGAATGGAGGACCTCCACTCCTTACAATCCACATGCAAACGGATTGGCAGAAGCTTTTAACAAGACTCTCTGCACCTTGCTGGCCAAGGTCGTCAGTTCTAATAACAAGGACTGGGAAGAGAAAATGTATGAAGCTCTGTGGGCATACCGCACTATCTTCAAGACACCTACAGGGTGCTCACCATACTCACTGGTGTACGGCTCAGAGGCAGTGGTTCAGCTAGAGATGGAAGTCCTGTCACTCAGAGTGGCAGTCCAATATGGCCTGGCCCGTGGCGAACAGACCAATGCAGAAAGAAGACTAGAAGAGCTGGCTGAATTGGAAGGGAAGCGCCTCCGAGCTCAGAAGAGTATCCAAATGTATCAGGCCCGCATGGCCACTGCATTCAACAAACTCGTAAGAGGACGAGAATTCAAGAAAGGTGACCTCGTCATGGTCAAGAAAAAAGAAGTCATGGCGTCCAACCCAAAAGGAAAGCTGAATGCTAATTGGGAAGGTCCTTATGTGATACAGAGGGTCTACGAAGGAGGGGCCTACGTGGTTGTTAACCATCGAGGGGAAATCCAATTCTCGCCACTCAACGGAAGACATCTGAGGCTGCATCATACAGCACAACCAACATTCCCCGAGTAATCGGGCAAAATCCACCCTTTCTTGGTCTAGCGGCACTCCGCCCTAGCCAAGCTACCCTTTCTTCATCTAGCGGCACTCCGCCCTAGCCGAGCTACCCCTTTCCTTGGTCTAGTGGCACTCCGCCCTAACCAAGCTACCCTTTCCTTGGTCTAGCGGCACTCCGCCCTAGCCAAGCTACACCCTTTCTTGGTCTAGCGGCACTCCGCCCTAGCCAAGCTACCCTTTCTTGGTCTAGCGGCACTCCGCCCTAGCCAAGCTACACCCTTTCTTGGTCTAGCGGCACTCCGCCATAGCCAAGCTACCCTTTCTTGGTCTAGCGGCACTCCGCCCTAGCCAAGCTACACCCTTTCTTGGTCTAGCGGCACTCCGCCCTAGCCGAGCTACCCTTCCTTGGTCTAGTGGCACTCCGCCCTAGCCGAGCTACCCTTCCTTGGTCTAGTGGCACTCCGCCCTAACCAAGCTACCCTTTCCTTGGTCTAGCGGCACTCCGCCCTAGCCAAGCTACCCTTCCTTGGTCTAGCGGCACTCTGCCTTAACCAAGATACCCCTTTCCTTGGTCTAGCGGCACTCTGCCCTAGCCGAGCTACCCTTCCTTGGTCTAGCGGCACTCCGCCCTAACCAAACTACCCCTTTCCTTGGTCTAGCGGCACTCCGCCCTAGCCAAGCTACACCCTTTCTTGGTCTAGCGGCACTCCGCCCTACCTGAGCTACCCTTCCTTGGTCTAGTGGCACTCCGCCCTAGCCAAGCTACCCTTCCTTGGTCTATTGGCACTCCGCCCTAACCAAGCTACCCTTTCCTTGGTCTAGCGGCACTCCGCCCTAGTCGAGCTACCCTTCCTTGGTCTAGCGGCACTCCGCCCTAACCAAGCTACCCCTTGCCTTGGTCTAGCGGCACTCCGCCCTAGCCGAGCTACCCTTGCCTTGGTCTAGCGGCACTCCGCCCTAGCCGAGCTACCCTTTCCTTGACCTAGCGGCACTCCGCCCTAGCCGAGCTACCCTTCCTTGGTCTAGTGGCACTCCGCCCTAGCCAAGCTACCCTTCCTTGGTCTAGTGGCACTCCGCCCTAACCAAGCTACCCTTTCCTTGGTCTAGCGGCACTCTGCCCTAGCCGAGCTACCCTTCCTTGGTCTAGCGGCACTCCGCCCTAGCCAAGCTACACCATTTTCTTGGTCTAGTGGCACTCCGCCCTAACCAAGCTACCCTTTCCTTGGTCTAGCGGCACTCCGCCCTAGCCGAGCTACCCTTTCTTGGTATAGCGGCACTCCGCCCTAGCCAAGCTACACCCATTTCCCAGTCTATTGGCACTCCGCCCTAGCCATGCTACCCCTTTCTTGGTCTAGTGGCACTCCGCCCTAACCAAGCTACCCTCATCTTGAGCTGGTGGCATTCCGACCTCTCACCCTCTAAAAAAAAGAGAGAGAGGAAGGAAGAAGAAAGAACAAAAAGAAAGTAAAAAAAAAACGGGGTTAAAAATAGAGATACCCCGCCAGACTTGCTCCTATATTAGGGACAAGTGCAGAAATGGCCCAAAACCCAGCTGTGGTGAAAACCCGAAAGGGCACTACAGGCAAAATCGGGTACCCCGC